>OY482670.1:55123419-56477169 GCA_960531455.1 Urophora cardui
GTAATTTGATCAAATCGTTGTCAAATAGCTCATCAAATAGCCCATCAAATTTCATTCTAGCTTTCTATTATTTACAATAGATATTTTATCACGTATCAATGCTGATATTTCTTTTAATTTGTTTATAGAATTAAATTTTGGAGCACAAAGTGAGTGACACTGACGATTGCATTGCATATATTGCGTTAGCATATAATGCATCACACGTTTATTGACATTTGAAATTTGATCAAATGGTTGCAACACACGTCAAATGCTAATTTGGCACTGAAATTTGAGCAAACAGCACCTTACACGCATCCACAACGCACGTCAAATAGCCATCCAATTTGATGGAAAACAAAAATTTTTGATTTCGGTCAAATCGGCATCAAACACGTACCTGTGAAAAACACATAGACAATTTTACTACCACAGATACACGATTTGATCAAATATTTGATATTGTAAGGGCCCTATAATGAATTAAATATAATACAAATTTTATTAGCATGCAATTATTGTAGTAATTCGCAGCAAGAAAAGAAAACGCATGACCTGATCCGTTCGAAGAAACTGTATATTTTATACTCCCGTTTTATTATACAAAGGTTTATATATCTACCTATGCATATTAGTAATTCAACAGCTGTAAAAAAAAAGAAGAAGCAGAGCAGAATAAAAGCATGTACATACATATACATTATAGCGCCATCTACTTGCTAAGAAGGGAAATTTAACTTAAGGTAACATTATACTTCAACACTTTCCCTTGTTAATTATAGTTAAATTTGAACAAAAAAAATATATTATTACGTAGTTAGTGACTCGCCTTTATAATTCATGTGAATCCCATCTTTAATGATAGAATTTTGAGTCGCGTTTTCGGCAACGGTTTGGTCATTATATCTGCTAATTGGTGCTCTGTGGAGATTTGTTGGATACACAATTTACCTTCTGTCACCTTCTCCCTAATAAAAAAGTGCTTTATGGAAATATGTTTGGTTCTGCGATGAAATTCCGGATTTTGGGCTAATCTAACAGCTGCAGAGTTATCCACTAGAATGACGGGAATGGCTTCAAGCTTTATGATTCCCCTGAAAAGTCTGTTTAACCATATTGCTTCTTTGGCTCCCTCGTTTGCTGCTATAATTTCTGCTTCAGTTGTGGATGTTGCCACAATCGCTTGTCGTTGACTAAGCCACGAAATCGCACCCCCTGCATATTTCACCACGGCTCCTGACGTCGAGCGACCAGTCTTCATACATCCTCCAAAGTCAGCATCGCTGTAGACCTCTAAAAGCCCTACATCTTTGTTGTACCTGTATACTACACCAAGGTCTAAGGTACCCGCTATGTACGGAAAAACTCTCTTGACTCGTACAATGTCCTCATGAGTTGGATTTTCCAATGCTCTAGAAATAAATCCCACACTATACGCCAAGTCCGGTCGTGTGCCCAGCATTAAGTACATCAGTGCTCCTACAGCTTGTCTGTAAGGAAATTTTGTTGCTTTCTCATCTTTCCCTGGTAAGAAGGTTTCTGCATCTTCGAGTATTGGAGTTGAAACTGGTTTGCATTCCGAAAAACTGAAACGATCTAAAATTTTATTTGCGTATGATTTTTGATTAATCTTAATAAAATTTTCTTTTTGCTCAATCTCAAGACCCAAAAAGTAATTTGCATTATTTGAAACAATTTTGAACTCTGTTGTCAACTCTCCAATAAATGTCTCCATATCACGTGGATCTGTTGCAGCTAGGAGACCATCATCCACATAAATTACCAGAATGAGTTTTTTAGCACATCTTTCTCGAATGTACAAGCATGGGTCAGCGTTACTAGCCTTGAACTCATGCTTTTCAAGGAAACCTCCGAAACGTTTGTTCCAGCATCTAGGTGCTTGTTTGAGACCATATAGACTTTTCTGCAACTTACATACCTTGCTTGTCCCGTCTTCATACCCTTGTGGCTGTTTCATAAACACGGTCTCTTCGAGCTTTCCGTATAAAAACGCTGTTGATACATCGAACTGTTTTAAATGCATTCTCTCACTGGCTGCAATACTAAGTACTGAACGAATTGTTCCCATTCTCGCTACTGGACTGAATGTTTCGCTGGAATCGATGCCTTGTCGCTGATTGAAACCCTTCACAACCAGTCTCGCTTTATACTTGTCTATGCTTCCATCGGGATTTTTCTTAAGTCGGAACACCCATTTACATGGAATTGCCCTTGCACCCTCTGGTAATTCTGTCAAAGTCCACGTTCTATTTTCTTTTAACGAGGCAATTTCACGATCCATGGCTTGTTTCCACTCTACTGCATCGTCGCTTCTAAGAGCATGTTCAAATGTATCAGGGAATTCAGCCAATTGACTTTGGATTTCGTCTACACACATAACGAAGTCTTCAAAGTGCTTTGGCTTATTTATAGCTGACCTTCTTCTCAATACACTTCCGGTTTTTTGCTGTTCTTCAGTGATGCTTTTTGACTGTTCTTCGTCGTCGCTTAGTGACTGAAAGCCATCCTCTTCATCCATCTTTGCAGCGGGTTCGTCGTCAAATTCGTCTTTTTGCATGCGTTCTTCTTCAATATCCTTAGTTTGAAGCTCAACTTCACTTTCGTCTTCTTGCATGTGATCTTCTTTAATATCCTCCAACGGGAGCTTAATTTGACGTTCACATTCTGTTTGTCTTTCGTCGAATTGCACATCTCTAGACAAGACAACTTTGTTATTGCTCGGTATATAGATACGGTATCGCTCATCTCCATCATACCCTACAAGTAATCCCTTCTCTGCCTTTTTATCCATTTTCTTTCTTTTTGCAGCTGGTACGTGGACATAGCATATAGACCCAATGATACGCAAATGTTTAATTCTAGGTTTCTTCTTCATCCATAACTCAAAGGGACTTACGCCATCTTCAGAAGATTTTCCGGTTCTATTTAGAATGTAGATTGCTGACATCACTAGCTCAGCCCATATTTCATTTGGAAATTTATTCTCACAATTTGAATATTTAAAGGTTCTTGCCATTTCAACAATTGTCCTATTTTCACGTTCGCTGCCGCCATTTTGCTGGGGTGTATATGGCGCTGTTAATCTCTGTACGATTCCGTTCTGTGCCAAAAGGCGTTTCACTTCATTGCAATCAAACTCTCCACCATTATCACTAAGTAGCTCTTTAATCTTGTGTCCAAGCGTTTTCGTATGTGCTATAACCTGCTTTAAAACTGTTATCACCTCGGATTTATGTTTGATTACAAAACCATTACGAAATTTTGTATAACTGTCCTTAAACACAACCAGAAATCGTTTCTTGCTAAACGATTCACAGAATGGACCTACAACATCAGCGGAGAAAAGTTCGCCTGCTTTCGTAGCTTTTACTCTAGTGCCAAAAGGTAGACGATGCGCTTTTCCATAAATACAGGGTTCGCATATTTCTTGTTGAAGCTTAACTGTGATGCCCAACTCTTTTTTGAGCATGTCTCTTACGTGTCGCTTGTCTTGGTGACCCCACCTCTCGTGATACAACTGTAGTATTGATGTCTCTGCTTCAGCAATAGTAACCCTCTCGGCGTTTTCAACACTTAATGGTTCGATAGCTGCCTTGTACAGAGTCCCGCCTCTCTCACGATTTCCACACAGCACTATTTTACCATTTATCTCCAGCCAGCATTTCGTCGAAGTCGAATGGAACCTGCTATTTCCATTTCTGTCTTGGGCTGCTAAAACTGAAAAAAGATTTTTAGAAATTTTTGGAACATACCAGACATCGGTCAAGGTCATCTCCATAGTTTCACTCTCAGTGAACGATGAAATTCGGATAACCCCTTTTCCAACAGCTTCAAGGGATTGATTTCCAGCGGCTATAATGACTCGGGGACTTCGAAACTTTTGGAACTCTACAAACTGGTCTGGGGTATTCGTCACATGCTTTGTAGCTCCATTGTCGATCCACCATCCTGATGAACTTGACTCAACTTGAGTATCTTCACTGATTGCACACAGGGCTATATTTGTAACTAGGGCGTTGCTCTGAGCGACATTCTTTGGCGGCCGACCATCAGCAATCCACTTTTTGCATGTGGTTACCCAATGTTCCTTCTTCTTGCAGTAGTTACAAATGTCGTTATCTTTTGACTTTTGTGGTCCTCTATGTGGTTTTAGTTTTCCGCTCTTCACAAGAAGTGCTTCTCCAGCAGTAGCCTCAGTAGACTTTTTAAAGTTTCTTTCATACATACACAACTGTGTAATCAATTCTTCAAACGTCCTTTCTTCATTTTTCGACAATAGCATCCAACTGGATCTGAAATTCTCGAATTCGCTAGGCAAAATTTGTAAAACTTTACAAACTAGTATAAGGCCAGGAAGTTCATTCTCGTTCTTTGATTTCAAGCCATTATTTAGCTCGTTCCATAGATTTCTTAACTTCGCAACGTGTGTCGAAACGTCTTCCCCATTACGCCAATCAAATGAAAAAAACTCTGTACATATTTTGAACAATTGATCTTTCGACGAGGCTTCAAAATTCAATTTAAGGGCTTCCCACGTCTCATGCGCTGATTCTTTATCCATTATCTTTTGATACACCACGTCTGCTACTGAACTCGAAATCATGGACTTTGCATAACTATTTGCCTTGCGATATAGATCTCCCGCCTGTTTGTGCTTTTTTGTTTCGGCATCCGATGCACCTTGTGCCAGTGGTTCCGGCTTGACTAGTCTGCCGTCAATTGCATCTAGCGCACCTTCATGATAATCCAGCAAGTCTCTAATTTTTCTTTTCCAAAGTGGCCAATCTGCTTCGCCAGTCAAAGGTTTGATATGCTTTGCCAGATCCATATTGAACAAAAAACTGCAACGGGAAACTTCTAATGTATATGCACATTTCTTGCTTCTATAACATGCGTATGCTGTAACCCATAACCTATTGTAGTAATTCGCAGCAAGAAAAGAAAACGCATGACCTGATCCGTTCGAAGAAACTGTATATTTTATACTCCCGTTTTATTATACAAAGGTTTATATATCTACCTATGCATATTAGTAATTCAACAGCTGTAAAAAAAAAGAAGAAGCAGAGCAGAATAAAAGCATGTACATACATATACATTATAGCGCCATCTACTTGCTAAGAAGGGAAATTTAACTTAAGGTAACATTATACTTCAACAGCAATGTGTTTTATTCATCTAACAAAACACGATTTTTACGCGATCTAGCGTATATTGTCTGATAAGTACACCTTTTAAAATCGGAAAAAAAAATTGCCTGAATCCCATTTTATATAGATTGTGTATACCTATAATTAACACATAAAGTAAGATGTGAACTGTAAAAATATATAAGAGAAAAATAATAATTCTTGAAAGAAGCTTTAAGTATTTAAATTAGAGCTACTAGAAGAATTACTTTGATTGTTTTTGTTTTTCATCATTTCTGGCATGTTGTTGAAAGTTTTCCGTTGCAAAGAAATTAGGAAAGTCAATTAATTGTTAACAAAGATATTTAATAATAAACATTTGTGAATAAATGATGGCTCACTTTCACTGTGACTCACTGTATTCCCATCACCACAAACTTCAACCATGGGAATTGTTGTTGCAAAAAGTGACAGGCACATTATGTGTCAATGGGAGAATGGGAAACTAAATAAACCAAATGTGAAGAAGAATCGACCACAGTGTTGTATTCAAACGTAGTAAAATCTTCACAAGAAAATATCCAAAATTGCTAATAAAATCAATTAAAACTCAAAAATATGTTAATTTTTTGTTATTATCGCTACAAATACAGCATTAGAAATTCAATTCAAACAATAATTTGAAAGATTTAAAGATTTGAAAATTCATTTGAATTTTTTTTCTGTAATTTTGCACAGCACTGCATGGTGACAGGCACAACATGCCAAACGATCAGCTTAGAGTGTCGCAACTTATAGATATAAACTATGCTAAATAGCATTTCGCAGAAATGCGTTTGTTGAACTTTTCCTATCATCTTCAGTTTGACATAAAATAGCATTCTACCCAAAATCTCACCAAACAGGGCTTTAATAGGGCCCATTAACCATCCAATTTATCGTACGACTTGGGCTCGTTCAGTGCTCGTTGTACAACAAATCGCCACATAAGGCACTCTGCACACGAGGCGTATCGTCATAGACGCGTACCAGACATTTCATGTAGCGTCGATTTCCCTACGCCTCAAGATCTGCACACGAAGTGACATGAAACTTCGCTGCACAAAACAAACAAACAAATTAATAATACGGTATTTGCTTTAAATTTCAAAGCTTTAAGTAGAAAAGATTAAAAATTTTTCGGAGTCTTCCATTTTCTTTCATTATACACTAATTTTTTCCGATTTTTTACACAAATTGTACTGCTTTCATAAATTCCACCAAGTGGAAAAATGTAAACAAACATCTTCTTCTTCCTGTTTTCTAAGCGTAGTACGCCTAGCTACCAGCACTGCTTTACGCCAAGCGACATGTAGCCAGCATACTTTGCCGAATGCATGAAGCTGACGACTCGTGTGCAGCCTTCAATTGAAATATACGTGCGCGACATCAAAGCGTACAGCTTTCGTCTGTAGTATCTAATACGCGTCTAACGCAGTACGCTCCGTGTGCAGAGTGCCTAAGTGGGCCTGTTGTACAAGTTGGACGGCTGGATGAAGATCAAACAATTTTGATATTTTGTCACGTTGTACAACAAATTGGAAGGTTAGTGGATATGTTTGACAAACTTAGTGAAATTTGAAAGTTGATGCAACGGAAGTTGCCTCCGGAAATAGTAGCCATTTTAATTGATTTTTAATTTAAAAAAAAATCAACCTTGATATCCGCGCGGTTCGAACTCACAACCCCTCGCTTCCAGACCAGACGCAAAACCTCTGCGCCACCACACCACTTGCGTTGAGTATGTCAAATGCTGCACTTAAATTGAACTAACAAGTACAACTCACTCACCTATTGAAAGCAACAAGTAACAAGTTTGATAATTGCAAATACATATTTACATATTACAATGAAAGCAACCACCCGTTTTGTTAGGTTCAGTTTAAGTGCAGCGTTTGACATACCCCATGCAAGTGGTGTGGTGGCGCAGAGGTAGTGTGTCTGGTCTTGAAGCTAAGGGAGGTGGGTTCAAATCAGCGTTGCGTGATTCGAATCAATTTTGATTTCAAATCAACTTTCAAATAAAGAACCAACTCGATTCGTGATTCAAACTATTTTCAAATCAAAGATAATTTTTATTTGTGATTCATTTCTCAAAAGAATCAAAAATACCCTTTGATTCGTGATTCAAACCATTTTCAAATCAAAGATAAATTTGATTTGTGATTCATTTCTCAAAAGAATCAAAATTACCCTTTGATTCGTGATTCAAACCATTTTCAAATCAAAGTTAAATTTGATTTGTGATTCATTTCTCAAAAGAATCAAAAATCTTTTTTGATTCTTGATTCAAAAAATATCAAAAATTTGATTCGAATCGAAAATTAATTACGAATCTTGATTCAAAATATATTTTTGATTCGAATCAAAAATTTTATTCGAATCAATAATTTGATTCGAATCAAAAATTTTATTCGAATCAAAACTTTATTTAGAATCAAAAATACTGTAGCATATCAGAAATATTCAAGTACATTCTCGGTAACTTAAAACACAAAAATGTATAAAATGCACCAAAGGTCCAATAACAGCCAAATTGTATGCTGACGCCAAATGTGTACATGTGTATGTATGTATGTACATATATACATATTTCTGTTTGTCGTATTTACGTTTGTGCTACGCCGTACGTACATACAGACATACGTATGTATGTATGTGCATAGGCACATTATTTGGAATAAAGTTTTGATTCAAAATAATTTTTGATTCGAATCAAAAGTTTGATTCGAAGCAAAAATTTTATTCGAATCAAAAATTTTATTCGAATCAAAAATTTTATTCGAATCAAAAATTTGATTCGAATCAAAAATTTTATTCGAATCAAAAATTTGATTCGAATCAAAAATTTATTAAGAATCTTGATTCGAAATCAAGTTTGAATCAAGAATCAAAAAAGATTTTTGATTCTTTTGAGAAATGAATCACAAATCAATTTTATCTTTGATTTGAAAATAGTTTGAATCACGAATCAAAGGGTATTTCTGATTCTTTTGTGAAACGAATCACAAATAAAATTTATCTTTGATTTGAAAATAGTTTGAATCACGAATCAAAGGGTATTTCTGATTCTTTTTTGAAACGAATCACAAATAAAAATTATCTTTGATTTGAAAATATTTTAAATCAAGAATCAGAAAATATTTTTGATTAGTGATTCAGTCAAATCAAAATCACGCAACCCTGGTTCAAATCAAGCCAGGTGACTGATTTTTTCTTTTATTTTTTTATTTTTTTTTTTATTTTAATAATAAATAATAGCTTAAAAAAAAACTAAAAAGCCCCTTTAATCTTAAAATCGCACTAAAAATTGAGAAATAATTTAATATAAAAACAAAACTATGAACGAAAATATAAGTACGTATTTAAGGAAAAGCATTAGGTGCTCAGTATGTCAAAAAAATTTAAAATCGGAATTTTTTACTAATACATATTTTTATTTTAAATTCTTTTGGAGATTTGTGTGTACATGTATGTATGTACATATGTATACGTGTGAGGACATAAGAAATTCTAACCAGGACAGCGCTGTAGTGAAATAGGCGAAGTGAGAATGTTAATAACACAAGAAGAAATTAGAGTACACCGTTTGACACAGCCCATGTAACTAGCGTGGTAGCTCAGCTATAAGATGCTAGGCTTCCAATTAAAATGAAGCTGGTTCAAGTCCAGGTCGAGCCAGTCTTTTTTGTTGCTTTTCTTTTATTAAACATACTAGTTAATTATTAAAATAAAAAGGATCAAACAACCAATATAAAAACCAATCGGATGGGCTTGCCGATAAACAAAATCTAATAACAAGAACAAGCATCGCCTTTTCTATAAATAGAATTTGTACAAACAAAAACACACAACCACATGTATGTACATGCGATAGTTTTCATTGTAATATCTCTGCAAAAAAATGTGCAATTAATCCCGATATACATAGATTTGTCACTGATTAATCGCATTTTTTGCAGGGATGTATTTGCAAATTCGTTTCTCATATGATATATGAAACTTGTTACTTGTTGCTTTCGAGCGAATATAAATTGATGTAAGAAGTAAATTTCTATCACGTGTACTGTGCTACACGCGGGTTTTTTTTTCTCGCTGAAGTGAAAGCATCGCGCGCATCACTTTGAAAATAAGAGATAAAAGTGGCAAAATTTAATAATTACTAAAAAAATATTGCCAACATGTGCAATATTAAGTGCGAAAAATGTAAAGAGTTAACTTATATATTTTTATAGCACAAAAAATAGCTTTTTTTTAATTATTACCTGTACAATCCGTATGCATTGGCTTGTTGTTTACTCTTCAAAGCGTTGGTAAAAATGATGGTTGACGATAAATCGACGTTGAAGTTGGAGCGTTGGTGGCGAAGCATGCGATTTATCGTACAACGGTGTAGTACGATAAATTGTATGGTTAATGGGCGGCATAACGATACTGAAATACTTGTAATAGGCCATTTACATATACGAGATTATCTACTTTTTTCGAGGTTTGCACAAAATCTTCGATTGAAATTCGAGATTTGCCATACAAAAATCCACTACCAAAAATTCGAGATTTAAAATGAATCTCGGATTATGACGATACTTTTCTGCATACAACCCTGTGTTTTTCATGTTATCGATATTTTTTTGGCGAATTTGGGAGAAACGTCAAAATGAAAAGTAAACAAAATGGACGCCAGTAAGCATTGCCCAATAAGAATCGTATCGCAATAGTAAGTTGCTCTTCTTCTTTCTGTTTTATAGGTTATGAAATTATCGTCTTTTTTTTAGTTATACACACATCTATTCCGGATTACGATCCACTTTCATCGCAGGTGAATCGGATCAATTGGCATTCTACAATTCGATTGACGTCCGATGAACGTCAGATATTTTCGAAGTTCGGAAATCGGCATTCTGGTTCACGATGGATCGGATTTTTGACAGTTAATCGGAGCGATTTTTTCCGTCAGCTTTTGTGTGTCGGAGGAAATAGAAATTGTTATTATTTTTGGAAATATTACCAATTTAATGTAATTAAACTATGATTTTTAAATTTATACAACATTATTATACAAAACGGGCCTGGTTTAGCTATGCTACTGGCCTTTTCTTTGCAAAATAAGTGAATAAAAGGAATCTGATTTAGTACAATAGACAGAATAGAGGGAAATAAGTACAAGGAGTTTCAATGAGTTGAACTTTTATTTAATAATAAAATTTATTTTCCTTTTTAGCAATATTTATATATTATTGTTTAATAAAAGCTTCTGAAAATAATTTTAAATGTGTATTATTACTACGATGATATAATATGAGTGGGTAGCGCAACTTGGGCATAATTTCTGTGCCAGGATGTACTCCTTTAAGCATTTTTGCCCGACTGTGTCTTTTTAAAGGTTTAAAATATCGCCATCCGATTTACAAACATTTGCACGAGAAACTAACAAATCGAAGAAATGTGCTCACTTTCTATGTCCGTTTATGCTCAACGCGTCCTTGAGAATCACAAAATTCCTGCTACACGATATGTACATATTCATGATTTGATGGATCGCAACCTGGATCTCAAATTTGCTTTTATGTTTTGTGATCCATAAAAATTTGTTGATATGCTACCAGTGTGGAGCGCCATCCATGGATTTCATCAGTATAACATATTACTACAAATAGTGTAAAACAAATCAACTGCAAGAGGTTTGAAACTTTGTTGGAATAAGCTGTAAATGTTATTTTCACTAAAGTTGGCATTTTCATTGCCATTGAGTTCATGGAGTCCAGTCCAAAATTACTAATGGTTAAGGTGGGAATCGCAATAATGTACCACTGGTGTTAAGGGAAAATTTGTATATAATGAACCACGATCCTACCACAGATCATAAAAAAATCCCTCCCGCCGGACGATTATAGTGCAAGAGATATTCCTTGTTAAAGCAATGTGAGTGTAGAAGACTTTTTTGCGTCAACGGCCTTCGGCCGCGCTTTAAAAACACCTCAGCCGGCAGATTTCCTGAAAGTTTCACTGAAAAATTCTCAGTAGTTTGTAAATAAATAAAATTGGTTCATTCTATCCAAGCTTAGCCGGTGTTAATTTCCTAATTACAAGGTATTCTCGCATGAAACTTGGTGACAGTATTCTATAAATGCCGTTTTCATATATGTTGGCACTTTTTTTTTTTTTATAATAGAAAGCAATATTTAAAAAAATTTAATTAAAATTAATGTCCAAATTCTTTTGTTATTCCATTTATTTTTCCACTGCAAAAGCTGCTGCAGCAATGGAATCCATTTCTTAACCATTTAATATATGCTTTCTGAAAATTTAATCTAAAACTTACTGAAAATATAAATTTTCTGTCAAAAATACAAATGTGCTGTCAAAAATACAAATGATTTCGCAAAAACGCTACCTAACACATATTCGAACATTGTGTAACACTTAACAACACTTATGTTCGAAACGTCGTAAACCAGAATACCAATTTTCGTTTCGTCGTAGCAGTCGGCGTCGCCGCGATCTAAGTTCCGAGGAATAGTAGAATAGCTGTGACATTCTTTAACGTGCTAATCGTGCAAAAGCTTGTGTGTTTGCTAGCGTTTTTCAAGTTAAATAAAAACAAAATATCTGCTTTTTACATTCATGGAAACAGCCATCGAACGGTAGTTTCCTATTGTCTTTTAAGCTTAGTATCGACCTCTCAAGAAACGCAAAAGTTCCATATAAAATGACATGTACAAGAAATTCTCAAGAAATTTTTCTTGTGAAACTTTCTTGAGCGAGTATCGACCTCTCAAGAAATTTAATACACTTTTTTACCACTATTTTTCAACATAATGCGAACACAGCAACACAGGTTTTGCCAAGAAATATTGTTACGACAGCCTTTGCCACAAAATGTAAAATTTGTATCTGAGTGAATGTTTGTGTGAATGTGTGAATTGGTTCGAATGAGGTTCTCTTAGTAACAGCGTTCTGTATGTTCAATGTTGTGGTTATGTTAAAGCTGATCTTCAAACCTCAGATCGAACACTGAATAGATGTATTTGTATGTGAGCCTATGTATGTGTACGTGTTAACGTTCCTTGGAAGAAAGTAGCGTTTTGTTAGGTATATAAGCCCGTTAATCCCTTTTATTGTTCGGAGGATATAAAAGGGAGGCGAAAATGACAAACGGGATAGAATGTTGAAGTTGCGGTCCGTGCGCGGTATTAGATGTTTCGCAGTGAAAGAAAAAAAAAAAAGGTGTGAAAGAAGTGGTGTTAAAAGTTTAAAGTAAGATACATATAGACTTTTAATAGAAAAGAAAAAAAAAAAAAATATGAACAGTGAAGTAATTTGAAAGTGTTTTTAGAATAATTAAAACTAAAATAAAGATTGAAAAAAAAGTTTTGCGTGTGGAGTCAGCGATCCCACTCCACTGTGTTGGTCATAGTGACCGCTACATGCTACACAGCCGGGTACAGGACACTAACAATCTAGGAGCAGGAGATTCCAAAGGATTAGAGGTAAGAGTAAATAAAGGTTAACATTCACGACTTGTAGGGCGACATATACACGTACATATATACAGACGTATGTTGGTATATCCACACTGACATACATACATATGTGCATATATTGCTATGTACATACATACAGATGCTGAAAAAAAAAAAAAAAAAATGTAATAAATAAAATCAATAGGCGATCCTTCTCGTCTTTTCAGGTCGCCATCAAAGGACCTCCCCCAGGATTGGGCTAGACAAAAAAATATTTTTCACCCATTCTCTCCATAAAATTAGTGACGCCACACACAACAACAACATACACACCTACCATGTACTAATACTTTTGCTACCAGCACCATTCAATTACATTTCTGAGTCCATGCAAAAACGCTCCAAATATCCCAGATATCGACGGTAGCGAACCAGCATTTGTGGTAGTAGTAGGTTGGTGATCCAAATCCCAGCCGACCACCAAGATCACAATTACACTCACTGTGCACGGAGATTTATGTACATACCCACACATTCGCATACACTTACAAACACGGAAAATAATTTGTGAAAAATTTTTGGTTTTTGGCCTAAATCACAGCCGGGATCAACATACATACAACATACGTACCGTCATGCATAAATAACATTTTTGGGACAAAAGAGGGGAACTTCGAACAGATAACAGAAGCGAACATCAAACATACAAAGGAGGAGAAGATTGAACAGATTCATACATACAACAGGAGGAAAGCAGAGGAATATATTGGCAGCAGAAGCAGTGGCGATTTCGTTTTGCCTAATCTTACCTTTTTGTGATTTATGTATATGTCTTAATTAATTTGGTTGATACCTAGATTTTTTTTATATACCTTGTTTTATTGGCCCATTTGCGATTTCCCCGTTTGGTTAGATATTGCCAAGTGCGATCATGCACGAAATGTTTCGCGGGCATACATACGGACGTTTTCTTGATGCTTCTTCTTGAAAATCGCTAAATAAGTTGTTGTTGCTTTTGCACCACGTGTGCATTTTTGGGGAAACCCATTTAATTGGCAATTCGTTTAATTTTGTTTGATAAGAAATCTCACTCTTAATGCTTTTTGTTTTTTTGCTTTGATAATTTACCACCATATTTTTATTGGCCACTTTTAATTTAATTAAATCAATTTTTTTCTGGATTGCCAATATTTTCTGCATCTCATCTGCTGCCTTTCTCGTCGCATCTGAATTCTAGCGAGTGATCGAGTGCAGATTTTGACAGGTGCATCAAGAAAATAGAGATGCCAACGTATATGTATGTATTTAGGCACAAAATAAGTAAGTAGGTACGTATAGAATATTTGGAACGTTTTTCTCTTCTCCCAGTCTAGGTTTGCGAAGCATTGTTGGTACCTTCAACGCTGGCCGAACTAAGGTGAGTTTTGGTTTTAATCATTATCTTTTGCATATTTCTTCTTTATACGTACATACCTACTTATTACACGGAAATTGTTAGTGGGCTGAAAGTGGAACATTGTTTTGTTTTGCTAGCGATTTCCGTGCTAGTGACCTATATTTGTTTGGGCACATATGTTCATATTTATATATATACAGGTATAAAGAGATATACTCATATATTTGTAAATAGTACGAAACCTCGTAGATGAAATTTTGTTGATATTACTCATGAATAGATTTGAATATTATAATATTAGGGTGTGGCTTAAATTTTGAATTGTTTGTGAATTTTGTTAGAGTATAGCTAGTAGGAGCAAATTATTGAATTTCTTTGTTTTAGAATACACCTTTTTACACATATACATATATTTAAGATTCAATATTAGGGAATTCAAGAATTGTAAAGTTTTAGAGTAGTTACTATTATAATAAAGGATCGAAATTTGTGAAGCAAATAGAGATGCATATATTCGTCTTCATTTTTACTGATTGAAGCTAGGTAAACTAAAGATGCGTAGCTAAAGCGATTAATGATTGTGTGGGTGTTGCTCTGGTGACAGAGGGGAAGTAGGAATGGACTAAATGGACGACGACTGACGCTCTTCTGACCATATGTTTACAGAGTTTGGGGGCGCTGTAAAGTAATTGGAGTCAACACAGCGTCCACGGCTTCACGTGCTTACGTTGAAGAGGGTGGGATAGACTCCATCGGACAGGACTAGGACAGGTCTTTGTTTTCGTTTCCACTTCACAGCTTTTCTCTCGATTTCATTATTTCAACATGGCATGAACACCTTTTTTGTTAGTGTAACTGTGGGCAAAGGCAGGCGGAAAAGAATCCACCCAACGACGAGCTAGCCTGGGATTCAAGCATGCCAGCCCTCCGCCTCACCTCTGCCCAACGCACGCAGTTACATAACAATGGCGCCCAACGTTATGCAAAGTCCACGAAATACTCATCTTGCAACAAGTCCAGCAGTTGCACAATGTTCATGTTCTTGTTTTTCTTACTTTTATTTTCATTTTCTAAATACCTTTTTGTTGCTTCTCTTTACTTCTATCTTTTCTCTATTCGGACAGAAGACAATCAAAGGAATAGCATCACTTGTCATCTTGGCAAGTGACATGTATTCTTTTGATTGACCAAGGGGGGATTCCCGACTCAGCTTCGCTGTACCTCCTAAAATCTTTAAGGGACATAGGAGTAGACAGTGAGGTTGAGACGGTGAATAAAGTATTGAGGTTGGATGAAGCTACGCATGCTACCGTGGGTTTTGTGCAGCACGGAACTCACGTGAGGTTTGCGGCTTCATCTAACAGGGGTTAATTTTGCCAGCGAGCGGAACGGCAGCCGTGTAAGGAGTCAGTGCTCGGTGCATGTTGTGCCTCGCTCACTGACGAAAGAAAGGACTCGACTTGGACGTAAAACGCTGACAATAAGACACACAAAGTGCCATTCCTATGATGACCTTGCTAGAGTGGCACCCAACTACACCAAAACAGTAAAGTTAGATAGTTTGAGTTTCATACATAAATCATCAATATATTCCCCTTAGATCATCTTAAAATTTTTTTTGGAATTTCCTTTTTATATTTGCAATTGCGAAATATTTATCTAAATCATTTTTGTTTTTGGTTATATCATTTTTCTTTTGAAGTACGGCATCAGCACTTTCGCTGAAATTATTTTTTTTAATCATCTATTTTTATTTATTCCGCATTCAATTCGTTTTATTTTTATTTTTGGTAAATTTTTGGATTTTATTATACATACTTATTTTGTTAGGATATTATAAATTTTTTTTTCAAAATTGGATTGTTTTTGAAATTTTTGCAGTATATTTTTGAATTTTTTTTTAGATTGAATTAGTAATCTGAATTATTTTTTTATTTTTATATATATAAATCCCTTTTTTTTATTGCTTATTAATCTCTGGATATGCTAATATATTCCTTAATAATTTTTTTTGAAAATTCTGATTTAATGATTTGAATTGCAAATTTCTTATATATTCTTAATAATCCTGATTAAAATTGTTTTAATTCTGTATACACATACATATACATATAAACATATATACTATTAAACATTTTTTTTGTTAATAAATTTGGCGAGTATAGTTTCCAAATATTTATAACGTCATTTATTGGGCAATTTCGGTTGGGTACTTTTTGTTGTAGTCAGATTTGTTGTGTCTTTGTTAGTGGGAGTACAAACTTCGTGTCGATCTGGGGTACGTCCCGTGAATGGAAGACAGGGAGGAAGAGCAGATTATTCCTGGTGGCTTAGGATTACTAGACACCAATCGTAGAGTAACCCGTAGCGTTGCGAGGGCCCTGGAAAACCAATACGTAATTGCCCTATTGAATCAAATGGATACTGGGATTCCACTGCAAGTTGAGGTTAGGCCCACTGATTATTTTAGTCGGAGTACGACCAGGGTTTTAGGCGCAGCAGGTAGAAGAGATTACCCCGTGTTAACAGTTAGGGAAGAGGTATCAATAAATACCACGAACAATAGTTTGGATTTCTCACGGAAATTAGACCAACTTTTTGAAATGTCTGATGATGAGCAGGGAGGTTCGCAGCCTGGGAATTCGGGCGCTGGGTGCTCAAAGCAGGCTGAAAAGAGAGCTGACCCTGATAAAGCTGAGCCACTAGTACGGATGATGGCGATGATGGCACAACAGGGCGATATGATGGCTCAGTGCATGGTGGAAGTCCGCAACATGCGAAGCCAGATGGCAAGCCTCAGCGAACGAGTTTCTGGGGTGGAGACCTCCATGCACACCAATCGGCCAAACAGGGAATCGACTCCAGAGGACACATGTAGAAGGTCAGAAGAAAGTCAGCACGACCGAACCCGCGAAGAAGGTCCACGCGCCTGGAAGAAAATTGACCTCGACAAATGGCATGTGAAATTTGACGGAACAAACAAGGGTATAACTGTCGAAAGCTTCATTTTCCGAGTAGAAAAATTGCGACAACAACACAACTTATCATTACACCAACTTTTTACGGATTTCCACTGTTTAGTCTCCGGTACCGCCTTGAAGTGGTATTGGCAAGTGCTGGAAGATCACGAGGATGATCCCACCTTCGGATACCCGGAGCTTAAAGCTGAGATGCTAAGCCACTTCAAGACGGCCGAGTCGGACTACGAAATTATTAGGGAAATTATGGAGAGGAAACAGCAAATTCAGGAGTCTTTTGATGATTTCTATAGCGAGGTTCACAATTTGACATTTAGATTAAGAAAGAAAATTCCCGAAAAAGAACTGGTCAATATTATCAGGAGCAGCCTCAAGCCTTACCTTGCAAATCTCACCTTCGCAGCAAAAATTGAGACTCTGGCCGAACTCAAAAGTGAATGCAAAAGAGCAGAGAGGGTCATGAAGGAAAACAAAACCAGGGCCAAACCAGTACATGAGTTAGAGTTTCAGGAGTGTACAAACATGACCAAAACTGAGGAAAGAGAAAGAGAAGTAGAAGAGATTGGTAGGGTGCGTCATAGCAAGCCACCAGGAACCAGTCATGTCCATAATGTGTCTATGTCATGTAATCCCAATATGTCTTCGTCGAATATAAAAGCCTTTTGTCCATCCCCATTCCACTTAATGTTGTGTTTTTACTGTGGTATGCCTGTGGATTATTTTGAGAAAAATCCATCAGAGGCGCAAAAAGAGAATAGGTGTAAGTCCCATTTTCATGATATGTGTTGTTTTTCGTGTGGTAGTAATTCGTCCTTTTGTGTGTTCAAACCAGGGACGGGAAACTCCAAAATGGCAGGGTACTCCGAGGACTCGGGCCAGAAGAAAGTGCACCCGGAAGCCAAAAATTAAGAGTCTTGTCTAGGGAAAAATCCAAAGAAGAAGAAAAAAATACGAAAGAAAGTGAAATAGAGAAAGTCAAAGTACCTGAAAGAAAAAGTTTACATCAAAGAAAATTGGAATATGAGGAAGCGAGAAAGCGTATTTTTGGAGAAGAAATTATAAAAAGAAGACATAAAAGAAATTATATGAAAATACAGAAAATGAGAGAAAAGAAGAAGAACTTTAAAAGGATACATAACAAGATTATCTCCACTATAGTAACTATAAAAGGAGACAATAGATTTTTCGCGAAAACAAAAATAGGTGGGCAGGAGATTTTAGCACTCCTTGACTCTGGAGCAGGAGCAAGCTGCTTAGGTAAGAATTGTGCAGAGTTGCTGAAAGGCAAGGAAAATTTAGTGATGCCTATCAAAGGTCAAAATATTAGAACTGCTAACGGGGGAGAAACGGCAGTTACAGGCGTTATAACACTGCCAGTTGAATGGGATGACATGACTAGAGACATGGAGTTTCTCATCGTACCTGGTTTAACACAGGAAGTGTACTTAGGTGTTGATTTTTGGCATGTGTTTGGAATGAATGTCATTAGTAGAGTGAATGATGTGAAAGGAAAGGTTGTCGTTTCAGAGCTCGTACCCTCTGAAGGCGATTTGTCATTCGAAGCTGTACAACACATGCTCACTAAACAAGAGGAAGCAGCTTTAGAATTGGTGAAGGCCAAATTCCCATCCTTTTCGGTACTAGGGCTAGGAAAAACCGATATTGAAGAGCATATGATCGAAGTCACCGATGAACATCTTCCGGTGAAACAAAGGTTCTATCCAATATCGCCAGCTATCCAAAAATTGGTATATAGTGAGCTTGACAGAATGTTGGAACTAGGTGTAATCGAAGAAAGTAACAGCAGCTGGAGCTCGCCAGTCTCGCTAGTTATCAAGGGTACTAAAAACCGATTGTGTTTAGATGCCAGAAAGGTAAACGCGCGTACCATTAAAGATGCTTATCCGCTTCCGCACATTGATGGTATTTTGAGTCGCCTGCAAAATACTCGTTACATTTCTGCGATAGACCTGAAAGACGCCTTTTGGCAAATACCCCTTGAAAAAAGATCACGGGAAAAAACAGCCTTTACTGTACCTGGTAGGCCCCTTTACCACTTCACAGTCATGTCATTCGGGTTGTGCAATGCTGCACAAAGAATGTGCAGACTTATGGACAAGGTAATACCCGCTAGTTTACGTGAGTCAGTGTTTGTGTATTTAGATGACTTGCTTGTATGTTCGGAAGATTTTTTGTCACATTTGTGTTTGTTAGAAAAGGTCGCTAAATGTTTACGTGAGGCCAAATTAACAATAAACGTTGAAAAAAGTAAGTTCTGCTTCAAAGAAGTTAGATATCTAGGTTACGTGGTAGGAAATGGGTGCATTCGCACCGATCTCAACAAAGTTGCCGCAATGCGTGACTTTCCTGAGCCCAAGACCCCAAAGCAGCTTAGGAGGTTCTTAGGGATGACAGGGTGGTACCGACGGTTTATAAAGGATTATGCCACAATTGCAGCACCGCTGCACGAATGTCTAACAAAAGACAAAATCAAAAAGTTTGCACTGACGGACGAAGCAAAAGAGGCGTTCGAAACTTTAAAGAAAAGTCTCATATCCGCACCAGTACTGACGCACCCAGATTTCGACAGACGATTTTACATACAGTGTGACGCATCGACTGACGGAGTTGGCGGAGTGCTGTTCCAATACGATGACGAAAACAACGAACGACCGATAGCCTACATGTCTGCTAAACTTAACCGTGCTCAACGCAATTACAGCATCACGGAGTTAGAATGCTATGCCGCGGTGTTGAGCATCAAACGCTTCCGGCCATATGTAGAAGGATTGCCGTTCACCGTCATCACAGATCATGCTAGCTTAAAGTGGTTGATGTACCAGAAGGATCTGTCTGGTCGGCTAGCAAGATGGAGCCTAAAATTGCAAGCATTTAATTTTGAAATCGAACATCGCAAAGGCTCTCAGAACGTTGTGCCAGATGCGTTATCGCGTGCAGATATGGCTGAAATAAACTTGAATGACCGTGTATTAGACATATACTTAGACTCACCATTTTTCAACACGACGGAATACAACGAACTAAAAGGTACGATAACAGAAAACGAAACGAAATTACCTGACCTCTGCATATCAGACGGATACGTGTACAAAAGGACCCAGTTTAACCGTGGTGACGAAACCCAAGAGGACCAAGCCTGGAAACTTTGGGTGCCGACTGAGTTGCGGCAGGGTCTGGTAGAAGCGTCACATGCCTCACCATCTGCAGGACATGGTGGTATACATAAGACTTTGAGTAAGATCAGAGAAAAATACTACTGGCCTGGTATGGTTACTGACGTGCAGTTGTATGTTAACAACTGCGAAAACTGCAAAACAAACAAAACGCAAAATGCTTTCAAAAGGCCTACGATGGGCAAGCAACATATAACAGAGCGACCTTTTCAGCGTCTTTATATAGATTTTATGGGTCCTTATCCGCGTACGTCTAGTGGTAACGTCTATTTGTTTGTTTGTCTTGATCACTTTTCCAAATTCGTGTTTTTGAAACCTATGCGCAAGGCTACATCAGCGGATGTTATAAAATTTTTAGAAACTGACGTTTTCCATGTGTTTGGCGTGCCAGAATATATACACTCTGACAATGGCAAGCAATTTGTATCAGAATCGTTTAAATCTTTTGTTGCTAAATATGGTGCTAATCATGTAAAAACGGCATTCTATTCACCCCAAGGCAACGCTGCTGAGAGAGTGAATAGATCCGTATTACAAATGTTGCGATCATCCATTAAAGATCACCAAAAGAATTGGGACCATTATGTCAGTGATGCAGCGTTTGCATTACGTAGCGCAACACATTCAGCGATTGGCAGATCCCCATACGCAGCGCTTTTTGGACTGCCAATGATCCAACATGCCTCGTCATACGAGCTATATAGGAAACTAGGTGCGCTCAGGGATGGGGAATGCGAAGTCCTCTCGGGGAAGGACAGCATACCGGTCATAAGGGAAAAGATAATAAAGGAATTAAAACTAGCCCATGAGCGTAGCGCAAAGGTTTACAACACGCGGAGCAGAGAAGTGAAGTTTAGGGTAGGGCAAGTGGTATACCGCCGTAATTTCAAACAGAGTTCTCTAATTGACAATTATAACGCTAAGTTCGCTCCCAAGCAAGTTAAGTGCGTCATATTAAAAGAAATTGGTAATTCAATGTATGAACTGGGAGACATGAGTGGAAAGAAGATCGGGGTATACCACGCCAAAGATATTTTTGTAGCATGAATGTCTCGGTTGGTCTATTGTGATAGGTGTAAACACTTATTTATCTGTTTGTATTAGATGCTTGTCATGCTATGTCCATATGTATACTTGTATATGGTGATTACAGTGTCTTCTAGTCATACTGGACGTTATATTTATTTATTTATTTATGATATTGACGATTTTATATTTTTGATATGCTATCTGTGATATTTTATATTTAAGTTGCATCTGGGATATTTATTTATGTATTTATTTTAAGCTTTATCTGTGATATTTTTACATTTCTGACTTTCAGTTGAAATCTGTGATATCTAGTTGACTATTTACTTATTTATTTATTAATTTATTTATCTAGTTATTTATTTACTTATTTGACTTTTTGTGATTATTTCTGCAATTATTGATTTATTCTATTTTATCAACCGGACCATTATTAAGATATAAATACGCAAACTGTGATATAGTATTATTAGTGTAAGATGCATGCATGTGCAAGCAGACGTTTAACCCAGGTTAATGTAGAAGTAAACGTGTGTGTGAAGTAGAGTAGTCATAGAAGTAGACGATATAGGACTTAAGTGCCCGGCTTTAGGTCGTGGGTCGAGGCCACACGTTGGGTACAAGGAAGGATACAAAGGCTGCGTCTAGATTCCTTTACGCACTCGTTCCATGATGCAGGCACCATCGACGGCTGCGAGCCTGTTACGACAGCCTTTGCCACAAAATGTAAAATTTGTATCTGAGTGAATGTTTGTGTGAATGTGTGAATTGGTTCGAATGAGGTTCTGTTAGTAACAGCGTTCTGTATGTTCAATGTTGTGGTTATGTTAAAGCTGATCTTCAAACCTCAGATAGAACACTGAATAGATGTATTTGTATGTGAGCCTATGTATGTGTACGTGTTAACGTTCCTTGGAAGAAAGTAGCGTTTTGTTAGGTATATAAGCCCGTTAATCCCTTTTATTGTTCGGAGGATATAAAAGGGAGGCGAAAATGACAAACGGGATAGAATGTTGAAGTTGCGGTCCGTGCGCGGTATTAGATGTTTCGCAGTGAAAGAAAAAAAAAAAAGGTGTGAAAGAAGTGGTGTTAAAAGTTTAAAGTAAGATACATATAGACTTTTAATAGAAAAGAAAAAAAAAAAAAAAATATGAACAGTGAAGTAATTTGAAAGTGTTTTTAGAATAATTAAAACTAAAATAAAGATTGAAAAAAAAAAGTTTTGCGTGTGGAGTCAGCGATCCCACTCCACTGTGTTGGTCATAGTGACCGCTACATGCTACACAGCCGGGTACAGGACACTAACAATCTAGGAGCAGGAGATTCCGAAGGATTAGAGGTAAGAGTAAATAAAGGTTAACATTCACGACTTGTAGGGTGACATATACACGTACATATATACAGACGTATGTTGGTATATCCACACTGACATACATACATATGTGCATATATTGCTATGTACATACATACAGATGCTGAAAAAAAAAAAAAAAATGTAATAAATAAAATCAATAGGCGATCCTTCTCGTCTTTTCAGGTCGCCATCAAAGGACCTCCCCCAGGATTGGGCTAGACAAAAAAATATTTTTCACCCATTCTCTCCATAAAATTAGTGACGCCACACACAACAACAACATACACACCTACCATGTACTAATACTTTTGCTACCAGCACCATTCAATTACATTTCTGAGTCCATGCAAAAACGCTCCAAATATCCCAGATATCGACGGTAGCGAACCAGCATTTGTGGTAGTAGTAGGTTGGTGATCCAAATCCCAGCCGACCACCAAGATCACAATTACACTCACTGTGCACGGAGATTTATGTACATACCCACACATTCGCATACACTTACAAACACGGAAAATAATTTGTGAAAAATTTTTGGTTTTTGGCCTAAATCACAGCCGGGATCAACATACATATGTACCGTCATGCATAAATAACATTTTTGGGACAAAAGAGGGGAACTTCGAACAGATAACAGAAGCGAACATCAAACATACAAAGGAGGAGAAGATTGAACAGATTCATACATACAACAGGAGGAAAGCAGAGGAATATATTGGCAGCAGAAGCAGTGGCGATTTCGTTTTGCCTAATCTTACCTTTTTGTGATTTATGTATATGTCTTAATTAATTTGGTTGATACCTAGATTTTTTTTATATACCTTGTTTTATTGGCCCATTTGCGATTTCCCCGTTTGGTTAGATATTGCCAAGTGCGATCATGCACGAAATGTTTCGCGGGCATACATACGGACGTTTTCTTGATGCTTCTTCTTGAAAATCGCTAAATAAGTTGTTGTTGCTTTTGCACCACGTGTGCATTTTTGGGGAAACTCATTTAATTGGCAATTCGTTTAATTTTGTTTGATAAGAAATCTCACTCTTAATGCTTTTTGTTTTTTTGCTTTGATAATTTACCACCATATTTTTATTGGCCACTTTTAATTTAATTAAATCAATTTTTTTCTGGATTGCCAATATTTTCTGCATCTCATCTGCTGCCTTTCTCGTCGCATCTGAATTCTAGCGAGTGATCGAGTGCAGATTTTGACAGGTGCATCAAGAAAATAGAGAGGCCAACGTATATGTATGTATTTAGGCACAAAGTAAGTAAGTAGGTACGTATAGAATATTTGGAACGTTTTTCTCTTCTCCCACTCTAGGTTTGCGAAGCATTGTTGGTACCTTCAACGCTGGCCGAACTAAGGTGAGTTTTGGTTTTAATCATTATCTTTTGCATATTTCTTCTTTATACGTACATACCTACTTATTACACGGAAATTGTTAGTGGGCTGAAAGTGGAACATTGTTTTGTTTTGCTAGCGATTTCCGTGCTAGTGACCTATATTTGTTTGGGCACATATGTTCATATTTATATATATACAGGTATAAAGAGATGTACTCATATATTTGTAAATAGTACGACACCTCGTAGATGAAATTTTGTTGATATTACTCATGAATAGATTTGAATATTATAATATTAGGGTGTGGCTTAAATTTTGAATTGTTTGTGAATTTTGTTAGAGTATAGCTAGTAGGAGCAAATTATTGAATTTCTTTGTTTTAGAATACACCTTTTTACACATATACATATATTTAAGATTCAATATTAGGGAATTCAAGAATTGTAAAGTTTTAGAGTAGTTACTATTATAATAAAGGATCGAAATTTGTGAAGCAAATAGAGATGCATATATTCGTCTTCATTTTTACTGATTGAAGCTAGGTAAACTAAAGATGCGTAGCTAAAGCGATTAATGATTGTGTGGGTGTTGCTCTGGTGACAGAGGGGAAGTAGGAATGGACTAAATGGACGACGACTGACGCTCTTCTGACCATATGTTTACAGAGTTTGGGGGCGCTGTAAAGTAATTGGAGTCAACACAGCGTCCACGGCTTCACGTGCTTACGTTGAAGAGGGTGGGATAGACTCCATCGGACAGGACTAGGACAGGTCTTTGTTTTCGTTTCCACTTCACAGCTTTTCTCTCGATTTCATTATTTCAACATGGCATGAACACCTTTTTTGTTAGTGTAACTGTGGGCAAAGGCAGGCGGAAAAGAATCCACCCAACGACGAGCTAGCCTGGGATTCAAGCATGCCAGCCCTCCGCCTCACCTCTGCCCAACGCACGCAGTTACATAACAATATATCATCGAGCATTTATTTCTTAAAGAAATTTTGACGTCTGTTGGCTTTTTTTACATGTTGATAAAAATGGTGGTGAAAATGGAAAAATTAATCGAAAAAATATAGGGCACAATTTTTGTAATGATGCAAGGCGGAAGTTGACATCAATTTCTTATATCTTCTTCCATTCCGGCCATCAATATACCACAGTTTAGCAGTAATATAAGGTCATCCTCGTCGCTTTCGGTGATTTCCTAAAATAACAACAAAATAAAACTATTGAAAACAAATATTTAAACTTTTATTTAATGTTTTTTAAGAACTTATCAATTGCTCATGTTTACAAAAAGGTTTATTTTGTTTACGTTTTTGATGATCTTCTTCGTTTCGCTTGGTATTCACGGTGGATTACTAATATTGGGTCATGCAGGGAAAGGCTGGTATCGACCTCTCAAGAAATTTTTCGCTTTATTTCTTGAGTGAAAAATAGTAGTAGGCAAGAAATTTTGACATTTAGTAATCCACCGTGAATACCAAGTGAAACGAAGAAGAGCATCAAAAACGTAAACAAAATAAACCTTTTTGTAAACATACGCAATTGGTAAGTTCTTAATAAATGTTAAATAAAAGCGTTAATTATATGTTTTCAATAGTTTTATTTTGTTGTTATTTTAGGAAATCATCGAAAGCGACGAGGATGACCTTATATTACTGCTAAACTGTGATATATTGATGGCCGGAATGGAAGTGGATATATGAAAGCGACGCCAACTTCCGCTTTGCATCATTAGAAAAATTGTGCACTATATTTTTTGGATTCTTTTTTTCCATTTTCACCACCATTTTTATCAACACTTAACAAAAGCCAACAAACGTCAAAATTTCTTTAAGAAATAAATGCCCGATGATATATTTCTTGGCAAAACCTGTGTTGCTGTGTTCGCATTATGTTGAAAAATAGTGGTAAAAAAGTGTATTAAATTTCTTGAGAGGTCGATACTCGCTCAAGAAAGTTTCACAAGAAAAATTTCTTGAGCATTTCTTGTACGTCATTTTATATGGAAATTTTGCGTTTCTTGAGAGGTCGATACTAAAATTGACAGTTGATAATCGTCTCCCAGCAAATCTAGATTTTATGTTATATGTAAACGCATGATTTAAATAAAGAAGATTGTGCACTCAGCCGTATTCAGCAAAATATTCATCCGTGAGAATGGGTTCATTTTGGTTAGTACGTTATCACCTACGTTATCGACGAGAAAGAAAATATTCGTACAGGCAAAAATACCTTTATTGAACTATTATTCACACAAATAAAAACGCGGCACTTAATTTTTCTTTATTTAAAAAAGCTTCTTAATATAAATTTCACATTTATTGCACACAATCTTTAGTTCTTAGAAAACCGGAAACGAAACTGGGTGAAAGAGAATTTATGTTACTACGTCACTAAATCAGCTGATTCTGTCAAATTTTGGATGAACGCATAGCGGTACCGCTGAATGCACAATCTTCTTTATTTGAATCATGATGTAAACGGGTACATTAACCAAAGGAGATTTATGGCTAATCACGTTATATAAACATGGCATAAGAGCCTATACACACTTGCGACTCAATCGATTTAGTCGAATTGGGCTGTTGTATTCACACTACGCCAACTATTTAGTCGTATCGATGGCAGCTGTTCACACTACAGACCAAGGCTAATTTATAGAAGGTTAACCTACTAAACAGCTGATTGCAAACTTTTTTCTATCTTTTTTATTCATATATATAAAATAAACAAAAAGTGCATACATTGTTTGGCTTTGTTTCTTATTAAAGGCTGGTATCGACCTCTCAAGGAACAGCTCAAGAAATTTTTGGATTTATTTCTTGAGTAAAAAATAGTAGTAGGCAAGAAATTTTGACGTTTAGTAATCCACCGTGAATACCAAGTGAAATGAAGAAGAGAATCAAAAACGTAAACAAAATAAACCTTTTTGTAAACATAAGCAATTAGTAAGTTCCTTAACAAATATTAAATAAAAACTTTAAATATATGTTTTCAATAGTTTATTTTGTTGTTATTTTAGGAAATCATCGAAAGCGACGAGGATGACCTTATATTACTGGTAAACTGTGGTATGTTGATGGCCGGAATGGAATAAAATATGAGAAATCGATGCCAGCTATGCCCTTACATCATTAGAAAAATTGTGCATTCTATTTTTCGTTTCTTTTTTGCCATTTTCACTAACGATTTCCACGATTTTTTTTCAACACGCAACAAACGTCAAAATTTCTTTAAGAAATAAATTCTCGATGATATACTTCTTGGTTTTTGAGAGGTCGATACTCGCTCAAGAAAGTTTCACAAGAAAAATTTCTTGAGCATTTCTTGTACGTCATTTTATATGAAACTTTTGCGTTTCTTGAGAGGTCGATACTAAGCTTAAACTAGCAACTAGCTGTCAAGTAAATGAAAAGAGAAAAACGGAAGCAATTACGATCATAAAGAGCGAAACGAACAGAAGTACAAGAAACGGAAAAATAGTAAAAATTAGCCATTAATAATAATTTCATTTTCATTATTCCTATTTTAAAAATTCACCAAATTACAAAAGCAATAAAATCATATATATTCGTTGTTTTATTTTTTTAAACAGCTGTTTTCTACTTTGACAGCAAATAATTCGAGCTAGTGAAAAATTTTCTAGCTGAAATTTGGAGCTCTCTATGATTCTTATTCTGTACTCTTCTGCTACTTTTTTGAATCAAGAAACGCTTTGCCAAGGAAAACTTGGCTAACTATCCATAACCAAGAATTATTTAACTGAGGATATCGCAGTAGATAAGCTGATTGAAATTATGTATGTATACTAAATTGTATTCCGTCATTCATGGCCAAGAAGGTTCACGTAGAATGTCAAACAAGACGAATTGAAAATTTTTTTTTTTGTTGTAATTCTATCTGATTAATGACATATTTGAAGAGAACAATATCAAGAAACACTGTGAAGAAACTGTTTCAGTCGTTCGACTAATTGAATGTAGTGTGAATGCTTCCATACATTCTCATGCAAATCAAAGCCCGACTAAATCGATCGAGTCGCAGGTGTGTATAGGCTCTTAAAGTAAAAGGATTGCTATGATCTCTTAAAACCCTTCTTTCGTTCAGAGAATTTCTTTGCTCCTCTTCCTCCACTAATAAAGCTGCTATCGCAATAGAATCAATTATTTTATTATTTAAAAAAATAATATTTTGTAAAATAAAGTAAAAATGTATTTGTTTTAATCAAAAAGATAAGAAACGTCAGAAAACCCCGCTCGATTTCGCATCAGCACTTGGTAACGCTGATTCGAACATAGTTCATATAGTTGGCAACACCTAAATTCGAATCGACGGGGTAGCTAATGCGGTTTTCGACGAGTTTGGCACCGGGGCTTTTGGCATTTCGGTAGTTCGTTCGGTGTTTGTGATATGGGAAAACATTTACAATGTTGATGAAATTAGGATATCAGTTGTGCCTACCAAATTGCCGAAGGTTTTGGTTCTGAAAGGTCGGAAACAGATACGTGCCCTATCTTCGGCTCAAATAGGATCTTTAATTACAGCAATTTTATGTATTCTAATAATTGTAAACGCACCGGTTTGGAGTGTAAACAGAATTACTTTCTTTATTGGATTGCTTTCTCTATTTATACAAAAATTCTTACACTAACTTACACTAATACTTATGAACATAGTGTATAGCATACAGTGAAATGGCTCTGGGATGCGTAGTCGAAATTCGATAAAAAAAAAGACGATAAGTCATCGAAAAATGTCAAAATCGGGGACAGATTGGTATGGCGGCGACTTAGGGGGTACAGATTGGTATGGCGGCCGGATGTGGTTGTTGTAAGAAAAGGGACCATAATGACAAGGTCGTAGCAATCAAGACAGAAACGCAATTCCGGAATGTGCAAGAATGTAAAATCAACAACCTACAAAACAGAAAGAAGAAGAGCAACTTATATTGCATTCACGATCGTAATTGGGCAATAACTACAACTTCAAAATCAGCTGAGCACAGCTGTTCGACCTGTTTTACACACATCCCAGAGTCAAGTCACTGTTTTCCATACACAATGCTTATGAATTACAAAGTGAGTGTTCAACATATGCTGTATCAGCATATGTGAATCATAAATATTTCCTCGGAGCACATTGACAAACTGACGCTGTCGCTCAGTTGGTCATTGTGACTGGGCAATGCACTTGACAAAATGCAACAAATGTAACTGGAGACGCCATGTGTGGCGGTGTGTATTTTTGATGTTAAACTCCCGCTGGGGTTTAACGGAATTTATTTCGGTCAGTTTGTTTTGGCAACATGTGCGGTTTACATGTACACATAAATTATGTGTACATGACAACGACTGTAAGGGCGGTGTATTTATGTAATGCTACAGTATGAATGCAGGTGGGTCGTTCGTGCCACTAATGTTCTTTTAGCTTAAAACGTATTTTCAGAAAAAAGACTGGCGTTTGGAAGAAAGTAACAATTTAATCATATGTGTGTATCACCATCGCCGTCGGCGCCACCGAAATACCGAAAGCCACGAAGCCGAACTCACCGAAAATGGCATCAGCAACCCCGACGGTTCGAAGTTCAGTGTAGCCAAATATGTGAACTGTGTTCGAATCAGTGTTGCCAAGTTCTGATGCGAAATTCAAGACAGGTAGGCGCAGCGGCGAATACAGAAAATACTTTTTTTATTTAGAAAGGTACAGTGTAATGTCAAAATCAAAGCAAATTCACACTATGGCCAACAGGAATGGGCGAGTCCCAAGCGAGTACAGATTTTAACCAAGGCGGAACATTTTTTTGACATTAAACTATACCAATTACAATATTAAAGTTCTGAATTCACGTATGCGCCTACCTTTCTAAATCTGGTTGGCGGAATTGAGCGGGATTTTCTGACGTTTCTTATCTTTTTGATAAAAGCAAATACATCGTTAGTTTATTTTACTAAAAACTATTTATTTAAATAATAAAATAATGGATTCTATTGCGATAGCAGCTATATTAGTGGAGGAAGAAGAGCAAAGGAATCTGATAAACGAGAGAAAGTTTTTAAGGGATCGTAGCAATCCCGTTACTTTAAGTAAAGAAGCGTAAATTTAATTAGAGGCTGAAAATAAAAATAATAGTCTTAATTTTGCGTGAAAGAAACCTTTACCTTGTCCTTTTTTCTGTTTTTCATAGAATTATTTTGAACTACATAAAAGCAAATTGTATACAAAAACAGGGGAAAATTTCAATAACAATGTACCCGGCACCGGAATTTTTCTTTTCTTTTTTTTGGCGATAGATCACTAAAATGTAAACGAAATCTTGCGGAAACTTATAATTCATTAATAACACAGTATTTTTGCGTAGAGCACCCTTATGCACTGCGCCGCGCTTTGAAAAGTAACCCTCAGCCGACAGAACTCCCTTTCTGGAGTTAGATCTGGAGAGATTTACAGTAATTTTGCGTAGTCGGGAGTGTTATAACTAGTAAAATTATCATTCGCAGAACTTTTCTTGAAGGATTCATTGAAACATTCTTAGTGGTTTGAAAATAAATATGGCGGGCGCATTATACTGAAGCCGGCCTTCCACCACCTGCAATATTTATTTGAATGCATCTTTATTAAGACGAAAGTTTTTACTGAAATGGTAAATTGTTGGTAATACACATTCATAATTCGTTAGTTGCTTTTTTATAGTAGTCAAACAATAGTTATCAACTGCAGAAAATGCATTATTATTCTTTGGTGAAAATATATTTTACTCTCCAAAATCTACATACACACGTATTTAAATCGGGAATTCTTTCCATTGTTCCAACACGCCCCGAGAAAAATGACTTATACAGGGGTGTAGAGGAGCTCTCACAGATTCCAAATCTGAAAACCAAACTTGCCGGAGGCTTATAGTTTCCGAGAAATTCGTTGTCAAAGTTGTTAATTTTACTATGTAAAAATACTATACCACACGCAAACGTGCGTGTGTCAGTCACCAATTTCGCTTTATATCACCCAAAAAACCTATTTAACATTTCCAAATAACATTTCCACACATTTTTTTTCACTATTCTGCCTTATTTTCGCATTTATTTAATTTTCGCTTAATTGTTTATGTTTTTCACCTTTGTTATTGTTTTAACTAACTAAACTTGGCTGCGAATGCATAAAAGTAGTGCCATTACATTGAATACAAAGCGTTGCCAGACTCAAAGGTATTGGTGTTGAATAAAGAAAAAAGGATGCCAGATTTTTTGTTGTTTATTACGGATAAATATCTGAACATTTTCTTCCTACTATTTTTATGTATCCCGATTATCTACCGAAATATTTCCAACCAGCATCGACAAAATTCACGAATTTTTCGGAATTTTCATTTAATTTGCTCATAACTCAGAAAATACTAGTTTTACGTGAAAAGGTCACATAACGACTTTTGTTCACAATAAATACCTGAATATTTTCTTCCTGCGCAGTTTTGATGTATCTCTATTATCTAGCGAAATATTTCCAACTATAATTGACAAAATTCAGAAATTGTTCGGAATTTTCATTTTATTTGCTAATAACTCTGCAAATAGTAGAAATTATATATGTAATTTGCTTTGTGTCCCAATAATTTTTTTTTTTTTTTAAACAATTTAGCTCCTCTAACAAACAACCACCTCACTTAAACTCAAAGGGGGATCAGGGTCGAACCCAGCTTAGCGAAACCAATTTGATTAAAAAGCCAACATCGCAGCAAATTGCACAATCGCATTCGGAACAAAATTTCCAATTTCTAATATTTGTCATCAAGTCTAGAACCAAATTTCAAGAATGAGGAAGAAGACGAAGGATATGAACATTTTATGGAACTGCAACATTTGGTGGCAAGACGGTGAGTAGTTAGCTAAGATACATCCAGGCATACATATGTATATACATACATACATATATAAACATGCAAAATATTCTATTCATTTTCAGATCAAGTTCGTTGTGTTCATCATTTGTGCGAGGCAACAATGAATGCAGTGCATCGGCTTATTGAGGCATTTTTGCAGAAAGATCAAAGGGGTGCATGTGCAAGTTGCTTAAGCCAATTGTTCAACTATCAATGTAAGTACATATGTCTTTTATCAATTTTAATTTAGTTTAATGTTGATTTGTAACAAAAATCTCTAGCAATATCGAATAGCAGACAGCAATATAAATTGTTTTAATTTTTAATTTCAGATTTACGCAGTGATTTGCGGGCATGCGCTGAGATTATCAAATCGTGTAGCGAATTGGAGATGCCCTTGAGCGAAATACAAAATGAGCAGTTTTTGAGCTTGTTTCTCAATCAAACGGGAAGCTCTATCCCAAGTAGTATTTGTGCTTGGATCGGCGTGGCTTATTGGAGTGTCATTACTCAAGCCGGCGTTGAAGGATACAGTGCCGATAATCCGGGTGCTTGGTTGTTCCATTGCCATTTTCATTTTCACATCATTATTGGTATTCCACGTTGGCTCACCCACAGATTGGCCAACGTTTTGGCAATCATATGCCGCAGATCCCATGTTTACGTACCTACCTATTTAGTCATATTGTTGTAGGAGAATTAAATAAAATTTTAATGAAATTTTTGTAAAAGTTGCGAGTTAATAATAGTTTATTGAAATTTTTTGGTAAGTATCCATTATTTAGGTGGTTGGTTAGCGGTCACAAACCCTTCACGTGTTACAGTATTACACAAAACAGAAAATGTACCTTCTATTTTAGGAAAAATAATAACTCTGTATTTTCCAGTCAGTATTCGTTTCAACGACTCTCATTTTATTAAAACTCATAAACTAAAAAAAAGCTACAAGTACGTTCTTAGTTTTCGGTACGAGAGTAATTTCCCATTGCCCTTGTGGTGTACTCTTTGTACCAATGGGTACCTAATCGTCGAGTTGTGGAATTGTTTAACATGTACTCGACGTGTCTTACTGGCCGGAATCGCTTCCACCTTGATGATTTGGATGGAGCGAGCACGCGCACGATGACGGGCACAAATATCACGATAACACTGCGTCATAGCACCGACTCCTTTTTCTTTTGCTGCTGTACTTGTAGAAGCCATTCTGCAATTAGAAATAACAAGAATATAAATGATTAAAATCATTAAATAAATGTTTAAGTACTTACCTTCTTAAATATATTAAAATCAACACCGCCGGGTCAAGAAATTGTTTGTGTTTTTGCTATTCCCTTTTGTGTTTGGCGTCGCAAATAAGCTGTCGAATTATCTTTGGTAGTGCCATTCAGCGTTGCCACTTTGGTTACTTTTTACCAAAATTGGTTACGATTTTTTCGTTTTCGTTTGGTTTCGTGGTTACTTTCGGCCGATTTTGGTTACCTTCAAGGTCCATGTATTGAGTATACCATAGTTACATTCAATTTTTAGGAATACGCTTTAATTTTTCCAAACTATAAAATATTTGTTATCCAAATTGTTTTGTTGCATTTTTTTATCAAATTCCAAATAATTTATTGTTGCGGGTAAATGGAAAAAATTCAACAACTATTTCCAGCGAATGTTGAGTGTAAAGCTGTTTCAGGCAAATGATTGGCAAAAGTGGGAAAAATTCAACAGCTTTCACAGAGTCTCAGTGGTCGAGCGTGTAAAAGCGTTCGCACATTGCGGCTGAAGATGGAATGTATCACGGGTTCGATCCTCGTTAGGAGCATCCACTTCCGGAAGGGGTGCTAATGATCGAAAATGGTTTTTCGTGTAATAGCTACTCAACCTTCGCTGGAAATAGTTGTTGAAATTTTTCCATTTACCCCCAACAATAAAAAATTAAATTAAATAATTTTCGTGCTAAGCACTAAAAAGCTTTAAAGTCCAAATAATTTATTTGACAGGAGCCAGCGACCACATTAGAAATAAACCTATTCTGGTGAATTTTCGTCGTGCGATGTTCGTCAGCTTTTTTGTTCTGCTCATTCTCATATCTGGCCGTGTTTTTAAATATTGATAGAACGCTACGACGGGGCGATATTTCACTCGACGTTGGATCTGGTTAAGGCTTATAGCATGTTCATGGTGAGCCTGCGTTTTGCGTTTCGGAGGCATTTTTGCGTTTAGTCCAAAATGCAACATAAAATGTTACATTTCTCCATACAAATGCCACCACCAAAATGCAACTTAACGCAACTATTTTTTTGCGTTTTGAATGCTAACGCAGAAAGCAACCCTGAAATCTTCGAAAAAATTTGCCATTCGAATGGAAAATAGTGGCAACACTCTGGCAATACAAGAACGAAATACCTACAAGATTACGCATATAGAGCAGCATGAGCATGGGCACACGAGCTCCATGATGACGTCACTCTACATGTAATGAACGAAAGTAAACAAAACAGAAATCAAAATTAATACCAAAGCAGTTGGTACGTTTGGTTTGCAAAATTAGTGTATTATATTATTACATATTTTGCAAATTCTTGTTCTATTTTTTTAATTAGACAAAACAAAAAAATAAACCTCAACACCTGATTGCGTAATCTGGGATATTAGCTCCGTTTGTTTCGAACTTCTCAAATGCGCATTTACAAAACGCGGCAGCATGAACACTTTTCGAAAAGCCATCTTCGAAAATGCAAAATGTTGCGTTTCAAATCCAGCATGAACATAGTATTAGGGCCGTTTTCACCATCTCCGATTAAGCACTTAACCGGAGATTTTTGCCCGGTTAAGCAATTTATTTGACAGCTCGCCATACAATTTACGTCAAACTAACCAGCGATTAAATTAACCGGAGATGGTGAAACCGGCCCTTAAAGATGTAAAATAATTCATATATTTTAGTTTCTGTTAACCAACGTTAATGGGACATAAACCTATATTATTAATTTATTTTGGTTACTTGTTTCTAGTTTTGGTTGCTTTTATTTTATATTTTGGTAAATTTAAAATTTTTTAAGTGGCAACGCTGGTGCCATTGCATTGAATGTAAAGCGCTGCCAGACTATCAAAGGTAAGTATTGGTATTGAATGAAAAAAAGGATGCCAGATTTTTATGGGTAAGTTAGCAACATGAAATATTAATACTTTAATTGTTATTTATTACGAATAAAAATTAATATATTGGTTTAGGGTCAAGGTTTTCCAGGTATTTATGGGCTAATATTTGAAGTAATCACACGTTGGATAATAACTTTTACCAAATGTAATTTTTGATACCTTTTATCTTGAGGGATTTTTCCATGTAATGGGCAGCTCCTTTTTTTGCCAATACAATCCAATAACGGGATTTTGAATTTCTATGTAAACTGAAATTTCGTACGAGTACGACTTTAAGAATATATTTGATTGGTTATTAAAAGTGAAGAAAAAGTGAAAAGATCCACAGAAAAATGAATAATATTAATAATGGTAAGTATGGCTTTGTTCAGAAACTAAATTTGAAGCGCAACCTGCTTTTTTAGTACAAGCAGAGCGTTCATAAACGCAAATTTTACATCAAGCGTCGCTCATCACAATCATCAAATAATAAGGGTATTCATCTAAAGTGATAAACTGCTGGTAAATGGGGTAAAGTGATAAAATAATAATTGTGATAAATTATCTGTCAAAATTTGTATGAAAATATATTTAAGCAAAGTTTATCACTTTACCGAACAATTTTGTTGCGTAAATTTATAAATTTCGGTAAAATTCAAGTCTGACACATTGTCAGTTTTACTTTTTCAATTCAAAAGAAGAAATTGTGATTTCTTTCAGCATTTTAGCACGAATTATTAAAATAATTTTTACAAAAATGTTATATGCATCTTTTGTTTATTTTATTGGGGTTGTTATTTATTAATCAAGTTGACATTGACAGCTGACAAGAGTTTAAACAATTATTTACCAAGGTGCGTTCATGTAAAAGTGCGGATAAACTGATAAATTTTAACAATTTATTACTTTATCATTTTAGATGAAGACCACTAATATTTACTGCCGCTGTTGCGTTTTATGCAGCGTTTCTGAACATACCCTATTATAGCTTATTTAAAGTACATTTTTAGTATAAACAATTTTTTCAATTATAGATGTTGCTACTGCCGCTGCTGCTGTTGCTGCTGATGGTATCATTTACGACGGTAAGGTGTTATAAAATATTAATTATGTGACATTTTAAAATGTTTTAATTTATAGCCGCTGCCGCTGCTGACAATTTTTATATGTTTGTTGCTACTGCCGCTGCTGTTCCCCGTGCCGCTGTCGCTGTTACTGCTGGTGATCACAATTATGCCAAGCTTGACGACGGTAAGGTGTTATAAAATATTAATTGTGTGCAATCTTAAAATGTTTTCAATTATAGATATTCTTTCGACAAGTGCTGCCGCTGCCGCTGCTGCTCCCCGTACCACTGACCGTACCACTGCCTCTGTCGCTGCCCGTGTTGCTACCCGTACCACTGCCTCTGTCGCTGCGCGTGACGATGGTAAGGTGTTATAAAATATTAATTGTGTGCAATCTTAAAAGGTTTTCAATTATAGATATTCTTTCGATAAGTGCTGCCGCTGCCGCTGCTGCTCCCCGTACCACTGCCTCTGTCGCTGCCCGTGTCGCTACCCGTACCTCTGCCTCTGTCGCTGCGCGTGACGACGGTAAGGTGTTATAAAATATTTATTGTGTGAAATTTTTAAGTGTTTTTAATTATAGATATTCCTTCGACAAGTGCTGCTGCTGCCCGTAACACTGCCCGTACCACTGCCCGTACCGCTGCTGATTTGTCTATGTTAGATAATCCTTCGACAAGTGCTGCCGCTGCTACTGCTGCTGCTGCTGATGTTAACGACGATGATGACAATTATGATATGCTTGACGACGGTAAAATATAATTTTTCTCAATTTTAATTTGCTCATAACTCAGAAAATACTAGTTTTTCGTGAAAAGGTCACATAACAACTTTTATTCACAATAAATACCTGAATATTTTCCTCCTATGTAGTTATCATGTATCTCGATCAGCTACCGAAATATTTCCAACCAGTCGACAAAATTCACGAATTTTTCCGAATTTTCATTTAATTTGCTCATAACTCAGAAAATAGTAGTTTTACGTGAAAAGGTCACATAACGACTTTTATTCACAATAAATACCTGAATATTTTCCTCCTATGTAGTTATCGTGTATCTCGATCATCTACCGAAATATTTCCAACCAAAGTCGACAAAATTCACGAATTTTACCGAATTTTCATTTAATTTGCTCATAACTCAGAAAATACTAGTTTTACGTGAAAAGGTCACATAACGACTTTTATTCACAATAAATACCTGAATATTTTCCTCCTATGTAGTTATCATGTATCTCGATCATCTACCGAAATATTTCCAACCAAAGTCGACAAAATTCACGAATTTTACCGAATTTTCATTTAATTTGCTCATAACTCAGAAAATACTAGTTTTACGTGAAAAGGTCACATAACGACTTTTATTCACAATAAATACCTGAATATTTTCCTCCTATGTAGTTGTCATGTAGCTCGATTGTCTACCGAAATATTTCGATCCAAAATCGACAAAATTCACGAATTTTTCCGAATTTTCATTTAATTTGCTCATAACTCAGAAAATAGTAGTTTTACGTGAAAAGGTCACATAACGACTTTTATTCACAATAAATACCTGAATATTTTCCTCCTATGTAGTTGTCATGTAGCTCGATTGTCTACCGAAATATTTCCAACCAAAATCGACAAAATTCACGAATTTTTCCGAATTTTCATTTAATTTGCTCATAACTCAGAAAATAGTAGTTTTACGTGAAAAGGTCACATAACGACTTTTATTCACAATAAATACCTGAATATTTTCCTCCTATGTAGTTATCATGTATCTCGATCAGCTACCGAAATATTTCCAACCAAAGTCGACAAAATTCACGAATTTTTCCGAATTTTCATTTAATTTGCTCATAACTCAGAAAATACTAGTTTTACGTGAAAAGGTCACATAACGACTTTTATTCACAATAAATACCTGAATATTTTCCTCCTATGTAGTTATCATGTATCTCGATCATCTACCGAAATATTTCCAACCAAAGTCGACAAAATTCACGAATTTTACCGAATTTTCATTTAATTTGCTCATAACTCAGAAAATACTAGTTTTACGTGAAAAGGTCACATAACGACTTTTATTCACAATAAATACCTGAATATTTTCCTCCTATGTAGTTATCATGTATCTCGATCATCTACCGAAATATTTCCAACCAAAGTCGACAAAATTCACGAATTTTACCGAATTTTCATTTAATTTGCTCATAACTCAGAAAATACTAGTTTTACGTGAAAAGGTCACATAACGACTTTTATTCACAATAAATACCTGAATATTTTCCTCCTATGTAGTTGTCATGTAGCTCGATTGTCTACCGAAATATTTCGATCCAAAATCGACAAAATTCACGAATTTTTCCGAATTTTCATTTAATTTGCTCATAACTCAGAAAATAGTAGTTTTACGTGAAAAGGTCACATAACGACTTTTATTCACAATAAATACCTGAATATTTTCCTCCTATGTAGTTGTCATGTAGCTCGATTGTCTACCGAAATATTTCCAACCAAAATCGACAAAATTCACGAATTTTTCCGAATTTTCATTTAATTTGCTCATAACTCAGAAAATAGTAGTTTTACGTGAAAAGGTCACATAACGACTTTTATTCACAATAAATACCTGAATATTTTCCTCCTATGTAGTTATCATGTATCTCGATCAGCTACCGAAATATTTCCAACCAAAGTCGACAAAATTCACGAATTTTTCCGAATTTTCATTTAATTTGCTCATAACTCAGAAAATACTAGTTTTACGTGAAAAGGTCACATAACGACTTTTATTCACAATAAATACCTGAATATTTTCCTCCTATGTAGTTATCATGTATCTCGATCATCTACCGAAATATTTCCAACCAAAGTCGACAAAATTCACGAATTTTACCGAATTTTCATTTAATTTGCTCATAACTCAGAAAATACTAGTTTTACGTGAAAAGGTCGCATAACGACTTTTATTCACAATAAATACCTGAATATTTTCCTCCTATGTAGTTGTCATGTAGCTCGATTGTCTACCGAAATATTTCCAACCAAAATCGACAAAATTCACGAATTTTTCCGAATTTTCATTTAATTTGCTCATAACTCAGAAAATACTAGTTTTTCGTGAAAAGGTCACATAACAACTTTTATTCACAATAAATACCTGAATATTTTCCTCCTATGTAGTTATCATGTATCTCGATCAGCTACCGAAATATTTCCAACCAAAGTCGACAAAATTCACGAATTTTTCCGAATTTTCATTTAATTTGCTGATAACTCAGAAAATACTAGTTTTACGTGAAAAGGTCACATAACGACTTTTATTCACAATAAATACCTGAATATTTTCCTCCTATGTAGTTATCATGTATCTCGATCATCTTTCGCTCACAGTAAATACATATATAAATACAATATAACTTATCCTATTTTCCGTTTTGTTTAAATTTCTATGTAGGCGAGTTCGTGCTACGTAATTCTGCCGCAAGGAGAATCCATCTGCTACAAAAATGGAATCGGGTTCAAATTCACTTGTGTTTCGGCTCCACCGACCTCTGCGTAAAATTCGCAGAAGAGAACGGCCTTCTCCTGGGTTCAAAGCTGTGTCGAACCCACCGGGTCCCAATGGCTTTGATCTCCAGGGGAAACTCTCTGGGTTCGTTCATATGCAGCAAAGGGGCATGTCGAGGCAAAGAAATTTCGCGTGCAAAGGGAACATGGTTCCAAAATGCCAGGCTTCCTTTGCCGCAAATATTCTATATGATGTATGCATATGCCCAGCATTATACGCAAGAAACCACGAAATCGGAGCAGTTTAAGCGTGATGGCCAAATGTTGTCATCAAGAACGATAACAGACTGGTTTAACTACTGCCGTGAGGTAGTAGTTAAACACCAGAGGGAGCTGCGGAAGCAACGGGGCAAGATTGGTGGGCCAGGGAAAATTGTCCAAGTAGACGAGAGCAAATTTGGCAAACGGAAATACAACAAAGGTAATGTATATTTAAAAGTTATATTAATATCAAAATGTAAGAATATGCGTATTTTTCTCTAGGGCGCCTTGTCAAAGGCCACTGGGTCCTCGGCATGATAGAGGACGGAAGCGAGGACCTACGTCTAGAGGTGTGCGAGCACAACGATCGGTCGGCTCGTACGCTCGTACCTCTCATCCAGAAGCATGTTGCAGAAGGCAGCATAATCCATACAGACTTCTGGAAGGCGTACGACTGCCTATCTGAATTTGGGTATGAGCACAAGAAAGTGAATCACAGTGCGCCCGGTAACCCGTTTGTGGACCCGCTAGGGACTCATACCCAGAGGATAGAGTCGCAGTGGCGGGTGCTGAAACGGTTTCAGCACCGCGATAACCATAATAACACGGTTGACTTTGCCGACAGGCTAGAGGAAATTTTGTGGCGAATATCCTGCCAAAGGAGGTATGAAGATACCTTCCAAAAATTGCTGGAAGCGATTCGATTTGTTTATAAATTAAAATAAATCGTCATCGTCGTCATCGTCGTCATCGTCATCATCGTCATCGTCGTCATCGTCATCATCGTCATCGTCATCATCGTCATCGTCATCATCGTCATCGTCGTCATCGTCGTCATCGTCATCGTCGTCATCGTCATCATCGTCATCGTCATCATCGTCATCATCGTCATCATCGTCATCGTCATCGTCATCATCGTCATCGTCATCATCGTCATCGTCATCATCGTCATCGTCGTCATCGTCGTCATCGTCATCGTCATCATCGTCGTCATCGTCATCGTCATCATCGTCATCGTCATCGTCATCATCGTCATCGTCATCATCGTCATCGTCGTCATCGTCGTCATCGTCATCATCGTCATCGTCGTCATCGTCATCATCGTCATCGTCATCATCGTCGTCATCGTCATCGTCGTCATCGTCGTCATCGTCATCATCGTCATCGTCATCGTCATCATCGTCATCGTCATCATCGTCATCGTCGTCATCGTCATCGTCGTCATCGTCGTCATCGTCATCGTCGTCATCGTCATCGTCATCATCGTCATCGTCGTCATCGTCATCATCGTCATCGTCATCATCGTCGTCATCGTCATCGTCGTCATCGTCATCGTCATCATCGTCATCGTCGTCATCGTCATCGTCGTCATCGTCATCGTCGTCATCGTCATCATCGTCATCGTCGTCATCGTCATCATCGTCATCGTCATCATCGTCGTCATCGTCATCGTCGTCATCGTCATCATCGTCATCGTCGTCATCGTCGTCATCGTCATCATCGTCATCGTCGTCATCGTCATCATCGTCATCGTCGTCATCGTCGTCATCGTCATCGTCGTCATCGTCGTCATCGTCATCGTCGTCATCGTCGTCATCGTCATCATCGTCATCGTCGTCATCGTCATCATCGTCATCGTCATCATCGTCGTCATCGTCATCGTCGTCATCGTCGTCATCGTCATCGTCATCATCGTCATCGTCGTCATCGTCGTCATCGTCATCATCGTCATCGTCGTCATCGTCATCATCGTCATCGTCGTCATCGTCGTCATCGTCATCGTCGTCATCGTCGTCATCGTCATCGTCGTCATCGTCGTCATCGTCATCATCGTCATCGTCGTCATCGTCATCATCGTCATCGTCATCATCGTCGTCATCGTCATCGTCGTCATCGTCGTCATCGTCATCGTCATCATCGTCATCGTCGTCATCGTCGTCATCGTCATCATCGTCATCGTCGTCATCGTCATCATCGTCATCATCGTCATCGTCGTCATCGTCATCATCGTCATCGTCATCATCGTCGTCATCGTCATCGTCGTCATCGTCGTCATCGTCATCGTCATCATCGTCATCATACATATGCACATAGATACGCATGTATATCTTAGCAACAAACATAAACAAAACGAAATCTTTTTTGATATTTTGTTTTGATATGAAATTAGCAAAATTAATTATGATACAAATTTATTGTTTTAAAAACTTAAAAACAGAAATATTGTCATTTTCACGTGTATTTGTACGTTATATTTTATTTTTATGGAATAGTAGCATATTTTTTAAATATCAAACTTATATTTATTCCAAACGAGCTGTGTTGTTTTAAAAACAGAAATATTGTCATTTTCACGTGTATTTGCACGTTATATTTTATTTTTATGGAATAGTAGTATATTTTTTAAATATCAAACTTATATTTATTCCAAACGAGCTGTGTTGTTTTAAAAACAGAAATATTGTCATTTTCACGTGTATTTGCACGTTATATTTTATTTTTATGGAATAGTAGTATATTTTTTAAATATCAAACTTATATTTATTCCAAACGAGCTGTGTTGTTTTAAAAACAGAAATATTGTCATTTTCACGTGTATTTGCACGTTATATTTTATTTTTATGGAATAGTAGTATATTTTTTAAATATCAAACTTATATTTATTCCAAACGAGCTGTGTTGTTTTAAAAACAGAAATATTGTCATTTTCACGTGTATTTGTACGTTATATTTTATTTTTATGGTATAGTAGTATATTTTTTAAATATCAAACTTATATTTATTCCAAACGAGCTGTGCTGTTTTAAAAAACAGAAATATTGCCATTTTCACGTCTAATAAAACAAATTTTAAAAATGCATTATTTCGGACATATTGTTGTTGGGGAATATTTAAATAGATATGAGTTTCAGTTTGTTTCCATTGCGAAGTACACAATCGATTGCAAAAATATCTCAAATTTTCAAATAATACCCAAAAATACCCATAAAAGCAAGACCGGGGTCCTGGTAAGAGATTGAAATAAGTGGCAGCATCGGTGGTGCCAAGTGTAACACTTTACCGTCGGATGAACGCCAGGTCTCCGGAGCTATGGTTTTTGTCATTAGCTCCGCTCCGCCTCCGGTTCCAAAATTTGTTTGCTCTGACTCCACCCTTTGCTCAGAATTTTCTTTTCCTAAACATATGTACATAAATACGTATACATACTGACATTTTTAACTTGTTCATTATGGCTTTCAGTAATGCAGTAAAAAAGCAAGTCAGTAAAGCTTACTCAATGCTCATAAAATTGCAATAGCTATTAAAATATTACTTTAGGCGAGTTCCCGTGGCAGTGATCCAGATCGGGATAAGAAGTTTGCATGCAAATGCAACAAGAATTCTGTGATCCTGGCGTTTATCTGTATCAATTTCGAATCCGTATAGATTGTAATAGGTTGTTTTGATCCAGATAAATAACAGGATCACAAAATTGTCGCATTTGCTTGCAAAATTTGTATCCGGATCTGGATCAAAGCCACGGGAACTCAGCTTTTATGTTGCAAAATATTCGAGTTCAAACTGAGTTTTGCCAAAATCTTCGGTATTTATATATGTATTTACTGTGAGCGAAAGATGATCGAGATACATGATAACTACATAGGAGGAAAATATTCAGGTATTTATTGTGAATAAAAGTTGTTATGTGACCTTTTCACGTAAAACTAGTATTTTCTGAGTTATGAGCAAATTAAATGAAAATTCGGAAAAATTCGTGAATTTTGTCGATTTTGGTTGGAAATATTTCGGTAGACAATCGAGCTACATGACAACTACATAGGAGGAAAATATTCAGGTATTTATTGTGAATAAAAGTTGTTATGTGACCTTTTCACGAAAAACTAGTATTTTCTGAGTTATGAGCAAATTAAATGAAAATTCGGAAAAATTCGTGAATTTTGTCGACTTTGGTTGGAAATATTTCGGTAGCTGATCGAGATACATGATAACTACATAGGAGGAAAATATTCAGGTATTTATTGTGAATAAAAGTCGTTATGTGACCTTTTCACGTAAAACTAGTATTTTCTGAGTTATGAGCAAATTAAATGAAAATTCGGAAAAATTCGTGAATTTTGTCGACTTTGGTTGGAAATATTTCGGTAGCTGATCGAGATACATGATAACTACATAGGAGGAAAATATTCAGGTATTTATTGTGAATAAAAGTCGTTATTTGACCTTTTCACGTAAAACTACTATTTTCTGAGTTATGAGCAAATTAAATGAAAATTCGGAAAAATTCGTGAATTTTGTCGATTTTGGTTGGAAATATTTCGGTAGACAATCGAGCTACATGACAACTACATAGGAGGAAAATATTCAGGTATTTATTGTGAATAAAAGTCGTTATGTGACCTTTTCACGTAAAACTACTATTTTCTGAGTTATGAGCAAATTAAATGAAAATTCGGAAAAATTCGTGAATTTTGTCGACTTTGGTTGGAAATATTTCGGTAGATGATCGAGATACATGATAACTACATAGGAGGAAAATATTCAGGTATTTATTGTGAATAAAAGTCGTTATGTGACTTTTTTATTTGTATGAAGCAAATTTCAAAATTTGCTTAAAAGGTGTGAAATCTTAAGCGAAAGCAAATGCTTGGCTTTTATTAATATGACCAATTGTCAAGCAAAGTCGTCATTTGACTTTTTCATGCAAGGGCCCTTAAAAAGTGCTTGTTGCTCGTCATGCGTGTTTTTTTGTGGCAACGCTGTTTTTTTTGTTGTTAAGAATCGCAGCCAAGTTTAGTTAGTTAAAACAATAACAAAGGTGAAAAACATAAACAATTAAGCGAAAATTAAATAAATGCGAAAATAAGGCAGAATAGTGAAAAAAAATGTGTGGAAATGTTATTTGGAAATGTTAAATAGGTTTTTTGGGTGATATAAAGCGAAATTGGTGACTGACACACGCACGTTTGCGTGTGGTATAGTATTTTTACATAGTAAAATTAACAACTTTGACAACGAATTTCTCGGAAACTATAAGCCTCCGGCCAGTTTGGTTTTCAGATTTGGAATCTGTGAGAGCTCCTCTACACCCCTGTATAAGTCATTTTTCTCTGGGCGTGTTGGAATAGTGGAAAGCCGACCCTTTAAATCACTGTTATTATCATTATTTCACAATTTTTTCTCTGAAGTTTTTTTTTGCATATAACAGCAATTCAATCTCGGTGGAAAATGCAATGGACCCACGCCATGTTTGTGGTTTCTCGCGACAGGTTGATTAATATATTTACATATATTCACACTTATTCCAACTTCATACATGCATTTACACAATTTACTAAAACTTTTATTGTAATTTTTTGATATTTTGTTAATATCGCCGCAACCAAATACTTGCGGCAAATTTCGGCACGAAAAACTGGCAAAATGTTCGTTCATTCGGTGTTCATAATGCCAATTTACCGAACTTCGAAAGATTCGCCGCGTCGTCGGTTGTCATAATGCCGATTTGCCGAAAACGTCATTTCGGTACCGCCGACTGTGTTGGTGATAGTGGCATAAATGATTCGCCAAATCTTAATCCAGATAGATCCAATCAAGAAGATGCGAAATGTATGTATCTACTGTTCATGCTTATTTTCGGATGACAAAGGTGGAGAAGCATGGATGCAATGTGGGCACATCAACTTTGTTCAGGAAATGAAAAAGAGTAATTCATTTGCGACTTTTATTGCTCATAAATTGAGTTTAATATGGACCACCATAGTCCATATTTAACACGGTATGGTCCATATTATCGACGCATTTTTCGTATGTGCAAAATTGAAGTTCTTTAAGTTTTTTAATAAGAGCCTATACACACTTGCGACTCAATCGATTTAGTCGAATGTTGATTTGCATGGGAATGTATGGAAGCATTCACACTACATTCAATTAGTTGTACAACTGAAACAGTTGGATTTGCAGCCCAATTTCATTCCAACTGAAACAGTTGTACAACTGCTTGATCAGCAAGGCGCCCTTCTACGTATTCACACTTGAGACAATTTAGTCGAACGACTACAACAACAACAGTGATATTCGTAGTGGAAAGAGTTGCCATGCTGACAGCACTACTTTTATTTCACTTTTGGTAAATTGTAGAGATTGAATATTTCAATTAATATTTTCAAAATGTTTAAAAACAAAAGGTTCGTTTCTTATTAACTACACCATTTCCAGATGGATTTTAGAAAGCGTTAACTGGATTTTAGAAAGGGGAAATTGGATTATAGAAATGTCAATTGGATTTTAGAAAGCGTTAAAAGGATTTTAGAAAACAAAATTGGATTTTTGAAAGCGTGAATTGGATTTCAGAATGTGCGTTTAAAATAAATTTTACACAGAATTTTTCGAATAGAAATTCTTTATTGCGTATGAAAGTATAAATTAATAATTATATAAATTTTCGAAAATCCAATTGACATTTCTAAGATCCAATTTCCCCTTTCTAAAATCCAGTTGACACTTTCTAAAATCCATCTGGAAATGGTGTAGTTATAGACAAGAATTATCTAACTAAGGATATTTACTTCCGTTATCATATGTTTCTTGATATTGTTGTCCTCTTCAAATGTCATTAATCGCATTTTAAAATAGAAATAATGAAAATGAAATTTCATGAAAATTATTAATGGCTGATTTTTACTATTTTTCCGTTTCTTGTACTTCTGTTCGTTTCGCCTTTATGAGCGTAATTCCTTCCGTTTTTCTCTTTTCATTTACTTGACAGCTAGTTGCTAGTTTAATAAGAAACAAAGCCAAACAATGTATGCATTGTTTATTTTATTGTTTTTTATTTATTAATCAAGTTGACAGCTGACAAGAAGGTGCTTTCATGTAAGAATGCAGATAAACTTTAACAATTTAATACTTCATCACTTTATATGAAGACCACTAATGTAAAATTTGCTGAGTAAAATGTGAACATTGGCAACACTATGTCATTGTCAATCGCACGACTATTTAGTCTCAAGTGTGAATAGCTGCCACCGATTCGACTAAATAGTTGGAGTAGTGTGAATACAACAGTCCAATTCGACCAAATCGATTGAGTCGCAAGTGTGTATAGGCTCTAATATATTTTGTTAATATTATTTTCTTGGCTGTTCCTTATTGAAAACTGAATTCGTAATATTGTCGTACCATACGAAAACTAGCATATGATTTTTTGTGGTTGTCGAAAAGTAACAAATTCGATTTTTGGCTGACGAAAGGTAAAAAGTTCGACTTTTGGCTGACGAAAACTATCAATTTCGTTTAAACAACAACAATTTTAATGTAAAAACAGTATATAATTACTGCTACTTTTAGTCGGCCAAAAGTTAAATATGCTACTTTTCGTACAGAATTTTTTAATTGATAACTTTCGCCAGAAATTTTAAATGTGCTAGTTTTCGTATGGTACGATATTTTCTAAATATTTCAAAATAAAAAATGAATTGAATAACTTTGAATTTACATATGTGTTTATTCACAAAAAAGTTAAGGGTGGCCCATATTTACCGAACTTACTCTATTGAACAAGATGTGTACTGTGCTACACGCCTTTTTTTGCGATTTTTTAAGAAACTTTGATTTTAAAATTGTTTTTTATAAGAATTGTAAAAATCAGGAAAGTTTTATTATTTTAAAAATTTGCACATGTAATTGTTAACACTTTAAGCGTTATATTAAAGATATCCGATGAATACTTTATCTTTGGCGATTTTTTTCGTGTGGAGCAACAAGAATATTTTGGACGAAAAATTTCTTTAGTGACCCAACCATGTGAAAACGACTTCATATCGACGGCTGAGAATAAGATCTCCCTATTTCAAAAGTTGTTTCAAAAACACCCTATTCCAAAAATTGTTTGAATAACGTCCTATTTCAGATTTTGCTTGAAAAACGCCCTATTTCAGAATTTGTTTCAAGAACGTTTTATTTCAGACAATTATTCAAAAACGCCCCATTTCAGAGTAATATATATGGAATTTTTTGTGAAATAGGGCGTTTTTGAAACAAAATCTGAAATAGGACGTTATTCAAACAATTTTTGGAATAGAGCGTTTTTGAAACAATTTTTGAAATAGGGCGATCTTATTCTCAGCCGTCGATATATAAAAATCACTTTAGAGGGAAATATAGAGCTCCCTAAGACAAAAATAATAACATATAAATTTAAAAAATCGGCTGTACAATAACAGTTAAAGAAAAAAATATTTCCGTGATATTTCGCGGAGTCAAAATAAAAGAGAAAAATACACCTTAACCCTCTCAACATAAGCTTCAAATGCACGACATAACGCACCCTTAGCAAGTATATCACGCGTACCAAATTTCGTCGACATATCTGCTACTATAAATGTTTGAAAATTTGCCCTTCTATAGGTGGGAAATGCACCGTCCAATTTTGAAAATTTCAGAATATATCCTTAAAACGGCATAAAGTCATTGCATAGATACATTTCATTACTCGTGCTATATTATTGACTGACACATTTTGCATGTTTTTCGAAATATCCTGTATATAGAAAGAGGGCGTGGTTATCATTCTATTTTGTCCGATTTTCAACTCCAAACTTCTCTGTTCCCATAGGAATCTGTATACCAAATTTCATCAAAATATTTAAATTTTTGCGCGAACATACAGGTGAAGCTTATGAATGTGTTTTAAAATATGAACAAACAACTGTTAAACTGGCGCGACATCTACATTTGAAATTTGAATTTAACTTTGTACTATTTTTAGAATAAAATAATTCTGAAGACATACTCTTAGGCACAAGTCGTTATTCTTAACACTTTATTTGTGTAAAATACTATTAAAAAAAGTATTGAACCCAATAAAACACTATCTCGCCAGAAGAGATAGTTTATACCTTTAAAACGATACCCTACTTATTAATTTTGGTTTCATATGTGAGCAGAAAAAGGGATCTGTACATAAAAACACCAATTAGTAATAATATATAAGATTGTTGATGATAATTCACAGATATCAATATATGCCAGCATATTGGTAGATACACGAAATTTATAATGCTTTCACTTATCATTTTTATTAATTAATTTCAAAACAACTTTGCCACTTTGTACTTCAAGAGCATAAATACTTCCATCTTTGATTTCGTTATTCAATACCTCATCAGTTACGTTTACGTGTACACCTGATGGACCAATTATATAAATAAAATTTTTATTAATGCTATCATTAAATATACTAGAACCACTTCCAGAATATTTTGAATGCATGTTCCAACTGTAGATAATATTGTTTTCTGCCTGCCCGTTTGTGGTGCCATTTGCGACCATCTCGTAAAACCCAGGTATTTTACATAGCTTCTGCATCAATTCCTTTGACGAATTAGAAACCATATAAATGGCATTATAATTGCTACCATCCATGCTAACATATAGTGTAAGTCGGGGTGAAATAGCTCTGAAATGGCAAATATATTATTAAATAGTTCGATTTTGTGATAAAAAACGTTATACTTATATGTATGCACATACTTCGCCCGTAATATGTTGAACATACGAATTCCATCGGCAAGGCCGCATATTTGAATTAAGTCGTCTTTGGACATCCTTAAAAAAAGAAATGTTTGATGTTTGGTTTAGTGATGAACTAAAGTTAGAAAACAAAATTTTGGCGAGACTGCTCCAACATATTCGGTTAAAAGTTGGCCGAGCATGTAAAGGCTCAGGCAAAGGTACTTTAGCTGTAAGATTATGAAACAGCTGATCCAACCAACCTAATGAGAATCCGCGTTATTGGTTATTGGTGCTTGATCGTAAAACTGTAGTCGTATCGTTAACGTACAGACCAATTGAATTTTGGTTTGCGGCCGTAAAACTGTAAACAGCTGACACTTGTGAAAGCTGATATAGGAAGGTAGGTGCTTAGGCGAATTCAGAAACTTCTTTTTTTATATACAAAGGTAGATTATAATATCAAAATCAAAGCGAATTCATATCATGGCCAATAGTAATGGGCGAGTCCCAAGCCAATTACCAATTACAATAACAAAATACATGGTAAATTCTGAATTCGCCTATGCGCCTACCTTCCTAGATCTGCCTCGACAAGTGTCAGCTGTTTACGGATTAACGACACCACTAACAGCTCACATGAATAGCGATATAGTTACGACAATGTTACAGATACAGAATTATAGATAAAGCACAATTGCCTGAGTCCTAAGCGTCTATCTTGCAGCAAGCATTTCCTACGATACTAGTGGTGTTCTGGGTTGAAACCCACGTGCTCTTACAACACATATCGTGTCTCTGGCAGTCTCCTGATTGAAAAACCCGAATAATAGGAACGTACGCTCACTAAGTACAGCCGCTATGGAAGCTATTGAATTTCATTGAGCCGCAAAAATATTTGGTATGGCGTGAAATGCTTATTACAAGTCCACTTTGTGTATGGGCGCAACGCATAGTGAATGGAAACTTTATCATGCGTGGGGAGAGAAGGGAAAAGAGAGGTAGGAGCTTGATATGATGGCAGACAGGAATGAATTCCAATAATTTCAAAAATATCAAGCATATGACAGAGGGCTTCAAGGCCGGAACAATAGTGACGTTCAAAGCGCTGAATATATGGAAATCCCGAAGCCGTTCAACCAGGGCGGTCGATTAAGTGCATGCGTCAACTTCTCCGTAGATTCTGACGTGGAAAAATCTTGCTCTCAAAGTCGCTTATCGCGTGCCCTAATTTACGGTGCAGATACATGCACAATATGTAAAAGTTGACGGGGTGGTTGAGTGAGATAGGCAGGTAGAGTAAGAGCAAGAGGGAGAGGAAAATTTGTTGCAGTGAACCGGAACTAGAATTTGCTAGTTACCTATTTATAAACATTAACTAAAAAGTCTAACTGCTTACCCAGAACAGTGATGTGATACGTAGGGAAAATTCCCTACATGTAGGGATTTTAGTCGGAAAAATGTGACCGTAGGGAAAGAAGGACAGATTTTTATAAAATAGCTAAATGTAGGGATTTTTTGGCAAAGTCAAATCAAAATTTCAATTCAACTTTTTTTCACTTCAACACTGACTGTCGATCTGAATAATGAAAATGCTGCGAAGACGAGTTAAATCGCGAACCCTTCAATGACGTAATTGGAGAGGGAATACCGTATAGTGAACTATCTAATAACACGATACTTTTAATCAGGGCATCGGAGCAAAAGATTTTTTTGCTCTGGCTACGCTCTTAGCTCCGAATTTTTTTTCCCCTTACGACCAACTAGATGATATTTTGTTGGTATTTCGTTTGGCTTTTTGAATATAGCTTGCTCGTTTACACCAACGCAAAACTGTATTTGACCATCTCCTTCACACAAAAACCTTGTAGAATACCAGAAAAAAACGTAGTGTCATATGGGCTAAAGCAAAGTATTTGACGCAATAACTTTTTTTTTTATTATTTTTTAGAGAAATGCTGTACCTATGATAGTATCAATGAAATGTTTCGTTCCCTTACATATTTATATGCCTACGTCTACCTACCTATATATCGCACGTTTTATTCAATAGGGATTTAACTAAAAAAAATTTTTTTTGGGAAAACGCAAACAAACTTTTAGAGCCTATACACACTTGCGACTCAATCGATTTAGTCGGGCTTTGATTTGCATGGGAATGTATGGAAGCATTCACACTACATTCAATTAGTCGAACAACTGAAACAGTTGGATTTGCATACAACAGCCCAATTCGACTAAATCGATTGAGTCGCAAGTGTGTATAGGCTCTTATAATTTCAAAGAGTTTCCTTCTACGGCTAACTACAAAATCACTTTTATTTCCGCCATTTTTATCGTTTTGTGTATTTTATAAGACTAGACTCAAAGGCATGACCCAGTTATTGAAATATATGGCAAAACCCCATAAATCGAAAATTTCGAGTTAAATCCCTATTGCATAAAACGTGCGATATATATGTTACATACAACGCATTAATACATATATTTTTTTATTATAATAATTGTTCAAAACAGTAAATCATCAGTATTTTATTGTAGTTTTTTTTGATTTCTTTGAGAGCCAGTGTGTATGCAGTATGCAGTAGAACAGCCGATTTTCATTATTTAGTAAAAGAAAAAACGTTCATCTACTGCCGTGCGGTTTCTTCATTGTTCTAGCATGGAAATAACTAAAAAAAAGTGTAGGGAATTACGTAGGGAAAATTTGAAACAAGCGTAGGGAAAAGTAGGGATTTTTTTCTTGCTCTGTAGGGAATTTCCAAAAAAGTATCTACCATCACTGACCCAGAATGGTGTTGCTGTAGTAAGCCTGGTTTTCATTAGGTCAAATTCACTGACGTCAAATCACTGCCCTAGATGACAATATGTCATTTTGAGTCAAATGTGTTTTCATTAGGTTTCAAAAACTGACATGAAGTCGATAGAGCAGTGTGGGTCAAAGATTGCCGTCAAATTTTGGTGTCAGTTGATTGACAATCCGTTTTCATCTCTGATGTCAAACGTGAAGTAAAAGCTTTTGACAGCCGGACAGCAAGGTCAGTTTTCTCACCCGTGGTTTTCTTGTGGTGGTGCTATTTCTAGGTTGCACAAAAACTTGGGAATCGTTTACTAACTCTTCCATTTTCTGAAATTAAAATACTATTAACAAAATAAATAAATAAATTTATAATACTCACACAATCACAATCAGCTGTGCGCTCGACAAACCAGGGCCCCGGTGCAAAGGATTTTTTCGTTTGCTCCGCTCCCAAAATTTTTTGCTGCTCTTACGCCCATATGACACTACGTTTTTTTTATGGTATTCTACAAGGTTTTTTGTGTGAAGGAGATGGTCAAATACAGTTTTGCGTTGGTGAAAGCGAGCAAGCTATATTGAAAAAACCAAACGAAATACGAACAAAATACCATCTAGGCGGTTAAAAACCATCGGGAGGTCTTTTTCGCATTCGGTAGTTTTCTCTGACAATTGTTTCAATTTGAGAAATTACGTTCGCGAATATCTGTTTTCGCGAACTCGCCTCGAATTCGCCGCGATATCATCCTCGCGTCTGTGTTTATTGGGTTGAAACATTTTTTTCTCATTTAAATTATTTTATGAATTCCAATAAAATATTAAGGGTCTTCATCTAAAGTGGTTAACTGCTGGTAAATGCATTAAAAATATAAAATATTAATTGTGATAAATTATCTGTCAAAATTTGTATGAAAATATATTTAAGCCAAGTTTATAACTTTACCGAACGATTTTGTTGCGTAAATTTATAAATTTCGGTAAAACTCAAGTCTGACACATTGTCAATTTAGCCTTTTCAATTTAAAAGAAGAAATTGTGGTTTCCTTCGGCATTTTTTGTTGTTTATTTTATTGGGTTTTTTTTATTTATTAATCAAGTTGACACTGACAAAAGTTTAAACAATTATTTACCAAGGTGGTTTCATGCAAAAATGCGGATAAACTAATAAACTAAAAATTTATTACTTTATCACTTTAGATGAAGACCACTATTATTTTCAAATGGTAGTATCACATACCTACTTTCGTTTTAGATTTTTTAATCTTCAATTTCTTTTTTTTTTGCTTTTTTAGTGGAATATACGAATGCTTTAATTATTATTTTTATTTTTTATATGAAAATTTTTTGATTACAAATTTTTTCATTACACATTTGTTATTGTATAATTCACATACAAAGTGCCTTTGCTCTGCACATAAAATATGAATCATAGGCACATATGTACATATAAATTTTTTTATGGCAGTGCAAAGAAAATCTTATTTTTATATTTTTATTCGAAGGCGTTTCTTAACAAATCAAAAAAAAATCGATTAAAAACCATGGAAGCAAAATCAGTGAGCCATTTACAATGTTACGATCAAATTTTGTAAATAAAACAAAATGTCATGCAGAAATTTCATTAAGTATATACATACATCTACTTTGGCTGTTATAGCAAGTTTAATATACCTCTATTGTAAGTTAAGCCTACATGTTTTTATTTATATCTTTTTATTGAATTAAGTTATAAGAATGAGGGTTTTACAGAAATATAGAGTTTTAAAAGGAGAATAATGTGGTATATGTAACTCAAAATCTTCCTAAGTCGACTTAAGCGGTTATTGCTTGTGGCCACAAATATAGATATGTAAAGAGCTAGTGATTTTTAACTCCACTTCCAGCTTCTACCTATAATTTGAGCTCCAGGTCCGCTGCGTGAAAAAGCCATAGCTCCTTCGCTCTTCGCTCCTTGACACGCTCCGGGGCCCTGCGAATCAGCTGTGAGCTTGACAAACGAAACAAGTTTGCCAACACGCTGGCAAATGAATTTTGTGTGTCAAATGTTGCCCAATGCGCTGGCAAACTACAATTTGAGTGTTTTCATATGGCTGTCATTTTATATGACAGCGAGTGGTCAAAACTGACTGCAAACGCATTTGACACAATATGCCAACCCGTTTTCATTTGTTTGACAATATTTGACGTCATATATGACCTAGTGAAAACCAGGCAGTACGTAGTAAGAGCTGTCAAAAGTTAAAACAGTACAATTGCATTGCAATGCCCACAATGTGGCTGTAGCGTGTAGCTGTGGCTGTAGTAGAAGTAGAGTTAACTTTAACTTTTTAGCGCGCTACAAGTTGACAGCTCAATTTTTTAATGACAGAAATTCGAAATAGAGGACGAAGAAACGGAAAAATTTATTGAACTTGTAAAAAATAAAGAGTTTTTATGGAATTTAATGCATCCCCTGTAAAAAAAATATGTCAAATATGAGCTACACTGAGATACAACATTACCCGTGTTTTTATTCAAGCGCTTATACATCTGCGCTTAAATTTTGTATGGATAACTAAGCGCGGATAGAGATGTGCGCTTCGAAATTCATACAAAATTTAAGCACAGATGTATATGCGCTTGAATAAAAACATGGCTATTGTGTTCACATTTTCGAGCGTTGCCACAAAATCAGTCATCAGCTGATGTAGTAAGCTATGTAGTTCGTAGCTGTAGTACAACATTCTGGGTAAACAGTTAACCAGTGATTTTTATTTCCTATCCACGCGTGCGAGAGCTTTTTCTAGCTTTCACACCGACAGCCTCATGCTCTAAGCACATTCGAACCGGCGAGCGACAAGCACCAAGCTGTCAAAATTAAAATGCACATGTTCTTATGGGCGCACACACCCTTTACGGCAAAAGGGTTGCATTTGTCGCTGCCGCCAATATAAAGCTTTTTCTAATTTGACAAGCGACAATGCACATGTACAGGCAGAAACTTGTGTGTGTGTGCATTTTAAATACGTGGCCATGTTCAACGCCGTCGTCTTTAAAATATTTCAGATATTTACTTCAGACCACGTTTGATGTCATGACGTTGGTCGACAGATCGGTCGAATGTGCTTAGAGTATCACACCGACAAGACAAAGCACCACGTTCAGGCGCAGAAATTTTGCAAATTTCTGTTCTGTCAGCATTTATAGCTTAAACAGAATCAGCGTCGGACGAATTTTCGTTCTGTCAAACGATTAAAATGCACGGCAGTATGTGAGAATGAACAGAACGAAAACGCTGGCGAAAATCGCCCGGCGAAAATTCGTCAGAATAGACTTATTTCTAATTTAAACGCTATCGCCTGTCAAATAAATTGTTTGGAACTTGATAAAAACATGTAATAAAACAAAAATATACGTTATTTGATGTGGAAAAAATTCAAAATATGGACAGAAGAGAAGAGTCAATGGAAAAAGTAAGGAAACATTCTAATTATAAAAATATTCATATGGCAATTTCGCCTTGATTCTGTTTTACTGGGCGATATTCGCAAACAAATGTCATCGCCGCACCACGTGAAAACACGCCCGGCGATTGGTTCTGTTTAAGCCATTAGCTGTTGAGCTAGCAGGTTGTGCTGCTCGAGCAGTCTCTGAATGCTTGTAAATGATTGTGCGTTGGGGGTGATTTTTTTATTTGGATTTTTTACGTTATATTTTTATTAGGAATCATGATTTTGCATTTCGTCTCAAATTTTTTATTTTATTTGTTTGTGAAGTTAATAATCAAAATACTTCCATTTTCAGTTTAAAAATTTTAGTTTTCGACAATGGTGTAGCCAAGAGCTTTTGTACTTTTAACACATGCACAATGTTTGAAAGTATTAGCATTGTTTATACTATATAGTTTGGTCACTCAAATGGTCTTCTTCTTGTTCATTTTTAAAAATGCGTATGTTTTTTGTGCGAAAATGGAGAGAATGAAGGAATCAATGCTGTGCAATTTCGTAGAATTGCTGTGACTACGAAAATGGGAGCAAATTAGTCAGGATTGACTCCGTTTTACTGAATTTTTTTTTCACTACGAAAGCGATTTTAATAAAAATATATCGCACCCTAAATGATAAAGTGACACAACTCAAAATTTTTTTAAATCGTTTTTTCTAGCGATTGCCAACAAAAAATAGCCATTATATGTCGCCTTTTGCCATGTCATTGCTTATAAAGGAAAAAAGCTTTTTGTCTCCTGAACATTTTTGAATTTTGATTTGTGCCACTTTATGATTTAGGGTGCGATATATATCGTCGTATAAAGTGAATTTTCGCGTAAGAGGCATTTGCATTTTCGCATAGCGGACGGTGGTTGAATTTTACAGGAGAGTATAAAAGCTATTTCATTTCAAAACCGTTACTTATTTCTGCGTACAAAATTAAATTTAAATAGTTACGTAGATCAGTTTGTTAGCTAAAACATCAACTTAGTGTAAAAAAGGAAACAAAAATGTCCCTTACGCGAAAATGCAAATACCTCTTACGCGAAAATGCAATTTAAACGACAATATTAATTTTTTTGCGCATATCGGTCCAAGTGCGCACAAAATAACAGATGAATGTGTAGAACTAACATTAAAATAATATTGAGTTTTCCTGTTGATTTTACATTTTTAACTAGATAATTTTGCAATTTAAGCTAGTTAAATTAACACGGAATGGTCGTGTTAAATTAGCAATAATATCTTTTTGATTTTACCTTAAATTTATTGTTAAATTAACTGGATTGATTTTACAATTTAAGGCTGGTATCGACCTCTCAAGAAACAGCTCAAGAAATTTTTGGATTTATTTCTTGAGTAAAAAATAGTAGTAGGCAAGAAATTTTGACGTTTAGTAATCCACCGTGAATACCAAGTGAAATGAAGAAGAGCATCAAAAACGTAAACAAAATAAACCTTTTTGTAAACATAAGCAATTAGTAAGTTCTTAAAAAATATTAAATAAAAGCTTTAAATATATGTTTTCAATAGTTTTATTTTGTTGTTATTTTAGGAAATCATCGAAAGCGATGAGGATGACCTTATATTACTGGTAAACTGTGGTATATTGATGGCCGGAATGGAAGAAAATATGAGAAATCGATGCCAACTATGCCCTTGCATCATCAGAAAAATTGTGCATTCCATTTTTCGTTTCTTTTTTGCCATTTTCACCAACGATTTCCACGATTTTTTTCAACACGCAACAAACGTCAAAATTTCTTTAAGAAATAAATGCTCGATGATATATTTCTTGGCAAAACCTGTGTTGCTGTGTTCGCATGACGTTGTAAAATAGTATTAAAAAAGTGTACTAAATTTCTTGAGAGGTCGATACTCGCTCAAGAAAGTTTCACAAGAAAAATTTCTTGAGCATTTCTTGTACGTCATTTTATATGAAACTTTTGCGTTTCTTGAGAGGTCGATACCATGGTATAATGAGAAGGTAGAAGCATTACGAAAAATGCAACCCTTCCATTATATTTGTTGTTGCCTCATGTCGCTAGACTGTCAAACGTGAATTGTCCAATTGGCGAACACACATCCACACACTGAATATAATTTGACAGTTCAGAATCGTAAGATCGTTCCCAATAAGCACTGAAAAAGAAATTCTCAAACGTTGAAAATATTGTTTCTAAATTTGAGAATCAGCATATATCGACGCTTCCAAACAATACTGTACTAAGTCTGAAAACTGTGTTTTGCAGGGGAAGCTCTCGAAGTTTAAATTCGATATGAAACTTCAGTTGCGCGCTAAGTATATTTTCGCTTGTAACTTCTATTTGGATTGTAAAGTTAATACCAAAACTCGATACCATCTAAGTTAGGGTACGCTTTGTATAAAACCATAAGAAAAAATTAAAACTTGCTACGTTGTTTTTCATGGCAAGCCTTCAATGTTTTTGTTCTGTAAAAATGTCGAGTTGTATTATATGTACACTTTTGCTTATAACTTTTGATTGGATTGTCCGAATGATACCAAAATTTGACAGCATCTAAATTAAGACACGCAATACGCAAACGCTAAAAACGGGAAAACATACTAAGTCGACTTAGTACAGTATTGTTTGGAAGCGTCGATATATAATTTGAAAATAAAAATATTTTCAAGAGCTCATCAAATATTATTACGAGTATCCATTTCAGAATAACTTACAAAACATTTGAGAAAAACGTCAGCGTTCGTTATTCTACTCGAGCGGTCTCTGAACGGTCGAAGTCATGATGGTTGAAAATTATTGTGTGTAAAGATGATTTTGTATTTTTCCCTCTTATTTTGTTTGCTTGTCGCTTTTTGTGAATTTACGCAAATTTTTATTAAAATGTAATTTGTTTCTACATAGTCATGTATATACATATATTAAAAGAGATATTAATATACTCACATAACTTGTCGAAAAGCACCGGCGAAAATCCCCCGCACGGGTAAATAAAAAATATTACATCAGAATACAAATATGCAGTACATACATACATACATCTATTGATTCCATTCCATTTCATTTAATTTCATAACTAACGTTTGATGTTTGAGATTAGTTCTCGAATGAACCTCAAGTTGCAAATTAAGAAAATGTTTATTGGGTAAACAAATGTACGTATGTGTGTGCATACATAAATAAGAATTGACAATTTAAGGTTAGTCTCGAAAGATACTACTAAAAAAATCAACCCTTGTGCTACTACCTTATAAGTGTACCCTGGTCGATACTAAGCTTTACAAAAATACAATATATGTATGTACATTAGAGTGCGTTTAAAATTCAAATTAACGATATTTTACTGTATCGCCCCCTAAATCTGTAGTAACATGGCCAAAGATATCACACATAAATTTTGGTACCGATTCGTGGCGGTTAAGGCGTGGCGCATTGAGGTCAAAGTTCAGAAAACTCTATGAAGGGTCAAAAAATCAAAATATTTTTTTGAATTATCTAATACCTAAAATTAATACTTCTATACCCAAGGATAACAAATATAAATTTTGGTTCCGATTGATGACGGTTTAGTGCTGTTTTAAGGGGGTCAATATTCAGATTGCCATAGAAGACTTACATTTTTAGTGTCGCATATGGTAATCTGAACTTTGACCCCCTTGAAACACCAGTGAACCGTCATCAATCGGGACCAAAATTTATATTTGTTATCATTGGGTATAGAAGTATTAATTTTGGGTATTAGATAATTAAAAAAAATATTTTGATTTTTTGACCCTTCATAGAGTTTTCTAAACTTTGACCTCAATGCGCCACGCCTTAACCGCCACCAATCGGGACCAAAATTTATTTGTGATATCTTTGACCATGTTACTACAGATTGAGGGGGCGATACAGTCTTTTTATGAACTTTTAAATTTTTCATACAAATTAAAAGCACCCTAATGTACATTCAATAAAAAAGGTGCTTCGGTATTGCGAGATATGGGAGGACATCCTCTTGGTAAAATTGCAAACTATGAGGAGAAAGAAGAAAATATTTTACATTAAAAACTTTTAGAAATAAAAATGCGTTTCATCTTTTAAGGCCTATACGCAGCTCTCAAGAAAACTAAAAAATCTATGTAATTTGACGTACAAGAAATGTTCAAGAAAAATTTCTTGTCATATTTTCTTTTGCGGTACGCAGTTCCCTTTTCTAAAATCTCTAACGTTAAAGGACGACTCGAGAAGCAGTCGAGAATCATAGCGAGTTCAAACAAAATGGGACACAATTCTCATATTTAGAAAATTATAATTTCCGAATTGAAATCCAATGTAGTTTTCTAATGAGATTCTAATGAGAATTCGCAAATACTTATTTTTTCTAATCAGTCTCCAATTTATTTCTAGAATAGTTTTCTACCTTCGCTTTGGATTAGAGATAAGTTTGAGAATTACACTCTCTACCAGTAGAGATTGTGTTTGCTGATAAATCGCTGTACCAATTCATACTTTTGATTAATGCCTGGATACCGTTGAACGCTTCGGTTGCTTTGGAAACTCTACATTCTCCTACATTTGGATAGATCCCAATTAGCACGAATCCAATGTTGGAGAAAAGTCTCAATTCTCAAGTTTATATCCAACATGTTTTTACACTTGAGGTACAACACTTTTCCAAACTGTACTGAGAGTATAATTAGTATGAATTAAATTCAATCATATTAGCAATAAGTAAACTAAAAATGAGTGAAGAATATAATTTAAAAAGGAATGTATAATTCAACTAATTTTTGTGTATAAAATGTTGTTACTATTTTTAAATGCATAGCAAAAAAGTGAGGAAATAAGTTAAACAGACAATCATAATTGTTACATTTTTGTTCCTTTATTTCAGTCGGATGAGCGTTTGCTGTTCAAAAGCTTTATCCTGACGTTTGATGTTAGTTGGAGAATATCGATAGAATTCAAGTCGAATTCCAATATTTTTTTCAAGTGGAGAAACAGAAACATTTTCATATCAAAAAAGCGCCCTTATGCGGAGAATGGCAATGTTGTTCTGCAATTGATTTCAAGTTAAAAATTATTGTTGGAAATTGGAAAATGGATTTAATCTCAAATGAAATTCAAATGCATTTCCCACAAAAATGTTTATTGGGTAGCAACGATTGGCATCATGGATATTTAATTTTTGTTTTGAAAAAATAAATGTGTATCTATATTTTTGATACATACAGTAAGTCGCAGTGAAAATGAGCCACAGTTGTCTGAAGTTTTCTGAAAATAAAAAATTATACAGAAACCGATTGAAAAACAAAATTATGTACTTAGGTATATTTTAGAATAAACCACAATTTAGTATTTCAAAAAATATTTGATGAAAATTATTTTTTAGTTATAAAAATAATAGTTAAAACCGGAAAAGTTCATGAAACGTGTGAAAGTTATCCACTAAGATGAATATGCCCTAAAACGGTTTTAATACTTTGTTGCCTTGTATCAACAGTTCAATTACTCTATCCCTAATGAATTAAATATAATTCAAATTTTATTAGCATGCAATGTGTTTTATTCATCTAACAAAACACGATTTTTACACGCTCTAGCGTATGTTGTCTGATAAGTACACCTTTTAAAATCGAAAAAAAAAATTACCTGAATCCCCTTTTATATAGATTTTGTATATAATTAACACATAATGTAAAACGTGAACTGTAAAAATATTTAAGAGAAATTTAATAATTCTTGAGAGAAACTTTAAGTGTTTAAATTAGAGCTGCTAGAAAAATTACTTTGATTGTGTGGCGTATATATGTGTACGTTTTTGTTTTTCATCATTTCTGGCATGTTGTTGAAAGTTTTCCGTTGCAAAGAAATTAGGAAAGTCAAGTAATTGTGAACAAAGATATTTAATAATAAAAATGTGTGAATAAATGATGGCTCACTTTCACTGTGAGACACTATATTCCCATCAAAACAAACTTCAACCATGGGAATCGTTGTTGCAAAAAGTGACAGGCACATTATGTGTCAATGGGAGAATGGAAAATTAAATAAACAAAATGTGAAGAAGAATCGACCACAGTGTTGTATTCAAACGTAGTAAAATATTTACAAGAAAATAGCCAAAATTCCTAATAAAATCAATTAAAACTCAAAAATATGTTATTTTTTTGCTATTATCACTAAAAAAATAGCATTAAAAATTCAATTCACACAATCATTTTAAAGAATTAAAGATTTCAAAATTCATTTAAATTTTTTTCCTGTAACTTTTGCACAGCAATGCTGAGAGTGTCGTAACTTATAGACAGAGACCAACTTTAACAGTTAACACTTATTTTCATTCCATTTCAGTCTGACGGAAACACAAAAATGGTGAGCGCAAAGTGTTTCCCACTGACTGAAACAGAAAACTCTTTCACTCAGTGTTTCTCACCGTGGGCAACCTCTCTCAACGATCTTTTTTCTGTTGCCATTTAAGAGTTATTTTTCAACACTCAAAAATATCCCTCAGCAAGTGACGGTTTCAATGAGACTTTTATTTTTTTCCGTCCTTTGATAACAGTTAAAAACAGAAGGATAAAGAAAAGTGTTGCTGAAAAATATGTTTGCATATGTAGATATGCATGTACATTCGTGCGCATACGCATGTGTGCAAATGGAAGAAAATTTGTATTCGTAGTATGACTGTATTTAAAATAAACAATTTTTTTAACTTAGCAGGTATGGACAGGAATTTTATTTTGAATTATTTAGTTAATACATAATTAGGGGATTCACAACCTGTCATATTGCGTCATATCGTCATAAGTCATAATATTTTGTTGTTGCATTCTAGGCTATATGTGTACTAAATAAATACAAGTCTGCACGATATGTTTTTGGGTCGTCGTATTTGATCAGCTGTTTTTGTTTACTTCTTCACAGGGCTTCGGAAAAGTCTTTTATAATTATTTCCGTACAATATTTTATTATGACATATGACTTTATGACACTTTGTGAATCACCTAAATATGTATATGTATTAAAATATACTTTGATGTTAGATTCGTTACTTACATATTTATGTACATATTAATATAGGTATTTAATTATAAAGGCATGTATCTGAATTTTTTTACATACTCTGCAGGAAGTTAGTAAGTAACTAGAGAACAGAATTTCTGGTTCAGAACTAGCGAAAATGTGTCAAAGAGGCACCAGTTAATTTGCCGTCGGCTTTGCATATTTCTGCAATTCTTATACATTCATACATATGAACATATGTATGTATGTACTTACATACATATCAACATATCATAGTTAATCTTAGTAGTACGCAGGTACATACCTATGTCCATAACTATTTTATATTATTATTTTTAATACTTAGAGTTCGGCTTTATTAAAAATAACGAATTTATTCTTTTGGTATTAAGATTGTACAGCCTCTCACTTAAAATTAAATAAAAGGCGACTACCTAATCTATAAAAAGAATTCGTTACATGTGTACATATGTATGTATATGCAAAAAAATATTAAACAAAAGATTCAATAATGTATAATAAACATGGAAAATTGCAATACCTGCTTTCCATTCCACCAGATCGCAGGCATACCGGCTTACCATTTAGTATAATTACAAACATACATACATATATATGTACATATGCATTTCATATGTTCATCCTCAACGGAGTGGCACATGTACGTGCGCACGACACATACATACATGCACAAAAGACTTTTATTTTTTCTCTGCCCGAAATATCCGTCCTTGCGCGACAGATATTTTTCGCTGCTCAGCGAAAACCGTCGCTGTCCAACAGTGACGGAAAAAAATTGAAAATAAAGGTTTCCCACTGACGGAAACAGCTGGTCTGTAAACAATAGCCGAGTTCCCGTGGCAGTGATCCAGATCCGGATAAGAAGTTTACATACAAATGCAAGAAGAATTTTGTGATCCTGGTGTTTCTCTGTATCAACTTCGGATCCGTATGGATTGTAATAGATTTTTTTGAACCAGCTAAATACCAGGATCACAAAATTGTTGTTGAATTTGCTTGCAATATTTGTATCCGGATCTGGATCTCTGCCACGGGAACTTACCTAATAACTGTTATCGGCGTTGCTCAACTGTTATGCATTTGTGTTTACATGAAACTGTTATTTTAGGACACTTATACCATGTCTCCACATAACGTGTTTCGCTCTTTTTTCTGCATTTTCTCTCTCAATCTTGTTTCGACACGGAAACCAGTGCCGAAACTCGCCAATTTCCATACAAATTTCTGAGAGCGAGTGAAGATTGAAACACTGTTTCATTCTGAATCATCTTGCCAACCTCGATGATATCGATGTCTTCTCTAATTTTGTATCGAAAATCTATTGAAATCTCACACAGGCCAAAACAAAAACGCAAAATATAAGCAACCATACAAACATTTAAGAAGAGCAAGAAAGAGAAATGTTAAACTGAATCACGATCAGCCACGTGGAGACGGGTTATTTAGCGAGATGTTTTGCTAAATGTTTTGTTGGTGAAACAAGTTATGTGGAGACGGGCTTTTAGAAAAAACTTAACAGTTATGTTGGTCTCTGCTTATAGATATAAAATATGGTATTAGTGTGATAACCACTGATTTAAACCAATTTTTCACTTATCTCACTACAGTTGTGTATATTATTTACCTCAATACATCCGAACCAGAAAAGTGCGTAAATGTAGATAGATATGAGTTCAACCGATGTTGGCTCAGCCACTGTGCAACTTGTGATGGAGAAGATTCTGGTAAAATGGTGAGTACCTATAACAGTGAGGTAGTATTTTTATATAATTATAAATAATTAATATTTTAAGTATTTATTTTACAAAAATGTAAAAACTAGCAACCAAGGCGATCGACCTGCGAGTAAAGTAATAAGAAAGATAGTAATGCAGTCACCAAAAATTATAAAGAAAAGAGAACTCAAGCCTACGGTTATTTGACAAATCTTAATGAAAGTAATATAATCGCCGACCCTGTTGCAAATAACATATTAGTATCTTCTTGGCTTTATTTGGTGTATAAAACACCTTAAACTGTTTCGCTTTTGCGAAAGTTTATCGTCACTTCATTTTTAGTATCTTTGTCCAAATTTCAATGTAAAAACGGATACTAAAAATGAAGTGACGATAAACTTTCGCAAAAGCGAAACAGTTTAAGGTGTTTTATACACCAAATAAAGCCAAGAAGATACTAATATGTTATATATATATATATATATATATATATATATAACATATATATATATATATATATATATAACATATATATATATATATATATATATATATATATCTGAATTCGAAATGCCGATCGATGAGGAAGATATATATATATATATATATATATATAAACAATTAGGTGATTCACAAAGTGTCATAGTCATATGTCATATTAAAATATTGTTCGGAAATAGTTATAAAAGACTTTTCCGAAGCCCTGTGAGGAAGTAAACAAAAACAGCTGTTCAAATACGACGACCCAAAAAACATATCGTGCAGAGTTGTATTTATTTAGTACACATATAGCATAGAATGCAACCACAAAATATTATGACTTATAACGATATGACGCAATATGACAGGTTGTGAATTCCCTAAATATCTTCCTCATCGATCGATGAGGAAGATATTGTGTATATATATATTCTTCAAGTAATTTTGAAACCACCGCGGTGCACCGGTTCAAATTTTCTGTCAGGTTGCAGATAACAACATTGAAAGCATGCCGCGAAGAACACAGAAACCGATGATATCCCTTCTAAGTCTAGGACGGTAGGAATTCATTGCCATACATTAAAAAAAAATAAAGTATTGGTAAAACAATATAGAGATCAAAAGATATAATAGTTTAAACAACTAAGTAAGCGTAAAGGTAAAGGCCCAATGTAGGCTTGCTTTGCTTGCTTGGCTGTGAGAAATGTCAAAATTATTGTGAGCTCTACTAAAATGTATAAAAGTTGGCCAAATGTCAGCTTTACTTCACGCGCTTGAAGCGCTGCAAAGTTTCGAATTGCCCAATTCTCTATTTGACAGCGCTTTGAAAGCTTTGACATCATTTTTGACAATTCAATTTCCAAAATGGCTGCTGATATTAGGCATTAGGTGTATTCCCTAACAGAAAATTATTACAAATTATTAAAAAATTGTAAGAAATATCACCTTTTCCCTTTTTTTACGGAAAAATTTTGCAGAAGAGGAAAAAACTCTCAAAACTTCCTCAGCACTTCGAGTCAACATTTTAGGGTTGTTTCTTAGGAAACTAGCATCTAGCTGTCAAGTGAAATGAAAAGAGAAAAATGGAAAGAATTACGCTCACAAAGAGCAAAACGGACAGGAAATCAACGGAAAAATACTAAACATTAGCAAAAAATTATGTTAATGCTATTTTTGGCAGTTAATTGTTATTTTTTTCTAGAAAAAAACATTTCATTTTCATTATTTCTATTTTGAAAGTTTAGCAAAATTCAAAAGTAATAAAATCATACATATGTATATTAATTTATTTTTTAACAGCTGTTTCTTAATTTGGCAGCAAATAATTTCAGCTAGTGAAAATTTCACTAGCTGAAATTTGGAGCTTTTTATAATTGTTACTCTCACGCTTTGGATATCATTCTGCTAATTTTTTGATTCAAGAAACAATTTGCTAGCACAAAATTGGACAATTATTCATAGCTATAGCTAATAAGAAACAAAACTTTTGTTTTATTTCTTTGGATTGCCAATTCAGCTAATTAATATGACAGCGTTCAAAGCTACCATTGGGCTATAGAAGCTTTCAAAGTAAAGCAAAGCAAACAGAAGCAAACAAAGCCAGAAAAGCAAGCGTGCATTGGGCCTTTACCTTAAGTTCGAGTGGAAACGAGCATTATGCCGGAATCGCAATTTGGCGTTAGGTCGGTCGCGCGTTGATCGTACTTCAAAGCCGCTTCACACTGACATTCGATATTAGATGTTGGATTGTAAACATGTTCACTGCCAGTAATATATTTTGTTGAATTTTTTCATAAATTTTATAATTTTACATAAAAAAAAAAACAATTTTAATTTATTAATGTCAAACGCCCGACTTAGTAGAGAAATATTCAACTCAGGCGTTATACAGGGTTGCAATGAACATACGATATTACAAAAATTTTACGATCAAACGCTTGAGGTCACATTACGATTTGCTCCATATATTTCCATACATTTTTACTCACTTGTCAGAAGCGCGACCGACCGAACGCCAAATTGCGATTCAGGCATTAGATCCTCAGGTGTATGCTTTCATTGTTTGATGGAAACACGGTGGGCCGTAGTCATAGTCGATTTAAAACAGTGTTTTAACACACTTACTGTGTAACCTAAATCAAACGCACGCCGTCAATTTACTGTCAAAAATTTCTCATGCCCATACAACTTGTATGGGAGTAACCGAAATTGAACGGCGTGCGTAAAAAGCAAATTCGACGCCCAATTTTTGTTTTGCGTGACAGTTGAAATTAAGCATTGTGGGTGATTGTTTGCAAAAAAAATTGACACTTGCTTTTGATATCGTGTCTGTTAGGTACATATTCCACAAAATAACAAGATTTTCTCTGATTTTCTGTATTTTTCTATTTCTTTATCTGAACACGCACGCAAGTCAATTTCGGTTCAACGCATATGAAAAATTTGCGTGCGTGCGTTAAATTGACGACTTGCGTTTGATTTAGGTTACACAGTTAGGCAATCTGCACACGGAGCGTACTCTTTTAGACGCGTATTAGATACTACAGACGAAAGCTGTACGCTTTGATGTCGCGCACGTATATTTCAATTGAAGGCTGCACACGAGTCGTCAGCTTCATGCATTCGTCAGAGTATGCTGGCTACATGTCGCTTGGCGTAAAGCAGTGCTGGTAGCTAGGCGTACTACGCTTAGAAAACAGGAAGAAGAAGACGTTTGTTTACATTTTTCCACATGGTGAAATTTATAAAAGCAGTAAAATTTGTGGAAAAAATCGGAAAAAATTTGTGTATAATTAAAGAAAATGGAAGATTCCATAAAATTTTTCATCTTTTCTATTTAAAGCTTCGAAATTTAAAGCAAATACCGTATTATTAATTTGTTTGTTTGTTTTGTGCAGCGAAGTTTTATGTCGCTTCGTGTGCAGATCTTGAGGCGTAGAGAAATCGACGCTACATGAAATGTCTGGTACGCGTCTATGACGATACGCCTCGTGTGCAGAGTGCCTTAGAATGATGCTAGCATAAACGTCATTTTATCTCTGTCATAGTCGACTTAAAATCAGTTTTATCACTAAAACAGCGTTCTAACTTTAAAATAAGGTGAGTGTCATTTTAAAATCTTAAAATATTGTTCTAAGCTGGGAATTCGTCATGAAAACTATAAAAATAGAAAGAGAGTATATGAATACAATAAAAAAAAAAAATAAAACGTATAAAGAAGACATTTTAATAAATATGTTTGGAAATAGCAGAATTTTTCAAGATTTTGCCATTATAGACTATGCTATCCCGGAACGGAGAGCAAAGGTATATAGAAGCCGATATGATCCCTTCCAAATGGAGAAAGAGGAATATTGATTTGATAAGGCCACAGTGGAATATCTTATAGATATTTTAGAGCCTGTCAGTAATAGGGGACTTTCAAGCTCACCCAAATTGCAAGTTCTGACTACATTACGATCGAAATGCTCATCAGGTGACACTCAATGCTTTCCCGCAGACAAGCTTTTTCTCCTGCGCTCCAGTTCGGTGCACGAGATCTTATTGTTCCCTAAAATCACAAGTTCATTTTGATTTATATGAAATGTTTAGTTTTATCTCAAAATTTAACTCACTTTTAGTTGTTTTTTAGCGTATTTTAAATATACGATTAACATAAAATATGCAAACATCAAAATGTCGAATAGATATGTAGATGCGCTTACTTTTTTCTTTTCAATTTAAAAGTTGACACAGGGTGAACTTTTAAAACACTCGACATTTCTTAAATTACAGAGCGATTCTTATTATTTTATATGGGTAACCCTGTTCCATTTCATTTTAGCAAAAACCTTGTTCTAACTGGTCTATGACACACCACTCTTTCAAACGCCGTTCTAAATTTAATACCGATTTTAACTAAAACCGATTTTAGTGGACGACTATGACTACGGCCTGGTGTGGAACGATTTTCCGTCATCCCTTGTCAAGTTTGGTTTGGAGACAAACCGGTTTCGGCTAATATGCACCATATTCAACATCTTTTTCGTTCTGAGCTATTTTTTGTAAGTTCGATAGTATTTATAGTAACTAACCTCCGTTATTTGGTCAGGTACTTCGTATTCGTGTGATGTTTTCGTGCATTCTTGCGTTCGTGAGACGTGTGTGCAAATTTATGTTCTTGTCATGTTTTCATTATTATAGCATCGTTACACAGGTGTGTAAATGTCTGTTATTGTTTATGTCAGTTTTAGGTTTGCTGTCATTTTTTTGGTATATTAGCCTAAGCGGTTCAAACAATAGCTTTGTTCAATAACTCAAAATTTTTAATTGCTTTTACGAATAGTTACGAATTTTATGTTCAATAACCCAAAAAATTTGCAAAAGAGACCAAATTGGGAGAGTAAGACTTCGAGAGAGTTGAAAATAGTTGCAAGTAAAATTTTCACTTGCAACTACTTGCAGCTTTAAAAAAAATAGAAGCGTCAAAAACATATGATCACAAAAATTTCAATTGGAAATATGCCAACATTTTAATCGCAAATTTCTAATTGCATACTAAATAAATTAGCGCAAAAAGGAATCTTGACGATGTTGTGGAATATCCAAAGTAGATTTTCGTCTTCCTCATTCAGTTATTTACATTCATTTTCAATTTCAAAGATTTCAATTACAACCTAACCTAAAAATCAAATTGTGAAAACAGCGCATCAGCTGTTTACTTGCAAATGTTTACGATTTTGTGTTCAATAACTTTGGTTTATAATTTTCTCTTTTACTCGTTTTTACTCTTAATTTGACACTGGTGCTCTTGTTGCAAGTAAAGTTGTTGAACAAAGCTAATAGCCGTGTTTAACATACGGTGATCCTAACCCAGATAAAAATTTTTGCATGTAAATGCAACAACAAAGATTTCAGCTCGATTAAACCAGATAAATTGCTGGTTCAATTTCTGATCTGCCCTGTTCGATTTGTTTTTTCCGTGCTGATTTGGCAGCACAGTGCTTTTTTGATTTGGCAGAATTGAAAAGTGATATTTGTGTATGTATACATATATATAGATATACCCTGCAGTAAATTTGTTTCACTGCTAAATGATCATTGATGATTCTTTGTTGAATATTCATCACTATCGTTTTGCGTTGGTGCAAGCGAGCAAGCTATATTGAAAAAACCAAACGAAATACCATCTAGGCGGTTAAAGACCAACGAGCCAGCTTGTGTTTCGGTAGGTTTTTTGACATTCGGCAGCTTTTCTGACAAATTTCTCAATTTGACAACTATAAAACAAATTATATTTAAAATAAAAAATATATGGAAATACAAATTTCAAATTTGCCTCTTGTAAGCTTCTGCTTTGGCCGTAAGGGGAAAGAAGAAGTCCGGAAGAAAAATTATACTGCGCACTGGCTTCTCCTTATAACATGGAATACATACATAGCTATCGCGCCATTTGAGTTTCATAATCTATTTCAGTAATTTAAATTCAAATTTCCAAAAAAATATTTTTTGAAATAGTTATTTTCATTTAGTTTGAAGTTTAAAGTCAATCAAATTGTTTTTGAGGGAGTATTTGTCTCTTTTCAACGTACACAAGAATTGTTTTTGCGCTATTATAACTCTGACGAGTTTTATGGCCGAGCTTCTCTCCCAATTCGAGGTGTGCTCCTTTTGTTTTTCCTACCATTGGACAGTTTTATGCCGGCTCCGAACGGAGTCATATAGGCATGAGGAAAGCAAACCATTTATTTGAAAAAATTCAGCAGCCTCTATGAAAGTATTCACTGATGCCTCCTCATGATGAATTTCATCAGTGATTCATAAAGGATTCATTTCAGATTTTTACTGCTGGGTATATGTTGTATATGTTTCTTCTTCTTTTTAGTTCTTTTCAAGTGCAGCCGATTTTGATTATGAGCCGGATTGTTTCAGTAAAAATTTATCTTAACCCAGACCCAGATGTAATAACTGAAATGCCCCTAACGTATCGGATGCGGTGTTTATGGGCTAAACAGAATCAGTACTTCTCCGTCATGACGGACAAGGAAAAAACTGACAGCTGAGTAGACTGTGTATATTTTGCTCGTGCAACGCTACATTGGCAACGTATCAGTCGCCGGATCCGGCATACTTTGCCAATTTTCTATTTTGCCGTACGTCAGTAATATAAGATGTGTTCGGTGAAGACATTAGGGTACTCTAGTGCAGGAAATTGCGTTCGATAACTTGTTTTTGTACTAAACTGTGCAGAACTGTGTTTTGTAACCAACTTAAAATTAAATATTAGTATTAAATTAATACTATTAATACATATTCCATGCGATTTTGCTCTTAGCAATTCGTTAATTTTCATTTTTGACGCCTTTACCTAAAACTTGTGTGACAAATGTCTCATATTGTTCTACCCTACACTTTTAGTGCATTCACCGAACACATATTCTATGTGCCACTCTTTCCGCTACGTACGTCCTGTCAGTCGAAAACGACGTACGTCATGACGGAGAAGTACTGATTCTGCTTAGCGCATTATTTGTTCGTTTATTCTTTTACCTACGAATGTCCTCTGTTATCTCCATATTTTCTAATATGTTAAGCCATTTACCTTATGTTGTATGTGGATAATTTTAACTGTTTTTTCTAATTTTCATTGGTGTACTTGTTTTCTGCCATGTGGTTGGCGAAATTTGATTCCACTTTCTTTGACGATTTTCTTATTTTCTTGTTGTAATATCTTATATGTTCTCGATATATCGTCTCGATTTGGCGTCCTGTTTGTCCTATATACATACATGGATATGTAGCAATTTTAGTATTCGCAAGTCAATTTTTATACACCTTGTTTGTCTAAGAGGTCTTCCTTGTTAATGTTGTTTCGTAGAAGTTTTCCCACGTTGTTCCTCGTTTTAAATGCTGCATTAATGTTGTACTTTTGGAAAACTTTAGCCAACTTGTAGATGTTTCTCCAGTTTATTATAAGACTGCCCAATTCTTCTTCCTTTTCTGATTTTCTTAAAATTATGGTTTTTTTGTATTTTCGTCACCTGACTTTTTTAGTATCTTTTGTTCTCTGCGATTGTGTATATTGTAGTGATGGGCGAGTCCGAGATGTTTAGACAATCGAGAGAATCGCCATCGTTGCAAATTCACAATCGAGTCAAAAGTTGACTCGCTCCTCGACTAAACAATCGAGATGTTTTTGCGATTGTTCCGAGTCAGCGAGTCGGAGGTTGTTTCGATGACATCTCGACTACACAACCGAGATGTTTTTGCGATTGTTCCGAGTCGGCGAGTCGGAGATTGTTTCGATGACATCTCGACTACACAAGCGAGATGTTTTTGCGACTGTTCGGAGTCGGCGGGCCGGCTGTTGTTTTGATGATTTGTTTTAGTTGATAAAATAAACTGAATGAGTGTTGTTGATGAAGAAAGTAGGATTGTTAATGGAAGTGAGGCAAATACATATGTAAATAAATGAACCAAATTGAAAAATATGCTATATATAGACGCTGCATTTTTGCAATCACAATTAAAGAGTGTCGTGCTTAATAAATACAATTAATTATTTAAACATTAATACATTAATAAATTTTCTGAAGTGAGACGCTTACGAAACAAATTAATTTTACGAGCAGTAACAACGGCAATAGATTTGTACCACTGTATACTTTTTTAAGCAATTTTGATATTAAAGCGGCAACAACAAATGTTATGAATTTTTTGCAGCGAGTCCGAAATGTAGGGCTGCTTTGAAAACGAGAGGAATCATTGGCGAGTCCGAGATGTTTTAGCGATTGTTTCGACTGACGGCCATTTACGACTTGACTCGAATACGAATGAAAACCATCGAGAGCATTCGAGATGTTTCAACAATCGAGAGAATCGAATAAAACATCTCGGACTCTCCCATCACTAATTAGCTTTAGTCACGCTGGCGAAACCAGGCCTTAGATTCTGCTTATCAATGCTTCTTCTTCTTCTTGATTGGCGCTTAACCGTCTAGACCAATTATCGGCACGGCCTGGCTCACTGAGCTGGTGCTGAGAACAAGCTTCTCACACGTATTTAGTACGTGAGTTTCATGCGAGCGCAATAATTAAAACCGAACAAAGTGCTTAGTATCATTCGGTTTGCCATTCTAGCAGGTCGATGGCGGATCAAGCAGTGCGTGTACGTTTCCTACATACGTATATATGTTTGTTTGTAGATATGTAAACACATATGCGTGTTTTCATACGTACGCCCGCACATCATTGGACAAACGTCTGTTGTCAACAACAGTCTGACATCGAATGCTAGCGGCTGCCGACATTGCCCGACAACGCTCTCTCACTAATACACATGCAACTAATAATTTCTTTGCATGTATTGGAATGCCGATAACTGGTCTAGACGATTCTGGCCGAGTCCAACAGAGCGCGCCAACTGCTTCTGTTTCGTGCAGCATGGCGCAGTGGAGGTCTCCCTTTTCTTTTGCGTTCAGCGGGTTTCGATAGAAATGCTTTCTTGGCCGGAGCGCCTTCGTCCATTCTCACGACATGACCTGCCCAACGCAGCCGCTGGATCTTTATTCGCTGAACAATGTCGATGTCTGTGTAAAGCTCGTACAGCTCATCGTTAAATCTCACGTCGATACTCGCCCACGCCAACGCGCAAAGGTCCATAAATCTTACGAAGAACTTTTCTCTCGAATACTCCAAGTGCCATCTCATCTGATTTTGAAATTGTCCATGCTTCTGCGCCGTACATGAGGACTGGAACGATGAGCGTCCTGTAGAGTGTGATTTTTGTTTGTCGAGAGAGGACTTTACTTTTCAGTTGCCTACTTAGTCCGAAGTAGCATTTATTGGCAAGCGTGATTCTTCGTTGGATCTCCGAGCTGACATCATTCTTGGTGTTAATGCTGGTTACCAGATAGACGAAGTCCTTAACAGTTTCGAATTTGTAGCTATCAACATTGACGTGGCTGCCAAGGCGTGCTGTTTCTTTGTGTGATGACAGGAGGTACTTCGTCTTGTCCTCGTTGACCGCCAAACCCATTTTCTTAGCCTCTTTATCCAGCTTGGAGAAGGCAGAACATACGGCGCGAGTGTTAGTGCCAATGATGTCGATATCATCGGCGTACGCCAGCAGTTGCACACTCTTGTGATATAAGATGCTTCCTGTATGGTTAAGTTCTGCAGCTCGTATTATCTTTTCCAGCATCAAATTGAAGAAGTCGCACGAAAGAGAGTCACCTTGTCTGAAACCTCGTTTGGTCTCGAACGGCTCGGAGAGGTCCTTCTCAATTCTGACGGAGCTGGTGGTGTTAGTCAACGTCATTTGGCATAGCCGTATAAGTTTAGCTGGGAAACCAAATTCAGACATTGCGGCATACAGGCAATTCCTATTCGTGCTATCAAAAGCGGCTTTAAAATCGACAAAGAGATGGTGTGTGTCGGTTCCTTTTTCATGAGCTTTTTCCAGTATTTGTCGTATTGTGAAGATATGGTCGATGGTAGATTTACCAGGTCTGAAGCCACACTGATAAGGTCCAATCAGATTGTTGACGATAGGCTTCAGTCTTTCGCACAATACACTTGCTAAGACCTTATATGCGATATTCAGGAGGCTTATCCCACGATAATTGGCGCGTACTGTGGAGTCTCCTTTTTTGTGGATTGGGCAGAGCACACTTAAGTTCCAATCGTCGGGCATGCGCTCGTCCGACCATATTCTGCATAGGAGTTGATGCATGCTCCTTATCAACTCTTCGCCACCATGTTTGAATAGCTCGGCTGGCAAGCCGTCAGCACCCGGGGCCTTGTTATTCTTAAGCCTAGCTACTGCTATTCGCACTTCGTCATGATCAGGTGGTGGAACATGCCTACCATCATCTGCTATTGGGGATTCGGGTCGTACATCTTCTCCTTCCGCACTTTCACTGTTGCCATTATCTAGCAAGGAGGAGAAGTGATCCCTCCACAACTTAAGTATGCTCTGGACATCAGTTACCAGATCACCGTTATCATTCCGGCAGGAATTTGCCCCGGTCTTGAAACCTTCAGTCATCCGCCTGATTTTTTGATAGAATTTTCGAGCATCGTTCCTACCCACCAGCATCTCAAGCTCTTCACACTCGCGCCTTTCAGCCTCCCTTTTCTTCTTTCGAAAAAGGCGCCTCTCTTCCTTCTTCGCCGTTCGATAACGCTCCCATACGCTTCGCGTTGCGCCCGCACACAATGTAGCCCTGTAGGCGGCGTTCTTTCTTTCCGAGGCATCGCGTCATTCCTTGTCTTACCAGGTGTTTTTGTGGGCTCGCTTGTATCCTATAGATTCCTCAGCGGCGATACGAAGTGAACGAGCGATGTGTTCCCATTCCTCAGATACATCGTTTGGTGAAGGGTTGCTCTCAGAGAGCAGGAGTAAGAGCCGAGTGGTGTATTCATTGGCTGTCTGCGTCATGTGCAGCCTTTCGACTTCAAACTTTCCTTGCTGTTCTGTTGGCACATTCTTTGCTGCACAGAGGCGGGTGCGTACCTTGGCTGCTACAAGATAGTGGTCGGAGTCGACATTGGGACCACGGATTGTGCGCACATCTAGGATGCTGGAGCTGTGTCTGCCGTCGATCATGACGTGATCAATTTGATTTCGCGTTTTTCGATCAGGAGACAGCCATGTGGCTTGGTGTATTTTTTTGTGCTGGAATCTGGTACTGCTAATGACCATGTTTCGTGACTCGCCGAAGTCGATCAGCCTCGTCCCATTGGGACTGGTTACGTCGTGGAGACTGAATTTTCCGACTGTGCTGCCAAAGATACCTTCCTTACCCACCCTGGCATTAAAATCGCCAAGCACATAATGTCGTGACGTGGGCAGCGGTCGTATGCATGCTCTAACTGCTCATAGAAAGTGTCTTTGATCGCATCGTCCTTCTCTTCCGTCGGGGCGTGGGCGCAGATGAGAGATATGTTGAAAAATCTCGCTTTGATGCGGATGGTGGCTAGACGCTCGTTCACTGGCGTGAACGACAGTACTCGGCGGCTGAGTCTCTTTCCCACCACAAAACCAACACCAAATATACGCTCCTCTGCATGGCCACTGTAATATATAGCACAAGGCCCACATTTCTTCTTGCCTTGCCCCTTCCACCGCATCTCTTGTATGGCGGTGAAGTCAGCTTTCACTCTTTCGAGGACATCAACCAGCTGGGCAGAGGCACCTTCCCAATTAAGGCTTATCAATGCTAATGCTAAAATATTTAGTGAACTGTACACACTAATTGAAACAAATCTCACTGTTTTATTTTGACATGTAAATTTCTGTACTATTCTCTGATGCCATTATAATGTTAAGCAATATCTACCTAGCCAGGGGGGCAGCTTCCCCCCCTGCCCCTACCTGCCTACGCTTAACCGTCTAGACCAATTATCGGCACGGCCTGGTTCACTGAGCTGGTGCTGAGAACAAGCTTCTGACACGTATTTAGTACGTGAGTTTCATGCGAGCGCAATAATTAAAACCGAACAAAGTGCTTAGTATCATTCGGTTTGCCATTCTAGCAGGTCGATGGCGGATCAAGCAATGCGTGTACTGTTCCTACATACGTATATATGTTTGTTTGTAGGTATGTAAACACATATGCGTGTTTTCATACGTACGCCCGCACATCATTGGACAAACGTCTGTTGTCAACAACAGTCTGACATCGAATGCTAGCGGCTGCCGACATTGCCCGACAACGCTCTCTCACTAATACACATGCAACTAATAATTTCTTTGCATGTATTGGAATGCCGATAACTGGTCTAGACGATTCTGGCCGAGTCCAACAGAGCGCGCCAATTGCTTCTGTTTCGTGCAGCATGGCGCCACTTGGGAACACCTAGGGAGGCAGCATCGCTGTCCACCTGATTTTTCCAACGCAGTGGAGGTCTCCCTTTTCTTTTGCGTTCAGCGGGTTTCGATAGAAATGCTTTCTTGGCCGGAGCGCCTTCGTCCATTCTCACGACATGACCTGCCCAACGCAGCCGCTGGATCTTTATTCGCTGAACAATGTCAATGTCTGTGTAAAGCTCGTACAGCTCATCGTTAAATCTCCGTCGATACTCGCCCACGCCAACGCGCAAAGGTCCATAAATCTTACGAAGAACTTTTCTCTCGAATACTCCAAGTGCCATCTCATCTGATTTTGAAATTGTCCATGCTTCTGCGCCGTACATGAGGACTGGAACGATGAGCGTCCTGTAGAGTGTGATTTTTGTTTGTCGAGAGAGGACTTTACTTTTCAGTTGCCTACTTAGTCCGAAGTAGCATTTATTGGCAAGCGTGATTCTTCGTTGGATCCCCGAGCTGACATCATTCTTGGTGTTAATGCTGGTTCCCAGATAGACGAAGTCCTTAACAGTTTCGAATTTGTAGCTATCAACATTGACGTGGCTGCCACGGCGTGCTGTTTCTTTGTGTGATGACAGGAGGTACTTCGTCTTGTCCTCGTTGACCGCCAAACCCATTTTCTTAGCCTCTTTATCCAGCTTGGAGAAGGCAGAACATACGGCGCGAGTGTTAGTGCCAATGATGTCGATATCATCGGCGTACGCCAGCAGTTGCACACTCTTGTGATATAAGATGCTTCCTGTATGGTTAAGTTCTGCAGCTCGTATTATCTTTTCCAGCATCAAATTGAAGAAGTCGCACGAAAGAGAGTCACCTTGTCTGAAACCTCGTTTGGTCTCGAACGGCTCGGAGAGGTCCTTCTCAATTCTGACGGAGCTGGTGGTGTTAGTCAACGTCATTTGGCATAGCCGTATAAGTTTAGCTGGGAAACCAAATTCAGACATTGCGGCATACAGGCAATTCCTATTCGTGCTATCAAAAGCGGCTTTAAAATCGACAAAGAGATGGTGTGTGTCGGTTCCTTTTTCATGAGCTTTTTCCAGTATTTGTCGTATTGTGAAGATCTGGTCGATGGTAGATTTACCAGGTCTGAAGCCACACTGATAAGGTCCAATCAGATTGTTGACGATAGGCTTCAGTCTTTCGCACAATACACTTGCTAAGACCTTATATGCGATATTCAGGAGGCTTATCCCACGATAATTGGCGCGTACTGTGGAGTCTCCTTTTTTGTGGATTGGGCAGAGCACACTTAAGTTCCAATCGTCGGGCATGCGCTCGTCCGACCATATTCTGCATAGGAGTTGATGCATGCTCCTTATCAACTCTTCGCCACCATGTTTGAATAGCTCGGCTGGCAAGCCGTCAGCACCCGGGGCCTTGTTATTCTTAAGCCTAGCTACTGCTATTCGCACTTCGTCATGATCAGGTGGTGGAACATGCCTACCATCATCTGCTATTGGTGATTCGGGTCGTACATCTTCTCCTTCCGCACTTTCACTGTTGCCATTATCTAGCAAGGAGGAGAAGTGATCCCTCCACAACTTAAGTATGCTCTGGACATCAGTTACCAGATCACCGTTATCATTCCGGCAGGAATTTGCCCCGGTCTTGAAACCTTCAGTCATCCGCCTGATTTTTTGATAGAATTTTCGAGCATCGTTCCTACCCGCCAGCATCTCAAGCTCTTCACACTCGCGCCTTTCAGCCTCCCTTTTCTTCTTTCGAAAAAGGCGCCTCTCTTCCTTCTTCGCCGTTCGATAACGCTCCCATACGCTTCGCGTTGCGCCCGCACACAATGTAGCCCTGTAGGCGGCGTTCTTTCTTTCCGAGGCATCGCGTCATTCCTTGTGTTACCAGGTGTTTTTGTGGGCTCGCTTGTATCCTATAGATTCCTCAGCGGCGATACGAAGTGAACGAGCGATGTGTTCCCATTCCTCAGATACATCGTTTGGTGAAGGGTTGCTCTCAGAGAGCAGGAGTGAGAGCCGAGTGGTGTATTCATTGGCTGTCTGCGTCATGTGCAGCCTTTCGACTTCAAACTTTCCTTGCTGTCCTGTTGGCACATTCTTTGCTGCACAGAGGCGGGTGCGTACCTTGGCTGCTACAAGATAGTGGTCGAAGTCGACATTGGGACCACGGATTGTGCGCACATCTAGGATGCTGGAGCTGTGTCTGCCGTCGATCATGACGTGATCAATTTGATTTCGCGTTTTTCGATCAGGAGACAGCCATGTGGCTTGGTGTATTTTTTTGTGCTGGAATCTGGTACTGCTAATGACCATGTTTCGTGACCCGGCGAAGTCGATCAGCCTCGTCCCATTGGGACTGGTTACGTCGTGGAGACTGAATTTTCCGACTGTGCTGCCAAAGATACCTTCCTTACCCACCCTGGCATTAAAATCGCCAAGCACAATCTTAATGTCGTGACGGGGGCAGCGGTCGTATGCATGCTCTAACTGCTCATAGAAAGTGTCTTTGATCGCATCGTCCTTCTCTTCCGTCGGGGCGTGGGCGCAGATGAGAGATATGTTGAAAAATCTCGCTTTGATGCGGATGGTGGCTAGACGCTCGTTCACTGGCGTGAACGACAGTACTCGGCGGCTGAGTCTTTTTCCCACCACAAAACCAACACCAAATATACGCTCCTCTGCATGGCCACTGTAATATATAGCACAAGGCCCACATTTCTTCTTGCCTTGCCCCTTCCACCGCATCTCTTGTATGGCGGTGATGTCAGCTTTCACTCTTTCGAGGACATCAACCAGCTGGGCAGAGGCACCTTCCCAATTAAGGCTTATCAATGCTAATGCTAAAATATTTAGTGAACTGTACACACGAATTGAAACAAATCTCACTGTTTTATTTTGACATGTAAATTTCTGTACTATTCTCTGATGCCATTATAATGTTAAGCAATTTCTACCTAGCCAGGGGGGCAGCTTCAGAGCGACAGAGCGCCAATTGCTTCTGTTTCGTGCAGCATGGCGCCACTTGGGAACACCTAGGGAGGCAGCATCGCTGTCCACCTGATTTTCCCAACGCAGTGGAGGTCTCCCTTTTCTTTTGCGTTCAGCGGGTTTCGATAGAAATGCTTTCTTGGCCGGAGCGCCTTCGTCCATTCTCACGACATGACCTGCCCAACGCAGCCGCTGGATCTTTATTCGCTGAACAATGTCAATGTCTGTGTAAAGCTCGTACAGCTCATCGTTAAATCTCCGTCGATACTCGCCCACGCCAACGCGCAAAGGTCCATAAATCTTACGAAGAACTTTTCTCTCGAATACTCCAAGTGCCATCTCATCTGATTTTGAAATTGTCCATGCTTCTGCGCCGTACATGAGGACTGGAACGATGAGCGTCCTGTAGAGTGTGATTTTTGTTTGTCGAGAGAGGACTTTACTTTTCAGTTGCCTACTTAGTCCGAAGTAGCATTTATTGGCAAGCGTGATTCTTAGTTGGATCTCCGAGCTGAGATCATTCTTGGTGTTAATGCTGGTTCCCAGATAGACGAAGTCCTTAACAGTTTCGAATTTGTAGCTATCAACATTGACGTGGCTGCCAAGGCGTGCTGTTTCTTTGTGTGATGACAGGAGGTACTTCGTCTTTTCCTCGTTGACCGCCAAACCCATTTTCTTAGCCTCTTTATCCAGCTTGGAGAGGGCAGAACATACGGCCGGAGTGTTAGTGCCAATGATGTCGATATCATCGGCGTACGCCAGCAGTTGCACACTCTTGTGATATAAGATGCTTCCTGTATGGTTAAGTTCTGCAGCTCGTATTATCTTTTCCAGCATCAAATTGAAGAAGTCGCACGAAAGAGAGTCACCTTGTCTGAAACCTCGTTTGGTCTCGAACGGCTCGGAGAGGTCCTTCTCAATTCTGACGGAGCTGGTGGTGTTAGTCAACGTCATTTGGCATAGCCGTATAAGTTTAGCTGGGAAACCAAATTCAGACATTGCGGCATACAGGCAATTCCTATTCGTGCTATCAAAAGCGGCTTTAAAATCGACAAAGAGATGGTGTGTGTCGGTTCCATTTTCATGGGTTTTTTCCAGTATTTGTCGTATTGTGAAGATCTGGTCGATGGTAGATTTACCAGGTCTGAAGCCACACTGATAAGGTCCAATCAGATTGTTGACGATAGGCTTCAGTCTTTCGCACATTACACTTGCTAAGACCTTATATGCGATATTCAGGAGGCTTATCCCACGATAATTGGCGCGTACTGTGGAGTCTCCTTTTTTGTGGATTGGGCAGAGCACACTTAAGTTCCAATCGTCGGGCATGCGCTCGTCCGACCATATTCTGCATAGGAGTTGATGCATGCTCCTTATCAACTCTTCGCCACCATGTTTGAATAGCTCGGCTGGCAAGCCGTCAGCACCCGGGGCCTTGTTATTCTTAAGCCTAGCTACTGCTATTCGCACTTCGTCATGATCAGGTGGTGGAACATGCCTACCATCATCTGCTATTGGGGATTCGGGTCGTACATCTTCTCCTTCCGCACTTTCACTGTTGCCATTATCCAGCAAGGAGGAGAAGTGATCCCTCCACAACTTAAGTATGCTCTGGACATCAGTTACCAGATCACCGTTATCATTCCGGCAGGAATTTGCCCCGGTCTTGAAACCTTCAGTCATCCGCCTGATTTTTTGATAGAATTTTCGAGCATCGTTCCTACCCGCCAGCATCTCAAGCTTTTCACACTCGCGCCTTTCAGCCTCCCTTTTCTTCTTTCGAAAAAGGCGCCTCTCTTCCTTCTTCGCCGTTCGATAACGCTCCCACACGCTTCGCGTTGCGCCCGCACACAATGTAGCCCTGTAGGCGGCGTTCTTTCTTTCCGAGGCATCGCGGCATTCCTTGTCGTACCAGGTGTTTTTGTGGGCTCGCTTGTATCCTATAGATTCCTCAGCGGCGATACGAAGTGAACGAGCGATGTGTTCCCATTCCTCAGATACATCGTTTGGTGAAGGGTTGCTCTCAGAGAGCAGGAGTGAGAGCCGAGTGGTGTATTCATTGGCTGTCTGCGTCATGTGCAGCCTTTCGACTTCAAACTTTCCTTGCTGTCCTGTTGGCACATTCTTTGCTGCACAGAGGCGGGTGCGTACCTTGGCTGCTACAAGATAGTGGTCGGAGTCGACATTGGGACCACGGATTGTGCGCACATCTAGGATGCTGGAGCTGTGTCTGCCGTCGATCACGACGTGATCAATTTGATTTCGCGTTTTTCGATCAGGAGACAGCCATGTGGCTTGGTGTATTTTTTTGTGCTGTAATCTGGTACTGCTAATGACCATGTTTCGTGACCCGGCGAAGTCGATCAGCCTCGTCCCATTGGGACTGGTTACGTCGTGGAGACTGAATTTTCCGACTGTGCTGCCAAAGATACCTTCCTTACCCACCCTGGCATTAAAATCGCCAAGCACAATCTTAATGTCGTGACGGGGGCAGCGGTCGTATGCATGCTCTAACTGCTCATAGAAAGTGTCTTTGATCGCATCGTCCTTCTCTTCCGTCGGGGCGTGGGCGCAGATGAGAGATATGTTGAAAAATCTCGCTTTGATGCGGATGGTGGCTAGACGCTCGTTCACTGGCGTGAACGACAGTACTCGGCGGCTGAGTCTCTTTCCCACCACAAAACCAACACCAAATATACGCTCCTCTGCATGGCCACTGTAATATATAGCACAAGGCCCACATTTCTTCTTGCCTTGCCCCTTCCACCGCATCTCTTGTATGGCGGTGATGTCAGCTTTCACTCTTTCGAGGACATCAACCAGCTGGGCAGAGGCACCTTCCCAATTAAGGCTTATCAATGCTAATGCTAAAATATTTAGTGAACTGTACACAGGAATTGAAACAAATCTCACTGTTTTATTTTGACATGTAAATTTCTGTACTATTCTCTGATGCCATTATAATGTTAAGCAATATCTACCTAGCCAGGGGGGACAGCTTCCCCCCCCCTGCCCCTACCTGCCTACGCTTAACCGTCTAGACCAATTATCGGCACGGCCTGGCTCACTGAGCTGGTGCTGAGAACAAGCTTCTCACACGTATTTAGTACGTGAGTTTCATGCGAGCGCAATAATTAAAACCGAACAAAGTGCTTAGTATCATTCGGTTTGCCATTCTAGCAGGTCGATGGCGGATCAAGCAATGCGTGTACGTTTCCTACATACGTATATATGTTTGTTTGTAGGTATGTAAACACATATGCGTGTTTTCATACGTACGCCCGCACATCATTGGACAAACGTCTGTTGTCAACAACAGTCTGACATCGAATGCTAGCGGCTGCCGACATTGCCCGACAACGCTCTCTCACTAATACACATGCAACTAATAATTTCTTTGCATGTATTGGAATGCCGATAACTGGTCAAGACGATTCTGGCCGAGTCCAACAGAGCGCGCCAATTGCTTCTGTTTCGTGCAGCATGGCGCCACTTGGGAACACCTAGGGAGGCAGCATCGCTGTCCACCTGATTTTCCCAACGCAGTGGAGGTCTCCCTTTTCTTTTGCGTTCAGCGGGTTTCGATAGAAATGCTTTCTTGGCCGGAGCGCCTTCGTCCATTCTCACGACATGACCTGCCCAACGCAGCCGCTGGATCTTTATTCGCTGAACAATGTCAATGTCTGTGTAAAGCTCGTACAGCTCATCGTTAAATCTCCGTCGATACTCGCCCACGCCAACGCGCAAAGGTCCATAAATCTTACGAAGAACTTTTCTCTCGAATACTCCAAGTGCCATCTCATCTGATTTTGAAATTGTCCATGCTTCTGCGCCGTACATGAGGACTGGAACGATGAGCGTCCTGTAGAGTGTGATTTTTGTTTGTCGAGAGAGGACTTTACTTTTCAGTTGCCTACTTAGTCCGAAGTAGCATTTATTGGCAAGCGTGATTCTTCGTTGGATCTCCGAGCTGACATCATTCTTGGTGTTAATGCTGGTTCCCAGATAGACGAAGTCCTTAACAGTTTCGAATTTGTAGCTATCAACATTGACGTGGCTGCCAAGGCGTGTTGTTTCTTTGTGTGATGACAGGAGGTACTTCGTCTTGTCCTCGTTGACCGCCAAACCCATTTTCTTAGCCTCTTTATCCAGCTTGGAGAAGGCAGAACATACGGCGCGAGTGTTAGTGCCAATGATGTTGATATCATCGGCGTACGCCAGCAGTTGCACACTCTTGTGATATAAGATGCTTCCTGTATGGTTAAGTTCTGCAGCTCGTATTATCTTTTCCAGCATCAAATTGAAGAAGTCGCACGAAAGAGAGTCACCTTGTCTGAAACCTCGTTTGGTCTCGAACGGGTCGGAGAGGTCCTTCTCAATTCTGACGGAGCTGGTGGTGTTAGTCAACGTCATTTGGCATAGCCGTATAAGTTTAGCTGGGAAACCAAATTCAGACATTGCGGCATACAGGCAATTCCTATTCGTGCTATCAAAAGCGGCTTTAAAATCGACAAAGAGATGGTGTGTGTCGGTTCCTTTTTCATGGGTTTTTTCCAGTATTTGTCGTATTGTGAAGATCTGGTCGATGGTAGATTTACCAGGTCTGAAGCCACACTGATAAGGTCCAATCAGATTGTTGACGATAGGCTTCAGTCTTTCGCACAATACACTTGCTAAGACCTTATATGCGATATTCAGGAGGCTTATCCCACGATAATTGGCGCGTACTGTGGAGTCTCCTTTTTTGTGGATTGGGCAGAGCACACTTAAGTTCCAATCGTCGGGCATGCGCTCGTCCGACCATATTCTGCATAGGAGTTGATGCATGCTCCTTATCAACTCTTCGCCACCATGTTTGAATAGCTCGGCTGGCAAGCCGTCAGCACCCGGGGCCTTGTTATTCTTAAGCCTAGCTACTGCTATTCGCACTTCGTCATGATCAGGTGGTGGAACATGCCTACCATCATCTGCTATTGGGGATTCGGGTCGTACATCTTCTCCTTCCGCACTTTCACTGTTGCCATTATCTAGCAAGGAGGAGAAGTGATCCCTCCACAACTTAAGTATGCTCTGGACATCAGTTACCAGATCACCGTCATCATTCCGGCAGGAATTTGCCTCGGTCTTGAAACCTTCAGTCATCCGCCTGATTTTTTGATAGAATTTTCGAGCATCGTTCCTACCCGCCAGCATCTCAAGCTCTTCACACTCGCGCCTTTCAGCCTCCCTTTTCTTCTTTCGAAAAAGGCGCCTCTCTTCCTTCTTCGCCGTTCGATAACGCTCCCATACACTTCGCGTTGCGCCCGCACACAATGTAGCCCTGTAGGCGGCGTTCTTTCTTTCCGAGGCATCGCGGCATTCCTTGTCGTACCAGGTGTTTTTGTGGGCTCGCTTGTATCCTATAGATTCCTCAGCGGCGATACGAAGTGAACGAGCGATGTGTTCCCATTCCTCAGATACATCGTTTGGTGAAGGGTTGCTCTCAGAGAGCAGGAGTGAGAGCCGAGTGGTGTATTCATTGGCTGTCTGCGTCATGTGCAGCCTTTCGACTTCAAACTTTCCTTGCTGTCCTGTTGGCACATTCTTTGCTGCACAGAGGCGGGTGCGTACCTTGGCTGCTACAAGATAGTGGTCGGAGTCGACATTGGGACCACGGATTGTGCGCACATCTATGATGCTGGAGCTGTGTCTGCCGTCGATCATGACGTGATCAATTTGATTTCGCGTTTTTCGATCAGGAGACAGCCATGTGGCTTGGTGTATTTTTTTGTGCTGGAATCTGGTACTGCTAATGACCATGTTTCGTGACCCGGCGAAGTCGATCAGCCTCGTCCCATTGGGACTGGTTACGTCGTGGAGACTGAATTTTCCGACTGTGCTGCCAAAGATACCTTCCTTACCCACCCTGGCATTAAAATCGCCAAGCACAATCTTAATGTCGTGACGGGGGCAGCGGTCGTATGCATGCTCTAACTGCTCATAGAAAGTGTCTTTGATCGCATCGTCCTTCTCTTCCGTCGGGGCGTGGGCGCAGATGAGAGATATGTTGAAAAATCTCGCTTTGATGCGGATGGTGGCTAGACGCTCGTTCACTGGCGTGAACGACAGTACTCGGCGGCTGAGTCTCTTTCCCACCACAAAACCAACACCAAATATACGCTCCTCTGCATGGTCACTGTAATATATAGCACAAGGCCCACATTTCTTCTTGCCTTGCCCCTTCCACCGCATCTCTTGTATGGCGGTGATGTCAGCTTTCACTCTTTCGAGGACATCAACCAGCTGGGCAGAGGCACCTTCCCAATTAAGGCTTATCAATGCTAATGCTAAAATATTTAGTGAACTGTACACACGAATTGAAACAAATCTCACTGTTTTATTTTGACATGTAAATTTCTGTACTATTCTCTGATGCCATTATAATGTTAAGCAATATCTACCTAGCCAGGGGGGCAGCTCCCCCCCCCTGCCCCTACCTGCCGACGCCCTTGATGTCGGTGCCTGTTGCCATTATCGAACAGTCATCGGCGTAGGAAACAATATTGACTCCTTCTGGTGGAGGGACTTTAGATATGTAGAATTTAAACAATTGTGGGGATAGGACACCACCCTGCGGCACCCCTTGTTTATTTCGTCTTCTTCTACCGATGCCTGTCGACCACTCAGGTAGTTGGCGGACCAACGTTTTAGCCTTGGTGGGAGGGATGTTTGCTCGAGGTCCTCCATTAGTGTGGCGTGGTTGACCGTGACCGTGTCGAAAGCTTTTTTATGGCTTCCTGAACCTCTGTGCTGGAGATGTCAAGGTGCCCGTAATTGTTTGGCAGTTTGCGCATCTTTCTGAAAATTCGACGCTTGGACTTGTCTACCGGAGGATGTAGTAAAAATTGTCGACCGAATTGGTTCGCACATCGCTTCGGGTCCGATTCAGCTTCACTTCCAAAGGTTATGGACACTTTGTCCTTAGGCTTCGTCGGGTTAGACAGGGCTTTCACGGTGGTCCAGAGCTTGGAAACCCCAGCAGAGAGGTTACAGGATTTAAGGTGCTCCCTCCACTTCGATCTTTTGTGCTCGTCCACCAACGCCCGAATTTCCCGGTTGAGGTCCTTTATGCGGGGGTCTCCCGGGTCGGTGTGGCGGATCGGGTCTCGCTCACTGGCTAATGTAGTGGCCTCACCCGGGAAGTTTGGTCGAATTTCAGGAATTCTTCCAGCCGGGATGAAGCGTGCATTAGCTTTGGCAATGACCTTGCGGAATTGTTTTTCGCCGCCGAGCACATCAGTCGGAGCGGAGAGGGCACCAAATATGCTCTCTGTATATGTCGTCCAGTTGTCCCAGTCCGCTTTGTTGTGGTTAATGTAAGTCCTTTTGTCTGTCGTCATGAAGTCGGCAGGCATATCTATCGAGATGATTAGGGGAAGGTGATCTGATGCTAGAGTCAACGTAGGTTGCCAGTCTACGTTGTTTATCAGATTAGCACTTACTATTGTGATGTCTGGCGAGCTGCAGCATCTTCCCGTAATCCTAGTGGGGGACTCGTCGTTTGCCGTATAGAATGTCGATGCGTCTATCTGATCTGCAAGATATAGGCCTCGTCTGTCGTTTGACAGAGCCGATTGCCAAAGCTCATGATGAGCATTGAAGTCTCCTACTACCAGCCTGTTATCTCCCGTCAACAGCGAGCTGATTTCAGGGAGGTATTGAGGCGGGCAGCAGGAGGCTGGAGGAACGTATATGTTATATATCTGCAGTTCGACATCGCCGGCTCGGACTGCTATGCCCTGACATTCTAGGGTAGTGTCCACGCGGGCTATGTCTGCTTCGATGAGACGGCAATGCACGGCGTTGTGTGTTATGAACGCGAGTCCGCCACCATTACCTCTTGCGCGGTCCTTTCTATGTATGTTGTAGTCAGCATGACTAAGCAATGTTGAGTTAGGTGTTAGTTTGGTTTCTTGGACCGCGGCTATAGGTATTCTATGCCGATTCATGAAGTCTGTGATCTCGGCGATCTTTACAGCGAGACCATTGCAATTAAATTGTAGGAACTTGAAGTTACGCGGAGGGGTGGACGTGACTATGGGCGTGAGTGACTGTTGCATTGTGCTTACAGGCTGGTGTTGAGTTGTTTGCTGCCCGTAGGTGGGCGGTTGCCTTCCTGCGGGAGCTTGCATCGGATGCACCGATGTTAATCCAGCCTGGCAGCATGGTGCGATGTAGTTCGCAGTCATTCTCTTGTAGTGTGCAACCCAGAGCACCCGCGAAAATGACACCAGCTATTGCATGAGTTGCATTTTACTGAGGTCATGTCGCAGGTATCCTGGTGTTGCACACTGAACATAGCCAGATGACTGGCTGTAAAAGGGCACGAGAGCCCGTCGGAAACTGCCCCGGTCCGGCCTGCCTCGTTGTTGGTGCGGTGGAAGTTGCTGAGCCCCCATTTACAGCTAAGTGCTGTGTGTGCCCAGATGGGGCTTGCGGCAATGTTTGTGTCGCTTGGCGTGAACAGCATGGTGCTATTAATTGTGTAGTCCACTGTCTGTGGGATGCTAGGCCGGAGCAGTTTCTTAGGTGGCTCCATCCGTTGCAGGTGTTGCACCTGACTGATGTGGAGTTACGGTGGAGCCTGTTCTGGCATACGCAGCAGAAATACTCGACAGGTCCGGTATTGGGTTCTACACCTGACATTAATAAAAGGATTTTGAGCAGACCAGCTGCATGGGTTTGCACAAGGGGACGTAGTTTGTGAATCGTGTGTGCTGGTCTAAACGGGGTTAGACTGAAATGACAGCCCTTGGTCGGGGGAACCCCGAGTCATTCCGGTACGTAGAACCGGCTGTCGTGGGAATGCCACTGCTTCAAATAACATATGGATGAAAATTTTATTTGATATAAAATAAATACTTATGAATACATTTATTATGTGTATGTGAATGTTTTTGTTTTTACTAAGAGTATGTACGTTATTTTATTTTATATTCGTTCATTGTGTTATTCATTTTCATTATATATGTATTTATGCCGTCGGAATGGAATGGAATTCCAAGCAGCTGATTTTATAGTATTAAAAGTTCATACGGCTTGACAGGACAGGCTTATCGATGACACAATCATGTGTTGCATTAGTAAGTGCTGTTGCAGCTTTCGGAATGGAAGGAATTCCAATAAGCTGCGTGTATGAACTTTAGAATTTTTACGGCCTAATGGGATAGGCTCGTCCGGAACACAGTCATACATATGTTATACAGTAAATGCTGTTGTAGCTTTCTGAATTGAAGGAATTTCAGTAAGCTGCTTTTTGTAATTTAGAGGTTTTACGGCCTAATAGGATAGGCTATACGAAGTTTTAATTTTAGTGGCTCTAGCCTTGGTCACAACTTAGCTGGATATCCTTTCTCTTTAACCGCCTGGGGTACCTCTGTTCTAACAGGCTTTTAGCCAGTATGTTTGGATGATTGCCTAGTCTTGTGGCGTAGTTAGTTGGTATATTTTTTACTTCTTCAAGAACTGTGTTAATCTTTAGATCCCTGTGTATAGCGGAATTTTTCACGTACCAAGGCGCCCGGCATATTGATCTTAATATCTTAGATTCTAGCCTTTGTATTCTTTCTAGACTGGATTTGGATGCTGGATGGTCCAGGATGGTTTTATCACCATATTAAATAAAATTATTTTGTTGTCTAGGCTTAATTTAGATTTTGGACCAATGATCCATTGTAGATTGCTTATTGCTTGCATTAACTTATTATCAATATGATATTTCCAAGTAAGCTTTCTGTCTAAGGTAACACCAAGGTAGGCGACGTAATCTTTTTGGGTAACTATTTTGCCATTAATTGAGACAGAGGGGCAGGTATCTTTTTTTTAGAGTAAAAGTGACTTGTACACACTTAGATTCATTGACTTTAATTCTCCGATCTGAAAGCCATTGTTCTACACTTCTTAGATGGCTTTGCAACCGTCTGGCAGCCGTTGAGGGATTTGAGTGCACACTAGGTATTGCTGTGTCATCCGCAAATGTTGAAGTAAGGAGATTTTCATTAGTGGGCAAGTCACTTGTGAATATTAAATATAGAATGGGTCCCAAAACACTACCTTGTGGAACTCCGTCGAAGATTGGATAGCTTTCAGTGGTATAACTTTTTTACCTTACTCGAAACTTTCTTCCCGTTAGAAAGTTCTCTAAAATAAGGCATATATTGTACGGAAGTGTACGTCTTATTTTAAATAATAGTCCTTCTAGCCATACCTTGTCTAGGAAGAGTGCAGTGCAATACTTTTTGGTTTCAAAAGCCGACCGTATTTGAGTTACTATTCTATGCACTTGCTCTATCGTACCGCGTTTTTCCCTAAAACCAAATTGGTGACTTGGTATTGTCCCGCGTGTGTCTAGGATGGGCTGCATTTTTTCAGCAACAACTTTTCGAATAGTTTGGAAAATATTGAAATTAAGCTAATTGGCCTGTAAGAGTTTAACAGGGTTGGGTTTTTCCCTGGTTTTGGAATCATAATGATTTCGGAAAGTTTCCAAGATTCAGGAAAGTAGTTTAGTCGCAGGAGGCTATTGAAAACGTATAATAATAACTTGGTAGAAACTGGAGGGAGTTGTTTTACCATTTCACAAGTTATTCTCTTGTGTCCGGGTACCTTATTTTTCTGGATGTCGTTACAGATAACATTATTTAGGTCATTTATATTGAATTGGAGAGAGACTGTTGGTAAGCGAAGAGTATGTTCTGGGAGGAAATTGCTCCCTGGATTAGGACTAAATACCCGCGAAAGGTGTGCTGCAAATGCGGTTCCTTTTTCCTGGTTGCTTCGAGCAAAGTCACCGTTTTCGATTCGTACTGGAGGATCCTGCAAAACTGGCCTTTTGAAAGTTTTCAGTGACCGCCACAATGAGTAGTCTGTAGAAGATGTGTCTGTCAAGGATTTAATTCTGTTTTGGAAATCTGCTTCTTTTTTGTCCTGCAATAACATCTGGAGCTCTTTCGTGCATTTTTTGAGTTCGTATTTCAAAGTTGGCGAGCGTAACCTCTGCCAGTCTTTCCTAATTTGCCTTCTCTTGTGGATGAGATCGGTGATATCGTTTCCTTTGAAATAACTAGGGAGACTCCTCTGGGTAGTGTTAGGCTGTGGGCGCGTTGATACCTTTGCTGCTACTTGAAGGACATTTGTGAAGTCAGTAATCGCGGAGTCTACTTCGGCTGCTGATTTAAGGCTTGAATTTAAGTTTGTGAATTTATTGGTTAAGCTCGAATTCAATTCGTTGAAATATGGGATTATATCAATAGTGGTAACACAAGGAGAGTGATCAGATGATAGATCGAAAGCCGATTTTATTTTAATTAATTCTCTTTCGATTCCACGAGTTACACCAAAGTCTATTAATTCGGGGGTTTTGCTTCTATCAGTAGGCCAATATGTTGGCTGACCAGTGGAAAGAATGTCTAGGTCATTGCTTAAAATCGCTTTGAATAGGTTTCTTCCCTTTGGTGTTATCAGTCTGGAACCCCAGAATGTATGTTTAGCGTTATAATCACCTGCTGCAAGAAACCGTGGGCCCAACTTGGTAAAGAATTCGGTAAATTGGGATTCTGTTATATTGAAACGGGGAGGACAGTATATTGCAGTTACAGTGAGCCCTCCATAGCTATCTTCTACGTGCACTGATGTGGAGTGTATATAATTCCTGCAATAATCTCCCAGTAGATGATGTTTAATCCGTTTTCTAATAAGTATTCCGGTTCCACCTCTAGCTTTACCTTCGGGGTGCTTGGTGTCGTAGAACGTAAAGCCGTCAATACTAAAATTATTAAAGGCCGTCAATTGAGTTTCAGAGATTAGCATTATGTCTATCTGCTGTCTTTCTAGAAATATTTGGAGTTCATTCCGGTGTTGGCTTAGGCCGTTAGCATTCCAAAAACCTATATTGAGTGAATTCATGGTCTTGTTAAGATTGTTTGTAATAGGAGGTTTTGGTTCCTAATTAATTCTTATCATATTTTGCATTGATTTCATATGATCTTGCATCATTTGCACAAAACTGTTTAAGGTTTTTTTTTAAGTTTGTAGATGGAGTGGGGGTCTCCTGAGTTTCGGGCTCCTCTATACCTTTGGGGGCTTGTCTTGAAATGATTCTGACGAACATTGTTATTGACCGTATTTGGAACATGTTGGGGTTTTGGAACTGGTTGGGTCTTTGGAGTCAAGGCGGCGCTAGTGGTTTTCTTAGTACCCCTTTCCTTTAAGGAAGTATACACCGAGCAGCCTCTGTAATTTGCCGTGTGGATTTCTCCACAATTGCTACATTTTTTTAATTGTGAGTTGTCTCTCGGTTTCACACAATCTTTGGAGGTATGTAAATCCCCACAGATAACGCAAACACTAGGCGAGGTACAGTACCACTCAGTGTGCCCAAACTCCTGGCAGTTGTGGCATTGTACAGTGCCCACCCGTTTGTGTGGTTCTTCCACCGAGATACGACGGTGCAGAAGGTACCGTAGGTTGTATATGGGATGTACATCTCCCTTCTTTAAGAGTTGGAACTCTGGATCTATTTCTACTCGAAACATTGGCTGTGGTATGTTCGATTTGTTTTTTATATTATGTACATATCGTACATTAAACACTTCTTCTTTTAGAGCATTCTCAATTTCAGTTGGACTTACGGAACTTTCTATTCCTTTCAACACAACAGACAAGCCGCGGCTACTCTTCAGCTGGAATGTATAGAAAGACTTCTTGTTTTTTTCAAAGTCGTTGGTTACTTTACGGAAGTATTCCTCGCCGTACGTTTGGATTTTGACTTCCTGGATATTTCCCTTTTTAATTGGTACAATGTGGAAATTCTTCTCCCCTATCAACGCTATCAATTTGTTTACAAGTAAGCCAGAACTTGGTTCTCTCAGGTAGCTTGGTGGAGGTTTGGATTTTTTTTGCGGTATTTCCGGAGTCTTATCATCCTTTTTCGCAAGGAGGCTAAATCTGTTATTGGCTAATGCTACTTGGGGTGCATCATTTGGTGGTTCTTTCACCGTGGAATTTTTTAAAACTTTATTAGGTTTACCACTTTTTTCCGGGGACCGCTTTCTCTTAACTACTGATATATAGCGGTCCATTCCGGTTTGAACCATTTCGCCCACTTTTTGCATTTCACTACTCGTTTTTGAGTTAGATGCAGCTGTTGCGTTATTTGAATTCCCTAAGGATTGAGATAGAGGAAATTGCGGAATATTTCCTGGAATAGCGGGAGAGCAGGATCGAGCTCTTTGTTCGTATGTTTTACCTGTAGGTACCTTTAGGTTGGCTTCATTGGTACTGCACCTCAGCGTGAAATACCCATTGTTCCTCAATCTGTTAATGTTAGATTGAGTGCCTGTATCACTCATGTAATTTATTTTAATTTATATTATTTCGGTTTGTTTTATATTATTTATATTATTTATTTTTATTTTATTTTTATTTTATTTTATTTTAGTTTATTTTATTTTATTTTATTTTATTTTATTTTATTTTATTTTATTTTATTTTACTTTATTTTATTTCATTTCATTTTATTTTATTTTTATTCTATTTTATTTTATTTTTATTTTATTTTATTTCGTTTTAATTAAAATCTATAGTTTATACGTATGTATATGTATAACTGCAGTTGGAATAGTGCAGATCTCTGCACTCTTGACAGCACTGCGGATACTGGTGCAGCGCCACCTACCGGCCAATAGAAGAAACTCAACATTGGCAGTACGAATGTTGGCAGCTGCCACCTGCTGATCTGCACAGCTGATATTGAAGAATTGTCGGCAATGCCTTTCCTTATACCAGAGAACGTAGATAGTAGACAAGGAGCAAATGTTGCGTCGCCCGAATTTAACAGAATTTGCATGCACACATAAGAGTGAACGTACCGATATAGCCACTCAGAGTTGCTTTTCCGTATCGAAGACAATTTACTCGTTGATTCACTCTTGCGCACTCGTTGTGCCAATAGTTAAATTCATGGGGAGCTTAATCGCGAATTTATTTATGAATTTATTTGCCTTTATATGCGATGCACCGATGTCATCAATGCATCAATTTCTTACAACCGCTAAATTTTTTCAAAATTTTCCTATCGAGTTTTAATTTAGGAATTAAAAAAAAAAACGATAAAAATTAATTTAAAGATACTCTAAAAATGCCTTTGTTGGGACTCGAACTTGCGACCCCTAGCATTTTCTATACTAACAAGTAAGGAAGCCTAAGTTCGAGTGGAATCGAACATTAGATACTCAGCTGTATGCTTTCATAGTTTGTTTGCGTTTGATGGAAACACGGTGTACTTTATATAAAGCGAGTGCTGCATAAAGTGGGCGTAGCCGCGCCCATTTTCAACATTTTTATCAGTCATCCAACTAAGCATATGAATATTATTCTTTGTGCAACATTTCATTCCTTTATGACTTTTAGTTACAAAGATGTCACGTTACAAATTCCCAAAGGGTGTTCCAGAAATATCTTTGTTAAAAAGTAGGCGTGGTCATAAACCGATTTCAATAAATTTTTGCGTGTCATTAAAACAAGTTATAAAAGTGTATAAACCAGGTTTCGTCATAATATCTCAATTATTTGTCGAGTTATAGGCTAAGAAATCTTGTATATTCCTTTGTCTAAAAAGAGGCGGTGCCACGCCCATTTTCCAAAATTTTTCTATTTTTTGTTTCCGGTCTATTGTGGAACTCATGCCACAAAATTTCAATGAATTATCTTTATATTTGAGAGAGATATCGCTTAAAATGTTTTTATAATACCCATATATAAAAGTTGACGACCATACTGATTTTGGCAATTTTTAGTCCAAACATTTGCCTAAGTAAGTATATCACGCACACCAAATTTTATCGATATATCTTCAACGGTTTCTGAGTTATGACTCATAAAACTTTCAATGTTTGCCCCTTAATAAGTGGGCGTGGCACCGCCCATTTTCCAAAATTTTTGTGTTTTCTGTTTTATGTCCATAGTTGAACTCATTCGACAAAATTTCAGTGATATGTCTTTATATTTGACAGAGATATAGCTTAAAATGTTTTTATTGGGCCACTTTATAATACCCATATATAAAAGTGGGCGTGGCCGTCAACCGATTTTAACAATTTTCCATCCAAATGTTTGCCTAAGTAAGTAAATCATGCATACCAAATTTCAAAGATATATCTTCAATGGTTTCTGAGTTATGACATATAAAACTTTCCATGTTTGACCCTTAATAAGTGGGAGTGGCACCGCCCATTTTCCAAATCTTCATCAAATTTCTTCATAGGGGCCTGAGCTCAACACGTGGGTAAAATTTCATCGCTCCACCTATATTAGTGGCTGAGATACCAAATTTCCGATTTTTTCTATATAGGAAACGTGGGCGTGGTCATAGTCCGATTTCGCACATTTTCAATACCAACCGTCCCAGTCTCGATACCAACTTGCATTTCAAATTTCATCAAAATATCTCAATTTTTGCGCGATTTAGAGTGTTTACAGACGGATGGACAGACGGACGGACGGACGGACATGGCTCAATCGATTTCTCTTTTCACCCTGATCATTTTGATATATATAAGTCTATATCTATCTCGATTATTTCATTCTGTTACAATCCACCGTTATGTGATTAAAACTATAATACTCTGTGTACTAGTACAGCTGAGTATAAAAATCATTGAATAAGTTGTTGGTGTGTATACAACAAGCGGTAAGTATGTATGTATTTTTTATCGAATTATCTATTTTAATCAATTTTAAGCAATTTTTAGCATATAAAAATATTATGTTGACCCTAAAAATATTTTCTTATACATTTGTTGATGACCAACAACCATCAACCATCATCATAAAATTTACTAACATGTTGGTGACCACCAATCAATCATCATCATCCTTGTTGATGACCAACAATCAATCAACAACCATATTGAACATTTGTTGATGACCAACTATCAACCACCATGTCATCGGACTTAGCCATACATATGTACATACATACATATATATAAATTGCATACCAAATCGAAATTGCCGTCGGCATTTTTGATCAAAAGTACACATGTGCTCATACATACATACATACTCATTCGCAAACTCCTCAAAGCATGCGTACATCCATACGTACAAACATATGTGCTATCCAAACGCAAACCCTACTGTCCTCCAAACCTATAAAAAACAACAATAACATTTTCATTCATAAACGCAATCACAAAAAAAAAACGCCGCGCGTAGCACAGTACACGTGATAGAAGTTAACTTCTTACATTAAGCATTATAAAGAAAACATCTGAAATGATGCAAAGCTTGTTACTTTGTGTTATTTTTATGAAATTATTTAAGCCATGTTTAAATAATTCAAGTTGAAGTGGCGTATGCTATACAAATATAAAGCTTATGGTTTCAAAAAAATTGCATAAGAGGGTATACCTTAGTAATAAGTGGATATATTAGAAATATAAAAACACAATTACACCTTTTTCAGTTTAAATTCAGAAAGTTCCAATTGATATTCAGAATTTCCAATTGATATTCAGAAAATTACAATTGAAATTCAGAATTTCCATTTGAAATTCAGAAAGTTACAATTGTAATTCAGAATTTCCATTTGAAATTCAGAAAATTGCATTTGAAATTCAGAAAATTCCATTTGAAATTCAGAAAATTACATTTGATATTCAGAAAATTCCATTTGAAATTCAGAAAATTACATTTGAAATTCAGAAACCTTCCTCACAGTACAAAACAGTTTTCTGAATTTCATTTGTAATTTTCTGAATTTCAAATGTAACTTTCTGAATTTCAAATGGAATTTTCTGAATTCCAAATGTAATTTTCTGAATTTCAATTGTAATTTTCTGAATTTCAATTGTAATTTTCGGAATTTCAAATGCAATTTTCTGAATTTCATATGGAAATTCTGAATTTCAATTGCAGCTTTCTGAATTTCAAATGGAAATTCTGAATTTCAATTGTAATTTTCTGAATATCAATTGGAACTTTCTGAATTTAAACTGAAAAAGGTGTAGTCTTAATTCCCACTCCTGTAATTATCAATTAGTTAATATGTTGCATAATTTTAGGCTATGATGAAATTAAATACGTAAATACATACAGGACCCGGATTCTAAAAATCGCTATCGCTAAATGAGATCGCCAAAAATCTCTAAATTTATATCAGACGCGCCTAAAAGTGTGTACCTACTTCCTTTATTTATTTATATCATTACATTACATCACATCATGGCATTACATCATGACATCACATCATCACATCATATCATGGCATCACGTCATGACATCACATCGTGACATCACTTCATGATATCACGTCATGACATCACATGACATCACATTACGGGGTTATCCGGGTCCATATTATGACCCATATTTGGGGATCCGACCTAGAACTCATAATCAGTACATATCTATATGAAAGCTGTGCTCAGCACCCATATCTGGGGACCCGACCTGGGAATCATAACTAGTAATTCTCCATGTAAAAGCCATGTTCAATACCTTTTATTTGATACCAATATTGTCCAAAACATTCAGGGGAAAGCCGGGTAAACGTTTTTATCTTTTGCTGTTTCCTGTTTCCTGTTTGCTATTTCCGTGCAACGGAAGTGTACCTGCTATTTCCTTTTTAAAATTTCACTCTCCATAAAAACTCTATATCGCCGCCTAAGACGTTAACTTCAAAAAATCAAGAGAAAATTGGCAACATTGTATTCGCGCAAATCGACGACAATTTCAATAATTTTTCTAGTCCAACTCGACTTGAAATAAAGTCTTTGGCAAGGAGACAAGGTGACAAGGGGCAAACATTGTGAGATTTTGTTAGTGTACAACGTACATACACCTCAACAAGTGCTGCGTTTCCTCGCCCCTCTACATTTCTTTGCTGTCCATCACTTCACAAGTCGAAAGAATTTTGTCAAATTTTAACTCCAAATAGCTTTCAGATCAAGTCAGTGGACATGCGGGTAATTCAAAAGTGATGAACCTCGCGTACAATGGCAATGGTTCAACACCTGCTTATGTGCGCATTCATATGAACAAGCGCGGCCACTTGCAATAATCGGGCCTGCGCACTGTCAGCGGTGATCTCATAGCGACGGTGTTAGATTTGTTTGTTATATTTCGCTGAACAAAAGGAACAACCAACAACAACAACAATAAAACATACACTACCGTACGCGATTGTTCACATACATACTAACATACAAATCTTTATTTGCATGTGTACAGTTTGACTTCATTGCGGTGATCGGCTGTTCTGACACCGCCGCTAATCAATAGCTTGCGCTTGCGATGATGTTTGTGATGATGGTTGATGATTGTTGGTCATCAACAAATGTATAAGAAAGTATTTTTAGGGTCAAGATAATATTTTTATATGCTAAAAATTGCTTAAAATTGATTAAAATGGATAATTCGATAAAAAATACATACATATTTACCGGTTATTGTATACACACCAACAACTTATTCAATGATTTTTAGTATAGAAAATGCAAGCATCGCGAGTTCGAGTCCCAGCAAAGGCACTTTTAGAATATCTTTAAATTAATTCTTGTTGTTTTTTATTAATTCCTAAATAAAAATTCGACAGGAAAATTTTGAAAATGTTTAGCGGTTGTACGGAATTGGTGCATTGATGGCATCGGTGCATTGCATATAAAACTGAATAAATTCGTAAGCAAAATCCCCACGAATTAAACTATTAGCGCAACGAGTGCGCAAGAGTAGACCGAGTCTATATGCTCGAGTTTATGTACATTTGCCTATCTGTAGGTGTGTTCATAAATATGTATATATTATATTATGTAATTTCACATTACTCAAATACATATCTACATACAAATTTATTTCCACATACCTATAAAGCCATTACTCGTTCGTTTACTCTTGTGCACTCGTTGTGCTGATAGTTTTATTTGTGGGGAGTTTATTCGCGAATTTATTCAGTTGCATATGCAATACACCGATTCCATCGATGCACCAATTCCGTACAACCTCTAAATATTTTCAAAATTTTCCTATCGAATTTTAATTTGGGAATTAAAAAAAAACAGCAAAAATTAATTTAAAGAACTTTCAAAGTGACTTTGCTGGGATTCGAACCCACGACCCCTAGCATTTTCTACACTAAAAATTTTTAAATAAGATGTTGGTGTGTACACAACGAAGCACCAATTAGATGAAACTGGTGAGTGTTTTTATGATTTCTAATCGAATTTTCAATTTTAATTAAATGTAATTACGATATTTTAAAAATATAAAATATGATGTCCATAAAAATAATTTCTTGTCCATTTATTGATGACCATCATAAGTCTCCTAACTTATCCTAACTTATGTATGTATGTATACTAGATAGGGTTGGTCCCCATATGAAAAAAAAAAGTTGTAAAAGTCCGCCCCTAAATTTGAAGCTTATGTTGAGAGGGTTAAGGGACACAAAAAAAAATTTTTTTTTGATCCCGCGAAATACCGCCGAAATCGTTTTTTTATTGTAACATTGTCATTTTTCATACGATTTTTAAAATTGATACGTCATTATTTTCGTATTTTGCAGCTCTACACTTCCTTCTAATGCTCTTTTGAGCTCTGAAGTCGTTTTCACATAGTTGGGTCAGCTAACTTATTTGTATGTCCATAAATTATCCTTCTTGTTTTGCCAAATGAAAGTGCTTCAAATTCATGACAATGTTGCCTTTAAAGGGTTTTACTAAATTAATAAACAAAGAAGTTACGTCACTACGAATATTTAACGTAGCTATTATTTAATTTATTTTTTTAAGCAATTCAATATATGTAAAGTTGTAAAAGTCCGTCCCTAAATTTGAAGCTTATATTGAGAGGATTAAGGGACAAACAAAAATTTTTTTTCTGATCCCGCGAAATTCAGCCGAAATGGTTTTTTCTTGTAACATTGTTGTTTAACATCCGATTTTTAAAATTGATACGTCATTATTTTCGTATTTCGAAGCTCCCCATTTCCTTCTAATGTCCTTTTGAGCTCTGAAGTCAAATAACAAAGTTACAATAAAAAAACTATTTCGGCGGTATTTCGCGGGATCAGAAAAAATATTAAAATTTTTTTCTTTAATCCTCTCAATATAAGCTTCAAATTTAGGGTCGGACTTTTACAACTTTACATATACTGAATTGCTTAAAAAAATAGTTAAATAATATCTACGTTAAATAACTTCTTTGTGACGTAACTTCTTTGTTTATTAATTTAGTAAAACCGTTTCAAGGCAACATTGTCATGAATTTTGAAGCACTTTCATTTGGCAATACAAAGAGGATAATTCGTGGACATACACATAAGTTAGCTGACCGAACTATGTGAAAATGACTTCAGAGCTCAAAAGGACATTAGAAGGAAGTGTAGAGCTTCAAAATACGAAACTAATGACGTATCAATTTTAAAAATCGGATGATAAATAACAAAGTTACAAAAAAAAAACAATTTCGGCGGTATTTCGCGGGGTCAAAAAAAAATTTTTTTTTGTGTCCCTTAACCCTCTCAACATAAGCTTCAAATTTAGGGGCGGACTTTTACAACCTTTCTTTTCGACCCTATCTAATGTATACATATATGGGTATTTCCAGCGTTACGGACGTTCCATTCTGCGACATTATTTTTAGTATAAAACCTATAGTGGGCTTTGGATCAGAATATGTAGCCTTTGTACTCCTCTATCCAAAGCTATCAAACTTTTTTTCTAGAGATGACACATTACCACTCTAGAAGGATTTAAAGTTGCCGTTCGGTCGTTCCTCAAAAGTACCTCGTATTTGAGGTTAAATCTGATTTCGTTAAAATTCTGCGAATTGGTTGATGCTACAACAAAATGATGTATACACGACTAACAGAGGAATATACAAGGACTGTCACTACATTAAAGTTATATTTCTGTAGACGTTTTTTATGGAGAAATATCGGTTTTAATTTTGTTCGGACGTTCCCGTTCGGACGTTCCAAATTTTTCAATGAAGGAAAACATAACTTTTTCATAACAAAACAAGTGTTAAGTACATATTTTATTGCAATTAACTCATTAATTCAAAACTTACATTACTTGCACATTCTGAGCACTAAAACGATACTTAATAATGTATAGTGGCGATGAATATAAAAAACTGATGTAGGTACTATCAAAATTTAATAAGAATAAACAAAGGTATTTTAAATATCGAGTTGCACAGTGGTTTGGCCCCATACATTTTGCGGAAAAAAAGGGGTGGTCCTAGGCCATTGAAATTTTGCACAGAGGTTATATGTGAGCTAATTAAGAAATTTTCAAAATGTGGTTCAAATCGGTCAACCCCCAGGGGTACCTCCCTTGGACCCATAAAAAAATGATTTAAATATAAATTTTAGTTTCAGCTAAAAAAAATTAAGATATCTTCACGAAACTTGGTACATCAGTTACCCTCATTAAAGGCATTGACAGCACCAAAAATTGTTGAAATCGGCCACTCCCTAGGGGTACCTCCTCTGGACCTATAGTAAAAATTTTTAAAGAAAAATTTTAATTTCAGCTCAAAAAATTAAGATATCTTCACGAAACTTGGCGCATAATTTACTGGCATGAAAGATATCGACAATACCAAATATAGGCGTGATTGGCAGACAACCACGCCCACTTTTCCTACACTTTTTATTGAAAAACAAATGAAGATATATTTTCAGTAACTGAAAAGAGCCCTTTTAAAATTTGATGTACTTAATGATTATATTTATAATACATATAATCGAAAATATAACTATGTATTTATATATCGAAAGAAAAAAAAGCAACTATAAGATAAAAATAGGTAAAAAAACTTTTTAAGTTAAACGGTTTTATGTTATACATACATTGCAATGTTTAAGATAAATGTACTAAAAACCAAAAAATAATAAAATAGATACAGTCGTGGGAATTATAAACATTTGCATAGACTAGACTAAAATAAAACCGTGGGGCACGTCAATTGTCTACAATCGTTGATTAAAATGTTTGTTTTGTAATGTTACACTATAATTAGGCAGTTGTTCAACCGACAACGATGGACGTGTGATAAGTAGGGCTAGAATGTGGAAAAAAGCTAGCAAGCTCGATTATAAGCGAGTTTTAGGGTTTCATAGTGGTGAGCGAGTAGTACTTTTATCACATGTTTTGTCGATTAAAGACAAACTACGAGCAGTGAAACGATTCCTCGTGTGAATGTCCAACGATAAACTAGTTGAAACATCTCTTTTATTAACATGGAGTGTATAACTATTGGAATTTCCATGAGCAAGAAAATAGTAAGTATTTTCCTCACCGTCTGCGGGCCAACTGCCTAACGACGAATTAAACGATTCTTCTATCGCACATTAAGTCGATAATTTGTAGACAATTGACGTGCCCCCCGGTTTTATTTTAGTCTAGTCTATGCAAATGTTTATAATTCCCACGACTGTATCTATTTTATTATTTTTTGGTTTTTAGTACATTTATCTTAAACATTGCAATGTATGTATAACATAAAACCGTTTAACTTAAAAAGTTTTTTTACCTATTTTTATTTTCTAGTTTTTAGTTTTTATTTCGCATTCTGTTTAATTCATTTAGTGCTTCATTATTGCAAGGTTTCTTGCCCGTTAGTTTATTGCAGTCCAACGCCTCTATAGCGACCCACGCGCCACCTATCGGAAGTTTTTTTTAGGAAAATATTTCCTTTCAAGGTAGTAATACATGTTCCGAATTTCAGCCAAATCGGACCATAAATGCGATTTTTGTAAATATAGCGACCCACGCGCCACCTAGCGGAATTTTTTTTTTTAAGAAAATATTTCTTTTCAAGGTAGTAATACATGTTCCGAATTTCAGCCAAATCGGACCATAAATGCGATTTTTGTAAATATAGCGACCCACGCGCCACCTAGCGGAATTTTTTTTTAAGAAAATATTTCTTTTCAAGGTAGTAATACATGTTCCGAATTTCAGCCAAATCGGACCATAAATGCGATTTTTGTAAATATAGCGACCCACGCGCCACCTAGCGGAATTTTTTTTTTAAGAAAATATTTCTTTTCAAGGTAGTAATACATGTTCCGAATTTCAGCCAAATCGGACCATAAATGCGATTTTTGTAAATATAGCGACCCACGCGCCACCTATCGGAATTTTTTTTTCATAATATTGCATTGTCATCGGGGTTATACATGCGTGCAAAATTTCAGATTAATCGGTTGACAGGAAGAGGGTGAAATTTGAATTACTAAATTTGACCCAAGAATAAAGAATAAATAATAAAACAAACGGGGTGAGCTAAATAAAACCGTTTAAAAAATGTTTAATGATTTAGCATATCCTTGACAACAAAATCCAATTCCACACACTTTTTGTTGGGTTGTCGTCTTATGGACTTTATATAATAACCAGAACTTGCCAGTAATCGATTAATAACATCTGTATTGGTAGAAATTCTATAACTTTTCCTAGAAAATATAAGCCTAGAAATCATAAGCCCCATTTTTTTAGTAAGGGTTAACCCAGAACATGATAAGGAGTTAAACTTTTCTGCTGAGAAAGTATCAATAAGTCTTCTTGTTGTGTGATCAAGTAAACTTTGCAAATTAACAGCAGCATATGTTTCTGTTATTACAATTTCGTCAGGATAACATTTTTTTTTCATCTAATACCTTATAATAAGCTGGTAGAATGTTTAAACAAATGTGTTTGTTGCTATTGTTGTTTGCAAACCGCAATGTTATGACGAATGTGTTTATCGTTATTTTTGTTTGCATTACCATTGATTCTAACAAATTAGGTGTATAATTTACCAATCTGAATTTTTATCTAATCCTCTCTCGTAAACAAAAAAATTTCACATAAGATGTAAACGTTAATATATACGCATGAGCCTAAAAGCATGCTATATTTTGTCAATTTTATCAAAATTTGATGGGACTTTCAACATTTAAATGAAGTTTGCATCGATTGGGGAAAATATGGGAAAAAATTTTTAACAGAAATCGATAGAAGACATTCCAAACTTTCATTTTATTGCAGTTAACGAGTGTAGCACCCTGTAGCACACAAACTTTTTGTCCATCGAAGTTAGAAAAGGTAGCATTTATGAAGTACCATTTTTGCTGGCCTATATTTTTTTTAATATTTGGCCGCTTGCACTGATTTTTTTTTAATTAGTCAAGGAAGTACTATATTTTCGTTTAAACTCACAACAGGGACAATAGAGATATAAGTTATAAGGAAAATTTATAGCTAAAGTTAGCAAAAATTTCAAGCAGTTTTTGTTGAATAAAATTTTTCAGACTTCTGATACCATTATTTTGTAAAAAAATCAACTTTATGCAAAGTAGTCATGAATTGTTCATATTTGGACATTTTTTTATAAGACTACATCATTAGAATCTGAAAATTAGGTATTGAAAAAAAATGAATTTTTTCCGCGGCTGAACCACTGTGCGTTGCTTAGATGTCGCTGTACATCCGGTAGTAATATGATATCCATTTTAGCATGAGAAACTGTGTAATGTTTGAAGGGCTGGTATTTGTTTTACTTTAAGCCATCGCATATAGGTAGATTTTGAAGTTTTATGCGGCCAAAAATATTTTATTGTCTACATCTATTCCAAATTGCTTGGATCATTCTTACCTTCAAAGGGTTTCTTTATGTTTTTCCTAAAAATCTTTTTTCTCTCTCTTTCTTTGTTTTTGAAATCCTTCCATTTCTGACCATGTTTCACGAGGTTTAACCTCCACCTCATAGCCCTTTGAGCGGAATTCATTGCTAGATAGCTTTATAAGGAACAAACAAAAAAAAATTATCTGAAGAAAAAAAGTGTATACGTTCGGACGTTCCAATGTTTAATATACTTAAACTCAGGAATCCTTTTGATTTTGGGAAAAAACTTAAGGCTGCTCGAAAGAGCACCGAAAACTGTGTTTTGTCAAAAAAAATTTGAAAAATATCACAAAGGTAAGTATGTTTTTTTTTACTGCAAAGTATATTTTGCGTCCGAACGCTTTATACACGATTTGAAGTATTTTGAAAATGTATCTATGTTGATATTCCCAGGTCTGACCTTGGGCTAAGTACTCGTAAAGGCCATTTTTCTACCGGCGCTTTTGTTGCGATTTTGCGGATGTATTTCTGAAATCATATACACTTAGCTAAAAAAAAAAATTTATATAGTAGTCTGAAAGACGTAATTTCTGTAGGTAACAGTGCTCAAATGTCCATAAAATTTTGTGCCGTGATAAAGGAAATACGTACCAATATAATGGTATCAAAAAGTTTGGCCTGGGTGCATTTTTAAATTTTTCTCTTTGGTTGACCCATTTTCGGAAACACCCATATGTAGGTAGGTAAATACATAGGTAGTTTCTTATTTTACATTAATTAATTTAATTTAATTAAATTTAATTTAATTTAATTTAATTTAATTTAATTTAATTTAATTTACTTTTTGGTTTTTGGTCGTTTTTATTTTGATAACTACTTTATTATTGAGCTCTCAATACCATTTTTTTTTTTTTTTTTTTTTTTTTTTAAGAAAAAATTGGTATGAAAGATTAATACTTGTTTGGTAGAAGTTATAGATCCATTTCGGAGACCACCACATCTCTTCATCAGACTTATTTTAACATTTTTTTATTCGTTGGCGTCCGCCGAGATCGAACCTCGGATTTTCCGGTTGGAAGTCTAATGGCATCACCATTAGGCTACCGCCGCCTTGCATTTTGCTTGTATTAATTTTTCTTTTCATTTTTTCCTTTTTACAACCTACCATCCAGCAACAGTGACCTTGCCGACGTTATCGGTATTTGTCACTTGTATGTTGGTGTGGTTGTGTGTTTGTTTGGTTTGTACAAATTCTATTTTAAGCACAAGCAATGCTTTGCACTAATTAGTAGAGTTTGTTTGTCGGCTGGCTCATGCGATTAAATTTTACTTTTTGGTTTTTGGTCGTTTTTATTTTGATAACTACTTTATTATTGAGCTCTCAAGACCATTTTTTTTTTTTTTTTTTTTTTTTTAAGAAAAAATTGGTATGAAAGATTAATACTTGTTTGGTAGAAGTTATAGATCCATTTCGGAGACCACCACATCTCTTCATGAGACTTATTTTAACATTTTTTTATTCGTTGGCGTCCGCCGAGATCGAACCTCGGATTTTCCGGTTGGAAGTCTAATGGCATCACCATTAGGCTACCGCCGCCTTGCATTTTGCTTGTATTAATTTTTCTTTTCATTTTTTCCTTTTTACAACCTACCATCCAGCAACAGTGACCTTGCCGACGTTATCGGTATTTGTCACTTGTATGTTGGTGTGGTTGTGTGTTTGTTTGGTTTGTACAAATTCTATTTTAAGCACAAGCAATGCTTTGCACTAATTAGTAGAGTTTGTTTGTCGGCTGGCTCATCCGATTAAATTTTACTTTTTGGTTTTTGGTCGTTTTTATTTTGATAACTACTTTATTATTGAGCTCTCAAGACCATTTTTTTTTTTTTTTTTTTTTTTTTAAGGAAAAATTGGTATGAAAGATTAATACTTGTTTGGTAGAAGTTATAGATCCATTTCGGAGACCACCACATCTCTTCATCAGACTTCTTTTAACATTTTTTTATTCATTGGCGTCCGCCGAGATCGAACCTCGGATTTTCCGGTTGGAAGTCTAATGGCATCACCATTAGGCTACCGCCGCCTTGCATTTTGCTTGTATTAATTTTTCTTTTCATTTTTTCCTTTTTACAACCTACCATCCAGCAACAGTGACCTTGCCGACGTTATCGGTATTTGTCACTTAAAAAAACAAAAAAAAAAAAAAAAATGGTCTTGAGAGCTCAATAATAAAGTAGTTATCAAAATAAAAACGACCAAAAACCAAAAAGTAAAATTTAATCGGATGAGCCAGCCGACAAACAAACTCTACTAATTAGTGCAAAGCATTGCTTGTGCTTAAAATAGAATTTGTACAAACCAAACAAACACACAACCACACCAACATACAAGTGACAAATACCGATAACGTCGGCAAGGTCACTGTTGCTGGATGGTAGGTTGTAAAAAGGAAAAAATGAAAAGAAAAATTAATACAAGCAAAATGCAAGGCGGCGGTAGCCTAATGGTGATGCCATTAGACTTCCAACCGGAAAATCCGAGGTTCGATCTCGGCGGACGCCAATGAATAAAAAAATGTTAAAAGAAGTCTGATGAAGAGATGTGGTGGTCTCCGAAATGGATCTATAACTTCTACCAAACAAGTATTAATCTTTCATACCAATTTTTCCTTAAAAAAAAAAAAAAAAAAAAAAAATGGTCTTGAGAGCTCAATAATAAAGTAGTTATTAATTTAATTTAATTTAATTTAATTTAATTTAATTTAATTTAATTTAATTTAATTTAATTTAATTTAATTTAATTTAATTTAATTTAATTTAATTTAATTTAATTTAATTTAATTTAATTTAATTTAATTTAATTTAATTTAATTTAATTTAATTTAATTTAATTTAATTTAATTTAATTTAATTTAATTTAATTTAATTTAATTTAATTTAATTTAATTACATATCGACCCCTTTGTGCGACTTCAAATTGAAAATTCGATTAGAAACAATAAAAACACACACCAGTTTCATCTAATTGGTGCTTTGTTATGTACACACAAACATTTTATTTAATCATGTTTAGTATAGAAAAATGCTAGGAGTCGCAAGTTCAAGTCCAGCAAAGTCAAAATTAAACATTTTTTAAATTAAATTTAATCATTTTTTTTAATTTCCTAAATTTAAATTCGATAAGAAAATTGTGAAAAATCTTAATGATTGTAGGAAATTGGTGCATCGATGGAATCGGTGTATTGCATATGCAACTGAATAAATTCGCGAATAAACTCCCCACAAATAAAACTATCAGCACAACGAGTGCCCAAGAGTGGACGAACGAGTAAAGCTACTTCGATAGGAAAAAGCAACTCTGAGTGGCTAAATTAGTACATTCATTCCAGTGATGCCATTTTCACTTCGATCCAAGTTTTTCACTTCAGTTTTGTGCCTGTCACTTCGACACTTCCTCTTTCCCAAAATCACTTCGATTTTGACCAATCAGAATTAATTTACTTTTATAATTTATTCTTAAAAATTCTAATAAAAGTTGCATATGTATGTATGTAGGTAGCAGAGATGTAGAATAATTATTATTTCATTTTGACATTATAAAAAAGTCTTAGAAATTTTCTTCAGAATCATAAAATTCTTGTGATAATAATTTTTTCCTGATGAAAATGATAAAAATCTTATATAATTATTATTCAGAAACTTATATTTTAAAAATCTTTCCATAATAGAAGTTATTTCAAATATATTTTTTTTAAGTCTTCAAAGACTTTTATATTGAGACAAATTTGAAAAAAGTCTTTGCGTAATTATTATCAGTAACAAATTGTTTTTTATATCTTCAAAGAATTTTTCATTGAGACAAAGTTCAAAAAAGTCTCAGAAAATTTTCAATAACTTTCATATAAGTATAAAATAAGAATAACTTTAATATAAGTACTTCAAAATTCAAGCAAATTTTCAACTTGAAATTGTATGAAAGATTTTTATCGAAGATGTAAAAAATAAATTTGTTACTCAAAATAATTACTTAAAGATATTTTTGAAATTCGTCTCAATGAAAAAGTCTTTGAAGACTTAAAAAACAATTTGTTACGGATAATAATTACTCAAAGACTTTTTTCAAATTTGTCTCAATATAAAAGTCTTTGAAGATATAAAACAAAATTTCTCATTGATAATAATTACAAAAAGTCTTAAAAAAAATATCTCAGAAATAGCTATTATGGAAAGACTTTTAAAATATGTTTCTTTCAATAATAATTATTTTTTGATTTTTATTTTTTCTCTTATAATAATTACAACTCTGGTAGGTAGGTGTTTATGAGTAAAGTTTTCTCAAGTGGGCCACCTAAAATCGATTTTTCGATATTGTATGGTTTATGGCTCAATTTTGAAAGCTAACAAACATTGTAATATGATCGCAAAAGCGTTTTTGCTAGTTTTGATTTTTCAGCGAGTTATTCGCGGTCAAAGTTTTCTTAACGGTGTTTAATTTTTTGAATAACTCGGTAACCAATGCTTCGATTCTATTGATTTTTTTGGCATTAGTTAGGAAACTTATTTAGCAACAAGATGTAGTGGCCAGTTTTTGAAATTTTAAAAATGGCATAACTCAGAAGTTCATTTTTTTTTAAAGTAATCGCGCTTTTTCCCCGTTTTTTTCCACGTTCTCATATGTTTAGAAAAAAACCCCAATCAGCAGCCTATGCGCTTAATTTCAGGCTTCATTTTGCAGAAAAGAAATTTTGGTAACTCCGTACCAAAAAAAAGTTACAACGTTTTTAGTGATGGCCGGTGGGGGGTTAAAATCAATTTTTTTATATTTTTATTTTTTTTCTACTTTACAGCTCAAAAGCAGGTTAGAGGGAAATATAGAGCATCACAAGACTAAAAAAATTAAAGTAAATTTTACTCTCCATAAAATCTGCATATCGCCGCCTAAGAAGTTAACTTCAAAAATTTTGTGTTTTTAGTTTTATGTCTATAGTTAGACTCATGCCACAATATTTCAATGAATTATCTTTATTTGTTGGGGTAAGTGGAAAAAAATTCAACAACTATTTACAGCGAACAACACCAACAATTAAAAATTGAATAAAAATAAAAATTTCGTGCTAAGCACTAAAAACTCTTTCAAGTAAAATTGTTAACGTTGTTTGGTATATACATAAAATAAAATACCAACAACAATGTTCATTGCGAACTGCCTACAACAAAAAATTCAGCACGTTTGTGGAGAATATATGCAAAAGCATATACACACTAACGTTAATGTTGAAAATGAAAAAGGCAAAAGTGGGGAAAATCCAACAGCTTGCACAGAGTCTCAATGGCCGAGTGTGTTTATCCGTTGGGTCATTGCGGCTGAAGTTGGAATGGACTCGGGTTCAATCCCCGGTGCATCCACTTCCGAAAAGAGTGCTGATGATCGAAAATGGTTTTTCGTGAAATAGCTATACACTCAACCTTCGCTGTAAATAGTTGTTGAATTTTTTTCCACTTACCCCAACAATTAAAAATTGAATAAAAATAAAAATTTCGTGCTAAGCACTAAAAACTCTTTCAAGTAAAATTGTTAACGTTGTTTGGTATATACATAAAATAAAATACCAACAACAATGTTCATTGCGAACTGCCTACAACAAAAAATTCAGCACGTTTGTGGAGAATATATGCAAAAGCATATACACACTAACGTTAATGTTGAAAATGAAAAAGGCAAAAGTGGGGAAAATCCAACAGCTTGCACAGAGTCTCAATGGCCGAGTGTGTTTATCCGTTGGGTCATTGCGGCTGAAGTTGGAATGGACTCGGGTTCAATCCCCGGTGCATCCACTTCCGAAAAGAGTGCTGATGATCGAAAATGGTTTTTCGTGAAATAGCTATACACTCAACCTTCGCTGTAAATAGTTGTTGAATTTTTTTCCACTTACCCCAACAATTAAAAATTGAATAAAAATAAAAATTTCGTGCTAAGCACTAAAAACTCTTTCAAGTAAAATTGTTAACGTTGTTTGGTATATACATAAAATAAAATACCAACAACAATGTTCATTGCGAACTGCCTACAACAAAAAATTCAGCACGTTTGTGGAGAATATATGCAAAAGCATATACACACTAACGTTAATGTTGAAAATGAAAAAGGCAAAAGTGGGGAAAATCCAACAGCTTGCACAGAGTCTCAATGGCCGAGTGTGTTTATCCGTTGGGTCATTGCGGCTGAAGTTGGAATGGACTCGGGTTCAATCCCCGGTGCATCCACTTCCGAAAAGAGTGCTGATGATCGAAAATGGTTTTTCGTGAAATAGCTATACACTCAACCTTCGCTGTAAATAGTTGTTGAATTTTTTTCCACTTACCCCAACAATTAAAAATTGAATAAAAATAAAAATTTCGTGCTAAGCACTAAAAACTCTTTCAAGTAAAATTGTTAACGTTGTTTGGTATATACATGAAATAAAATACCAACAACAATGTTCATTGCGAACTGCCTACAACAAAAAATTCAGCACGTTTGTGGAGAATATATGCAAAAGCATATACACACTAACGTTAATGTTGAAAATGAAAAAGGCAAAAGTGGGGAAAATCCAACAGCTTGCACAGAGTCTCAATGGCCGAGTGTGTTTATCCGTTGGGTCATTGCGGCTGAAGTTGGAATGGACTCGGGTTCAATCCCCGGTGCATCCACTTCCGAAAAGAGTGCTGATGATCGAAAATGGTTTTTCGTGAAATAGCTATACACTCAACCTTCGCTGTAAATAGTTGTTGAATTTTTTTCCACTTACCCCAACAATTAAAAATTGAATAAAAATAAAAATTTCGTGCTAAGCACTAAAAACTCTTTCAAGTAAAATTGTTAACGTTGTTTGGTATATACATAAAATAAAATACCAACAACAATGTTCATTGCGAACTGCCTACAACAAAAAATTCAGCACGTTTGTGGAGAATATATGCAAAAGCATATACACACTAACGTTAATGTTGAAAATGAAAAAGGCAAAAGTGGGGAAAATCCAACAGCTTGCACAGAGTCTCAATGGCCGAGTGTGTTTATCCGTTGGGTCATTGCGGCTGAAGTTGGAATGGACTCGGGTTCAATCCCCGGTGCATCCACTTCCGAAAAGAGTGCTGATGATCGAAAATGGTTTTTCGTGAAATAGCTATACACTCAACCTTCGCTGTAAATAGTTGTTGAATTTTTTTCCACTTACCCCAACAATTAAAAATTGAATAAAAATAAAAAATTTCGTGCTAAGCACTAAAAACTCTTTCGAATTATCTTTATATTTGACAAAGATATCGCTTAAAATATTTTAGTTACACCTCTATATAATACCCATTTATAAAAATTTAACTTTATTCAATTAAATATTCGCCTTAGTAATTACATCACTCATACCAAATTTCATCGATATATCTGTTATAGTTTCTGAGTTATGACTTATAAAACTTTAAAATTTTTTCCCTTAATAAGTGGGCGTGGTGCCGCCCATTTTCGAAAATTTTAGAATATTTCTTCATAACAGCCCGATCTCATTAAGTGGATGAAATTTCATCATTCGTGCTATATTAGTGACAGAGATATTCATATCTGTACCTACCATTATAATACAAAGAAGTAGCAACCGGCCGCTTTACCTACAGGCAAAACAATTTTAAATGCAAAAAAAAGAACAAAAACAACAAATTTTTTTCTGTGTTGAAAATTTGTCAATTTTGAGCGGCTCTACCTCGCAAACTAAAATTTTCTATTTAATAAAGGTTACATATTCGTGTTGGCTGGAAAATTCTCTATTAAATACATATATCCGATTTGTGGAATACTTTCATGAAATTTTTGATTTTTGCCACGCTTTTTCGGCAGTGGCGCCATAGTGTGTCGGTTCTTTAATGCAAAAAAAAATGTAATAATATAGATTGGTCCAATTGTAATTCTTTGAATTGACGTCAGTTGAGGGTTAATAACACGACTTGAACAAACTCCGTTAGAAGGAGCTTACACAATATACTAGTGATGGGCGAGTCCGAGATGTTTTATTCGATTCTCTCGATTGTTGAAACATCTCGAATGCTCTCGATGGTTTTCATTCGTATTCGAGTCAAGTCGTAAATGGCCGTCAGTCGAAACAATCGCTAAAACATCTCGGACTCGCCAATGATTCCTCTCGTTTTCAAAGCAACCCTACATTTCGGACTCGCTGCAAAAAATTCATAACATTTGTTGTTGCCGCTTGAATATCAAAATTGCTTAAAAAAGTATACAGTGGTACAAATCTATTGCCGTTGTTACTGCTCGTAAAATTAATTTGTTTCGTAAGCGTCTCACTTCAGAAAATTTATTAATGTATTAATGTTTAAATAATTAATTGTATTTATTAAGCACGACACTCTTTAATTGTGATTGCAAAAATGCAGCGTCTATATATAGCATATTTTTCAATTTGGTTCATTTATTTACATATGTATTTGCCTCACTTCCATTAACAATCCTACTTTCTTCATCAACAACACTCATTCAGTTTATTTTATCAACTAAAACAAATCATCAAAACAACAGCCGGCCCGCCGACTCCGAACAGTCGCAAAAACATCTCGCTTGTGTAGTCGAGATGTCACCGAAACAATCTCCGACTCGCCGACTGGAACAATCGCAAAAACATCTCGATTATTTAGTCGAGGAGCGAGTCAACTTTTGACTCGATTGTGAATTTGCAACGATGGCGATTCTCTCGATTGTCTAAACATCTCGGACTCGCCCATCACTAAAGCTAATACTGATTTCACACAGGCGGTTAATGGAGTAATTATCCACATTTTCTTCATTAAGTTGATAATGAAGCTCGATCTTCCATCCAGAAGTTCAATTATTAATGGATCCATTACTAATTAATTGAATTTTTAATCGAATAAAAACCCAATACAACTCTGGGACGTGAGTTCGTTTTTATTAATTTTGAAGTTTTCAGTGTCAACCGTCATGAATTTATTATCCCAACAAACATTCTCAGAGCACTCATAATTTGGAGTCGGATATGAATCACAAACATGTGTGAAATATGTATGAGCTTAGGAGAAATTTTTTTATAATTTTTTTCTTGTTTTTTTTAAACGATAATTGTAATTCGAAAAATGGGAAGTAGGTATAAAAGTATCACTAAAGTTCATCAGGAGGAAAATACAAATAGACAACATTATAAAGCAAGGAATGAATGTCCTACAATGGTTGTGTTCAGAATCCCAACCGTTGCGCAACAGTTGTGTTTTTATCTTCTGAACGCAAAGTTGAGTATTTCTGGTTAACACAACATGATGTTAGGTTGGACACTTTTTTTCATCAATTTTTTATGCTCACTTCGGACAACATGTTGTGCTTACGATTTTGACATATGTACAAATATATAAATACCTATATTTATGAATTTTTTAATGTGATAAAAATGTTTCAAAGCAGCAAAATTATTGCCGATTATGTTGTGGATAGGTAATTATAATAATAGTTTGTTTATTTTCTGTATCAGCTCGTTCAGAAGGAGCAAATTATATCCCTTTCCGCTCAGTGATATATACACAACAGTTTTGCTCAACAGTTCCGACTTCTGAACGCAACCAATGAGAGAAGAGAATAAGCTGGGTGAATGGAGAGAGGGGATGAAGAGAATTGGGTCAGGGGAAGGAAAATGCAAAAACAAAAGACATTTTTTTTTTTGGTTTTACTACATATTCAGGCTCATAAAATGTATGAAATTAGGCTCATATCAGGGGACCACCTTAAGAACAGAAATACATACATTTCGGACTCCAAAATGAGCTCATAATGAGTGTGAATGCTCAAGTTTACGATTCCTTTCTGATTTTTTTATGACTGAATGTTTACTGGGATTATTTATTAAAAAATTATTGTCAATAATAACAAATTATTTAATGAAAAGTGACATCTCCTTGTTAATTGAGTGTGTGTGAAACACAAGAATTTATTGTTAAATTATAAATAAAATGTACTACATTAATTTTCTGTCTGAAAACAGTATAAAACTAAGTTTTGACTTAAGTTCGCCCAGATTTGAGGTTAACTTACTTTTGGGTTTCACCAAATGAGCGACTTGAATAATTTTGCACACAACAACCCGATCAGCTGTTTTATACATAGTAGTTTTTTTCCTACCTTTTGACTTTACGCAACCCAGTTTGTTTGACAGTTGTTGTTGTCATTTTTATATTAGCAGTGTTGCTGTAGTCGCACTCACAAATTAGTATTATTTTTGACATTTAAGAGCGGAACAGCAACACTTGATTTTAGTCGCAAAAAAATTGATTTTTGACTGCTTCAAATATTTGGTGTGCTTGCCCTCCCCCCCTGGATAAAATCCTGGCTACGCCCTTGACCGACATTGACGACCTATGCTCCAAAATTACCAACTATCTCCCGATCTTTCCAGCTTTTTCAACTCGAGAAATCTGGCTTTGTCACCTAGTAAGTCCTCCGCCACCATATTCACGACATGGACGAAGGAGGTAAGACTTGAGTTGGATATCCATATTGGAAACAATAGGATACCAACAACAAACAACCCTAAAATTTTAGGTGTGACGTTTGACAGTCTTATCTCTTTTTCCGCGCATACGACCGCGATTGCCAATAAAGTACAAAGTCGCAACAAGATTCTCAAATCGCTAGCCGGCATCACATGGGGCAAAGATAAAGAAACTTTAATAGCGACATACAAAGCAATCGGCTGGCCGGTCCTCAACTATGCGTCGCCAATATGGTCGCCGGGGACTTGCACCACCCAATGGACAAAGCTACAGGCGTGCCAAAACACCGCAATTAGGACTGCCACAAGATGTCTCCAGATGACTCAACAACACCACCTTCACCTTGAGACCCAAATGCTCCCAGTCAAAACCCACAACAACATGCTTGACAAGCAATTTCTACTGGGATGCTATCGCAGAGGCCACCCAAATAGTCATCCTATTGAGCCTTAACCACCTCCTCGCCACATCAGGAATCACCTTCTAGATCACCGCAAAGAGGTGGAAAAATACATCCCACAACCGCTCAACCAGACATCCTATAGGCAAGCCCTCAACAACATCCATAAAGGCACAGTCAACAGCTACGTGTCCGTCCGTCAGGCATACCTTTTGATTAGAGACCAACCCCCACCAGTTGCAGAAGAAGAAAAAGAACTACCGCGAGAGACACGAGTTGCACTCGCGCAACTCCGTGCTGGATACTGCAGCAGACTAAACTCTTACAGGTCCCAAATTGATTCCAGCATACCGAATGTATGCCCGGCATGTGGAGAGTAACCACACGACACCAAACACCTCTTCACATGCCAACTAAACCGACTCATCTAACACCAATGTCTCTTTGGACACATCCCACTGAAGCTACAACATTCCTGGGCCTTCCGTTAGAAGAGATTGACGATAGTTTGTGAAAAATGTGTGTTGCCTAGGCGGGGCTTAGTACTGCTAACACAACAACAACAACAACAATAACGTCATTGTATTCTAGGTTAAGATTCTATAAAAATTGTCATATTCTCTAAGAATGATACAATAAAAACTACATCCGAAAAAAAAAAATACGTACATATGTATAAAATATGTATATATATTTGGAATTGAGGCCCATGCTTGTTTGTTTTTAGAGGCGCAAGATGGCTGTTATTTCCGGTCACAACAACTTCCTTCCGTTGCATCCCAAACGAATTTCAAATTTTACTCTCCATAAAATCTGCATATCGCCGCCTAAGAAGTTAACTTCAAAAAAATGAATTTGTGAATAGTACAACAATCCCACACTATTTTTGCGTCTCTGTGATCCACTACACGCTCTGGATGATCACGATTTGAGAGAGCTGAATCCAGTACCTATGGTTGCGTAATTATATTGGTGTTAATCAGGTAAATTGAATCTTCGATTTATAGAAAAGTCCGTCTAATATTAATATACATATGTCCTCTAAAGGAACCCATGTTGTTGTCCAGCTTAATACGCGATAATATAATACATGGACTAAATCCCGGTACACAATAAGCGATGCAGCCTTTGAAGACACGTTGATGAAATCATCGCACAGCTAGCCGATGGACTGAATATGCTGGTGAGACAACGAGGTATGATGCTTAGCGGTGGACAAAGACAAGGTGTAGCCATAGCCAGTGATGCCGTTTTGATCCAATCGTATCAAATGTGATACTTTTTTAAGCCCAAGATACGTAGATACTTTTTATTTTGGCTTAGAATAAATTTGATACCTTTTTAATCGGCATCAAATAATTTTGATACAATTTAATCAATATCAAATTATATTAATCTATTCTTTTTCATTTTTAAAATAATATGTTTTGTGAAAGTCTTTGAAAATACCAAAAATGGGTAGATATGTATGTATGTATGTATATTGGGCTATATTTTATCAAACTTTTGTAGGATCACTGCCCATTGTAGGCATTTTGACTTAAAGGAGGGCAGCGTGACAAATATTTAAGTACTGATTCAATGACTCCAATTCAATTAAAAAATAAGCTCTGGCAACTAGATCATCCAGCTCGTTTGACCCATTGAATTTTATAGAGCTTTTATATACCTAAGTATTCATATGCATTTGAATGTAAAGTGTAAGCATTATCGAAAGAGTAATGTAAGCATTATCTTTATATTCTTATATTGTTAAAAAAACGATATCAGCGTCAAAAACCCAAGAGTACCTTGCTTTATTAATTTTAACTTTTTTCGGTGATATGAAAAACACCATGAAGGCATCAATTTGTAAAACGGGTAGAAACCCAAAAGCAGCATATTTTATTAATTTTTTTTTTTTTTAAATGTTTCGGTGATACGAAAAAACATGAAAGTATCAATTTGTGATACCAAATTTTTTGAGGCTGCGGGAACACTGTCCATATCATATGCACTTATAAAGGTATGTACAAACATGCACAATCACTCGTATTGCAAAAAAAAAAAAATTAATAAAAATAAAAGTCGTGTCAAACCTCTCATACAAAAATCGTTACGATTTCGTAACTAAATCGGTTCCGATTTCGGAAAAATTTTTCTACGCGGCACGCGTAACGATTTCGAAAATAAATCGGAACAAATTGTTTTGTGGGATTTTAAGCGATATCTGTGTCAAATATAAAGATAATTCTATTATTGATATAAGGCCATAGATCATATGTATATGTATATTTTGAGAGCTTTTTGGCCGGTAGTGAATAAGCAAAACTAAGTTTTCTTATTTTCTCCTACACTCTTAGAAATTTTCGTATAATTTTGCATACAAAAAGGTAGATTACTTTTTTCCTACCTTATTATGCGCAAACTGAAAAATTCAACAGATAAGCTGTTTAAATTTAAACAATAAAAGTGTAAAGCCTACACAAACAAACTTTAAATCAAAACACCAATCGAGTATTAAATTATAATTTCGCATATAACTTAAACAAAATTACCAATTCACTATGTAATTTTATCCCACTCAATTGTAATTTCGCGCACGAGATTTGAAATTACAATTTCTGTATGCAATTTTAATCCAAAATGCGTGTAAAATCGCATGATATGCATGATTTACACTTGTAGTGTAAATCTACGAAAAAAATGTAATTTTCAACTAAAAACAAGTAAAAGCGCGGCTGTCTTCGGCCGTACCGAAGACTTCATACCTTTCATGAGTGGGGAAATGAAAAGTTACCTATGTATGTACATAGCCTGATTAAGTTTAATTTATAATTTTAATTCTGTGGGTTATTTATGGAAAGATTTATTAGAAAAAATGGTGTCTTGGCTATTTAAATAGAGGAGCTACACACCAAAATGTCCATATCTGAACAACCGGTTGTATGGGAGCTATATGTTATAGTGATCCGATCTTCACAATTTTCGGTAATCCCGTTTGGGCCCATATGGGTACAAATACATCAAAATTTCACACCGTTAGCAGTTAAAATGGAGGAGTAATACACCAAAATGTCCATATCTGAAAAATCGGTTGTAGGGGAGCTATATGTTATAGTGGTCCGATCTTGACAATTTTCGGTAACTCCGTTTGGGCTCATATGGGTACAAATACTTTAAAATTTCACGCCGTTAGCTGTTAAAATAGAGGAGTTATACACCAAAATGTCCATATCTGAACAGTCGGTTGTATGGGAGCTATATGTTATAGTGGTCCGATTTTGACAATTTTCGGTAATCCCGTTTGGGCCCATATGGGTACAAATACTTCAAATTATCAAAGGAGTTATCGGCTCTAAATGATAAATTTAAAAGGCACGAGGAAATGTTTAGTTCCTTCGCGTTGCCAAAACCTTTAAAGAAAACCAAAGCTATTAACCCGCGTAATGAAGAGGTTCAGAGCAACCTTCAGGTCGAGTCGGCTGAGCTTTCCGTCGAATTAATCGATTTGGCTTCACCTGGTCCCTACATCGACAAACCATGTTCCTCCAAAACTGCTTTAGCTGAACAAACGTCTCGGGAAAATTTCGTAACTCCCTCAATCGCTCTAGCATCAAAAGCCAAGGAGCCTGTTCCGAAAGCCAAGGAGCCTGTTCCGAAAGCCAAGGAGCCTGTTCCGAAGGCCAAATAATTGATTATCGTTCCGCGTGATAAATCAGTTTTTGTATCTAGATTTCATAAAGATACAACCGTTGAAGACCTAAAGGCTTTCATATCATCTAAAATTGTTCCTGAAAAACTTTTCGTTAAAAAATTCAATTTTAATTATGAAAGAAATGTAGCTTCTTTCAAAATTGACGTCTCGCCTAAAGATTATGACACTGTTTTAAAGAAAACATTTTGGCCAGCCGGGACCTTTGTCCGCGAATTTGAAGAAAGGCCTAGATCCGTTAATAACAACTTACCAAAACTCGTCCTGCCTAGCAATAGCTCAAAAAACTAATAAATAAATCTGCCCTAAACATTTACTATCAAAATGTTCGGGGCTTAAATACTAAACTAACAGATTTTTATCTAAAAACTTTTAATTGTAACTTTCAAATAATTTCTTTTACCGAAACCTCATATTTTTAATTCGGAAATCTTTAGTAAAGAATACCAAGTGTACAGAGACGATCGCTTGAACAGGGTCGGTGGAGGGGTACTAATTGCGGTTCATTCCTCAATTCCATCTGAAGAAATTAATGTAACTGCAGGGGAATCCATTGAGTTTTTGTGCATTCGGATAAAAGCTGGCAAAGGGCATATTTACCTGGCAGTTATTTACATTCCTCCTTCTTCAGAACAGTCAGTTTACCTTCAAAGTGTTTCCTTGCTGAAACGTGTCGAGTCAAAAAAGACGCCCTTGGATTCTTTTATAGTCTTGGGCGACTTTAATCTTCCGCACGTTTCATGGAGCGAGGAAAACAATGAAATCATGCCGATTACATCTAAGGCAAATTGTACTGACTTTTTAGAAGAAATGTTGGATCTCTGTCTTCATCAGGTAAACGTCATTAAAAACAAATTCGGAAAGGTACTTGATTTGATATTTGTAGATGACGCGTCATGACGTTTCTAATTACTATGTGAATAGAACTGACCCCCTTATTTTCCCTGAAGATGCTTACCATCCTTCATTGGAGTTAATACACGAAATTATAAGCGATGATGATCATTGTAGCTCAAAAACGTCTGATTCGTGTTTTCGTTTTAACTTTGGTAAGGCTAATTATAAAAAACTTAATAGTGAACTATCTAAACTAGTCTGGCCAAACTATGATGGCAACGTTGAACAAAATGTTTTGCATTTTATTAACACGATCCACTGTCTGTTTGATAAATTTGTACCCAAACAGAAATACATATATGTTGAGCCCCTGCATCTGTGGGAAACTAAAGACTTGAGAGCCTTAAAAAATAAGAAATCTCGCATTTTTAAATTATATAAGAAGACAGGATTGCGGAAAGTCTACCTTCAATACTCAACTTTACGACATAAATATTTTGCAATGAACAAAAAGTGCTACAATGATTATCTGAGAAAAATGAAACTTAACATTTTTCGTAACCCTAAATCGTTTTATGGTTTTGTGAATTCAAAACGCAAAGTGAGCGGATTTCCCTCATCTATGAGTTTTCGGGACTGTGTGTCTAGTGATAATCAAAGCATTGCCAATCTCTTTGCACAATTTTTCGAATCTAATTATTCCAAAGATAACTTAAATTTCAGCATATACCCGTACCATCTTTCTCAAAATAATACAATTAATGTTACCTATATAAATTCAGATGAAGTTTTAGATCACCTTAAATCTCTGAAAGAGTCTTTTAGTTATGGTCCGGATATGATCCCCGCATGTTTCCTTAAAAAATGTGCGGATCATATTTATCTACCTTTGTCAAAGCTATTCAACTTGTCATTGAAATTTGGCATTTTTCCTACTGCTTGGAAAGAATCATTCATTATTCCTTTACATAAAAGCGGTATTAGATCTTCGATTGAAAATTATCGAGGCATAGCAAAATTGTCTGTTATCCCAAAACTATTTGAGTCTATTATAAGCAACCAGATAAAAAACTCGATTGAGTCATTGATTGTGAACTCTCAGCATGGTTTCTGTAGGGGTAAATCAACCATCACTAACCTTCTGGAATTTACAACAAGTGTTTCTAATGGGTTTAGGGAAAATGCTAAAACGGATGTTATTTATACTGACTTTAGTAAAGCCTTTGACAAGGTTAATCACAATTTACTTATCCACAAGCTTCAACTACTGGGTTTTCAACCTATCCTCCTAAACTGGATTTCTTCTTACATTTCTAACAGAACACAAAGAGTTGTTTATAAGAATGCCTATTCATTTAGTATTTATGTGACCTCTGGGGTTCCGCAGGGCAGCCATCTCGGACCGACTCTGTTCTTGTTGTTCATTAACGATATCTCATGTGCTATAAATTATTCTAAAGTTTTAATATACGCAGATGATGTGAAACTTTTCAGGTCCTACACCTCACCGGAGGAAAGATCGCTCCTTCAAAATGATTTAAATGGTTTGGTTACGTGGTGCAATATAAATCTTATGCCACTAAATCTAAATAAATGTAAATTTATGTGCTTTTCGCGGAGTAATGTCGAACCCATAGCTTACGCTATTAATAATCATGATCTGGAGCGAGTTTATGAGTTTGTCGACTTAGGTGTAAGATTCGATTATAAACTTAATTTTAACCTTCACATCAACGTCATGATAAATAAAGCTAAAAGTGTTCTAGCGTTTGTAAAACGTTGGTCTAAGGAATTTAGTGACCCCTACGTAACTAAAGCCCTTTTCACAACTTTAGTAAGACCGACACTAGAATATGCATCTATAATCTGGAATCCGAGTTACAAAATTCATTTTGAACGACTTGAATCGATTCAAAAACAATTTTTACTTTTTGCATTAAGAAATTTGAATTGGAACCCTCATTGCAATCTTCCTTCGTACACTGGTTGGTTGGTTGGTTTGAGTGGCGAGTCCCATTGACTCCAAATAGCGCCGGTGCGCCGTTTTGTTACCACAACTCGTGACTAAAACCATTGAAAGAGGGGAATAATGAACGGTACGGAAACCGGGGCAGGCCCTGCACCTATATCCATCCCGTTGAATTTAAATATTTGAGCAGCCCCTCGGGCCTGACATCCTTGAGTTCCGAGAGACTGCCGAAGAAAGGTTTGCCCAGGAACTTCATTCTGGTTTGGAAGTGCGAAGGACACTCGCATAGCAGGTGCTCCACCGTCTCCTCCGTTCCAGGAAGGTTGCAGCTGCGGCACAAGGTATTGTGGTCCAATCCCAGTCGGGCCGCATGTGTACCAATGGCCCAATGCCCTGTAAATACCGCAGTTATGCGGGATATGTCTCTTCTATCCATCTTTAGGATGGCTGAGGATCGCATCTCATTATATGAAGGCCACAGACTTCTGCAGACCCTGCAGGTCCGCAACCGTTGCCATCTAGTTTTTGCCTCCCCGAACCAGTGCCGAGAAATTCGACCCTTGACAAATCCCAGGGGCGCAAGAACCTCTCGCGCCTCTGCGACATCAAGAGCCGAGCCCCGCCTGGCCAGCAAATCAGCCATTTCGTTACCCTGAATATCCCGGTGCCCCGGCACCCAGATCAGGGACACGCTATGTCGACCCGCCAAGCCAATGAGCACTTCCCTGCACTGACCCACCAGGCTCGATGACATCCTTGCAGACCCCAGAGCCCTCAGAGCCGCCTGACTATCAGAGAAAAATCCTAGTCGCTTAAAGCTTATTAACCTTCCATCTTTAGCTAGTCGTAGGGAAACTCTGGGTGTAATATTCGTAACGAAACCCTTGAAGGGATCAATAAATAGTCCATTTCTTCTTTCTGAAATAAGTTTAAACATTCCTGCCCGTCCATCAAGACATTACCAGCCCATATTTTTAAAACAATGTAAAACTAATTTTGAATTAAATGAGCCATTCCGATATCTATGCAAAAGTTTTAACACATACTCTACCTACTTTGACATCTCTGACTCTCTATCCATTATAAGGAAAACTCTTCTTTCAATTCTTAACAAATAACAATTTGTCTACTAGATATGGTTTCCTTCTACTAATTTAGGATAATATGTATTTTATTGTTAACTAAGTAATTGCTTCTAAGCGTATATATCTGTGCCCGCAAATTAAAGTAGCCTAACTCAAAATATGGTGAACGGAGAAAACTCAATTTTTTGTCAAAATTCAAACCATTGGACCAATTCGGGTTTTTAAAAGGGGAAATAATGGATTTGTAGTGTTAGAGAAGGAATAGTTGTGAACCAGAAATCTTAAAGCAAGGTTAATTGCAAAAAATTGTCTTTTATAACTTAAGTGCTTTTATTGGATGCAATTTTTACGAAAAGCAGAATTAACTCGAGTTAAGTTCTTTTATTGTGTCGAATTCTTCCCAATAAGGTTTTTATTTCCATTTAACTCGAGTTAAGTGTTTTTAAGCGTAGACCTACGTTCGAGTCGAAAACGACCCGAAACGATAATTTAAGTGGATATAACTAAGTAGTGGAATTAGAAGTCTTAGAGTTTTTGACTTTTAATTTTTGTTTGAAATGAATGAAATAAAATAAAAATCGTTTCGCTAATCATTGTTGTTTGTGCCTGAAAAAAATAATCCATAATCCTACGCCGCGGATCGTTTTCAACCCGAACTGAATTTACGTTTTATTTTACCGAATACTGAAAAGGCATGGTACTAGGGAAATCACCACAAGAAGCTTGGTTTATCCAGAATTGATTAATGAAGATTCCCAGGCGGGAGGTTCAAAGCTATAACAGCTGGAACCGCCGAAAAAGGGGCGCGGTAGCACTACTGTTTGATAGAAAATAGCTGGTAATTGTGATGGAATCGACATATAGAGTCATGTGCAAAATACATATGTTTATAAACCCAGTGATGAATCTTTATATTCGTTTGTTTTTTTTTTTTTTCGTTCAATTAAGGCATGTCTACAGCACACTCCATATGCGTATGACCATGAACCAAAAACTTGTGGTAAATTTTGTCAATGTTAGTATCACCTTCCATGAAGATTTAAAACATAGTACTAATAAAAGAGTTTTGGTTTTGGCCAGGACAGCAATCGCTATAAAAAACGACATGTTTAATATTGAATGGTAAACTATTTAAGTGTTTGAATAAGCACGATGCTATTCCATTGCCACCACAATTCGCAAGGGTCTCATGCCACATATAACACGTAGGTTGTCCGGAAACACAGTCATGTACAGTTAAATAAAAAGTGTATAAAGCGTTTATAAAAATATTCAGAAGATCGCAAAAAGGTGTAGGAAGGCATATGCTAATCAGCACTATCTGACCCCGTGTCCGACTGACTATCGTTAAAAAAAGAGTCCTTAATTGAGTCGTCGCTACTATAATCCATATTCAGAAAGTCTTCTTCCTCCATGTTACCAGGATCCATACCTTGTAAAAGGCTACACGATTAAAGTTTAATAACAATAATAACTAGCCGAAGGCCTGAGTTGTCAGTGCTATATAAAAAATATCTGTTAGTTTCTAGCTTTTAAGCTTAACTATCAATATTAATAAATAAAAAAAAAATAACAATAATAATACACTGGCGATATTAAAACTCTAACGAGTTTTATTGCCGAGCTTCTCTCCCAATTCGAGGTGTGCTTCTCAACTATTGTTTTTCCTACAATTTGTGTGGACCTACAGTTTTATGCGAGCTCCCAACGGCGAATGCTTTTATGTGAGAAGCCTTTTCATGGCAGAAATACACTCGGAGGGTATGCCGCCGACTACAGAGAGGTGACCGCTATTTATAAAAACCCAATAATTGGGGTTTAATCAATTAGAAAAATTTTTTGTGGTGTTTGTCTGGACTGGGTTAGAACCCGAGACCTCTGGTATAGCAGGCGAGCAGTCTACGCACTGCACCTCAGCGGCCACATTAAAGTTTAATTGATGAAAAAAGGTGTTTTATGTATACAGTATATAATAATTAATTGAATTTCTATATATATTATGATGAAAAATCTCTTATCTCAGTTTATCGTATCCACTTGCTTCCAACAAAAAACCTAACTGAAGATAATAACGCATGAAATGAGAAAAATATTCTAACAAAAAAACCTAACTCGAGATAAATTGTGTAAAACTAAAAAAAAAATCACTTAAAATAACCTATTTCGAGTTAGGCTATGAAAACAAAATTGACAAAAAAAAATTATAATTCCTAACTCAAGTTAGGTTTTTTTAATAAACTGAAAACGCAAATAAATACGTCCATGAAGTACCCACATAACTCTAGTTAGGATGTTTTAATAAAACGATTTTTCATACAATACTAGACTTAAGAGATTTGCTAGAAGATAAGTTGTTTTAACTGGTGCAAAATGTTTCTATCTGAGTTAGGATAATTTTTATATCTTAATAACTTTTTAAATATTACTCCAATTTAAATGGGGATAAGACAGATCGATGGGTTTTCCTCCAAAGATTAACACTATAACAATAACTCAATTTCGCATTATCTCGAGTTAGGCTACTTTAATTTGCGGGCACAGATATAAACTTAAGTATGTGTAATCAGCTGATGAATTTATATTCTGTAGCTGAGCAGCATAAGAACTCGACGTTTAACAAACTCCAGCCACTCAACACCTTGGCAAAATTAAAAAAATATATATCCGTGCGTCATGCGGATTGCGCCCCTCGCGGCGGTCGGGCGGGATATGGAGGGTAAACCGTTGGGAATTATTATTATTAAAAAAATTTCACGCCGTTAGCTGTTATAATGGAGGAGTTATACACCAAAATGTGCATATCTGAACAATCGGTTGTAGGGGAGCTATATGTTATAGTGGTCCGATCTTAACAATTTTCTGTAATCCCGTTTGGGCCCATATGGGTACAAATACTTCAAAATTTAAGGCCGTTAGCTGTTAAAATGGAGGAGTTATACACCAAGATGTGTATATCTGAATAATCGGATGTTGTGGAACTATATGTTATAGTGGTCCGATCTTGACAATTTTCGGTAACCCTGTTTGGGCCAAAATGGGTACGTCTACTTCAAAGTTTCACGTCCGTAGCTGTTTAAATTGGGAAGTTATGCACAAATTACATCCAAAAATTTCATGTATATCTGAATTATCGGTTGTTTTCTATATGTTATAGTGGTCCGATTCGGCCGGTTCCGACAAATGATCAGCTGCATATAACCACATACCTGTATTCCGAATTTCATTCAGATATCTCAAAAACTGAGGGACTAGTTTGCGTTCACACAGACGGACGGACGGACAGACAGACAGACGGACAGACGGACATGGCTTAATCGACTCAGCTCGTGATTCTGACCATATCGGTATATATGTATTTTGGTTGGTCCCCCACGCTTCCTTCTGGTACTTTCGACAAAAATTTTTTGGCACTATGTTATAATACCATTTCATTCTCATGAAAGGTATAATTACATATATTTTGGTAGCATATTTACACGCAGTTTTTAGAGTGTGTACGCGTTTCGGCTTCATTCTCAGCCTTCATCAGGGAGTCTCTATTTATTTAAACAATTAAAAAGAAGAAAACACACAACATAAATACACAGACTGATACTATATACATATACATACATAAATAAATAAATTAATTTAAATAAATTATATGACATCAATAAATATTATACCTAAAAATTTAACACTTTTAAACAAGATACTTTTCACATCACACACATCAAATATTTGAAGTAGTCAAACATCAATCTGTTTGCGACTAAAATCAAGTGTTGCTGTTCCACTCTTAAATGCCAAAAATAATACTAATTTGTGTGTGCGACTACAGCAACACTGCTAATATAAAAATGCCAACAACAACTTGAAAATACCAAAAATGGGCAACATTTTATCAAACTGTATAGTAGGCATCAATACCCATGGCGGGCATGAGCAAAGAGCGTTATGTTTTATATTAACCATTATTTTAATAGCCTTTATGATTTTCTTGAATTAAATTGAATTCGAAAAATCTAAAATGATATTATTCATTATCTTTATATTTTTATATTGGTAAATGTAATAAAAACTATGTCACGTTAAAAACACGAAAGCAGCTTATTTTATTAATTTTAATTTTTTTTCAAAAAATTTTCTGATACGAAAAAAAAAATTGCCGTATCAATTTGTTATACGGGTTAAAAGCCCGAAAGCAGCTTTTTTGATTAATTTAAGTTTTTTTCCAAAAAATTTTCGGTGATACGAAAAAAACCATGAAAGTATCAATTTTTGATACCAAATTTTTGAGGCTGCGGCAACACTGCTGGTGAAACCGGGTCTTAGATTCTGCTTATCAATGCTAATGCTAAAATATTTTGTGAACTGTATACACGAATCGAAACAAATCTCACTGTTTTATTTTGACATGTAAATTTCTGTACTATTCTCTGATGCCATTATAATATTAAGCAGTAGCCAGGGGGGCGGGGAGCCTGCCTACGCCTTTGTCGACAACCAAAATGGTTGTGAGGTGAGTCAATATACCATAACTTTTTATTCCCGCCCTAGAAATGAATGCCCAAGGATATATGATAACATCGACGCCGAACGACATTTTCGGGATCTCATTCCATTTCAGGAGCGCTACAATGAAATATGTGTTATCACAACTCTTCAAGCGACCAACACGACCGAGTACAGCGAACAGTGGGAATCCTGTTAAATATCCCCAGCGGGTTAGGGGCCTAGAATATACCCGTGGTAAGGAATGCCTGTCGTAAGAGGCGACTAAAATCCACCGGCCTAGAAGGTTGATTATGGCCAAAAAAAATCGTTCGCACGACAGTCGGGCTAGTGTCATAAGGGACTAGTACCCGGGCGTACCGGATTTATCCGGCAAAGGACTGTCACATCCCCTACACTCCCCAAAACCTTCGGGGAGTGTCTTGGTGGCTACAACAACAACAACAATCCTGTTAAATTGTCAACTAATCCCGGGATTGATAACACATATGTACAACATAGTAGTTGGTTTATACCACTTTAATGTTACTTTTTTTTGCCGGCATGTTAAACGCCGTCAAAAACATTAATCTTTGGCAAAAGAAGTATTTCGATCGCTTCAGTGGAACTGGAAATTAAAAAATTTAGCGAAATCGGTTTATAACCACGCCTACTTTTTTGCAAAAACATCTCTAAAATGGCCTTGTGAAATTTGTGACGTAACATCTTTGTAACCAAAGGTCATATAGGAATGAAATTTTGCACTAACAATCATATTTATACGCTTAGTCGGATAACACTGTAGGTAAATTTTTAAACTTTTGAAATATCACAGAGAAACGCCGAAACACGTCAACTTAATTTTTGGCTGTAGAATACGATGGCATTTACAGAAAGTCAAAGTTAGCTCTTGTTTTCGAGATATTTAGGAAAGAAGTTTCAGAGCTCTGAAGGTAATTTTTTTTCCGTCTATAAACTTTACTCACGCTTGGAACTTTTTACTCGCATAAAATTTTGACAGTTGTTCTTACTTAATTGGGGTATTCTAAATTCCATGCCGCCTTTAGTTTTCCCAAATTGGCTCCGGTTTTCGAGATAACGGTATTTAAAAATTACCATCAATTTGGCCTTTTTTGTTAATAACTCAGTCAGTTTATGAGATAGATTGCCAAAATTTTGCACGTGACAATATTTTAGTATTACCTTAACTATTTCTGAAAATAATTGAAATCGGATCGCTATAACATATAGCTGCCATACAACCGATTTTTCAGATATGGACATTTTTGGGTATAACATCGCTATTTAAATAGCTAAGGACCTGCAACTTTGGAGAATTTGTACTCGTATTGGCCTTAATATATTACCTGAAAATCGTCTAGATCGGTTCACTATAACATATAGCTGCCATACAGCTGATTGTTCAGATATATGGTTTAGCACTTTTATTTTTTTATAACTTCGAAAATAGTCATTCTGCGTGAAAAAGCAACATAAACACTTTCATTCAAAATGAATAGGTGAAAAATTGTCTCATATACGATTTCCACGTATCTGCATCAGTTATTGCACTTTTGTGCAACCAAGTTTTAAATTTCACCATAGGCATTTATTTCAAGCCCGATAACACATATATCGTGTTAAATGAATTAGATGAACCTTATATCGTCTTACAGAGAATTAAAAGAACTATTACGCAGTTTTAAATGAAGAAAATATATGCATGTTTAAGGATTTTATATACATTTATAATAAAATTTTCCTACAAAACTATTGTTTGAAAACTATTGAAGCATACTTTTAGGCATTATTTGGAGAAAAATTGTATGAAAAATTAACAAAAAAAATATTCAAATGCGTATAAAATCCTCAAACATGCATATATTTTCTTCATTTAATAACTGCGTTATAGTTCTTTTAATTCTCTGTAAGACGATATAAGGTTCATCTAATTTAACACGATATATCGTCGGTTTCCTGCCAGAAACACGAATGTGAAAATTATTTTAAGTGCGATGTCTGCTCTTTATCGGGTGTATATTGATGTAATAGCAATTAATATTTGTATAAATTCTTGTGTAAACATACATGCGTAATATGTACTTTTATGTACATAAGCATATATACAAATATTAATTGTTATTATATCAATATATACCCGATAAAGAGCAGACATCGCACTTAAAATAATTTTCACATTCGTGTTTCTGGCGGGAGACCGACGATATGTGTTATCGGGCTTGAAATAAATGCCTATGGTGAAATTTAAAACTTGGTTGCACAAAAGTGCAATAACTGATGCAGATACGTGGAAAACGTATATGAGAAAATTGTTCACCTATTCATTTTGAATGAAAGTGTTTATCTAGCTTTTTCACGCAGAATGCCTATTTTCGGAGTTATAAAAAATAAAAGTGCAAAACCATATATCTGAACAATCATCTGTATGGCAGCTATATGTTATAGTGAACCGATCTCGACGATTTTCAGGGAATAAATTAAGACCAATACGAGTACAAATTCTCCAAAGTTGCATGTCCTTAGCTAAAATATAAAATACTAGCTGACCCGGCAAACTTCGTTCTGCCCAAAATAGATTTTTTTTATTAATTTCATTTCAAAAATTTTTATTACTCCGGTATTATTTTTATAGAAAATTAACGATTGTTCACTACTTCATTGTGTATACAAGTTCAAAAATATATAATTTTAGTATTCAGTTTAAGGCTGCACGATACACAACATTTTTAGTTTTCTGTTCCGGATATTTATTTTCACTGAGTAAGTAAGAGGATTGATATAGTATACCTCCATAATGGTTTTCAGGCCCCTCCTCCAACCCTTTTAGATATATTCAGCCTCAAAAGTTTAGTACGTATGGGAGGTGCAATGCCCCATTTTTCGATAAATCTTTTTTTTTTGGTGAACATGGTATTGATATCGTATATCTGCATAGTGATTTCTATGTACATGCCATGAAGGCTTTTAGAGATATTTAGCCTTAAAAATTAAGAACGCATGGGAGGTGCTAGGCCCCTTTTGCCCAAAAATACTGTTTTTTTCATAAGCATGCTATTGATATCGCTAATCTCCTGATCAATTTTCCGGTCCCAACCGCTTTTATAGATATTCAGCTTGAAAAATTAAGTTTGTATGGGAGGTGCCACGCCCCCTTTTCCGATAACCTACACTTTTATGCGCAAAAATTGTTTTGATATCATATAGCTCTGTACCAATTTCCAGGTCCCTGACTTAAATCCTTTTAAAGATATTCAGCTTAAAAAATTAAGTGTTGTTGGGAAGTGCCACGCCCCCTTTTCGTATAACTCCTATTATTTTGCGTTAATATGGAATTGTTATCGTTTATCTCCACACCAATTTCCAAGCCCCTAGCGTAAACAATTTTAGAGCTATTCAGCATGAAAAATTAAGTTTGTATGGGAGGTGCCACGCCCCTTTTCCGATAACCCCCACTTTTATGCGTGGGAATGGTTTTGATATCATTTAGCTCTATACCAATTTTCAGCTCCCTACCTTGAACTGTTTTAGAGATAATCAGCTTTAAAAATTAAGGTTGTATGGGAGGTGCCACGCCCCCCTAACATTTTTTAATTTTTTCATCGACTAAACCTTGGCGGGGTAACAACAAACAAACCCCCCTAAGGAAGTATTTGATTTGGTTCAGCCGTTTTCAAGTTTTAGCGTTACAATTAAATACCAAATCATTTTTATATATATAGATTGTCACGTGCAAAGTTTTGGCAATCTATCTCATAAACTGACTGAGTTATTAACAAAAAAGACCAAATTGATGGTAATTTTTAAATACCGTTATCTCGAAAACCGGAGCCAATTTGGGAAAACTAAAGACGGCATGGAATTTAGAATACCCCAATTAAGTAAGAACTACTGTCAAAATTTTTATGCGAGTAAAGGGTTCCATGCCTGAGCAAAGTTTATAGGCGGAAAAAAAATTACCTTCAGAGCTCTGAAATTTCTTTCCTAAATATCTCGAAAACAAGAGCTAACTTTGACTTTCTGTAAAAGCCATCGTATTCTACAGCCAAAAATTTAGTTGGGGTGTCTCGGCGTTTCGCTGTGATATTTTGACCTCCCTACAGTGTAATTGATAGAAATTTTGAAAATGGCCGTGGCTACGCCCACTTTAAGCGGTATCCGCATTATGTAAAATACACCGTGTTTCCGTCAAACGTAAACAAACAATGAGAGCATCCCTTTGCCAAAATAGTTAACTTATCTGGTCTAACGCTCAAATGAAACTTTATAAACCAAATTTCATTATTTTTTTCATTAAGTTTGTACTTACAAATTCTTGTTTTTGCATTTTTATAAAAATTTAAAATTTTGACAAATTATTTTGAGACACCCTGTTATTATGGGCCTATGAAAGTTCAAATAATTACCTTTCAGATGCAGTTTAAATCTTTGAAATATCTCTATTGGTTCAAAAGTTATGATTTTTCTAACAAAAAAAGCCAAAAGGCGCCATAGTGCGACGCTTCGAACAGCGAAATTGGAAGCACAGTGAATCATTCGTAAATTACTTTAGCGAAAAATGCCTTTTAAGCAACGGAATCAATCTGGGCGACGTGGAACTGGTTGAGTACCTAATCGACGCCATAACGGACAAACAGTTGCAGACACTAGCAAAATTAATTAATTTCATCACAACGGCTGATTTGGTAAGGGCATTTAGATTAATCGAGCTGCCTTAACATTAAAAAGGTACGACGACACATCCTAATTTCTGCAAACACGCTTGCTCCCGTTCGAATGACGAAAATTCGCCAGAATAGATTTATTTCTAATTTGGTCGCTGCCTCCTCTCAAATAAATTATTTGACAAAAAAAGTACAACAAAACAATTTTAATAACATGAATGTAACCATGGGGTACTGAATTCATGGACCTTGAATGTAACCAAAAAACGGCAGAAAGTAACCGCGCAACCAAACGGAAAAATGGTATCTAATTTTGGTAAAAAGTAACCAAAACGGCAATGCTGGTACTGGTAAAATATGCATAGAATGTGTCCGTGTAGTGACTTTGCGCGACTTGGCTATATTTACATGATCGCCTATAACTTTTCCATTTTACCATGGATTTTCTTCGTTGATAGCTTATCTTTTTTCCCAATTGAATTGGACTTCACATAAAAGAATAAAACTAAAGGTAAAAACGAACGTTTGTTTTAAATATCTTGCCTGACAAAGTAAAATTTTTCTTCAAATTTTCGTCAAAAAGATATATACAGGATTAAGTAAAGCCATTGGCCAAATAACGGTAAATTTCCGATATCTCAGGCACCTTACCGTAGAATTAAAAATTAACCCGATTTTCGGAGTCAGCGACCGATTTTACATATACAGTATTTCCTGCTTATATGAACCCCGCTTTTAAGAACTATGAAAAAAATTTTGAAATTTCCCCCATACAAATGTACACAAAAAACAACGATATATGTAAGCTCCGCGCTGATACTGACTATTAACAAAATTTTACTTGTGTCTTTCTCTTCACCAAAAGCAGACGACGAATTTTCGCCTCAAATATTAAGCTTCGCTTCAGCATAACTTTTTATATAGTCCCTTCAAGGAGTACCTATACTCGTACAATATTTAGGTTGAAAATTTACATAAATTTGCCACATATATTTTTAATTGGTTTCATAAACAATAGGCATCTACTCCTTTGTATAATTCCTAGTTTAAAGTTAGGACACACTTTTGCCAGGATGTGTATACATAATGGATACAAAATCAAATTGGTAAGTGGCAACGCTGCATACACACTTTGGTAGCAGCTGAGGTTATTATATTTGTATTGGCATCGTGCATTATATTAATTTTGCTTACGGTGTTTGCAACTTACATGCTCATCCATATCTGGCGAAGTCACTTGTTGTGGGGAAACCATGCTAACATCCGTTAGTTTCAGTATAGGTGAGTTTTTTGATGTGACACTATTTATTGCTACAGGGCTGGAGCTTGTAGTAGGTGATCCACCGATATACGGCAATACGCCATCATATTTCGGAGTATGACCGGGCGATTTAGGCCAAATTTTCATGCTTTCGTAGTAAACAAAACAAACGAAAAATTCGTAAATATCTTAAATGAATGATAGTTACGTCAATTGTAGTAAGCAAAAATTAATAGAATTAATAACTGTGTTTAATATAATTTTGACTTCCGCATCCTTATTTGTTAGATTTTATGTCTTTAAGACGGATATGCATTTCATGATGACTGGTCGGCAGCGAAATCTTCTTCTTAGGTTTGATGATTGATTTTAATGGACAGTGGGGCGCTGATTACGAAAATCATATTGGAAAGTCCTATCACGTCAGGTTTTTAATTTATTTAGCAAAATTAGTTTTGGCCAAATATTAGGGGAGTGCCACATAATCCCCAAAAAAAACAAAATCCCCAAGACACAAAATCCTCAAAAAAAAAAAAATCCCCAAAATCAAAATCCCCTAAATCAAAATCCTTAAAATCAAAATCCCCAAACACGAAATCCCCACATTTTTTCGGGGCTAGCGTCACAAAATCCCCAAAAGATTACTAAATAAACAACATTGAAGATCATATTTAAAAAACCGCATGACGAGTCTTATCTGAGCTCTGACACGTAATAACATATGTAGGTATGTACATTAGAGTGCGTTTAAAATTCAAATTAACGATATTTTACTGTATCGCCCCCTCAATCTGTAGTAACATGGTCAAAGATATCAGACATAAATTTTAGTCCCGATTGGTGGCGGTTAAGGCGTGGCGCATTGAGGTCAAAGTTCAGAAAACTCAATGAAGGGTCAAAAAATAAAAATATTTTTTTTTTATTATATTATACCCAAAATTAATACTTCTATACCCAAGGATAACAAATATAAATTTTGGTTCCGATTGATGGCGGTTTAGTGATGTTTTAACTGGGTCAATGTTCACATTGCCATAGAAGACTTAAATTTTTGGTGTCGCATATGGTAATCTGAACTTTGACCCCCTTGAAACACCAGTAAACCGTCATCAATCGGGACCAAAATTTATATTTGTTATCCTTGGGTATAGAAATATTAATTTTGGGTATTAGATAATTAAAAAAAATATTTTGATTTTTTGACCCTTCATAGAGTTTTCTGAACTTTGACCTCAATGCGCCACGCCTTAACTCTCACCAATCGGGACCAAAATTTATGTGTGATATCTCTGACCATGTTACTACAGATTGAGGGGGCGATACAGTCTTTTTAGGAACTTTTAAATTTTTCATACAAATTAAAAGCACCCTAATGTACATATAAAATATGTATATCCCTGCAAAAATTCGGAGACTTCATTCGCTAATACATGGAGTTCTTGCTAATAATGTCGAAAAAAATGTCGAATTTTAATTTACTGAAATAAAAAAGTCGCAAAATGTCGCAAAATGTAGATTAAGAGATTCCATATTAAATGGAATGAATAAATAAAGGCGAAGGCCGCCTGCGCTGAAGGGTGTACTACGCATAAGGACATCACCGTGGCGGTAGCCAATGTTATGGCACCCTACCGGACTTGGATGGCGTAGCCCAGGGTTATTTCTTATAAGCGCGGCCGAAGGCCGCCAGTGCAAAAAGGTTTTTTATTCAAAAGTACTGTGGATTGCGCTATACGTTTTACTCCAGAACAGGGATCGTAACGATTATGACTTTTATCGAAAACGTCAAAAAATAACTATTAAATTTTGACTTTTATTTTTTACGTCAGAAAATAACGATTAAACTTTGCTTTTTATTTTTTACGTCAGAAAATAACGACTAAACTTTGATTTTTATTTTTTACGTCAAAAATAAAAATCAAAATGGCGTAGATCAATGAATATTGGCTTCTGGGTCATATTTGGTATATAGGTCGATGCGGGTACCCTGAGATAATCCCAAGGGGCATAATCCCAAATTTTTTATTTGGGATTATGTCACTCCCCCTAGGGTGACATAATCCCAACTTTTTTACTTGGGCTTATGTCACTCTAGGCGTAGTGACATAATCCCAATTGGGATGATGTCATTTTCAAGCCCAAGAAAACATTTCAGATTTTTTCTTAGATTTTATTACATTAAGCAAAAAAATTAAAGCTGACAATAAAGTTAATGTTGTTATACAATAATACATTGAGTATATGTATAAGATGAAATATGTATGTACTTAAATACACATGTTCACAAAAAATTACTTTAAAACTAAAAAATTACATTAAAATTAAATATATTTACATATATACAGACTTTTTTTCAATAAAACGATAGGTATATAAATATTTGTGTACATTGTATATATGTCTATAAAAAGATGAAAATTTAGAAGAAAAAATCGCGCGATTAATAGATCGATAGGTGTACACATATGTATATACATATGTCCATAGAAAGATTAAAATTTGGAAGAAAAAATCGCGCGATTTTTGATTCCAAATTTTCGCCTGCGGCGCTTTTTTTTAATAGATCGATAGGTATATAAATATGTACATATGTCTATAAAAAATAAAAATTTGGAAGCAAAAATCGCGATTTTATTGAGATGAATTTATTAACATTTGTGAAATCATCACGTATACAATTTCTTGTGAGTTTCAGTTTGAGAAATAATGTCCAATGTAGAATTCTCATATTCTGTCTGAAATAAATTAAAATTAGGTTAGAAATCGCCAGAATATGGGGATTTTGTGTTTGGGGATTTTGATTTTAAGGATTTTGATTTTGGGGATTTTAATTTTGAGGATTTTGATTTTGGGGATAATGTGGTAAACCCTAAAAAAAATGAAAAATAATCATAAAAAATTAAAAATAACCAAAAAAAATATTTTGATTGTTTTGATTATTTTTGATTTTTTATGATTTTTTTTTTTTTTTTTTTTGATTTTTATCAATATCGTTGTAAAGAAATATGAGTCATTCTTTTACAAATCGGACGGATTTCGGGAAAAAATTAATGTTACCCCTCCGATTTGGTTGAAACTCGGTTTATGGGTTCTCCACCTAAAATAAGCTTATACCCCAATAAACATTTTTCTTCATTTTCAATTTGAGGTTCATTTGAGAAGTAACCCTATTGTCAAATATCAAACGTTTGTTATCAAATGCACCTAAAATTTCCCCTGATAGCGTTCTCAAACAAAAAGGCTCATTCTTAGTATGGGATTTTGATTCTCAATTTGATAAATTCCATTTTATCAAACCCATTTCAAAGGTGGTACGAAATGGAATGCAACCAATAGATGTATGTATGTATTACATATTTGTACTCTAGGGTGCAGAAAAATTGAGGGATAGTGAGAGTGAGAGAGTTTGTGGTGTGAGCGCAGAAATGGAATGGAATAAATAGTTGTACATATGTATGTATTACATATTTGTACGTTTATGTGCTGTTTTTCATTTACCCGTGCGGGTGAATTTCGCCGGTGCCTTTTGTACAATTACATGAGTATATTAATATCTTTTTTAATATATGTACATACACACATATCGGAAACCAACTACATATGTTTTTATTAAATTTTGTGTAACTTCACAAAAAGCCACAAACAAATAAAATAAGAGTAAGAATTACAGAATCATTATTTCACACAATCAGTCCGTTAAGGGACTGCTCGAGTAGAACAACGAACGCTGACTGAAGTTTGCAAACACACAAAATTTCTTCGTTCCTTCAAACCTTCACACGCTGAAATTCGTGAAATAGTACAAAATACGAAACAAGTTTTTTTTCAAATGTGTTGTAAGTTAATTTAAAATTGATAAACATGTTTGATGAACACTTGAAAATATGTTTATTTTCAAATGATATATATGCTGATTCTCAACTTTAGAAACAATATTTTCTCAAACGTTTGATAATTTCTTTTTCAGTGTTTAATGGGACGTATCCGGGGATTTAATTTTGAAATTTTTTTTTCGGAGATATGATCTGTCAAATTTTTGATATTTCATGAATTAGGTAAATCACGTACATATTCAAACCCCAATATCTAGGGTTGTAGTCATCGTAGAGACTACATCTAGGCACCGTTTGAAAGCTGAATAAACAGGCTATTATTTGTTTTGTATAAGATTATTTTCACGATTTACTTCGTGAATACCAGTAAAATAAGGATTTAAATTTATACCATCATAATCCTTGTTAAATTATCTATAAAACCAATGTTTCAACAAAATGGGCGATTTACAAGAACTATTTTTAAATTTTTTTTTGTATGACGACCTGCTATATTTTATATGAAAAAAAAATTTTTTATTTTTTTTTAAATATCTAAGATGGAGTAGCTGGGTATAGTTGAAAGTGGATTTTGAAGGGAATGAATTTTAAACGTGGTATCTTATGGCCTTTCATGCGCCGATCCTGAAAACGAGGTCCATTTTGTGACAAAAATTATTAACAATTTCAACGCCCAATAAAATACACGGAACAAACGCATTTATGCGAACAAACAAAATCAGAAATATGTCTTACCTGCATTGCGCTTTTTAGGTAAAACAAGAAATTTTATATTTATGTGTACATACATATATATTTTATTTCATCACATTTATTTCATTGGTATTTTCATATAAAGAAAAAGGCTTTGCGGCTATTTTATTTCTTGACAGTGGAACTATACAGTGGAGTTATAATTTTCGTATTCCTCGTTTGTAACAAAACAGCAAACAACAGCAAAAAACGGCAAAGACTCGTTTGCCCAGGAAAATAAATCTTTGGGAATTTGAATCGGATTATTAATGCGTTGTAGGCTAGCTCTAGCTGTAACCTTTTCAGAGCTCGTTTTAAAAAGTCATTAGCTATTAAGTATAGTTCCACTGTCAAGAAATAAAATAGCCGCAAAGCCTTTTCTTTATATCAAAATACCACAGAAATAAATGTGATGAAATAAAATATATATGTATGTATACATAATTAATAACTTTTTGGTTGCTTGTTTTTCCGACAGGGTAGGAATATGATGTATTGTGGAACGATTTTCCGTAATCCCTTGTCAAGTTTGGTTTGGAGACAAACCGGTTTCGGCTAATATGCGCCATCTTCAGTGTCTTCTTTCGTTCTGAGTTATTTGTGTAAGTTCGATAGTATTTATAGTAACTAACTTCCGTCGTTTTGTTCAGGTACTTCGTGTTCATGTGATGTGTTCGTGCATTCGTGCGTTCGGGTGACGTGTGTGTGTGTGTGTGAGTCTGTGTTGTGTGTTTAGGTATGCAAATCTATTTTTTGTTCATATTTTCATTATTGTACCCTCATTAACCAAGTAGGTAAAAGTCCGTTATTGTCCGTTTGCGTGTTGTTTTGTTTATGTCGATTTTAGGTCTTTTGTCCTCTTTCGGGTATAGTAGCTTAAGCGGTTCAAATAATGTATCCGATGCGGTGTTTATTTGTTCATTTATTATTTCACCCACGAATGTTTTTTGTTTGTATATCTCCATATTTTCTAATATGTTAAGTCGTCTTCCTTTATGCTGTATGTGGAGAATTTTAGCTGTTTTTCCTATTTTCATGGGTGTACACTTGTTTTCTGCCATGTGGTTGGCGAAATTTGATTCCACTGTCGTTGATGATTTTCTTATTGTAATCCCTTATGTGTTCTCGATATCTCGTCTTGATTTGGCGTCCTGTTTGTCCTATATAACTGTTTTGGCATTCGCAAGTCAATTTGTATACGCCTTGTTTGTCAAAGAGGTCTTCCTTGTTCATGTTGTTTCGTAGAAGTTTTCCCATATTGTTCCTCGTTTTAAATGCTGCATTAATGTTATATTTTTGGAAAACTTTAGCCAACTTGTAAGATGTTGCTCCGGTATATGATAGGACTGCCCATTTCTTCTCTTCTTTTTCTTTGGTTTCTGACTTTCTTGAATTTGTGTTTTTTGTATTTTCTTCACTAAACTTTTTTGATATCCGTTGTTCTCTGCGATTGTGTATATTGTGCTCAGTTCCTTGTTGTAAGCTTCTTTTTCTAACGGGGTTCGTTCAAGTCGTGTTAATAAATGTCTGAAAGCGGCGTTCTTGTGCTGTTGAGGATGGTTAGATTTATTGTGTATTATTGTATCTGTTGCTGTGGGTTTTCTGTATATTTCGTAAGTAAATTTGTTAGTCTCTTTGTTTATTTTAATTGTTAGGTCCAGGTAGTTGATTTTTCCATTTTTCTCTGTATCCATAGTGAATTTTATATTTTTGTGTTGGCTGTTGAGGTGCTCCAAAATTTGTTCTTCTTTATTTCCCGATATTAGGCAGATGATGTCATCTACATACCTGGCATAAAAATTTACTCCCAAATTTGCCGTCAGTTCTTCCATATAAATTTCTTCCAAATGTTGCATAAATACTTCCATAAGGATAGCTGATGTGGGGCTACCCATGCCTAGTCCGTGAGTTTGTCTGTATATTTTATTGTCAAATTTAAAATAATTCTGGTCCAGGGTTACTCTCAGCGTATTTACTATCTCTGTAGCAATGTCTTTGTTCGTTTTCTCTGTCAGTATTTTAGTTAAAGTTTTTAGTGTTTCTGTCGTTGGTATCGAAGGGTATAGATCCTTCACGTCAAATGATACCAGTTTTGAGTCCTTGGGTACGTTCAGGTTGTTCACTTTGTTGACTAGTTCCGTCGTGTTTTTTGACTGTGTATTTATTGGATAGGTCTAGTTTCTCGGTTAGTAGCTTGTTTAGATGTTTTGATAGTCTATATCCTGGTGCCGACTTATGGTTTACTATTGGTCGCATAGGTGTTCCTGCTTTGTGGATTTTAGGTAGTGCGATCAGTGACGGGGCCGATGGATTCATTGCCGTGAGAGTGTAGGTCATCTTGTTGTCTATTATATTCTTTGCTTGTTTTATTGCACGCTTTATTGCCATTTGGTATTCTTCCGTTGGGTCTTTCCTTATCACTCGACAGCCCATTTCTTTGATGAGTTGACCCGTTTTCGCGGTGTATTCCTCTTCGTCCATTAGCACCGTTGTATTTCCTTTGCCTGCTTTTGTTGCTATCACCTTATTATCGATTAGTTTCTTCCTTAATACTTTTGCCGTTTTATTGTCGTCCGTTGCCATTTCATTTCCAGCAGCTTTTATACTCTTTTCGATTATGCGTCTGCATAGATGCCTTGCGTGCTCCTGTTCTTCGTTTGGTACTAGTGATATGGCCATCTCCGTGTCTGCAATAGTGTTCTCTACGTCTTTTTTTCTATCATAGCTTTCGATATTGTACTTCAAACCTTTTTGTAGTAGCTCTGTTTCTTTGGCGTTGATTGAAAGATTTGTTAAGTTAACAAATCTTGGATGGAATGATGTTTTGCTCTGTTGTGAGCCTTTTTTGTTGTTGTTTTGTTTTGTGTCAAGGTCCTCCAGTTTTTTGTTGAGTTTTTTGTATTTGTGTTCCATGTCCTTTTTGATCTCCTCCTTTATAGTGTCTAACGTTTCCATAAGGCAACTAACTAGGCTGTTTTCCATCAGCTCCAGGTGGATGCGTAGTAGTTCCTCATTTATGCGCTCCTTCTTTGCGTGTTGGTTCCTGATCTCGCATCTGAGGAAGCTGTTCTCCGCTTTCCGTATAATTTTGCGTTTATCCTCGCTGTTCACTTTGTGCCCTATTTGCGCGTATTTTGGAATGAGTTTGGTCTTTAGACATTCCTTATTAAACCATATGTTGGCTTTTGTGTTGTGTATTTTCTGTAGCCGCCTTTTGTATGCTGTCAGTAGAATATTTGTCCGGATTTGATGTGCCTGACTGGCATTATTAATAACTTTTTGGTTGCTTGTTTTTCCGACAGGGTAGGAATATGATGTATTGTGGAACGATTTTCCGTCATCCCTTGTCAAGTTTGGTTTGGAGACAAACCGGTTTCGGCTAATATGCGCCATCTTCAGTGTCTTCTTTCGTTCTGAGTTATTTTGTGTAAGTTCGATAGTATTTATAGTAACTAACTTCCGTCGTTTTGTTCAGGTACTTCGTGTTCATGTGATGTGTTCGTGCATTCGTGCGTTCGGGTGACGTGTGTGTGTGTGTGAGTCTGTGTTGTGTGTTTAGGTATGCAAATCTATTTTTTGTCATATTTTCATTATTGTACCCTCATTAACCAAGTAGGTAAAAGTCCGTAATTGTCCGTTTGCGTGTTGTTTTGTTTATGTCGATTTTAGGTCTTTTGTCCTCTTTCGGGTATAGTAGCTTAAGCGGTTCAAATAATGTATCCGATGCGGTGTTTATTTGTTCATTTATCATTTCACCTACGAATGTTTTTTGTTTGTATATCTCCATATTTTCTAATATGTTAAGTCGTCTTCCTTTATGCTGTATGTGGAGAATTTTAGCTGTTTTTCCTATTTTCATGGGTGTACACTTGTTTTCTGCCATGTGGTTGGCGAAATTTGATTCCACTGTCGTTGATGATTTTCTTATTTTCTTATTGTAATCCCTTATGTGTTCTCGATATCTCGTCTTGATTTGGCGTCCTGTTTGTCCTATATAACTGTTTTGGCATTCGCAAGTCAATTTGTATACGCCTTGTTTGTCAAAGAGGTCTTCCTTGTTCATGTTGTTTCGTAGAAGTTTTCCCATATTGTTCCTCGTTTTAAATGCTGCATTAATGTTATATTTTTGGAAAACTTTAGCCAACTTGTAAGATGTTGCTCCGGTATATGATAGGACTGCCCATTTCTTCTCTTCTTTTTCTTTGGTTTCTGACTTTCTTGAATTTATGTTTTTTTGTATTTTCTTCACTAAACTTTTTTGATATCCGTTGTTCTCTGCGATTGTGTATATTGTGCTCAGTTCCTTGTTGTAAGCTTCTTTTTCTAACGGGGTTCGTTCAAGTCGTGTTAATAAATGTCTGAAAGCGGCGTTCTTGTGCTGTTGAGGATGGTTAGATTTATTGTGTATTATTGTATCTGTTGCTGTGGGTTTTCTGTATATTTCGTAAGTAAATTTGTTAGTCTCTTGGTTTATTTTAATTGTTAGGTCCAGGTAGTTGATTTTTCCATTTTTCTCTGTATCCATAGTGAATTTTATATTTTTGTGTTGGCTGTTGAGGTGCTCCAAAATTTGTTCTTCTTTATTTCCCGATATTAGGCAGATGATGTCATCTATATACCTGGCATAAAAATTTACTCCCAAATTTGCCGTCAGTTCTTCCATATAAATTTCTTCCAAATGTTGCATAAATACTTCCATAAGGATAGCTGATGTGGGGCTACCCATGCCTAGTCCGTGAGTTTGTCTGTATATTTTATTGTCAAATTTAAAATAATTCTGGTCCAGGGTTACTCTCAGCGTATTTACTATCTCTGTAGCAATGTCTTTGTTCATTTTCTCTGTCAGTATTTTAGTTAAAGTTTTTAGTGTTTCTGTCGTTGGTATCGAAGGGTATAGATCCTTCACGTCAAATGATACCAGTTTTGAGTCCTTGGGTACGTTCAGGTTGTTCACTTTGTTGACTAGTTCCGTCGTGTTTTTTGACTGTGTATTTATTGGATAGGTCTAGTTTCTCGGTTAGTAGCTTGTTTAGATGTTTTGATAGTCTATATCCTGGTGCCGACTTATGGTTTACTATTGGTCGCATAGGTGTTCCTGCTTTGTGGATTTTAGGTAGTGCGATCAGTGACGGGGCCGATGGATTCATTGCCGTGAGAGTGTAGGTCATCTTGTTGTCTATTATATTCTTTGCTTGTTTTATTGCACGCTTTATTGCCATTTGGTATTCTTCCGTTGGGTCTTTCCTTATCACTCGACAGCCCATTTCTTTGATGAGTTGACCCGTTTTCGCGGTGTATTCCTCTTCGTCCATTAGCACCGTTGTATTTCCTTTGTCTGTTTTTGTTGCTATCACCTTATTATCGATTAGTTTCTTCCTTAATACTTTTGCCGTTTTATTGTCGTCCGTTGCCATTTCATTTCCAGCAGCTTTTATACTCTTTTCGATTATGCGTCTGCATAGATGCCTTGCGTGCTCCTGTTCTTCGTTTGGTACTAGTGATATGGCCATCTCCGTGTCTGCAATAGTGTTCTCTACGTCTTTTTTTCTATCATAGCTTTCGATATTGTACTTCAAACCTTTTTGTAGTAGCTCTGTTTCTTTGGCGTTGATTGAAAGATTTGTTAAGTTAACAAATCTTGGATGGAATGATGTTTTGCTCTGTTGTGAGCCTTTTTTGTTGTTGTTTTGTTTTGTGTCAAGGTCCTCCAGTTTTTTGTTGAGTTTTTTGTATTTGTGTTCCATGTCCTTTTTGATCTCCTCCTTTATAGTGTCTAACGTTTCCATAAGGCAACTAACTAGGCTGTTTTCCATCAGCTCCAGGTGGATGCGTAGTAGTTCCTCATTTATGCGCTCCTTCTTTGCGTGTTGGTTCCTGATCTCGCATCTGAGGAAGCTGTTCTCCGCTTTCCGTATAATTTTGCGTTTATCCTCGCTGTTCACTTTGTGCCCTATTTGCGCGTATTTTGGAATGAGTTTGGTCTTTAGACATTCCTTATTAAACCATATGTTGGCTTTTGTGTTGTGTATTTTCTGTAGCCGCCTTTTGTATGCTGTCAGTAGAATATTTGTCCGGATTTGATGTGCCTGACTGGCATTATTAATAACTTTTTGGTTGCTTGTTTTTCCGACAGGGTAGGAATATGATGTATTGTGGAACGATTTTCCGTCATCCCTTGTCAAGTTTGGTTTGGAGACAAACCGGTTTCGGCTAATATGCGCCATCTTCAGTGTCTTCTTTCGTTCTGAGTTATTTTGTGTAAGTTCGATAGTATTTATAGAACGAAAGAAGACACTGAAGATGGCGCATATTAGCCGAAACTGGTTTGTCTCCAAACCAAACTTGACAAGGGATGACGGAAAATCGTTCCACAATACATCATATTCCTACCCTGTCGGAAAAACAAGCAACCAAAAAGTTATTAATAATGCCAGTCAGGCACATCAAATCCGGACAAATATTCTACTGACAGCATACAAAAGGCGGCTACAGAAAATACACAACACAAAAGCCAACATATGGTTTAATAAGGAATGTCTAAAGACCAAACTCATTCCAAAATACGCGCAAATAGGGCACAAAGTGAACAGCGGGGATAAACGCAAAATTATACGGAAAGCGGAGAACAGCTTCCTCAGATGCGAGATCAGGAACCAACACGCAAAGAAGGAGCGCATAAATGAGGAACTACTACGCATCCACCTGGAGCTGATGGAAAACAGCCTAGTTAGTTGCCTTATGGAAACGTTAGACACTATAAAGGAGGAGATCAAAAAGGACATGGAACACAAATACAAAAAACTCAACAAAAAACTGGAGGACCTTGACACAAAACAAAACAACAACAAAAAAGGCTCACAACAGAGCAAAACATCATTCCATCCAAGATTTGTTAACTTAACAAATCTTTCAATCAACGCCAAAGAAACAGAGCTACTACAAAAAGGTTTGAAGTACAATATCGAAAGCTATGATAGAAAAAAATACGTAGAGAACACTATTGCAGACACGGAGATGGCCATATCACTAGTACCAAACGAAGAACAGGAGCACGCAAGGCATCTATGCAGACGCATAATCGAAAAGAGTATAAAAGCTGCTGGAAATGAAATGGCAACGGACGACAATAAAACGGCAAAAGTATTAAGGAAGAAACTAATCGATAATAAGGTGATAGCAACAAAAGCAGACAAAGGAAATACAACGGTGCTAATGGACGAAGAGGAATACACCGCGAAAACGGGTCAACTCATCAAAGAAATGGGCTGTCGAGTGATAAGGAAAGACCCAACGGAAGAATACCAAATGGCAATAAAGCGCGCAATAAAACAAGCAAAGAATATAATAGACAACAAGATGACCTACACTCTCACGGCAATGAATCCATCGGCCCCGTCACTGATCGCACTACCTAAAATCCACAAAGCAGGAACACCTATGCGACCAATAGTAAACCATAAGTCGGCACCAGGATATAGACTATCAAAACATCTAAACAAGCTACTAACCGAGAAACTAGACCTATCCAATAAATACACAGTCAAAAAACACGACGGAACTAGTCAACAAAGTGAACAACCTGAACGTACCCAAGGACTCAAAACTGGTATCATTTGACGTGAAGGATCTATACCCTTCGATACCAACGACAGAAACACTAAAAACTTTAACTAAAATACTGACAGAGAAAACGAACAAAGACATTGCTACAGAGATAGTAAATACGCTGAGAGTAACCCTGGACCAGAATTATTTTAAATTTGACAATAAAATATACAGACAAACTCACGGACTAGGCATGGGTAGCCCCACATCAGCTATCCTTATGGAAGTATTTATGCAACATTTGGAAGAAATTTATATGGAAGAACTGACGGCAAATTTGGGAGTAAATTTTTATGCCAGGTATGTAGATGACATCATCTGCCTAATATCGGGAAATAAAGAAGAACAAATTTTGGAGCACCTCAACAGCCAACACAAAAATATAAAATTCACTATGGATACAGAGAAAAATGGAAAAATCAACTACCTGGACCTAACAATTAAAATAAACAAAGAGACTAACAAATTTACTTACGAAATATACAGAAAACCCACAGCAACAGATACAATAATACACAATAAATCTAACCATCCTCAACAGCACAAGAACGCCGCTTTCAGACATTTATTAACACGACTTGAACGAACCCCGTTAGAAAAAGAAGCTTACAACAAGGAACTGAGCACAATATACACAATCGCAGAGAACAACGGATATCAAAAAAGTTTAGTGAAGAAAATACAAAAAAACATAAATTCAAGAAAGTCAGAAACCAAAGAAAAAGAAGAGAAGAAATGGGCAGTCCTATCATATACCGGAGCAACATCTTACAAGTTGGCTAAAGTTTTCCAAAAATATAACATTAATGCAGCATTTAAAACGAGGAACAATATGGGAAAACTTCTACGAAACAACATGAACAAGGAAGACCTCTTTGACAAACAAGGCGTATACAAATTGACTTTCGAATGCCAAAACAGTTATATAGGACAAACAGGACGCCAAATCAAGACGAGATATCGAGAACACATAAGGGATTACAATAAGAAAATCATCAACGACAGTGGAATCAAATTTCGCCAACCACATGGCAGAAAACAAGTGTACACCCATGAAAATAGGAAAAACAGCTAAAATTCTCCACATACAGCATAAAGGAAGACGACTTAACATATTAGAAAATATGGAGATATACAAACAAAAAACATTCGTAGGTGAAATAATAAATGAACAAATAAACACCGCATCGGATACATTATTTGAACCGCTTAAGCTACTATACCCGAAAGAGAACAAAAGACCTAAAATCGACATAAACAAAACAACACGCAAACGGACAATAACGGACTTTTACCTACTTGGTTAATGAGGGTACAATAATGAAAATATGACAAAAAATAGATTTGCATACCTAAACACACAACACAGACTCACACACACGTCACCCGAACGCACGAATGCACGAACACATCACATGAACACGAAGTACCTGAACAAAACGACGGAAGTTAGTTACTATAAATACTATCGAACTTACACAAAATAACTCAGAACGAAAGAAGACACTGAAGATGGCGCATATTAGCCGAAACCGGTTTGTCTCCAAACCAAACTTGACAAGGGATGACGGAAAATCGTTCCACAATACATCATATTCCTACCCTGTCGGAAAAACAAGCAACCAAAAAGTTATTAATAATGCCAGTCAGGCACATCAAATCCGGACAAATATTCTACTGACAGCATACAAAAGGCGGCTACAGAAAATACACAACACAAAAGCCAACATATGGTTTAATAAGGAATGTCTAAAGACCAAACTCATTCCAAAATACGCGCAAATAGGGCACAAAGTGAACAGCGAGGATAAACGCAAAATTATACGGAAAGCGGAGAACAGCTTCCTCAGATGCGAGATCAGGAACCAACACGCAAAGAAGGAGCGCATAAATGAGGAACTACTACGCATCCACCTGGAGCTGATGGAAAACAGCCTAGTTAGTTGCCTTATGGAAACGTTAGACACTATAAAGGAGGAGATCAAAAAGGACATGGAACACAAATACATAAAACTCAACAAAAAACTGGAGGACCTTGACACAAAACAAAACAACAACAAAAAAGGCTCACAACAGAGCAAAACATCATTCCATCCAAGATTTGTTAACTTAACAAATCTTTCAATCAACGCCAAAGAAACAGAGCTACTACAAAAAGGTTTGAAGTACAATATCGAAAGCTATGATAGAAAAAAAGACGTAGAGAACACTATTGCAGACACGGAGATGGCCATATCACTAGTACCAAACGAAGAACAGGAGCACGCAAGGCATCTATGCAGACGCATAATCGAAAAGAGTATAAAAGCTGCTGGAAATGAAATGGCAACGGACGACAATAAAACGGCAAAAGTATTAAGGAAGAAACTAATCGATAATAAGGTGATAGCAACAAAAACAGACAAAGGAAATACAACGGTGCTAATGGACGAAGAGGAATACACCGCGAAAACGGGTCAACTCATCAAAGAAATGGGCAGTCGAGTGATAAGGAAAGACCCAACGGAAGAATACCAAATGGCAATAAAGCGTGCAATAAAACAAGCAAAGAATATAATAGACAACAAGATGACCTACACTCTCACGGCAATGAATCCATCGGCCCCGTCACTGATCGCACTACCTAAAATCCACAAAGCAGGAACACCTATGCGACCAATAGTAAACCATAAGTCGGCACCAGGATATAGACTATCAAAACATCTAAACAAGCTACTAACCGAGAAACTAGACCTATCCAATAAATACACAGTCAAAAAACACGACGGAACTAGTCAACAAAGTGAACAACCTGAACGTACCCAAGGACTCAAAACTGGTATCATTTGACGTGAAGGATCTATACCCTTCGATACCAACGACAGAAACACTAAACACTTTAACTAAAATACTGACAGAGAAAATGAACAAAGACATTGCTACAGAGATAGTAAATACGCTGAGAGTAACCCTGGACCAGAATTATTTTAAATTTGACAATAAAATATACAGACAAACTCACGGACTAGGCATGGGTAGCCCCACATCAGCTATCCTTATGGAAGTATTTATGCAACATTTGGAAGAAATTTATATGGAAGAACTGACGGCAAATTTGGGAGTAAATTTTTATGCCAGGTATATAGATGACATCATCTGCCTAATATCGGGAAATAAAGAAGAACAAATTTTGGAGCACCTCAACAGCCAACACAAAAATATAAAATTCACTATGGATACAGAGAAAAATGGAAAAATCAACTACCTGGACCTAACAATTAAAATAAACCAAGAGACTAACAAATTTACTTACGAAATATACAGAAAACCCACAGCAACAGATACAATAATACACAATAAATCTAACCATCCTCAACAGCACAAGAACGCCGCTTTCAGACATTTATTAACACGACTTGAACGAACCCCGTTAGAAAAAGAAGCTTACAACAAGGAACTGAGCACAATATACACAATCGCAGAGAACAACGGATATCAAAAAAGTTTAGTGAAGAAAATACAAAAAAACATAAATTCAAGAAAGTCAGAAACCAAAGAAAAAGAAGAGAAGAAATGGGCAGTCCTATCATATACCGGAGCAACATCTTACAAGTTGGCTAAAGTTTTCCAAAAATATAACATTAATGCAGCATTTAAAACGAGGAACAATATGGGAAAACTTCTACGAAACAACATGAACAAGGAAGACCTCTTTGACAAACAAGGCGTATACAAATTGACTTGCGAATGCCAAAACAGTTATATAGGACAAACAGGACGCCAAATCAAGACGAGATATCGAGAACACATAAGGGATTACAATAAGAAAATAAGAAAATCATCAACGACAGTGGAATCAAATTTCGCCAACCACATGGCAGAAAACAAGTGTACACCCATGAAAATAGGAAAAACAGCTAAAATTCTCCACATACAGCATAAAGGAAGACGACTTAACATATTAGAAAATATGGAGATATACAAACAAAAAACATTCGTAGGTGAAATGATAAATGAACAAATAAACACCGCATCGGATACATTATTTGAACCGCTTAAGCTACTATACCCGAAAGAGGACAAAAGACCTAAAATCGACATAAACAAAACAACACGCAAACGGACAATTACGGACTTTTACCTACTTGGTTAATGAGGGTACAATAATGAAAATATGACAAAAAATAGATTTGCATACCTAAACACACAACACAGACTCACACACACGTCACCCGAACGCACGAATGCACGAACACATCACATGAACACGAAGTACCTGAACAAAACGACGGAAGTTAGTTACTATAAATACTATCGAACTTACACAAAATAACTCAGAACGAAAGAAGACACTGAAGATGGCGCATATTAGCCGAAACCGGTTTGTCTCCAAACCAAACTTGACAAGGGATGACGGAAAATCGTTCCACAATACATCGTATACATAATTATATAAAAAATATAAAATTTCTTGTGAATTTTATATGAGCTATTGGCCAGTTTATAATTAAGAAAAATTGAAAAATTTTTTTTGGTAGAAGTGATGGATCCATTTCGGAAACCACCACATCCCCTCATCAGACTTCTTCCAGCGGCCTCAACTGAGAATCGAACTTAGTTCGTTTCGATTGGTAGTCCAATGTCTATCCCATTGAGCTACCACCGCCGTTAGCTTTGTTTCGCTTAAATTTCAATTTTCCTTACATTACAATCCACATACCAACAACAGTAGCTTAATGACACTCTGTCTTTGCTACCTAGTATGTTGGTGCGATTGTATGTTTTTGTTTGTACAAAGTTCTAAAGCTGTTAACAAGCAAAGCTTTTGTACAGGCAATGCTTATTATTGTTTTTAGATTTTTGTTTTTCGGCAGGCTCTCCGATTTACATATTTACGTTTGTTTTTACATGGCCGTTTTAATTCTAATAATTATTTTATGTGAATTTTATATGAGCTATTGGCCAGTTTATAATTAAAAAAAATTGAAAAAATTTTTTTGGTAGAAGTTATGGATCCATTTCGGAGACCACCACATCCCCTCATCAGACTTCTTCCAGCAGCCTCAACCGAGAATCGAACTTAGGTCGTTTCGATTGGTAGTCCAATGTCTATCCCATTGAGCTACCACCGCTGTCAGGTTTGTTTCGCTTAAATTTCAATTTTCCTTACATTACAATCTACATACGAAGAACAGTAGCTTAATGACACTCTGTCTTTGCTACCTAGTATGTTGGTAAGTTGTGGAGGGATCACTTCTCACCCCTGCTAGATAACGGCGACAGTGAAATTGTGGAAGGAGAAGATGTTCGACCCGAATCCTCAATAGCAGATAATGGTAGGAATTTTCCACCACCCGATCATGACGAAGTGCGAATAGCAATGTCTCGGCTTAAAAATAACAAAGCCCCGGGAGCTGACGGCTTGCCAGCCGAGCTATTCAAACATGGCGGGGAAGAGTTGATATGGAGCATGGATCAACTCCTATGCAGAATATGGTCGGACGAGCGCATGCCCGACGATTGGAACTTAAGTGTGCTCTGCCCAATCCATAAAAAAGGAGACTCCACAGTACGCGCGAATTATCGTGGGATAAGCCTTCTGAATATCGCATATAAGGTCTTAGCAAGTGTATTGTGAGAAAGACTGAAGCCCACCGTCAACAAGCTGATTGGACCTTATCAGTGTGGCTTCAGACCTGGTAAATCTACCATCGACCAGATCTTCACAATACGCCAAATCCTGGAAAAAACTCATGAAAAAGGAACCGACACACACCATCTTTTTGTCGATTTTAAAGCCGCTTTTGATAGCAGGAATAGGAACTGCCTATATGCCGCAATGTCTGAATTTGGTTTCCCTGCTAAACTTATACGGCTATGCCAAATGACGCTGACTAACACCACCAGCACCCTCAGAATTGGGAAGGCCCTCTCCGAGCCGTTCGAGACCAAACGAGGTTTCAGACAAGGTGACTCCCTTTCGTGTGACTTCTTCAATTTGATGCTGGAAAAGATAATACGAGCTGCAGAACTTCACCGTGCAGGAAGCATCTTATACCACAAGAGTGTTCAACTGCTGGCGTACGCCGATGACATCGACATCATTGGCACTAACACGCGCGCCGTATGTTCTGCCTTCTCCAAGCTGGATAAAGAGGCTAAGAAAATGGGTTTGGCGGTAAACGAGGACAAGACGAAGTACCTCCTATCATCACACAAAGAAACAGCACGCCTTGGCAGCCACGTCAATGTTGATAGCTACAAATTCGAAACTGTTAAGGACTTCGTCTATTTGGGAACCAGCATTAACACCAAAAATAATGTCTGCACTGAAATCCAACGAAGAATCACTCTTGCCAATAAATGCTACTTTGGACTAAGTAGGCAATTGAAAAGTAAAGTCCTCTCTCGACGAACCAAAATCACACTCTACAGGACACTCATCGTTCCAGTCCTCATGTACGGCGCAGAAGCATGGACTATATCAAAAGCAGATGAGATGGCGCTTGGAGTATTCGAGAGGAAAGTTCTTCGGAGGATTTATGGACCTTTGCGCGTTGCCGAGGGCGAGTATCGACGGAGATTTAACAATGAGCTGTACGAGCTTTACGCAGACATCGATATTGTTCAGCGAATAAAGATTCAGCGGCTCCGCTGGGCAGGTCATGTTGTGAGAATGGACGAATATGCTCCGGCCAAGAAAGTATTTCTGTCGAAACCCGCTGAACGCAGAAGAAAGGGGAGACCTCCACTGCGTTGGGAAGATCAGGTGGACAGTGATGCTGGCTCCCTAGGTATTCCCAAATGGCGCCACGCGGCACAAAACAGAAATAGCTGGCGCGCTATGTTGGATTCGGCCAAAATCGTCTAGACGGTTACGTGCCAATTAAGTAAGTAATGTTGGTGCGATTGTGTGTTTTTGTTTGTACAAAGTTCTAAAGCTGTTAACAAGCAAAGCTTTTGTACAGGCAATGCTCGTTATTGTTTTTAGATTTTTGTTTTTCGGCAGGCTCTCCGATTTACATATTTACGTTTGTTTTTACATGGCCGTTTTAATTCTAATAATTATTTTATGTGAATTTTATATGAGCTATTGGCCAGTTTATAATTAAGAAAAATTGAAAAAATTTCTTGTTTTACCTGAAACGCGCCATGCAGGTAAGACATATTTCTGATTTTGTTTGTTCGCATAAATGCGTCCGATCCGTGTATTTTATTGGGCCTTGAAATTGTTAATAATTTTTGTCGCAAAATGGAGCTCGTTTTCAGGATCGCCGCATGAAACGCCATAAGATACAACGTTTAAAATTCATTCCCTTCAAAATACACTTTCAACCATTCCTAGCTACTCCATCTTATTTCAAAAAAAATTGTTTTTTCATATAAAATATAGCAGGTTGTCATACAAAAAAATATTTTAAAAATAGTTCTTGTAAATCGCCCATTCTGTTGAAACATTGATTTTATAGATAATTTAACAGGGATTATTATGGTATAACTTTCAATCCTTATTTTACTGGTATTCACGAAGTAAATCGGGCCCAAAAAATGTACCTGCTTGCAATTAATAAAACTTTAAGGCGATGAAAATAATCTTATACAGTAGACCATAGATGCTCATGCCTATGCCCTTGAATCACATTTGTTTTTGTTTTTCCCCCCAGACATAGGCACAGATACAAATTCGCCCTTTGAATTGTTATGTAACTGCTTGGGGTGGGTAGAGGCGAGGTGGAGGGTCGGCATGCTGGCATCCCGGGCTAGCTCGTCGGTGGGTGGATCCTTTTCCACCTGCCTTTACCCACAGTTACACAAACAAAAAAAGGTATTCATGCCTGTAGGTAGATAAAAAAAAGGAATGCTGAAAAGAAAGAAGTGAAAAATAGTGGAAACCGAAAACCTGTCCCTGTCACGTCCGATGGAGTCTATCCCACCCTCTTCAGCGTGAACACGCGAAGCCATGGGCGCTGTGCTGACTCCTATTTCCTTACAGCGCTCCCAAACTCAGTCCTCCGGTCAGAAGAGCGTCAGTTAATGTCCATTTAATTCATCCCTACTTCCCCTCTGTTACCAAAGCAACACTCACACCAAAATATTAATATTTTTAGTTCCGCATCTTGTTTTTTTGTCGACTTCAAATCGCAAAAATTAAGATTGATATATACATATTTTTACAAGACTTTATTTCAGCAATTATTATCCTAAACCTATACAATTCATAAATTTGTGTACTTAGTAGCTAATGTGTAAATTAATATTTGCAAATAATAGGTAAAAATGAACTAATTTACTCCTAACGACAATAAAAAAACTTCATTCAATTCACAAATTTAAGGCTCTCCCTAATGTACATTATTATGAATATTTGGACCTATTCCAAAGTATATAAAAAAAGTATCTACACTTGTTACTATTGATTATAAATATATGTAGGGTAAGTTGGGGTCCTTTTGACTTTGGGGCACCGTTGACTTTGCCATTTTCGGTGTAAAAACGTTATAAAAACTTCACAAAAATAGAATTGAATGCAGCCTTATACAATAACACATATGTATACCTAATTTGGCAGCTCTGCTTTAATGCCTAGCGAAGTAACACATGATTCGATGATTTTCCGTTAGCTGATGTAATTTTTGTGTAGTGCCACGTAAGCGTTTTCACAAGTAAAACTAAATTTTTTTTTTAAATGACTGTTCTTAACTGGCTCTTACAAGCTTAAAGATTGAAAATAAATATTAATTATTAAATGTTTTGAAAGAAAAAAAATGTTTGTGATGATTATTTTGGATAAAGTCATTTGGGGTACATTTGACTTTCCAGTTTGGGGAGCCTTTGACGAATGTCAAATAAAATAATAAGACCAATTAAACGTTTATGTACCTCTAAGAAAGCTAAACCTGCCAAAACAAACCCATCTAGAACATCTCGATGCCGTATAAAATATTATTTCGATATAAACTTTCAAATATCCATTGGGTATTTCACAAGCTCTTTTAAAGTAGTATAACGTTATAAAGTGGTCTAGGTTTACAACAATTGTATCAGCAGGGTTAGTTTTTTCCCATAAAAATTAGAATAACATCAATACAACAACGCAGTCTATGTTTATTGAGTGTTCTATTCGATTTTGTTTTTATTTTTTGACTTTTTTTCAAGTTTTTTATCATTTATATTTTTATAATATTACCTTTTTCACTTTTGCTTGGTATTTTTCATATTAAAATTTTAGTAAGCATCTGGTAACAAAATACAATACAACCTACATACCACAGGTGTTGCCTTCTAATACACATTTAATTTACAACGTACAACATTAAAAGAGCTAGTGAATTTACCATATATTTTCGCTTAATATTATAATATTGTTATACTCTTTAAATAAAAACTTTAATTTTGTTTTATGACATAATGCCTCGTTTTTTAAAGTTAAAAATTAATAAAATTTAGTTCAGATTGTGATGGTCACATGTGCCCCTATTCAAGTCACAGGTACCCCTATCAGGGGGCACATTTGACAAAATGGCTTTTTTTAAAAAAGTATCTGAAAAAGGTATTTACGTGTTTTTTTATAACTCATTAGCTATTCAAATATTGAGATGAATAATGAATAGTTACTGTCAATTGTTAAAACCTTAGTTTTCTCCAAAAATGTCTGAGATATGAGACTTCAAAAAAAAGGTGTCAAAGGCACCCCAGCTTACCCTATGTACAGTGGCGAGCATTAATGGATGAATGTTTCCCACTTCTGTGCTTATGTGTTCATAAAACCTAATCCAAGCGCCTAATTTCAACCAAATTTTTTTTATTAATTAGCATATGTATTATTTTAATAGAAAACATACAAAGAAATTTAATTCCATCTTGATTACCACGTTTTTCAGGGTGAAAAACTCAAACATCCACATTTATCCAATTTTGCTCGTGAGGAAAAAAATTATTTGATATGGAGTAATATTATTTCCTCCGTAGCCCCTTGTATTTTGGGGCTGTTTTAATGTGCGTTGGCATGCTTTCCTTTAGTTCTGCTATGGTTACCCTTGGTTTCTTGGCCCATTCGTCCTCAACTCGCGGCCAAAGTTGATTAAAATTTGTGGGAACTTTTTCGTACACAGCCATCCTCTTTTTTAAAAATCCCAAAGATTTTCGATGGGATTAGGATCTGGGCTTTGGGCAGCCCACTTTATCACACCAAATCATTGGCTAGATAACCAGTTTCGCATGATTTTCGCCTATTTTTGGGGTTACCGCCTTGCTAAAATAGCACCTCGTCTTCGGAATATGCGCTTATTCCGGCGAACTCAGGCAAATCTATTCTTAAAATATGAAGATAATCTTCCTTTTTCATAGCTCCACTTATTTTTTATTAATGGATCGAGTTTCCATGAGGTTAAACAGCCCCAAACCATAAAATTGCCCTCTCCATGCTTTACAGTTTTCTTTAATTGGTCTTTTTGGAGTGTTTCATGTTGCCAGTGCCAAAAGTATTGTTTGCTATCAGACTGGAGAAGAGTTATATGGTCAGACGAAACAAAAATAAATTGCTTCCAGTCGGATGGAAAACAATACTTTTGGCACTGGCCACATGAAACACTCCAAAGGCACCAAGCGAAGAAAACTGTGGAGGAAATTATAGGGGTTGGGGCGGTTTCACCTGATGGAAACTTGATCCGTTAATAAAAATAGGTGGAGCTATGAAAAAGGAGAATTATCTCCATATTTTAAGAATAGATTTGCCTGAGTTCGCCGGAATAAGCGCATATTCCGAAGACGTGGTGCTATTTTAGCAAGGCGGTAACCCCAAAAATAGGCGAAAATCATGCGAAACTGGTTATCTAGCCAATGATTTGGTGTGATAAAGTGGGCTGCCCAAAGCCCAGATCCTAATCCCATCGAAAATCTTTGGGATTTTTAAAAAAGAGGATGGCTGTGTACGAAAAAGTTCCCACAAATTTTAATCAACTTTGGCCGCGAGTTGAGGACGAATGGGCCAAGAAACCAAGGGTAACCATAGCAGAACTAAAGGAAAGCATGCCAACGCACATTAAAACAGCCCCAAAATACAAGGGGCTACGGAGGAAATAATATTACTCCATATCAAGTAATTTTTTTCCTCACGAGCAAAATTGGATAAATGTGGATGTTTGAGTTTTTCGCCCTGAAAAACGTGGTAATCAAGATGGAATTAAATTTCTTTGTATGTTTTCTATTAAAATAATACATATGCTAATTAATAAAAAAAATTTGGTTGAAATTAGGCGCTTGGATTAGGTCTTATGAACACATAAGCACAGAAGTGGGAAACATTCATCCATTAATGCTCGCCACTGTATATATGTGCATTCGCATGTAAAAAGAAATGTAGGTCACTAGCACCAAAATTGTTAGCAAAACAAAGCAGTGCTCCAGTTTGAGCCCACTAACAATTTTTGTGTTATGGAGAGGTATGTACGTAAGTGAGCATAAATATTCCAATAAATATGAAGATCAAAGCAACAACTCACCTGGTTCATCCAGCGTTGAAGGTACCAACAATGCTTCGCAAACCTATAGTGTGAGAGAAAATGAACGTTCCTAATATTCAATACGTACCTACCTACATACATACATAAGTGCATATATACATACATGTTAGGCTCTCTATTATTCCAATGCCTATCAAAAATCTTAACCTAATCACTCGCTCGCATTCAGAAGCGGCGAAACAATATTGGCGAACCAAAAGAAAATTCAAAAAAAAGGAAATGGCCAAAAAATATATTAATAAATTATAAGAAGCAATAAAAAAAATATAAAAAAATAAAAAATGTTTAGCAACAAAATAAAATTAAGGCGTAAATGGCCAATTAAACTAAGAAAATTTGCCCGGAAGCACACGTGGTGCCGACAACAACTACAACATGTGATTTGGAGACTTGCGGGAAGCGCCAAGAAGCTCCAATATATTTGTTTTTGCACGATTGAACATAGCAATGCCCAGCAAGAAAGGGGAATTGTGATTGAATCAACAAAAGGTATAATATTGGTAAATACTAAAATTAAATCGGACTATTTAAAAAAAAAAAATGTTTGTAAACATTAAAAATTATAAAATTGAAAAATGGTGATCGCTGCTTCTCCTGCTGCCAATGAATGTTTCCCTTTTCTTCCTTCTATTTAGGAGTATGTACATATGTATGCGTGTGTGTTCGAACTCCTCTGTTGATTGTTTGATGTGCTCCTCTTCTGTCCCAAAAATGTTAATCGTGCATGCATGTATGTAAATATGTTGATCCCGGTTGGGATTTAGGCCACAAACCCAGAGTTTTTCCCAAGTTATTATTTTTTTTTTGTGTTGGTAAGTATTTGTATATCTGTGTGTGTAGATATGTATATTTTTCTGATCCCGCCAGGATTTAGCATCACTAGAATGCCCAAAGTGGCTAATATGGGGATATCAACATATGTGGGTGTAATATGTCTATCTCCGCGCGCAGTCGGAGTCCAATCTCCAGAATTCAGGTGATGTTAGTTAAGTGGGTGTATGTATGTGATTGACTAAATTTTTTTTTTTGATCTTTTTAGCGTCTGCGCTAAGCAGAATCAGTACTTCTCCGTCATGACGTACGTCGTTTTCGACTGACAGGACGTACGTAGCGGAAAGAGTGGCACATAAAATATGTGTTCGGCGAATGCACTCAAAGTGTAGGGTAGAACAATATCAGACATTTGTCACAGAAGTTTTATGTAAAGGCGTCAAAAAACGAAAATTAACGAATTGCTAAGAACAAAATCGCATGGAATATGTATTAATTTAATACTAATATTTAATTTTAAGTTGGTTACAAAACACAGTTCTGCAGAGTTTAGTACAAAAACGAGTTATCGAACGCAATTTTCTGCACTAGAGTACTTTAATGCGTTCACCGAACACATCTTATATTACTGACGTTCGGCAAAATAGAAAATTGGCAAAGTGTGCCGGATCCGGCGACTGATACGTTGCCAATGTAGCGTTGCACGAGCAAAATATACACAGTCTACTCAGCTGTCAGTTTCTTCCTTGTCCGTCATGACGGAGAAGTACTGATTCTGTTTAGCCCATAAGGCATTGCGAAAATAATAATAATACAATAGCGCTATTATAACTCTGATGAGTTTTATGGCCGAGTTTCTATCCCAATTCGAGGTGTGCTCCTTTTTTTTCCTACTAATTGGGAAAAGTAATCCATATCAATATCGCTGAATAAGAAAGTGACTGCTGATCTATGTGATTCATTTCGATATTGAGTTTTTGATGATGTTGAAGATATGGACGAAAACTTAATTGAATTCGATTAAAATCCTGTTTAATACACATTTTTTCCCCTTACCTTTTATGTCCGCTTTCTCTGGAATTACCCCTTCTGTACTTACCTACTTTCGTGCAAAATACTTACCTCGTCACTGGAATTACCCATACTCACCTTCGCTCTATCATACTTACCCTTTCCATACTCTTATATACCTATGTACTTACCTTCTCTCCTTGGAAGAGTCCCGCTATCCACATACCTTTTTCTGCTCTATCGAATAAAAACATGTATATAATGAGTTAGTTGAGTTAAGAACTTCGACACACATCACAACCACATAAAATAGCATATAGAAATACAGTGGGACAAACTACACCAACTCACCCTCAAAAAATCAGCAATTTTAATACCATTTATTAAGGGGATCCCAAAAGCCTTAAATCTAAATAAAACATGCCTGGAAATCAAAACAAGGCCAAAGTCCTCCAACAAAAATCGGGTCCAACTACCCGATCAAAGTCCCAATCGGAGGATGGATCCAATTCCCATGAAAAGAAATTTTTCCTGGAGCTACAAAAATTGGAAAAGTTCTGCGAGAAATGGTGGAGCATCGCTGAGACTGAGCACACGGAAGCCAGTCTCAAAATTTACTCAGACACACTTAACAAAAGAATGGACGCATTGGAAGCAGCATATGACGCGGCACATCTCTCCACAAATGACGACGAGGCCCAGAAACAATACGAGGAAACGTTCGAGACATCCAACTGCACTGCAATAGACACAAAACTTAGAATAGGGGAACTCATAGCATCCATGCAGAGAACTCAAACCCCAGCCCAAACACCTTACAACCAAACCCCTCATAACCAAACCCCCTAGTACCAAACGATTAGTGCAATACCCCTTATTCAAATCTCTAGCGAGCGATCCTTCCTCAAAATCAGAGCTTGTGATACTCAAATGTTCTCGGGAGGATATGAAGACTGGCCCGCTTTTCGTGACATGTTCACGGCGGTATATATTAATCATCCCAAACTCTCGCCAGTCCAAAAACTCTACCACCTCCGACAAAAACGAGAGGAAAAGCAGCCCTCGTAATAAAGAAATATTCTCTGACAGACCAAAATTTCGAGCTCGCTTGGGGCGCACTCAAATCCCGCTACGAGAATCAAAGAATTCTCGTAGATAATCAGCTAAAAACGCTTTTCAACATGCAGCCTGTATTCTCAGAAAATGGGGAAAGAATACAAGATCTCCAAACAACGATAAATAATTGCGTCGCAACCCTCAATTCAAATGATGTTCCGACGGATAACTGGGACCCAATCCTCATATTTTTATGCTCCTCAAAGCTACCCCGCGAAACTCTAGCGCTTTGGGAGCAATTTCTCGAATCCCGAAAAGAACTACCACTGTGGGAAGAAATGGATAAATTCCTCACCACACGATATGAAGTGGTAGAAAGACTTGGTAATTATAGACCGAGCAATCCCCGACCCTCAAACTCCAGTTTCACACAAAGGTCCTCTACACCAAATAGCTCGAGTTTCAAAAACAAGTCACAAACATATCACTCAGACCAAAAAGCCCCCTCTTGCAAACTCTGCAATAAAAACCACGCCATTAGGAGCTGTCTGAAATTCCGAAATCTCTCACCCCAAGAGCGTAACAACTTCGTTAAAGAGAATGGTTACTGCTCAAACTGCTTATCGTATTCCCATCAAGACAATAACTGTCCCAGCAGTTTTACTTGCGTATATTGCAAACAGCGGCACCACTCCCAGCTCCATATACAAGGGAAGTCCCAAAATCACCCAAGAACGCCAACACAACACTCTCAAAGGCAACAAAGCCAGACATATGCCACAACTCAAGTGGCGACAACTCCCAACAACTCAGAACTGCCCTCAACCTCCGCAGAGGCTGTTCGAACCCAACAAATACCCACAGTAAATCAAACAACAACCCACTTCACTAGTAGCAGCGAAATGACTCTACTACCCACGGCCTTGGTCACACTCCACTCAAACGGCGAATATCACAAAATTCGTGCCCTAATTGATCAAGGTTCGGAAAAAACTTTTATATCTTCTCGAATACAAAAAATATTGCACCTACCCACCAAGGAAACCCACTACGAAATCTCAGGAATGGGTGGTTTGGTATTGCAAAACTCTAACAAAATCTGCGAGCTAACTCTCTGCTCGTCAGACTTACAAAACCGAATAATCACTCACGCAATTATTCTCCCCAAACTGACACACTTTTTACCCTCATTTAAGGTGTCAGGAATAAATCTCCAAGAGATCTCAAAACTCAATATAGCTGATCCTTCATGTTTCACCCCCTCAAAAATATACATGGTAATAGGCAGCGATCTCACCCCACAAATAATGCTACAAGGCTTACACGCTAATGTCAGCGGCTGTTTACTAGCCCAAAATACAATATTTGGCTGGATAATCAGCGGACCCCTAAAAGAAATGGTAAATACCTTCTCCACCCAAGTTAGAGAAGCGCCCAATGACTCTCTCAACTCCCTACTTCAAAAATTCTGGCAACAGGAAGAAGTACCCACAACTCAACCCCTATCTCAGGAGGATGAATTTTGCGAGCAGCTCTATCGCAAAACAACCAAACGACAGCAAGATGGCCGATATGTGGTTAAACTCCCATTTAAAAAGGAATTTCCCTATACTCTCGCCCTTGGACATTCGCGCATTGGAGCTCAACTGCAGTATTTAAGCGTCGAAAGATCCCTGGAAAAACGGCCAGAACTTAAGCAGAAATACTCAGAAGTTCTGGCTGAATACATCACGTTGGGTCATATGGAACGAATCCCACCTCTCGAGTCCATAGAAAACGGAAAATATTTCTCCTTTTATCTCCCTCACCATGCTGTCTTGAAACCAGACAGTAAAACCACAAAAGTTCGCGTCGTCTTTAATGTTTCAAAAATCTCACACTCAGGAAACTCCTTATATGATGTTCATCACACAGGACCGATTCTCCAAAACGATTTAATGCTCGTCCTACTCAATTGGCGACTTTTTAAATACGTTTTTAATGGCGATATCGAGAAAATGTATCGCCAAATACTCGTACACGAGGAAGACCAGGACTTCCAAAGAATTGTTTTTCGAAAATCTCCAGAACTCCCCATGGCAGATTACAAACTCAAGACGGTGACATTTGGTGTCAACTGTGCTCCGTATCTGGCCATAAGAACACTCCACCAACTCGCAGAGGACTCGCAATACTCACACCCTCTCGCTCACGATATCTTGTTACACCAAACTTACGTAGATGATATTTTATCGGGCGAACACAGCATACAGTCCACTCTCGATTCGCTTCACCAAGTTATCGAAGCACTAAAATCAGCCGGCTTTCCACTGAAAAAGATAACGGCTAATCACCCCGATCTCCTCAAAGATATCCCAAAATCTGACTTACTCGATGCAGATTTTCTGAAATTTCACGATTCCAGCTCCACAAAAACTCTGGGCATAAAATGGAATGCAATAAGTGACACATTCACTTACTCATACGATCCTCTACCCGTCGCTAACTCAAGCACAAAGCGACAAATACTCTCGGCAATTGCGAAATTTTTTGACCCGGCAGGGTGGCTATCGCCCATAATGATAGTAGCCAAAATTCTGCTACAGCAACTCTGGCTAGAAGGAACAGACTGGGACGAACACGTAAAACCCAGCTCTTTCCACAAATGGAATACGTTTCGCGAAAATCTCCCCGCAATTAGCGAAATAAAAATCCCACGATGGATCGATTACTCTCCAAATAAACCATATCAAATGCACGGCTTCTCAGATGCATCAGAAAAAGCATTCTGCGCTTGCGTATACCTCAGAGTTCAAAATAGCGAAAACTCATTCTCCACGCATTTACTCGCTGCAAAAAGCAAAGTGGCTCCCTTGAACACCGTGAGCCTTCCCCGTCTAGAACTTTGCGGAGTAGTACTTCTCTCTAAACTCGTTAAACAAATGCGCTCTCACTTAAAGCTGACTTCCCAAGAGTTAATACTCTGGTCAGACTCCTCAATTGTACTCGCATGGCTCGAAAAGCCACCCCACACATGGAAGACGTATGTGGCAAACAGGACGTCTCAAATTCTCGATAATGTGAGCAATGCCACTTGGCGTCATGTATACAGTGGTGATAACCCAGCTGATCTTGGTACACGTGGATGTAAACCCCAAGAATTATCTCACAGCTCTCTATGGTGGAATGGCCCAGAGTGGCTTTCTAAAACATCCGCATGCTGACCAAAACTAGTACCAAACAACTCCACTCCACCCAGTGGCGTAGCAACGGGGGGTTTTGGGGACAATTATACGGTATTGCTGTTATTAACATGCTAATAACAGAAAAGTAACGCCAATTATTTAAATTTCAAGTTTTTTTTCAATTACTTGTCATCTTAATCAAATAATATTAGTATAAAATACAGTGGGAATAAATATGCAATGTATAAGATTATCTGAACTTGAGATTTTACTTAATGCCTGTAAAAATGGAATATTAAAAAACGAAATTATATAAGAAAATTATTATTGTGATGTATTGTGGAACGATCTTCCGTCATCCCTTGTCAATTTTGGTTTGGAGACAAACCGGTTTCGGCTAATATGCGCCATCTTCAGTGTCTTTTTTCGTTCTGAGTTATTTTGTGTAAGTTCGATAGTAGTATACTTACACAAAATAACTCAGAACGAAAAAGACACTGAAGATGGCGCATATTAGCCGAAACCGGTTTGTCTCCAAAGCAAAATTGACAAGGGATGACGGAAGATCGTTCCACAATACATCACATTCCTACTCTGTCGGAAAAACAAGCAACCAAAAAGTATTTACACATCTATTCCGGTTTACGATCCACTTTCATCGGAGGTGAATCGGATCAAATGGCATTCTGCAATTCGATTGACGTCCGATGAACGGCAGATTTTTTCGAAGTTCGGAAATCGGCATTCTGGTTCAGGATGGATCGGATTTTTGACAGTTTATCGGAGCGATTCTTTCCGTCAGCTTTTGTGTGTCGGAGGCAATAGAAATTTTGATTATTTTTGGAAATATTACCAATTTAATGTAATTAAACTATGATTTTTAAATTTATGCAACATTATTATACAAAACAGGCTTGGTTTAGCTATGCTACTGGCCTTTTCTTTGCAAAATAAGTTAACAAAAGGAATCTGCTTTAGTACAATAGACTTGAATAAATCGTCCTGGACCCAATTGGTGCTCAGGAGGATTTATAATAGTGAATTCCGAAAACGAAATAAAAAGAGAGAAAATGTTCGAATTAATAATAAGCTAGGAGTGCTTTATTTTCAATATACATACATATATATAGGAATATATGTATGCAGGAAATAATCTTTGATATATATAAATATGTATGATGGAAATAATGTGGATTTATATATATGTAAGGAAAAAAGGACACTTACCGCTGTGGCTGGATAATCGCAAGTGAAGAAGTGAAAAAATATGAAAAGCGCGCTGACCGGCAGAAAATTACTTTCGTTAAGTCAACGGCTTTTCATATAGTATATGTTTACATATACCAATATGACATCTTAAAGTTAAAGTGCGTATTAGGGTGTGCCGAAATATTTAGACGCTTGGTCTAAACATGCCGGCCCCCCCGCGACAAACAAACAAAAGTGAATAAAATCGACGCCACAGCAATAAGGTTCCCTTCGGAAGTACAACTACATATATACAGATAAGTTAGAAATGAAATGCGATTATAGCGGCATGTTTGTACATAAACGTGGTTTGACATGATGTTTGCATATAGAGTTGTATGTATGTAATTAATATTTTTATTTATTAAAAAAAAGTTTATTTTTTTTGCTGAATTCATATGTAGCTATGTATCAGTATATATATATGTAATATCTAGCAATTTAGAGTCTATGGATGGTATGCTCCGGATACTACTAGGCCAAATATGGTCGCTTGTGTCATCAAGCCGTCGTTATTCGTGGGTGGCGTGCCAGTGACCATTATATTCGCATAGACGTCGGCGCCAATCGTTAGGCGTACTGGCGACGATCGATAAAATGTAGGGTCTGCCAGTCGCATAAATTGAAACCGCTGGGCAACACTGGCATCGAGCGCGGTTGAAGGACTGACACGGTAATGGCGCGCTTGAATCGAGGCCTGGGCTCTCACTACACCCGCTACCCCATAACGCCCTCGAAGAGTGAGCGTACACTGACCCCGAATATTAGGTATTCGCAGGTCGCGGACTAGTTCGCGATCGACTATTGTCGTTGGCGCGCAAGGGTCAATTAATGCCCGCACTAAGTGGAGCTGTCCACTTGCTTCAATTTTGACGATCGCTGTTGGTAGTATGGCAGAGAATGGGCGAGTTAATGGAACCGCCTTAGTAGTGGTCAACCCAGTTCTAAAACCCGAGGTTGGCGCAAGTAGTTGCAGCTTTCGTTGGCGCCTATGATCGTAGGGTGCCGGTCTCTCCGCAGGACGGCGTGATGAACGACAAGTATTTATTGTCGTGCCATCGCGTCGGCCCTTGGTTCGACGGCGAGCGGGTCCACAAGGATATGTTGCAGAGCCGGCCTTTTCGTGCTGCAATAGCGGTCGGAAGAATTCGCAGGCATTCCTGTGCGTGTTTTGGCGCCCTGTCTCACTTTCCTCTTCAGCTTCTTCTTCTTCTTCTACCTGCTGGGCCCAAGATTTGTGGGGACGACCTTCTTCTGCTGCTTCTGCCTCTTCCTCTTCTTCGACTTGTTGTGCCCAAGACTTCACAGGGCCCGACAGCTCAATAGAAATCGCGTCCAGGGATGTTGTATCCTCTTCGGGACGCCTCGGGTTTTCTCCAGTCAGGTGCAATGTTGTGTGATGCTTTTCGTTGCACCGACGACAGCGACCTGAACTGCTGCAGTTTTCCAAATTATGAAATGGAGAGAGACAGTTTGAGCAGTAGCGGTGTAACAGCACTACCCGAAGTCTATCTTCTACCGCTTTTGACCGGTAGATCGGGCATAGTCGGATGCCATGGTTCTTTTGGCAGAGCCGGCAAGGAATTTCAAAGGTGCCGGGTTTCTGCTCTGATTTCCGATGAAGTTGAGGAAAACGACCCATTTTTCTGAAAGGCGAAGGCATTTTGTTGGTTGTTTGGTTGGTTGGTCAGGGAGTGCATAATTTGTAAAGTAGGCAGATTAGATGCCGCGATAAGAAATTTATTTGAATTTTGTTAATGTATGACTTTAATTTTGTATAAAGTATAATTTTTCCTCCCCCAGAACAGAAATTTTCATTTTAAAATTTTTGTGTAATTACCATAAGGGTATATGTTCATACACTTGGTATTATATCTACGAAAAACCATAAAAAATGTTTTTTTTTTTTTTTTTTCGGTTGACCATTATTAACAACCACTGCAGTAGATGGTTTGCTTGGTTAATGTTATTGTCATTAATATATGTATATATGTGTGTGTGCACACATATTTTTTTGTTTTTCGTTTATATGGACATATTTATATAAATTCTGGTCTCTTTAAAATTTCTGTTGGTTGTAACACGGAGAAAGAAATAAGATATTGACGATTTTGACGTAAAAATGACGATTATTCATCAAAAAAGTCGGCAACGCTCGTCAACTGTGGGGCAACACAGTTTGAGAAATGTATGTCACCACACTTGTAAAGCTGTAAGGCAAATCAGTTTGAGAAATGTAGGTCACCACAGCTGCGGAATGTAGGTCAGTAGTTTGAGTGCCACTGATCGCTTTATTTCACTCGCCTGCAGTGTAGCCATTCTCGCGATATTTCGGCTAATTTCCGAATTTGGAATGAAAAGGAAATTGAAAACTTTTATGTGTGTACAGTAATGAACATGTATTGAAAATGTTTTGGGGGCTGACACTGCTAGGCATTTCAAATCCACGATACCTAATATTCCTAATATGAATACAAAATAAGAATTTGCAACCTATAGAAATGTTGGTAATAAGCCTTGCACAATGAAATGGCCACATTGGTCTCCACTTCGTTGTGGAGATTTTTACGCTAGGTTTGTGTCATGGCTAATGTACAATGAATTCGCCGCAGAATAATAGTGGAGACATAGTAGATGTATTGTGGTGAGAATGTCACAGAATGAAAATGTGTATACTATTGTAGAAAAAATCAAAGAATGAATTGTAGCTGTGGGCCAGCATTGCCGCTGAAAATTTTCAAAACGTGTCTAAAAAAGGAAATAAGTGTCCTCGAAATTTGTTTTTGCTAGAACCACATTTTTATCTATTTTTGTGGTTTATTTAATGCTTACAGCAATTCACAGGTTAAGGAACAGTGTTTTACTAAAACCAAGTAAAGCTAGCGCAAACCTATTTAATTCAAGTGTATGTACATATAATATAAATAAGTTATAATTACATGGATTTAAAGTTTAGTTTTCAGATCTTTGACAAGCAAGCTTTCTTCTGGTATCCAAGAATCCAAATCATTTCCATTAGTTAAATTAAGCGCTGGGATCATTGAACTACACGTATCAATTTTGCAAGCGGTTTGTCACATGGGTCTTAAATAATGAAAGTCTTGAAAATAATCTTTCTGCTGATGCACTGCTATGTGGCAGCGTTAATATACTTGCAACAAATTGACAAAAAGTTCTCATTTGAATTGTTTTTCCTATTCCCCACGCTGTGCCAAAACTCTTCTATTTTGGTTTGTTCACAATTTTCTTGCATTCTAAAAATTTATGCTGCTAAATAACTCTTTCGGGATTTTCCTTCGCAGCAGAGAGTTTCCCATGAAAAATGAAAAGGTAACAAAGAGACAATTTTGTATTTAAGAAAAAAAACTAAAAAATATTTATTACATTATAGTTTTGAAAGTAGAAAAGGACCAAAAATTACCCGAATTTTTAAAAAGGTTCAAATTGCCACTTTAGTGGCCCCAGCGGCAATGCTGAACGAAAGTGTAGAGATTGTGTAGAAATAGTACGTTTGACATTGTGGTGAAATTTAATCAATGAATACATACCAAATTTGCTTTTTTCAATTAACTTCCGACCGGCAAACTAAAACGTGGGCAAAATTGATTGAAAGGTAAGTAAAAAAAAGTTTTATCTAATTAACTGTGTAACCTAAATCAAACGCACGCCGTCAATTTACTGTCAAAAATTTCTCATGCCCATACAACTTGTATGGGGGTAACCGAAATTGAACGGCGTGCGTAAAAAGCAAATTCGACGCCCAATTTTTGTTTTGCGTGACAGTTGAAATTAAGCATTGTGGGTGATTGTTTGCAAAAAAATTGACACTTGCTTTTGATATCGTGTCTGTTAGGTACATATTCCACAAAATAACAAGATTTTCTCTGATTTTCTGTATTTTTCTATTTCTTTATCTGAACACGCACGCAAGTCAATTTCGGTTCAACGCATATGAAAAATTTGCGTGCGTGCGTTAAATTGACGACTTGCGTTTGATTTAGGTTACACAGTAAATCCATCATTCGGACATCGACTTTCGGACAGTTTACATCGTGCTTGTGCTTTTCTTTTAATTGTGAAGTAAATTTTTCTCAATAGTACAGTCCATAATTTAATCAGTGCACTTTCTTTTTCTATTTCTTAATCTTTATAAATTTTTCTTTTACTGAGTGTATCCTAACCAGGTGAGTGATTTTGCCTCTAGCTATTAATTGATTAGCTGTTAGTAAATCTCCTCAGGTTGCCCAAAGCAATCAAAAAAAAAGAAAAGGTGTCTTCTAAGACACCAAACAGCGGTTGTAGAAATATGGAGCTGCCGGCCATTTGGTCGGCAGCGGCCAATGATGTTAAAAATAAAGGAGGAACTAAAAAAAAGGTAAAAATCGACAGTGTATCCAATGTCACTGGTTTTTTTGAAATGTCCAAAGAGGGTTTGGTGGAATTTCGCGGTAACAATAAAAAAGTAATTAATTCGGTGCAACATGAAAAAACATATGTAGAACATTCCAGCAACAACTCAGTTGGTATGGATGTTGACTTGTCTGATAAAATCGGCGGCAAAAATTCCGCCAATTCTAATGACGTCACACAAATTGCAAATCAATCATTTGTTGATACGGATGAAATTGAAACACACGACATGTTAGGAAAAAACTCCCCTGCCATTGTGGCAAAAGACAAAGTTTCGGTATATGAAACTAATGAAAATAAAACATTAAATACTGAATACAGTTCGAACAAAAATATTTCAGATACACAAACAAATTTATACCCAGACGACTTTCATGGAGACATTTTTGTGCTCGTAGATGTTTCAAAAAACCCCTCTATATATAAGGAAAAAGTCACAAATGGCTTAACCCTGTATTCAGAAATAAAAGACCTAAAAATCAAAGACTTAGACGAAATCTATACGGTAGGCAGAACACTTTATAAAGTTACTTTTAAAAACGCTTATGCAGCAAACAATTTTATCTTAAATCCTAAAATATTAAAAAGAGGTTTTACATCCTATGTTCCCAGAACTGCTTTAGAAACCTTCGGTGTTGTAAGGGGTGTTCCCCTCGGTTATACCGAAGAAGAAATTTTCCGTGACACAAAAACGCCAATTGATATTAGATCTGTTAAAAGATTCCAAAGAAAAGATCAAATAGAAATTAACGGAGAAATTTCAGTCAAATATACACCAACAACCACCGTAAAAATCGGTTTTGTAGGCAAGGATATTCCCAAAAAAGTTTTTTTTAACCACACTAGACTTGATGTTAATTTTTTTATACCCTCTTTAAGACAATGTGATCGCTGTGGCAGACTTGGCCACTCAAAATTTTCCTGCAAAGGTAAGCCACGATGTCGTATGTGTGGCAAAACAGAATGTAAAGACCTATCTTGCAAATCCGTAACATGTATACTTTGTGGCAACTCCGGGCACAATTCGACAAACAAAGATCTATGTCCCCACTGGGAAAAGGAGGCTAGAATCAACAAAATAAAAACTATAAAAAAAATGTCAAGAAAGGAAGTTTTGGAGGCTTACTATCCTAGAAACCGTTTTGAACTACTTCAAAACGAAGATGCTGAATTTCCCCCCCTTCAAATCACTGAAACTGAAACTGTGGATAAAGAGGAAAATATTTGTAACAACCCCCTTAGGAAGAGATTTAGCTCGGTACTTAAGCAAAAAAATTCGAACAGATTCCATATTCCGCCACCGAAGGAAGCGCCCATTTTTATAAGAAAAAATCCCATCTCCCATAACGTTCCTGTTTATAACACCCCTGAGTATCAAAAAAACATAGTATCCGAATTCGAAAAATTATTCAACCAACTCTTCAGCTTATCACAACAGATGGCAATAACTTGTAATAATAAAAATTTCAAAGAACAGATTTCTTCCCTTAGAGGTAACTTTAATAACATAATTTCAAACAAAGACAGCCTGGATATACTCCACAGTTCACTTAATACCTCACATAATGAAAATTCTTCAATATAATGTGCAATCTTTAAAAGCAAACATAGATATAATAGAATATTACTTAAATAAATACAACTTTGATTTCGCTTGTCTGAGCGAAATTTTTCACTCACGTAACTCAACTCACCGTAACATTATTAATTTCAAAATTTGCAAAAAATACCGTAATGATGGATACGGCGGTGTAGCCATAGCCATCAAAAAGAACATCAAATTTCATAAAATCCCATTTAATACACCTTTTGATATACTTATAATAGAAACCAAAAATCTTAACCCTAACATCACTATTTGCAGTGTCTAAACTTACCAATAACCTTTCATTCCGTATTCACCATCTAATTCATAGCCAATCATTTTCTAACATCGACATTGTTTGGGTACCTAGTCACAAAGGTATTCCAGGCAACGAAAAAGCTGACGACATTGCTAAAAATGCAACAACCAACAGTCCTCTTAAAAATTATAAACTTACCATTGATGAGGCTACCAAACTGATTAAAACTCAAATTTTTGATAACTGGTATCAAAAATTTCTAAACTTTCCTAATTCCAAACCAAATCTTTTTGCCACTACTTACCCAACCAGGAAGAACAAAACGTGGTTCAAAAACTCCTCCTTGCAGACAACCGAAATTAAAACTATAAACAGAATACTCACCGGACATACATACGATAAACAATATTTATTCAAAATAAAAGCTATAAACTCCACTCGTTGTTCATGTGGACAAACCGATAACTACTACCACCAAACCTTCTTGTGCAGAAATCATAGCCAATTACGTGCCAAATTTGATATTTTTAAAAACAACTACAACTTTGAGGAGGTTTTCAGAGGCAACAATCAAACCAAAATCACTCAACTTGCATCATTTTTACAATTAACTAAAGTAAAATTTTAATATATTTATATAATTCACTCAAATTCATTCTTTTTATTTCAACTTAATGTACATAGTTATAAATGTCACTCATTTTCCTGTTACTATCTTTGTTTTTATCCTTATTTCATTATTTCCTTTTCCATTTGTTACATCTTTCAATGACATTTGTACGCGACTCCTATGACTGACGGACGTGACTTAATTAAAAAAAAAAAAAAAAAATTCGTACACATCAAATGTGTATAAGCTACATATTATAAATGACAAGCCAATCGGTGCCCTACTTTGTTAACACACTTCGTTTTACCAAGATTCATCAATCAACTTGCAGTTTATCATTTTACACACCATATCAATTCACTAGCCCAGATGTGCTAATCATTGGATCCAAATTTCAACAACTAACAAGCCAGACATATGAAGATATATTTCTTCAATTCGATTAAATTCTACATTACATCCAAATTACAATTTCATGTCTTATTATACATGTATTCGTTAGCCCGCATATGCTGAACATTGCATTTACAATATCATTAACCAATCAAAATTTCATACTAAGACACATAAACTTTAAAATCCAAGTCTGAAAATATTAAGTATAACAATTAATCATACTATAAGTGACCAAATTACATTGCCATGTTAATATACATGATTTCGATAGCCCGCATGTGCTGAACATTGCAAATCATTATCGGAAAACCAGATACTAATTGGCGTATGCGGATTTTACAATCCCGCCACTGAATCAAAACCCAAAAAAAAAAAAAATAATTAAATCCATATTTAATTTTAATATACTTTATTTGCAGGTGAATGGGCATGGACTTTCGCTGGAAATCATGGTTGGATGCAGGTAAGTATAATTCCAAAGATTTCCGTGCAATTAATCATGCTAATACATGGGAATTTTTTTTTTTTCTTTTACATTGCAGGCTGTGGCTACCCAGTGCACATTTTATTGTGCATGCGAAAAGAAGACCAACGTGATGACTAATTCTAGCAACACTTCAGTCGATTCCAACTGCAAGATGAATTAACACTGAGTGTTAATACTGTTGGGCTGGATACGTGGGACATGCGGGGAACTAACCTCAAAACCGATGCGTCTCCGGTTGTTACGTGATTTGGTTGACTGGCTTTAGCCTGTAGATATGTTGCATTTGACAGAGCTGGAAACTCGTTTTCAGTATGTACTCAATCATTTCGGGCATTTGGACGATTTCGGGTAATTCTCCATACAGCTAGCGTACTACTTATCATTACTCTATGAATTGTCTGGTTTTCTCAATTGACCAATATGAGCGATATGACCTTAGTTCGGGTACAAAATTCAACGCAGTCATGGCATTCGCGAAGGTTAATGTACCAGCTGTCGACGAAGCCGTCGAAGCGTAGTTTGGGGTCAAGAATTCTGCTTTTATCAAATTAGACGCATAATAAAATTCGCAAAACTAAAAAAACTTATCAAGTTATCCTTATGATATTGGATTTGGAAATTGTTCCTCAGTTATCGTTCGGATGTGATGCTGGGGGATTTGTTTTGGGTAAGCACTTTTCGCAGGTTATAATAATAATACAATCGCAGGTGGGCATAAAAAATGCTTGACTCCAACACGCATCCTTTGGGCGTAGATATAATAAATTTACCATCGGATGGAGTACGTCTAATCTTCGATATTTCATAGGTGAAGACGAAGTGACCCAACATTAATCGAGTGTTAATCGACAAGCGCAGTGTAAACATAACGACACTTTCTTTAATTACTTCACTCTAGGCGTTGATGTGCTCTTCGCTGCTCGTACATCATGCTGTAAGAAGTTTGTATTGCATACAAGGTGTCCCGGATATATCAATTTCAATATGTATCCTCGTTGTGAATTCAGATTCTTTTACATTGCAGGCTGTGGCTACCCAGAGCACATTTTATTGTGCATGCGAAAAGAAGACCAACGTGATGACTAATTCTAGCAACACTTCAGTCGATTCCAACTGCAAGATGAATTAACACTGAGTGTTAATACTGTTGGGCTGGATACGTGGGACATGCGGGGAACTAACCTCAAAACCGATGCGTCTCCGGTTGTTACGTGATTTGGTTGACTGGCTTTAGCCTGTAGATATGTTGCATTTGACAGAGCTGGAAACTCGTTTTCAGTATGTACTCAATCATTTCGGGCATTTGGACGATTTCGGGTAATTCTCCATACAGCTAGCGTACTACTTATCATTACTCTATGAATTGTCTGGTTTTCTCAATTGACCAATATGAGCGATATGACCTTAGTTCGGGTACAAAATTCAACGCAGTCATGGCATTCGCGAAGGTTAATGTACCAGCTGTCGACGAAGCCGTCGAAGCGTAGTTTGGGGTCAAGAATTCTGCTTTTATCAAATTAGACGCATAATAAAATTCGCAAAACTAAAAAAACTTATCAAGTTATCCTTATGATATTGGATTTGGAAATTGTTCCTCAGTTATCGTTCGGATGTGATGCTGGGGGATTTGTTTTGGGTAAGCACTTTTCGCAGGTTATAATAATAATACAATCGCAGGTGGGCATAAAAAATGCTTGACTCCAACACGCATCCTTTGGGCGTAGATATAATAAATTTACCATCGGATGGAGTACGTCTAATCTTCGATATTTCATAGGTGAAGACGAGGTGACCCAACATTAATCGAGTGTTAATCGACAAGCGCAGTGTAAACATAACGACACTTTCTTTAATTACTTCACTCTAGGCGTTGATGTGCTCTTCGCTGCTCGTACATCATGCTGTAAGAAGTTTGTATTGCATACAAGGTGTCCCGGATATATCAATTTCAATATGTATCCTCGTTGTGAATTCAGATTCAACTGAATGATGTCGGAGAAAATGACATTGGCAGTGTTGGCAATGATGGCGATTTTGATCAAAAGATGATATCTGGCGGCGAGCACTTCTTGCATGCACATTTTTAGCCAACGTTTGATGTGTGGCCCAGCGATCGATTTATAAAGGCCCACTTCTGTGATTAGTAAGGAAATGTGCCGTAACTTGTGTGGCAGGAACAGTTGCGTCCGTTTCTTGCGCAAAAGTGTAACGTATATGTATCGCTGTAGATTTTCTCTAAAGTCATATCCTTTTTTTGAAAGTTTTTTAATTTAATTGCATTATTTTTTTTCAGTACCGTCGATCCCTTGGCATAATAAGGACGTTGTGTCCAGAGACTAGTGACCTGCTCATAGATTTGGATTGCCGGGTTGCAGGGCCAACCTGGATGTAAGTGCTCCTATACGAGCTTAAATTATGCATTATTGTCTGGGGTATGTATTTTTCGGGCTCTATGGGATTGGGGTGGAATAAGCCCAAATTTCTGTTGGCTTCTTCGAGAAGCATTAGGACACTCTGGGGCTCTGCATAGAGCTAGTATTTAAGATTCTGGGGCTTCTTTAATGAAGCGAAAAAATATGTGTGGCTCCAAATAGAACTAGGTTTAAGGTATGTGGCTTCCATTGGGAAGCGGTAGGAAACTCTGGAGCTCTTCGAAGCAAAATACTTTATGTGGCTTTATGTAAGCCAAAACAAAAATTCTGTTTTGCGAAGTGCTCCTCGGAGGACTAGTTTGAGATGAGTTGATACTCGGTTGTGTCAACTGCTTTATCTGCTAGGAATTTTGTACATTTGTGATGTAGGTCAGGATTATTAGTGGTTGTAGGTTATGATTGCTAGATTGTTGTCTGTGAGCATTGTTATTGACTTCCATTGTGTTGAGACGTGGTTTCGCTGTAGGGTGGAAGTAGAATAAGTTTTGAAACTGCTCTAGTGGTTTGTCCTTTTGCTGTATCGAGTACGACGACTCGTATTTTATCATCTGCTCCAGGGTGTAATTTAGATACCCGTCCCAGTCTCCACTCATTTGGAGGTAAATTATCTTCCTTGATAACCACGAGATCTCCTTCCTTTAGGTTTGCTTTTGGGAATTTCCACTTAGTTCGCTTTTGTAGCTCGTGTAAGTATTCACTCTTCCATCTTTGACAAAAGGTTTGATGTAGGGCTTTCAGTTTTTCCCAGCGATTTACGATCGATGTTCGGTGTTCGCTAACATCAATTTCAGGTGGGGCAAGTAAATGTCCACCTACCAGAAAGTGTCCTGGTGTAAGTGGTTCTAAGTTGGAAGGTTCATTAGACATAGGGCTGAGAGGTCGTGAATTAAGACAGGATTCTATTCGGCATAGAAGAGTACTCAATTCTTCTAATGTAAATTTCATATCTGAGGCAAGCTTTTTGAAATGCGATTTAAAACTTTTAACTCCTGCTTCCCACAATCCTCCCATATGAGGTGTGGCAGCAGGGATGAAATGCCATTCCATTTCTTGATGGCAATATTTGGAAAGGGTTTGGTCTCGAGAATTGGTTAAAAATGCCTTAAATTCAGCTCGTAGAGCTCGGGAAGCGCCTACAAAATTGGTTCCGTTGTCGGAATATAAATTTTTCGGACAACCTCGTCTGGCTATAAAACGATCAAACGCTGCCAGAAACGAGGCAGTACTAAGGTCACTAGTTGCTTCTAGGTGAATTGCCTTAGTACTAAAACATACAAATAAACAAACATATCCTTTCGACATTCTACATCTTCTGCCACTGTACGACTTTATGTCAAACGGACCTGCAAAATCGACACCGGAATTCGTAAACGGGCGTGAAAAAGTTATACGCTCCAGAGGGAGATTACCCATAAGTTGGGATTGTGCTCGTTTGCGATGAATGGTGCAAATTTTGCAATTATGAATGACTGACCGAATCATGTTCTTTACACGTGGTATCCAATACTGTGTGCGCAAAAGGCGCAGCATCAATTGATTTTCCCCGTGCAGAGAGACTTTATGGATGAATTGCACTAGAAGGCGTGTTAGTCGATAGTCGTAAGGAAGTATTATTGGGTGGCGTTCATTATATGCTAAGTCGAGGGAGGCTGCTAACCGACCACCAGCTCTCAAAATATTAGCACTATCAATGAAAGGGTTAAGTGAGAGGATTTCACTTTTCGGGTTTATTGGGTTTTTGCCCTTAAGTGCATCAAATTCCGCAGAAAAGTGTTTGCTTTGATAAAGCTGTATAAGACGCTTTGTAGTTGTTTTGATTTCTGTAGGAGAAATTGTGTTTGATTTAGCCCTGTCTAATGATTTTGTTTTGGGATGGGTACTTTGAGAAAAACGGAAAATGTATGTTATTACTCTCAAGGCCCTAGAAAAATCTGAAAACCTCTCTAAAATATCAAACGAATCTAATTTTGTTGCGGTGTGGACTTGAACCTTTTTTGCTTCTATGGAGGTGTTATATGTTGAATCTTGTGGTGGCCATTCTGATTCTTCTTGTTGCAGCCAGGAAGGGCCCTGCCACCACAAAGAATTTGCGACAATATCTTCGGCTGAAAGCCCTCTGCTTCCTAGGTCAGCTGGATTTGATGCGGAGTCCACATGTCGCCAATCTTTGTTTCCAACCTTGTCGATGATTTTGGTAATTCGATGCGCGACAAATGTTGACCATGAACATGGTGGTTTTCTGATCCAGGCTAATACGATAGTTGAATCGGTCCAAAGATAGAAGTTTAATTTCGTTATTTGTAGATTTTCCACTATGGATTCGATGATTTCCGCTAACAAAACTGCACCACATAATTCCAATCGTGGAAGCGAAATCGTTTTAACTGGTGCAACTCTCGTTTTTGCCAATAAGAGATTAGTATGAATTTTATTCGTAGTTTTAACTCGAAGGTAAACAGCGGCTGCATAGGCTTTCTCGGATGCATCGCAGAACCCATGGATCTCCATATCTAGTGATGGAGTGAAATGAACCCATCTTGGGATTCGAATTTGGTTTATAGCAGGATAATCCTGCATGAAATTTTGCCATCTTTCCAAAGTGGTGGAAGAAACTTCTTCGTCCCAATCAGTGCCTTCTAACCAAATATTTTGCATAATTATTTTCGCTATTATTACTACTGGGGCGAGCCATCCTAAGGGGTCGAATAGTTTGGCGATGGCAGAAAGAATTTCTCTTTTCGTAAAGGAATTAGTATTTTGAAATTGTTGGGTCGAAAAATAAAAATAATCAGTGTGTGCGTTCCATCTGATTCCAAGCGTTTTAGCTGCACTAGTATCTTCGAATTCTAAAAATTCTTCATGAAGTAGGTCAGATTTAGGAATTCCCTTTAAAATTGTATTGGAATTTGAAGTCCATTTTCTCAGATTAAAACCTGCTGATTTTAATGCCGTATTAATTTCATCACGAGCTTTTATAGTCGCTTCAATTGTATGACCTCCTGACAAAACGTCGTCGACATACATACTTGTTCGGAGTATGTTTGATGCTATAGGCAGCGAACTTTCAATGTCATCGGCCAATTGGTGCAGCGTCCTTATTGCTAGATAAGGAGCGCAGTTAACACCGAAAGTGACAGTCTTTAGTTCGTATACACGGATGGGTTCATTCGGATTCGTCCGAAAAACTAATCTTTGAAATTTTGTTTGCTCATTTTGAACCCATATTTGCCTATACATTTTTTCAATGTCACTATTGAAAACATATTTAAACAATCTCCATTGCAATATTAAAATCGTTAAATCCGCCTGGAGGATTGGCCCTGGATGGAGGATGTCATTCAAACTTTTGCCATTGGATGTAGGGCACGATGCATTGAACACTACCCTCACCTTTGTTGTTGTACTTTCTTCCTTAATGACTGCGTGATGTGGAAGGAAGTAGCAGTCGGTTGAGTCAGGGTTAACGCATGAGTTGATTTTTTGCATATGTCCTAATGTTTCATACTCACTTAATACCCTGTTATATTCATTTTGTAAAGACGGAGTTTTTGTTAAACGAGTCTCATTTCGGTAGAATTGAGAGCATACTCTTTTCAGGGATGGCCCTAGCTGGATATCGGTAGGAAATTCATGTCTAAATGGAAGTGATACAATATATTTCCCATCTGAACCTCTTTTAGTTGTCGCTTTAAATAGTTCTTCGCAATATACGTTATCTGGACTTAGTTCCTTCTTTTTTGGAATTTCCTCCAACTCCCAAAAATTCGAAAGTTGTTTTTCTAAGCTGATTTCATTAAAGAATGAAACTCTGTTGTTGGATGTACTCGGTGCGTCGGCACGGCCTGTTAATATCCATCCGAACACAGTTTCTTGTGCTAGCAGTGTATTTAAAACGTTTTTCCTGATTCCCTCTAGAATAATTTGCGGATATAAATCGCCGCCGAGAATTAAATCTACTGGCTCATTCACGAAGAACCGTTTATCAGCTAGGGTTAAGTCAGGGAAAGTGCGTTGAGTCATAGGACTGACGTGGCACGTTGGTAAATCCCCAGTTAATTGTGGGATAACTAAGGCCATTGCATTTATTTTTATAGACTGATCGATTAGCGATCGTAATTGAATTTGACACGCTTCTTTGACTTGCGCTGAAGGCGTGTTGTTAATACCTGAAACGTGTATATTTATACGTTTCGAAGGTAAATGAATTTTTCGTCGCAGTCTTTCAGTCATGAAAGAGCATTCCGACCCAGAATCGATGAGAGCTCTTGCAGAGTAGTTCACGCCGTTGTGATGAACGTATACTCTGGCAGTACCCAGTAAAACTCCTTTACTGGTTTGTGCATGGCACGACGAAACATTTGAAGTATTTGTGGACTTATTAGAGTCACGCCATGATTGCGCTTGTTTGGACGTAGAAGCTACTTCTTCTTGCGGCCTAGGAGACGGATTTTGGTTAGTTGCTTTTGGCTGAAATGTCTGTATGTGGAGCAAAGTATGGTGTCTCGCGTGGCATGTACTGCAATTGAACGAGCTAGTACACTTGGAAACTGTATGCCCACTTGAAAGGCAATTCAAGCAACTATTATTGTTCTTGATGAACGAAATTTTATCTGCTGTAGATAAATTTTTAAACCGGGAACAATTGCGGATGCTATGTTCCTTACTCCTGCACATTTTACACTGCTGATTTTGAACTCTAGTTTGGTAAACGCCCAATTTTGTATTTTCTTTAGCAGACGAGTGGGGTTTACCATTTTGAGGTCTGTTTGCTTTAGGGGATTTCGTGTCCATGAGGTCGGAAACTGTTTCCAATGTCTGGAAGCGATTAGACAGGAATTTGTCCATGTCTTCCCATTTGGAAATTTCCGTCTTATTTTCAATGGACTGTTCCCATAAAGCTAACGTACATTGTGGAAGTTTAGTTGAGCAGAGGTATGTGATGATTGCATCCCAATTTGAAATGTCAATTTGATGACACTGAAGTGAGGAAATGCAATTATTTATTTCTCTCTGGAGTTTCTTAATAGCTGTTCCGCATTCGGTTTCAACTTTTGTTAAATTAAAAAGGATTTTTAACTGTGTATTTATGAGAATACGTTTATTCTCATACCTATCAGTCAAATTCTTCCAAGCTGTATCAAACCCATCATTGGTCAAAGGACATCGCTTCACTATTTCCTTAGCTTCCCCTGTAGTTTTTTGATTAAGATGATATAGCTTTTCTACAGGGGTAAGGCGTTTGTTTAGGATATAGATGGCCGTAAACATGTCCCTAAAGGACGGCCAGGACAAGTAATCTCCCTTAAACACATCGGTGTCACAGGGAGGTAAGCGGATATGATGCTCACGACTTGCATTGTCGTCAGCTTTTGGTTGTTGACCTGTAGGTGTTGTAAGCTGCTCGGACTCGGACGCTATTATAGCTATACATTTTTTGTATGCAGCGTAACAACTTTTATTTTTCGCCTTAAGTGACGCAAGGTCTTCTTTGGACGTTTCAGCACACTGTATAAGACTCTCGTAACATTTTTTAGTCTTAACCCATAATGATTTTAGCTCCTCTTGATCAACTGTAAGAGAGTGCTTTGTATGCTCTTCGACAGGGACGCTGTTGAACGCCTGTTCAAATTCTATTATAAGATCTGATAATCTTATGTAGGCCTCCATCTTTTTAATTTGGCGAAAAATGTTTTTTTTAATTGGAATCTACCGCAAAACGAAATCAGTTGCTGATTTAGTGCGTTAATTATATATGAGTGTATATGGAATATAAACGACAATTCAAATAGGCGCACAGATAGAAATCTATTGGAAGATTTAATGTTTTGAAAGCCGTTTTCGAAAAGTGTTCACTGACTTGGATTTAGCTCGCAAATACCACAACAATGCAAAAAATTATAAAAAATAGATAATTCTTTTTGTTTAAAATTTTTCGGAAATGTCCCACTGTAATACCTTTGTTACAGCTGTAGATGGTTTTTATATATGTGTATATATGTGTGTGTTGTTGGAAAATCGCTACGTCACACACTTTGTAAGATGATAATCGGTATTGGAATGTAAATATTACCAAACTGAATTATGGATGAATATTTTTTGGAATTGAACCAAAAGAAAAAAATGAATAAGTTTGTGGAGGTGGGGAAAAATTATACTGTGGGATCACCGCAATACTCGTGTATTGGCACCAAACTTAACCTCACTTTTCGCTGATATGTGTGCTATTGTATTAATGTTGCAGTTTTATGTGCTGCACTCTCCCTATGACCACGCAACTCAAATTTTGTTTTCCAATAATTTTGATTTGGTTTAGTGACAAAGTGATCGAGTTATTCTTTAAGCCAATAATATTAGCAGCAAGTGAAATTGTGAGAAAAATGTTGTTGTTGCCAACAAATATGCAAATGGAATTTTGCAGGTTATGATATTTAATACTTTTCGTCTTGCTTTACCAATATTATTAAGAAAAAATGCGGTCACTTTTCACATTCACTTTTCGGAAAATTATTTGTTTCGCAATATTTAAAAAATTACACTGAATTTTAATTTATTTTTAACTTTATTTTTTCGATAAAATTTTTTTTTTTTTTTTTTTGTAAGCAAACACCAGAATCAAACCACGTACCTGTATGTATGTATATTAAATTCGTAGGTATTTATGAATGATGATGATCGATGGATGTGGATGCCTGTTGATTGCGATTGGTGGATTGGGATTTTCCGTGGACTGTATGTTTATGCTATTATGGTTGAGGATGACGCTTAAGTGCTGAATTTGTGCTGGTTGTGTGCTGGAATTATTTCTTTTTATTAATTAAGCGCTTGATTTTCCTTGGCGAAGAAGGACCATGAATAAATCGTCCTGGACCCAATTGGTGCTCAGGAGGATTTATAATAGTGAATTCCGAAAACGAAATAAAAAGAGAGAAAATGTTCGAATTAATAATAAGCTAGGAGTGCTTTATTTTCAATATACATACATATATATAGGAATATATGTATGCAGGAAATAATCTTTGATATATATAAATATGTATGATGGAAATAATGTGGATTTATATATATGTAAGGAAAAAAGGACACTTACCGCTGTGGCTGGATAATCGCAAGTGAAGAAGTGAAAAAATATGAAAAGCGCGCTGACCGGCAGAAAATTACTTTCGTTAAGTCAACGGCTTTTCATATAGTATATGTTTACATATACCAATATGACATCTTAAAGTTAAAGTGCGTATTAGGGTGTGCCGAAATATTTAGACGCTTGGTCTAAACAAGACTGAATAGAGGGAAATAATTACAAGGAGTTGCAACGTATTGAACTTTTATTTAATAATAAAATTTATTATCCTTTTTAGCAATATTTATATATTATTGTTTAATAAAAGCTTCTGAAAATAATTTTAATTGTGTATTATTACTACGATCATGTAATATGAGTGGGTAGCGCAACTCGGTCATAATTTCTGTGCCAAGATGTACTCCTTTAAGCATTTTTGCCTGACTGTGTCTTTTTAAAGATTTAAAATATCGCCTTGCAACATGATTTACAAACATTTGCACGAGAAACTAACAAATCGAAGAAACGTGCTCACTTTCTATATCTGTTCATGGTCAACGCGTCCTGGCGAGTCACAAAATTCCTGCTACACGATATGTACATATTCATGATTTAATTGATCGCAACCTGGATCTCAAATTTGCTTTTATGTTTTGCGATCCATAAAAACTTGTTGATATGCGACCAGTGACACTATAAATAGTGTAAAACAAACCAACTGCAAGAGGTTTTCGCATGAAACTTTGTTGGAAAAAGCTGTAAATGTTATTTTCACTAAAGTTGGCATTTTCATTGCCCTTGAGTTCATGGAGTCCAGTTTTTTTCATTATTTTTAAATTACTAATGGTTAAAGTGGCCGCTGTGGTGCAGTGGGTAGAGTGCTCGCCTGCTATGCCAGAGGTCTCGGGTTCAAACCACGGTCCGAGCAAAACACCAAAAAATTTTTCTAATTAGTAAAATCCAATTATTGGGTTTTTTAAGAAGCAGCGGTCACCTCTCGGCAGTGGGCGGCATACCCTCCGAGTGTATTTCTGCCATGAAAAAGCTTCTCACAAAAAAATGCATTCGCCGTTCGGAGCCGGCATAAAACTGTAGGTCCACCCAATTAGTAGGAAAAACAAAAAGGAGCACACCTCGAATTGGGAGAGAAGCTCGGCCATAAAACTCGTCAGAGTTATAATAGCGCCATTGTATTATTATTATTATAATGGTTAAAGTGGGAATCGCAATAATGTACCACTGGTGTTAAGGGAAAATTTGTATATAATGAACCACGATCCTATCGCAGATCATAAAAAAGTCGCTCCCGCGGACGAATATAGCGCAAGAGATATTCCTTGTTAAAGCAATGTGTGTGTAGAAGACTTCTTTGTGTCACCGGCCTTTGGGCGCGCTTTAAAAAAACCTCAGCCGGCAGAATTCTCCTTTTGGAGAACTTTAATATTATAATTTAACAATAGTTGAAAGCGTTAAAGGTAGATGAATTATCATCCAAAGAATATTTCCTGAAAGTTTCACTGAAAAATTCGCAGTAGTTTGTAAATAAATAAAATTGGTTCATTCTATCCAAGCTTAGCCGGTGTTAATTTCCGAATTACAAGGTATTATCGCATGAAACTTGGTGGCAGTATTCTATAAATGCCGTTTTCATATATGTTGGCACTTTTTTTTTATAATAGAAAGCAATATTTTAAAAAATTGAATTAAAATTAATGTCTAAATTCCTTTGTTCTTCCATTTATTTTTCCACTAAATAAGCTGCTGCAGCAATGGAATCCATTTTTTAACCATTTAATATATTCTTTCTGAAAATTTAATCTAAAACTTACTGAAAATATAAATTTGCTGTCAAAAATACAAATGTGCTGTCAAATAATACATATTATTTCGCATAAACGCTATCTAACACTGATTCGAACATAGTTTAACACTTAACAACACTTATGTTCGAAACGTCGTAAACCAGAATACCAATTTTCGTTTTGTCGTAGCAGTCGGCGTCGCCGCGATCGGAGTTCCGAGGGATTGTAGAATAGCTGTGTTAAAATTATTACTTATAACCGTAGCACATAGGTAGATTTTCAAGTTTTATGCGGCCAAAAATATTTTATTGTGTACATCTATTCAAAATTGCTTGTTTAATGCAAAATTTTAATAATTTGTGTCGATTTTATTGAAAAATATATACAGTGACCCAAAAAAAAAAATCATACGCCAGAGTTTTTAAATTTATTTCAAACAGTTCTGTCGAAAATTTGACTTTCTTATTTTCATTTAAAAATGTAAACAATTTTTCAATAAAAATCGCCTTAAGCAGGATTTCTAAGCTTATGGAAAAATCCGAAAAATCGTAGAAATTTCTAAAAGTGGATTAAAAATTTCAAAGCGCGGCCAGAATTTATAGAAGAATTTGAGGAGATTTCTAAGTGTACTGTTATGTAGCCAACCAATTTTAGTGTAAATGTGCAATTCTCAATGCTGTAAAAATTTCCGTCGATTTTAATAATTTTTTTCTGTAGGGTTTTTGCGTTATATGTACGTGAGACCGTTCCAATTAAAATTTCCGAAAAGCCAATGAAATTTTTCAAAAAGTTGAATGTTGCATATTATTATATTACAATTGAATGAGCTGCAAAATTGCATACTCAAAAATCTTCTAAAAAATGTAGCTTTATAATTCTTAGCCCTTTTTATGATAAGTACTTCCTTAACTTTGAAAAATTGGAAATACTAAAAATACTGCCTGAAAAGTTAACAATAATCGCTGCTAAATATCTGGGTTACTTTCGAGCATCACCTACATTAACCAAGATATGCGTTAGAAATATAAACATTAAAATTAAATATAAAGCACAAAACGAAAATTATTGTAGGTACATATGAAAAACCCTGTATCTAGTAGTGAAGTGCGGCTTTGTGCGACGTAATTTGTTGTCGGCAAACTACTAATTCAGGGCCGTGCGCAGGAATTAGCCTTGGGGGGGGTTTTTAATTTTGGTTTGCATTCGCATACATTTTTCGCTAAGATAAACATATTTGCTGAAACAGATATCCAGACCCATACACCATAAATTTAAATGTTCTTTAACTTTTCTGAAACTCATTCTGATTCATCAAAACCTAGTTAACCAGGTCCTGAATAGTACACGGAAAGAAAAATTAGACTTGATTTTGAACTTAGAAAATAATTTCTTAATATCAAGAAAATCCAAGAAAATTGGATTTTAAATAAATAAGAAAACATTTTCTTGCTTCAAGTAAAATTGGATTTTAAATAAATAAGAAATAATTTACTTAGGGTAAGTGTTTTTTTCTTGTTTTTTGAAATAAATTAAGAAATTATTTTTTTGTTGCAAGTAAAACTTTTCTTATACGAGCTTAAGTAAGTAATGCGAGAGACACACATCGTAGTATAGTAATAATATTTCGATCTATACCACATATGTGTCACCCTCATATTGTAGTTTAATTGAAAATTTTCATAGCATAGCCAAATCATAATATTGATATTCTAATATTCATACCACATGTGTGTCTGAGGCATAAGAAAATATTAAATATTAAATTAAGCAAATATTTTCTAAAAATATTAAAAACGTAAAAAATAAGTAAAATGAAAACTAATCATGAGGGATTAGAAAACCATAATTAGCCAACTAGTATTTTCCTAGGACTTGTTTATTGAAATGACAACATTTTATTTAATATAAATGAAGATGCAAATAGTGAACTCCTTATACCAAATGCTTCACTAACAATCTGAGAATTGCAAAAATATTCAGAAATATGCAAAGCGGATGGCAAATGAAAAAAAATACATGTAACTTTGGAAATGCAAATTCAGCAAGAAAAATTTTACTTCGCTCAAGAAAACGTTTTCTTATTCATTTAACATTTTTTTTTCGCTGTATTTTGTTGTTCCAATTCGTCGAAACACAATTTTCTTAAATTCTTCTTCATATTAGCAAAAAGATTTTCTTCATTTAAGTAAATTTAAGAAAAGATGTTCCTTGGGCCGATTTCATAATGAAATTCTTAAAGCTCCTTTCCTTAAAGGAGCCTTTTAGTTAAGGAGCCATTTAAAAGTTCTTTAAAGTGGGAGTGATTTCATAATAATATAATATTAAAAGGCTCCTTTAACGTCAAATAATTTTCATAAATTTAAAAATATTGAAATTTGACTTTTATTTTTTTCTGAAAATAAATAAATTTTTTGATTATGGCTTTTTTATTTTTTTTTTTTTTTTGAAAAAAAAAAGAAAAAGAACAAAGAAGCATAATTTGGAAACCCAGTGCAGAAAATATAGGAAGCGGTCATCCAACATCACAAAAGAGAAGAAGATGAATATTGCATTATACGACTCAACAAACAAAACAACAAACAAAATCGGTTCAAAAATGTTAATAAATTTTTGATATTTGATTTTGACACATTACAGAAATGAAATTTTTTTCTGGCAAAAGGAACCTTTAAATAACTTAAATGCCCGTTTTGGGGTATTTAATTTTAAATGAACTTTTATCTTCAAAAAGACTTTATGAAATCGATGAGAAAATTAAAGGCTCCTTTAGAATTTAAAGGAACTTTTAATTTGATTATGAAATCGGCCCTTATTTATTTAAACATTTTTTTTCAACATTTTTTTTCTATAGATTTTATTAGTGTTCTTGAATAAGAAAATAATTGTCTCATTTTTGGAAAACTCAATTTCTTATTTCCAGTAATAATTAAGTCAATTTTTCTTATTTCCCCAAAAAAATTTCTAAATTGAGTTCAAGAAAGCATTTTTCTTGATTCAAGTATACAAATTTCTTTCCGTGTACTGTTTACAGTACTTGTTAATTGAAACTGCTCACTGTTTTCACAAAATGAACATTTTTTGTTCAGTACAATTTTTTTAAAAATGCCAAACGAACATATGCTACACAATTTTGTAATTTCGGAAAGCTCCAAGTGCAATTCAAAGTGCCGAACCTATGTATTGGCCAACCTTATTTTTTGCAACTTTTACCAATTCTTCTTCCGTAAAATTATAATTATAAAATTTATAAACTGTATTTTGAAAATTTTTGCAAAATCATTGCAACTTAGATTTGGTCATGGGGGGTTTTAACCCCCAAAACCCCCCCGTGCGCACGGCCCTGTACTAATTGTACTAGATATCATGTCCGAGGGTTAATTTGACTGAGTCTGACAGAGCAACATAACAAAACCAATTTTTAACTTTAAAAGCTTAAAACTATAAACTTAGAATTATTGGAAACCAAGGATATTATTGAAAAGTGTTAATAATTACTTGAACCTTTAGGATTCATCACGATTACTTAAATGAAATGCTTTAAATAATAAATATTCAAGTTGAAACTAGCACTTAAAAATATGTAAGAAAAAAACAAAAAAAATAACTTCAGATATGCTAAGTTACGACCATCTGGGGCAAGTGCAGAGTATGGGGTCGGGAAAAAAGCGATGAATTATTGTTCCCCATTCTATTTCCAATATGTGGGTATGTTTTTTTTCTGTAATTGTTCAATTCAATTTTGGGCGCATAAAACTTGAAAATCTACCTATGCGCGTAGATTTCCAGAAGAGAATATGAGACTTACTTTTGAAGTATAGTTAAAGGCCCTTGGCAACTGACAATCTGGCATGTCAAGCAGTGTGTATGTGTGAGTTTTTTGTGTGTGTTAGTGCAATCGGCAGTCGTCGTGCTACACGTTCTTGTTCGGGTTCCCGTTGATGAGAATTAAACCTTTTAGATATTTGCGTCAATCACCCGACACTCACACATATGTATACCCTTTTTAAAATTCCAGATTTGAAGTGGCCAGGGGCCTTAAGAGTTTGATATATGTATTATAAGCGATATTTGTGTACTATAATGTTAAATTATAGTCTGAAAAAATTACATTTCGCTAGCTTAGAGTGCAAACTGTGTAAGTCCACTTTTATGAAAAAGTGTATTTTTATGTAGAACGCTAGAAAAATCAAATACGCACCGCGCTAAACAAGTCTGAGATACTTGTCATATTTCTACTCGTTGTTATTCAGTGATACGCAAATTGTGTAAGTCCAAAAAGCGAAAAAAATTGTGTAAGTCCAAAATATTTATATGAACAGAAATTTTTTTTCATTTCGAATTTTTTTTCTTTTTTGTTTTTTGTCTCTCCTATAATAATAATATAATACAATGGCGCTATTATAACTCTGACGAGTTTTATGGCCGAGCTTCTCTCCCAATTCGAGGTGTGCTCCTTTTTGTTTTTCCTACTAATTGGGTGGACCTACAGTTTTATGCCGGCTCCGAACGGCGAATGCATTTTTTGTGAGAAGCTTTTTCATGGCAGAAATACTCTCGGAGGGTATGCCGCCCACTGCCGAGAGGTGACCGCTGCTCTTAAAAAACCCAATAATTGGATTTTTACTAATTAGAAAAATTTGTTTGGCTCGGACCGTGGTTTGAACCCGAGACCTCTGGCATAGCAGGCGAGCACTCTACCCACTGCACCACAGCGGCCACTCCTACAAAGTTTTAAAAAAGGACTTACACAATTTGCATTCTAAGCTAGCGATTTTTATCATTTGTAAAAAAAATTGTAGTTTTTTTTTGGTAATTTTAATACAGACAATTGCGCTCATGTTTATCGAAACTTAGTTTTCCAACAACAAAAATATATAAAATAGGTGTTATTTGTTAGTGCAAAGTCCTCTCTCAGTTGAGTTGAAATTATTTCCAACAACAACCACAAAGGATAGCTGCATGGTTACAGAAACATATGTATATACATACATACATATTTAAAGGTTACTGTTCTATGTATTGTTGTTCTTGTGTATTTTTGTTTACACTTGCGGTATTTTCAATTGTTTATATTTTCATGTTTTCTATGTCTCCAAATTCACTTGTTTAAGTTTTTGTATTCGCTCATCTGTTCAGTCGAAAAAACATAGGCAAACAAGTAAGTTTAAGTTGTTTATGTCTATAAGAGTTTATGTACGTATATACATATGTAAATGTATATGTATTAACGTATTTAATATTGTTTTTCAGTCCTGAAGATGACCTCAGAATGAGGTCGAAATATCGACAATAAATGTTTTTTAAAAAAAGTTCAAAAATTTTTATGTTTTGGAATTTTTAAACGGCCTTGAGCTCAACAATAAATAAATAATTTTAATTTTCCAAAAACATACATCCATGACAAAGGAATTATTCCTGACAATTCTAAAATTCTGCATCAAAGAAAACTCGTATTTTAAATTCAACAACAAAATATATGAACAGAGAGCAGGAATGCCAATGGGTTCGCCGGCGTCGCCTATAATAGCTGACATATTATGGAAGACCTAGCAAATTTGAAAGACAATCTGCGCAGAAACCGAGACTACTTACAAAGTACGTCGATGATCTATTTGCCATCATCAAAGCAGAAGATGCAGATAATATACTACATAACAATTATAATAGATCAATAAAATTTACAATGGAAAAAGAAAACAATGGTAACCTACCTTATTTGGACACACTAATAATTAGAAGAAACAACAACATAACATTTGACTGGCACGAAAAGCCCACTGCATCAGGGAGGCTAATAAATTATCATTCGAAGCATGAAAAGAAGATTATTATAAATACTGCCAAAAATTGTATAATCCTCTACCCGTCGCTAACTCAAGCACAAAGCGACAAATACTCTCGGCAATTGCGAAATTTTTTGACCCGGTAGGGTGGCTATCGCCCATAATGATAGTAGCCAAAATTCTGCTACAGCAACTCTGGCTAGAAGGAACAGACTGGGACGAACACGTAAAACCCAGCTCTTTCCACAAATGGAATACGTTTCGCGAAAATCTCCCCGCAATTAGCGAAATAAAAATCCCACGATGGATCGATTACTCTCCAAATAAACCATATCAAATGCACGGCTTCTCAGATGCATCAGAAAAAGCATTCTGCGCTTGCGTATACCTCAGAGTTCAAAATAGCGAAAACTCATTCTCCACGCATTTACTCGCTGCAAAAAGCAAAGTGGCTCCCTTGAACACCGTGAGCCTTCCCCGTCTAGAACTTTGCGGAGCAGTACTTCTCTCTAAACTCGTTAAACAAATGCGCTCTCACTTAAAGCTGACTTCCCAAGAGTTAATACTCTGGTCAGACTCCTCAATTGTACTCGCATGGCTCGAAAAGCCACCCCACACATGGAAGACGTATGTGGCAAACAGGACGTCTCAAATTCTCGATAATGTGAGCAATGCCACTTGGCGTCATGTATACAGTGGTGATAACCCAGCTGATCTTGGTACACGTGGATGTAAACCCCAAGAATTATCTCACAGCTCTCTATGGTGGAATGGCCCAGAGTGGCTTTCTAAAACATCCGCATGCTGGCCAAAATTAGTACCAAACAACTCCACTCCACCCAGTGGCGTAGCAACGGGGGGTTTTCGGGACAATTATACGGTATTGCTGTTATTAACATGCTAATAACAGAAAAGTAACGCCAATTATTTAAATTTCAAGTTTTTTTTCAATTACTTGTCATCTTAATCAAATAATATTAGTATAAAATACAGCGGGAATCAGTGGCGGATCCACGGGGGGGGGGTTTTGGGGGTTCAAACCCCCCCCCCCCTTGTGGTTTATCATAGATCCCAAATTAATGCCTTTATTGATTCTGCGCCCAAATTTCCCAAACTGAACAAGGAAAACTCTATCATTCCAAAAGCAATGGTTGAACCATATAAAATCCAAAAAAATGTATCTACATGGGAAAAAAGTTCATGTAGGTACCTTTGGACGCACGTGCATAAAATCAAATTTGTCAAATGCTATTCGCAAATTGCCAAATCGCAAATTTATTTTCTTTTCTTTCTTATCCCTATTTTTATCGGGATTGTACAGAATTAATTTGGTCAGAAATGTCTGAATCGTTGGAGAAATTGCCTTTTTCAGAGGCATTTCGCAATTCTTGTTTAAATTAATCTTAAAAATTTGAGTATATAAAAACAAGAACAAGAAAAATTCTATTAAAAATATAAATATAACCAAAAAGTACTACATACATATATTCTTATTTATTTTCTTTAAATGCAAGGGTAAGTGAAATTGATGATCAATTTGCCACCAATACCATACGATACTCATTCGCACGTACCAATGCAAAAATATTCATACATACGTTATACATGTTATTTAGAACTTCAATTGAAATCTCCTGCACTTTATGTGATGACATACATATTAGGTCCGTTTATTATTAGCTAGTTATGAATAGTTAGCCAAGTTTCGGCTGGAAAATCGTTTCTTGAGTCAAAAAAAATAGCAGAAGAGAGCTATTGACAGCTCCAAATTTCAGCTAGTAAAATTTTCCCTAGCTGAAATTATTTGCTGCCAAAGTAAGAAACAGCTGTTGAAAAAATAAACAAACGAATACTTTTGATTTTTATTACTTTTGAAATTTTCTGAATTTTTGAAATAGAAATAAAGAAAATTAAATGTTATGATGTTTTTGTTTTGGCCAGCCTTCGTTTTATGATTCTAAGTTTTGTTGAGCTTTTTGGCCTTATTTTAATTAAAAAGAATGTTTTGTATACATGTATGTATTTTGTTTATTTATTTATTATTTTGCCCGACGTTTCGGTAAAACTCCTTTACCATCTTCAGGGGTCGACTTTATTTTTGCAAAATCACACGAACATGGAGATATGAAAGAAAACAAACATTTAGATTTAGATTTCGTGTGATTTTGCAAAAATAAAGTCGACCCCTGAAGATGGTAAAGGAGTTTTACCGAAACGTCGGGCAAAATAATAAATAAATAAACAAAATACATACATGTATACAAAACAAAATTAAATGTTTTTTTTAGAAAAAATAACCATTAACAGTCAAAAAAGGCATTAAAATTACTAATCGCTAATTTTTACTATTATTCCGTTTCTTGATTTTCTGTTCGTTTCGCACTTTATGAGCGCAATTCTTTCCGTTTTGCTCACTTCACAGCTAGTTTCTAGTTTAATAAGAAACAAACCTATTGTTAATTTTGAGGGTTTTGAGTTTGGTGTTTTTAAGGTGCGGGAAATGGCGCAACTAGTATATAGAATAATAATAGTAGGTGGTATTAGTCCATATTTTCACCAGCGCGCATAGGTAGATTTTCAAGTTTTATGCGGCCAAAAATATTTTATTGTCTACATCTATTCCAAACTGCTTGTTTAATGCGTTAAAAGTCGATTTTATTGAAAACAAGTAAGGAAGCCTAAGTTCGAGTGGAATCGAACATTAGATACTCAGCTGTATGCTTTCATTGTTTGTTTGCGTTTGATGAAAACACGTTGTATTTTATATAAAGCGAGTGCTGCATAAAGTGGGCGTAGCCACGCCCATTTTCAACATTTTTATCAGTCATCCAACTAAGCATATGAATATTATTCTTTGTGCAAAATTTCATTCCTTTATGACTTCTAGTTACAAAGAAGTCTTGTTACAAATTCCCAAAGGGTGTTCCAGAAATATCTTTGTTAAAAAGTAGGCGTGGTCATAAACCGATTTCAATAAATTTTTGCGTGTCTATTAACACAAGTTATAAAAGTGTATAAACCAAGTTTCGTCATAATATCTCAATTATTTGTCGAGTTGTGGGCTCTGAAATCTCGTTGATTCCTTTGTCTGAAAAGAGGCGGTGCCACGCCCATTTTCCGAAATTTTTCTATTTTTTGTTTCCGATCTATTGTAGAACTCATGCCACAAAATTTCAATGAATTATCTTTATATTTGACAAAGATATCGCTTAAAATGTTTTTATTAGGCCACTTTATGATACCCATATATAAAAGTGGGCGTGGTCGTCAACCGATTTCGCTAAAATTTCGAACATGTATTACTACAAGTAGTGAAAGTGTATAGACCAAGTTTCGTCATAATATATCGATTATTTGTCGAGTTATGGGCTCAGAAATCTCGTATATTCCTGCTTCTAAAAGGAGGCGGTGCCACGCCCATTTTCTAAAATTTTTGTATTTTTTGTTTTATGTCCATAATTGGACACCTTCCATAAAATTTCAATGATATATCTTTATATTTGACAGAGATATCGCTTAAAATGCTTTTATTAGGTCACTTTATAATACCCATATATAAAAGTGGGCGTGGTCGTCAACCGATTTTGGCAATTTTTCGTCCAAACATTTGCCTAAGTAAGTATATCACGCCTATCAAATTTCATCGATATATCTTCAACGGTTTCTGAGTTATGACTCATAAAACTTTCAATGTTTGCCCCTTAATAAGTGGGCGTGGCACCGCCCATTTTCCAAAATTTCACCATATTTCTTCATAAGGGCCTGAGCTCAATACGTGTGTGAAATTTTATCACTCTAGCTCTATTAGTGACCGAGATAAAAAATTTCCGATTTTTACTATATAGGGGAGGTGGGCGTGGTCATGGTCCGATTTCACCCATTTTCAATACCATCCGTTCCTGTCTTGATACCAACTTACATTTCAAATTTCATCAAAATATCTCAATTTTTGCGCGAGTTATCGTGCTCACAGACGGACAGACGGACAGACGGACAGACGGACAGACGGACAGACGGACAGACGGACAGACGGACGGACATGGCTCAATCGATTTCTCTTTTCACCCTGATCATTTTGATATATATAAGTCTATATCTATCTCGATTATTTCATTCTGTTACAATCCACCGTTAGGAAATCAAAACTATAATACTCTGTGTACTAGTACAGCTGAGTATAAAAATATATAGTGACTCAAAAAAAATCATACGCCAAAGTTTTTAAATTTATTTCAAAGAGTTCTGTCGAAAATTTTACTTTCTTATTTTAGTTTAAAAATATAGAAAATTTTTCAATAAAAATCGTTTTAAGCAGGATTTCTGAGCTTATGGAAAAAATCTGAAAAATCGGAGAAATTTCTGAAAGTGGATTAAAAATTTCAAAGCAAGGCCATAATTTATAGAAGATTTTGAGGAGATTTCTAAGTGTACTGTTATATAGCCAACCAATTTTAGTGTAAAAAGTGAAATTCTCAATGCTGTGAAAAATTCCGTCAATTTTAGAAGTTTTTTTCTGTAGGGTGTAGGGTGAGACCGTTCCAATTAAAATTTCCGAAAAGCAAATGAAAATTTTCAAAAAGTTGAATGTTGCATATTGTTATATTAAAATTGAATGAATGATTCTTAGCCCCTAATAAGTTTCGACTAGCGGCAGGGACACCCCCGTTGTCTATAAAAGCCGAGAAGACCCGGTCTATTATAAACGTAGAGGGATTTTGGATTTTGTATTTGTACCAATTTTAAAATTTTCAATTTTGGCCGCATAAATTCGTAAAATCTACCTATGTATGTGCAGCGTCTGCCCTTAAAAAACATCTTCCAAAAAAAGAAATTTTCAAAACCCCCCCTTCCCGAAATCCTGGATCCGCGCCTGGTGGGAATAAATATGCAATGTATAAGATTATCTGAACTTGAGATTTTACTTAATGCCTGTAAAAATGGAATATTAAAAAACGAAATTATATAAGAAAATTATTATTGTGATGTATTGTGGAACGATCTTCCGTCATCCCTTGTCAATTTTGGTTTGGAGACAAACCGGTTTCGGCTAATATGCGCCATCTTCAGTGTCTTTTTTCGTTCTGAGTTATTTTGTGTAAGTTCGATAGTAGTATACTTACACAAAATAACTCAGAACGAAAAAGACACTGAAGATGGCGCATATTAGCCGAAACCGGTTTGTCTCCAAAGCAAAATTGACAAGGGATGACGGAAGATCGTTCCACAATACATCACATTCCTACTCTGTCGGAAAAACAAGCAACCAAAAAGTATTTACACATCTATTCCGGTTTACGATCCACTTTCATCGGAGGTGAATCGGATCAAATGGCATTCTGCAATTCGATTGACGTCCGATGAACGGCAGATTTTTTCGAAGTTCGGAAATCGGCATTCTGGTTCAGGATGGATCGGATTTTTGACAGTTTATCGGAGCGATTCTTTCCGTCAGCTTTTGTGTGTCGGAGGCAATAGAAATTTTGATTATTTTTGGAAATATTACCAATTTAATGTAATTAAACTATGATTTTAAAATTTATGCAACATTATTATACAAACAGGCTTGGTTTAGCTATGCTACTGGCCTTTTCTTTGCAAAATAAGTGAACAAAATGAATCTGCTTTAGTACAATAGACTGAATAGAGGGAAATAAGTACAAGGAGTTGCAACGTATTGAACTTTTATTTAATAATAAAATTTATTATCCTTTTTAGCAATATTTATATATTATTGTTTAATAAAAGCTTCTGAAAATAATTTTAATTGTGTATTATTACTACGATCATGTAATATGAGTGGGTAGCGCAACTCGGTCATAATTTCTGTGCCAAGATGTACTCCTTTAAGCATTTTTGCCTGACTGTGTCTTTTTAAAGATTTAAAATATCGCCTTGCAACATGATTTACAAACATTTGCACGAGAAACTAACAAATCGAAGAAACGTGCTCACTTTCTATATCTGTTCATGGTCAACGCGTCCTGGCGAGTCACAAAATTCCTGCTACACGATATGTACATATTCATGATTTAATTGATCGCAACCTGGATCTCAAATTTGCTTTTATGTTTTGCGATCCATAAAAACTTGTTGATATGCGACCAGTGACACTATAAATAGTGTAAAACAAACCAACTGCAAGAGGTTTTCGCATGAAACTTTGTTGGAAAAAGCTGTAAATGTTATTTTCACTAAAGTTGGCATTTTCATTGCCCTTGAGTTCATGGAGTCCAGTTTTTTTCATTATTTTTAAATTACTAATGGTTAAAGTGGCCGCTGTGGTGCAGTGGGTAGAGTGCTCGCCTGCTATGCCAGAGGTCTCGGGTTCAAACCACGGTCCGAGCAAAACACCAAAAAATTTTTCTAATTAGTAAAATCCAATTATTGGGTTTTTTAAGAAGCAGCGGTCACCTCTCGGCAGTGGGCGGCATACCCTCCGAGTGTATTTCTGCCATGAAAAAGCTTCTCACAAAAAAATGCATTCGCCGTTCGGAGCCGGCATAAAACTGTAGGTCCACCCAATTAGTAGGAAAAACAAAAAGGAGCACACCTCGAATTGGGAGAGAAGCTCGGCCATAAAACTCGTCAGAGTTATAATAGCGCCATTGTATTATTATTATTATAATGGTTAAAGTGGGAATCGCAATAATGTACCACTGGTGTTAAGGGAAAATTTGTATATAATGAACCACGATCCTATCGCAGATCATAAAAAAGTCGCTCCCGCGGACGAATATAGCGCAAGAGATATTCCTTGTTAAAGCAATGTGTGTGTAGAAGACTTCTTTGTGTCACCGGCCTTTGGGCGCGCTTTAAAAAAACCTCAGCCGGCAGAATTCTCCTTTTGGAGAACTTTAATATTATAATTTAACAATTGAAAGCGTTAAAGGTAGATGAATTATCATCCAAAGAATATTTCCTGAAAGTTTCACTGAAAAATTCGCAGTAGTTTGTAAATAAATAAAATTGGTTCATTCTATCCAAGCTTAGCCGGTGTTAATTTCCGAATTACAAGGTATTATCGCATGAAACTTGGTGGCAGTATTCTATAAATGCCGTTTTCATATATGTTGGCACTTTTTTTTTATAATAGAAAGCAATATTTTAAAAAATTGAATTAAAATTAATGTCTAAATTCCTTTGTTCTTCCATTTATTTTTCCACTAAATAAGCTGCTGCAGCAATGGAATCCATTTTTTAACCATTTAATATATTCTTTCTGAAAATTTAATCTAAAACTTACTGAAAATATAAATTTGCTGTCAAAAATACAAATGTGCTGTCAAATAATACATATTATTTCGCATAAACGCTATCTAACACTGATTCGAACATAGTTTAACACTTAACAACACTTATGTTCGAAACGTCGTAAACCAGAATACCAATTTTCGTTTTGTCGTAGCAGTCGGCGTCGCCGCGATCGGAGTTCCGAGGGATTGTAGAATAGCTGTGTTAAAATTATTACTTATAACCGTAGCACATAGGTAGATTTTCAAGTTTTATGCGGCCAAAAATATTTTATTGTGTACATCTATTCAAAATTGCTTGTTTAATGCAAAATTTTAATAATTTGTGTCGATTTTATTGAAAAATATATACAGTGACCCAAAAAAAAAAATCATACGCCAGAGTTTTTAAATTTATTTCAAACAGTTCTGTCGAAAATTTGACTTTCTTATTTTCATTTAAAAATGTAAACAATTTTTCAATAAAAATCGCCTTAAGCAGGATTTCTAAGCTTATGGAAAAATCCGAAAAATCGTAGAAATTTCTAAAAGTGGATTAAAAATTTCAAAGCGCGGCCAGAATTTATAGAAGAATTTGAGGAGATTTCTAAGTGTACTGTTATGTAGCCAACCAATTTTAGTGTAAATGTGCAATTCTCAATGCTGTAAAAATTTCCGTCGATTTTAATAATTTTTTTCTGTAGGGTTTTTGCGTTATATGTACGTGAGACCGTTCCAATTAAAATTTCCGAAAAGCCAATGAAATTTTTCAAAAAGTTGAATGTTGCATATTATTATATTACAATTGAATGAGCTGCAAAATTGCATACTCAAAAATCTTCTAAAAAATGTAGCTTTATAATTCTTAGCCCTTTTTATGATAAGTACTTCCTTAACTTTGAAAAATTGGAAATACTAAAAATACTGCCTGAAAAGTTAACAATAATCGCTGCTAAATATCTGGGTTACTTTCGAGCATCACCTACATTAACCAAGATATGCGTTAGAAATATAAACATTAAAATTAAATATAAAGCACAAAACGAAAATTATTGTAGGTACATATGAAAAACCCTGTATCTAGTAGTGAAGTGCGGCTTTGTGCGACGTAATTTGTTGTCGGCAAACTACTAATTCAGGGCCGTGCGCAGGAATTAGCCTTGGGGGGGTTTTTAATTTTGGTTTGCATTCGCATACATTTTTCGCTAAGATAAACATATTTGCTGAAACAGATATCCAGACCCATACACCATAAATTTAAATGTTCTTTAACTTTTCTGAAACTCATTCTGATTCATCAAAACCTAGTTAACCAGGTCCTGAATAGTACACGGAAAGAAAAATTAGACTTGATTTTGAACTTAGAAAATAATTTCTTAATATCAAGAAAATCCAAGAAAATTGGATTTTAAATAAATAAGAAAACATTTTCTTGCTTCAAGTAAAATTGGATTTTAAATAAATAAGAAATAATTTACTTAGGGTAAGTGTTTTTTTCTTGTTTTTTGAAATAAATTAAGAAATTATTTTTTTGTTGCAAGTAAAACTTTTCTTATACGAGCTTAAGTAAGTAATGCGAGAGACACACATCGTAGTATAGTAATAATATTTCGATCTATACCACATATGTGTCACCCTCATATTGTAGTTTAATTGAAAATTTTCATAGCATAGCCAAATCATAATATTGATATTCTAATATTCATACCACATGTGTGTCTGAGGCATAAGAAAATATTAAATATTAAATTAAGCAAATATTTTCTAAAAATATTAAAAACGTAAAAAATAAGTAAAATGAAAACTAATCATGAGGGATTAGAAAACCATAATTAGCCAACTAGTATTTTCCTAGGACTTGTTTATTGAAATGACAACATTTTATTTAATATAAATGAAGATGCAAATAGTGAACTCCTTATACCAAATGCTTCACTAACAATCTGAGAATTGCAAAAATATTCAGAAATATGCAAAGCGGATGGCAAATGAAAAAAAATACATGTAACTTTGGAAATGCAAATTCAGCAAGAAAAATTTTACTTCGCTCAAGAAAACGTTTTCTTATTCATTTAACATTTTTTTTCGCTGTATTTTGTTGTTCCAATTCGTCGAAACACAATTTTCTTAAATTCTTCTTCATATTAGCAAAAAGATTTTCTTCATTTAAGTAAATTTAAGAAAAGATGTTCCTTGGGCCGATTTCATAATGAAATTCTTAAAGCTCCTTTCCTTAAAGGAGCCTTTTAGTTAAGGAGCCATTTAAAAGTTCTTTAAAGTGGGAGTGATTTCATAATAATATAATATTAAAAGGCTCCTTTAACGTCAAATAATTTTCATAAATTTAAAAATATTGAAATTTGACTTTTATTTTTTTCTGAAAATAAATAAATTTTTTGATTATGGCTTTTTTATTTTTTTTTTTTTTTTGAAAAAAAAAGAAAAAGAACAAAGAAGCATAATTTGGAAACCCAGTGCAGAAAATATAGGAAGCGGTCATCCAACATCACAAAAGAGAAGAAGATGAATATTGCATTATACGACTCAACAAACAAAACAACAAACAAAATCGGTTCAAAAATGTTAATAAATTTTTGATATTTGATTTTGACACATTACAGAAATGAAATTTTTTTCTGGCAAAAGGAACCTTTAAATAACTTAAATGCCCGTTTTGGGGTATTTAATTTTAAATGAACTTTTATCTTCAAAAAGACTTTATGAAATCGATCAGAAAATTAAAGGCTCCTTTAGAATTTAAAGGAACTTTTAATTTGATTATGAAATCGGCCCTTATTTATTTAAACATTTTTTTTCAACATTTTTTTTCTATAGATTTTATTAGTGTTCTTGAATAAGAAAATAATTGTCTCATTTTTGGAAAACTCAATTTCTTATTTCCAGTAATAATTAAGTCAATTTTTCTTATTTCCCCAAAAAAATTTCTAAATTGAGTTCAAGAAAGCATTTTTCTTGATTCAAGTATACAAATTTCTTTCCGTGTACTGTTTACAGTACTTGTTAATTGAAACTGCTCACTGTTTTCACAAAATGAACATTTTTTGTTCAGTACAATTTTTTTAAAAATGCCAAACGAACATATGCTACACAATTTTGTAATTTCGGAAAGCTCCAAGTGCAATTCAAAGTGCCGAACCTATGTATTGGCCAACCTTATTTTTTGCAACTTTTACCAATTCTTCTTCCGTAAAATTATAATTATAAAATTTATAAACTGTATTTTGAAAATTTTTGCAAAATCATTGCAACTTAGATTTGGTCATGGGGGGTTTTAACCCCCAAAACCCCCCCGTGCGCACGGCCCTGTACTAATTGTACTAGATATCATGTCCGAGGGTTAATTTGACTGAGTCTGACAGAGCAACATAACAAAACCAATTTTTAACTTTAAAAGCTTAAAACTATAAACTTAGAATTATTGGAAACCAAGGATATTATTGAAAAGTGTTAATAATTACTTGAACCTTTAGGATTCATCACGATTACTTAAATGAAATGCTTTAAATAATAAATATTCAAGTTGAAACTAGCACTTAAAAATATGTAAGAAAAAAACAAAAAAAAAATAACTTCAGATATGCTAAGTTACGACCATCTGGGGCAAGTGCAGAGTATGGGGTCGGGAAAAAAGCGATGAATTATTGTTCCCCATTCTATTTCCAATATGTGGGTATGTTTTTTTTCTGTAATTGTTCAATTCAATTTTGGGCGCATAAAACTTGAAAATCTACCTATGCGCGTAGATTTCCAGAAGAGAATATGAGACTTACTTTTGAAGTATAGTTAAAGGCCCTTGGCAACTGACAATCTGGCATGTCAAGCAGTGTGTATGTGTGAGTTTTTTGTGTGTGTTAGTGCAATCGGCAGTCGTCGTGCTACACGTTCTTGTTCGGGTTCCCGTTGATGAGAATTAAACCTTTTAGATATTTGCGTCAATCACCCGACACTCACACATATGTATACACTTCTTAACATTCCAGATTTGAAGTGGCCAGGGGCCTTAAGAGTTTGATATATGTATTATAAGCGATATTTGTGTACTATAATGTTAAATTATAGTCTGAAAAAATTACATTTCGCTAGCTTAGAGTGCAAACTGTGTAAGTCCACTTTTATGAAAAAGTGTATTTTTATGTAGAACGCTAGAAAAATCAAATACGCACCGCGCTAAACAAGTCTGAGATACTTGTCATATTTCTACTCGTTGTTATTCAGTGATACGCAAATTGTGTAAGTCCAAAAAGCGAAAAAAATTGTGTAAGTCCAAAATATTTATATGAACAGAAATTTTTTTTCATTTCGAATTTTTTTTCTTTTTTGTTTTTTGTCTCTCCTACAAAGTTTTAAAAAAGGACTTACACAATTTGCATTCTAAGCTAGCGATTTTTATCATTTGTAAAAAAAATTGTAGTTTTTTTTTGGTAATTTTAATACAGACAATTGCGCTCATGTTTATCGAAACTTAGTTTTCCAACAACAAAAATATATAAAATAGGTGTTATTTGTTAGTGCAAAGTCCTCTCTCAGTTGAGTTGAAATTATTTCCAACAACAACCACAAAGGATAGCTGCATGGTTACAGAAACATATGTATATACATACATACATATTTAAAGGTTACTGTTCTATGTATTGTTGTTCTTGTGTATTTTTGTTTACACTTGCGGTATTTTCAATTGTTTATATTTTCATGTTTTCTATGTCTCCAAATTCACTTGTTTAAGTTTTTGTATTCGCTCATCTGTTCAGTCGAAAAAACATAGGCAAACAAGTAAGTTTAAGTTGTTTATGTCTATAAGAGTTTATGTACGTATATACATATGTAAATGTATATGTATTAACGTATTTAATATTGTTTTTCAGTCCTGAAGATGACCTCAGAATGAGGTCGAAATATCGACAATAAATGTTTTTTAAAAAAAGTTCAAAAATTTTTATGTTTTGGAATTTTTAAACGGCCTTGAGCTCAACAATAAATAAATAATTTTAATTTTCCAAAAACATACATCCATGACAAAGGAATTATTCCTGACAATTCTAAAATTCTGCATCAAAGAAAACTCGTATTTTAAATTCAACAACAAAATATATGAACAGAGAGCAGGAATGCCAATGGCTTCGCCGGCGTCGCCTATAATAGCTGACATATTTATGGAAGACCTACTTAGCAAATTTGAAAGACAATCTGCGCAGAAACCGAGACTACTTACAAAGTACGTCGATGATCTATTTGCCATCATCAAAGCAGAAGATGCAGATAATATACTACATATGCTCAACAATTATAATAGATCAATAAAATTTACAATGGAAAAAGAAAACAATGGTAACCTACCTTATTTGGACACACTAATAATTAGAAGAAACAACAAAATAACATTTGACTGGCACGAAAAGCCCACTGCATCAGGGAGGCTAATAAATTATCATTCGAAGCATGAAAAGAAGATTATTATAAATACTGCCAAAAATTTTATAACTAGAGTACTCTCCATAAGTGACAAAATATACCACAAGAAAAATATCCCTTTAATTAAGAAAATTCTGACAAACAACGATTTTCCTTCCTACTTGACAAATAAAATGATAAACCTCTTCTACGTTGGAAATAAATTAGAGAGAAAAAATAAAGAAACAAAAATATATAAAGCAATGACATATGTCCCGGGGATATCGGAAAGAATAAAAAGGTCCAGTATATATGACAAAGAAAACTATAATATCGCATTTACATACAACAATTCCTTAAAACTCTTATACAGCAATACTAAGGACAAAATCCCAAAATATGAGAAATCCAACGTTGTGTATGAAATTCCATGCAGTGGTGACGGGTCCCACGTATGCGAAAAGGTATATGTGGGGACAACAAAATCCAAATTGAAGACAAGGATTTCCGCTCATAAGTCCAATATAAAACTAAGGAATAATTCTTCGGACAACAAGACAGCCTTGTCATACCATTGCGGCAGTACGGGACATTATCCAGATTTTGACAATGTAGCAATTTTAGACAATGAAAAACACTATCATAAACGATACACCCTTGAAATGCTACACATTTTGAACACCCCTAGTACAAAGAGAATGAACTTTAAGTCCGACACTCACAATTGCGCTCATGTATATAGAAATTTGGTCATTAGACAACAACAATTATAACAATGCATGTTTGTTTGTTTCGCGCGCATCCCCATCAAAACTGGTTTCTCAACTAAGCTTAAGCAACAACAACAAAGGAGAGCTGCAGTGATATGAATATGTATATATTTACGTCTTACTGTTCGTCTTATTCCAATGTATTGTTGTTCCTGTATATTTTTGTTTACCCTTACGGTATATTTTCAATTGTTTACATTTTCATGTTTCTTATATATGTACATATGTCTCCAAAAATTTTGTTTACATTGTTCATTTTTCCAATGTCACCTATTCCATAATTTTTTGTTGATTTTCTAGTCAGTCGATTAAAACAAGGGATTTGTGTAAGTTTCGCTTTTCTGATGATGTTTATATTCAAGCATATGTATCAATACATATATGTATATAAATGTAATCATTGTGTTTGTTTTTCCAGTCCTGATGATGATCTCAGACTGAGATCGAAATATCGATAATAAAAATAAAAATTAAAATTAAAAATTGTTTTTAATTTAATTTGTGGCCTGGAGCTCAAAAAGGAAAATAAATAATTTTAATTTTGGTAAATTTTTTACATTGGCTGTGACCCCCCCCCGAAAAATTCTCTAGCTACGCCACTGACTCCACCAGAACAAAAACGCATCGAGTCATTTCACTTGATAGAAACTCCCGATATGCTCGAACGCTTCTCATCCTTCGGGAAAGCTCTACGCGTTTTTGCATACATATATCGCTTCATACACAAAGCGAAAAAACTTAAAATTGCTCCAAGTCTCACTCAGGTGTAATGCGTGTGAATGGCAGACTCGCCCACTCACCTCTTAGCGAAAATGAACGCCACCCCATAATAATTCCAGATAATTCGAGATTTTGCTCATTATTGCTGGATTTCACTCACTCCACCTTGTTGCATGCAGAAAAGCAATTAATGATTCGCATGATACAACAAGAATATTATATTCCTCGCCTCAAGCAAAAGGTCAAAAAATGCATATTTCACTGCAAGACCTGTACCATTTACAAACAGCAAACCAGATCTCAGATAATGGCTGCACTTCCCCCTGAAAGATGCACATATTCTCTACCATTTCACATCACAGGAATAGACTTCGCAGGACCCTTTCAAGTAAAAACGTCGACGCTTCGAAAAGCATCATATGCAGAAGCGTACGTTTGCGTCTTCGTTTGTTTCTCCACAAAAGCAGTCCATCTCGAAGTCTGCTCAGATTTGACGACAGCTGCATTCAAAGCAGCATTCTCTCGCTATGTTAGTCGCCGTGGACTTCCCCACCGACAATGGCAAAACATTCGTCGGTGCAAGCCGAGAATTGCAAAGAGAATTTGCCAAATTTCTGCAAGAAACTGCAGCCGACATAGCTAATAAATACTCCATTCACGGCATGTCACGGCAATTCATCTCACCATATGCCCCTCACATGGGAGGATTATGGGAAGCCGCAGTTAGAAGCTTCAAAACCCATTTCCTCAAAGTGGCCGGCAACCACAAATTTACATTCGAGGAATTCACCACTCTACTTACTCGAATTGAAGCGGTTCTCAACTCACGACCGCTCTCTCCCATGTCTCAAGATCCAAACGATCTTCTCGTTCTAACCCCTGGACATTTCTTGCGTGGTGCTCCTTTACTCTAGCTCCCAGAGCCAAATTCCGAAAATCTCTCGCTCATAAACAAATGGCAAAAATTGCAGGTATTACACCATCAATTCAGCACTCGATGGAAAAATGAATATCTCAGAGAACTAAATAAGCGAAATAAATGGAAAACCCAACAAGCAAACGTTAAAGAAGGCGATTTAGTAGTCATAAAAGATGACGCACTCCCTCCAAATGAATGGCGACTCGGACGCGTAATAAAACTTCACCCTGGGTCCGACGAACAAGTCCGAGTAGTCGATGTACGCACCCAAAATGGAGTATACACACGCCCCATTGCAAAACTCTGCTCTCTTCCACCTGCACAATGATATTTCTACCCAGTGTACTTCTCCCCTTCTCTCGCATCCAGCTAACATTATGGGCTTTCTCTTCCATTCTCTTTACAGACGATACCCTCGATACAACACATGCCGGTTGTGTTGCCAGGAGCACTCACTCCGCCTGTGCCGCGCCTTTCTGGCAATGACGCCTGAGGAACGCTACGACTCTGTTCGAGCTCATGGCTACTGCATAAACTGCCTGGCAACTTCTCACGTGACCGGAGCGTGTAATTCTCCCGATCGCTGCCGCCGATGCGGCCTGGCACCACTCATTCATCGGCAAAACCGGCATGAACCAAGGGAAACCCACCGACACCAGCGTGCAATACCAAGACCAAGACCCATGAGTACAAATCGGAGGGTTATTGTAAAACGCTCTATACAGAAGCGGCAGAACAGTGGCAATCAACAACGGATGCAAAATTTGTTCAAGAAGGCAGTCGAATCACTGGAGGAGCACAAGGAGTTGTTAATCCCCTCATCCGTGCAGGCCGGCCGCCATGTTGAAGACATGGACGAAAACTTAATTGAATTCGATTAAAATCCTGTTTAATACACATTTTTTTTTCCCTTACCTTTTATGTCCGCTTTCTCTGGAATTACCCCTTCTGTACTTACCTACTTTCGTGCAAAATACTTACCTCGTCACTGGAATTACCCATACTCACGTTCACTCTATCATACTTACCCTTTCCATACTCTTATATACCTATGTACTTACCTTCTCTCCTTGGAAGAGTCCCGCTATCCACTTACCTTTTTCTGCTCTATCGAATAAAAACATGTATATAATGAGTTAGTTGAGTTAAGAACTTCGACACACATCACCGCGTTAAACGAATATTAAAAATAAAGTCTTGAGAATAGAATCTAACATATAAACCAACTTAAATATACAAATTCTATAAGTGAAACAAATAAAAGAAATTTAGGAGTAAATTGTGAAAACCAAATACAGAACTAAATACATATACAGAAAATAAAGTGTTTTTTGTTGGGGTAAGTGGAAAAAAATTCAACAACTATTTACAGCGAAGGTTGAGTGTATAGCTATTTCACGAAAAACCATTTTCGATCATCAGCACTCTTTTCGGAAGTGGATGCACTGGGGATTGAACCCGAGTCCATTCCATCTTCAGCCGCAATGACCCAACGCATAAACACACTCGGCCATTGAGACTCTGTGCAAGCTGTTGGATTTTCCCCACTTTTGCCTTTTTCATTTTCAACATTAACGTTAGTGTGTATATGCTTTTGCATATATTCTACCCAAACGTGCTGAATTTTTGTTGGCAGTTCGCAATGAACATTTGTTGTTGGTATGTATTTTTTTTTTTTTTTTTTTTATATACCAACAACGTTAACAATTTTACTTGAAAGAGTTTTTAGTGCTTAGCCCAACAATTAAAAATTGAATTAAAATAAAAATTTCGTGCTAAGCACTAAAAACTCTTTCAAGTAAAGTGTTTTTTATTTTAAAAGAAAACATAACGAAACCTACACGCAGCTCACATATAGTGAAGCAATTTGTGTACAGATGAATTGTGTACCAGTATTTGAAGGTTTACAATGTCCATTAAATAAAAAATATTCTTTCAAAAGTCTCTATGTTTCATTTATACTTCAAAAGTCTCTATCTAAAATAGGTCACTCTAAGGCATAGATGCTCATGCCTATGCCCTTGAATCACATTTGTTTTTGTTTTTCCCCCCAGACATAGGCACAGATACAAATTCGCCCTTTGAATATAAAAATAAAATTTTCTTCCCCTGCCATATGCCCACAGTTATAAAAAATTTCAAATGAATGTGATTGAGTTTCTTATGGGAAGGGCGAAGCTACGTTAGCTACGTTGGCGTCGCCCTTCCCATATGAAATTGAAAATTACACTAACAAATTGAAAATAAAATTTTTTTGAAAAAATTGAGTTCTTGAATTGAAAAGCGACGTAACTCAAAACCCAAATAAATATAATAAATGGAAGAAATGCAAGAAAACCTTTTTCTTTACAAACGAAGCTTTGAAGTAAAACCTTGGGTAAGGAAGAAGACTTTTGCTGGGAGGAGACTAACATTTAGCAGTCCCTAAATACGTTATTCATGGATTCAAAAAATTTTGAGTTTTGCAATTTTTTAATTTAGGGTGCGATTTGTAGGCAAAGGAAAAAACTGAACAAAATTTCTAGTTAATATTGAAAAATGTGTGGCAAAAGTGTATTTCAAATTATTTGAAGAAAAATAAAAGTAGATTTTAATAAGAACAAGTAAGGAAGCATAAGTTCGAGTGGAATCGAACATTAGATACTCAGCTGTATGCTTTCATAGTTTGTTTGCGTTTGATGGAAACACGGTGTATTTTATATAAAGGGAGTGCTAGATAAAGTGGGCGTAGCCACGCCCATTTTCAAAATTTTTATCAGCCATCCAACTAGGCATATGAATATTATTCTTTGTGCAAAATTTCATTCCTTTATGACTTCTAGTTACAAAGATGTCACGTTACAAATTTCCAAAGGGTGTTCCAGAACTATATTTATTAAAAAGTAGGCGTGGTCATAAACCGAATTCAATAATTTTTTGCGTGTCTATTAACACAAGTTGTAAAAGTGTATAAACCAGGTTTCTTCATAATATCTCAATTATTTGTCGAGTTTTGGGCTCCGAAATCTCGTATATTCCTTTGTCTAAAAAGAGGCGGTGCCACGCCCATTTTCCAAAATTTTTCTATTTTTTGTTTCTTACGCCACAAAATTTTAATGAATAATCTTTATGTTTGACAAAGATATCGTTTAAAATGTTGCTATTAGGCCACTTTATAATACCCATATATAAAAGTGGGCGTGGTCGTCAACCGATCTCGCTAAAATTTTCAACATGTATTACCACAAGTAATAAAATTGTACACTCTAAGTTTCGTCATTATGTATAAATTATTAGTCGGCTTATGGGCTCAGAAATCTCGTATATTCCTGTTTCTAAAAAGAGGCGGTACCACGCCCAGTTTCCAAAATTTTTGTGTTTTTCGTTTTATGTCCGCAGGTGGACTCCTGCCATAAAATTTCAATGATATATCTTTATATCTGACAGAGATCTCGCTTAAAATGTTTTTATTAGGTCATTTTATAATACACATATATAAAAGTGGGCGTGGCCGACAACCGATTTTAACAATTTTCCATCCAACCGTTTGCCTAAGTAAGCAAATCAAGCGTGCCAAATTTCATCGATATATCTTCAACGGTTTCTGAGTTATGACATATAAAACTTTCAATGTTTGACCCTTAATAAGTGGGCGTAGCACCGCCCATTTTCCAAAATTTCATAAAATTTCTTCTTAGGGGCCTGAGCTCAACACGTGGGTAAAATTTCATCACTCTAGCTATATTAGTGACTAAGATACCAAATTTCCGATTTTTTCTATATAGGAAAAGTGGGCGTCGTCATGGTCCGATTTCGCCCATTTTCAATACCAACCGTACCAGTGTCGATACCAACTTGCATTTCAAATTTCATCAAAATATCTCAATTTTTGCGCGAGTTAGAGTGTTTACTGACGGACGGACATGGCTCAATCGATTTCTCTTTTCACCCTGATCATTTTGATATATTTAATCTATATCTATCTCGATTATTTCATTCTGTTACAATCCACCGTTATGTGATTAAAACTATAAATCTCTGTGTACTAGTACAGCTGAATATAAAAATAGGAATTAGAGCTTTTTTTGCTGAAATATTATTGCGAGTCACAGTCTATGCTAATTAATTATAGGTACGTATATAAATTAATAATTAAGGTAAGTTACATATATGACAGAAATAAAATATGACAATTATCCACTCATAAGAAATGAAATTTTAAAATACTTACCCATGTTCGGAAGCAGGCCTTTTCTGGCCTTAAGTTAATCAAGACAAACCAAAGAAGCCTTTTATCACAAAAGCATTTGGAAGCAATTCTGCAATTATCCACCTCTGATTCGACAATAAATATTGACAATTTATTAAACAGCCTTGAATAAACTTATCACTTATTGTTATTATGTAATATGTAGATACATTTTTTTTTATATGTACGAGTTCATATCTTAATTTAATATAAATAAAATATGTTGTAAATATTGTACATATGTATGTATTTATATTGTATGTAGAATTTTCCAATCGTACAATAAAAATTTACTTGTAGTTTGTAACTTTTTTTTTTAAATCTAACACATTTTCCCCATTCAATACGAGAGCGTTGAGCACCCTTGCAGTAGACACTCACAAATTAGAACTCTTAGTAATTAGAAATTCCAGAAATTAGAATCAACTGTTTGAATACATTACACGCTCTGAAATTAGAATTTTCGATTTTGTTTTTTTGTTGCAAAATAGATACAAAAAAGGGAATCCCAAATCCTTATACATATATATTACGCTAAGCGATATTTTGTACGCACCATAACTTTTACACCTTTATACCGATTTTCGAAAATGGGGTGTCAACTGGAAGGGCTTAACCTGCAGATCTGCAGGAAGGTTTAATATTTCTGAAAAGGGTTGCCACCTGTTTAAAAATGTAATTCTCTGAATTCGTCTTTCATTTATTGAAGTATATATTAGTACCGTAAGATATAATATCTTTTGTAGTACAACAATTATATAAATAACATATGTATATGGTACAAAAGATGGTATTATAATATTATTACAAGAGAAAAAAAAAAATACATTATATATAAATAATGGCAAACATTACAATAAACACATTAAGACATAACTTTAACAATAGTTGACAAAAATTGACAATACTTAAAATATATTGAAACCCTATATAAACTAGATTATCGGATTAAAATGATCAGTTTAAGACTTTAGCTCTGGTTAAGAGAAGTTAAGAGAAGTAGGCGAAGAGAGTTTGCTTATAGTTGCTTTTGTTCACGTTATTTCTTATATTAGCTGGGATTGAATTCCAAATGCGAATGGTGTTAACGAAAAACAGCCTTGTAGAGTCAACGTAATTAAAGCTAGGTACAACCAGATACAACGGAGATTTTGAGGATATTAACTTAAACAGAAATGCCACACTTCTAGCTTTTTGGTAGTTGAAGATGTCACATCCTAAGAGTTTGGACCTCCATTCAGAAATATGATCAAACCTTCGTAACCCGAAAACGTAACGAGTTACGTGGTTGAAAGCTACTTCAACTTTATGCGCAGAACGCGAATCCAACTTGTTATAAATTAACTCTGAATATATTATTATTGGTAAAATTAACTGAATACTCAGCCTTTTTCTTATTTGAAGAGGTGTGAACGGTGCAGATTGCCTCAGATTGCGCAATATGGAGTATACCTTACCAATAACTGTGTTAATATGATCCGTACAAGTTAGATTCGAGTTGATGACAAGACCCAGATTCGTGATTTTAGACACGAATTGAATAGCAGTTTTATCAATACATATTTTAGGAATAGTGACATTAGTAAGCTTTTTCTTTGCAATGGGTAATACAAAGGATTTTTTCGTATTGAGGCAAAGACCATTATTATCAGCCCAGTGTCGTATAGAAGACAGATCATCATTGACCCTGTGGCAGAGAAAGTCAATATCCGAAAAATTGCCAGATAAATACATTTGTATGTCATCAGCGTATGCATGCATGCTCATGTGGTGACACACTGAGAAAATATCATTTATAAATACGCTAAATAATAAGGGCCCAAGAATGGAACCCTGTGGGACACCTTGACAGACGTTTTTACACCCGATACTTCGCATCCTGTATTAACAAATTGGGATCTTCCATTTAGATAACTACTTATGACCATTAAGGCGCTTTTTGAAAACCCAAAGTATGCCTCAAGTTTAGTTTGATTGATTTTTAAATGTCAGGTACCATATGAAAGGGCTTTGTGTGAAAATAAGTAATTTATTATAATTTTTACAAAAAGGGTTGCCACCTGTTCAAAAATTCAGTTTTACGCTATAGTTTGTTTGATTTTTAAATTTGAGATGTCATATGAAAGAACAATAGAAAGAGAAAGAGGACTGCGACAAGCCCGTATTTAGGGGGGGTTTGGGTGTTTGAACCCCCCACGAAATTCTGGTAGATAAATTTTACTTCTATCATATTCAAAGCTATATGTTGAAAACACAATTAAAAAATAATTAATTTGAGAAAATACCAAGAATTTCAGGTATAGGGGAGGGCTGGTATGAACCTGCTGAGGTCAAAACCATTTTCTTATGGTTAGGGTTTTGAGAGAACGTAATTTTGAGTTTTTTTATACTCAGTTGTACTAGTACACAGAGTATTATAGTTTTAATCACATAACGGTGGATTGTCACAGAATGAAATAATCGAGATAGATATAGACTTATATATATCAAAATGATCAGGGTGAAAAGAGAAATCGATTGAGCCATGTCCGCCCGTCCGTCCGTCTGTGCGTCTGTAAACATTCTAACTCGCGCAAAAATTGAGATATTTTGATGAAATTTGGAATGCAAGTTGGTATCGAGACTGGGACGGTTGGTATTGAAAATGGGCGAAATCGGACCATTACCACGCCCACTTTTCCTATATAGAAAAAATCGGAAATTTGGTATCTCAGCCACTAGTATAGCTAGAGCGATGAAATTTTACCCACGTGTTGAGCTCAGGCCCCTATGAAGAAGTTTGGTGAAATTTTAGAAAATGGGCGGTGCCACGCCCACTTATTAAGGGTCAAACATTGAAAGTTTTATATGTCATAACTCAGAAACCGTTGAAGATATATCGATGAAATTTGGTATGCGTGATTTACTTACTTAGACAAATGTTTTGACAGAAAATTGTCAAAATCGGTTGACGGCCACGCCCAGTTTTATATATGGGAACTATAAAGGGGCCTAGTAAAAACATTTTAAGCGATATCTCTGTAAAATATAAAGATCTATCACAGAAATTTTGTGGCATGAGTCCAACTATGGACATAAAACAAAAAACACAAAAATTTTGGAAAATGGGCGGTGCCACGCCCACTTATTAAGGGGCAAATATTGAAAGTTTTATGAGTCATAACTCAGAAACCATTGAAGATATGTCAATGAAATTTAGTACGCGATATATACTTACTTAGGCAAATGTTTGGGCGAAAAATTTCCAAAATCGGTTGACGACCACGCCCACTTTTATATATGGGTCTTATAAAGTGACCTAATAAAAACATTTTAAGCGATATCTCTGTCAAATATAAAGATATATCATTAAAATTTTATGGCAGGAGTCTAACTACGAACATAAGACAAAAACCGTAAAAATTTTGGAAAATGGGCGTGGCACCGCCTCTTTTTAGAAGCAGGAATATACGAGATTTCTTAGCCTATAACTCGACAAATAATTTATATATAATGACGAAACTTGGTGTGTACACTTTTATTACTTGTGGTAATACATGTTCAAAATTTTGGAGAAACCGGTTGACGGCCATGCCCACTTTTATATATGGGTATTATAAAGTGACCTAATAAAAACATTTTAAGCGATATCTTTGTCAAATGTAAAGATAATTCTTTGAAATTTTGTGGCATGATTTCTACAATAGACCGGAAACAAAAAATATAAAAATTTTGGAAAATGGGCGTGGCACCGCCTCCTTTTAGACAAAGGAATCTACGAGATTTCGGAGCCCATAACTCGACAAATAATTGAGATATTATGATGAAGCTTGGTTTATACACTTTTATAACTTGTATTAATAGACACGCAAAAATTTACTGAAATCGGTTTATGACCACGCCTACTTTTTAGCAAAGTTATTTCTTTAACACGCTTTGGAAATTTGTAATGTGACATCTTTGTAACTGGAAGTCATAAAGGAATGAAATTTTGCACAAAGAATAATATTCATATGCTTAGTTGGATGACTGATAAAAATTTTGAAAATGGGCGTGGCTACGCCCACTTTATGCAGCACTCGCTTTATATAAAATCCATCAAACGCAAACAAACAATGAAAGCATACAGCTGAGTATCTAATGTTCGATTCCACTCGAACGTAGGCTTCCTTACTTGTTTATCATAAAGATACATTTTAAAATACGCTTCTTTCTGTCTAATCGGTGTTATGATATCATGTCGGGTTCAGGAGTTATGATGAATCGAAAATCATCTTAAGTCCATATTTTTCACATATGTATTTGTAAAAGCCACTTAACTTAAGATAAGATAGAAGTGATAAGAAAAATTGCAAGAATTTCTTGAAAAAAGAACCTAATTTAATTTAGGTGGTATATTTTTTTTTCAATATGCTTTTGAAAAACCAACCTAATTACCAACTTGAGTCGATTTTCTATCATATTTCAGTTTGCCAAATGAACTTAATTCCAATTAGGAGGCTAAAATTCTATAAAATTTTGATGAAAATCAATTTGAAAAAAGAACCTAAATTCAGATAAGTTGGTGTTTTTTTCAAAAAACAATTTGGAAAAAGCACTTATTTTATTTGAAATCCATTTAAATAAAAACCGTTACGCCAAGAAATAAAAATTCAATTTAAAACAAGTAAGGAAGCCTAAGTTCGAGTGGAATCGAACATTAGATACTCAGCTGTATGCTTTCATTGTTTGTTTGCGTTTGATGGAAACACGGTGTAGGTACTTTATATAAATCGAGTGCTGCATAAAGTGGGCGTAGCCACGCCCATTTTCTAAATTTTTATCAGTCATCCAACTAAGCTTATGAATATTATTCTTTGTGCAAAATTTCATCCCTTTATGAGTTACAAAGATGTCACGTTACAAATTCCCAAAGGGTGTTCCAGAAGTATCTTTGTTAAAAAGTAGGCGTCGTCATAAACCGATTTCAATAAATTTTTGCGTGTCCATTAACACAAGTTATAAAAGTGTATAAACCAAGTTTCGTCATAATATCTCAATTATTTGTCGAGTTATGAGCTCCGAAATCTCGTTGATTCCTTTGTCTGAAAAGAGGCGGTGCCACGCCCATTTTCCGAAATTTTTCTATTTTTTGTTTCCCATCTATTGTAGAACTCATGCCACAAAATTTCAATGAATTATCTTTATATTTGACAAAGATATCGCTTAAAATGTTTTTATTAGGCCACTTTATGATACCCATATATATAAGTGGGCGTGGTCGTCAACCCATTTCGCTAAAATTTTGAACATGTATTACTACAAGTAGTGAAAGTGTATACACCAAGTTTCGTCATAATATATCGATTATTTGTCGAGTTATGGGCTCAGAAATCTCGTATATTCCTGCTGCTAAGAGGAGGCGGTGCCACGCCCATTTTCCAAAATTTTTGTATTTTTTGTTATATGTCCATAGTTGGACACCTTCCATAAAATTTCAATGATATATCTTTATATTTGACAGAGATGTCGCTTAAAATGTTTTTATTAGGTCACTTTATAAGACCCATATATAAAAGTGGGCGTGGTCGTCAACCGATTTTGGCAATTTTTCGTCAAAACATTTGCCTAAGTAAGTATATCACGCCTACCAAAATTCATCGATATATCTTCAACGGTTTCTGAGTTATGACTCATAAAACTTTCAATGTTTGCCCCTTAATAAGTGGGCGTGGCACCGCCCATTTTCCAAACTTTCATCATATTTCTTCATAAGGGCCTGAGCTCAATACGTGTGTGAAATTTTATCACTCTAGCTCTATTAGTGACTGAGATACAAAATTTCCGATTTTTACTATATAGGGGAGGTGGGCGTGGTCATGGTCCGATTTCGCCCATTTTCAATACCATCCGTTCCTGTCTTGATACCAACTTACATTTCAAATTTCATCAAAATATCTCAATTTTTGCGCGAGTTATCGTGCGTACAGACGGACAGACGGACAGACGGACGGACATGGCTCAATCGATTTCTCTTTTCACCCTAATCATTTTGATATATATAAGTCTATATCTATCTCGATTATTTCATTCTGTTACAATCCACCGTTAGGAAATCAAAACTATAATACTCTGTGTACTAGTACAGCTGAGTATAATGAACAACAGAATATTGGTTTATCATGGTACGCCCTTACTTCTATGAAAATATATGATGGAAAGACACTGTGCACTTGCAAACCTGCCAAATTGGAAATGTTGATGTTGTAATGAAATTGCTTATATTGTTAGATTATTTTTAACTACGAATTATTGCTAAACTGACTATTTTACATTTAAACTAACAGAAAAATATATACTTTAACTATAAAAAAAGTGTGATTCAACAAGAAATTAGTCGACATTGAAAAATGTAACATTGCCACCGTTGGGAGTTATTTTTACCTTTTCCCCTCAGTGTAATAATAATAACTTAAATTAACAAAACTTTCAATTTTTTCGATGAAGATAATTGCACATATAGTGAACATAAGTCTTGTTCTTCTTCTTGATTGGCGCTTAACCGTCTAGACGATTCTGGCCGAGTCCAACAAAGCGCGCCAATTGCTTCTGTTTCGTGCAGCATGGCGCCACTTGGGAACACCTAGGGAGGCAGGATCGCTGTCCACCTGATTTTGCCAACGGAGGAAAGGAGGTCTCCCTTTTCTTTTGCGTTCAGCAGGTTTCGATAGAAATACTTTCTTGACCGGAGCGCCTTCATCCATTCTCACGACATGACCTGCCCAACGCAGCCGCTGGATCTTTATTCGCTGAACAATGTCGATGTCTGTGTAAAGCTCGTACAGCTCATCGTTAAATCTCTGTCGATACTCGCCCACGCCAACGCGCAAAGGCCATAAATCTTCCGAAGAACTTTTCTCTCGAATACTCCAAGTGCCATCTCATCTGATTGTGAAATTGTCCATGCTTCTGCGCCGTACATGAGGACTGGAATGATGAGCGTCCTGTAGAGCATACATGGCCAGCCAATGGCTCCAGTGACTCCGTTTGTCTCCCAACAACATCGCTGTGGCGGTCCAGCATCGACCGACATTCATTGCGTATTTACGCCTTCATACATACATACATATGTATGTATGTTGTACATTTATATCTGCTACCTCGTTTATGTTGTTTAGCAAAATATTTGAATGCCTAGGTGCAGCATATCTTCTGAAGTATGTATGCATGTATGTACATACATACATAAGTACATGTTGTTGCAATAAACCGTTATTTGGCAAGATAATATTTTTATAATTCCGAGAGGAAGGTTGTTGCAATTTTTATTGATGTTGTTGTCGTGTGACTCCCTTACGCTTAAATCCTGGCCACCTATGCTGTAGAGTGTGATTTTTGTTTGTCGAGAGAGGACTTTACTTTTCAGTTGCCTACTTAGTCCAAAGTAGCATTTATTGGCAAGCGTGATTCTTCGTTGGATTTAAGTGCTGATATTATTCTTGGTGTTAATGCTGGTTCCCAAATAGACGAAGTCCTTAACAGTTTCGAATTTGTAGCTGTCAACAGTGACGTGGCTGCCAAGCAGTGGTGCCAGATTGAGGGAAATTTCCCTTTTTGAGGGATATTTCACTGCAAAATTTTTAACGAGGGAAAAAAGGGACATTTTGTTGTCGTCCATATAAAAAAAGGGATTTTTTGGTTGCAGAACTGTTTTTACATACCTACATATGTATAATTTATAGTATAACTTAAAATAAGCACATCTCACACTGAAAAGCTCCCATTTAGTGTATGAATACACACGCTTTCGCGTTAACTTATGCAATGCAAAGAGGAGTCCGTTACATACATGCGTACAAGTAAACATACAGTGAACTACACTGCGTATACGTAACTTATTTACATAAAAACCTACATACATACATACATACAGGTGAAAGTAATAAAATCATGTTAATAATCGCTCTTAGGTAATTTATTTTTCATTGTGCACATTCGTACTGTATTGTTAATAATTGAAAGAATCTTGGAGAGTTGGGAGCCACTTAAAAACTAATTTTGCCTGGCCTCATTTGAAGATAAGCGTAAAAAAGCAGAAACTATTTATGAAGAATTGAAGAATTGGAAATTAACGGAAATTAATTAAATCAATTTCAATTTCAATTTATTCATAATATAATTAGTACAATAAGATATTCATCTTTTTTAGTACAAAGAGAAATAGTGAAAAAAAAACGAGTGATTCTTACATTCTAAAACGCAATGATCAGATCATTATTACATATAATAAATAAACAAATACATATATAAATATAAATACGTATACATACAAGTAGGAAAGAATACATAGTGGTTTAAATCTATAGATGGTCAATGAATTATTTACTGAATGAATTATTTACTGAAATACGAATAAATAGATGTTTTAAAATTAGCACTCTACCCACTGCACCACAGCGGCCACCACAGCCCAATAGCCGGGTTTTAAACTCCGAGATGTGGTCAAACTTGGACAGGCCATAAACATAACGCGTCACATTATTAAACAATAAGTTGATCTTGCGAGCCGAGATACTGTCTAAGTTGCTGTAGACCACTTCCCCGTATGTAATAATGGGCATAATTAATTGCAAAGCAAGCTGGCGTCTAGTATCAACAGGTGTGTAAAATCCCGATTGCCATAGGCTTCTTAAAGTGGCATAAACCTTGCGGACAACCGAGTTGACATGGTCACCGCAGGTGAGACTTGAGTTGATTACAAAACCCAGGTTCACAGTTTTGTTAACTACTTTTAATGGCTCTACCCCAATTAGTATCGACGGAATGAAGTCAAATGACTTCATACGCTTTTTGGCTATAGGTAAAATATAAGACTTTTTGCTATTTAAAAGTAAGCCATTAGCAGTTGCCCAGTCAGAGATAGCCATAAGGTCAAGATTTAGATTATCAGATACTATATCAGGTCGATTGAAGGGGCCACAAGAGTATACCTGTAGGTCATCCGCATACGCATGCATTTTAGAAAACTTGCACACGCGAAAGACATCATTTATAAATAAGCTAAACAGCAGAGGACGCAAAATGGACCCCTGGGGCACTCCAGGTGAAAATTGCAAGAAATTGACAGCTAAAAGTTTTGGAACTTCTAGCTTCATATTTACATGTCGTGCATAACATTTACGTTGGTTATGAATTCGAAGATATTTTGTCAAATTTAAATTTGGAGGAAAAGATTGCATTCAAAAAAGTGTTTGCGCTTTTATGGAGCTTCTATTTTTCAGATAATATCACGTTTTCCATTTGACGGTGTTTTCGAAAAATTGCTGTTTTTAGATCCCGATATTGTTTTTGATTTCTCTAAAAACAATCGTGTATCACTTCTTGCTCTAACTAAAAAATTAAATCATAATATAATAAGAAGTCACACAAAAGGGAGTTACCTTGTCTGAAATCTCGTTTGGTCTCGAACGGTTCGGAGAGGTCCTTCCCAATTCTGACGGAGCTGGTGGTGTTAGTCAACGTCATTTGGCATAGCCGTATAAGTTTTGCAGGGAAACCAAATTCAGACATTGCGGCATATAGGCAATTCCTATTCGTGCTATCAAAGGCGGCTTTAAAATCGACAAAGAGATGGTGTGTGTCGGTTCCTTTTTCATGGGTTTTTTCCAGTATTTGGCGTATTGTGAAGATCTGGTCGATGGTAGATTTACCAGGTCTGAAGCCACACTGATAAGGTCCAATCAGATTGTTGACGATGGGCTTCAGTCTTTCGCACAATACACTTGCTAACACCTTATATGCGATATTCAGGAGGCTTATCCCACGATAATTGGCGCGTACTGTGGAGTCTCCTTTTTTGTGGATTGGGCAGAGCACACTTAAGTTCCAATCGTCGGGCATGCGCTCGTCCGACCATATTCTGCATAGGTGTTGATGCATGCTCCTTATCGACTCTTCGCCACCATGTTTGAATAGCTCGGCTGGCAAGCCGTCAGTGCAAGGTGCTTTATTATTCTTAAGCCGAGATACTGCTATTTGCACTTCGTCATGATCGGGTGGTGGAACATGCCTACCATCATTTGCTATTGGGGATTCGGGTCGTACATCTTTTCCTTCAGCAATTTCACTGTTGCCATTATATAGCAAGGAGGAGAAGTAATCCCTCCACAACTTAAGTACATCAGTTACCAGTTCGCCGTTATCATTCCGGCAGGAATTTGCCCCGGTATTGAAACCTTCAGTCACCCGCTTGATTTTTTGATAGAATTTTCGAGCATCGTTCCTACCCGCCAGCATCTCAAGCTCTTCACACTCGCGCCCTTCAGCCTCCCTTTTCTTCATTCCAAAAAGGCGCCTCTCTTCCTTCCTCGCCGTTCGATAACGCTCCCATACGCTTCGCGTTGCGCCCGCACACAATGTAGACCTGTATGCGGCGTTCTTTCTTCCCGAGGCATCGCGACATTCCTTGTCGTACCAGGTGTTTTTGCGGGCTCGCTTGTATCCTATAGATTCCTCAGCGGCGATACGAAGTGAACGAGCGATGTATTCCCATTCCTCAGATACATCGTTTGGTGAAGGATTGCTCTCAGAGAGCAGGAGTGAGAGCCGAGTGGTGTATTCATTGGCTGTCTGCGTCATGTGCAGCCTTTCGACTTCAAACTTTCCTTGCGGTCCTGTTGGCACATTCTTTGCCGCACAGAGGCGGATGCGTACCTTGGCTGCTACAAGATAGTGGTCGGAGTCGACATTGGGACCACGGATTGTGCGCACATCTAGGATGCTGGAGTTGTGTCTGCCGTCGATCATGACGTGATCAATTTGATTTCGCGTTTTTCGATCAGGGGACAGCCATGTGGCTTGGTGTATTTTTTTCGTGACCCGACGAAGTCGATCAGCCTCGTCCCATTGGGACTGGTTACGTCATGGAGACTGAAATTTCCGACTGTGCTGCTAAAGATACCTTCCTTACCCACCCTGGCATTAAAATCGCCAAGCACAATCTTAATGTCGTGACGGGGGCAGCGGTCATAGGCATGCTCTAACTGCTCATAGGAAGTGTCTTTGATCGCATCGTCCTTCTCTTCCGTCGGGGCGTGGGCGCAGATGAGAGATATGTTGAAAAATCTCGCTTTGATGCGGATCGTGGCTAGACGCTCGTTCACTGGCGTGAACGACAGTACTTGGCGGCTGAGTCTCTTTCCCACCACAAAACCAACACCAAATATACGCTCCTCTGCATGGCCACTGTAATATATAGCGCAAGGCCCGCACTTCTTCTTGCCTTGCCCCTTCCACTGCACATCACTGCGGTGATGTCAGCTTTCACTCTTCAGAGGACATCAGCCAGCTGGGCAGAGGCACCTTCCCAATTAAGGGTCCGGACGTTCCAGGTGCATACCCTCAAATCATAGTCCTTTAAACGTTTGCCATGGTCGTCAATAAAAAGAGGTGGTCTCATCCGAGGCATTGTTGGATTTTTCATTGGATAGGACAGACGCTGCAGTTATTCCCCTCAGACGCTGCAGTTATTCCCCTCAGCAAGCCCTTAAACCGAATATGTCGGAGTGGCCTTGTCGAGTTGTCGCCTACTCACTTTAGTTCACCACCAAACGGGTGTTCGGTGGCTATCCAGAGGACACTGCCCGGAAGTCGTGAGCTGCTTGCTCCGCATGCAAAAGAATCGCTCTGGCCACCCCCAGGTGGATGGCAGTCAGAAGCTTTCCCCACTTACGTGGACTTCTACACACGGAGCCATCCTCCCGTACATACATACATACAATTTAATAAAAAAATTTTATTTTGACCAACGTTGTTCAGATAAGATTACGAGTAGTCGCATGCTCCCAAAAGCATTCCCGATTAATGTCGATGGACTTGTTTTTTTAAGTAAAGCAGATGAAAACTTTCTTCTTCCAGTTATTTGTTTACTCGAAATAAATACTTAAAATTTCATTCCGCAATTGATAGAAATCGGACCCTACGTGCTTTTGGTGAACACAGGAAAAAAGTGAAATCCACCACTCCTCTACACCCACTTGGAATTAATGGATATTTCCAAATATTTGAGAGCTTAACGCAAGAAAATAGGTATTTACTACAAGAGGTTATAAAATTGCGGCGAGAGGGGAAGCTGATTGCGGTATTTACCATAAGAGTGACGGTATATGTGAGAACTAGTGATGAAGCTGATGGCCAGCTGGCAAACATTAAAATTTTAAGAGAAGAAGATTTGCACCCATTTCGTTAGTATAGTATTTATTGTTATGTATTTGACTCTATTTGTATGTTTCTGTGTCTCATATACTGTAATGATGGCTAAATTCGGTGTCTGTATTTACTTGTTTTTCATACTATGTTTCAAATTTTTGACATACTCTTGTGAAGTTGCTCTTAATTTATGCCCTAATGCTATGGTTATGGTTACAATCTTGATTGCCAATCAAAATCGGAAACATTTCGTGATTGGTGAGAGGTGGTTACGCTTACATTGATGATTGGAGCGCACATACACAACATAACACATGATAATTACTGAGCACATACACAACATAACACATTATTACCTCTGAAACCTCGTTTGCTGGCTGCCTGTTTCACACAGCAAGTTTGCTGGATGAGAGAGTCCGAAAATTCTCTCACCGTCGGAGTGCCCAACAACAATTACACGGTGCTCGACCAGCTTGATTGGTAGCATAACCAGGCCATAACTATGGTGAGAAACGGTGTGAATAGTATTGGCGATAATACTCTTGCACTGCTGAATGTGCTTAGCGGTCGACAGAGAGGCTTTAATGTTGTGCATTTTAATGCTCGCAGTCTTAATGGAGGAAAGATAGATCAAGTTAGGAGTACATTTGAATTTTCTTCTGTTGATGTTATATGTGTTTCAGAGACCTGGTTCAGACATGATCTACTAGATGCACACTATGAAATTAATAACTACAATATGTATCGGGCTGATGGAATGGTCAAGAATGGCGGTGGGGTGGCCATGTACTGCAAAAAAAACTTAGGAACTCGTTTAGGTTCTCAGTCGGCTGGAGGTGCAGTCGAATATATTTTGGTTGAGATGTCCAACCCCCCATTTAAGATCCTCCTATCATGTGTATATAACCCCCATAATAGTTGTAGTGTTAGTGACTTGTTAAACAATTTAACAGTTGACTATGATGATGTTATTGTATGTGGTGACTTCAATGTAAATTTTTATGTAGTGATATGTATAGGTACCGCCTGTTAGATGATGTTTCCAATGTTGGTTTGTCTTTAGTCAATAGGTCCGTCCCTACAAGATATGGTAATAATTGTTGTCCCAGTCTTTTGGATTATTTCATTTTATCTGATCTGTCCACTGTCTTGAAGTTTGAGCAAATGTCGTATATCTCCGATCATGATCTAATCTTCTGTGCTTTTGATTTTATTTTAGACAAACATAATTTTAACTCATCCGTGTGCAATATTCCTGACTATCGATTTCTTAGTATTAGTGATTTGACAAATGACTTAAACGGCACTGACTAGACTATATGCTGGAGCTTAACATCTGTGAATGACAAACTTAATTTCTTAAATAATATTGTACTAAATGCATTTAACAGCCATGTCCCGATGCGCACTAATCAGCGTAGATTACCTTCATGTCCATGGTTCAATAAGTCTGTTTGTAATATGATAAGAAAGCGAAATAAAGCATATTCCATATGGAAAAAGAATCGGACAGACTCTAATTGGATTGCATATAAAGCTATCAGGAATGAAACTAACTTATTTGTGAAAAGCGGAAGTTTTTTGGTAAAATTCTTAGTTCAGATCTTCCAAATAATGTATTGTGGCGTAATTTGAAAAACCATCGTGTTTATATTTGTTATCGGAACAACTTCAAACGCATATTCATAAAAATAATCTACTTTCCCCTTTCAGTCAGGATTTAGAGCAAATCATAGCTGTTCAACTGCAATTATTAAAATTTTAGATGATATAAGAACACCATATGACTGCAATCAAATTACACTGTTGTGTTTATTAGACTAAGGCGTTTGACTCTGTGAATCATGAGCTTCTCTGCAGGAAGTTGAAAGCTTATTTCGGATTTGGTGATGCTGCTGTTAGGCTAAAGATGAGCTATCTGGATAGCAGATCGCAATATGTGAAGGTGGGGACTTAGCTCTCTGGTACTAAGCAACTGGTTACTGGTGTACCTCAAGGTTCAATACTAGGACCGTTGCTATTTGCTCTATTTGTGAATGACATTTTTAAAACCTGTCGTTTTGCTCAAATGCATGCATATGCTGATGATGTGCAATTGTACATGTCCGGTACACAAAGTGAAGTCTCTCATTTATGTGCTAATTTTAATAGTGTCATCTATTTCTTTGTGGGCGTCTGAGAACTGTCTTTCTTTAAACAGTGAAAAATAGTATGTGTTACCTATAGCCAAAAGATCTATAAATATTTTGGATCTTCCTTGTCTTTATGTTAATGGGAAATGTTTTAAATTTGTATCTAAGGTAACAAATCTTGGGTTTGTTATCAACTCCAGTCAATCGTGTGATGATCATGTTAATTTTGTTGTTAGTAAAGTCCACTATGTTTTGCGTAATCTGAGAATATCAGCGTCATTTACCCCAGTTAGAATGCGACGGCAGCTTGCCATACAATTAATACTACAAATAATTTCCTACTCAGAGTGCATTTACAGCAAGCTGAGTTCTAAATCTGCACATAAAATTGAGGTTGTATTTAACCATGTAACTCGTTATGTCTTTGGGCTAGCGAAGTTCGATCACATATCTGAGTGGAGGAAGCGTCTCTTAGGCTGTGAAATTCAAGATTATTTTAAAGCAAGAAATTGTATTCTTCTATATAGGATAATGGTGGTGCAGTGGGTAGAGTGCTCGCCTGCTATACCAGAGGTCTCGGGTTCAAACCACGGTCCGAGCAAAACACCAAAAACAATTTTTCTAATTAGTAAAAATCCAATTATTGGGTTTTTTAAGAGCAGCGGTCACCTCTCGGCAGTGGGCGGCATATCCTCCGAGAGTATTTCTGCCATGAAAAAGCTTCTCACAAAAAATTCTTTCGCCGTTCGGAGCCGGCATAAAACTGTAGGTCCACCCAATTAGTAGGAAAAAAAACAAAAAGGAGCACACCTCGAATTGGGACAGAAGCTCGGCCATAAAACTCGTCAGAGTTATAATAGCGCCATTGTATTATTATATTATTATATAGGATAATGGTAGAAAGAGTGCCTGCCTACTTGTATCTTAAATTAAAATTTACAAAATCTGTACGTGTTAATGATTTGATTGTTCCTAAGTATAATTATCTAAGCTCTGCAAGGCTATTTTTTGTCAATTCTATCCGCATATGGAATTCTACACCTGGGTACATCCGCAGTAGCATGAATAAGAGCAACTTCAGAAATGTTATATATATGTTTTTCCGTGAACATATAAAATAAAATAATAATAATAAATATATACTAAATGATATATTAGATGCTGAGTTTTCACTATCTACTTAAATAAACTAGTCAAATGTTGTTTTTTTTTGTTCTTGTCATAGTCATATTATGCATATTTGTTCACTTATCAACTTTTCATCTTTATTTGTAGTTTTAATGTTAGTTATAATATATCCTAAGATAAGTACGTCTATATGTATTAAGTCTCTATAAGTATTAAGTCTCTATAAGCTTAAGCATGTTTTTTAGTTTTAAATTTCATTGTTATCTGCCATTTGTTGCACTATAAAAGATCGTGTAAGACCTTATTGTGCTAATCTATATAAATAAATAAATATGAAATATGATATAAATAAATATGATATAAATAAAAAAATTAAAAATTAAAAGTTATATACTTTTTGGTTGCTTGTTTTTCCGACAGGGTGGGAATATGATGTATTGTGGAACGATCTTCCGTCATCCCTTGTCAAGTTTCGGCGCATATTAGCCGAAACCGGTTTGTCTCCAAACCAAACTTGACAAGGGATGACGGAAGATCGAAAAAAATTATCATTCGCCGTAATTTTTTTTATTTATTTATTAAAAAAAATCAAAATAAGCCTGAGGGATCGGAAAAGCATAATTAGGGGAACATTTCATTTTATTAAGAGTAGATGCAAATTTTACATATCTAAGAATCTGAGAATTCCAGAAATATTCAAAGCCTGAACCGGTGCCTCTTTGCCACATTTTCGGTAGTTCCGAACCAGAATTTGTATTCACTAGTTATTGTTCCCTACAGGGTTGTTATTATTTTATTATGTATTTGCAAATATAGTAAAAACAACAGAAGGTCTGACAAACTTGTTACTTGTTGCTTTGCATACGCTTGTTTTCATTGAAATATGTATTTGCAAATACAATGAAAACAATAGAAGCTCTCTCAAACTTACCATTCAGGACTAACACATTCCGCCGGTGTGGTTGTTACCAATTCAAAGACTATATCATTCATGATGGTGCATTCGTAGCTTGGCTGGAGTTTTTCTTGTTCTGATTGTGGACGCCTTTGAATTTTTTCGCGATCTTGTTTATGTTTACGATCGGCACCCTTTAGCTTGAATACCTACAAAATAACAATTACAAGCTTACTTATAGAATTAGTAATAAATTGAAAATTAAGTGGAAAAAACCGGGTGTAACAAAGCATATGTGATAGAAGTTAACTTTTTCCATTTTCAATTTCAATTTATATTCAGTCATGCCAAGTGTAGAGAAAAGAGGTGCAGTGAAATAACTTATGATTACATATTTACATAGGGTTGGGTACGAAATGTCGAAAAAAAATGTCGAAAAAAATATTGAAATAATGCAATTAATGATGTGTAAAATTCGCGCGAGTAGAAAACCTTTTTGCATTGACGGCCTTCGGCCGCGCTTTAAAAAAATAACCCTCAGCCGGCAGAATTCTCTTTCTGGGGTAAAACGTATAGAGCAATTCATAGTACTCTTGAGTAGAAAATCTTTTTGCCACCGCCACGGTGATGTCCTTCTGCGTAGTACACCCTTCAGCGTAGGCGGCCTTCGCCTTTATTTATTCATTTCATTTATTTAGATGAACATATTTTTTATAAAATATGGAATCTCTTAGATACCCCGTAGGGCGCATTATATCGAAGCCGGCTCATTTTTTTGTATGAAATTTGGCAAGTTATGGAGTACTCGGTTGGTCCATAGCGAGCACTCCATGGATTAGCGAATGGAGTACTCCGAATTTTTGCAGGGATATAGGTACATATTTTATATGTATACTAGCATACCCGGCCAAGCTTCGCATTGGCTTTCAGTTATCAACACTCATCATCATCTTATTAGTGATTTGATATTCAAAATAAAAGATACTTTTATTTTGTGATCTGCTTCGCCATCCTGATAAAACATAATTTTTATTACTGGAAAGGTTTCTATTTTCAAAAAATGAAATACACGATATTCTTTGATTTGACAATTTGTTACCATTTTGAGTCCGATTCCATTCCATTCGTATGGAATCGCTTTGATAGCGTTACCATTTGTTCGAGAATACCGATTGAGGAGATGGTAAAACTTTTCAGCAAAGTAAATTACCAGTAAAATAATATTGAAGTAACGCTCAGAATCGAGCTGTAAGTGGTGTTTCTTACATAGATACATATGTACCTACTTATGTATATCTTTCTTTTATATGAATATAATTAACCTAGTAGCCCCGGAGCAAAATGAAATATATACATACATACATGGGCCTGTAGAGAATATAAAAACTATTTGGTTACTCAATCGGAGCACAATTACATGTTATTACCAAATATTATCAAAATTGGTTCAGTAGTTTAAAAGTTTATCCCGCACAAAGAATGTTGCATGAGATTTTTATATATATAGATGTACGTAGATAGAGATATGTATGAATCTAAGGCCAGAGCACTCCAGAGGTTTTGGGTATGAAAAATTCGGTTACAGATATATGTAAATAGATAAAAATAGGTATATACATACATATCTGAGGTCAAACTTTAAAAATAATTTTCCAATTTTCATTTCTGTTGTAAAAGAAAAATGATTGTTCATAATATTAGGAAAATACTTACCTTTCCAGATATTGCAAATAAATTGAAAAATAAAGTGAAATTCAAAAAACCAAACTTTTTAATGTTAATCGAACCTACCATTTGCACGCAAAACGAATCGAATCCGTTTGTATCATTTAAACGAATTGCTTTACTTTTGGTGGTATATACATATGTATGTATCTTCGTGACATTTCTTTGCTTATCTACATATGTACGTAGGTATGTATTGTTCTCGTTGTTTTGTCTTCTGCTTTACCGATTGCTTGTGGCGATCAACCATGCGCATGACTCTTTTTTCAAAAATTTATACTATTCTTTATAATATTTTTGTTATTTAAAAAGAGAATTTATTAATTTTTTGAATGCAGAACTTTAGTAAAAGGTTCAAAGTTTCATTTCCAAGAAGAAATATTTAAATCGGTTGATCCGGTTTTGATTTATGGCCGTATAAAGCTAATTTTGGTTGGTTTTTTACACATTTTTACATAAATTTAGCTATTTGACCAAAAATTTAAATAAAAACTATTTGACTACTCAATCGGAGCACAATTACATGTTACTGCCAAATATTATCAAAATTGGTTCAGTAGTTTAAAAGTTTATCCCGCACAAAGAATGTTACATGAGATTTTTATATATATAGATATACACTAGCTGACCCGGCAAACTTCGTTCTGCCCAAAATAGCTTTTTTTTATTTTAATTCAAAAATTTTTATTACACCGGTATTATTTTTAACCCTTTCGGTTATTCTATGTCGTACGGCATAGTCGCACTTTAGTCGCAGATTTCTGATATGAAGCGCCAACATATTTTTTTTTTTTAATTTGGAATTTTTCTTTGAACAATTCTATACAAAGAACCATTAAAACCATTTTCATTACTGCAACCACTAAATCGTCATAATTATGAGAGCAAGCGTCTCTGCCGAGTCTTGATTTTTACCAGAAAAAGTAACTTCATAATCTTTGTAATTTAATAACAAATAAAACTTAAATTGGTAAATTTTTATATACAATTTTGTAGAAAATAATTCGTTTTAATATTTAAAAAAAAAAATTGGACCCTGAAGTTGTTCAATAAAGTTGTACGAATTTTTTCATTTTATACTATGCCATACGGCATATATTTCACTCAACGGAAACAAAAGAATGTGCTTGCTGCTTCATTTGTTTGATAAACGCTGAAGTGGTCGGACGTGTTTTATGCATGTATGTTGTATGTATATAAGTATTTATAATGTCTCGCAAGCTAAAAAACGATCAGATCGAAAATATTTTAATTAATTTTGACGACTCAGACTTATCTGACCTCGACAATGAAGAAGAAGATGATGACAATGATGTTTTGGAGGCACTATTAGATACTCTAAATGACAATAACAATAATTCTTTTTTAATCGAGGAACTAACTAACCCAGACGGACGTAACCACTTATTTGAACAAAATTTGGACGCAGAAGATGACTTTGCTAGATTTAGGTAATCCTACGAATCCATCCTTTCAAAAAATCGATAAGTTCCGATGGATAAGAAAGCCGTGGAATATTCCAAGCTCAGATTTTTCTAAAAATAATCCCAAAACTGATCTAAAGACTCCTGTCTCATATTTTTTAAAATATTTTCCATATGATTTTATTGACTCCATAGTGCAGGCAACAAATCAAGTTTCACTTTTAAATACTGGAACTGGTCTTAATGTCACAAGGGAAGACATTCTGCGATGTATGGGTCTAGAAATTATTATTGGAACGATGGGATATCCCAGATTAGCGATGTACTGGGAAAAGGCAACGGAAATACCATCATTTCGTCAAAATATGACAAAAAATAGGTTTCATTCCATACGAAATAACCTAAAGTTTACTGCAGAGGCGAATTCGGATGATAAGCTGTATAGAGTTCGTCCTCTTATTAAAACATTTTTGAAAAGGACATATGAGCTTCCCAAAGAGGAAAACTCGTGTTGTGACGAAATGATGGTTCCGTGCAATGCAAAAACTGGTCTAAAGCAGTATATGCCAAAAAAGCCCGTCAAATGGGGAATAAAAATATTTTGTTTGTGCAGTTCGAATGGAATTATATATGGTCAATTCCATTGTGACGGGTGTGACCATGATACTCATAATTTTCGATATAATTTTGAAATGGAAAGCTTGCATTTCAAAAAAAGGCCGTTATTCCCAGCAATGGGAAAGTTAAAAACGGTGGATAGCAGATATATACTTGAAGGACACCATTTCCGACCAGAGTGGCCATTAGAAAGCTGGGACGGGTGTGACCTTATATATTTGAGCTTTCAAAAAATCCCACTTTGCATATAAATTTTGTAAAACTTTTCACAGAACGCATATAAAAAATTTAGTCCAGCACGTTGTTCAAAGTCTTTTTGATTGTATAGCATACTAACTATTTTGAAATTCACGTTTTTCTTGCGAAAACCCTGTTTAAAAAATTGGACGGGTGTGACCTCTCTATGTGACGGGTGTGACCCAGTACCAAAATTCAAAATTTTTGATGAACTAAAAGTTTTTATTGACTTCATTTTTAACTCGTAATATGAAAAAAAGTAACATAACATTGTTTGCTCGCTATCATAAAACTCACATTATTCCAAAGGTGTATGTTTTAGGAAAATTTGTTTAAATTCAGATAAATATGAATCGCAAGCATACACAGAGACCGCATCTGCTCTTTTAAAGTTGTGCATTTTTTGAATATTCTTTATTAATTTTACGTTTTCCCACCTTGCGTTCAAGAAATTACTGTCGCGCTCAACATCGTCTTTTGATGCGTAAAAAACGTCGATCTTATTAAGTTTCTTTGTTTCAACTAGATATTGGAAACAGTCAACGGGTGTTTTCATAAAATATTCTCTAGCCTTAATGCCCGTACTTAAGGTTCTTTTTGCAGCTGCAGCTATTCCATCTACAGCGCCTTTACCATGGCCTGTAGCGAAAAAATTCCAAGTCATTTCTAATCCAAAATCCTTAGGGGCCTGGCAAATGTTAAAAATATTGTATCGATTTTTAAACTGAGATGCGCAGTTTTATCTGTTATCATTTTTTTTAGCATCCCTCCTTCTTTTATCTATTACTTTCTCCTTAGCTAGATGCAATTCATATTTTTCTTTGTTTTCTTTAAGCTTCTTCCTCTGTTCGCGCTTTCTGTTTTTCGAATCTATTAAAAAATATATGTATACTTCGCGTTGGTGTGACGGGTGTGACCAAATATTTTTTAGAACTGAAGTGAGTTTCTGTAACAAAATCGCGAAAATTGTCGATCAAAATGACGTCACATTAATACGTTCCACACTTTGTCACCACCTAAAAAGCAAGTGAGAATCTATCGATTGACGTCATTATGACGTCACTCGGTCGAAACTATTGATAGAGTTCAGTTACAGAAACTCAGTACTGAATACTAAATTACTGCGATAAATTTTAAGAAAATTTCACTAAGTATTTATCGCGACTACTTTGTTATTATTGGAGAGTGTCAGGTGGTTAAAATGTAAAGTACCAATATAATTAAACTTTTTCAATTTTTTCTGTGACGGGTGTGACCGAAAATTTAAGTATATTAAACACGCCATAAAATTGTTACTATAAAACGTATAATATCGAAACTTCACAGAAATGTAAAACAATGACCTAGTCTCTTCAGAGGTAACGGTTTTTATTAATATTGAGAATGGAAGAGTATAAAAATGTTAAATAAAGAGACACCTTGCAGAGAATGTGAACTGAATATTCAGTATAGACAAAGTTCAAAGTGTTGCCGAACTTATAAAAATTTACGTGAATCCAATTTTTTTTATTCAGCCATAAGAATCATCCTCTTGTGCATATTAACAAATTTAATTTAATTAAAAATAAGTGATTTCTAATTTTGCTGGATAGGGCCGTTTTAGGTGGAATTGACCATATGATCTCGAAATATATCAAGGGAAAAATACAGTTGTTGGGGAATCAAAATTGGGGTTTTGCTCAGATATCGTACACCTTTGCAAAACAATTCCACAAAATGAAAACTATAAAATATTCTTTGATAATTATTTCACCACAATTAATTTATTAATATATTTGCGGGAAAAGGGAATATGGGCGACAGGCACCATAAGGGGAAACAGAACTGGAAAAGCTCCACTTGCTACAGAAAGAGAGTTGAAAAAGCGTGGAAGGGGTAGCTATGACTATTGTGTAGAGAGAAATCAAAATGTTTTCGTTTTAAAATGGTTGGACGGGGGATGTGTTCAACTAGCTTCAACCATTTATGGTGACAAAGAAACGAAGGATGTCACCAGATTTTGTGTTGAACAAAAAAAGAAAATTGTTGTACCACAACCTAATATTGTAGGTGCATATAACAAATGTATGGGGGGATTCGATAAGATGGATTTTTTTGGTATCATTATATCGAATTTCCATACGTAGCAAGAAGTGGACGTTAAAAATTTTCGACCATTTCATTGACTTAGCGGTTTGCGGGTTAGAATATGGCCTTGATTGTGATAGTAACAACATGAGAAAGAAAGATCAAATGGACCTATTAGCATTCCGAAATGATGTAGCTGATGGATTGCTAGCACTGGCTTCCGATGCAAACCTTTCGAAAAAACGAGGAAGACCCAGGCAAAGGGAAGATGAAGACCATCCCGACACACCCAAATCCTCGAGACCTAGACTAGCTTACGAAAGGAATGCTTCACTTTCAGTTCGTTTCGACGGAAATGAACATTGGACAGAATATACAACAATCAGGCGTATATGCAAATTTAAAGGATGCAAAGGATATACACGTTACACTTGTTCAAAATGCAACGTCCATCTGTGCCTTCCGAACGGAAAAAGGAACTGTTTCCGAAGATACCACGAAAAATAAGGTAAGTTATATTCTCTACTAACAATACATACATACGCACATATGTACATACATTCATATATTCACATTCACATTCTTCATTTTAATTATTTTATGTTTTCTTCTTTTTTTTCAGGGACAGGACAGGCAAGAATATCGATTTGGTGGATTAACAACTGCATGCATATTGATTATAACTCCAATATTTTTAAAGTGAAATTTAACTTTTATTTTTAAGTTTTTATTATATGAATTATTAGTGTATAAACGCAAAGTTTAAAATGAAGTTTTAAAATAAATACATTATTTCTTTAAACCAAAATTGTCTATAAATATGTACATAACTCATAGAATAGGTATGTATGTATATATACATATGTATATAAATTATTTAATTATTTATATCTAACATAAAATTAACGAATGTGAATTAAATTTTGTGCAAAAGCGGAATTTATTTGCTTATTTCGCTCACATAGCCTTTGAAAGTGCATTAGTAAAGTTCTGCCATTTTTTTTCCCTTGAGTATATTCTATGCCATATGGCATAGTGCCAAAAAACACTTAAAAAAAAAAAAATTTCTTCTGATTAATCATAATACAGCCCTTATCAGTAAAAAAATGCAAATATAGGTTTTTAAAGCCAAAAACAAAAAAGAAGTTCCGAAAGGGTTAATAGACAATTAACGATTTTTCACTACTTCTACTACTTTTTTTCTTAAAGGGAAACAATAAATTTATTTCATTTATATATCTATATCAATATCTATATATAATGTTATTTACTAGGTTTTTCATGGAAAACCACTGGCACTTAATACAGCACTTGCACATTTTCACTTATCCGAAATTTCAATTTCTTTGGTCAACACGTCTTTGTTCCGCGATAGGGCAGTTTCTGAAATTCCGCTCATTAATTTTGAATCCTTTTACCGGTAAAAAATAAAAGAAATATAATTATTTTTTAAGAAAAATATAATATACTAAAAGCTTGTAGAATTCCTTTTACTACGAAAAATTTGGAGAAAAAATGTACCCCAGCAGTTTTCTCACAGATGATTGATCAAATGTTAGGAAGTGCTGATATACATCACTAGTGTAACACAGATGATTGATCAAATATCTGGAAGTGTTTTTGCAAGTGTATTGGTGGCGTTAATGGCCGCTATGGTGCAGTGGGTAGAGTGCTCGCCTGCTATGCCAGAGGTCTCGGGTTCAAACCACGGTCCGGGCCAAATGCCAAAACAATTTTTCTAATAAAAATCCAATTATTGGGTTTCTTAAGAGCAGCGGTCACCTCTCGGCAGTGGGCGGTATACCCTCCGAGTGTATTTCTGCCATGAAAAAGCTTCTCACAAAAAATGCATTCGCCGTTCGGAGCCGGCATAAAACTGTAGGTCCACCCAATTAGTAGGAAAAACAAAAAAAGGAGCACACCTCAATTGGGAGAGAAGCTCGGCCATAAAACTCGTCAGAGTTATAATAGCGCCATTGTATTATTATTATTATATATTATATTATAGGGGTAAAATTTTGCACATGCAAAGGAGATCGAGTACACAATTTTTGTGACCATCTTTCAAGAAATTTCATAAGAATTTAACTTAAAAAAATTTTAAATATATGTTAATAAAAAGCTTTTAAAAATAAAGAAAATGATGGTTTAATTGTCAAAATCGGTTGGGAGATCGTCTGCAATCGCGTTTTAAAAAAAAGGTCAAAAAAAAGTTAATTGCTTATATGTATATAACAAAAAAAAAAATTTTGTCGCCAAAAACGAAATCAGGTGTTTACTGGTGTCGCAAATAGCTTTCCAAAAACGCCACTGCCGGCGTGGGTGTCACCCCCTCCACTACCCCTTGGGAATAATTTAAAAAAATCGCTCTAACTCTGAGGCTATTCAACCCAGACCAATAATATTTGGTATATGGGTCATAGATAATTTTGGGTAAAATTTTGTTTTTGTTTTTTTGTGTATTGTTTTTCTGATTTCGTTTTTAGAAGAGATAATATAGTAATGCCTTCTAGATTTCTTGTACAAAGATTTTATCTGAGAAGACCCGTAGTAAAATTGTATGGCGAATAATTTTCTAGAACATATTACCCCTCTGGCGACCTTCGAAGTACCATTTTTTTGGAATGTCTAAAAAAGGGGTCAAAACGACCTCTTCGTGGGGCTAAAATATTCTAAAAAATTAAAGCTGGCGCAATGCGGATTATCATTACCTCAGGAAGGAAAACGGTTTGCGGGTTCTACTATATGGATAGTGGTCTTTCGTTCTGTGTAGGAATTATTCCGCCTACAGACAATGTGTCACAGTGTAATGAATAAAAGACCAAACCAATGAAAAATTTACTTTCTCAAACTTAATTTTTATTATACATTAATATGTAATTCTAATGAAAGCATAAATTACGAGTATATACCTTTACTTATAAAGGAAATTTGATTAAATTCCATTTAATTTCATCAACAAAATTTTTCCTAAATTTTCTGGCGATAAATTAGTTCGTAGGTCTGTAAGCAAAAGCTTTAAAGCAGAAAATCCTCTCTCTACGCTTATTTGAGTCGCGGGTACGGTGTAAATTACTTTCGCCAATTGATAAAGATTTGAAAAATACACCCTTTATCCTCCCAATATTCCATTAAATTACTATTAATATTAATTGTCCTTGGGTTATAGTTAATAATTTCGTTAAACGCTGCTTTCAAAAATTCATCCTCCTGATCCGATCCATCACTTGAATCCACTTGTATTGTATTCAAATAATTGCCTAATAAGGATGTAATACTTTCAGGGTCAACGTGATTTCCGGGAGATGCACTGCTCGAACCGGTACTTTTTCTTGAACATTTTTCAGGTTTATGCTACAAAAAAATATTGAATTTAATATAGTCTTCCTATAAGTGTTTCGGGATTCGGGAAAGTATTCGGAAAAATATTCGGGAAAGTATTCGGAAAAATATTCGGAAATTGTTCGGAAAAATATTCACAGAATTCAATAACTTACCATCCATGCTATTATAAGTACTAGGGTTGCCATAAGTACTGATTTGATCAGTACAGTACTGATTTTTCGTGCCCCGTACTGATGGTTTTAAAAACCTTAAGAAATACTGATTTTTTGGATTTTGTACTGATTTGTACTGATTTTTAGCCGACACTAAAAAAATAAATTTTTATCACCCTGAACTGTTTTTAATTTTCCGGCTGTTTTCATTTGACGGAGGCAGCAACGCGAACATCAAATGTCATGGAAACATGATTGACAGTTAACGATACGGAAACGAAAACAAAATGCCAGTAATAAAGGCGATTTTCTCCGCATATATTGTTTTTTTTTTTTTTTTTTTTTTTTTTTTTTTTTTTTTGAAGGCAATGTACTGATTTTTTCGGGAAAGGTATCTGGCAACCCTAATAAGTACTTTGATACCTAGATATCATATGACGCTTTAGATTTGTCACATTATTTCCCAGAAGCACTGAGCCGCAAATATTACACTTGGCCTTATTTTCTGCAAGCGTTATAGTAAAAAACTTCTCACAATTTTGTTTTGTTTACGCCCCATTTCATAAATTTATTTGATTTTTAGCACTTAGAAAATCGAAAAAAAGTATATATGTATGTATAAAATATGATGAACACAAATGATCACTATTAATCCACACACTTCTGAAAAGACCGAATTAAATTGAAGAACTTCCAAATATAAACGACCAAGAACTGATTTCAGCAAGTGTACTATTTTGTAACGGTACTATTAAAACGATTCGCCTGCCTAGCTACAGCGGAATCATACTTTGAGATTAGCTAGAGCAGCCCATTAACAGCTCTTACAAACACGCTTTATCGGCGTGTGCATGAAAAATCCAACAATGTTCATAGTCCGCTATACCTTATTTTTATTTTTATTTTTTTTTTTATTTGAAGTTAAAGTACACAATCGAATATTTAAAGAATGAAAACAAAACCAAAATGTACATGGGTTGTCTAAGCAATCGCTCACCTAACGGTCCAATGGTACCCTTTACCTAAAATATAATGAAATATTCAAGGAAGAATGTACATATGTACTATTAATATATATATAATCGATACTGATGATATTTCACCATCTAAATATTTCTTTTGTTCTTTTTGCCGACAGTAGTGTAATTCCACCAAAGGGAACGACAACATGCTGTAAAATAGTTTCTTTAATTTAATTTGTGGTTGTATTTTGTATGCAATCCTTTCCTCTTTTATCCTATATTGGAATGCTTTTTGCGTACGGTTTCTATTGCCTGACTGGATATATATAATGTATTCAAGAACATAGGTTTGCACACTTGTTCTCTTATTTTTTTGTCATCTTTTTGATAACTAACTTTCTTGACTCATTTCTACGCTATTTCTACACACCTTTTTTTCCTGCAATGTTACTAAATTTGATATATAAGCCCATTGAAGGTTTATAAAAGTTTTCAAATATCACTAATCTATTTTCCTCTGATAATCTTTGCCAGCATTTCAATCTACAGGATTCTCCGCAATTTTTTTTATACTCAGCTGTACTAGTACACAGAGTATTATAATTTTAATCACATAACGGTGGATTGTAACAGAATGAAATAATCGAGATAGATAGATATAAACTTATATATATCAAAATAATCAGGGTGAAAAGAAAAATCGATTGAACCATGTCTGTAAACACCTTAACTCGCGCAAAAATTTAGATATTTTGATGAAATTTGGAAGGCAAGTTGGTATCCAGACTGGGACGGTTGGTATTGGAAATGGGTGAAATCGGACCATGAACACGCCCACTTTTCCTATATAGAAAAAATCGGAAATTTGGTATCTCAGTCAGTAATATAGCTAAAGTGATAAAATTTTGGAAAATGGGCGTGGCGCCGCCTCTTTTTAGAAGCAGGAATATACGAGATTTCTGAGCCTATAACTCGACAAATAAATGATATATTATGACGAAACTTGGTGTATACACTTTTATAACTTGTGGTAATACATGTTCTAAATTTTAGCGAAATTGGTTGACGGCCACGCCCTCTTTTATATATGGGAACTTTAAAGTGACCTAATAAAAACATTTTAAGCGATATCTTTGTCAAATATAAAGACAATTCATTGAAATTTTGTGGCACGAATAGACCGGAAACAAAAACATAAAAATTTTGGAAAATGGGCGTGGCACCGCGCTTTATTAGACAAACGGAATCTACAAGATTTCAGAGCCCGTAACTCGGCAAATAATTGAGATTCTATAACGAAACTTTGTGTTTAAACTTTTATCACATGTGGTAATAGTCATGCACAAAATTATGGAAATTGGTTTATGACCACGCCTACTTTTTAACAAAGATATTTCTGGAACACCCTTGGGAATTGTAACGTGATATCTTTGTAACTAGAAGTCATAAAGAAATGAAATTTTGAACTAACAATAATACATATATGCTTATTTGGATGATTGATAAAAATTTTGAAAATGGGCGTGGCTGCGCCCACTTTATGCGGCATTCGCTTTATATAAAATACACCGTGTTTCCATCAAACGCAAGCAAATAATGAAAGCATACAGCTGAGTGTCTAATGTTCGATTCCACTCGAACTTAGGCTTCCTTACTTATTAGTTAGTATTGAGCTCACTTTTTTTTTTTTGAAATTTTCGATTCCACAGAGCTTGATGATAGAGACGATTCTGTATCAGAAGAAGCAGTTACTAGTTCATATTCACTCGAACTTGCGGAAAATGGCCCTAAAAGGAAAAACGGTAAATGTTTTTTATTTAATAACTTTTTGGTTGCTTGTTTTTCCGACAGGGTAGGAATATGATGTATTGTGGAACGATTTTCCGTCATCCCTTGTCAAGTTTGGTTTGGAGACAAACCGGTTTCGGCTAATATGCGCCATCTTCAGTGTCTTCTTTCGTTCTGAGTTATTTTGTGTAAGTTCGATAGTATTTATAGTAACTAACCTCCGTCGTTTTGTTCAGGTACTTCGTGTTCATGTGATGTGTTCGTGCATTCGTGCGTGTGTGTGTGTGTGAGTCTGTGTTGTGTGTTTAGGTATGCAAATCTATTTTTTGTCATATTTTCATTATTGTACCCTCATTAACCAAGTAGGTAAAAGTCCGTTATTGTCCGTTTGTGTGTTGTTTTGTTTATGTCGGTTTTAGGTCTTTTGTCCTCTTTCGGGTATAGTAGCTTAAGCGGTTCAAATAATGTATCCGATGCGGTGTTTATTTGTTCATTTATTATTTTACCTACGAATGTTTTTTTTTGTATATCTCCATATTTTCTAATATGTTAAGTCGTCTTCCTTTATGCTGTATGTGGAGAATTTTAGCTGTTTTTCCTATTTTCATGGGTGTACACTTGTTTTCTGCCATGTGGTTGGCGAAATGGGAAAAACAAGCAACCAAAAAGTTATTAATAATGCCAGTCAGGCACATCAAATCCGGACAAATATTCTACTGACAGCATACAAAAGGCGGCTACAGAAAATACACAACACAAAAGCCAACATATGGTTTAATAAGGAATGTCTAAAGACCAAACTCATTCCAAAATACGCGCAAATAGGGCACAAAGTGAACAGCGAGGATAAACGCAAAATTATACGGAAAGCGGAGAACAGCTTCCTCAGATGCGAGATCAGGAACCAACACGCAAAGAAGGAGAGCATAAATGAGGAACTACTACGCATCCACCTGGAGCTGATGGAAAACAACCTAGTTAGTTGCCTTATGGAAACGTTAGACACTATAAAGGAGGAGATCAAAAAGGCCATGGAACACAAATACAAAAAACTCAACAAAAAACTGGAGGATCTTGACACAAAACAAAACAGCAACAAAAAAGGCTCACAACAGAACAAAACATCATTCCATCCAAGATTTGTTAACTTGACAAATCTTTCAATCAACGCCAAAGAAACAGAGCTACTACAAAAAGGTTTGAAGTACAATATCGAAAGCTACGATAGAAAAAAAGACGTAGAGAACACTATTGCAGACACGGAGATGGCCATATCACTAGTACCAAACGAAGAACAGGAGCACGCAAGGCATCTATGCAGACGCATAATCGAAAAGAGTATAAAAGCTGCTGGAAATGAAATGGCAACGGACGACAAAAAAACGGCAAAAGTATTAAGGAAGAAACTAATCGATAATAAGGTGATAGCAACAAAAGCAGACAAAGGAAATACAACGGTGTTAATGGACGAAGAGGAATACACCGCGAAAACGGGTCAACTCATCAAAGAAATGGGCTGTCGAGTGATAAGGAAAGACCCAACGGAAGAATACCAAATGGCAATAAAGCGTGCAATAAAACAAGCAAAGAATATAATAGACAACAAGATGACCTACACTCTCACGGCAATGAATCCATCGGCCCCGTCACTGATCGCACTACCTAAAATCCACAAAGCAGGAACACCTATGCGACCAATAGTAAACCATAAGTCGGCACCAGGATATAGACTATCAAAACATCTAAACAAGCTACTAACCGAGAAACTAGACCTATCCAATAAATACACAATCAAAAACACGACGGAACTAGTCAACAAACTGAACAACCTGAACGTACCCAAGGACTCAAAACTGGTATCATTTGACGTGAAGGATCCATACCCTTCGATACCAACGACAGAAACACTAAAAACTTTAACTAAAATACTGACAGAGAAAACGAACAAAGACATTGCTACAGAGATAGTAAATACGCTGAGAGTAACCCTGGACCAGAATTATTTTAAATTTGACAATAAAATATACAGACAAACTCACGGACTAGGCATGGGTAGCCCCACATCAGCTATCCTTATGGAAGTATTTATGCAACATTTGGAAGAAATTTATATGGAAGAACTGACGGCAAATTTGGGAGTCAATTTTTATGCCAGGTATGTAGATGACATCATCTGCCTAATATCGGGAAATAAAGAAGAACAAATTTTGGAGCACCTCAACAGCCAACACAAAAATATAAAATTCACTATGGATACAGAGAAAAATGGAAAAATCAACTACCTGGACCTAACAATTAAAATAAACAAAGAGACTAACAAATTTACTTACGAAATATACAGAAAACCCACAGCAACAGATACAATAATACACAATAAATCTAACCATCCTCAACAGCACAAGAACGCCGCTTTCAGACATTTATTAACACGACTTGAACGAACCCCGTTAGGAAAAGAAGCTTACAACAAGGAACTGAGCACAATATACACAATCGCAGAGAACAACGGGTATCAAAAAAGTTTAGTGAAGAAAATACAAAAAAACATAAATTCAAGAAAGTCAGAAACCAAAGAAAAAGAAGAGAAGAAATGGGCAGTCCTATCATATACCGGAGCAACATCTTACAAGTTGGCTAAAGTTTTCCAAAAATATAACATTAATGCAGCATTTAAAACGAGGAACAATATGGGAAAACTTCTACGAAACAACATTAACAAGGAAGACCTCTTTGACAAACAAGGCGTATACAAATTGACTTGCGAATGCAAAAAACAGTTATATAGGACAAACAGGACGCCAAATCAAGACGAGATATCGAGAACACATAAGGGATTACAATAAGAAAATAAGAAAATCATCAACGACAGTGGAATCAAATTTCGCCAACCACATGGCAGAAAACAAGTGTACACCCATGAAAATAGGAAAAACAGCTAAAATTCTCCACATACAGCATAAAGGAAGACGACTTAACATATTAGAAAATATGGAGATATACAAACAAAAAACATTCGTAGGTAAAATAATAAATGAACAAATAAACACCGCATCCGATACATTATTTGAACCGCTTAAGCTACTATACCCGAAAGAGGACAAAAGACCTAAAACCGACATAAACAAAACAACACACAAACGGACAATAACGGACTTTTACCTACTTGGTTAATGAGGGTACAATAATGAAAATATGACAAACAAGTAAGGAAGCCTAAGTTCGAGTGGAATCGAACATTAGATACTCAGCTGTATGCTTTCATTGTTTGTTTGCGTTTGATGGAACACGGTGTAGGTACTTTATATAAAGCAAGTGCTGCATAAAATGGGCGTAGCCGCGCCCATTTTCAAAATTTTTATCAGTCATCCAACTAAGCATATTAATATTATTCTTTGTGCAAAATTTCATTCCTTTATGACTTCTAGTTACATAAACCGATTTCAATAAATTTTTGCGTGGCAATTAACACAAGTTATAAAAGTGTATAAACCAAGTTTCGTCATAATATCTCAATTATTTGTCGAGTTATAGGCTAAGAAATCTCGTATATCCCTTTGTGTAAAAAGAGGCGGTGCCACGCCCATTTTCCAAAATTTTTCTATTTGTTGTTTCCGGTCTATTGTAGAAATCATACCACAAAATTTCAATGAATCATCTTTACATTTGACAAAGATATCGCTTAAAATGTTTTTATTAGGTCACTTTATAATACCCATATATAAAAGTGGGCGTGGTCGTCAACCGATTTCGCTAAAATTTTCAACATGTATTACCACAAGTAATATAAGTGTACACACCAAGCTTCGTCATTATATATCAATTATTTGTCGAGTTATGGGCTCAGAAATCTCGTATAATCCAGCTTCTAAAAAGAGGCGGTGCCACGCCCATTTTCCAAAATTTTTGTGTTTTTCGTTGTATGTCCGCAGGTGGACTCCTGGCATAAAATTACAATGATATATCTTTATATTTGACAGAGATATCGCTTAAAATGTTTTTATTAGGTCACTTTATAATACCCATATATAAAAGTGGGCGTGGCCGTCAACCGATTTTGACAATTTTTCGTCCAAACATTTGCCTAAGTAAGTATATCACGCGTACCAAATTTCATCGATATATCTTCAACAGTTTCTGAGTTATGACTCATAAAGCTTTCAATGTTTGCTCCTTAATAAGTGGGCGTGGCACCGCCCATTTTCCAAAATTCCATCAAATTTCTTCTTAGGTGCCTGAGCTCAACACGTGGGTAAAATTTCATCACTCTAGCTATATTAGTGGCTGAGATACCAAATTTCTGATTTTTTCTATATAGGAAAAGGGGGCGTGGTCATGGTCCGATTTCGCCCATTTTCAATACCAACCGTCCCACTGTCGATACCAACTTGCATTTCAAATTTCATCAAAATATCTCAATTTTTGCGCGAGTTAGAGTGTTTACAGACGGACGGACGGACAGACGGACGGACGGACGGACGGACATGGCTCAATCGATTTCTCTTTTCACCCTGATCATTTTGATATATATAAGTCTATATCTATCTGGATTATTTCATTCTGTTACAATCCACCGTTATGTGATTAAAACTATAATACTCTGTGTACTAGTACAGCTGAGTATAAAAATAGATTTGCATACCTAAACACACAACACAGACTCACACACACACACACGCACGAATGCACGAACACATCACATGAACACGAAGTACCTGAACAAAACGACGGAGGTTAGTTACTATAAATACTATCGAACTTACACAAAATAACTCAGAACGAAAGAAGACACTGAAGATGGCGCATATTAGCCGAAACCGGTTTGTCTCCAAACCAAACTTGACAAGGGATGACGGAAAATCGTTCCACAATACATCATTTTTTATTTAACTTACATACATACATATGTAGCTAACAAGCAATAATACATACCCACAGAAACCGAACTTTCATCAAAATATTGATCATCTACAACGGCCGATGTACTAATTTCTACATATATCAGGCACCAATTTAGGCGCTAGTGAATCGTTTGAAAGGCTATCTTCATTTGAATTTTCTTGAAAATAATGGAACACAAATAATCAAAATAATCTACTTATTTTTTTTTAATACCATTTACCAGTATTGTCCTCATTGGTTTGCACCACATTAATATGTTTTGATTGATCTGTTTCAATACATACATCTTGAGAAAATTTCAGCAGAAAAATTTCTTTTTCAGTTGAATATTTTCTCCAAACTAAAGAATTGTATGTATACATATCGACGCTTCCAAACAAAACTGTTCTAAGTCTGAAAACTGTGTTTTGCAGGAGAAGCTCTCAAAGTTTAAACACGATATTGAACTTCAGTTCCATATCCTCGCTTGTAACTTCTATTTGGATTGAACGATCAACACCAAAACTCGACAATATCAGGGTCAGGGTACGCTTTATATAAAACCGTAAGAAAAAATAAAAATTTGCTACTTGGGTTTTCATGGCAATCTCTTAAAATTTTTATTCTGTAAAAATCTCGAGTTGTATTATATTTACACTTTTGCTTATAACTTTTGATTGGATTGTCCGATTGATACCAAAATTAGACAGCATCTAAATTAAGACACGTAATACTTGAAAACGCCAAAAACGGGAAAATGTACTAAGTCGACTTAGTACAGTATTGTTTGGAAGCGTCGATATAAGCCCAAATTATTGTTTTTTTTTAATTTAAGAAAAAACACGACAACTGCACTTGTAAACACAGAAGAAATAATCCCACCATGCAAAGTCCGAGAAATAGGCAACGTATCAATTTATTATTACAAAAAATCAGAAATTTTTGTTTCCCCTCCTCTTCTTGCCGATTTGTTGCCTTTATAATAAATTGGAAACAATTATTTGTTTTTACTTACTGCTTAGAAATGAAATTATCAGAAAGCCTTAAAAATATATACTAAGAAAATAAAATAATTCTGAAATAATATTTCATTAAAAAAAGAATAAGTTCAGAAAACATAAAAGCGCGTTAAAAAAAGTTCCAATGGACTCTACAATAATTATAATTGATGCAACCCAATTTTTTACCTTCATACTCACAACCTTAGCAATATTTTGCACAAATTGTATGACAGATTTACACTTTTCTTTCAATCAAGATATTTCGAATGAGTTGGAGGCCCATCAGTCACAATTTATTTTCGCTACATTGGAAGCAGAACTAATTCAAGGTAATAATAAAAATTTTATTGAAATATGTAGATTAAAATTTTTTTGGAGATTCTACATTTAATTGTATACACAAATTTAGAATAATTCGGTGCGTATTATAGAGGGCTGAACGAATGGATTCGAAACGACCAACAAAATATTCGCGGCCGTCCAATTACACTGTGGAACAAATTCAGGTCAACAAAAGTTAGCTCGGTTCTGAAAGTTAGGGGTGAAAATAGAGGCTAAATTAAAAGACCCGTATCGCGGCGTTTGCTTAGGTTAGTTCGAATTTGTTTTTAATCGACCTTTGAACTTTGCAGGCAAATGCCGATTTTCAGCATATTGTTTGTATGGTTTTTTGGCTATAACTCGTCGACTAACTGAGATTTTTTTTGGTGTTGGAGTGAGAGCAGACGAAAGAAAATTTAATTTCCTATACATGGGTTTTATAACATTTTTCTCTACCTCTTATAGTTTCTGAAATATTGATGATTCAGGATTCCGAATATCCTTTTGTATTAATTTAATTTTTTTACTTAAAACTTTTCATAACCTTTCAAATTATATTTTTTTCAAACAGAAAGAAAAAAGACTTAGTTTTGTGGAAAATATATCATGACCTTAAAAAGGTTCTGCAAATAGTGTACACTTCTTGCGAATACTTCGAATATAATCGAAATATACATGTGTATGTATGTATGTACATACATACCCTGCAGCGAAAGTCCAAACTAGTCAGCCAACCTACCAGTTAACTGACTAGATAAATTATGGGAGTTGCCCAACTAGATTCATAGGGGACAAATTGAGATTAGTTATGAAACAAGAAGTTTTGCCAAAAAAAGGGTTTTAAATTAAAAACGAATGTATTCGGGGTTTCTTGAGGTTGCAATGAACACGTATGCAGTAAAAGTAAAGCAACTTTTTTATTGTTGCTGTAGTATTCGAACCCTGCGTAGTAGGCCCCTTGTAGATTTAGTTGGTTGCAAATTGTTAGATCATTAAATCAGTTGAATACCACAAATATAACATAGTTTGAGATGTTAATATAGCCCTGTATATTAGATACTACTTCAGCTAGTGGCGGATTAAAGGTCCAGAGCGCCCTAGGCAGCCACTTTCTCGGCGCCCCTGTACCGACCATAAAAGGCCATCATAATACTATAAATTTTAACTACCTAGTTGTTTTACACCCTAACAATCAAAATCTTTCCTCTTTATAATATTAGTGTAGATGTAGATATAGATGATGTAAAAGCTTAGATAATTTGTTAATCTCTACATATAATAAAATTGTAACAGGTCGATGTGTGTACATTGCAGATATCGAGAAAAAAATGATTGGGGGAAGCATTATTAAGCCAGTAGAATCCAAATCAACCATTTTTAGAATTTTTGTCTGTCTGTCTGTCTGTCCGTATATTTGTGGCCGTATCACTCAAAAAGTGCTGAATGGAATTGAACGAAACTTTTATTGGATTGCTAGACGGCCAACTTAAAGTTTAAGGTATTATTTGTTTCGATATCTCGACGGGTTTCGGAGTTATCGGCCAATATGTGCACCAAAATGTGTTAGTACAATATGGGTATCAAAGGAAAGGTGTTTATGAATGCTGCCATAAACCATTTGATTAATTTCAATACCTAAACTGGCTTCGGAGATATCTCATAAAATGTGAACCTTCTTAATCTCAAAGGGCCGTAGTCATAGTCGATTTAAAACAGTGTTTTGCCACATTTAGAATGATACTAGCATAAACGTCATTTTATCTCTGTCATAGTCGACTTAAAAACAATTTTATCACTAAAACAACGTTTTAACTTTAAAATTAGGTGAACGTCATTTTAAAATCTTAAAATATTGTTCTAAGCCGGAAATTCGTCGTGAAAAACTATAAAAATAGAAGAGTACGTGAATTCAATAAAAAATAAATAAATAAAACGTAAAAAGAAGATATTTTATTAAATATGTTTTGAAATAGCAGAATTTTTCAAGCAAAGGTATATAGAGCCGATATGATCGGTTCCAAATGGAGGAAGAAGTTTATAGATACTGAGGGACCTGTCAGTAATAGGGGACTTCGAATCTCACCCGACATGGAAGTTCTGACTAAATTACGATTTTTAGGTCGAAATATTCATGAGAGTGGCATATGTATGTATGTACATAGGTTAGGTGGCACTAAATGCTTTCCTGCAAACAAGCTTTTATTCTTGAGCTCCAGTTTGGTTCACGAGCTCTTTTTGTTCCCTAAAATCATAAGTTTATTTTGATTTATATGAAATGTGTAGTTTTATCTCAAAATTTAACTCAAAATAACAAATAAAATTTGCGAAAACCGAAATGTCGTAGAGATGATACGCTTACTTATTTTCTTTGTGAATTTAAAGGTTGACACAGGGTGAAATTTTAAAACCCTCGAAATTTCTTAAAATAACAGAGCGATTCTTATTATTTCTGACGGGTAACCCTGTTTCGTTTCATTTTAGCAAAAACGTTGTTCTAACTCGTCTATAACACACCACTATTTTAAACGTCTTTCGAAATTTAACACCGATTTTAACTAAAACCGATTTTAGTGAACGACTATGACTACGGCCCAAAATGTTTAATATGGCTATTTTGTTATAAGATATAAAATAATGGCTACCTGGTAACCGACGTACAGAGTGTACTTATGTTATGGAGCGATAAATTCTCCTCATTGATAAATTGCGAGGGAGTCGTCGAACCCGATACCACAATCCCTGACGATGGAAAAAACATTCCACCACCCGACTATGATGAAGTGAGGACAGCTATACCCCGGGTCCAAAACAATAAAGCTCCTGGAAAAGACGGACTACCTGCCGAGCTGTTCAAACACGGACGCGAAGAGCTGGTTGAAAGCAGGCATCATCTTAGAGTTGAAATCCAGTCTTTTTTGTTGGTACTTATTATTTACCAACAGGGTTGAAAAATAGAAGAGAAATTATACGCATACGAAATCGCGGGCAACAGCTAGTATTTAATAAATTAACAAAATAAGTTTTGAATTATTTATTGAAAAAATATAAGTAAGTAGTAACAGAGCAAACAAAATTTAAAAAATTAAAAATCTCTGCGTCTACATTTTTGTTTCGCGAAATTGTCGATAACATCGTCGTAGTTTAATGACAGCAATAAGACAGATTCAATATTTAGTATTGCTAACGAATTTAATCTCTTATCTGTCATGGTTGAGCGAAGATAGTTTTTCACTCTTTTTAGGCAGGAAATGCATCTGTTGGCGCACTTGAATTAAATAAAATACAAATTTTATTAGCAAGTAATGTTTTTTGTTCAACTAACGAATGTTTTTGTTTTTCATAATTTCTGGCATGTTGTTGAAAGTTTTCCGTCGCAAAAAGATTAGGAAAGTCAAGTAATTGTTAACAAAGATATTTAATAATAAAAATTTCTGAATAAATGATGGCTCACTTTCACTGTGACTCACTGTATTCCCATCAAAACAAATTTCAACCATGGGAATTGTTGTTGCAAAAAGTGACAGGCACATTATGTGTCAATGGGAGAATGGGAAACTAAATAAACCAAATATGAAGAAGAATCGACCACAGTGTTGTATTCAAACGTAGCAAAATCTTCACAAGAAAATTGCCAAAATTCCTAATAAAATCAATTAAAACTCAAAAATATGTTAATTTTTTGTTATTATGCTACAAATATAGCATTACAAATTAATAATTTTAAAGATTTAACGATTTCAAAATTCATTTCAATTTTTTTTTTGTAACTTTTGCACAGTACTACATGGTGACAGCCATAACATGCCAAACGATCAGCTGAGAGTGTCGCAACTTATAGATATAAACTATGCTGCTAACTAGAGTGCTATTGTTTTTGATCACTTGTGATTGGAGTAAAGAGACAAACCTATTTTGAATAGATAGCCAAAGTACATAAGAGAGAAGGTGATGCAAGATCACACGTACGCAAAGCCAGGCACCACTTTTCTCACAAGGCCCTTAAGAAAGTGCTGTCGACGATGCACAAAACATATGTCAACGATGAACAGCACGTGCGGTGTCAGCTGAAGCTCACTGTCCCGTAGGGTGTCAAAGTTGTACAGACCGGCGCAGTGGCGGATCCACGGGGGGTTTTGGGGGTTCAAACCCCCCCCCCCCCCTCCCCCTTGTGGTTTATCATAGATCCCAAATTAATGCCCTTATAGATTCTGCGCCCAAATTTCCCAAACTGGTCAAGGAAAACTATCATTCCAAAAGCAAAGGTTGGACCACATAACATCCAAAATACGTACCTACATGCGAAAAAAGTTCATGTGGGTACCTTTGGACGCACGTGCATAAAATCAAATTTGTCAAATGCTATTCGCAAATTGCCAAATCGCAAATTTATTTTCTTTTTTTCTTATCCCTATTTTTATCGGGATTGTACAGAATTAATTTGGTCAGAAATGTCTGAATCGTTGGAGAAATTGCCTTTTTCAGAGGCATTTCGCAATTCTTGTTTAAATTAATCTTAAAAATTTGAGTATATAAAAACAAGAACAAGAAAAATTCTATTAAAAATATAAATATAACCAAAAAGTACTACATACATATATTCTTATTTATTTTCTTTAAATGCAAGGGTAAGTGAAATTGATGATCAATTTGCCACCAATACCATACGATACTCATTCGCACGTACCAATGCAAAAATATACATACATACGTTATACATGTTATTTAGAACTTCAATTGAAATCTCCTGCACTTTATGTGATGACATACATATTGTTAATTAGGAGGGTTTTGATTTTGTTGTGTTTAAGGTGCGGGAAATGGCGCAACTAGTATATAGAATAATAATAGTAGGTGGTATTAGTCCATATTTTCACCAGCGCACATAGGTAGATTTTCAAGTTTTATGCGGCCAAAAATATTTTATTGTCTACATCTATTCCAAATTGCTTGTTTAATGCAAAATTTTAATAATTTGAGTTAAAAGTCGATTTTATTGAAAAATATATACAGTGACTCAAAAAAAAAATCATACGCCAAAGTTTTTAAATTTATTTCAAAGAGTTCTGTCGAAAATTTTTCTTTCTTATTTTAGTTTAAAAATATAGAAAATTTTTCAATAAAAATCGTTTTAAGCAGGATTTCTGAGCTTATAGAAAAAATCTGAAAAATCGTAGAAATTTCTGAAAGTGGATTAAAAATTTCAAAGCAAGGCCATAATTTATAGAAGATTTTGAGGAGATTTCTAAGAGTACTGTTATGTAACCAACCCATTTTAGTGTATAAAGTGAAATTCTCAATGCTGTGAAAAATTCCGTCAATTTTAGAAGTTTTTTCTGTAGGGTGTAGGGTGAGACCGTTCCAATTAAAATTTCCGAAAAGCCAATGAAAATTTTCAAAAAGTTGAATGTTGCATATTGTTATATTAAAATTGAATGAGCTGCAAAATTGCATACTCAAAACTCTTCTAAAAAATGTAGCTTTAGGATTCTTAGCCCCTTTTTATGATAAGTATTTCCTTGACTTTGAAAAATTGGAAACACTAAAAATACGAAAGCAGGTAATTTTCCAAATAGGCCAATTTTTAATCCATTGTTGATAATTTCTGGCTTTGCATTTTTCCGTAGAGAAATTGACGGGTAATCGATCGGAGGCGATAATATAACTAAATTGCTTTTGAATTAAAAAATTAACAATATTTTTTCAAGAAAGGCCGATATGCTTAAGAGCTTCAAAATGGTGGGTCTTTTATTATGCTAGGTTGACGATTTCTTCAATATATAATGATATTTACCTGAAGCACCCGAATCCATGATGTTTACTTTGATAACTGTCTTAAAACTGAAAATATTGACGTTTAAAAATGGGTTACTTAAAATACGTAAAAAAAAATCGAAAAAGTGAGAGAATAATAAGTTTCGACTAGCGGCAGGGACACCCCCGTTGTCTATAAAAGCCGAGAAGACCGGTTTATTATCGCCCGGTCTATTATAAACGTAGAGCGATTTTGGATTTTGTATTTGCACCAATTTTAAAATTTTCAATTTTGGCCGCATAAATTCGTAAAATCTACCTATGTGCAGCGTCTTCCCTTAAAAAACATCTTCCAAAAAAAGAAATTTTCAAAACCCCCCCCTTGCCGAAATCCTGGATCCGCGCCTGGACCGGCGTATCGTGGATAGGCGAGTGTGCAGACCAAAATTTTGGTTTGAACTCAAGTGTGCAGAAAATGGTTGCCAGAGTATGTAGTATATATGTATTTATTTTCTCAATAGATCTCTACATATCGTAAGATTTATTGGCAAAGTGGAGATAATGGGTCGTATTAATAAACAAAAAGCAATTGCTATTTCTCAAATTTTTTGTAATTTGACAAAAATTTGTATGAAGATACTTTCAAAATTTGAGAAAAAGGCTTGAAAAAGTAATTGCTTTTTTATTAATGTAATCTAATATTTTGATAATCGCCAAAAAAGTCGCCATCGCCAATTTTCATAAATTGGTCGCCAGAGTTTGTAAAAAATCGCCAATTTGGCGACAAATCGCCAGTACTGGCAAGCCTAACGATGCAACAAACGCGCAATATTGCACAATATATCGATGCTTGTGCAATATAATCGATTTATCTATTATCGATCTATTATAGATCAGCTTTAATTCTTAATCGTCGATATGTTATTTTCTTTATTTGTTTAAAAATTCTGAGCTCGCGCGCCCCTTGTAACTACGCGCCCCTAGGCAAGTGCCTAGTTTGCCTTAGGGATAATCCGCCTCTGACTTCAGCCATAGAAAAAAGTACATGATATCGTCCCCTCAATATAACAATAGCGTATGTGCTCATACGCCATTATTTTTTTATTGCATATTTAGAATCTCCATCATTGATTCTATGTCTGGTCAAAATTTCGTCAAATTCTACTTCCACAAAGTGGGTCAAAATGTCATTGGAAAAAATGGTGTATAATTTCTTGTTCAAAAATTTAATAGATATCTGATTTGACAAAAACTTTAAACTCGATTTTCTCAAAACCCAAAAAAATTATACGCTATTGTTATATTGAGGGGACGATATGTTTGTATAAAGTCAGAAAATCATCAATATAAATGTCAAGCTTAGAATGGTCAACGTGTTACTTATTCACAATGTTAATGTTAATTTTCCTAAATATTTAATATGCAAGATCACAATCTAATGTGCCTGAATACTTTAATTTAAATATCATATTCTAATAACTAAATAAATGTATTAGAAACTTTATTTTTCAATTTTTATTTTCATTGGAGTAGCATGTAAAACTAGTCAGTCAACTGGTATAGTTCTGATATCTATACTGACTAGTCAGCAAATTGGTATGATGCTGGTTTGTATACTGACTAGTCAGTCAAGTGGTATGACTCTGGTGTGGAGACTGACAATTGCCATTTCCTAGGTCATCACCGTGTTAAAAATACCAGTTGCTAATATGGAAAAAAGATAGATGGCTAACTAGTTGAGCAGTATGGCCAACTAGTTGTCAATTAGTTTACAACTAGTTGATTTCGCTGCAGGGTATTTTCATAAACACAAATTCAGAGGTTGTGTTCACCCTGCAGCGAAAGTCCAAACTAGTCAGCCAACCTACCAGTTAACTGACTAGATAAATTATGGGAGTTGCCCAACTAGATTCATAGGGGACAAATTGATATTAGTTATGAAACAAGAAGTTTTGCCAAAAAAAGGGGTTTAAATTAAAAACGAATGTATCCGGGGTTTCTGGAGGTTGCAATGAACACGTATGCAGTAAAAGTAAAGCAACTTCTTTATTGTTGTTGTAGTAATCAAACCCTGCGTAGTAGGCCCCTTGTAGATTTAGTTGGTTGCAAATTGTTAGATCATTAAATCAGGTGAATGCCACAAATATAACACAGTTTGGGATATTAATATGGCCCTGTATATTAGATACTACTTCAGCCATAGAAAAAAGTACATGATATGTTTGTATAAAGTCAGAAAATCATCAATATAAATGTCAAGCTTAGAATGGTCAACGTGTTACTTATTCACAATGGGTGAGTTTCTAAGACTGAGCTGTTGTGCCACTGTTGAGTGTTTGTCTTAGAAACGCACTGTTGAGTAATTCCGCTCAGCTCAACAGTTGGCAACTTTTCGCCATTTTTTGCATCACAAATTTTCTTCGCTACTTGAGCTCAACATGTTGTGTAAAGCCAAACAGCTGATAAATTCATCAAACCGTTTCTAAGACGTAGCGGTTTAACTCAACTGCTACACAACTGTTGGCAACTGTTCAGCTCAACAGTTGCGGAGCAGCTTTTTCTTAGAAACTCACCCAATGTTAATGTTAATTTACCCAAATATTTAATATGCAAGATCACAATCTGATGTGCCTGAATTCTTTAATTTAAATATCATATTCTAATAACTAAATAAATGTATTAGAAACTTTATTTTGCAATTTTTATTTTCATTGGAGTAGCATGTAAAACTAGTCAGTCAACTGGTATAGTTCTGATATCTACACTGACTAGTCACCAAATTGGTATGATGCTGGTGTGTATACTGACTAGTCAGTCAAGTGGTATGATGCTGGTGTGTGTACTGACTAGTCAGTCAAGTGGTATGATGCTGGTGTGGATACTGACTAGTCAGTCAAGTGGTATGACTCTGGTGTGGATACTGACAATTGCCATTTCCTAGGTCATCACCGTGTTAAAAATACCAGTTGCTAATATGGAAAAAAGATAGATGGCTGACTAGTTGAGCTGTATGGCCAACTAGTTGTCAATTAGTTTACAACTAGTTGATTTCGCTGCAGGGCAGCAAAATTACGCTGCTAGTGTGAGTGTGTGTATGTGCATATGCATACACACTTGGGCGGGTCGATTGGTAGGGTCAAAAAAAAAATTAACAGGGACACATGGCGATTATGAAAATTTGGGTAATTTCAAGCTTTTTTTGCCCAAGAAACCATATGTCTAAAATAAATTTCGAACCAGAGCTTTTTACGATCTACATAAATTTTTTACATATTTCCAACTGTTCTATATATTTTAAAATAACTCGGTAACCAATACTTCGATTCTCTTGATTTTTTCGGCATTAGTTAGGAAACTTATTTGGCAACAAGACGTGGTGGTTAGTTTTTGAAATTTAAAAAAAGCATTACTCAAAAGTTCAATTTTTGGAAATAATCGCTGTTTTCCACATTCTCATATGTTTATTTTTTGGTCCACCTTAATGCCATATGCACATTAAATAAACAATAAGTGAATATTTTAAAAATATAAATACACGTGCGCCATCTGTTGGAACATAGCGGTGGTTATAACCTAATCTCATTAGTAAATATGTTGCATATATTTAGACAGCAGCTAAAAATTACATACATACATACATACATTAATACATACCCTGCAGCGAAAGTCCAAACTAGTCAGCCAACCTACCAGTTAACTGACTAGATAAATTATGGAAGTTGCCCAACTAGATTCATAGGGGATAAATTGAGATTAGTTATGAAACAAGAAGTTTTTCCAAAAAAAAGGGTTTTAAATTAAAAACGAATGTATCCGGGGGTTCTGGATGCAGTAAAAGTATGCAGTAAAAGTAAAGCAACTTCTTTATTGTTGTTGTAGTATTCGAACCCTGCATAGTAGGCCCCTTGTAGATTTAGTTGGTTTCAAATTGTTAGATCATTAAATCAGGTGAATACCACAAATATAACATAGTTTGAAATGTTAATATAGCCCTGTATATTAGATACTACTTCAGCCATAGAAAAAAGTACATGATATGTTTGTATAAAGTCAGAAAATCATCAATATAAATGTCAAGCTTAGAATGGTCAACGTGTTACTTATTCACAATGTTAGTGTTAATTTACCTAAATATTTAATATGCAAGATACCAATCTAAAGTGGCTGAATTCTTTAATTTAAATGTCATCAATATCAATAACTAAATAAATGTATTAGAAACTTTATTTTGCAATTTTTTTTTCATTGGAGTAGCATGTAAAACTACACCTTTTCCAGTTTATATTCAGAAAGTTGCAATTTATATTCAGAAAATTACAATTCATATTCAGAATTTTCACTTCATATTCAGAAACCTACAATTCATATTCAGAAAGTTGCAATTCATATTCAGAAAGTTGCAATTAATATTCAGAAGATTACAATTCATATTAAGAATTTCCATTTCATATTCAGAAACCTACAGTTTATATTCAGAAAGTTGCAATTCATATTCAGAAAGTTACATTTCATATTCAGAAGGTTACAATTCATATAAAGAACTTCCATTTTATATTCAGAAACCTACAGTTCATATTCAGAAAGTTGCAATTCATATTCAGAAATTTCATTTCAAATTCAGAAAGTTGCATTTCATATTCAGAAATTTACAATTCATATTCAGAAAATTGCAATTCATATTCAGAAAATTACATTTAATATTCAGAAAGTTACATTTCATAGTCAGAAAGTTACAATTCATATTCAGAAACATGGAACATGAGTTTCTATGTAAATTTTTCAGGTAAAAAATTACATTGTTTTTTTCAAAACTTTTTTCTGAAGGGTAGAGTTCGTCCTTCATTCAAAAGGTCGTGGGTTAGAAACCCAGTCCGAACAACATCGAAAATTTGTTTTATTTGAAATCGGGGAATTAATGTAGCGTAATCCCTCGCATTCGGTCGGCAACCATCCGAGTGTATTTCTGTTATAAAAAAACTTCTCATGCAAAATTTACATTCCTCGGTGGATGTCGTTCAGGGTCGGCATAAAACTGTAGGTCCACCGAATTCGTAAAAAAAAGTGAAGGAACAGTTATCCTTAAATTCCATTTTTATTATGAGTAGGTATAAGTATATGACCGCACACACATGTAAAATTAAACAAAGTAAAATTTATTTAAAAAAAACTTTTTGAACCGATGGCTTCTATGTATGTTTGAAAAAAAGAAAACTCAAAAGCGTAAAGTGAAATTTTCTGAATATGAATTGTAACTTTCTGAATAAGAAATGTAACTTTCTGAATATTAAATGTAATTTTCTGAATATGAATTGTAATTTTCTGAATATGAAATGTAACTTTCTGAATTTGAAATGAAATTTCTGAATATGAATTGCAACCTTCTGAATATGAATTGTAGGTTTCTGAATATGAAATGGAAATTCTGAATATGAATTGTAGCTTTCTGATTATGAAATGTAACTTTCTGAATATGAATTGCAACTCTCTGAATATTAAATGTAACTTTCTGAATATAAATTGTAAATTTCTGAATATGAAATGTAACTTTCTGAATTTAAAATGAACTCTCTGAATATGAATTGCAACTTTCTGAATATGAATTTTAGGTTTCTGAATATGAAATGGAAATTCTGAATATGAATTGTAATTTTCTGAATATAAATTGTAATTTTCTGAATATAAATTGCAACTTTCTGAATATAAACTGGAAAAGGTGTAGTCAGTCAACTGGTATAGTTCTGATATCTACACTGACTAGTCAGCAAATTGGTATGATGCTGGTGTGGATACTGACTAGTCAGTCAAGTGGTATGATGCTGGTGTGTATACTGACTAGTCAGTCAAGTGGTATGACTCTGGTGTGGATACTGACTAGTCAGTCAAGTGGTATGACTCTGGTGTGGATACTGACAATTGCCATTTCCTAGGTCATCACCGTGTTAAAAATACCAGTTGCTAATATGGAAAAAAGATAGATGGCTGACTAGTTGAGCTGTATGGCCAACTAGTTGTCAATTAGTTTATAACTAGTTGATTTCGCTGCAGGGATACATACATACATACATACAGGTGAAACTAATAAAAGCGTATTAAAAAAGCAACAAGGTTTTGCGAATACTTCATAACATGGTTATTATTATGTTTTACTAGATCGTGGCGAATAGTAGCCCTGTTTTTTTTCAAGCGCATATACATCTGCGCTTAAATTTTGTATGGATTTTTAAGCGCACATCTCTATCCGCGCTTAGTTGTCCATACAAAATTTAAGCGCAGATGTATATGCGCTTGAAAAAAACAGGGCTAGTGTACACTAATCGCTCCAACAGAGCAAATATAAATAGTATTTGTATTCCAAATGAAAAGTATAGGTTTTATTCGTAGCTGCATTGAAATTGTGCTGTGACTAATTGTACAATGCATAGAGTATTCGGAAATATAGAAGAGGCAAATGGTATTGTGCAGAGGTCTAGTGATGGTCTAGTGCAAGGGTCTTCACAGCTATCGCGCTTTTTGTTTTTGTGCCGCGCTTAAGCATAGGCATCAAACGATTTTTTCGCTATCAGACCTGGAAGACAAATTATGGTGTTAGTTTGTTTTTTTATATTGAACTCTTTTAAAAGTATTTAATGAAACCTGAATTTTCAAAGCAATCAATTCCGACGGGGTATGTGTACACGCTATTTTTGGCTTCCATTTTTCTTTTTTATTTTCTGCAGAAGCGGGCTACAGCGAGTCGCCGCCTACACACTGAGACAAATTGTTGTAAATTAAGATTTGATATGGAATTCAATAGTGTGATATGTATGTACTTATGTAGATTTTTTTAACACATTTTTATTAGCTTCACCTGTATGCATATGAGTTATTTCTTTGTGCCTAAAAATACGCAATATATTTGCTAATGAGATTAATTCAATCAGATGGCGCTGTTTTAGCTATAAAATTTATACTATAAAATTTATAGTATAAATTAAACTTTAACTATTAAAGCGTGCGCTAATAATGAAAAATATAAAAAACGTACAACACCAGCACCATAAAAAAATATCAATTTATAAATTTTCGAAATTTTTCGGGTGTACTTTTAATAATGGAGGAAGTGGGCGGTCGCAATTTTTTTGCTCTTATTGTCGGCCATGATTTTTATTTCAAAGTAACGGTGCCCGCGCTTCCATAAGGGCTTTGTGGAGATCACTGGTCTAGTGTATTATTCAAGGCTGCTCAACAAAATAAACAAAAAAAATTTGTTTCAATAAACATATAAAAAAAATATCAAAAATTTATATTGCTTTGCTGCTTATCAAAACAAAAATATTTCCGATTCCAAAATTATCAATAAAATTGTATCACAATTAATTTTGCTAATTTGATTTCAAAACAAAATAACAAAAAGGATTTCGTTTTGTTTATGTTTGTTTGTTTGTTGCTAAGATATACATACGTATGTATGTACATATGTATGTATGAATACATATTTATATGATAGGTTTTCAGTTTTTTTTTATAGGCACAGGAAACAAAATTATTTTGGTAATCAATTTTTTGTTTGCAGCTGAAACAATATTTTTAAAAAAATTTTGTTTCGGCAATTATCGAAACGAAAAAAATTTTGATAATTTTTTTGATTTTTATTGAAGCAATTTGAATTTTGTTAAATTTTTTATGCTTTTAAAATGAAAAGTTTCAACATAAACAAAATTATTTTTTGTTTATCGTTAAAAATATCAATAAATTTCAGCCCTGGTATTATTACCTGAAAATTATTACTCATACGCCACGACATACTCGTACACATGTATGTATCTAAGATTGTTTTGTATGCATATGGGCAATTTTAATTATCTATCAATATCACACTCATCTAATTCATAAACCTCGAAACCGCGAATGAAATACCTAATTAATTTTTTTCTCAATTATCTTTTAGAATCCCTCTTAATGAAAAAATCTATGACTTTCGCATCAACAGTATCATACAAAAGCATCTAGGTACATAATTTATGCCAAGGACCGGATGGAAAAACCAAGAAGCGTAACAGGGACAAGAACATATGTAGGTACCATGTAATTTTGTTTTTTAATTTATCTTTTCGTGTATATATATATAAATATTTATGTTTATAAAAATTAAAATTATTAAAATAATACAAATATTTTAAGCATTTGCTTTAATTAATATTGTATCTAATATTGAATTTAATATATCAAAAATAAAGAAAATATTAAAAATTATCGCAGGTCGACTTTAGGAACAATAAATAATAATATAATACAATGGCGCTATTATAACTCTGACGAGTTTTATGGCCGAGCTTCTCTCCCAATTCGAGGTGTGCTCCTTTTTGTTTTTCCTACTAATTGGTTGGACCTACAGTTTTATGCCGGCTCCGAACGGCGAATGCATTTTTTGTGAGAAGCTTTTTCATGGCAGAAATACACTCGGAGGGTATGCCGCCCACTGCCGAGAGGTGACCGCTGCTCTTAAAAAATCCAATAATTGGATTTTTACTGATTAGAAAATTTTTTTGGTGTTTTTCTCGGACCGTGGTTTGAACCCGAGACCTCTGGCATAGCAGGTCAGCACTCTACCCACTGCACCACAGCGGCCAATAGGAACAATAAGGCGATAAGAAAACTTCATAAATAGGTAATAAGAAAACGAATCACATAGGCAATAAGAAAACGCCTCAATTAGGCGATTTACATACATATGTACCTTCGATACGAATGCGAAACGCGAAGCGAATCGTTTAGGTAATAAGAAAACGAATCACTGAGGTAATCAGAAAGCGAGTCGACTGTGCGAGTTGTCTTCGGCGGACGTTTTAGTCCGGCTAGTAATAAGAAATCGGTAAGATTTTGATATTGCTTGCAATATATTTATTTTCAAAACGACTCGTTTTAATACTGCCGGCAACAAAAAATTTTTGGTGGGATAAAATTCATTCCAATTAGACATAGAAATATACAAAAATAAAAAAGTTCCCGTACATAAATTGCTAAGTTTACTTAGTATTCAATTCAATTCGAAAATTTCCAAACCAAAGTATTTTAAGTATACATAAGTAATACAGTTTAAAATGGAAGTTTTTTAAATATTTAGGTGTATGCTAAGTACGAAAATATACTAAGTCTACTTAGTACAGTATTGTTTGGAAGCGTCGATATGGAATACCACTTTGGGGTTCAGCATCTAGAAGGAATACAAAGACTACAATCTAAGATATTAAGATCAATATGCCGGGCGCCGTGGTACGTGAAAAAATCCTCTATACACAGGGACCTAAAGATTAACACAGTTGTTGAAGAAGTAAGAAATACACAAACTAACTGCGCCACAATACTAGGCAATAATCCAAACATACTGGCTAAAAGTCTGTTAGAACAGAGGTATCCTAGGCGGTTAAAGAGAAAGGATATCCAGCTAAATTTTGACCAAGGCTAGAACCACTAAAAGTAAAATTTCGAGGAGCCTTCCTATTAGGCCGTAAAACCTCCAAATTTCAAAAAAAATCAGCTTACTGGAGTTCCTTCTATTCAGAAAGCTGCAACAGCATTTACTAATACATATCTATAACATATGATTGTGATTCGGACGAGCCTATCCCATTAGGTCATAAAAACTCCTAAGTTCATACACGCAGCTTATTGAAATTCCTTCCAATCCGAAACTGCAACAGCACTTACTAATACAACACACGATTGTGTCATTGATAAGCCCGTTCTTTGAGGCCGTACGATCTTTTAATTTAATAATATACAATCAGCTGCTCCATTCCATTCCATTCCGACGGCATAAACACACATATATGTATGTATGTATTTATAATAAAAATGAATAACAAAAATATTCACATACATATACTAAATGTATTCATAAGTATTTATTTTATATTAAATAAAATTGCTTTTCATCTAAATGTTATTTGAAGCCGTGGCAACGAAAACGTCATTGTGTTCTAGGTTAAGATTTTATTAAAATTCTCATATTCACCAAGAATGATACAATAAAAACTATATTCGAGAAAAAAAATTTAATTGTACAAATTATTATTAGGTATGTTAGTGTCTAGCACGAAATTATTATTTTTAATTTTAATTTTTATACTTTGGAATAAGCGGAAAAATCCAATTAGCTCATACAGCGATGGTAGATGTGATAGCTATTTCGAAGAAAAACCACTTTCTTCATCATCAGACATCTTCTCGGGAGCACACCAGGCTTTGAACCTACGCTCCAACCATCAGTAGTCCAATATTAGCGAAACGCTAAGCACTGCGGCTACCGATGGTCCTGCTGAGCTGTTGGATTTTTCACTTATATATGCAACTAGCTGACCCGGCAAACTTCGTTCTGCCCAAAACAGATTTTTTTATTAATTTCATTTCAAAAATTGTTATTACACCGGTATTATTTTTAATAGAAAATTAACGATTTTTCACTACTTCATTGTGTATACAACTTCAGGAATATATAATTTTAGTATTCAGTTTAAGGCTGCACGATACACAACATTTTTAGTTTTCTGTTCCGGATATTTATTTTCACTGAGGATTGTTATAGTATACCTGCATAATGGTTTTCAGGCCCCTCCTCCAACGCTTTTAGATATATTCAGCCTCAAAAGTTTAGTACGTATGGGAGGTGCAATGCCCCATTTTTCGATAAATCTTTTTTTTTTTGGGTGAACATGGTATTGATATCGTATATCTGCATAGTGATTTCTATGTACATGCCATGAACGCTTTTAAGGATATTTAGCCTTAAAAATTAAGAACCCATGAGAGGTACCACGCCCCCTTTTCCCAAAACTACTGTTTTTTTCATAAGCACGCTATTGATATCGTTAATCTCCTGATCAATTTTCAGGTCCCAACCTTAAACGCTTTTATAGATATTCAGCTTGAAAAATTAAGTTTGTATGGGAGGTGCCACGCCCCCTTTTCTGATAACCTACACTTTTATGCGCAAAAATTGTTTTGATATCATATAGCTTTGTACCAATTTCCAGGTCCCTGACTTAAATCCTTTTAAAGATATAATATAATATAATACAATGGCGCTATTATAACTCTGACGAGTTTTATGGCCGAGCTTCTCTCCCAATTCGAGGTGTGCTCCTTTTTGTTTTTCCTACTAATTGGGTGGACCTACAGTTTTATGCCGGCTCCGAACGGCGAATGCATTTTTTGTGAGAAGCTTTTTCATGGCAGAAATACTCTCGGAGGGTATGCCGCCCACTGCCGAGAGGTGACCGCTGCTCTTAAAAAACCCAATAATTGGATTTTTACTAATTAGAAAAATTTGTTTGGCTCGGACCGTGGTTTGAACCCGAGACCTCTGGCATAGCAGGCGAGCACTCTACCCACTGCACCACAGCGGCCACTTTTAAAGATATTCAGCTTAAAAAATTAAGTGTTGTTGGGAAGTGCCACGCCCCCTTTTCGTATAACTCCTATTATTTTGCGTTAATATGGAATTGTTATCGTTTATCTCCGCACCAATTTCCAAGCCCCTAGCGTAAACAATTGTAGAGATATTCATCATGAAAAATTAAGTTTGTATGGGAGGTGCCACGCCCCTTTTTCCGATAACCCCCACTTTTATGCGTGGGAATGGTTTTGATATCATTTAGCTCTATACCAATTTTCAGCTCCCTACCTTGAACTGTTTTAGAGATAATCAGCTTTAAAAATTAAGGTTGTATGGGAGGTGCCACGCCCCCTAATATTTTTTAATTTTTTCTTCGACTAAACCTTCGCGGGGTAACAACAAACAAACCCCCCTAAGGAAGTATTTGATTTGGTTCAGCCGTTTTCAGTTTTAGCGTTTCAATTAAATACCAAATCATTTTTATATATATAGATTACTCTATTCAATCTAACCTCACTTAGTGTACGATTTTCGTACATCTGCTATGCAAGTGTTGAATACTGGTTGGCAGCTGACGGACAGCGGGCGCTGTATACAGTAGTTGTATGTACAACAGCACAATTTTATAATTTAACATCATTAGGTATGTTAGTGTCTAGCACGAAATTATTATTTTTAATTTTAATTTTTATACTTTGGAATAAGCGGAAAACTCCAATTAGCTCATACAGCGATGGTAGATGTGATAGCTATTTCGAAGAAAAACCACTTTCTTCATCATCAGACATCTTCTCGGCAGCACACCAGGCTTTGAACCTACGCTCCAACCATCAGTAGTCGAATATTAACGAAACGCTAATCACTGCGGCTACCGATGGTCCTGCTGAGCTGTTGGATTTTTCACTTATATATGCAACTAGCTGACCCGGCAAACTTCGTTCTGCCCAAAACAGATTTTTTTATTAATTTCATTTCAAAAATTGTTATTACACCGGTATTATTTTTAATAGAAAATTAACGATTTTTCACTACTTCATTGTGTATACAACTTCAGGAATATATAATTTTAGTATTCAGTTTAAGGCTGCACGATACACAACATTTTTAGTTTTCTGTTCCGGATATTTATTTTCACTGAGGATTGTTATAGTATACCTGCATAATGGTTTTCAGGCCCCTCCTCCAACCCTTTTAGATATATTCAGCCTCAAAAGTTTAGTACGTATGGGAGGTGCAATGCCCCATTTTTCGATAAATCTTTTTTTTTTTGGGTGAACATGGTATTGATATCGTATATCTGCATAGTGATTTCTATGTACATGCCATGAACGCTTTTAAGGATATTTAGCCTTAAAAATTAAGAACCCATGAGAGGTACCACGCCCCCTTTTCCCAAAACTACTGTTTTTTTCATAAGCACGCTATTGATATCGTTAATCTCCTGATCAATTTTCAGGTCCCAACCTTAAACGCTTTTATAGATATTCAGCTTGAAAAATTAAGTTTGTATGGGAGGTGCCACGCCCCCTTTTCTGATAACCTACACTTTTATGCGCAAAAATTGTTTTGATATCATATAGCTTTGTACCAATTTCCAGGTCCCTGACTTAAATCCTTTTAAAGATATTCAGCTTAAAAAATTAAGTGTTGTTGGGAAGTGCCACGCCCCCTTTTCGTATAACTCCTATTATTTTGCGTTAATATGGAATTGTTATCGTTTATCTCCGCACCAATTTCCAAGCCTCTAGCGTAAACAATTGTAGAGATATTCATCATGAAAAATTAAGTTTGTATGGGAGGTGCCACGCCCCTTTTTCCGATAACCCCCACTTTTATGCATGGGAATGGTTTTGATATCATTTAGCTCTATACCAATTTTCAGCTCCCTACCTTAAACTGTTTTAGAGATAATCAGCTTTAAATATTAAGGTTGTATGGGAGGTGCCACGCCCCCTTTTCTGATAACCCCCACTTTTCTTTGTTATCGTTTATCTCCGCACCAATTTCCAAGCCTCTAGCGTAAACAATTGTAGAGATATTCATCATGAAAAATTAAGTTTGTATGGGAGGTGCCACGCCCCTTTTTCCGATAACCCCCACTTTTATGCATGGGAATGGTTTTGATATCATTTAGCTCTATACCAATTTTCAGCTCCCTACCTTAAACTGTTTTAGAGATAATCAGCTTTAAATATTAAGGTTGTATGGGAGGTGCCACGCCCCCTTTTCTGATAACCCCCACTTTTCTTAGTGAAAAGGGTTTTGATATCACCTACCTCTATACCAATTTTCAGATCCCTACCTTGAACTGTTTTAGAGATAATCAGCTTTAAAAATTAAGGTTGTATGGGAGGTGCCACGCCCCCTTTTCTGATAACCCCCACTTTTCTGAGTGAGAAGGGTTTTGATATCACCTACCTCAATACCAATTTTCAGCTCCCTACCTTGAACTGTTTTAGAGATAATCAGCTTTAAAAATTAAGGTTGTATGGGAGGTGCCACGCCCCCTAATATTTTTTAATTTTTTCTTCGACTAAACCTTCGCGGGGTAACAACAAACAAACCCCCCTAAGGAAGTATTTGATTTGGTTCAGCCGTTTTCAGTTTTAGCGTTTCAATTAAATACCAAATCATTTTTATATATATAGATTACTCTATTCAATCTAACCTCACTTAGTGTACGATTTTCATACATCTGCTATGCAAGTGTTGAATACTGGTTGGCAGCTGACGGACAGCGGGCGCTGTGTACAGTAGTTGTATGTACAACAGCACAATTTTATAATTTAACATCATTAGGTATGTTAGTGTCTAGCACGAAATTATTATTTTTAATTTTAATTTTTATACTTTGGAATAAGCGGAAAACTCCAATTAGCTCATACAGCGATGGTAGATGTGATAGCTATTTCGAAGAAAAACCACTTTCTTCATCATCAGACATCTTCTCGGCAGCACACCAGGCTTTGAACCTACGCTCCAACCATCAGTAGTCGAATATTAGCGAAACGCTAAGCACTGCGGCTACCGATGGTCCTGCTGAGCTGTTGGATTTTTCACTTATATATGCCATTACTCTATTCAATCTAACTTCACTTAGTGTACGATTTTCGTACTCTGCTATGCAAGTGTTGAATACTGGTTGGCAGCTGACGGACAGCGGGCGCTGTGTACAGTAGTTGTATGTACAACAGCACAATTTTATAATTTAACATTATTAGGTATGTTAGTGTCTAGCACGAAATTGTACAAATTATTATTACAAATTATAAAATTATCACAAGCTTTTTTTTAATACTTAGAAGTACCAACTGTACAGGCAATTGTTTTTTTTTCACCAGATGTGTGCCATTTTTCTTTGTTGGTTGTATTTTTAATGTAACCCTTAAGTATTATCAAATAATACGCATGAATTTACTTTCCTACGAGTACTTTTTTGTTACTAATGAAATAATTTTTGTTTTAAATAGAAAACGGCATTAAAAATCAATTTTTTACATACATATGTACCTTCGATACGAATGCGACACGGCGAAGCGAATCGTTTAGGTAATAAGAAAACGAATCACTGAGGTAATCAGAAAGCGAGTCGACTGTGCGAGTTGTCTTCGGCGGACGTTTTAGTCCGGCTAGTAATAAGAAATCGGTAAGATTTTGATATTGCTTGCAATATATTTATTTTCAAAACGACTCGTTTTAATACTGCCGGCAACAAAAAATTTTTGGTGGGATAAAATTCATTCCAATTAGACATAGAAATATACAAAAATAAAAAAGTTCCCGTACATAAATTGCTAACTTTACTTAGTATTCAATTCAATTCGAAAATTTCCAAACCAAAGTATTTTAAGTATACATAATACAGTTTAAAATGGAAGTTTTTTAAATATTTAGGTGTATGCTAAGTACGAAAATATACTTAGTACAGTATTGTTTGGAAGCGTCGATATGGAATACCACTTTGGGGTTCAGCATCTAGAAGGAATACAAAGACTACAATCTAAGATATTAAGATCAACTAGTATACCCAGCCACGCGATGCTGTGGCTTTCAATTACACTGTGCGACAATTTGAGGGTGGAAGACCACTTATTGTAACATCTGAAAATTTTTTTATATTGCCATTTCAAATTTGTCTTCCCCTTAAAAATGACAGAATATAAATTGGCTTTAAGTCCAGAGGTTCTTATTAATAAAATATAAAATGATGCATATGTATAGGTACATAGTTACTGGTTATTTTTATTTTCTGTGGACCTAGATTTTTTATACAAAGATTTTTTAGCGAAGTTGTATGCCGAATAATTTTCTAGACTATTTTAACCCTCCAAAAGGACATTTTTCGCACTTCTCTTTCCCTTTATAGTATCTTTTCTAGTTCTCTTTCTCTTCCCCTCTCTCTTTTATTTGCGCTTCTTTTCCCTTTACCCATTTTATATTCCGTACTCTTTCCTCTTTTGCTTCCTTTCCCTAGCCATTTCTGTCCCTTTCCTTTTATTACTCATATACAGGGTAAGACTTTTCATGACACTTCAAATTTAAAAAACAACAAACTTTAGCGTAAAAATGGATTTTTGAACAGGTGGCACCCTTTTGTAAAAATTTTAATAAATTACTCATTTCCATGCCGAGCCCTTTCATATGACACATCAAATTTAAAAATCAAACAAACTATAACGTAAAACTGAATTTTTGAACAGGTGGCAACCCTTTTTATAAAAATTTTATTAAATTACTCACTATCAGGTCAAGCCCTTTCATATGACACTTCAAATTTAAAAATCAAACAAACTATAGCGTAAAACTGAATTCTTGAACAGGTGGCAACCCTTTTTGTAAAATTTTTTATTAAATTACTCAATATCAGGCCTTTTCATATGGTACCAAAAATTTTAAAATTAAACAAACTATACAGGAAAATTAAATTTTCGAACAGCTGGCAACCCTTTTAAAAAAAATTAAACCTTCCTGCACATCTACAGGTCAAGCCCTTTCATTTGACACCACATTCTCTAAAATCGGTATAACGGTGTAAAAGTTATAGTGTTTACAAAAAATCGCTTAGCGTAATATATATGTATAAAGATGAGAAGATAAGATAAACTGTAGCGTAAAAATGGATTTTTGAACAGGTGGTACCCTTTTGTAAAAATTTTAATAAATTACTCATTTCCATGCCAAGCCCCTTCATATGATACATCAAATTTAAAAATCAAACAAACTATAAAGTAAAACTGAATTTTTGAACAGGTGGCAACCCTTTTTGTAAAAATGTTATTAAATTACTCACTATCAGGTCAAGCCCTTTCATATGACACTTCAAATTTAAAAATCAAACAAACTATAGCGTAAAACTGAATTCTTGAACAGGTGGCAACCCTTTTGTAAAATTTTTATTAAATTACTCAATATCAGGTCAAGCCTTTTCATATGGTACCAAAAATTTTAAAATCAAACAAACTATACAGAAAAATTAAATTTTCGAACAGCCGGCAACCCCTTTCAGAAAAATTAAACCTTCCTGCACATCTACAGGTCAAGCCCTTTCATTTGACACCACATTCTCTAAAATCGGTATAACGGTGTAAAAGTTATGGTGTTTACAAAAAATCGCTTAGCGTAATATATATATAAAGATGAGATGAGATAAACTGTAGCGTAAAAATGGATTTTGGAACAGGTGGCACCCTTTTGTAAAAATTTTAAGAAATTACTCATTTCCATGCCAAGCCCTCATATGACACATCAAATTTAAAAATCAAACAAACTATAACGTAAAACTGAATTTTTGAACAGGTGGCAACCCTTTTTGTAAAAATTTTATTAAATTACTCACTACCAGGTCAAGCCCTTTCATATGACACTTCAAATTTAAAAATCAAACAAACTATAGCGTAAAACTGAATTCTTGAACAGGTGGCAACCCGTTTTGTAAAATTTTTATTAATTACTCAATATCAGGTCAAGCCTTCTCATATGGTACCAAAAATTTTAAAATCAAACAAACTATACAGGAAAATTAAATTTTCGAACAGCTGGCAACCCTTTTCAGAAAAATTAAACCTTCCTGCACATCTACAGGTCAAGCCCTTTCATTTGACACCACACTCGAAAATCGGTATAACGGTGTAAAAGTTATGGTGTTTACAAAAAATCGCTTAGCGTAATATTTATAAAGATGAGAAGATGAGATAAACTGTAGCGTAAAAATGGATTTTGGAACAGGTGGCACCCTTTTGTAAAAATTTTAATAAATTACTCATTTCCATGCCAAGCCCTTTCATATGACACATCAAATTTAAAAATCAAACAAACTATAACGTAAAACTGAATTTTTGAACAGGTGGCAACCCTTTTTGTAAAAATTTTATTAAATTACTCACTATCAGGTCAAGCCCTTTCTTACGACACTTCAAATTTAAAAATCAAATAAACTATAACGTAAAACTGAATTCTTGAACAGGTGGCAACCCTTTTTATAAAATTTTTATTAAATTACTCAATATCAGGTCAAGCCTTTTCATATGGTACCAAAAATTTTAAAATCAAACAAACTATACAGGAAAATTAAATTTTCGAACAGCTGGCAACCCTTTTAAAAAAAATTAAACCTTCCTGCACATCTACAGGTCAAGCCCTTTCATTTGACACCATATTCTCGAAAATCGGTATAACGGTGTAAAAGTTATGGTGTTTACAAAAAATCGCTTAGCGTAGTATATATAAAGACAGTGGCGCACACAGAAAAATATTTTGGGGGGGATTTTCAAAAAAAAATAATCAAAACTCGTCCAGACAATTTTTACTTAAATCTATTTATGTTTGGGGAGTGGACCTACTTATGCACACATTAAACAAAGGCACCTTTTAAAGCTCAATTCATTGCATTTTCTCTGTATTTAAACTAAAACTAAAAAGGAAAGGTCACCTGTATTATTGCGTCATAATTGCTACTGAATTCATATTTTTCGTCATGTAGCAGCTACATTGCAGCTTTGGTGGAACGAATTGGATTATGGTGAATTAAATATTCGTTAAGTCCACATCGTTGTCAGCCCTACACACAAAAGTAAAAAATGTTGGTGTTTCAAAAAGAAATTTCTGTCATGCATTTCCGTGGAAAATATATTGAATTTTATAGAAAACCTCCTTCTATACACAATAGACACCATTAAACGTTACTTTGGCTCATTTAAAGTCAACACATTTGAAAAAAAAAAATTGTCTGGAAAAAGTTTGTATAAATAAGTGTATTATGATTTTCGCGAGATTTGAGTGCTAAAAAATGCGGATATCTATGGAAACGCAAAAAAGAGGTATGTTTCATGATTTAGCGAAAGAAAACAGTGAGAACAATTTATTTTTAGCAAAATACAAGATGAAGAAATCTTAGTTTTTCTATGAGCGTAATTTTCAAGCATTAGCATTTACATTTAAACTTTTAACAACTAAGGACCACTCTGGACCAGGTCTTATAAGCAGATTTCCAAGCACAAAAAGTATCAAAAGCAAATTTTCATTTGAAAAACAAATATTAAGTAAAGTTGTGTATCTAATTCAGACCAGTTTTTTCTGGTTGTTTTTATTAAAAATATAGACATTTTAGTTAAGACACTCAAGTATTTTTTTGCAAATAGCATAATTTTTTTTAATTTAAATTTATTTCACAACAGCTTTCTCATGGAACGAAAACCAAAAGTCATAATAAATGAGTTTTTATTTTTCCTTTATTATGATTAACAATAAACTCTAAAAAAATAATAGAAACCTTATTGGTGACTTTTCAGTTCAGAACTAATTTTCAAAAGAAGTCCATTTTCGACTCACAATTCCCCTTAAATCTAAAAAAATCCAGTTCAGTAGCCACAGAGTTATAAGGCAAACTCATTACTTTGAAGCAAATTAAAAAAATGTCTCTGCCCAGTTTATATTTTTCTGGGTTTTTTAATTGGCCTACATTCCCACAACCCCCCCCCCCCCCCCGTTCGCCCCTGTATAAAGATATGCCGGGCGCCGTGGTACGTGAAAAAATCCTCTATACACAGGGACCTAAAGATTAACACAGTTGTTGAAGAAGTAAGAAATACACAAACTAACTGCGCCACAATACTAGGCAATAATCCAAACATACTGGCTAAAAGTCTGTTAGAACAGAGGTATCCTAGGCGGTTAAAGAGAAAGGCTATCCAGGCTAGAACCACTAAAAGTAAAATTTCGAGGAGCCTTCCTATTAGGCCGTAAAACCTCCAAATTTCAAAAAAAATCAGCTTACTGAAATTCCTTCTATTCAGAAAGCTGCAACAGCATTTACTAATACATATCTATAACATATGATTGTGATTCGGACGAGCCTATCCCATTAGGTCGTAAAAACTCCTAAGTTCATACACGCAGCTTATTGGAATTCCTTCCAATCCGAAACTGCAACAGCACTTACTAATACAACACACGATTGTGTCATTGATAAGCCCGTTCTTTGAGGCCGTACGATCTTTTAATTTAATAATATACAATCAGCTGCTCCATTCCATTCCATTCCGACGGCATAAACACACAGATATGTATGTATGTATTTATAATAAAAATGAATAACAAAAATATTCACATACATATACTAAATGTATTCATAAGTATTTATTTTATATTAAATAAAATTGCTTTTCATCTAAATGTTATTTGAAGCCGTGGCAACGAAAACGTCATTGTATTCTAGGTTAAGATTTTATTAAAATTCTCATATTCACCAAGAATGATACAATAAAAACTATATTCGAGAAAAAAAAAATTTAATTGTACAAATTATTATTAGGTATGTTAGTGTCTAGCACGAAATTATTATTTTTAATTTTAATTTTTATACTTTGGAATAAGCGGAAAAATCCAATTAGCTCATACAGCGATGGTAGATGTGATAGCTATTTCGAAGAAAAACCACTTTCTTCATCATCAGACATCTTCTCGGGAGCACACCAGGCTTTGAACCTACGCTCCAACCATCAGTAGTCGAATATTAGCGAAACGCTAAGCACTGCGGCTACCGATGGTCCTGCTGAGCTGTTGGATTTTTCACTTATATATGCCATTACTCTATTCAATCTAACCTCACTTAGTGTACGATTTTCGTACATCTGCTATGCAAGTGTTGAATACTGGTTGGCAGCTGACGGACAGCGGGTGCTGTGTACAGTAGTTGTATGTACAACAGCACAATATTAGCTTTGTTCGCGTACTTTCTCCAACAGCATTTACTCAGCAGCCTCCAACAGCCAGGTGTTGGAGAAAAATGTCACCTATCCTCTCACAAGAGAAAAATATCGTAAGAGGTAAACGAACACAAAATTTGCAGAGTTCAACAGCTTTGGCAAACAGCTGATTTCTATTTACATTCACAAGCCCCAAATTCAAAGGATAAAAAGGATTAAAATTAAAATGATAATAAAATTGGTGGAAATTATTGCTGTTAATTATGTATATATATATGTACATATAACATAAAAATAATAAAATAAAACATAGTTTGTTTCTTATTTAATTTCTTTTGATTCGTTTTGGGTTTCGTTTTGGTCAGTCTTTTGTCACCTCGCGATAACCTCCTCAATCTAAAAATCGTTCGCATAGGCTCGCAAAAAGGTTTTTTGAAGTTCGGAAATGCATCCGGAACTCTCTTTTACAATAAATCGGCACTGTTTGTTCTATATAAATGCTAATGGAGTTACAATTCTGTCTGAAAACAGTGGAGATATATGCACATATGTATGTATCTGCAATACAATTAACTTCATGTTGTTGTTGTTGTAGCCACCAAGACACTCCCCGAAGGTTTTGGGGAGTGTAGGAGATGTGACAGTCCTTTGCCGAATAAATCCGGCACGCTCGGGTACTAGTCCCTTCTGACACTAGCCCGACTGTCGTGCGAACGATTTTTTCTGGCCATAATCAACCTTCTAGGCCGGTGGATTTTAGTCGCGTCTTACGACAGGCATTCCTTACAACGGGTATATTCTAGACCCCCTAACCCGCTGGGGTTCGCTGTTACTATCTAATAAATAGGATTTCATTGTAATAATTATCACACTAACAATTGCTTTTCTTTGTACCCATGTCCATACTGTTTTCCACCGCAGTATGTCTTCGCGTCTGCTGCCCCCCCAGAAGAGATTTCAATTTAATGCACCCGGCCCTGGCCATGCTTTAAAAAAATAACCCTCTATGGACCGATCCACAGTACTTTTGAGTAGAACAAACTTTTGCGTTGGCGGCATTTGGCCGCGCTTTAAAAAAAATATCCCCAGCCAGCAAAATTTCCTTTCTCAAATTATATCTGCGGAGCGATCGGGAGTGTTATAATTAGTAAAATTAACATCCATAGAAGATTTCCCTAAAGTTCCAGTGGTTTGAAAATAAATACGACGGTCGCATTATACTGAAGCCGACCCACTGCAGAACTACTCTCGGAGGGTGTGCCACCCACTGCCTAGAGTGGCTGCTATTTTTAAAATCCGGATAATTGGGTTTTAGTTAGAATTTGTTGTCTATCCAGGCTCAGTAAAACTTTCAGGAAATATTCTGTAGATGATAATTCATCTTATCTTAACACTTTCAGCTATTATTAAATTATAATATTAAAGTTCTCCAGAAATAGAATTCTCCCGGCTGAGGGTTATTTTTGTAAAGCGCGGCTGAAGGCAAAAGGTGTTCTATACAAAACAACTGTGGATTGCTCCATGGATATTAATCCAGAAAGAGAATTCTGCCGGCTGAGGGTAATTTTATTGAAGCGCGGCTAAAAGCCGCCAACGCAGAAAGATGTTCTACACATACATACATTAATTCAACAAGGAATGTCTGAACTATAAGCGTCCGGAGGGTAGTACTTTGTTTTTTTTGTGATCTGTGAGACCACCCCTACCCTCTGGAAAATTAATTGTTATCGGATCGTGGATCATTATATACAAATTTTCCCTCTATCCAGGCTGGGGATCCAAACCATGACCTCTGGTATGGCAGACTAGCCACTGTCCGCCACACCACAGTGGTCACAACACTCCCGACTGCACCACAGCGGCTCCGTTAATATATTTTCCCGCAAAGGAGATTACAATTTACTAAGGTACATAATATGCATATAAATACTTCGCAAAAAGTATGTAACTTATTTTGCATATTTAATTTATCCATATTTGTTGCCAATTTAGTGTATTTTTCCAATTTTATAATTGATTTGTATATTTTGCAAATCTTGTTACTTGCAAAAATTCAAGTCAACTGTTGTTTGATCAGCTGTTTTCCTGTTGGAAAATTGCTGTTGGCAAAAATTTGTCCAACAGAATTCAACAGCTTCTCACAAAATGAAATGTCAGTTTTCTCTCTCAGTTGGTTCTCTTCTGTTGGAGATTTGGCGTAAAAAAACGGCGACAAAGTGTTTTTTTTTAAATGTTTTCGAAAAACTTCAAAAAATATCCGTAAACGAACAAAGCTATTATAATTTAACATTATTAGGTATGTTAGTGTCTAGCACGAAATTGTACAAATTATTATTACAAATTATAAAATTATCACAAGCTTTTTTTTAATACTTAGAAGTACCAACTGTACAGGCAATTGTTTTTTTTTTCACCAGATGTGTGCCATTTTTCTTTGTTGGTTGTATTTTTAATGTAACCCTTAAGTATTATCAAATAATACGCATGAATTTACTTTCCTACGAGTACTTTTTTGTTACTAATGAAATAATTTTTGTTTTAAATAGAAAAAGGCATTAAAAATCAATTTTTTGTTTTACATTTTAAAATTGTACCGTTCCTCGAAAAATATATTGATTTTTGTTAACCCAAATGTCGGAAAATAGTTCATATCCAAATTGCGGGCCAAATCCCGAGATTATAAAAGTAAATCTCGAAAATCCCGGGATCGCAAAAATCGCGAAAATTGGAATACCTACTAGGTACCTACTGGTGGTGTAGTATAAATAATACTATGTTCATGCTGGATTTGGAACGCAACATATTGCATTTTCGAATATGGCTTTTCGAAAAGTGTTCATGCTGCCGCGTTTTGTAAATGCGCATTTGAGAAGTTCGAAACAAACGGAGCTAATATCCCAGATTACGCAATCAGGTGTTGAGGTTTATTTTTTTGTTTTGTCTAATTAAAAATATAGAACAAGAATTTGCAAAATATGTAATAATATAATACACTAATTTTGCAAACCAAACGTACCAACCGCTTTGGTATTAATTTTGATCTCGGTTTTGTTTACTTTCGTTTATTACATGTAGAGTGACGTCATCATGGAGCTCGTGTGCCCATGCTCATGCTGCTCTATATGCGTAATCTTGTAGGTATTTCGTTCTTGTATTGCCAGAGTGTTGCCACTATTTTCCATTCGAATGACAAATTTTTTCGAAGATTTCAGGGTTGCTTTCTGCGTTAGCATTCAAAACGCAAAAAAATAGTTGCGTTAAGTTGCATTTTGGTGGTGGCATTTGTATGGAGAAATGTAACATTTAATGTTGCGTTTTGGACTAAACGCAAAAATGCCTCCGAAACGCAGGCTCACCATGAACATGCTATAAGTCTGTTTATATATCGTCGCAGTTAAGGTTGCCCATATTCTTTATAGAATGTGAGACTTAAACAGATATTCGTTTTTGATTCATGTAAGTCTAATATCCATATAAACTATGTACCTACTATGTATTTAATGTACAATACCATCAACCGCATACCTTAATTTGACAAGCTGCTGCATGTACGGGTTTCTTGCCTACAATCAGCGTATTATGCTTTGACGTTAAATTACCCGATATGGCCGAAGATATTGTGGGACCGATTTGCGGTGGTGTCGTATATGTCCCATCAGCGGCTGAATTGGATCCAACTGAGGTTGATGCGACTGCTGAAGCTGTAGAATTAGTCGATTCTATATATGTTTCGATTTGAAGTCTGAACGGTACACCCTTTTCGCCCCCATGTTTTTTCGGTGTAAACTCAGTGGAAATGCAATTTACTTTGATATAAACCCCAACTTCCTTCAAAGGATCCCAAAAAATTTCAACAATGTTTAAAAGATTTGGGTTTAGTGGTTGTGAAACGTGGCACAGGCCATACGAAAGTGGAACATCGACTTCGATAATTCGCTCTCCAGGACGTGAAGCTTGCCATTGTTGCATTTGTTCACGTTCCATAAATTGTAAGCGCCGTTCATGGAAGCAAATTTTAATGACACTCTAAAAGCAAAAATAAAAACAATTACAAAATTAGTTAAATTTGGCCTGTAATGAAAATGTTCGAGTATGATCGCAAATAAAGAAGATTTGAGGTCGAAATCGCGCAAAAAGATATCAGAACAATGAAACGATACGACAACTTCAATTGGAAAAATACTATAAATAACTAGCTGAATCCAGCCACACTTTGCTCTGGCCCACTCCCTTTTATAGATATACATTAGAGATGAAAAACAACACAAAGCTTAGTTTAAAAACATTTGATTTTGCACTTTTGTGTGTACATATTATTTTTCGCTTGTCCATTTTCTGTGAACACATAAGGGGCATTTCAGTTATTACATCTGGGTCTGGGTCAAGATAAATTTTTATTGAAACAATCCGGCTCATAATGAAAATTGGCTGCACTTGAAAAGAACTAAAAAGAAGAAGAAACATATACAACATATACCCAGCAGTAAAAATCTGAAATGAATCCTTTATGAATCACTGATGAAATTCATCATGAGGAGGCATTAGCGAATGCTTTCATATAAAGGCTGTTGAATTTTTTCAAATAAATGGTTTGCTTTCCTCATGCCTATATGACACCGTTCGGAGCCGGCATAAAACTGTCCAATGGTAGCAAAAACAAAAGGAGCACACCTCGAATTGGGAGAGAAGCTCGGCCATAAAACTCGTCAGAGTTATAATAGCGCAAAAACAATTCTTCTGTACGTTGAAAAGAGACAAATACTCCCTCAAAAACAATTTGATTGACTTTAAACTTCAAACTAAATGAAAATAACTAATTCAAAAATTATTTTTTTTGGAAATTTGAATTTAAATAAATAAATAAATTATGAAACTCAAATGGCGGGATAGGTATGTATTCCATGTTATAAGGAGAAGCCAGTGCGCAGTATAATTTTTCTTCCGCACTTCTTCTTTCCCCTTACGGCCAAAGCAGAAGCTTACAAGAGGCAAATTTGAAATTTGTATTTCCATATATTTTTTATTTTAAATATACATACATAATTTGTTTTATAGTTGTCAAATTTAAAAATTTGTCAGAAAAGCTGCCGAATGTCAAAAAACCTACCGAAATACAAGCTGGATCGTTGGTTTTTAACCGCCTAGATGGTAATTCGTTTGGTTTTTTCAATATAGCTTGCTCGCTTGCACCAACGCAAAACGATAGTGATGAATATTCATCAAAGAATCATCAATGATCATTTAGGAGTGAAACAAATTTACTGCAGGGTATATGTATATATATGTATACATACACAAATGTCACTTTTCAGTTCTGCCAAATCAAAAAAGCACTGTGCTACCAAATCAGCACGGAAAAAACAAATCGAACAGGGCGGATCAGAAATTGAACCAGCAATTTATCTGGTTTAATCGAGCTGAAATCTTTGTTGTTGCATTTACATGCAAAAATTTTTATCTGGGTTAGGATCACCGTATGTGAAACACGGCTATAGTGGATATTAGCTTTGTTCGTTTACGGATATTTTTTGATGTTTTTCGAAAACTTTTAAAAACAAACACTTTGCCGCCGTTTTTTTACGCCAAATCTCCAACATAAGAGAACCAACTGAGAGAGAAAACTGACATTTAATTTTGTGAGAAGCTGTTGAATTCTGTTGGACAAATTTTTAGGACCGTTCGCCGGCAGCAAATTGCTGCAAATTGCAGAAAAAACTGCAAATTCGCGTTTTTTGAGGCAAAAACTCAGTCAAAATTTGCAGAAGAGAGCGCAATTTTGACAGTTCATTGACGGAGAAAGCTGCAAAGTTTTACTGACGAAATTTGTCGTTGCAAAGTTCAGTAGACTGAAAAAACATGATTTGCGATCATATGGTTGCAATTTAAAAAAAAGTCGAAAGTGATTTCAAGTCAAACAAGTAAGGAAGCCTAAGTTCGAGTGGAATCGAACATTAGATACTCAGCTGTATGTTTTCATTGTTTGTTTGCGGTTGATGGAAACACTGTGTACTTTATATAAATTGAGTGCTGCATAAAGTGGGCGTAGCCACGTCTATTGTTAACATTTTTATCAGTCATCCAACTAAGCATTTGAATATTATTCTTTGTGCAAAATTTCATTCCTTTATGACTTCTAGTTACAAAGATGTCACATTACAAATTTCCAAAGCGTGTTCCAGAAATATCTTTGCTGAAAAGTAGGCGTGGTCATAAACCGATTTCAATAAATTTTTGCGTGTCTCTTAATACAAGTTATAAAAGTGTATAAACCAAGTTTCATCATAATATCTCAATTATTTGTCGACTTATGGGCTCCGAAATCTCGTATATTCCTTTGTCTAAAAGGAGGCGGTGCCACGCCCATTTTCCAAAATTTTTCCATTTTTTGTTTCCGGTCTATTGTAGAAATCATACCACAAAACTTCAATGAATTATCTTTACATTTGACAAAGATATCGCTTAAAATGTTTTTATTAGGTCACTTTATAATACCCATATATAAAAGTGGGCGTGGTCGCCAAACCGATTTCGCTAAAATTTTGAACATGTATTACCACAAGCAATAAAAGTGTGCACACCCAGTTTCGTCAATATATATAAATTATTTGTCGAGTTATGGGCTCAGAAATCTCGTATATTCCTGTTTCTAAAAAGAGGCGGTGCCACGCCCATTTTCCAAAATTTTTGTGTTTTTCGTTTTATGTCCGCAGTTGGACTTCTGCTATAAAATTTCAATGACATATCTTTATATTTGACAGAGATATCGCTTAAAATGTTTTTATTAGGCCACACAATGGGGCCGAGCGTGCTCAAAATTCAGTTTTTAAATAATGAGTTTTTCAACAAAATAAAAACGCAGTATTGTTCCCTATAAAATTCTACACTTCTGGCCCAATTTTCAGCTTTCTGTCGTTTTTCAGTTGGGAGTTATCGATACACAAACATGGCAAATTTTCCAAAAAATAATTTTTTTCCAAAATGTGAAATTTTAATGTGTATTTGAAATAGTTGGTGTAAGAGAAGGTTATAAAATTTTATTATTCTGCTTTTTCCATAACATTAAGTGAAGCTTACATAATCGACGAGTGTTTTTTTTTTTGGACTAGATGTTTTAAAAAATTAATTTTTAGTATAAAACTAAACGTACCTCTTTTTTTAAATATTTTTTTTCAAAATGGATTTTTTTTAATTTGCGCAAAAAAGTAGCAAATGTAAAAATGCAGAAGTAAAATATGGTCCTTTCTGACAAAGAATCCGAGTTCAGAACCAAAAGCAAAGTGCGCATTTTAAAAAAAAGTGAGTTTAAAAATTGCATTCCAATTTTAGTTAAAAAAAAAAATACCTATATCTGGTTGAATTTGATTCTGTTCTATCTTAAATTTAGTTGATCCATTATTTACTGGTTACTTTAATTACAAATTATGGTTAAGGCTACTTGTCAAGCCAGGTTTCTTTAATTTAGACTTGTAAGTTGGATTACAATATGAGTTCTTTGAAGCACAAGTTGTGTTACTCCAATTTTGTTTTTTTTTTTATGTTAGGCATGGAAATGTGTGAAAAATACGTGTTCTGCTTAAAACGCTAACGGTGAAACTCCTAATTCCCATATAAACATACTTGTGACCACAGAAAATTTTTAATAAGTATCTCGAAACAAAAAATTGGAGAAAACCATTTTTGTATACATACATATGTACCTGCCGCTAATGGGTTAATACAATACACATTGGCTATTTTTGTACAGCCATACTAATATAATAATAATGTAATACAATGGCGCTATTATGACTCTGACGAGTTTTATGGCCGAGCTTCTGTCCCAATTCGAGGTGTGCTCCTTTTGTTTTTCCTACCAATTGGGTGGACCTACAGTTTTACGCCGGCTCCGAACAGCGAATGCATTTTTTGTGAGAAGCTTTTTCATGGCAGAAATACTCTCGGAGGGTATGCCGCCCACTGCCGAGAGGTGACCGCTGCTCTTAAGAAACCAATAATTGGATTTTTACTAATTAGAAAATTTTGTTTGGTGTTTGCTTGGACTGGGGTTCGAACTCGAGACCTATGGCATAGCAGGCGAGCACTCTACCCACTGCACCACAGCGGCCACCATACCACAGACATACTAATTTTGATTTAAATAATTTGTTTACAGATCTTAAAAAAAACTGGTCACCAATGGGTTAATTCATGACCGTTTTAATGGGTTAAGATTCCAAAGATTACTAGTTTTAGTGTAGATACATATATGATTTAAATATTTTAATCTAAGAATTAAGTGAAAAAATTTGGTTAAAAATGGGTTAATGCGTGGTCGTTAAGGGGTTAAAATTCTTGGGATTTACTAGTTTAGTATCGATATACCGATTCTGATTCAAGAAAATTAAACTAGAAACTAAAATAAAAAACATAGGTCACCAACGGGTTAACTCATGACCGTCAATGGGTTAAGATGCTATAGATTAACTGCTTTAGTGCAGATAAAGCCATTCTGATGTAAAAAAGTTGATTTCAGAATTTTGAGCGTCCTCATATATATAAGTGGCCCCAGTGTGGGCCACTTTATAATACCCATATATAAAAGTGGGCGTGGCCGTCAACCGATTTAGGAAAATTTTCGTCCAAACATTTGCCTCGGTAAATATATTACGTGTACGGAATTTCATCGATATATCTTCAACGGTTTCTGAGTTATGACTCATAAAACTTTCAATGTTTGCCCCTTAATAAGTGGGCGTGGCACCGCCCATTTTCCAAAATTTTTGTGGTTTTTGTTTTCTGTCCGTAGTTAGACTCCTACTACAAAATTTCAGTGATATATCTTTATACTTGACAGAGATATGGCTTAAAATGTTTTTATTAGGTCACTTTGTAATATTCATATATAAAAGTGGGCGTGGCCGTGGCCGTCAACCGATTTTAACTATTTTCCGTCCAAACGTTTGCCTAGGTAAGTAAATCACGCGTACCAAATTTCATCGATATATCTTCAATGGTTTCTGAGTTATGACATATAAAACTTTCCATGTTTGACCCTTAATAAGTGGGCGTGGCACCGCCCATTTTCCAAAATTTCATCAAATTTCTTCCTAGGGGCCTGAGCTGAACACGTGAGTAAAATTTCATCGCTCCAGCTATATTAGTGACTGAGGTACCAAATTTACGATTTTTTCTATATAGGAAAAGTGGGCGTGGTCATGGTCCGATTTCGCCCATTTTCAATACCAACCGTCCCAGTCCCGATACCAACTTGCATTTCAAATTTCATCAAAATATCTCAATTTTTGCGCCAGTTAGAGTGTTTACAGACGGACGGACGGACAGACGGACGGACGGACGGACGGACGGACGGACGGACGGACATGGCTCAATCGATTTCTCTTTTCACCCTGATCATTTTGATATATATAAGTCTATATCTATCTCGATTATTTCATTCTGTTACAATCCACCGTTATGTGATTAAAACTATAATACTAGTACTAGTACTAGTACAGCTGAGTATAAAAACTAAGAAAATCGGGAATATATGTGATTCAATAGAAAATGAAGTGAGAAAATTATATTATTTTAATTTATAAAGTTTATTTAAATGTTTTAATTTGTTAATAAGGTACCAGCTAAAAGGAAACCTGTTAATGACACCGCAGTGGGATCATTGTCTGCACTCTCGGGATTCTGCGTTGTTGAATCGCAAATAGGAGATACATATACTACTTAAATGGAAAAATTGTCCATTAATGATGCACGCCCCGAAAAAAATGACTTTCACAGATGTCAGAACAGAAATAAAAACTTGCCGGAGACTTATAGTTTATGAGATATTTGTTGGTAAAGTTGTAAAATCCACCAAACAAAACAACAAAACTGCGCCCTATTATCGAGGGAAAACCTCTTTGCGTTGGCGGCATTCGGCCGTGCTTTAAAAATATAAACCGGCAGAAATCCCTTTCTGGAGTTATATATGTATATGTATACAGTGATCCACAGTGCTTTTGTGTAGAACATCTTTTTGCGTGGCGGCCTTGGGTCGCGCTTTAAAAAAATAACAATCAGCCGGCAGAGTTATCTTTCTGGGGTAATATCTATGAACCCATCCAACTTTAACTACACATATCTCGTAAACTATAAGCCTCCGGCAACTTTTGATTTTGAGATCTGTAGGAGTCCCTCTACCCCTCTGAGGAAGTGATTTTTCTCGGGGTGTGATTTCTTAATGGAAAGCCGGTCCACTTAAATAAATAGTTTTGAGTAATAAAGGACAATTTATACTTCTACGAGATTGAAAATGAAACTTTGGTTAGACTTAGAAATAAAAACAAGGAACTCCTGGAATTTGCTTTGGTTTTATGTGAAAATAATTCAAGAAATTCCATAAAGCAATACGTCGAGCAAACAGTTCCGGCTTATACGGAAAGAGAGTTCTGAACTCATTTTCGTATTTCAAAAAGACTTTTCAAAGAATTAAGTGACAAAATCATCCGAAGCGAGCCCTATTGTAATCTCGACCCTTTCAAAAGACTACCCGAAAAAACTTATTTATTATTATTTTTATGGTTCGCTGGTCACGAAGCATGCAGCTTCCGGGATATGTCCGACCGTTTTAACTTGTCATATGTTGTTGTACATATGTAAAATTATACACACATATGTATGTATATGCATACCACCATTGCTTACTGTTTTGAAATTTTTGGGAATGTCCCCGGAGAACAATGCACATCTAGTTTTCCCTTCGATTGCATTTCGTAAAATTTTTATTTTGTTATGCACTTGTGAGTGAAGACAAACAGCTGATTTTCTGCAAATTTTGACAAATTTCTGTTCGTTGAAATGCCAGTAAATTTGCATAAGTTTCTCTCTTCGGGAGAGCAAAACATATTTTTCCCTGCTTGCAAATTGCTGCAATTTGCAGCCGCCGAACGGACCTTTTGCCAACAGCAATTTTCCAACAGGAAAACAGCTGATCAAACAACAGCTGACTTGAATTTTTGCAAGTAACAAGATTTGCAAAATATACAAATCAATTATAAAATTGGAAAAATACACTAAATTGGCAACAAATATGTATAAATTAAATATGCAAAATAAGTTACATACTTTTTGCGAAGTATTTATATGCATATTATGTACCTTAGTAAATTGTAATCTCCTTTGCGGGAATATATATTAACGGGGCCGCTGTGGTGCAGTGGGGAGTGTTGTGGCCACTGTGGTGTGGCGGACAGTGGCTAGTCTGCCATACCAGAGGTCATGGGTTGGATCCTCAGCCTGAATAGAGGGAAAATTTGTATATAATGACCCACGATCCGATAACAATTAATTTTCCAGAGGGTAGGGGTGGTCTCGCAGATCACAAAAAACAAAGTACTACCCTCCGGACGCTTATAGTTCAGGAGACATTCCTTGTTAACTTAATGTATGTATGTGTAGAACATCTTTCTGCGTTGGCGGCTTTTGGCCGCGCTTCAATAAAATTACCCTCAGCCGGCAGAATTCTCTTTCTGGATTAATATCCATGGAGCAATCCACAGTTGTTTTGTATAGAACACCTTTTGCCTTCAGCCGCGCTTTACAAAAATAACCCTCAGCCGGGAGAATTCTATTTCTGGAGAACTTTAATATTATAATTTAATAATAGATGAAAGTGTTAAGATAAGATGAATTATCATCTACAGAATATATCCTGAAAGTTTCACTGAGCCTGGATAGACAACAAATTCTAACTAAAACCCAATTATCCGGATTTTAAAAATAGCAGCCACTCTAGGTAGTGGGTGGCACACCCTCCGAGAGTAGTTCTGCAGTGGGTCGGCTTCAGTATAATGCGCCCGCCGTATTTATTTTCAAACCACTGGAACTTTCGGGAAATCTTCTATGGATGTTAATTTTACTAATTATAACACTCCCGATCGCTCCGCAGATATAATTCGAGAAAGGAAATTTTGCTGGCTGGGGCTATTTTTTTTAAAGCGCGGCCAAATGCCGCCAACGCAAAAGTTTGTTCTACTCAAAAGTACTGTGGATCGGTCCATAGAGGGTTATTTTTTTTAAATACGTGAAAAACAGTATGGACATGGGTACAAAGAAAAGCAATTGTTAGTGTGATAATTATTACAATGAAATCCTATTTATTAGATAGTAACAGCGAACCCCAGCCGGTTAGGGGGTCTAGAATATACCCGTTGTAAGGAATGCCTGTCGTAAGACGCGACTAAAATCCACCGGCCTAGAAGGTTGATTATGGCCAGAAAAAATCGTTCGCACGACAGTCGGGCTAGTGTCAGAAGGGACTAGTACCCGAGCGTACCGGATTTATCCGGCAAAGGACCGTCACATCCCCTACACTCCCCAAAACCTTCGGGGAGTGTCTTGGTGGCTACAACAAAAACAACATGAAGTTAATTGTATTGCAGATACATATATATGTGCATATATATCCACTGTTTTCAGGCGGAATTGTAACTCCATTAGCATTTATATAGAACAAACAGTGCCGATTTATTGTAAAAGAGAGTTCCGGATGCATTTCCGAACTTCAAAAAACCTTTTTGCGAGCCTATGCGAACGATTTTTAGATTGAGGAGGTTATCGCGAATCAAAAGAAATTAAATAAGAAAAAAACTATGTTTTATTTTATTATTTTTATGTTATATGTACATATGTATATACATAATTAACAGCAATTATTTCCACCAATTTTATTATCATTTTAATTTTAATCCTTTTTATCCTTTGAATTTGGGGCTTGTGAATGTAAATAAAAATCAGCTGTTTGCCAAAGCTGTTGAACTCTGCAAATTTTGTGTTCGTTTACCTCTTACGATATTTTTCTCTTGTGAGAGGATAGGTGACATTTTTCTCCAACACCTGGCTGTTGGAGGCTGCTGAGTAAATGCTGTTGGAGAAAGTACGCGAACACAGCTATTATCTGGTTTGCCGAAATGTCATTGAGAACGCCGGTCTAATTGGGAATTGCTATCCAATCCTTTAAATTTGCTTACATGTAGTTTCTGTGGTAATTATTGGAATTTGAAGAATGAGAACTTCTTCACCTTTAACCCCGGAACATTAATCAAATTTTTAGTACGTAAGCACTAATTAAACTGTGCACGAGCCAAAAATCAACAGGACATATCCAGTAAAGATAATTCGGCACGCTGAGCACGACGATGCTATTAATTTTTCTAGTGTAGGGTTATTTATTATTGCACTGTATTGTAATTCAACTTTGTGTATATTGTAATTTAGAATTAAGTTACTTTTGTGTGAATTTTATATGAGCTATTAGCCAGTTTATAATTAAGAAAAATTGAAAAAAATTTTTTTTTTTTTTGGTAGAAGTTATGGATCCATTTCGGAGACCACCACATCCCCTCATCAGACTTCAATCAGCGGCCTCAACCGAGAATCGAACTTAGGTCGTTTCGATTGGTAGTCCAATGTCTATCCCATTGAGCTACCACCGCCGTCAGCTTTGTTTCGCTTAATTCTCAATTTTCCTTATATTACAATCCACATACAAACAACAGTAGCTTAATGACACTCTGTCTTTGCTACCTAGTATGTTGGTGCGATTGTGTGTTTGTTTTGTACAAAGTTCTAAACCTATTAACTAGCAAAGCTTTTGTACGGGCAATGCTTGTTATTGTTTAAAATTTTTGTTATCACTGAATAACAACGAGTAGAAATATGACAAGTAGAACAGACTTGTTTAGCGTGGTGCGTATTTGATTTTTCTAGCGTTCTACATAAAAAAACACTTCTTCACGAAAGTGGACTTACACAGTTTGCACTCTAAGCTAGCGATATACGTTCTTTGTTTTTACGAATGTTTATTTTATAGGCATATGCTAGACTGTCAATATGAATCGCGATATTTGAATCGCGATTCATATTGATGGTTTGATGGATCGCAAACTGGTGCTACACGTTCAATATGAATATTGCGATATTTTTCTCGCTCTGAGATTCAAAATATTTTACTTCCGTCCTTTTCCCACTTTCACTTTCAATTCGTTTATTGCAATATTGCGATCCAGATCACAGATTTCAAAATTTCTAAAAAGACATGCATTTTCATGGATCGCAAAATTTTCATGCTACACAGTCAATCCATATTGTCAATATTGCGATCCGGATCGCGGATCGCAAAATTTCTAAAAATTCGCGATCCAGGATCGCGATCCATCAATACTCGATGCTACACTGTCTCTTGATTTTCGATAAATTAGTAATGGTATAAATAAATAATCGATTATAATGAGTTGCCGTTTGAAAAAAACCCGCGTGTAGCATAGTACACGTGATAGAAGTTAACTTCTTACATCTTGTTCAATATTTCAAATAATTGTGTTTTCAATTTATATTGGCTCGAAAGCAACAAGTAACAAGTTTCATATACATATCATATGAGAAGCGAATTTGAAAATACATCCCTGAAAAAATGCGATTAATCCGGGACGTGTCCGGGATCAATCGGAAGGGAGAATGCGACTAATACAATTTTACATCCCTTTATATGGAGCGAATTGATCGCATTTGTTCCAGCATGTCCTATAAAGAGACTAATTGTTCAACTTGTATACCCGAACGGGTACAAATGTAAATTAATCGCTTTCATCCAAAGTTGTAAGCCAAGGCTATTTTTTATGAAAATGTCTAAAAATTATAAATTGTTATATATATTAGAAGAGTTTACTCGATTAGATTTCATCTTGTAGTGAAATCTTTTAAAAAAATTAAGTATTTTCTCCAAATATTTAGGGCCGTTTTCACCATCTCCGGTTAAGCACTTAACCAGAGATTTTTGCCCGGTTAAGCAATTTATACAATTTACGTCAAACTAACCAGCGATTAAATTAACCGGAGATGGTGAAACCGGCCATTAAAGTTTTGAGAATGCATTATGCGAGTGTAAAAGATATGTGAGGAATTTTTCAAAAATGCTATTTTTTATAACAATCTTTAAAAATTATAAATGTTCATGCCTATTTAAATAAAGATTATACAATAAGTTTTACTTTTGTAAAAAAATCTGTTCAATAAATTAAAATTTGTTAAAATAGTCAGTTTTCAGTGTATAATTGTAATTGATTTTTCAATGAATATTTTTGGTAAAATTTTGTCAAAATTATTATTCATCATTGTTATTAAAAGAAAGCGTGTTCAATTAGTTTTACCTAATGTTTTTTCAATACATACATTGAATATTTTTGTAAAATTTCAATTGGGGACTAATTGTGGACCGATTGTTCCCGAAAGAAATCAATCCGGGACAAATCTATGTATATCGGGATTAATCGCACATTTTTTTGCAGGGTTGGTTGTTTGGTCGTTTTTATTTTAATAATTAACTAGTATCTATGTAACCCCCGATGTTCGGGTGGCACTTTTATTTAATAAAAAATTATAAAGAAAATTATTTAATAAAAAAGAAAAAAAAGGAACAAAAAATTGGCTCGACCTGGACTTGAACCACCTTCACTTAAATTGGAAGCCTAGCATCTTATATTATGTTCAGATTGACTTCATTTAACGTGTTAAATGGCCTACAACCTGATAAATGCGCAAACCCAGTTCTTGAACGTGATAAATTGCACGGAAATTGTTGTTGGAATTGAAACTAGGTAAATAATTTAACACGTTCAAAACCCAGTTTCGCGCAGTGTTGCATTAGCAAAAATGTCGTTACTTACAGGGAACATACCCAAGTTTTTAAACGAACAGGTCGAAAATCGGCAAGTGTCAAAAAAAAAATACGAAGTGTAGAAACAAACGCCGTTGTTCGCAAATAATTTAAAAATGGAAAACGTGAAAAGAAAAAAATTTAAGTGGTCCGCCTCATTCGAGAGTGCTATAATACAGGTATGGGGCGATTGCATTTCGAAATCTTGCTTTTAATTGACCAAAAGCATTTTCTACCACTCTTCGACACTCTCGTAGGCGCTTAATTATAGCATTTGAGTATATCTCCTCCAATATTTTAAAAGGTCTGCTAAGAAAATTATTATTTTAAAAATTATGAAAAATTTTCCGTGAAATGAAAACAACCAGCTGTCAAAAGTAAACACAGAACTGCAGTCTGAACGGTCTCGTTTAACGAACAAGGTTTGTTCATTTATCACGTTAAATGAAGTCAATCTGAATGTACTATTACAGCTAAGCTACTGCGCTAGATACGCGAGTTGTGTTAAACGGTGTACTTTAATTTCTGCTTGTGTTGTTAACATTCTCACCACGCTTGTTTCACCACAGCGCTGTTATGTATTTACACGTATATGTACATTAGGGTGGCCCTTATTTTTCAAAGTATTCCGATTCTCGATCGCACCCCCTAGAAATATGATAATAGCCAAAAAACTAGTATATACAAAGTTTTAGGTCAATCAAAAAAGATTTAGAGGTTGCGCAGGGAGCTTGAAATCTTAAAAAATTACGAATTTTTACATTTTCTTAAATTTAGTCTACCCTACTTCATTTGTTATGTGCGAAAGGTAATTTAACTTGTTATTAGTAGTCTCTACAGATATTTTCTTTTGAAATAAATCTTAATTTACAAAAATTGGTCAAATAATAAAAAAGTTATAAATAAATAATGTCTCAAACATGGTGTTATGGCTTCAAGAATGGGTATATAATAAGTATATGTACATGAGTTTGTTTCTATTTGTTTTTTATTATAAGCTTTTTTGAAAATAAGATATTAATATATTACATTACATATATTGTAAAACTTTAGCTTATACTTATGGAATATAATATTATTTCTTATGATCTAATTAAAGATGATTTACTATGTGAATCAAATTGTTTTTTATAATCAGTTACAACTTGTAATAAGCATTGTTTTTCTTGTTCGTCATTTGTTAGTATTCTATTATATTCTTCCATAAGTTTTACTCCACGTTCTGCTGTGTCGTTAACCACTTTTATATTTATAACAATATCCTTAGCTTTTTGATAGGTTTCTGTATCCCTCCAATAAAGTGGATCTATCTGCAGAAATTGAGGTGAAATCCCAAACCGTCAATTGTATTTGCTGTTACAAAATCATGTAGTTCTTTTCTTATAAATTCATTGATTTCACTGGATCTTACGTGTACCCTCTTTAAATTTTCCGTTTCCTTGTCGCAGTTGTCGATGTTTTTAATTTTTTCCACAATATTTTGTTTCATGGCATAAGAAACGTTATCGTCGAATAATGTCAATGCAATACATTCTTCAGACAGGTACCAGAGGTGGTTACAAAATTTTTTTTTATTGCAATGTCAGATATTTTTTTATTAACATTTCAATACTCGTGAATTTCTTTAATAAAAGATAAGTCTTGAAGAGGTGCTTTAGACGGATTGGTGCAGTTAAACCAAAGCTTAACGTAGAATCTTATAATAATTGCGCATATACTTGCTAACGAATTCTCTTCATATTCCGTTAGTTTAAACTGTTCACGAAATAAATAAATCTTTAAGCAATATAATGCCTTAGACATCCACCGCGAATGATGAGTGGGACCTGGTACACGAAATTTTATGCCGTTATTTTCTCCTAGACATATAGACGTCAATTCCAATAATTCCCTATAGTCATCTCTAACTATTTTCTTTTTCATCTCTTCCTTACAAAAATTTAAAATAGTATCTACGTTATCATTCAAACGTAATTTTAATTCATTGTTTTGTAGCAAGTCTTTAAAATTATTTTTATCAATATTTTTCCAATTATCTTGAAACCGGCGAAACAATTACTTGTATTTACGGGAAAATAACACTCGAAAACCCCTCTCAGCAATATTTCATATATATGATGCCGACAAGGTAGATACAAAAGTTTTCGCTCAAGTTTTTTTTCTAACAACGTTGCAGCTCCTTTTATTACGCCCGTGATAGTCGATGTCGTTTCAAAACAACAGGCCACAATATGATCCTTCAAGTCCCATTCAAATATCAGTTCGTACAGCGTATCAGCATATAGTTGATAGTTGCAGCATATAGTTTTGGATACCCTATTAAGTGCTGGAAGTCGTTCCACCTTTTCTCGACTTGTTATTTCCGGAAGGAGTTTTCCATCCCAATGCAAAGTGCCACAGTGTATCTATTTAAAAAAATGTACCATTCAAAATTTGTTCATTCAAGTGCAATATAGATGTAATGTATATTTTTTTAAATAAAAAATTTCAAGGGATATACATATGTAAGAAAATTTGTTTGAAAGTTTTATTACCCGAATACCGCGATTCAATGATCTAATCCGTACACGACTTACCTTGAGGTTTTCTTTGTTGTTTTTTGATTTTTTTAACCGATTTAAATGCCTTTGGCGCTGAAATGACGTACGGTTTATTATGAGTTCATTTGTATTATGTCCTAGTGCTTCAGCAACGGCAGTGACAATATGCATTGCTGAACGATCACTAATTTTGCATTTATCTAGGGCAGACACGACTCTTTCAGTGAAGACGTACTTCGTTCCTCGATTTTTGATGGAAGTGGAGCATGATGGATGAGAATCTGCTTCCATCTCACTTTCCAAACTTGTATGCACATCATCACTGTCTGAAGACAATTCTCCTGCTACAAATACATAAATGTCACCCCATTCAAATTACAGTTTCATTCAAATACATACCTTCTGTGTTAATTGCATCAATTTCGTTTTCCATATTGTCTAACACTCGTATCTTTCTTCTCATTTGTTCTTCTAAAATCGCTGCCTTTCTTTTCTCTTTCTGGGCAGTTTTGGTATTAACAGCACCAAAACATCCTGGTCTCCCCTTTTTTCGTTGATTTATCAAAAACTTTTTGTCGGTGTCAATTTTAATTAGTTGTAATGCATTAGCATGAGCAATATATCAAATAAATCATCTAACATTTCACTAAATTGCTTTACTTTTTGTTTTTGCTTTTTACTAGACCGGTTTTTACTTTTTCCAATAGCTTGCCATTCTCTATGCATATTTTCCAACTTGTCAATGCAGTGTTTTTCATCTCTAATTGGAATTCTTGCTTTTTCCCAAAATACGGACACTTCTTTTATAGTCAATCTAGCACTATTACGAATTGATAATTTCACTATGTTATGATTATGAAAAAAAACTGATAACACTTGTTTATTTGATGGTAGTTTTGCACCAAGAATTTGAGAGCTTGACGTTCCAATTAAATAAATTTTCGACCGAAAATTATATTCACTCATTTTTATAATATTTTGCACATTAAATTGTCTACACGCCACGATTTCTCTGTACTCACTTTTGCGACTACGTTAGCACACTAGCTTTTAGCAATACGGAATATAAATTTTAATGACATTAGAACCGTTATAACGGTATATCACGAGCATGCGACGCTTGAGAATGCACGTGCAACACATTTAATTTACTTTCATATTTGTTTGGGAAGCGATTTATATTTTGCTCTGTAACTCTATCATCAATCGACCGATTTTTAAGATTGTGGTAATTTTAGAAAGGTAATACAATGCAGATCTTATTACAGTATGGAAAACCAGTAAGAGATAGTGTGGCTTTGAAATATGGAAGTCTGAGACATAAAAATGGCAAAAATTCTTTATTTTTCAGGATTTCAAGCTTCTTGCGCAACCTCTAAACCTTTTTTGATTGACCCAAAACTTTGTATATACTAGTTTTTTTGGCTATTCTCATATTTCTAGGGGGTGCGATCGAGAATCCAGAAACTTTTTTTTTCCTCCATACAACTAAGGGCCACCCTAATGTACATACGTGAGTGAGTTGTAACTGTTAGTTCAGTTTAAGTGCAGCATTTGACATACTCAACGCAGGTGGTGTGATGGCGCACCGGTAGACTGTCAGTAGCTCGATTCACTAACTTTTTTAACAACATTTGTTATCGTTAAGTTAGCTTAACATAATTTTTAACAACTTTGCTATTGACTAACTTTTGTCAATACCAAAACTTGTTAAATCGAATCAGCTGTTCACGTTGTCGATATTAAAATTGTTTATTTATCGAGGTTTCAGTTTGTGCTGTTAAAATATTTTCTTGTTTCGTTATTGTTATTTGTGTCAATAAAGCCTAAATTTTTAACTAAAACGTATCTTAAATAGCTTTTGAGTTCGTTGCCTATCATTTGGCTACAAGCGCCGCAGAAAATTCCCGAAAAGTAGACAGGCGTTTACTGAGGGATAGAAACGATCCGCATCGACGTATGAATTTGGAACAAGCATTGGATTTGGATCGGCGTGGCTTATTGGAGCGTCATTACTCAAGCCGGCGTTGAAGGATACAGTGCCGATAATCCGGGTGCTTGGTTGTTCCATTGCCATTTTCATTTTCACATCGTTATTGGTATTCCACGTTGGCTCACCCACAGATTGGCCAACGTTGTGGCAATCATATGCCGCCGATCCCTTATGTGGTGAGGGCCGAAAGTGCTGATAGTGTTGACATATATGGATTAATGTAATGTATTCTGAAAGATCCGTATGTATGTGTCTACATGTTTACGTACCTACCTATTTAGTCATATTGTTGTATGAGAATTAAATAAAATTTTAATAAAATTTTTGTAAAAGTTGCGAGTTAATAATAGTTTATGGACATTTTTTGGTAAGTATCCATTATTTAGGTGGTTGGTTAGCGGTCACAAACACTTCGCATGTTACAGTATTACACAAAACAGAAAATGTACCTACTATTTTGGCGAAAATAATAACTCTGTATTTTCCAGTCAGTATTCATTTCACCGACTCATTTTATTAAAAGCTACAAGAAGTACGTTCTTAGTTTTCGGTACGAGAGTCATTTCCCATTGCCCTTGTGGTGTACTCTTTGTACCAATGAGAACCTAATCGTCGTTGTGGAATTGTTTAACATATACTCGACGTGTCTTACTGGCCGGAATCGCTTCCACCTTGATGATTTGGATGGAGTGAGCACGCGCACGATGACGGGCACACATATCACGATAACACTGCATCACCACCAACGGTCAAATCCCGATATTCTCGGTACATGCTGTGGGTGCCGTAGATAGGGTTGGTCCCCATACGAAAAAAAAAGTTGTAAAAGTCCGCCCCTAAATTTGAAGCTTATGTTGAGAGGGTTAAGGGACACAAAAAAAATTAAAGCGTGAATAACGAGTATTCATGAACATTGATGTGTAAACAGTTTCGAAATCGGATATTTATTCCCTTTTCCCTATTCCTTTTTTTCCTGGGTTTCTATGGATTAAAATGCGACTATAGTTTTTGTAATTTTTGTTGTCATTGTGACTGCTACTATTTTGTTGTTTTTGTTTGTTTTGGTTTTTGGTTTTTAAATTTTGATTTTTTATTTTCTTTTGTTTTGTATTACTCAGAAACATGCAAGATCATCAGAGTCCACGTTTGACCCATATCTGGAGACCCGGCCTAGGAATCATAAAGAGTAGAGCTCCGTATAGAAGTCCTGCTCAACACTTTTCATTTGATACCAATATTGCTCAGAAACATTTCGGGTTAATCCGGGGTCACATTTTAACCCATATTTGGGGACCCGACCTAGGACTCATAAAATGAATAGAGCTCTATGTGAAAGCCCTGCTCAACACCTTTTATTTGATACCAATATTGCTCAGAAACATTCAAGGATCATCCGGTCCTCATTCTGGCCCATATCTCGGGACCCGACCTAGACATCATAAATTTGATACCAATTTTGCTTAGAAACATTCAAGGATCATCCGGGTCCTCGTTTTGACCCATATCTGGAGACCCGGTCTAGAGGTCACAATGAAAATAGCTTCATAGCGAAGTTCTGCTCAAAACCTTTCATTTGATACCAATTTTGCTCAGAAACATTCCAGGATCATCAGGGTCATCGTTTTGACCCATATCTCGGAACCCGACATAGGAATCATAAAGAGTAGAGCTCCGTATAGAATCCCTGCTCAGAACCTTTCATTTCATACCAATTTTGCTCAGAAACATTCAAGGATCATCCGGGTCCTCGTTTTGACCCATATCTGGAGACCCGGCCTAGGGGTCACAATTAAAAGAGCTTCATATCGAAGTCCTGCTTAAAACCTTTCATCTGATACCAATATTGTTCAGAAACATTCAAGGATCATCCGGGTCCTCGTTTTGACCCATATCTGGAGACCCGGCCTAGGGGTCACAATTAAAAGAGCTTCATATCGAAGTCCTGCTTAAAACCTTTCATCTGATACCAATATTGTTCAGAGACATTCAAGGATCATCCGGGTCCTCGTTCTGGCCCATATCTCGGAACCCGAACTAGGAATCATAAAGAGTAGAGCTCCCTGTAGAATCCCTGCTCAGAACCTTTCATTTCATACCAATTTTGCTCAGAAACATTCAAGGATCATCCGGGTCCTCGTTTTAACCCATATCTGGAGAACCGGCCTAGGAGTCACAATGAAAGGAGCTTCATATCGAAGTCCTGCTCAAAACCTTTCATTTGATACCAATATTGCTCAGATGCATATCCATACATGTTCAAACAGGTTGGCCCTTTTTATTTTGCCTATTTGTCGTATTGTTGCAGAAAACAACAACTTCGCTTCGCTTCGTTGCTGTTGTTGCTGATATTTGCATTTGCACGACTATGCATGCAAGCATTTGTAAGTACATGCCTAGCTACCTACCTACCACTGACAATGCCAAGGTCATTTACGGTTTACGCATTTACATGTTTACTCGTTTACGCATTTACATGTTTACGCGTAAACTTTACCTGTTTTTCGAAATTACTCGTAGCTACAGCAAAGATGTTTACACATCAAAAAACTGGGTGTTTTCTCATTTATGAGGTGGAAAAGAAAAATGCAGTTTCTTATCTTCAAATATTCAGGAAGTTCACACCCTAATAGATTAGCCCTCCAGGCGGATATGTGTTCAAATCTTGATAGCCCGTACACATAACGCGTGACGTGATTAAATGCTACATCCAACTTATGAGCCGACTGAGAATCTAGCTTGCTATACACTAACTCCGCATAGCTTATTATCGGCATTATAAGTTGGATAGCGAGCTTCCGTCTTATGGCGATCGGCGTAAATGGGGCAGATATTCGAAGGCTTCTCAGAGTAAGGTATACTTTTCCAACTGTTGCATTGATGTGATCAGTACAGGTTAGGTCGGAGTTAACAACGAATCCCAAGTTAGTTACCTTTGATACCATTTTGAGAGCATGCTCACCAATATACAAGGAAGGAACATCTGTGGACTTAGGATGTTTTTTTTACAAATAGGTAACACATAACACTTATTGACATTCAGACTAAGGCCATTTTGTTCAGTCCAGAGCTTAACGGAAGATAAATCCTTATTAAACTTAGAGCACAGGTTCATTGCCTGATCAATAGGATTGGACATATATAATTGGATATCATCCGCGTATGCATGAATTCGAGCATGCTCACAGACAGAGAAAACATCATTTACAAATAGACTGAATAACAGCGGCCCAAGAATAGAACCTTGGGGAACACCAGAACATATTGGACGTAGCGAAGAGAGGTTTAAATCAATCTTAACACGCTGGGACCTGCCTGTCAGATAGCTCCTCATCAATTGTACAGCGGACGAAGAGAAACCGAAGTTATCACGCAATTTTAGGCAAATTAGCTCATGGTTAACCGAGTCGAAGGCTTTAGAAAAATCTAGTAAGCAGAGCAATGTTAGATCTTTCTTGTCAAAAGCAGTTCTAATGTCGTCTAATATTTTTATCATAGCATCAATTGTACAGCGGACGAAGAGAAACCGAAGTTATCACGCAATTTTAGGCAAATTAGCTCATGGTTAACCGAGTCGAAGGCTTTAGAAAAATCTAGTAAGCAGAGCAATGTTAGATCTTTCTTGTCAAAAGCAGTTCTAATGTCGTCTAATATTTTTATCATAGCTGTTGAACAGCTATGTTTGACTCTAAATCCAGATTGAAACTGAGACAATAAATTGTAAGCATTAACATGACGATAGATTTGCTCAGACATTAGCGACTCAGCAACCTTCGATAAAGCAGGCAGAATACTGATAGGCCGGAAGTCAGAAGGACTGGCAGCAGATTTTTTTTGGCAACAGGAAGTACTGTGGCAACTTTCCACTCATCTGGGAAATAGGAGGTTGTAAAACTATGGTTAATTATGTGTGTAAGCGTGGGTAAGATAAGTGGCAATATTATTTTTATAAATTTTATTGGTATCCCATCTTCGCCAATTGCGTTGGATTGAATTTTATACACGGTTTTTTCAACATCAAATTCAGACACTGCACTAAACTCAAACATCTGACCAGGGGGCATCATATAGGAACTAGGATTGGACATAGACGGGCGAGAACAAGAAGAAGAAAATTTCTGTGCTTTGACTCGTCGGTGTGAGGCTGTCGGTGTGAAAGCTATAAAAAGCTCCCGCACGCGTGCATAGGGAAATCAAACACTGGCGTAAACACATCGTTTCAGCAAACTAAGCAAAAGCAAAAAAAAAAATGCAAACACACAACTAATTGCTGGAAGTAAAATGAAATCCCCCAAATCGCATTGCTTTGCTTAACTATACAAGCAAACACAGCTCAGCTGAAAACTGAAGCGAATGAATCGTGTTCTCGTTTTTTACTCGGCTGGTCGAGTTTGCTAATTTACTTTTCGTTAGCAAAAGCAAATGAAGCAGAAGTAGCTAAGCAATTTCAAACCCTGGTTGAATCCCTGTGGGGAAAATATCTAGTTCATAACTGGTGCGCAGCTAGCATTGTCGTAGTAACGCGGAGATTTTGGGGACAAACCCCTAAGGCTCAACAAACGCTACAATTATTATACGGTATTGCTGTTATTAACATGCTAATAACAGAAAAGTAACGCCAAAAATGTGAATAAAAATTGGATAAGAAATTCAACTGGTGAAGATAGGCTGAACGGACTTGTCCTAATGAGTATTAACAGAAATATAGATTTCACAGATTCGCACAAAAACATAGGAAAATCAATCTACGATTTCAATAAATTGAATTATATTAATTAATAGAATTTAATGTAATTATCAGAGATGTAGAATAATTATTGGGTAAGAATTTCTGAAACGGGCCACCCAAAACATAAAATATTTCCGTTTTGGTCGGCAGTGGCGTTTTTGGAAAGCTCTTTGCGACACCAATAAACAACCGATTTTGACAATTAAACCATCATTTTCTTTGTTTTTAAAAGCTTTTTATTAACATATATTTAAAAAAAATTAAAAGTTTTTTAAGTTAAATTCTTGTGAAATTTCTTCTTCGCAAAAATTATGTTCTTCGCCTCCTTTCCATAAAAAATATTAGCCGCATGTGCAAAATTTTACTACCTATAATATACAGAAGTCAAAAAAAATGGATCGCAATTTGTATTTTTTATATGAAACTGAAATATGAAAATCTGTTCATTTAAACGCTTATAACTTTTGAACCGTGGTACGGAATCGCACGACATTAAGTACGCTTGTTTACTATAATACCGTGAAGCCGTAAGACTTAATATAGCCATCATCGGAAAAGTGGGAGTGGTACCTCCCATACTAACTAATGCTTTCAATTCATGTAATTCTTTCAATATTTTTCGTACAACAGTAGGCGAGGGCATAGATCACAGGACATAGTTTCCTGAAGGGGAAAAAGGGCCGAAACGTGGAAAATGGTTATAATGGTTGCACTATGGAGAAATACTTTATATTTAATTTTTTTTGTGCACTTAAGCAAACTAGATTTCGTGCAATTGAATATAAAGTAGCCCGGTGTTTTATGTTATAAAATAAGGTTCGTATACATACATATGTACATATATAGCAAGGATAGGCATTTTTGCACTACCGCTCAAAGCGGATTACCATTTAAAAGAGAGTGGTAGTGAAAAATTGATCTGCACAATAAATAAATAATTAATACGAGTGCAAATTTCACTTGCAACAGGCCAATCAATTTATAAACTGCAATGAAGATTATGGGATATTTTACGCATATAATTAGGCTTAGAAAAGTGAACGGAAACCAACACAGAATGGTAATACGTCCTATATGCATAAGTATTTCTTTACCTTCCTCTTCTTTAAAAAAAATTTACTGAAACTTTAACATCCATTGATATATACAAGACATATTAACATGCCGTCGTTCCCGTCCCGTATGGCGCAGAGGCATGGACTACATCAAAAGCAGATGAGATGGCGCTTGGAGTATTCGAGAGGAAAGTTCTTCGGAGGATTTATGGACCTTTGCGAGTTAGCGAGGGCGAGTATCGACGGAGATTTAACGACGAGCTGTACGCAGACATCGACATTGTTCAGCGAATAAAGATCCAGCGGCTACGCTGGGCAGGTCATGTCGTGAGAATGGACGAAGGTGCTCCAGCCAAGAAAGTATTTCTATCGAAACCCGCTGAACGCAGAAGAAAAGGGAGGCCTCCACTCCGTTGGGAAGATCAGGTGGACAGTGATGCTGACTCCCTAGGTATTCCCAAGTGGCGCCATGCTGCACGAAACAGAAATAGCTGGCGCGCTTTATTGAACTCGGCCAGAATCGTCTAGACTCTAGACGGTTACGTGCCAATTAAGTAAGTAAGTAAGTAGTATAAACTACAATGGGAATAAATATGCAATTTATAAGAGTATCTGAACTTGAGATTTTACTTAATGTCTGTCATAATGGAATATTAGAAAACAAAATTATATAAGAAAACTAGCTGTACCCAGCCAAGCTTTGCTTTGGCCCACTTCCTATTATAGGTACCTGAAGCGAAAAACTGCACACTTTAAAATATGTTGGAAGTATCTAGAAGCCGAAATTACCTCGGGCTGCAGAGCTCACCACAATTCAGATAAGTTTAAAAAAAGTGAAGGAAAAAATTGATATTTTCAAAAGTTTGCCCTCTTCATGTTCTTATCCCATTTTTTTTCGTATTAGTCTCCAACTCCCTTTCCCTCTACTTTTCTCTTTATCTTTCCCTTTCCATTTATCTTTCCTTTCATTTCCGTTTCCTTTTTCCTTTCCCGTTACATTTCCGCTTCTCTTTCTCTATCGCTCTCTCTTACCTCTCCTTTTCTGTCTTTCTCCTTTTTATTCCCCCCTCTTATTCCTTTTCTAATTCCCTGCCTTACTGTCTCTCTCCCCATCCTCTTCATTCCATTTTTATTATAGTCTCCCTCTCCTTTTCCGTCCCTTTGCCTTTCCCAGTCTCATTACTCTTTCCCTTTCCCTAGGAAACTGGATTTAGCATAACATACCCTATATTCCACTTCTCATTTCATACCATCATTGCTTAAAAACATTCCGTGGCATCCGAATCGTCTCTTTTACCCATAATTGGGTATCGGGACTAAGAATCACTATGAAAATATCTCTATATAGCAGACCCGGTCAACACCTTTCATTTTATATCAGTATTGCTCAGAAGCATCCCGGGCTCATCCGGGTGCACTTATTCACCCACATCTGGGAATTTGACCTAGGAACCATAATGGTTACGGTATCTGGAGACTTGACCAAGAAATCGTAATGGGTACGGCTCCACATGACAGTCCGCTCAACACCTTTCATTTGGTACCAATATCCCTAAGATATATCCCGGTATTATCCGGGTCCACATATTGACCCATATCTTGGGATCCCACCTAGGAATCGTCATGCGCCGTGATTAAATAACAATATCGCTGAGAAATTATCCGGGGCCATCCGGATCCACATTTTGACCCACATCTGGGGACCTGACTTAGGAATCATAATGAGTTCATCTCTATGTAAAAGCCCTGCCTTTCAGTTGACACCAATATCGTTGAGAAATATCCCGGTGTTATCTGGGTCCAGGTGCTGACCCACACCTTGGGACCCGACCTAGGAATCGTAATGAGTTCATTTCTATCTAAAAGCCCTGATCAACACCTTTGATTTGATACCAATATCGCTGAGAAATTTTCCGGGGTCATCCGTGCCCACGTTTTGACCCATATCTGGAGACCCGACCAAGGAATCACAATGAGTACTATTCTATGTAAATTCTCTGCTTAACACCTTTCATTTGATACCAATATCGCTCAGAAACATTCGAGGGTCATTCGGGTCGACGTTTTGACCCATATCTGGAGACCCGACCTAGGAATCACAATGAATAATATTCTATGTAAATTTTCTGCTCAACACCTTTCATTTGATACTAATATCGCTCAGGAACATTCGAGGGTCATCCGGGCCCACGTTTGACCCATATCTGGAGACCCGACCTAGGAATCACAATGAGTACTATTCTATGTAAATTCTCTGCTCAATACCTTTCATTTGATACCAATATCGTCCAAAAATATTCTGGGGAAAGCCGGATCCACGTTTTGACCTTTTGACCTATATCTCGGGAACCGACTTCCGGATTTGAAAAAAAATATGCATATAAACCATCTAGGGCAAGGTACTAAGCTGGTGTGTCAATTTGGTCAAAATCCCTCCACGCGTTTGGGCGAAAGCCGGCGACAAAGAAATGGGCTTGATTTTTATATATATATAGATTATTATTTATAACCGTAGATTTCCAGAAGAGAATATGTGACTTACTTTTGAAGTATAGTTAAGGCTCTTGGCAACTGACAATCTGGCATGTCAAGCAGTGTGTATGTGTAAGTTTTTTTTTGGTGTTAGTGCAATCGGCGGTCGTCGTGCTACACGTTCTTGTTATCGGGCTCGCGGTGATGATAATCAAAACTTTTAGATATTTGCGTCAATCACCCGACACTCACACATATACACTGCTTAACATTCCAGATTTTAAGTGGCCAAGAGCCTTAAGAGTTTGATATATGTATAATAAGCAATATTTGTGTACTTAAATGTTAAATTATAGTCTGAAAAAATTACATTTTTATCATTTGTAAAAAAATTGTAGTTTTTTGGTAATTCTTATTTTAATTTTGGTAAATTTTTTACATTGTCTGTGACCTCCCCCCCCGAAAAATTCTCTTACTGCGCCACTGGCAGCTAGTTCATTTTTCGACACCACTAGTGCGAGTTCAATCTCTGTTGTATGTTAGCAACTGGCGAATTTAACATGGCAATTTCATCGGCGCACAATGGGAACTTTTCATACAAAAAATGGCCATAAATGGTAAAAATGGACCTCGAGTGTTAAAATTTGGTAAATAAGCTTCTTTTGTGAATATTAGTACATGGTGCAAAAATGAACTTGATCAGATTACAATATTATTATTATTATATTACCCTCTATATAACGGGTGTCGCGAAAAACCATTAAATTGCAATTATTTTCGAAACTAATTAAGTTGGAATGCTCAAATTCAGTGCGCAAACTTCTTTTATGAATATTAGTACATGGTGTAAAAATGTTGTTGTCGCGAAAAAAACATTATTACGCATTTATTTTCGATATTTAACGTATAGGTAGATATAAATTTTTTTGTGCAAAATCATAACTTTTTCAGACATAAATCTAAACTTGCCTTGAAATTCCTGAAAATCGCGTGGGTTTTGGAGTAGCCCCATTCAGTTTTTGTAAAAGTGATTTTTTTTTAATTAACTTACTCTACGACACCCTATTTTCATATTCCGGTGCCGGAGGGATGATCAAAAGAACAAAAATGTATCTAATGTATATACATATAAAAGTTGTTGCATATTTCATGGCGTAATTCGTGATTATATCCTGTGGTCTTTTGCGTTATTTGTACAAAGATTTTGTCTGAGGGGACCCCTAGTGAAATTTTATGGCGAATAATTCTCTAAAACATTTTAACCCTCTATCTGCATTGTTAATTTATATGTTCTACATGTGTTTGGGAAGGACCTCTCCGAGCCGTTCGAGCCCAAACGAGGTTTCAGACAAGGTGACTCCCTTTCGTGTCACTTCTTCAACTTGATGCTGGAAAAGATAATACGAGCTGCAGAACTTAACCATACAGGAAGCATCTTATATTACAAGAGTGTGCAACTGCTGGCGTACGCCGATGACATCGACATCATTGGCACTAACGCGTGCGCCGTATGTTCTGCCTTCTCCAAGCTGGATAAAGAGGCTAAGAAAATGGGTTTGGTGGTAAACGAGGACAAGATGAAGTACCTCCTATCATCACACAAAGAAACAGCACGCCTTGGCAGCCACGTCAATGTTGACAGCTACAATTCCGAAACAGTTAAGGACTTCGTCTATTTGGGAAACAGCATTAACACCAAAAATAATGTCAGCACTTAAATCCAACGAAGAATCACTCTTGCTAATAAATGCTACTTTGGACTAAGTAGGCAATTGAAAAGTAAAGTCCTCTCTCGACGAACCAAAATCACACTCTACACGACACTCATCGTTCCAGCCCTCATTTACGGCGCAGAAGCATGGACTATATCAAAAGCAGATGAGATGGCGCTTGGAGTATTCGAGAGGAAAGTTCTTCGGAGGATTTATGGACCTTTGCGCGTTAGCGAGGGCGAGTATCGACGGAGATTTAACGGCGAGCTGTACGCAGACATCGACATTGTGCAGCGAATAAAGATCCAGCGGTTGCACTGGGCAGGTCATGTCGTGAGAATGGTCGAAGGTGCTCCAGCCAAGAAAGTATTTCTATCGAAACCCGCTGAACGCAGAAGAAAAGGGAGGCCTCCACTGCGTTGGGAAAATCAGGTGGACAGTGCTGCTGACACCCTAGGTATTCCCAAGTGGCGCCATGCTGCACGAAACAGAAATAGCTGGCGCGCTTTATTGGACACGACCAGAATCGTCTAGACGGTTACGTGCCAATTAAGTAAGTAAGTATGTGTTTCCAAACAAGGGTTAAAAACAGCAATTTTCGTGGGCGTTAGAGGGTTAAAGTCTACGGAAAAGAAATTCCTTATTAAATTCTGTAAAGGCAGTCCGAGCTCAGAAACTTCATTTGAGGTGATTTTATATAAGATACTAGCTGACCCGCCAGATCTTGTTCTGCCTTAAATTTATTCCTATAAAGCCCAAAGGAAAAGTCCTAGATTACCGTGTTGCTCACCATTATATCCCCTATCCCCCCTATTCCTATCCCTAATCCCTAATCCCTATGCCTATCCTATCCCTCCAAACAACCTTCTAGGGTCACCCCTATCCCTATCCTTAATCCCTAATCCATAATCCCTATTCCTAATACCTAATCCCTATCCCTATCTCCATCCCTATCCCTATCCGTAGCCATATCCCTATGCCTATCCTATCCCTCAAAACCTTCTAGGGTCACCCCTGGTCCACATTTTGGTCGATATCACGGAAAACGGGTCGCACAGGTTATTGAAAACACCTCTTTTTTAAATAGTCACCAACACCTTTTATTTGATACCCATTTTGTAGAAAACCCGTCTGACATCAAACCTGGTTCATATTTCGGGAAATATCTCGAGTAATAATAACTACACAATGTTCAAGCACTCGTCAACACCTTTCATTTGATACCCATATCGTACGAACCCGTTGTAGGGTTACCCTGGTTCACATTTTGTGGAATATCTCCAAAACCTTCCCGGATTCTTATTCCTTTTTTTGGCCGTAAACCATGTTGGGCTCAATCGAAAACTACGTGCAAAATTTCATTTAATGCAGTCCAGCCGTTCTGGAGTTATAGCGTCAGGGAGGAAAACGCGACTTATTTTTATATAACACTGTTCTACACTTATTCTGCCCTAGGAACCAAATAGACACGTATATCGGCGATTTTCACGTACACGTCAGAATATTTTTTTTAGATATAATGTATAAAATTCGTAGTGTCCATTTGGATCACGGAATCCAATCGAGCTGAATTTTTGCAGGCAGACTCGTGGAAATATCTGTATCACATCAAATTAAAAAAAAAAAATATTTATTTATCAATTCTCAGATTTTCCTGAATTAAAAAAAAAATTCACATTTTCGGTGAGACAAAGAGTTCAAATTGTCGAACAGTGTTTATAATATAATAATAATATAATACAATGGCGCTATTATAACTCTATCGAGTTTTATGGCCGAGCTTCTCTCCCAATTCAAGCCCAAACCAAATTCATAACCACCCTAATGTGTGTTATTAATGCCCCTCCCCCCCCCTTGTGGAAACCCTGCAAGAGCAACCCTGTCAAATGTCAGTAGTTTTCGAAATAACATTTTTTGTTGTGGTGAAAATTATTGACGTCTTCCGGTTTGCCATTTTTTTCTTTCTATTCGATTGCGATCCCGAACAACCGAAGTCATCATCAGCGCCGTAAGTTTTTCTTCTTTTATTCACTACGTGAAGATAAAATTATATACCTACCGCTATTCACAAGATTATATTTTAAATAAATTACCTGAATTTATATTTGAGAAAAAAACCTAATTCTTCTGGTGTTTTTATTTTATTATTCCCGGTCACTGCGGAAACACAAGGTGTGCTCCTTTTGTTTTTCCTACTAATTGGGTAGACCTACAGTTTTATGCCGGCTCCGAAAGGTTAATGCATTTTTTGTGAGAAGCTTTTTCATGGCAGAAATACACTCGGAGGGTATGCCGCCCACTGCCGAGAGGTGGCCGCTGCTCTTAAAAACCCCAATAATTGGATTTTTACTAATTAGAAAAATTTTTTTGGTGTTTGCTCGGACTAGGGTTTGTACCCGAGACCTCTGGCATAGTAGGCGAGCACTCTACCCACTGCAACACAGCGGTCTCTATTATGAATGCTTCTGTCACACATTCGCGATTTGTAGATATTGACAATGGTTTTAAGTTCTGTTGTGCGAAAACGTATTTCTATATATTTCATCTGAGAAAAAATGCAGTGCCCGACTCGAAATATCTTTTGTTACGTTTGTGGCTTATTCGCACCAAGTAAAAATCTTAAAAATATTACGAAAACAGTGGTTAATTCGTCTCAGAAAACATTCAAATATGTTCCTTATTTGTGGTATACTCCGGAAGTCGTGTGCGACTATTGCTATAGAAATTTATGCAAGTTTACAGATGGAAGGTCAACAATAAAGTATGCTGTACCAACAATTTGGCTACCACGTACGGAGCACTGCAAAGACTTGTGCTACTTTTGTTAAAGTTTTACTAAAACTAAAGGGTACAAATACTTTCGCCGCAACAAAATTTGCTAATGTAGAATCGGTTATTCCAGCGGCTCTGTACTCACCAGAAGAACAGCAGAGAATCAACAGAAGTATCAAGAATGCTATCAACATTTCTAGCAGTTTCTTGGCACAAACGACCAATTATAAAAATATTATTGCAGAAATGAGTTCGGCATATGGCGAAATGGGCATATTAATGTCGGTAAAGATCCATTTCCTTCACAATCATTTAGATTTTTCCCCTGATGATTCAGGAGCTTGTAGCGATGAGCATGGCGAACGGTTCCATCAGGACATTGCGGCTAATGAAAAGCGCTTTAAAGGAGGAGATATTACGCATATGCTTAAGGAGAAGATTCTAACGGAAAATTTTTTTGGAAAATCCCTCCGAAAATGTCGGAAAATTGGAAAAATCTATAATCGAGTTTTTGTATGAAATTTTGTGTGAAATTATTCCTTAATGAAAAAATAGAAAGTTCTCAGCCAAAATCCGATAGATAGGGATAGGGTTAGAGTAGAGATAGGGATTGAGATTGGGATTGGTATATGGATAGGGAGAGGGAGAGGAATAGGGATAGGGATAGAGAAAAAATAGAAAGTTCTCAGCCAAAATCCGATAAACGTCGCCGAAGCGACCGACAAACGGTCATCGCGATGCATGTCACCTAGTCCCTGGCGCTCATCGCACAGCCTAGCGGAATTACCGTATAATACAACAAACGCCGCCGGAGCGTCCGACCAACGGCCATCGCGATGCACGTCACCTAGTTCCTGGCGTTCATCGCGCTAGCCCACGCGAACACAAACACCTCTACGATCACCGCGTTATGGCTGTACATATAAATGTAAATGAAAACTTGCTGTTTTTCCACTTTTGAGAAAAAAATAATAATAATAAATTAATAAATAAATAATAATAATAACCTAGACCAAGATAAACTCCATTACACAGCTACACTCCTAGGTTAAGATAAATACGTGCCATATGTGTATATGTAAACAGACTCTTTGCCAACTTTATTATTTGTAGCATTGGCAACAAATAATTTATTGTATTAGTTTACAAGATTTTCTAAATTATTGTTATTTTCTACACAAGAAAGATTTAATAAAACAAATATGAAGCAAAAAAAAAACAATCCGATAGATAGGGATAGGGTTAGGGTAGAGATAGGGATTGGGATAGGGATAGGGATAGGGATACGAATAGGGATAGTGAAGATTAAGATTAAAATTAATATTGACATTGAGATTGAGATAGAGATAGGGATCGGGAGAAGTAGGTTTGTCGCGGCGAATATAACTATATCTTTATATATATTACGCTAAGCGATTTTTTGTAAACACCATAACTTTTACACCGTTATACCGAATTTCGAGAATGTGGTGTCAAATGAAAGGGCTTAACCAGTAGATGTGCAGGAAGGTTTAATTTTTCTGAAAAGGGTTGCCAGCTGTTCGAAAATTTAATTTCCCTGTATAGTTTGTTTGATTTTAAAATTTTTGGTACCATATGAAAAGGCTTGACCTGATATTGAGTAATTTAATAAAAATTTTACAAAAAGGGTTGCCACCTGTTCAAGAATTCAGTTTTACGCTATAGTTTGTTTGAATTTTTAATTTGAAGTGTCATATGAAAGGGCTTGACCTGATAGTGAGTAATTTAATAAAAATTTTACAAAAAGGGTTGCCACATGTTCAAGAATTCAGTTTTACACTATAGTTTGTTTGATTTTTAAATTTGAAGTGTCATATGAAAGGGCTTGACCTGATAGTGAGTAATTTAATACAATTTTTACAAAAAGGGTTGCCACCTGTTCAAAAATTCAGTTTTACGTTATAGTTTGTTTGATTTTTAAATTTGATGTGTGATGTGATATGAAAGGGCTTGGCATGGAAATGAGTAATTTATTAAAATTTTTACAAAAGGATGCCACCTGTTCAAAAATCCATTTTTACGCTACAGTTTATCTATATTACAGTTTATATATATTACGCTAAGCGGTTTTTTGTACGCGCCATAACATTTACACCGTTATACCGATTTTCGAAAATGGGGTGTCATATGAAAGGGCTTGGCCTGTAGATTTGCAGGAAGGTTTAATTTTATTGAAAAGGGTTGCCACCTGTTTAAAAATTGAATTGTCCTGTATAGTTTGGTTGATTTATAAATTTTAGGTACCATATGAAAGGACTTCAGCTGGAAATTAGTAATTTATTACAATGTTTACAACAAGGGTTGCCACCTGTTCAAAAATTCAGTTTTACGCTATAGTTTGTGTGATTTTTAAATTTGAGGTGTCATATGAAAGGAACCTGCGAGAAAATAAGTAATTTATTATACTTTTTATAAAGAGGGATGCTACCTGTTCACAATTTTTAAATTTAAAGTGTCATATGAAATGGCTCTTCCGGGTATATGAAAATGCTTGGCCTGAAAATGAGTAATTTATTACGATTTTTACAAAACGATTTTCCACCTGTTCAAAAATTTATTTTTACTCTACAGTTTGTCCGGTTTTCAAATTTTAAGTGTGATGAAAGGTCTTGCCCTGTAATAAAAAGAAAGAGAAGGGGAAAATGAAAGGAACGGAAATGGCGAAGGAAGGGAAGAGGGAGCGCAAATAAAAGGGAAAGGGGAAGAGAAGTACGACAAATGACCTTTTGGAGGTAGCTATATGGATAAAATATTGTAGAAAATTATTCGCATTAAAACTTTATTATAGAACTCCTCGGACAAAATCTTTGTATACAAAATCTAGGTCGACGGAAAATAAAAGTGACCACACGGAAAAAACTATATTGATGTCACATCCATATTTATGGATAGTTCTGTCTGGTCTATAAACTATGGATGTCATATCCGTATAATGGGTGTTATATCCAAAAACTATTTGGAATATATGGATATGACATCCATAGCTTATGGATTAGAAAGGATTATCCATAAATATGGATGTGACATCAATATAGTTTTCTCCGTTCATATATCCGTTATATTTTATTATTAAGAATCTATGGGCTTGAAGCCGATATATATCTGCCATTTTTAGGAGAAGTCAACTTTAAAATGGCAATAAAAAAAATTGTTAAATGTAGCAATAAGTGGTCCTCCACCCTCAAATTGTCGCACAGTGTAATTGAAAGCCACAGCATCGCGTGGCCGGGTTTACTAGTAACTTTTATTCAGAGAATAGGCAATGGGCCGTAGTCATAGTCGATTTAAAACTGTGTTTTACCACACTTAGAATGATGCTAGCATAAACGTCATTTTATCTCTGTCATAGTCGACTTAAAAACAGTTTTATCACTAAAACAACGTTTTAACTTTAAAATGAGGTGAACGTCATTTTAAAATCTTAAAATATTGTTCTAAGCTGGAAACTCGTCGTGAAAAATTTTAAAAATAGAAAGAGTACGTGAATTCAATAAAAAATAAATAAATAAAACGTAAAAAAATCCAACAGCTTGCACAGAGTCTCAATGGCCGAGTGTATTTATGCGTTGGGTCATTGCGGCTGAAGATGGAATGGACTCGGGTTCAATCCCCGGTGCATCCACTTCCGAAAAGAGTGCTGATGATCGAAAATGGTTTTTCGTGAAATAGCTATACACTCAACCTTCGCTGTAAATAGTTGTTGAATTTTTTTCCACTTACCCCAACAATTAAAAATTGAATTAAAATAAAAATTTCGTGCTAAGCACTAAAAACTCTTTCAAGTAAAAAGAAGACGTTTTAATAAATATGTTTGGAAATAGCAGAATTTTTCAAGATTTTACTAAGTATTATAGATGATGCTATCCCGGGACGGAGAGAAAAGGTATATAGAAGCCGATGGGATCCGTTGGAGGGGAGGAATTTTATTGCTTTGATAAGGCCATAGTGGAATATTTTACAGATATTGAGGAGGTTGTCAGTAATAGGGGACTTCCAATCTCACCCGGCTTGAAAGTTCTGACTAAATTACGATTTTTAGGTCGAAATGTTCATCAGAGTGACATATGTACATATATTGGTTAGGTGGCACTAAATGCTTTCCCGCAGATAAGCTTTTTCTCTTGAGCTCCAGTTTGGTTCACGAGCTCTTTTTGTTCCCTGAAATCACAAGTTTATTTTGAATTATATGAAGTGTGTAGTTTTATCTCAAAATTTAACCCAAAATAACAAATAAAATTTGCAAAAACCAAAATGTCGAAGAGATAGATACGCTTACTTATTTTCTTTGTGAATTTAAAGGTAGACACAGGGTGAACTTTTAAAAAACTCGAGATTTCTTAAAATAACAGAGTGATTCTTATTATTTTTTATGGGTAACCCTGCTTCGGTTCATTTTAGCAAAAACGTTGTTCTAACTCGTATCTGACATACCATTATTTTAAACGTCGTTCTAAATTTAACACCGATTTTAACTAAAACCGATTTTAGTGAACGACTATGACTACGGCCCAATATATTTTATTATTCACAGTCATTAAGATAGGTTCTAAGATACTAGTAAGCAAAACGGTAATCAAATACTTTTCTTTAGCTTCAAAGGAGTAAATTTTAGCAGAAAAACGTCTGCCGGGTCAGCTAGTTTCTCTTGAAATCTTACCTTTAATATCTTATCACGATAGAAAGATAAATCTCCGACTTTCTTCAGCTTTATTTCGTAGCTTTGCCCTTGATTCAGGTATGTGAGCGTCTCCTCGTTATTTTTGGTTGCAATGGAGGTGGCTGCTGCTAAAATGTATTGAAACCTGAAAGTGACGAAAGGATAATTCTACTGAATCTTACATTGTTATTTAAATACTTACTTATGATCGTCGAACTGAACATTGTTAGTAACCGCACTACCTCTGATACTGTTTTCAACATTTCCCACATCGGTTATGGCCAATTGCTGAGAGGTTATGTTTTCATATGCTGAAAATATAATGGAGTTAATAATATTCAAGCATGTATGTAAAAATGCGTATAGTTATTTATAACCAGTGCATTTGTCACCACCATAATTTGTTACAGCATTGCCGAATCCATTGCCTTCATTGGTATTGGACTTCTCAATATAATTCCTACTGTGTTCAATTTCTTGTAGTGCACCTGTTTTAGGTGAACCACAACCACAGATTGAAGACTTCAAAGGATTTCTTGAATTTTCCTCGGCAGGTGGCGCTATATCTATATGGGAAGTTGCCTTATCCAGCTTTTCTACACTTCCCCTGCTGCAACCAAACGTAGTTTGAGTATCTAATGAACTTTTAATAGCCTTTATCTGGTCAGTTTGTGGTTCCTGCTTCAGTACTGTCAAGGCCGGTGAAAACGACAAAAATGACTCACTGTTGACAATTGATGAATTTATTTTAAAGAAACTAAATATTTGCGGTATTTAAAAATAAGGAATGTACGGGTTTGCAAATACATGGTACTTTGCGTGTGTTATATTGGTTAGCGCTGAGCTTACATATGTACATTAGGGTTATGATTTTTCATTATTTTGCATTTTGATTTGCCTGTGGTGGCATACGATGAGATTTTGGGTACACTGAAAAAAAAGTACTATTTTCACATGTAAAAAGAATCATCAACCAGATTTTTGGTAAAATGACAATGCTGATTTTTATACTCAGCTGTACTAGTACACAGAGTATTATAGTTTTAATCACATAACGGTGGATTGTAACAGAATGAAATAATCGAGATAGATATAGACTTATATATATCAAAATGATCAGGGTGAAAAGAGAAATCGATTGAGCCATGTCCGTCCGTCCATCTGTAAACACTCTAACTCGCGCAAAAATTAAGATATTTTGATGAAATTTGAAATGCAAGTTAGTATCGAGACTGGGACGGTTGGTATTGAAAATAGGCGAAATCGGACCATGACCACGCCCATTTTTCCTATATAGAAAAAATCGGAAATTTGGTATATCAGTCACTAATATAGCTGGAGCGATGAAATTTTACCCACGTATTAAGCTCAGGCCCCTATGAGGAAATTTGATGAAATTTTGGAAAATGGGCGGTGCCACGCCCACTTATTTTATTTATTTATTTTTTTTTCGGATATATTTTTCATTCTTTCAGAATATAACAATTTTTATAAAATCTTAACCTAGAATACAACTCGTTATTCGTTGCCACTGCTTCAAATAACATTTGGATGAAGAGCAATTTTGTTTAATATAAAATAAATACTTGTGAAGACATACATATCTGTAGTAGTATACTTATGTGAGTATTTTTTGGCTTTACTTATAGTATTTATGTACGTTATTTCATTTTATATTCGGCTTGATGTTCTTCATTTTCATTATATAGTATGTATTTATGCTGTCGGAATGGAGTGGAATTCCAATCAGCTGGTTCTATAGTATTAAAAGTTCGACCGACTTGAGGACAGGATCCTCGAGGAAACAATTGTGTGTTGCAAAAGTAAATGCTGTTGCAGTTTACGGATTGGAAGGAATTCCAATAAGCTGCATGTATGAAATTGGGAGTTTTTACGGCCTAATGGGATAGGATCGTACGGAACACTTATGTATTAGTAAAGGCTGTTGCAGTTTTTGGAATGGAAGGAATTGCAGTAAGCTGCATTTTTTTTTAAATTTGGAGGTTGTACGACCTAATAGGATAGGCTCCTCGAAGTTTTAATTTTAGTGGCTCTAGCCTTGGTCACAATTAAGCAGAATATCCTTTCTTTTTAACCGCTTAGGATACCTCTGTTCTAATAGATTCTTAGCCAATATGTTTGGATGGTTGACTAGCCTGCTTGTGTAATTAGATTGTATTTTTTTTATTTCTTCACTCACAGTGTTTATCTTTAGGTCGCTATGGATAGCGGAATTTTTCATATACCAAGGCGCTCTACATATTGACCTTAACGTTTTTGATTGCAGTCGTTGGATTCTTTCTAAGGTGGATTTGGATGCAGAACCCCAAAGTTGCATCCCATATATCCAAGATGGTTTAATCACCATGTTAAATAATAGTAATTTGTTCTCCAAGCTAAATTTGGATTTTGGACCAATTATCCATTGTAATTTGTTTATATTCAACTTAGATTGAACTATTTTGTTATCAATGTGATTTTTCCATGTCAATCTTCTATCCAGTGTGATACCAAGGTATGTTACGAAGTCTTTCTGGGGTATCGTTTCTCCATTTATTGTAACTGAAGGGCATGTGTCTCTTTTTAGCGTAAAAGTTACTTGGATGCATTTGGACTCATTGACTTTAATTCTCCAAGTCGAAAGCCACTCCTCTAGTGTTTTTAGATGGTGCTGTAGTCGACTTGTAGCCACGATGGGATTTGAGTGGACGCTTAGAATTGCTGTGTCATCCGCAAAAGTTGATGTTAGAAGATTTTCGTTTGTTGGCAGATCACTTGTAAAAATTAAGTATAGAATGGGACCTAAAACGTTTCCTTGTGGGACTCCTGCAGATATATAGTAACTTCCTGTGGTATAGCTTTTTTGCCTTACTCGGAATTTTCTTTCAGTTAGAAAGCATTCTAGAATCGCGCAAATGTTATATGGAAGTGTGCGTCTTAGTTTGTAGAATAGTCCTTCCAGCCATACTTTGTCGAAGGCCTGTGCCACATCTAAGAATACTGCTGTGCAATATCGTTTGGTTTCAAAAGCGGACCGTATGTTTGATACGATTCTATGCACTTGCTCTATCGTACCATGTTTCTCTCTAAAGCCAAATTGGTGACTTGGTATGGTCCCATGCAATTCCAAGATGGGCTGCATTTTTCTCAGCAACAATTTTCAAATATTTTGAGATTAGGCTTATTTGTCTATAAGAGCTCACCACTGTCGGGCTTTTTCCTGGTTTGGGAATCATTATTATTTCGGATAGTTTCCACGTTTCAGGAAAGTGGCATAGGTTTAGGAGACTGTTGAAAATATATAGTAATAACTTAGTTCCAACTGGAGGGAGCTGTTTTATCATTTCGCCCGTTATCCTGTCATACCCAGGTGCCTTGTTTTTCTGAATGTCATTAGAAACAAGTAAGGAAGCCTAAGTTCGAGTGGAATCGAACATTAGATACTCAGCTGTATGCTTTCATTGTTTGTTTGCGTTTGATGGAAACACGGTGTAGGTACTTTATATAAATCGAGTGCTGCATAAAGTGGGCGTAGCCACGCCCATTTTCTAAATTTTTATCAGTCATCCAACTAAGCTTATGAATATTATTCTTTGTGCAAAATTTCATCCCTTTATGAGTTACAAAGATGTCACGTTACAAATTCCCAAAGGGTGTTCCAGAAGAATCTTTGTTAAAAAGTAGGCGTGGTCATAAACCGATTTCAATAAATTTTTGCGTGTCCATTAACACAAGTTATAAAAGTGTATAAACCAAGTTTCGTCATAATATCTCAATTATTTGTCGAGTTATGAGCTCCGAAATCTCGTTGATTCCTTTGTCTGAAAAGAGGCGGTGCCACGCCCATTTTCCGAAATTTTTCTATTTTTTGTTTCCCATCTATTGTAGAACTCATGCCACAAAATTTCAATGAATTATCTTTATATTTGACAAAGATATCGCTTAAAATGTTTTTATTAGGCCACTTTATGATACCCATATATATAAGTGGGCGTGGTCGTCAACCCATTTCGCTAAAATTTTGAACATGTATTACTACAAGTAGTGAAAGTGTATACACCAAGTTTCGTCATAATATATCGATTATTTGTCGAGTTATGGGCTCAGAAATCTCGTATATTCCTGCTTCTAAGAGGAGGCGGTGCCACGCCCATTTTCCAAAATTTTTGTATTTTTTGTTATATGTCCATAGTTGGACATCTTCCATAAAATTTCAATGATATATCTTTATATTTGACAGAGATATCGCTTAAAATGTTTTTATTAGGTCACTTTATAAGACCCATATATAAAAGTGGGCGTGGTCGTCAACCGATTTTGGCAATTTTTCGTCAAAACATTTGCCTAAGTAAGTATATCACGCCTACCAAAATTCATCGATATATCTTCAACGGTTTCTGAGTTATGACTCATAAAACTTTCAATGTTTGCCCCTTAATAAGTGGGCGTGGCACCGCCCATTTTCCAAAATTTCATCATATTTCTTCATAAGGGCCTGAGCTCAATACGTGTGTGAAATTTTATCACTCTAGCTCTATTAGTGACTGAGATACAAAATTTCCGATTTTTACTATATAGGGGAGGTGGGCGTGGTCATGGTCCGATTTCGCCCATTTTCAATACCATCCGTTCCTGTCTTGATACCAACTTACATTTCAAATTTCATCAAAATATCTCAATTTTTGCGCGAGTTATCGTGCGTACAGACGGACAGACGGACAGACGGACGGACATGGCTCAATCGATTTCTCTTTTCACCCTGATCATTTTGATATATATAAGTCTATATCTATCTCGATTATTTCATTCTGTTACAATCCACCGTTAGGAAATCAAAACTATAATACTCTGTGTACTAGTACAGCTGAGTATAAAAACGTTGATCAAGTCGTTTATATGGAATCGAAGCGCAACTGCTGGTAAGGGCGAAACAGTTTCAAGGGGGATGTTTTTGCCTTGATGAGATGTAAATACAGTTGAAAGATGACTTGCAAATGCGATTCCTTTCTCTTGGTCGCTTCGAGCAAAGTCGCCATTATGCAACCGTAATGGAGGGTCCTGCAGGACTGGCCTTTTGAAATTTTTAAGTGCGCGCCACAGGGAGTATTCTGTTGCAGGTGTGGCTGATAGTGACATCAATCTATTTTGAAAATCTGTTTCCCTGCTAGTCTCCAATAGTTCCTGAAGTTCTTTCGTGCATTTGTTTAATTCGTATTTCAGAAATGGAGAACGGAGCCTTTGCCAGTCTCTCCTAAGTTTTCTTTTCTTCAATACCAAGTTCGTGATGGCTTCCCCCTTCAGGAAACTGGGATTTTTGGCACATGTTCTTTTAATCCGTGAGTTGGTTGCTACTCTTGCTGCCATTTGGAGAGCGTTAGTGAAACCGATAATCGCACTGTCCACCTCGCCAGGTGACTTGAGGCTTGCATTTAAGTTAATATGGGAACTTATGTATTTTTTGTACTTAAGGCAGTTAGTATATTTATTAGTTAAGCCAGGATTTAGTTCGTAAAAAGTTGGGGATGTGTTAATAGTTATAAGGCTAGGTGAGTGATCGGATGATAGATCGAAAAGTGGTTTTATCTGAACTCTTCCTCGCTCTAAGCCGCGAGTAACACCAAAGTCGATGAGGTCGGGTGTTTTGCTTCTATCAGCAGGCCAATATGTTGGTTGACCGGTGGAAATTATATCTAAACTATTGATTTGAATAGCTTTGAACAGGTTTCTTCCCTTTGGTGATATTAATCTAGATCCCCAAAAATTATGTTTTGCGTTATAATCTCCCGCTGCAAGGAATTTTGTGCCTAACTTGGAGAAGAATTCAGTGAATTGGGATTCTGTTATATTGTAGCGGGGGGGACAATATATTGCAGTTATGGTCATCCCACCAGAACTATCATCTATATGAACGGATGTTGAGTGGATGTAATCTTTGCAATATTCTTCCAGAACATGATGTCTAATTCTTTTTTTTTATAAGTATACCGGTTCCACCTCTAGCTTTTCCTTCCGGGTGTTTAGTGTCGTAGAAAGCAAAGCCATCAATACTAAAATGATTGAAAACTGTCAAGTGAGTTTCGGACAATAGCATTATGTCTATTTGGTGGCTTTCTAGGAAGATCTGGAGTTCATTCCGGTGTTGGCTTACACCGTTGGCATTCCAATAACCGATATTGAGGGAATTCATGGTCTTGTTAAGATTGTTTGTAGTAGGAGGTTTTGGTTCCTAATTAATTCTTGCATCATATTTTGCATTGATTTCATATGATCTTGCATCATTTGCACAAAGCTGTTTAACGTTTTTTCCAAATTTGTAGATGGAGTGGGAATTTCCTGCGTTTCTGGCTCCTTCATACCTTTCAGGGCTTCTGAATATGTCCTGAAACGATTCTGAGGAACGTTGTTATAGGTCGTATTTGGAACATTTTGTGGTTTTGGAACTAGTTGGATCTTTGGTGTCGAGGCGCAACTAGTGGTTTTCTGAGTACTCTTTTCCTTTAAGGAAGTATACACCGGGCAACCCCTGTAATTCGCAGTGTGATTTTCTCCGCAATTGCTACATTTCTTTAATTGCGAGTTGTCTCTTGGTTTCACACAATCCTTGGAGGTATGTAAATCCCCACATATAACACAAACTCTAGGCAAGGTGCAGTATCGCTTAGTGTGCCCAAACTCCTGACAGTTGTGGCATTGTACAGGTCCCACCCGTTTGTGTGGTTCTTCCACCGAGATACGACGGTGCAGAAGGTACCGTACGTTGTATATGGGATGTACATCTCCCTTCTTTAAGAGTTGGAACTCTGGATCTATTTCTACTCGAAACATTGGCTGTGGTATGTTCGATTTGTTTTTTATGTTATGTACATATCGTACTTTAAACCCTTCTTCTTTTAGAGCATTCTCAATTTCAGTTGGACTTACGGAACTTTCTATTCCTTTCAACACAACAGACAAGCCGCGGCTACTCTTCAGCTGGAATGTATAGAAAGACTTCTTGTTTTTTTTCAAAGTCGTTGGTTACTTTACGGAAGTATTCCTCGCCGTACGTTTGGATTTTGACTTCCTGGATATTTCCCTTTTTAATTGGTACAATGTGGACATTCTTCTCCCCTATCAACGCTATCAATTTGTTTACAAGTAAGCCAGAACTTGATTCTCTCAGGTAGATTGGTGGAGGTTTGGATTTTTTTTGCGGTATTTCCGGAGTCTTATCATCCTTTTGCGTAAGGAAGCTAAATCTGTTATTGGCTAATGCTACTTGGGGTGCATCATTTGATGGTTCTTTCACCGTGGAATTTTTTAAAACTTTATTAGGTTTACCACTTTTTTCCGGGGACCGCTTTCTTTTAACTACTGATATATAGCGGTCCATTCCGGTTTGAACCTTTTCGCCCACTTTTTGCATTTCACTACTCGTTTTTGAGTTAGATGCAGCTGTTGCGTTATTTGAATTCCCTAAGGATTGAGGTAGAGGAAATTGCGGAATATTTCCAGGAATAGCGGGTGAGCAGGATCGTGCTCTTTCATCGTCTGTTTTATCTTTACGCACGTTTAGGTTGGTTTCATTGGTACTGCACCTCAATGTGAAATACCCATTGTTCCTCAATATGTTATTGTTAGAGTGAGTGCCTGGAGCACTCATGTATTTTATTTATTTTATTTTATTTTATTTTATTTTAATCTGTTTTATTTTTATTTTATTTTATTTTATTTTACTTATTTATTTCCTTTTATTTGTATTTTATTTTTATAAATATATGTATATTATCAATTTGGACTTGTGCGGTGCACTAACTGCAGGCAATGGAAAGCACTAACTGCCGGTAATGCAGTTCACCGGAAATGCAGGATTTCAGCTGATCCAACTGTCGAAAGGGGTTGGCAGCGCCACCTGCTGGTACAGCACAGCTGATGCAACTCTGCGCAAAACAAAATGTTGCTTAGTATGTATGTATTTATATGTTTATCTTTATGTATGTATATATGTATATAAATAAGTATTTATTAAAACTACTAAGTTCTTAAATACTTATCTTTTGTAGAACTTTCACGATCCCGGAGAGGAAAATCGCTTCCCAAATTTCTCGGCACAAATTTTAAAAGCCGATTAATAATAAGTAACTACGAAAATTAATAGCAAAATCACGGAGCGATACAATTTGGCTTATGAAGCTGCCAGTGTTGCCGCGGTATTAAGGGTCAAACATGGAAAGTTTTATATGTCATAACTCAGAAACCATTGAAGATATATCGATGAAATTGGGTATGCGTGATTTACTTACTTAGCCAAACATTTGGACGGAAAATAGTTAAAATCGGTTGACGGCCACGCCCACTTTTATATATGTGTATTGTAAAGTGATCTAATAAAAACATTTTAAGCGATATCTCTGTCAAATATAAAGATATATCACTGAAATTTTGTCGCATGAGTCCAACTATGGACATAAAACAGAAAACACAAAAATTTCGGAAAATGGGCGGTGCCACGCCCACTTATTAAGGGGCAAACATTGAAAGTTTTATGAGTCATAACTCAAAAACCGTTGAAGATATATCGATGAAATTTGGTGTGCGTAATATGCCTACTTAGGCAAATGTTTGGACTAAAAATTGCCAAAATCGGTTGACGACCACGCCCACTTTTATATATGGGTATTATAAAGTGGCCCAATAAAAACATTTTAAGCGATATCTCTGTCAAATATAAAGATATATCATTGAAATTTTATGGCAGGAGTCCAACTGTGGACATTAACGAAAAACACAAAAATTTTGGAAAATGGGCCTGGCACCGCCTCTTTTTAGAAGCACGAATATACGATGTTTAAGCTTTGATGGGAGAGGGAAGGCGAGTTGCTTTTTTTTGGAGGGAATTGGAGTGGGTTTGGCTACGGGGAGGTGTAGCATTTTTTTTTTGGGTAGAGTGGGGGTGGCTACGGGGAGGTGTAGCATCTTTTAGGCAAGTGTGTACATATGTACGTGTGTATGTACATATGTGCATATATTGGATGTATATATGCACATACATACCATATTTACAACCCTTGAATGTATTCAGTTGGGGATGAGCGTGATTGCGGCTCCAAGGTTGGGCGAGAGTGCCAACCTCTTTTTCGTTTGTGAAAAATCCCGAGTACGATCTGCTCCTTCATGCTATATAGCTCGAACAATGCATAAGACGGCTGAGAATTACCGCAGTTTTTCACAGCCGCATGCAAATGCACGAACGAAAGCTATACAGCATAAGTTGCATAAACATACGAGATTTCTGAGCCCATAACTCGACAAATAATTGATATATAATGACGAAACTTGGTGCGTACACTTTTATTACTTGTGGTAATACATGTTCAAAATTTTAGCGAAATCGGTTGACGACCACGCCCACTTTTATATATGGGTATTATAAAGTGGCCTAATAAAAACATTTTAAGCGATATCTTCAAATATAAAGGTAATTCATAGAAATTTTGTGGCATGAGTTCCACAATAGACCGGAAACAAAAAGTAGAAAAATTTTGGAAAATAGGCGTGGCACCTCCTCTTTTCAGACAAAGGAATATATCTACGAGATTTCTTAGCCTATAACTCGACAAATAATTGAGATATTATGACGAAACTTGGTTTATACACTTTTATAACTTGTGTTAATAGACATGCAAAAATTTATTCAAATCGGTTTATGACCACGCCTACTTTTTAACAAAGATATTTCTGGAATACCCTTTGGGAATTTGTAACGTGACATCTTTGTAACTAGAAGTCATAAAGGAATGAAATTTTGAGCAAAGAATAATATTCACATGCTTAGTTGGATGACTGATAAAAATGTTGAAAATAGGCGTGGTTACGCCCACTTTATGCAGCACTCGCTTTATATAAAATACACCGTGATTCTATCAGACACAAACAAACAATGAAAGCATACAGCTGAGTATCTAATATTCGATTCCACTCGAACTTAGGCTTCCTTACTTGTTTATACTAAAATCAAAATCTTGAAAAAATGGACTATGTAATATTTACCTGAACTCACACTTATTCCATATGAACCAATTTATTATTTTTTGTTTCTAAAACGCAATATTGCATAAAATCAGAAATTCTATTTCAAACAAAAATTCTGGTTGATTTAATTTTAAATATAACAAGTAAGGAAGCCTAAGTTCGAGTGGATTCGAACATTAGATACTCAGCTGTATGCTTTCATTGTTTGTTTGCGTTTGATGGATTTTATATAAAGCGAGTGCTGCATAAAGTGGGCGTAGCCACGCCCATTTTCAAAATTTTTATCAGTCATCAACTAAGCATATGAATATTATTCTTTGTGCAAAATTTCATTCCTTTATGACTTCTAGTTACAAAGATGTCACGTTACAAATTACCAAAGAGTGTTCCAGAAATATCTTTGTGAAAAAGTGGGCGTGGTCATAAACCTATTTCAAAAAGTTTTTGCGTGTCTATTAACACAAGTTGTACAAGTGTTTAAACCAAGTTTCGTCATAATATCTCAATTATTTGTCGAGTTATGGGCTCCGAAATCTCGTAGATTGCTTTGTCAAAAAAGGGGCGGTGCCACGCCCATTTTCAAAAATTTTTGTGTTTTTTGTTTTATGTCCGTAGTTGGACTCCTGCCATAAAATTTCAATGATATATCTCTATATTTGACAGAGTTATCGCTTAAAATGTTTTTATTAGGCCACTATAATACCCATATATAAAAGTGGTGTGGCCGTCAACCAATTTTAAAAAATTTTCTCTCCAAACATTTCCCTAAATAAGTAAATCACGCATACCAAATTTCATCGATATATCTGCTACGGTTTCTGAGTTATGGCTTATAAAACTTTCAATGTTTGCCTCTTAATAAGTGGGCGTGGCACCGCCCATTTTCCAAACTTTCATCAAATTTATTCATAAGGACCATCAATACGTGGGTAAAATTTTATCACTCTAGCTATATTAGTGGCTGAGATACCAAATTTCCGATATTTTCTATATAGGTCCGATATCGCCCATTTTCAATACCAACCGTCCCAGTCTCGATACCAACTTGCATTCCAAATTTCATCAAAATATCTCAATTTTTGCGCGAGTTAGAGTGTTTTCAGACGGACGGACGGACGGACATGGCTCAATCGATTTATCTTTTCACCCTGATCATTTTGATATCTATCTCGATTATTTCATTCTGTTACAATCCACCGTTATGTGATTAAAACTATAATACTCGGTGTACTAGTACAGCTGAGTATAAAAATTTTAATATTAACCAATTTTTGGTTGATTCTTCTCTCAGTGGGTTATCAGAAAAGGGGGCGTGGCACCTCCCATACAACCTTAATTTTTAAAGCTGATTATCTCTAAAACAGTTCAAGTTAGGGAGCTGAAAATTGGTATAGAGCTAAATGATATCAAAACCATTCCCACGCATAAATGTGGGGGTTATCGGAAAAAGGAGCGTGGCACCTCCCATACAAACTTAATTTTTCATGCTGAATATCTCTAAAATTGTTTACGCTAGGGGCTTGGAAATTGGTGTGGAGATAAACGATAATAGGGTCTATACACAGTGCGTCTGACTCGCGAGTCATCTGTGTACGTGTTGACTCGCCGCGTCACAGCAAAATATCAAACTAGTTTTGATTTTCTTGAGTCATGACAGAGTCATGTCGGTGTAAACTACTACATTCACATTTTCACTAATACACCTAAACTGACTCTTGAATCAGACGCATCGTGTATAGACCCTATAACAATTCCATATTAACGCAAAATAATAGGAGTTATACGAAAAGAGGGCGTGGCATTTCCCAAAAACACTTAATTTTTTAAGCTGAATATCTTTAAAAGGATTTAAGTCAGGGACCTGGAAATTAGTACAGTGCTATGTATATGATATCAAAACAGTTTTTGCGCATAAAAGTGTAGGTCAGTGATCTCCACAAAGCCCTTATGGGAGCGCGGGCACCGGTACTTTGAAATAAAAATCATGGCCGACAATAAGAGCAAAAAAATTGCGGCCCTCCCATTTCCTCCATTATTAAAATTACACCCGAAAAATTTCGAAAATTTATAATTTGGTAATTGTTTGTTAGATAAAGAGAATAAATATATTTCTTTGTATTTTTTGAAATATTTTATATATTTTTTAATTTCTCGGTCTTAAAAAAAACGAATAAATTTCACATAATTCAGGGACTGGTAATAGTGATCGAAATCGAAAATGTTCAAACAATTATTACTCAATTTTTCCCATGATTTTTATCATAGCAGCGCATTATTTAAATTTTTATATTCTATCGATTTCTTCTGCAGATCGTGCTGGTGCTGTGCGTTTTTATATTTTTCATTATTAGCGCACGCTTTAATAATTAAAGTTTAATTTATAGCTAAAACAGCGCCATCTGATTGAATTAATCTCATTAGTAAATATGTTGCGTATTTTTAGGCACAAAGAAATTACCCATATGCATACAGGTGAAGCTAATAAAAGGGTGTTATAAAATCTAGATAGGTACATACGTACATACATATGTACATTAAGCCGTATCACGTTATATGGAGAAAAAAAAAGTTTAGTGTGTGTCAGTTTTATTTGAACACTTATGTCGAAAAAATATTTTTGGTGTAAAAAAAAATTTTTTAGGCCCGCGTTAAAAACAGCTAAATCGCGTTTTTTGCAATAACTTCCTTATTTGATGTCGGATCTCTATCATCTTAATGTCGCTGAAAAGGTCTCGCCCAGCACTATATTTGGCCCATATAAAGTTTCGACCTCAAGGTTGTTCTGATTTTTACCTTTAAAAATTTTGAAGTTACTATCCCTAGATTTTTTCTTTTTAACCACTAATACAAAGCTTTCAAAGAACCATGAGGAATCCCCCATAAAAAATCTAGCCTTTATTCACAAACAAAAAAGTTATAACGTTGTAAAATGAAACACTTGTTTTTTTTTTATAAAAAATTACACAGTAGGGAGGCAAAAATACCACAGAGAAACGACGAAACGCGTCAGCTTAATTTTTGGCTCCAGATTACGATGGCGTTTTTAGAAAGTCCGGATTAGCTCCCATTTTCGAGATATTTAAGAAAGAATTTTCAGTTTTCACATACAAAGCGATCCAATGGAGAGGGGAGAGGGAGCGTATACGTAACTATTGCTGAGGTAATAAAAATAAAGAAAAGGGGAAAAAACTGCTTTTAATATCGTTCATAGTATATACGTACATATATGTATATAAAATACACATGAGAGGGAAGAGAATACCACATTTTGAAAGAAAATTGTATTCAAAACAATGAAATCATTCCCATTTTTCCATAATCTGAGTAATTTTCTTTTGAGTGTGAACAAAGTAATATAAGCGACGAAGAATTCACTTTCAGAGGTCTGAAACTTCTTTCATAAATATCTCAAGATTTGGAGGGCATCGTCATTTTCGGTCTCGGGTATCATAGACTAGAAGATGTTTTCGGGATTAAAGTATAATGCGTTGATTGTAGGCTGAATAATTAACTGCATTTTTAGTGGCAGACGACGCATCCAGCGCAAGTATTGATAATACATTTAGACTTCGTTGTCTCTTTAGGCGCGTGTAATTTTACAACGAACACTGGCAGTTTTTCTAAATAACTTGGATGATTTTACGATACGCACGGATGCAGAAATCGTGAAGTTGTTGTAAGCTAGCGCGCTGTGCTTAGAGGTCCCACTTGAATAATTGCCAAATCTTCACTACAGCTATTATCATTCAATATAAATAATGTTGATCAGCACGAATAGTCCAATCATCAATAATTTTTTGCATATCATGTGTTCAGTATTGGTAGCTGTTCCATTGCGGTACATAATCAAGTCAAGCGAGGACTTAGAATACTTTTTAATCAAAAACTCATACTATATGGCTTTACTGCCTCATATAAATAAGAACTTGGGATAATTTTTCAAAAAACACAGGTTCCCTGATTTTAAAACGGTATAACTTTTTTGTTTGTGAATAAAGGCTACAACTTTTTTAGCGGTGTCTTCATGGTTTTTTGAGGGCTTTGTATCAGTGATAAAAATAAAAAAATCTAGGGATAGTAACTCCAAAATTTTTAAAGGTAAAACTCAGAACAACCTTTGAGGTCGAAACTTTATATGGGCCAAATATAGTGCTGGGCGAGACCTTTTCAGCGACATTAAGATGATAGAGATCCGACATCAAATAAGGAAGTTATTACAAAAAACGCGATTTAGCTGTTTATAACGCGGTCCTAAAAAAAAAAAATTTTACACCAAAAATATTTTTTCGACATAAGTGTTCAAATAAAACTGACACACGCAAACTTTATTTTCGTGATACGGCTTAATGTACATACACATATCACTATTCGTATGTGCGAAAGCCGGTGACATATATGTTTACAACTGCTATATACCACCAAGCACTCCGCTAGACAGATTTGAAGAAATCGTCGAGAAAATAGCCATGGATGCAACTAACAGACCGCGCTTCATGATCGCAGGAGATTTCAATGCCTGGGCAATAGAATGGGGCTCAAAGCGGACTACTCCAAAAGGCAGAGCTCTGCTTGAAGCATTCGCTTGCTTAGATGTAGTCCTGCTAAACACAGGCAGTGAAAACACCTTTTCTAGAAACGGCCGCGTTTCCGTAATCGATATAATATTTGTTAGCTCCAACCCTTATAGGCTTTCCAATTGGAAAATCAGCGAATGTTACACTCAAAGTGACCACTCGGCGATATTAATAGATGTGAAAATGAGCGAGGGAGAACGGCCAACTAAGAAACCCCGTCCAAAGCGTCAAGGCTGGAAAGTAAACACATTCGACCAAGAAGTATTCATGGAAATGTTCCCTAGAACTGAGCACAGCGGGCGTGCGAACGACATGGCTACTGCAATAATGAACGACTTACGGGCGGCTTGTGACACATCAATGTCACGGAAAATGAAATCGAGACATCAATCTGCTACGTACTGGTGGAACGAAAATATAAGTTCACTACGAAAGGAGTACATCAAAGCTCGAAGGCACTTTCAACGTTCAAGAGGCAGAGCTGATTTCGAAGAACTAAGAGCAAAATTCAAATCGGCTCGACGCTCTCTCAAAATGGCTATCAAGCAAAGCAAGCGTCAATGTTTTCTAGAACTTTGCGATGATGCAGAGAATAACCCGTGGGGGACCGCATACAAGATTATGACTAAAAAATTAAAAACAGGCAGGGAGTCTACACCAACATGCCCTATGTAACAAGGTAACAACTCTTTTTCCTGTCCAAAGGAAACTAGTTTCCTCTATTTCGAGTGACATACTGCAATCATTTGGAGAAATAACGGACGAAGAAATTCTCCAGGCAGCTAACGGGCTGAAGGAGAGCAAGTCGCCCGGACCAGATGCGATACCTAACAAAGTACTTAAAGTAGCATTCAAACATGCTACACACGTGTTCACGAACCGGTTTAATTCGTGTCTAGCAGAAGGTACATTTCCAACGATATGGAAACACCAAAAATTGGTACTGCTACCTATGCCTGGTAAAGATCCCACTGTACCATCTAACTACAGGCCCATATGCCTACTCGACTCGGCCGGCAAAGTCCTAGAGAGAGTCATCTACAACCGCCTCGAAAGGGAAGTAATGGCATTAGGAGGCATATCTGAGAATCAGTTTGGCTTTAGGAAAGGAAGATCCACCGTTCACGCAGTGGAGGCGGTGAAAAAGGTAGCCCAAGACGCTATAAGTGGCACCCGGTGGCTGTCAGGAACCAAAGAGTACTGTCTTATAGTAACACTGGACATAAAGAACGCATTCAATACTGCCAACTGGGCAAAAATACTAGATGCGCTTGATCGAATCGGAGTGCCAAAATACCTTGCAAGGCTAATACGAAGTTACTTCGAAAATCGAACGCTAGAGTACGAAACGTCGACCGGCACTAAGAAACTAAAGGTTACAGGCGGCGTTCCACAAGGTTCAGTGCTAGGGCCCCTGCTATGGAACATTATGTATGACGGCATTCTACGCCTTAGATTCCCGGAAGGTGTAAAAATATTTGGCTTTGCTGATGACATAGTCCTGGTTGTTACTGCTAAGCAACTAGACGATATACGCACAAAAACGAACGAAAGTATAAGCAGCGTGAAAAGATGCTGGACAAAAATGGCTTGCAGCTAGCGGAGCAGAAGACGGAGTCAGTGCTCATATCAAGCAGGGAAAAAGTGGAGCATACCATAATAAGAAGCGGAAGTCACGACATCGTCACGCTCCAAGCAGTAAAATATCTGGGGATTATGATAGATAGAAGACTGCCGTTTAAAAACCATATTGAATATGCAAACGAAAAGGCATCAGCTACGGTGACAGCATAATGCTGAACTCACGTGGTCCAAAGCAACGGCGGCGACAACTTCTTGCGTGCGTCGTAAGGAACCAAATTCTCTACGGCGCTCCCGTGTGGCACCACGCTATAGAACCGTCTGTGCGCACTGAGAGTATGCTGTGCGTTTAAAACCGTATCGGATGAGGCCGCACTAGTAATTGCCAGTCTATACCCTATAGATATACTGGCAAAAGAAGCTGCAGTGATTGCACAAAGCGAGGCGGAGCGCTCCGAGGCGAGAGATGCCAGCATGCAAAGCTGGCAGCTCAGATGGAGCAACACCACGAAGGGACGCTGGACATATAGATGCATACCAGATTTGAGAATCTGGTTGGAAAGAGCACACGGCGAAGTCGATTTCTACCTGACGCAGTTTCTATCTGGACACGCTTGTTTCAAGGCCTATCTTTACCGCTTTAAGCACGAGTCGAACCCAACGTGCGATCACTGCGGGGGCAAGCAATAGAGGATGCATACCACGTATTCTTTGAGTGTGCGAGATTTTACGAATCTAGAAACAAGCTCCGTAGAATATTCGGGGGAGACTATACACCTGAGTCGTTCGTGAAGCATATGCTAGAAAGCAAGGCAAAATGGACTGCGGCGAGTGACGTAATAGCAGACACCATGAAAACACTGAGAAGCCTAGAGAGAATACGGCGAGGCAGCGGCGACGAAATGAGCACTAATTGTGATCTTCTAATCATAGGCACGTCTAACAATGACCACCTCGAGTGGAACGGATAGCTCGGCCTCCTGCATCCGTTACGGATACGTACAGGAGCTAGGCCTCCTGCATCCGTCAACGCGCGTGGTGCAGAGCTTTGGCCTCCGCAGACCACCCAACATTGAGCACCGCGAGTGAAACTGATACGTACAGGAGCTAGGCCTCCTGCATCCGTCATTGCGCGTGGTGCGGAGCTTTGGCCTCCGCAGACCACCTAACACTGACCACTTTTATAAGAAATAAATGGGTGAAGCCTTTTAAGGCAGACTGAGGGCAATAACGCGACCATTACTGACTTTCGAGCCTGGTGCTCAACCCACCTTCCGACGGTAGCTTGACGGTAGTACCGGGGGGTTGGGTACGACGACAGTAGGAGGTTTAGTGCGGTTGGAGTCCCACACTGACGGGATCAAGGCTTTCGATGCTTCCTCCTCGTAAAAAAAAAAAAAACAAAACACATATCACTATCGAATTCCGTATCAAATCTTAAATTTCAAATAAAAGATGGAATCAATTTCTCTCAGTGTGTGGGCGTGAACTCGCTTTCGCAAGCTCCTGCAGAAAATAAAAAAGAAAAATGGAAGCCAAAAATGGCGCGTCCACATACCCAGTCGGAATTGGTTGCTTTGAAAATTCAGGTTTCTTTGAATACTTTTAAAAGTGTTCAATATAATAAAATAAACTAACACCTAATTTTGTCTTCCAGGTCTGATAGTGAAAAAATTGTTTAGACCAAAATCAATTTCAAAATTATTCTTTTATAGGTAATTTTACATGAATTAATAGTAAATTTGCGCTGCTGTTCCTAATGGGTATAACATTAAACTTCGTTTGTAGGCGAGAGGATAGAATGCGCGGTCGGGGTGATTTTCGGCGCACTTGCCTATGCTTAAGCGCGGCACAAAAACAAAAAGCGCGGAAGCGCGGTGGCAGTGAAGACCCATGGTGTAGGTTATCGGAAAAGGGGGCGTGGCACCTCCCATACAAACTTAATTTTTCAAGCTGAATATCTATAAAAGCGTTTAAGGTTGGGACCTGAAAATTGATCAGGAGATATCAATAGCGTGCTTATGAAAAAAACAGTAGTTTTGGGAAAAGGGAGCGTGGCACCTCCCATGCGTTTTTAATTTTTAAGGCTAAATATCCTTAAAAGCGTTCATGGCATGTACATAGAAATCACTATGCAGATATACGATATCAATACCATGTTCACTCAAAAAAAAAAAAGATTTATCGAAAAATGGGGCATTGCACCTCCCATACGTACTAAACTTTTGAGGCTGAATATATCTAAAAGGGTTGGAGGAGGGGCCTGAAAACCATTATGGAGGTATACTATATCAATCCTCTTACTTACTTATTGAAAATAGCAGGGCTGAAATTTATTGATATTTTTAACGATAAACAAAAAATAATTTTGTTTATGTTGAAACTTTTCATTTTAAAAGTATAAAAAATTTAACAAAATTCAAATTGCTTCAACAAAATTCAAAAAAATTATCAAAATTTTTTTCGTTTCGATAATTGCCGAAACAAAATTTTTTTTTAAATATTGTTTCAGCTGCAAACAAAAAATTGATTACCAAAATAATTTTGTTTCCTGTGCTTATAAAAAAATCTGAAAACCTATCATATAAATATGTATTCATACATACATATGTACATACATACGTATGTATATCTTAGCAACAAACAAACAAAACGAAAACCTTTTTGTTATTTTGTTTTGATATCAAGTTAGCAAAATTAATTGTGATACAATTTTATTGATAATTTTGGAATCGGAAATATTTTGGTTTTGATAAGCAGCAAAGCAATATAAATTTTTGATATTTTTTTTATATGTTTATTGAAGCAATTTTTTTTTGTTTATTTTGTTGAGCAGCCTTGGAAAATAGCCAATACTCAGCGAAAATAAATATCCGGAACAGAAAACTAAAAATGTTCTGTATCGTGCAGCCTTAAACTGAATACTAAAATTATATATTTTTGAAGTTGTATACACAATGAAGTAGTGAAAAATCGTTAATTTTCTATTAAAAATAATACCGGTGTAATAACAATTTTTGAAATGAAATTAATAAAAAAATCTATTTTGGGCAGAACGAAGTTTGCCGGGTCCGCTAGTACATATATAAAAATGATTTGGTGTTTAATTGTAACGTTAAAACTTTAAAATGGCTGAACCAAATCAAATACTTCCTTAGGGGGGTTTGTTTGTTGTTACCCTGCGAAATTTTAGTCGCAGAAAAAATAAAAAAAATTTAGGGGGGCGTGGCACCTCCCATACAATCTTAATTTTGAAAGCTGATTATCTCTAAAAGAGTTCAAGGTAGGGAGCTGAAAATTGGTATAGAGGTAGGTGATATCAGAACCCTTCTCACGCAGAAAAGAGGGGGTTATCTGCATAGTCAGGGGTAGTGCACTAAACTGAAAAAGCATTCCAGGTTGCATTAGCATTACAGCTATTGAAGAAGTTTGAGTCTGCACTATTTTTCTTTTTTAAGCTAGCTGATAGTGCAGGCCTTCTACATTACCAGCAAAAAAAAAATAGTGCAATATTTTGCAGCATCATTACTAGGGAAGCTAAAAATATGCAAATGCATATTGCATATGCAAATGCATATTTAGACCTAAAATGCTTATTTACGGTCAAAATGCATTTCGTGCTTATTTTGGCATATTTTGACACTTAATCGAGCAATATCGAAAAATATTAAGCTGACATCATCTTATCTGTGGCTAATTCAGATAGTTGCGTATACATACAAAACAATCAAGGCTAATTTATAGAAGGTTAACCTACTAAACAGCTGATTGCCAACTTTTTTATATTTTTTTTTTTATTCATATTGTGATGCTTATGTCAAACTTATGTCAATATATAGCTTAAAATTTTTTTATTGGGCCACTTTATAATACCCATATATAAAAGTGGGCGTGGTCGTCAACCGATTTTGGCAATTTTTAGTCCAAATATTTGCCTAAGTAAGTATATTACGCACACCAAATTTCATCGATATATCTTCAACGGTTTCTGAGTTATGACTCATAAAACTTTCAATGTTTGCCCCTTAATAAGTGGGCGTGAACCCGCCCATTTTTTCAAAATTTTTGTGTTTTCTGTTTTATGTCCATAGTTGGACTCATGCGACAAAATTTCAGTGATATATCTTTATATTTGACAGAGATATCGCTTAAAATGTTTTTATTAGGTCACTTTATAATATACATATATAAAAGTGGGCGTGGCCGTCAACCGATTTTAACTATTTTCCGTCCAAATGTTTGGCTGAGTAAGTAAATCACGCATACCAAATTTCATCGATATATCTTGAATGGTTTCTGAGTTATGACATATAAAACTTTCCATGTTTGACCCTTAATAAGTGGGCGTGGCACCGCCCATTTTCCAAAATTTCATCAAATTTCTTCATAGGGGCCTGAGCTCAATACGTGGGTAAAATTTCATCGCTCCAGCTATATTAGTGACTGAGATACCAAATTTCCGATTTTTTCTATATAGGAAAAGTGGGCGTGGTCATGGTCCGATTTCGCCTATTTTCAATACCAACCGTCCCAGTCTCGATACCAACTTGCATTTCAAATTTCATCAAAATATCTAAATTTTTGCGCGAGTTGGAGTGTTTACAGACGGACGGACGGACAGACGGACGGACGGACGGACATGGCTCAATCGATTTCTCTTTTCACCCTGATCATTTTGATATATATAAGTCTATATCTATCTCGATTATTTCATTCTGTTACAATCCACCGTTATGTGATTAAAACTATAATACTCTGTGTACTAGTACAGCTGAGTATAAAAATATGAGACGAAATGCAAAATCATGATTCCTAATAAAAATATTACGTAAAAAAATGCAAATAAAAAAAACACCCCCAATACACAATAATTTACAAGCATTCAGAGCATTGTGTATGGAGAACAGTGACTTGACTCTGGGATGTGTGTCAAAAAGGTCGAACAGCTGTGCTCAGCTGATTTTGAAGTTGTTGTTATGGCCCAATGACGATCGTGAATGCAATATAAGTTGCTCTTCTTCTTTCTGTTTTGTAGGTTGTTGATTTTACATTCTTATAGCATGTTCATGGTGAGCCTGCGTTTTGCGTTTCGGAGGCATTTTTGCGTTTAGTCCAAAACGGAACATTAAATGTTAGATTTCTCCATACAAATGCCACCACCAAAATGCAATTTAACGCAACTATTTTTTTGCGTTTTGAATGCTAACGCAGAAAGCAACCCTGAAATCTTCGAAAAAATTTGCCATTCGAATGGAAAATAGTGGCAACACTCTGGCAATACAAGAACGAAATACCTACAAGATTACGCATATAGAGCAGCATGAGCATGGGCACACGAGCTCCATGATGACGTCACTCTACATGTAATGAACGAAAGTAAACAAAACAGAGATCCAAATTAATACCAAAGCGGTTGGTACATTTGGTTTGCAAAATTAGTGTATTATATTATTACATATTTTGCAAATTCCTGTTCTATTTTTTCAATTAGACAAAACAAAAAAATAAACCTCAACACCTGATTGCGTAATCTGGGATATTAGCTACGTTTGTTTCGAACTTTTCAAATGCGCATTTACAAAACGCGGCAGCATGAACACTTTTCGAAAAGCCATCTTCGAAAATGCAAAATGTTGCGTTTCAAATCCAGCATGAACATAGTATTACACATGTTATTTGTGAAATGGCTGGCGTTTACAGCCTCTCCGGGAATTGCGTTTTAGCAACTCGGCCTTAATTTCTTTTCGGAATTATGAATTGGTTTTTTTCAATTCCCAATTCCAGAATTGCGTTTCTTTCCTGCTTGCTACGACCATGTCCTTATGGTCCCTTTTCATACAACAACCACATCCGGCCGCCGTGCTGAACTACACTTCAAAAATCGCCGCCATGCTGGTCTGCCCATCATTTTGACATTTGGCGATGGCACATCGACCATATATCGACTTTTTTTAATGGATTTTTCGATGAGCTTGCTCACTTGACGTTTTACACAATGATTCAGAGACTGCTCGAGCAACACAACCTGCCAGCCATTTTACGAATAACATGTGTAAGAATGTAAAATCAACAACCTACAAAACAGAAAGAAGAAGAGCAACTTATATTGCATTCACGATCGTCATTGCGCCATAACAACAACTTTAAAATCAGCTGAGCACAGCTGTTCGACCTGTTTTAACACACATCTCAGAGTGATTTCACTGTTCTCCTTACACAATGCTGCTAGCTCAACACCTTAGGCATGGGTAACACTGCGCTGCGCGGCGCAATTGCGCTAACACCAACCTTGGCGTTATTGCGCTAACTCCGATTTGGGAAATGCGCCAACTCAATATAGCGCCAACTCAATATAGCGCGAACTCAATTTTGCAATATAAAACCGACTCAATTTCGTGCGCTAACACCAGCACCAATATAGCGCTAGTGTAAAATGGCACCACCACAAAGCCAATAACAGCACAGCCTATATGACACCGTCACAATTATGTATGTAGTGATCTAAGTGACTCTAATTTCCAGCATATTTTCACAAATATACGGAATATGTTTCCAAATGATTTTGAAAATTAAAATTAATTTTGCGCCAAGTGGTATTTATCGATTATTCCATGGCAATTGCGCTTTAGGTGTTATTGCGCCAGAACAGTTCGCGGCGCCACGGTTGGCGCTGGTGTTATTGTATCAGCGCCAAAAAAATTGCGCCATTACCATGGCTACAACAGCTGAATGCTGACTGAATAGAAATTTTTAAAATTTCTGTGCGTGAACGGAGCAGTTATGCCGTTTTGATACAATCGTATCAAATGTGATACTTTTTTAAGCCCAAGATAGGCAGATACTTTTTATTTTGACGTAGAACAAATTTGATACCTTTTTAATCAACATCAAATAATTTTGATACGATTTAATCAAAATCAAAGAATATTAACCTATTCTTTTTCATTTTTAAGATTTTCTAAAAATTGTAACAACGTGTGTTTGCCGCGAAAAATATGTATTGTGAAAGTCTTGAAAATACCAAAAATTGGCAACATTTTATCAAACTGTATAGTAGGCATCACTACTCATGGCAGGCATGAGCAAAGAGCGTTATGTTTTATATTAACCATTATTTTAATAGCCTTTATGATTTGCTTTAATTAAATTGAATTCGAAAAATCTAAAATGATACTATTCATTATCTTTATATTTTTATATTGGTAAATGTAATAAAAAAAACGATGTCACGTTAAAAACACGAAAGCAGCTTATTTTATTAATTTTAATTTTTTTTTCAAAAATTTTCTGTGATACGAAAAAAAAATTGCCATATCAATTTGTTATACGGGTTAAAAGTCCGAAAACAGCTTTTTTGATTAATTTAAGTTTTTTTTCCAAAAAATTCTCGGTGATACGAAAAAACCATGAAAGTATCAATTTTTGATACCAAATTTTTTGAGGCTGCGGCAACACTGGATCGAAGTGCTTTGATAGGCCCGTCACATAGCATACGTCAATCCGTCTACGTCGACGTATGTGACTGACAGCGCAGTAAACTGTGGGCATTTAAATGTACATCGTCACAAGTACGACGGATCCGTCGCCGCAACGTACCAAAGTTGCCCAACATTCAACTTTTGGTATACGTCAATCCGTCGCTATGTCAGCTGATTGCTTTTGATTGTTAACCTTTAGCCACTGTTGCATTTCACTTTTTTTACAATTTACTTTTCGAGTTTTTTCTCATTTGTAAAACATTCCTCCATAAAACCAAAATAGTCAATAAGTCAGGAGCAGAGGCGGGCGCTTCATACGAGCCGAGAAGCTCGGCTTGCGTATATATTTTCGTTCATTTCATTTTACGAATTTCTTTAAAATATGGTTATTTTACGTTTTAAATGTGTTTACTATTTAAGTTCTCAATAATATAGCCCCCACTGTAACATACGGCGCCTAATAGTATTCTAAGAAAATAGCGCAAATACACCATCAATCCAGCTCACAATGTGTATTTTGTTTGCACAGCCAATCACAGCACAGTAAGCATGCTTTAACGTTTCCACACATTAGCTTTTACCTGGCTTTCAAAACAGAATAACATAGCTTGTTTTCTCGCTTTCTCTAAGGAGAAATCAATTGCTTGTTTTCAGACTTAAATTGAGAAAAAACTAGAAAAGCACTTTTTTTTATTTTTCACATCAAATTTGTATGCGAATGTGAAGCTGGCTTCGGCTTCAGTATTCACAGCCATATGCATATTTTATGCACATCATTTCTTACATGTGCATGTACATGCAAATATAAATATTAAATACCAGATTATAAAAGCGTGGCCGCTGTAGTGCAGTGGGTAGAGTGCTCGCCTGCTATGCCAGAGGTCTCGGGTTCAAACCACGGTCCGAGCCAAACAAATTTTTCTAATTAGTAAAAATCCAATTATTGGGTTTTTTAAGAGCAGCAGTCACCTCTCGGCAGTGGGCGGCATACCCTCCGAGAGTATTTCTGCCATGAAAAAGCTTCTCACAAAAAATGCATTCGCCGTTCGGAGCCGGCATAAAACTGTAGGTCCACCCAATTAGTAGGAAAAACAAAAAGGAGCACACCTCGAATTGGGAGAGAAGCTCGGCCATAAAACTCGTCAGAGTTATAATAGCGCCATTGTATTATTATTATTATAAAAGCGTTGATTGTGATATTTGGCGACTATTGGCACAATATCAAGATAATTTTAAAAAGCGACGGATATCAAAATCAAATAAAATTTCACGACTTTTGATAATTGGACCTCAGTTTTTCAAACACTAAAGCACCAATTTTTTAGGTATTAGATAATAAGCAAATACACTTGCTATTGCCAAAATATCTGTCGGTATAAGGAAACTAAAAATATCTCTGCGCTTTCGTGTGAGATTTCCCTATAAGTTTGACGTCATCAATCAATTCAATTGATTAAATTTAAAAATTTGTATTTTTATTTTAAGCACTATGAGATTTTGAATAAAAAACTTTCGTTTTTATTCCATTAATTTTAATTTTTAATTTAAACATGTTTCTTTTTAAATCCTAAATACATTTTAATTTCAAAAATTCAATTTGTAATTTAAAAACTTTCATTTTTAAAATAAAAATGACTTGGTTTAAATCGTGCATTATAAAAATAAAAATTTTATTTTTAATTCCTTTTCTCTGAGTGTACAAACAAAAAAATGTGTATCAGGAAAACAAAAATAAAAAAATAAACGAGAAAAAACAAACTTCAAATACCCGAATTGTTCAAATGCCCGTACAAACATACGGATAATAAGCAAACAAAGGAGTGTTCGAGAATTTGAAAAGCATTTATTCGGGCTACTCGAAAATGTTAAAAAAAGCGAGAGCTCTAAATCAAATTCAATGACGGAATGCAATCAGACTTCTAGATAATACAGCAAAGAAAATTACATATTTGACTAAGTAATGGTTATGCTTCACACATAGGCTTGCCCAGACAATTAATGGTAGGTCCGCCACTGATCACGAGATGTGAAGTTACTGAAAACTGAATTTCAAGAGGGCAACTTAAAAGAGAAATTACAAAATATGCTAAAGAGTTAAATTTTTGCCACCACCTCTGTAGTTAAAGGTTAATCAAACAGCTGATTTATGTACATCCGTCAACGTTTCCTATGTGGCGACCTTTCCGTCAAGTACTTGAGCTGTCAGTCACATACGTCGAAGAAGACGGATTGACGTATGCTATGTGTCGAGGCTATGACTCGTCGATGTGAGGCTGTTGGTGTGAAAGCTATAAAAAGCTCCCGCAAGCGTGCATAGAAAAATCAAACACTGGTCTGGGGGAATTAGATTAGGGGTATTCGCTATCCATAGCATAACCCTAGCACGTAGCACGGATTGCACGGATTGCAAAGTTTTACAACGCACAACAACAATTAATTGCGACCCTGCGTCAGCTGACATTTGCCAATTGCTAATTTCAATTTCAATTTGATCATTCGAATTTTGCTTAAAATTTTATTTTTTATGTGTATTTATTAAATTTACTAAAATAAAATGATTTATTTATTAAAAAGTGAGTGATGAACGCGTCCATTTGGCTAAAAAGAAAAGCTGCTTCTTAAAATTTCCTACGACTGTGCAATGGGGTGCTCACGATGTGTAGCATATTTTGGTCTAGGATATTTGCAATCCGTGCTATCTTGCTATCTTGCTAGCGAATACCCCTATTATGTTTGCAGAGAATTGATAAAAGCGTTTAAAAAAATGTTTATAAAACTCGCTTCAAAATTTTTCCCAGACATCGAAGAACCAGCTCCGAAAACCACTGTCGCTAATGGATTCCTAGATTTCGGAGAAACTTATACGAGTAGTAATCTAGTTTTGTTATTTTATAATTTATTTTTTTTTTATAATTTTTATACTAGGGCCTACAGTATTAGTGCAAAAAGATATCATACGAAATGAGTTGGAGTCTTATCTGTTGGACTTGGAAATATCCACTAATAAGACAAATGTTTTTGAAATTCAACACACCTTTGCCGTCTTCTGTTCCAGTCGCACGCTTTTTTCCTTAAGTGGAATGATTGATACGCCTCGAAGGAAAAATACAAGCAGCCTCATTACCATTACTGCTGAGTGCGGCTGATAAGACTTGCACTAGCACTAAATATAATATAATGGTAGTGCAAGAATAGTGCATTAGCCCTCCCTGGTGCTGGCTCTGGACCATTAATGCACTACCCCCATGTATGGTTATCAGAAAAGAGGGCGTGGCACCTCCTATACAAACTTAATTTTTCATGCTGAATATCTCTAAAATTGTTTAAGGACGGGACTTGGAAATTGGTGTGGAGATAAACGATAACAATTTCATATTAACGCAAAATAATAGGAGTTATACGAAAAGCGGGCGTGGCACCTCCCATACATACTTAGCGTTGGAAGCTGAATATATCAGAAAGAATAAATGGCAGGATGCTGAAAATTTCTATAGAGCTAAATGATATTAAAACCACTCTTACGCGTAAAAGTGGGGGTTATCGAAAAAGGGGGCGTGGCACCTCCCATACACACTTAATTTTTTAAGCTGAATATTTCTAAAAGGATTTAAGGCAGGGACCTGGAAATTGGTACAGAGCTATATGATATCAAAACAATTTTTGCACATAAAAGTGTAGGTTATCGGAAAAGGGGGCGTGGCACCTGCCAGATAATCTTAATTTTTCAAGCTGAATATCTCTAACGGAGTTCAAGTTTGGGGGCTGGAAATTAGTATAGAGCTAAATGATATCAAAACCATTGCCACGCATAAAAGTGGGGGTTATCGGAAAGGGGGGCGTGGCACCTCCCATACAAACTTAATTTTTCAAGCTGAATATCTATAAAAGCGTTTAAGGTTGGGACCTGAAAATTTATCAGGAAGTTGTATACACAATGGAGTTGTGAAAAATCGTTAAATTTCTATTATACCGTTGTAATAATAATTTTTGAAATGAAATTAAAAAAAAATCTATTTTGGGCAGAACGAAGTTTTCCAGGTGGTCTCATCCGAGGCATTGCTGGATTTTTCATTGGATAGGATTTTTTACGTGGTGGGTCCCAAGCCCGACGCACAACCTGCACAGCAGGAGTTGTTTACTGTTACACGTTTATATAGAGAGCCGCTTGCTCCAAGACAGACGCCCGCTCGCAGCCGCACCTACCGGTGAACAGACGCTGCAGTTATTCCCCTCAAACAAGCCCTTAAACCGAATATGTCGGAGTGGCCTTGTCGAGTTGTCGCCTTCTCACTTTAGTTCACCACCAAACGGGTGTTCGGTGGCTATCCAGAGGACACTGCGCAGAAGTCGTGAGCTGCTTGCTCCGCATGTAAAAGAATCGCTCTGGCCACCCCCAGGTGGATCGCAGTCAGAAGCTTTCCCCACTTACGTGGACTTCTACACACGAAGCCATCCTCCTGCACTGAAATCCAACGAAGAATCACTCTTGCCAATAAATGCTACTTTGGACTAAGTAGGCAATTGAAAAGTAAAGTCCTCTCTCGACGAACCAAAATCACACTCTACAGGACACTCATCGTTCCAGTCCTCATGTACGGCGCAGAAGCATGGACTATATCAAAAGCAGATGAGATGGCGCTTGGAGTATTCGAGAGGAAAGTCCTTCGGAGGATTTATGGACCTTTGCGCGTTGCCGAGGGCGAGTATCGACGGAGATTTAACAATGATCTGTACGAGCTATACGCAGACATCGATATTGTTCAGCGAATAAAGCTTCAGCGGCTCCGCTGGGCAGGTCATGTCGTGAGAATGGACGAAGATGCTCCGGCCAAGAAAGTATTTCTGTCGAAACCCGCTGAACGCAGAAGAAAGGGGAGACCTCCACTGCGTTGGGAAGATCAGGTGGACAGTGATGCTGGCTCCCTAGGTATTCCCAAATGGCGCCACGAGGCACGAAACAGAAATAGCTGGCGCGCTATGTTGAATTCGGCCAAAATCGTCTAGACGGTTACGTGCCAATTAAGTAAGTAAGTAAGAAGTTTTCCAGGCCAGCTAGTATGTATGTATATAAAAATGGTGTAAAAAATGTATGGTACTTAATGAGAACGGTTGTGCCGATTTTTGTAAAGTTTTTTGTCGGCTGTTTGTATTTTCGAGGCGAAGGTTTTTACAGAAGAAAATTTTGGAAAATCTCTCCGGAAAGTCCGAAAATTGGAAAAATCGGTGTGTATGTGTGATCTTTATAATACTAATAATAATAAACTGGCGTTATTATAACTCTGACGAGTTTTACGGCCGAGCTTCTCTCCCAATTCCAGGCGTGCACCTTAACATTTTTCCTACAAATTGGGTGAACCTACAGTTTTATGCCGGCTGCGAATGCATTTTTTGTGAGAAGCTTTTTCATGGCAGAAATAAAATCGGAGGGTATGCCGCCCACTGTCGAGAGATGATCGCTATTTATAAAAACCCAATATTTGGATTTTAATTAATTAGAAAAATTTTTTGGTGTTTACCAGGACTAAATTTTCAACAGGCCTAAATATGGACCAGATCGACCCAGCAAGTCTTCGAGCAATATTGGTATCAAATGAAAGGTGTTGAACAGGCCTTCAATATAAAGCTATTTTCATTACGATGCCTAGGCCGAGTCTCCATATATGGGTCAAAACGTGGGACCGAGTGACCCTGGAGTTTGAGCGATATTGGTATCAAATGAAAGCTGCTGAGGACTTCAACAAAGAGCTCCTTAAATAGTGATGCCTAGGCCGGGTTCCAAGATATGGGTCAAAGCGTGGACCCGTATAACTCCTGAATATTTTCGAGCGATATTGGCAGCAAATGAAAGATGTTGAGCAGGTCTTCAACATACAGCTATTTTCACTGTGATTTCCAAAGATGTTCCCCAGAGATGGCTCAAGTAGTGGGCACGGATGGTGATGGATGGTCCCGGTAACTAAGGTAAAGGTAAAGGTAAAGGTAAATGTAAAGGTAAAGGTAAAGGTAAAGGTAAAGGTAAAGGTAAAGGTAAAGGTAAAGGTAAAGGTAAAGGTAAAGGTAAAGGTAAAGGTAAAGATAAAAGTAAAGGTAAAGGTAAAGGTAAAGGTAAAGGTAAAGGTAAAGGTAAAGGTAAAGGTAAAGGTAAAAGTTAAAGGTAAAGGTAAATGTAGACAAAAAGGGAAATGTAGAGGGAAAGACCCATGATAACATGAAAACTTTTTTCGTCGCTGCGAAGCGGGACGGGTATTTGCTAGTTAAATATATTTTACAAGTCAGAGCCATTTTCTCAAACTCCGGTCGACGCTAACCGGATGTTTAAGTGCCGGTTAAAATATCGACTGTGTTATCACCTACAGAGGTAGAGAAAACGGTCCTAAATCTATTTCATTTCTACATATATCAAACTACTCACTTGGTCAGATAAGAATTGCTATTGAAGTCTGCATTCAAATCGAATCCAATATCTTCAGTCCAACTGCCACGACCTGGAAGTAGGTTAGAAAAAGTTATAAGTATGTATGCTAGTTTTGAATTTCGATTATTTTAATTTTACCACTCTTTTTACGCTGCTAATGAAACTACTCACAATTTTTTTTTCTTAACTTTAAAATATTTGATCCTTCTAAATTTGAAAATAAAATATTGTATGACTACATGTCAATTTACAATGAGCTTCTTTTCAAATAAATTTGGTAGGATATTAGACCTAGTTTACGTTAACGATATTCCAATTTGAAATTTCCAAACTTCTCCCTAAATGGGTGTGACCCTCTACACCTCTTCCAGTTTAAGTTCAGAAAGTTACAATTGAAGTTCAGAAAATTACAATTGAAGTTCAGAATTTCCAATTGAAGTTCAGAAAGTTACAATTGAATTTCAGAAAATTACAATCGAAGTTCAGAATTTTCAATTGAAGTTCAGAAAGTTACAATTGAATTTCAGAAAATTACAATTGATGTTCAGAATTTCCAAATGAACTTCAATTGTAATTTTCTGAAATTCAATTGTAACTTTCCGAAATTCAATTGGAAATTCTGAACTTCAATTGTAATTTTCTGAACTTCAATTGTAACTCTCTGAACTTAAACTGGAAAAGGTGTAGTTCTTCCGGAGAATATTTAACATCCTCCTATTATGTTCTCTTATGAAGTTATTAACGAAAAAGTAACTAGAAATTCTTTCAATTCTAGTCATTAATTTATTTTTGCAAAGGCGAACTTCAAGAAAATAAATAAAGAGTTGTGGCGCTTTCCCTGGCCAAACTATGTAGATGATTTTTTTATATTTTTATTTTTTTCTACTTTACAGCTCAAAAGCACGTTAGGGTGAAATATAGAGCATCACAAGACTAAAATAATGACATATCCATTTTAAAAATCGGATGTAAGATAACAGAATTACAATAAAAAACTATTTCCGCGGTGTTTCGTGAACAGAGAGAAAAGATACTGATAGATCAACGGGATTACGGGTTAAAACAACAGATTCCACAGTCAAATCACATCCAAAGAATATATCTGTTAAATTGACAGACGTTATTTTATTTTAACTGTGAATCCAAACACTTTTGCTTTAAATCAACAACTTTCCGCAGTTGAAATTTAGTCACTTAAAAATAAATCTCTTTGTGTTTTACATGGCTATTTATTTCTAACAATTACTTTGTAATGTATATTTTAGAGCTACTGGCAAGTTTTTTAAATCTTTTGTTTGCATTTTTCTCTTCATCCTCCCTCCGTTCGGTTTCCTAGTACAAATATGTAGCTTCATCTCCGCTTGTTTTCTATTGCGGCACCTTCTTCGCCTTCACTGCTTGCTATATTGTGTTCTCTATTTTATATTCTCCTCCGATTTCAAACCATGGCGTCAACCTGAAATTCAATCCAACGGCATCATATGTATAGTGCGAAATTCAACATTCAACTTTATATTGAATATTTAACTTTAGTGGCTTTTATACTTACCTTTGTTCGAAAAAACATCCGAGAATTAAAACTCACTCACGCAAGCAAAGCAACAAGTAACAACGGAGAAAGCTGGCAAAATAAATACTTTTTCTTTTGATAGTCAACAATAATGATTTGTTGAATCAACAAATAAATATAAAGGTTATGCCTATATGACACTACATTTTTTTCTTGGTTTTTTTGGTTTGGAAAACCCACCGAAAGTCAAAATACAAAAACAATTCTTCTGTAGGTTGAAAAGAGACAAATACTCCCTCAAAAACAATTTGATTGACATTAAACTTCAAACTAAATGAAAATAATATTTATTTCAAAAATTAATTTTTTCAGAAATTTTAATTTAAATTACTGAAATAAAAATGTTATGAAACTCAAAGGGCAGGATAGCTGTGTATTCCATGCTATAAAGGGAAGCCAGTACGCAATATAATTTTTCTTACGGACTTATTCTTTCCCCTTACGGCCATAGCAGAAGCTTACAAGAGGCAAATTTAAAATTTGTATTTCCATATATTTTTATACTCAGCTGTACTAGTACACAGAGTATTATAGTTTTAATCACATAACGGTGGATTGTAACAGAGTGAAATAATCGAGATAGATATAGACTTATATATATCAAAATGATCAGGGTGAAAAGAGAAATCGATTGAGCCATGTCCGTCCGTCCGTCCGTCCGTCCGTCTGTAAACACTCTAACTCGCGCAAAAATTGAGATATTTTGATGAAATTTGAAATGCAGGTTGGTATCGAGACTGGGACGGTTGGTATTGAAAATGGGCGAAATCGGACCATGACCACGCCCACTTTTCCTATATAGAAAAAATCGGAAATTTGGTATCTCAGTCACTAATACAGCTGGAGCGATTAAATTTTATCCACGTGTTGAGCTCAGGCCCCTAGGAAGAAATTTGATGACATTTTGGAAAATGGGCGGTGCCACGCCCACTTATTAAGGGTCAAACCTTGCAAGTTTTATATGTCATAACTCAGAAACCGTTGAAGATATATCGATGAAATTTGGTACGCGTGATATACTTACTTAGTCAAATATTTGGACGAAAAATTTCCGAAATCGGTTGAGGGCCACGCCCACTTTTAATATGGCTCTTATAAAGTGACCTAATAAAAACATTTTAAGCGATATCTCTGTCAAATATAAAGATATATCATTGAAATTTTATAGCAGGAGTCCAACTGCGGACATAAAACGAAAAACACAAAAATTTTGGCAAATGGGCGTGGCACCGCCTCTTTTTATAAACAGGAATATACGAGATTTCTGAGCCCATAACTCGACAAATAATTTATATATAATGACTAAACTTGGTGTGTACACTTTTATTACTTGTGGTAATACATGTTGAAAATTTTAGCGAAATCGGTTGACGACCACGCCCACTTTTATATATGGGTATTATAAAGTGACCTAATAAAAACATTTTAAGCGATATCTTTGCCAAATGTAAAGATAATTCATTGAAATTTTGTGGTTTGATTTCTACAATAGACCAGAAACAACAAATAGAAAAATTTTGGAAAATGGGCGTGGCACCGCCTCTTTTTACACAAAGGGATATACGTGATTTCTTAGCCTATAACTCGACAAATAATTGAGATATTATGACGAAACTTGGTTTATACACTTTAATAACATGTGTTAATAGCCACGCAAAAATTTATTGAAATCGGTTTATGACCACGCCTACTTTTTAAGAAAGATATATCTGGAACACTCTTTGGGAATTTGTAACGTGACATCTTTATAACTAGAAGTCAAAAAGGAATGAAATTTTGCACAAAGAATAATATTCATATGCTTAGTTGGATGACTGATAAAAATGTTGAAAATGGGCGTGGCTACGCCCACTTTATGCAGCACTCGCTTTATATAAAGTACACCGTGTTTCCATCAAACGCAAACAAACTATGAAAACATACAGCTGAGTATCTAATGTTCGATTCCACTCGAACTTAGGCTTCCTTACTTGTTTATTTTAAATATAATTTATTTTCTAGTTGTCAAATTGAAACAATTGTCAGAAAAAATGACCGAATGCCAAAAAACCTACCGAAATACAAGCTGGCTCGTTGGTTTTTAATCGCCTAGATGGTATTTTGTTTGGTTTTTTTCAATATAGATTGCTCGCTTGCACCAGCTCAAAACTGTATTTGACCATCTCCTTCACACAAAAAAACTGGTAAAATACCAGAAAAAAAATGTAGTGTCATATGGGCTTTACAGCAACAGATATTAGGGTTAAGTTAACAGTGACTCAGTTATATCAAGGAAAATTTCTATTAATAATTGACGATCAGTCCTCTTGAACTAAAAAATAAGTTTTAATAGATATATTTGTTAAAGTAAAAGATGTTTTCGTTTATATAACTCTAAATGTGTCTACTTAAACATATTTCTGTTAATTTAACGAATTTAGGGATTAACAGAAGAAAACTGTTGATACTACTGTGATTATTTTTCTGAGTGTGTGATAAAAAAAAAACAAAAATTGTCCGGAAACCCCATCAACCACAAGCTTTAAATTTAAGGGCGGACTTTTACAAATTTTTTTCGTTTTAACGTGGTCGGGTCAATTAACCGAGTTTTTCGTTCACAAAATATCTTTTCGTTTCACCTGAATAATATTAATATTAGGCTTAAAATGTTTGCAATTTACCAGGATAATTTTTGGAAAAATAAAACTTTCCTGATTTTTAAAACCAAAGTTTTTGCTTTCGATCGCAAAAAAATTATCAATTAAATGACCCAACCATGTTAAATCGAAAAAATTTGCAAGTCAGCCGCTAAATTTGAAGCTTATGGTTGAGGGGGTTAAGTAGGGTTGCCAGACGTACTGATTTGATCAGTACAATACTGATTTTTCGTGCCCCGTGCTGGTTTTAAAAACCTCACTGATTTTTGGATTTTGTACTGATTTGTACTGATTTTTAGCCGACACTAAAAAAAATTCATTTTTTTCACCCTGCGACAATACTCGACGAGCAACGTGTAATTGTTGTTGTGCATTCCGACGAGTGAGAGAATTTTCGGAATCTCACATCGATCAAATTAGCTGGGTGAAACAAGCACGCCGAGGTTTCGGGGTAATAATGTGTTATGTTGTGTATGTACACTCTAATCATCGATTTAAGCGTAACCACCTCTCACCTATGATGAAAATGTGTCCGAATTTCATCGTGTTTTGCTCGTAAGCATAATCACGGCATAACCATGAAATGATTAGGAAGGAGGAAGCAACGCGAACGTTAAATGTCATAGAAAGATGATTGATAGTTAACGATACGGGAACAAAAACCAAGTGCCAGTAATAAAGACGATTTTCTCTGCGTATATTGTTTTTTTTTTTTTTTTTGAAGGCAATGTACTGATTTTTTCCGGAAAGGTATCTGGCAACTCTAGGGTTAAGGGACGAATTTTTGTTTTGTTTTATCACGTAAAATTCCGCGCAAATAGTTTTTTAATTCTAACTTTTTTATTTTACATCCGATTTTTAAAATTGATGTCATTATTTTAGTCTTATAATGCTCTACATTTCACCCTAACGTACTATTGAGCTGTAAAGTAAAAATACAAAAAATCTTGGCCATATTCCACAAAGAAACTTATCAACTTTTCACTTTGCACTTATCGATTTTTATTTTATTTTATTGTAAAGTGAAAAGTTTTTCTGTTCCACAATATTCTTTGCAAATCTCACTATGCGTTTAGCTTAGTTTTGCAAAGGCTTTGCTAACGGAACATATTTTTGCAAAGACTTTTCACTCTCTGCAAAGTCTGCGTTACACAAAGCATTGAAACGTCTTTGCATTTATTTTGATTCTTTTCACCTTGTGTGAAATTGTGTGATTATGAGCCGAAAAATAACAATAGAAAAAAAAAATTAGTCGTACTACAGCTAATTAAAGAAAAAAAGTTTATTTATTTATTTATTTGAGATGTTAGTGTATTAAGTAAATTAATAACTTAAGCCTAGTGCTGAGTTCACCGCCATGAAATTTCGCCAGCAACATGCATTTATTTTGCCGTGAAATGTTTCAAGAAATAGTTTTTGTCAATAACGATAAATGCCAAAACGAAAACTGAGAAAATGTAAAAAGAAAAATTTTGGAGCATCGCCTCAGAACCAACTTTCATATTTTGGCCAATAAAAAAAATTTTTATACAAAATATAAATTTCAATTTCAACAAATGTCCCTTTTCACTCGAAAATAAATGGCATTGTATATTTAAATTGGCGTGAAAAAATGTTGCTGGCATAATGTTGCTAGCATGTTGCGCAACGTTTTCACGGCAGGAACTCAGTACAACTTTGTCGTGATATATCTGTGAAATTTCACACATGTTTCACAGCCAGTTATTTTGTATGGATTTTGACAGCAGTTTCATGTGAAACTTGAACTCAGTACTAGCTTAACGATGAATGTTGCAGCAATAGTAGCAATAACCTTCCGCTGCGTTAATTGTATTTTTTTTTTGTTTTTTTCGTACATGGGTGGTGTTAAATTAAATAATAAGTCTAGATTGTTTTAAGAATTTGATAATTGTGTCTATTGCTTTTGGTGTAGGGTTAGAGAGGAGTGATAGGGGGTCGTTTTGTAGGAATGTAAGCAGACCCCGCGAGAGGTGGCGGGGGGGGATGAGGGGGTAAATTACCCCGGGCCCGGGCTTTAGAGGGCCCGGGAATCTCAAAATGATATCCAAGCTTTTTGCTTACAAAAAATAAACAAACAACACCTTTAATCACCTTTTGTAGATAGCAATCATTTTAAATTTCAAAAAATTGTATAAATCTCTTAACGTGTCTGCACCCCACTTAAGGAATTGTTGGTTTTTGGCGTCGGCTTTGCAACATAACCGTAGCCATACACGGTGCGACCGTTGACCAAACTCGGTTGCAATCGAGTTGGACTGTTTGCCTACATACGGTGCAATTTATTGCACAACCTTGTTGTACAATCTCATTTTGTAAAAAATTACTTTGAGTGAAGGTGGAATCAGCGCCGCCGAGAGAAAATCCGGGCCCGGGGTTAAAATAACTACGGGCCTCCATACTAAATGAACAAATTCTAAAAATCAAAATTCAATGAATATATATGTACATAGTTAAGAACTTTAATTTATTTATACATTAATACAGATCAAGTAAATATGTTTACATAGAAATATACATATTAGGGTGGGTCAAATGTATTGTTCAAAAGGCGCATCCAGTTTCATACTGGGTCATACTGAGTAATATTGTCCATGGGACCATAGGTCTGAATGAATTCTGTTTAAATACATATTGCTTTATTTGTATGAAATAAATTTCTTTAAATTGGAATACAAATATTTGTTGGTAGGAATTTGGTATATCAAAAGACTGATCCTGCTGAACGCTTTAGTGAAACAGCAATCGTATTCAACTGTACGAAGCACCAAAGCAAATTTTAGCTTCGCAAGCTTCGTTTGTTTTCGGCGAATCGCTGTTTACATACACGTATATATATGGGCATTTCCTGGGCGTTTCGGACGGTATGCGATTTTTTGAACTTTTGAGGCAGAAATATCGCGAAATATTGTATCGTTTTATGAAGGAGGGAAAGATTTAGGCCACGGCTAATGATTAAAGTATGTTAGAAATTTTGTTTAATGCAGGGTTTGAATTTGCTTGCTGCAAAACAGCAATAGCCAATGTTTTTTGCTTATTGCTGAATTCAGCCGAGCCAAAAACGAAAACACGATTCATTCGCTTCAGTTTTCAGCTGAGTCGTGTTTGCTTGTGTAGTTAAGCCAAGCAACTCAATTTGAGAGCATTGCTTTTACTTCCAGCAATTAGTTGAGTGGTAAATTTTTGCTTACAGTTGCTTATTTTGCTGAAACTAGTTTTTAAGCAGAATTCAACATGAAAAGATGTTTACAAATGGACATACATACATATTATGTGTACATACATACATACATAAGTAAATATGTATAAAAAATCGAAAAATGCGTAACCAAATCGTTTCAGCAAAATAAGCAAAAGCAGAAAAAATGCAAAGACACAACTAATTGCTGGAAGTAAAATGAAATCCCCCAAATCACGTTGCTTTGCTTAACTATACAAGCAAACACGGCTCAGCTGAAAACTGAAGCGAATGAATCGTGTTCTCGTTTTTTACTCGGCTGGCCGAGTTTGCTAATTTATAGCCCCGACACATAGCATACGTCAATCCGTCTACGTCGACGTATGTGACTGACAGCTCAGTAAAATGTCGGCATTTAAACGTACGTCGTCACACGTACGACGGATCCGTCGCCGCAACGTACCGAAGTTGCCCAAAAGTCAACTTTTGGTATACGTCAATCCGTCGCTATGTCAGCTGATTGCTTTTGATTGTTAACCTTTAGCTACTCTTGAATTTCACTTTTTTTGCAATTTGCTTTTCGAGTTTTTTCTCATTTGTATAACATTCCTCCATAAAACAAGATGGTCAATAATTATCAGGAGATGTGAATTTACTGAAAACTGAATTTCAATAGGGCAACTTAAAAGAGAAATTACAAAATATTCTAAAGAGTTAAATTTTTGCCACCACCTCTGTAGTTAAAGGTTAATCAAACAGCTAATTTGTGTATATCCGCAACGTTTCCTATGTGGCGACCTCTCCGTCAAGTACCTGAGCTGTCAGTCACATACGTCGACGTAGACGGATTGACGTATGTTATGTGTCGGGGCTATTACTTTTCGTTAGCAAAAGCAAAGCAAACGCAAATGCAGCAAAAGTAGCTAAGCAATTTCAAACCCTGGTTTAATCATTAAACTTTAATGCCTCTGTTTTAGCCACTTAAAAAAAAATGGACGTGTTTTTGTAGCGTCCGGAACGCAGTTTAAGTGGCTAAAACAGAGGCATTAAACTAAATTTCTGTCGCTAACATACTTTAATCATTAGCTGTGGCCTAAATCTTTCCTTTTATCATAAAACGATACAATATTTCGCGATATTTCTGCCTCAAAAGTTCAAAAAATCGTGCGAACATACCGTCCGAAACGCCCAGGAAATACCCATATCGCTGTATAAGAATTTGCATCATACCAAATTTTTCTGTTGCAAGAGAAAGCGAATTCAAATTTATGCTGCAAAGTCGACGCCAAAACCAACAATTCATTAAGTGAGGTGCAGACACGTTAAGAGATTTATAAAATTTGTTGAAATTTAAAATGATTGCTATCTACGAAAGGTGATTAAAGGTGTTGTTTGTTTATTTTCTGTAAGCAAAAACTTGGATATCATTTTGAGATTCCCGGGCCCTCTAAAGCCCGGGCCCGGGGCAATTGACCCCTTCAGCCCCCCCCCCCTCTCGTCGGGCCTGGGTGGAATAGAATAATATTGCCCTTGTGGGAAGAAGAAGAACGTACTGCAAAAGCACGATTAATTAAAAGGAAAAAAAATTGCAAAAAAGTGGTTCCTGCTAGCTTTGCATTTTGCGTTATTCATTCTACAAATATTTTTGTTTTTTTGTGTTGAATTCGCTTATTTTTATTTATTTTTATTTGATGTGTTCACTTCAAGAATTCTCATAAAATGAAATGTTGAACAACGTGTCCCCAAACGATGCAACCAAGTTGTACAACTTGCCAAAAAATCAAAACTTTTTGATTTTTCATACAACCGATACACAACTTCATACAACAGCCCCAAAAACGTTGCGATTTCCAGCGCAACTTGCTCAGGTTGTATAAAAAATTGCAAGGTGTATGGCTAGCATAAATTTGAATTCATTTTCTGTTGCAACAGAAAAATTCGGTATGATAGAAATTCTTATGCAGCCCACTAACCATGCAATTTATCGTACGACCTGGCCTCGTTGTACAACAAATCGTCAGGTTAGTGGGCTTTTTGTACATATATATAATACTTCTATATTGCTAGTATTCACTTGTTTTGTTCGTCAAACATCACAGTAACGATATACTGTTAGAAAGGGAAGCAAGATTCCATGGGCGCCGTTAAACTTTTGTTTCCAAAAACAAGGGGAACCACAGAAAAATGTTGATACTATGAAATAGGTATTTTATTTAACAAAGATAAGTCCGAATTTTATTAATTTGTACATATGTATGTACATATATATGTGTATACTTACCCAAGAAACATTTTAGTTGGAAATTGATTTGAGGTCGAATGGATATTCAACTCGTTTCCCAATTTCAAATTAGATTCAAATGAAAAAATATTACTTACTAATAATTTTACTTGTGCATATTGGGTATACATACATGAATAAAATGAAATAAAAATGAAATTCCAAAGAGCGTTCATTGGACGTTCACGAGCATGTAGGTATGCACGTTATTTGGTTGTGAAATACGTTGAAATAATAAATACATTATTTTGTTTTCGAAAGATTGGCATTTCATTGTTTAATCTACTGCTTTGTGTTTTTATAACGATCATGAAAATTTTATATGAAGGGAATAACGACCCCTTTTAAACCCCCTTCTGTTTTTTTTTTGTAATGCTACTACAATTTTACAAATGTGTATGTGACATATATTCACATACACGACTTTTGCTTGTGTTGACGCATGCGCACAAATTACATATGCAGTCAGAACCGAGTTCATGAATAGCGTAACTGAAACACATTGATTAGATAGATTGTTAGCAATATAGAAGTATTACATATATGTTTTTGTACAACTTTGACTGCAAGTTGGATGAAGATTAAACGATTTTGATATTTTGTCCCGTTGTACAATAAATTGGAAGGTTAGTGGATATGTTTGACACACTTCATAATTTTTTTCTCGCTGAAGTGAAAGCATCGCGTGCATCGCGTTAGAAATAAGAAATAAAAGTGGCAAAATTTAATAATTTTCTACAAAAATATTGCCACATGTGCAATATTAAGTGCAAAAAATGTGAATAGTTAACTTATATAATTTTATAACATAAAAATTAGCATTTTTTAATTATTACATGTACAATCCGTATGAATTGGCGGAGCGTTGGTAAAAATGATGTTTGACGGTAAATCGATGTGCCTTTTGAACAATAGATTTGACCAGGGTTTGAAATTACTTTCAACTTTTGTTTTCATTTACTTTGAATTTCATTTTCATTTCAAAATTAAAAAATGAACAGCACAACAAAAGTAAAAATAAAATAAAAAATTCTACTTTACTGTAACTATGCAGCCTTCAATTTCCAAAAATTACTGTCGACTGTTACTGTACTGTGGAAATTTTTACAGCACAGTAAAACAACAACAAATGCAAACATAATTTTTTTTTTATAGGAATTTTGTTGTTTTTTTTTTATGTGAACACAATCGAAATTATAAGGTAAAAAAAACAAATTTCAAAAAGCCGTATTGAAAATTGAAATTTTTGCTTGTCTGTGTTTTGCTCTTAACTGAACTGTTTGAAATTACACAGCAAAGCAACAGCACAGAGAAACAAAAAAAAATGATTCGAATGCTCTCTGCTTCGAATGTAAATATTTTCAAAGGAAATCAAAATTCAAAAGTTCTAAAAAAATAATGACAACTTTCGCAGAACAGGAGCAGCTTATTTTTTGAGACTGTTGCTGTTTTGCTGGCAGTTTTTCAAACCCTGGATTTGACCCACCCTAATAGTATATTTCTATGTAAACATATTTACTTGATCTGTATTAATGTATAGATAAATTAAAGTTCGTAACTATATATTCATTGAATTTTGATTTTGAGAATTTCTTCATTTAGTACGGGCCCGTAGTTTGCGTAGTTTGTTTGACCCCGAACCCGGATTTTCTCTCGGCGGCCCTGAATGTAAGTTGACGGAGTAGTTGAATTTATGGCTGGCTAAACACTTAATGACATTCAATTGGTTATTTAACGAATTTTTCACGTGTTCAATGTGTGTATTCCATCTATACTTGTTATCTATGATTAAATCAAGAATTTTTAGTTCAGATGTTTCGGGAATATTTCTGTTGCCTGCTACAACTTGCAGTTTTGTTTACGGCATATATGTACGAATTTGCACTTGGTTGTGGAGATCACAGCGCCTGAGTATTCGCACCACTGGGAAATATTTTGGAATAGGGCTGACAGGTTAATGGTAGGGTTTCTATATTTGTCTGACGGGATAATGATATTGAAGTCGTCGGCATATGCGCTGAAACTAAGCACTTCCTTTTGAAGAGATAAGGTATGGCAAAGTTTATTGTATCCAATAAGGAATAGGGTAACTGAGAGCGAAGAAACTTGAGGGATGCCATTGTGAAGGGGAAAACAGTTGGATGTGAAGGGGTATGCTCGTACCATGATTTTTCGATTTGCCATAAACTATTTTATGTATATATTTTGATTGTCTTGGGACCAATCTTCCATTCTATTAATTGATTTATAACCGTGTGGTTATCCACCTTATCGAACGCTTTCTCAAAGTCAAGAGATATTAGTGTTATGTGCTTCTTTCTTGAGAGGCTATTTGCAATCAGGTAGTCTACATATAGTAGACTATCAGTTGTCGATTTGCCTCTTTTGAAGCCCATTTGATGACTATCAAGGAGTTTGTTGGCTGTGAAAAACCACCATAGTCGATTTGCGATGATTCTGTCTAAGACCTTAGCTAAGCATGGGTTAAGAGAGATGGGTCGGTAAGATTTGGTTAGTGTCTTATCAGAAGATGGCTTCAGTATGGGTATCACCAGGCTGAGTTCGTATTGTTGGGGGATATAATTGTCTAGGATGTTGTTGTAGTGGGTAAAAATCCGGTCTGTTGTAGTGGGTGGTGTATTACGGATCGTATTGAATGATATTCTTATGGCTTGTGGTTTTACCCGCAAGCAATATGTTTTTTATTCAAGGTTATGAAAATACACGAGGACTACTCAAGTATTAAAAACGTAACCTACAAATTATATATTCATTATTAAACTTCAAAAGGCGGCGAATAGCCATAAAAAGGCAAACTGTCAAAAACGGGCGGCGCAGAGTCGAAATCGGTGCTGCCAGTTAATTTAGTGCTGCCACAGCTACCCTCCCCCTAGTGATGCATCACGGTTTATTTGTTGATTGTTAATCGATTTTTCGCTGCGAAGAAAAACGTGGCTGCACGAAGTGATGTCTTTGTGAACGAATGTGTTTTTGCTACAATGATGAGCTCCTGGAGTTGGTCGCAGTTGCTGCATGTATTTTCGAAGTCCTGACAGGAACTGCGAAGTCTGAGGTTGCTCCTGGCTGTTAGTGAACAATTCACCCGGTAAACGCAATGTAGTTCCGTAAAGCATTTCGGCTGCTGATGCATTTATGACTTCCTTGTATGATACGCGAAGGCCTAATAGGACCGACGGTAGTATTCCCACCCATGAATGTTTGCGATTGCATATCAGTGAAGCTTTTAATGAGCGATGAAAGCGTTCAATAATACCATTTGAGCTAGGGTGATAAGGCGTCGTATGTATCTTTCTTGCGCCAATGAAGTTAGCTAGGAATTGGAACATGGTCCGTTGATCCGTCGTTATCACTTTGGGTGAGCCAAATCTTGCAATCCATGAGGAGTAGAAATGCTTCGCGACTGTATCTGCTGTCATGTCCTTCATCGGTGCGACCTCAGGCCATATAGTGAAACGATCTATCATGGTCAGACAGTATCTTTATCCTTGATCTTCTGGTAGCGTGATGATGTCAATATGTACGTGGTCGAATCGTTGATCTACAGCGTCAATATGCTTCGGAATGAGATGGGTATGCCTCTTCACTTTTTCCCTCTGACAACTCGTGCGCGCACCCAATTTGCTATGTCTTTTCTGAGGGAATGCCAAACGTACCGCCGAGAGATTTGTTTTAATGTAGACTTCACCCCTGGATGCGCTAGGTCGTGGACCATTTTGAATACCTGTTTTCGCAGCGGTTGAGGAATATATGGTCGATTTTTAGAGGTGAAGGTGTCACAATAAATTTCAACACCTTCTTCCAGACTCTTTTTCTCAAGCCGTAGCGACGTCCGCTGGTTGATATGTAACAGCTCGCTGTCTTTCTCTTGCGCCATTTGAATTTCTTTATAGGTAACCACCACTGGCAGGCTTACGGCGCTGATGCGTGATAGCGCGTCTGCGACTGCATTGTCTGACCCCGGCATGTGAACAATCTCGGTTGAAAATTGCGCGATATAATTCAACTGAAGTATTTGCCGGGCGATGCTTTATCAAGCCTTTGCTGGAAGGCGAAGGTCAGTGGTTTGTGGCCGGTTTTAATGATGAAGTCCCTTCCATCGAGGATGTTTCTAAAATGCTTGATTGCTATATAGATTGCCAACAGCTCTCTATCGTAGGCGCTGTATTTCTGTTGCGCGGGCTTCAGTTTTGCAGAGAAGAATGCTATTGGGGCCCATTGTTGATTACTGAACTGATCCAAGTGTGCACCCACGGCGGTATCTGACGCGTCGGTCACCAGGTATAACTTGCCATTCTTGCTTAAGAATGATAATCTAGTTGTCTTCAGTATGCTCGTTTTGCATTCCTCAAATGCTTTCTCCAGGTCTGGTGTCCACGTTTGGGTGTTTTGTCATTTTTTTTTTGACGTCGTGAACAGGCTGTTGAGTGGCGCTTGGTGCTGCGCAATATTTGTAATGCACTTGCGGTAAAAGTTGATTATTCCGAGAAACCGTCTTAACTCCGATATTGTGCTAGGTTTCGGATAGCGAACAATTGCTTCTACTCTTTTCTTTGGTGGTTCTAACCCTTCGGGTGAGATAAGATAACCGAGGAACGTTGTTTGTTTGACACCAAATTCACATTTATTGACGTTTATTGGCAAGCCAGCATCTTGGAGTAATTTCAGTACCTTGTGTAAATGAGTTTTATGTTCGGCCATATCTCTTGACATTATCAATATGTCGTCCAAATAGCAAAAGACAAAGTCTATGTTTCTAAGAATGGAATCCATATACCGTTGGAATGTTTGCGACGCATTTTTTGGACCAAATGGCATTACCGTAAATTCGAAAAGTCCTATCGGTGTGCACACCGCTGTTTTACAAATGTCTTCGGCATGCATTGGTATATTGTAGTACGCTTGGTTGATGTCGATTTTCGAGAAAATTTGTTTGCCATGAAGTCGTTCGCTGATGTCGTCTAGATGTGGGGTAGGGTATTTGTCAGGCACGGTATGTGCATTTAATTTGCGGTAATCGCCACAAGATCTCCACTCACCCGATTTATTTTTCACTAAGTGGATTGGGCTGGCCCATAGGCTGTCTGATGGCCTGATAATACCTTGCTTTAATAAGCTATGAAATTGATTTTTGATGGCCTCGAGTTTATCACCAGAATATCTTCTTATAGCATGTTCATGGTGAGCCTGCGTTTTGCGTTTCGGAGGCATTTTTGCGTTTAGTCCAAAACGCAACATTAAAAGTTACATTTCTCCATACAAATGCCACCACCAAAATGCAACTTAACGCAACTATTTTTTTGCGTTTTGAATGCTAACGCAGAAAGCAACAATCTTCGAAAAAATTTGCCATTCGAATGGAAAATAGTGGCAACACTCTGGCAATACAAGAACGAAATACCTACAAGATTACGCATATAGAGCAGCATGAGCATGGGCACACGAGCTCCATGATGACGTCACTCTACATGTAATGAACGAAAGTAAACAAAACAGAGATCAAAATTAATACCAAAGCGGTTGGTACGTTTGGTTTGCAAAATTAGTGTATTATATTATTACATATTTTGCAAATTCTTGTTCTATTTTTTTAATTAGACAAAACAAAAAAATAAACCTCAACACCTGATTGCGTAATCTGGGATATTAGCTCCGTTCGTTTCGAACTTCTCAAATGACCATTTACAAAACGCGGCAGCATGAACACTTTTCGAAAAGCCATCTTCGAAAATGCAAAATGTTGCGTTTCAAATCCAGCATGAACATAGTATTACTTTCTCAGGAATGGGTTGACAATTTGTCACAATGCGATGAGACACCGCTGTACTTGATGGCGCTCGGTATAATTTACTGTTCGAGTCGCGGTACTGGTTGACAATGTGTTGTAACTCTGAAGTCATTTTTATGGACGCCACTGTACCAATAACTTCTCGTTGCCTACTTGCAGGCGTTTGTGTTTTTTCCTAATGTCTGAGATATCCGTGGACAACAAAAGCTTTTTAGCCTTTACGTCAACCAGCATATGAAACTTCGACAAGAAGTCGGCGCCTAATGCCATGTTTACATATAACGTGATTAGCCATAAATCTTCTTTGGATAATGTGCCCGTTTACATATAACATGAAATCTAGATTTGCTGGGAGACGATTATCAACTGTCAATTTTCCTTACCTGCATGACCCAATGCTTACTGGCGTCCATTTTGTTTACTTTTCATTTTCACGTTTCTCCCGAATTCGCCAAAAAAATATCGATAACATGAAAAACACAGGGTTGTATGCAGAAAAGTATCGTCATAATCCGAGATTCATTTTAAATCTCGAATTTTTGGTAGTGGATTTTTGTATGGCAAATCTCGAATTTCAATCGAAGATTTTGTGCAAACCTCGAAAAAAGTAGATAATCTCGTATATGTAAATGGCCTATTATATTGCAAATTTTACATTTGAAATTAAAAAGCTCCAGATAAATTTGTGCTTAAAGCCTATGTCTAAAGTTAAACACTTTTCGCCGTATGTAGAAATTGTAGTATTATTTGCTGCGAAAAGTTGCATATTTCTACGCGTTGGCTGCTGCTTCCACTTCAGACTTTGCGGAATTGTGGAGACCAGTGTTGCCGCTCAAAAATTTCAAAAGGTGGCCCAATAAATTAAAAAAAGTGGCCCAATTTTTTTTTAGCTAAAACACATTTTATATTTTTGTGGTTTATTTAATGCTTAAAGAAACTGGAATTTAAAATATTCTCTTAGTGTAGTGTAGTGCAGCGTTAATATGATCGTTCGTTGAGCAGACGGAATAACCCGAGAAAGGCAAGGAATTAAAAAAAACTGTTATAGCGTTCGTTGAGCAAACAAATTAAATAAAGAACCTCTCGAAACGGACAGTTGCCAATGCAAAGTAAAATAGTAACAAAGAGGTTTTTTATTCTTATATTTAAGAAAAAACTAAAAATTATTTAATAATTATAGTTTTGAAAGTAAAAAAGGACCAAAAGTGGCCCGAATTTTTAAAAGGGTTCAAATATTGCATATTTTCAAAAAGTTGGGTTCAGGTGGCCTGGCTTTAAAAAAGGTTCAAATTGCCACTTTAGTGGCCCAAACGGCAACGCTGGTGGAGACAACAGAACCAGAATCGACGAGGAACCTAATTTTATTGATTTTATCGAAAACGTAGATGCGGCTGTCGGAGATGCATATGTTGTTTATGCTGCCGCCTGTTGCATAGACAGCCACTGAGTTTTGGAGCGATCTGGTGAATAGATTCTTCCAACGCATTGACCCGAGACTCGAATTTTTGTTGTTTTTGATTGCCAATTGCGTCGCAGGAGGCTGAAGATGCAGGCGCATCCAGTTCCTGGTGTGTTGTCGATGATTTTATCGGCTATTTTCGCTAATTCTTTTGTATCTGTTGTTGTGCATGATAGTAATATGCACCTGACGATGTCGGGCATGCGTTGTAGCCATAAAGTTGTAAGCTGTAAGTTGTAACAGCTGGCTAGGTTTTTGGCTGCCAATAAGATCGGTGTTGGAAAGTAGTTTTAGAAGTCGTTTTTCCTTAGAGATACCGAAACGAGTTATTAGTTCTTCTTTGAGTTTTTCATACTTGCCTAATTCCCGCGGGTTTTTGGCGATATCTGAAACCTGGCGCAGTGTTTCGTTATCCAGGGCGTCTATGACGTTGTAGAATTTTGAAATATCTGAAGTTATGCGATTGATTAGCAACAGTCCAACGATTTGTGTAAACCAAAGCTCAGGGTCTGATGCCACGAATCTATTGCGTTTACAAACGCAGGATGTACTTCGTGTTGGCTAACACTTGCTGCGGCGGCTCCTACAGGTTCTTCGTTTTTTTCTTCCATCTTTTGTTCATCGGAAGTTGTCGACATATTGATTCCGTATGTTCAATTTGTTGATCGGGGTCACCAATTATGGCTTGTGGTTTTACCCGCAAGCAATATGTTTTTTATTCAAGGTTATGAAAATACACGAGGACTACTCAAGTATTAAAAACGTACCTACAAATTATATATTCATTATTAAACGTGAAAAGGCGGCGAATAGCCAGAAAAGGCAAACTGTCAAAAACGGGCGGCGCAGAGTCGAAATCGGTGCTGCCAGTTAATTTAGTGCTGCCACATTCTGTCTATGCCTAGGGTGTTACCTTTTAAGCTGTTTAAGGCCGACAATAGTTCCGTGTGGTTAATATTTTGTTCTATTGCTAGCGCTGATGTACAGGTTTAGGAAAGTACAGTAGGCATATAAAAAATTTTGACGAAAAATTTGGCATACCACCACGTGGTGGCAAATATTGTACAAGTAATGAATATCACTTTTTTAGGTGATTTCGTTTCAAAAACGTTCCGCGCAAAAATGGATTTCTAAAAAAAGTCAGATTTTTTTTTAATTTTTTTTAATATTTTTACATTTTTGCAATTGTTATATGAAATAAGTTTGAAGTTTAAAGTATGTGATGATTTACACAATGGTAAAATGTCTTGCACAATTTTAATTGCACGCTCTGCGCAGATGTACAAAACTTTTTTTGTTTTTTTCAGCAGTTCTGATAAAAAAGTAATTTCGTTTTGCGCGGAAACTTTTTTGCAATTTCGCAAAAAAAAAAAAAATAATGGGGTTCATACTTTTTTATGCTCTATTCGACTATGGTATGCCGTTTTTCGTATTTGCAAAAATTGTAAAAGTTATATGCCTAGTGTACAGTGTTATGAATGGTGTTGTGCTTGTCGAGTCGGAATAAACTAGGGAAGTTGGAGTCGGAGGATTTGGTTGACCAGTCTTCTGCTAAAATGTTAACAATCTCTTGTTTGTTGGTGGTAAAGGTCGATGGAGAGTGGGGGATGGAAATTCAGTGAATACCGTGCGAGGTTTTGTATCCTGAGAATCGTCTTATATTAGCCCATATTCTATCAACTGGGGTGGAAGGGTTGATGGTGGCAGTGAAGGAGTTGATTGAGGCGGTTTTAGCTATTTTAATCTCACGTTTTAGTTTGGCTCTGGCTTTTCTGGAACTTAGTATGTTCTCATTAGACATGTTTCTTTTGAATAAGTTCCAGCTGGTATTTCTGGTTTTATTGAGTTGCTCTAGATGTGAGTTCCACCATGGGACATTGTGAGGCTTTCTACAATTCGATGATTGAGGTATGGCTAGGCTTGCCATACGTCAGGCATTTGGCCTGATTGTCAGGCATTACATACTTTGTCAGGCAATCAGGCGCCTAACGAATTTTGTCAGGCATTTTGAAAAGTTTTTTTGTGTACATTAATATTTTATATAAATTTTATTCAAAGCCGTATGAACATTAGATATGTAATCTTGTCGAGTGTAAACACAGCGTAAGTTAAAGTCTTGTGCGATTATTGATAACTTCCTTCTATCTCTTATTCCGTGTCATAAAATCACATTCAAACTACATTTTAAATTACGTTGATTGGCGGAAATTACTTTCCGAAATTACGTGCGTTCACACACGCTTTTGAAAAATTTATTTTAGCCGTGTTTCATATAATGCCGATCCTGTGCCAGATAAAATATTTATAATATAATAAGTACGATTTTAGGACAATAAAACCAGATAAATTTCTGGTGCAATATATAACCCCGTTTGTTCGAATTGTCACAATTATTTTTTCATTTATACTTGTGCTTTTGGTGCTATGTATTTACTTCAACATAATTTATATAAGTCATCAACAAAAGAATCTAATAGAATTAATAAGCATAAAAAGACAAATTCATAGCCCATATTTGACAAAAAATATCAGTTGTTGTCAGAAAATATATATGTACATATTTGAAACACTGGGTTAAATTTAATGAAAAAATTTATGAAAATCGCTAATGCAACATACTCGTACAATGAAAATATACTTAAGAAGTCGCCGCGAACAAATTTAACGCGACTATTAGCGATTGGCAAAACTTTTTTTCTGTACTGGCAGAGCTTTTGAATATTCAAATAAACAGTGTCGAGGACTGTTCAGCGTTCTACGATAAAATAAAGACTAACACTCAGCTACTAAAAAGAGCAGCTTCATCGGAAAAGTATGAGCGGGATACTAAAAGTCAAGAAAAATGATTGCCTTTGCACCTTCTATGTATTATTTTGTCGTGTTTTTGAAACTAAACAACAGTACCTTTATTTAATTTGTTTTTTCTTTAACTATCATAAGTGAATTGTTTTTTAAATGTTATAAATTGACATATATTGTAGGCATATGTGCCTAAGTTAAGTAGTTTGGTTGTAATGTATATAAGCGTGAACGCGATGTAATATTAAATAGGATTTGCTATAAGTGTTATACCATGTAATGATTATTGTGAATAGTTCCATAATACTCATTGTAAGTAAATTAGCCAATAAGAACCGAGATAGCAACTCGTTGTAAATACTTTACTTGAGAAAGAAAATATAAGAACGAGAAGATTCATTCGATATTGTACCCTCGAAGTAATCGGCAGCGTTTAATTTGATAGTCATTATATTTTCCGTGCGTTAAATACCACCTGATATACAATTTCATCAGAAGTGGTCGCGAGTCCGCCCCTACAAATTAAAACACGATTAGATGAATACTCAAGCAAAAATGGACAAAATAAATGCCGAAAAGTATACGTTGCTCAAGTTAAAAGCATGGTGCGCTGCAGTGGGCGTAAACTCCAGCGGCGCAAAAGCCTCACTTGCAGCCAGGCTGAATGAGCTTTCGGCTGAGGCTCGAGGTCTGTGCCCGGGTACGGCACAAAGGTCAGGAGTAGAAGATACGGACAATGGAACGGAAAGCGAAGACAACGTAGCGGAAAAAGAAGACAACGTAGCGGAAAACGAAGACAACGTAGCGGAAAATGAAGACAGTGTAGCGGGAAATGGGCCGGACAAAGTAGCGAACAAAATAGCAGTAAACGTAGCGGATGATGTAACGGATGACGAAAACGAAAGAAATAACGCAGTAAGTGCAGTTAATAACGGTGCGAATAATTTCGTGTTAGATGGTCAATTTGGCGTATCTCCCAACAACAACAACGACGATGACGAAGCAGCAAGAAATGTACAAATGCCAAATATCGCAACGCTCGAAGTGGATTCACTAAAAATAAAATTACTTGAAAAAGAAATTGAGCTGTTAAAGTTGAAGATGTCACAAATAAACGATGTTCTGAATAAAGAAAGGATTCCATTCGACACTTTGAAACAGCTAATATCAGAATATGATGGTGGTGAAAACTTTGAAGTATGGCAGTCACAGTTGGCACATCTACGCCAAGTACTCAAGGTAGAAGACGAATCCCTTGGGCTAATGCTACGACTAAAATTAAAAGGCGTAGCATTAACCTGGTACAATAAAAACAAAATGTTCGAAAAAAAATCTTGACGAAGTTTTAAATTCAATGGCTACTCTATTTACACATACAGATAATATTCTGGTCATCCGGCGTACTTTTGAAAAACGAAATTGGAAGCGGGACGAGTCATTTTCGAATTATTTTAATGAAAAATTTCTCCTTAGCAGCGGGTTAAAAATAAGCGACACTGAATTTGTCGAATATGTAGTCGACGGAATCCCAAATAAACAACTGCAAACCCAAGCCAAGCTGATGAATTTCGCTACGTCGGGTGATTTGGTCAAAGCATTCCGGTCGGTTGAGTTACCGCAACATTCAGGTCCAGCAACATATGAACAAAGATTAAGATGCTACAACTGCAACAGGAGACAGATCAAAGGACTGAAGAATTGTATAAAAAGGTGGAATCAGGAGATTCCGTTTAGTCAGGACAGCCGAGTTGTAGGCATATGTGCCTAAGTTAAGTAGTTTGGTTGTAATGTATATAAGTGTGAACGCGATGTAATATTAAATAGGATTTGCTATAAGTGTTATACCATGTAATGATTATTGCGAATAGTTCCTTAATACTCATTGTAAGTAAATTAGCCAATAAGAACCGAGATAGCAACTCGTTGTAAATACTTTACTTGAGAATGAAAATGTAAGAACGAGAAGATTCATTCGATATTGTACCCTCGAAGTAATCGGCAGCGTTTAATTTGATAGTCATTATATTTTCCGTGCGTTAAATACCACCTGATATACAATTTCAATATATATTTAACTTGTAATTTTTAGACTGCTAAATATATTTGAATGAATTTTATGGTTTTCTAAATTTAGGCTGTTTTCATTTCGCTTTAGTCAGGCATTGGGGTGAAAAAATTATGGCAAGCCTAGGTATGGCTGAGTTGGCAGATTGGATGATAATTTTCTTAATGTTGGAAGATTCTTTGCTAGTGTTAGAGCTGGGTTGGTGGGAGGAGTTATGTTTTATACAATTTTGGGCGAAAAATTTCCAGTTCGCGTTTTTTGTTATGAATTTAGGTTGGGTGGTAAGATTTAGACTGGGGTTTGTTGGTAAGATGTCAATGGTGATGGGAAAGTGGTCGCTACCAGAGAGATCATCGGTGATGTTCCATTCAGATCTGGTCGCTAGGTTAGGCGAGCAGAAAGTTAAATTTATGTGAGAGTGTGTTATGTGTACTAAGGTGCGTGGGTGAGCCGTTATTGAGGAGCATGAGGTTGGATTGGTTAATATATCTTGAGAGCATCGTGCATTTCTTGTTGTTGGTTGGGGAGCCCCAATTCTGGTGCCAGCTGTTGAAGTCGCCTGTTATAATGGATGATTCGGTGAAATTATTTAGTATGTTTTGTAAGTTGGTAAAGGTGAAGTTGAGGGATGGTGCTATATAGGCTGAGACTATGTTAAATTTTAGGAAGGAAGTGGCTTCGATAGCTATTGCGTCAAAATCGTTGTTAATAAGTAATATTTGTTTGTGATGAATAGAATTATGTACTAATAGGGCGACTCCGCCGCACAGTGGTCGGAGAGACCTGGTTTTACAAGAAAAATTAGAAGTAGTGTTACGATCTTAATGAAAATTTGGGATTATACTATTTATGTAATGCTGAATCCGATTATGCAAAAAAATTTATAATTTGACAGTTGACAGCTGTCAATTAGAATAGAAAAATTAGAAGTAGCGTTACGATCCTAATGAAAATCTGGGATTATATTATCTATGTAACGCTGAATCCGATTATGCAAAAAAATTTTATAATTTGACAGTTGACAGCTGACGCTGACCACAATCAAAAGACCTTAGTTTTTTTTCGATAATTTTTTACATATTTTAGTTAAAGTGATGTAAAATGATGTACACCCTTCCCAGGATTTTCTTTTCCCATAGTGACAACCCTCTATTAGGCACTATTAACCTAAGTATAAAAGCTTCATTTTTTACGAGAAATCTTTTATTTATACTGATAACAATGAAACAACATTAATTCTAACAGAACAATTTTTTTACAAATGGTAACTCTTTCTTAGAAGTATCATCAAGGTTCGCTTTGATTCTGCATCTGTAAAAGAAAATACATAAATACTCTAATACAAATGAGTGCGTTTTTGTAACTAAAACTTCACTTTTCTGTTCCTGGTTGACAATTTTTAGGAAACACCCATATACATATACATATTTTGTACTATTAGACCCAGCAGATGTTATCCCGCCCAGAGAGAGAGGATTTGTCCAAATATTGGTCGATAAGTCTGACATCGGCCGGTAACTTCGGAATCGGTCGAGTTATCGAAATAAAGTATATCTCACATTTCAAGTTAGACGTTTAATAATGCAACAATAAAGGCTTCAGTCAGTTGCAATCGTCAGTTTTTGAGTAATACAGCCACAAACATAAGCAAAAAATAACACCAGACTGCAGTTTTACTTGAAACTTGAGTCATCGTGCCTTTAAAATATACACACAAAAAAACTGCAAAATCTAAGGCCTTTACTTTTTTGGCCGCCATTTTTTTTCGGGCGGATATGGGCGGCTAAACTTTTCATGGATTTTTAGTAGAGCTGCAAAACTATCGATGGCACTATCGATAGTATCGATAGTTTTTTTTTCGTGTCACTATCGATAGTTTTTTTCCACTATCGATGGTTATCTCTAATCATTCTTGTAGTTTTGTCCCAAGAGAAGAATACTGAATGTTAGGGAGAAGTTGGATTTCGCTATCAAATTGGTCAAATTAATGCCCCAGCGGGTTAGGGGGCTTAGAATATACCCGTGGTAAAGAATGTCTGTCGTAAGAGGCGACTAAAATCCACGCTTCTAACGATATATAACTTGTAGTAATTGAACCACACCTCGCTAAATGACATCTGGTCAATGTCAAAATTTTTAATTTTTTCCGATTTTTGAAAGTTTTGATTTTCAAATTAAGTTTTTTATAAAAACTTGTAAAAATCAGAAAAGTTTTATTTTTTTAAAATTAGCCCGTTTAATTGTTAACGTAATATCAGGGATATCTGATAAAAACATTATTTTTAGCGATTTATTTCATGTGAAACAAAAAGGATATTTTATGGACGAAAAACTCGGCTATATGACTTATCCGTGTATAGGGCGTCGTTTTACAACTTTTTTTTTGCAAAACACTATAGACTTCTTGCGCGACCTTAAACTTCTCATATTCAATAGTACTGCCTTTAAAATAAGAAACAATTTGCTCGCACAGCTAAATTCAATGAAGGTGCAAAACACGGTAACTCGCATGGAACATGGTGCAAGGTTTCCAATATATTAGCTGCGGAATGATTTGTATCTGACAGCGGCTTTTGTGTCTACAGTACAGCTACTCGCAATTTGAAATCTTATGATATAAAATGACAAGCAATAGTTAAGTAATTTTCATTATTCCTTTTTTTTGCTTGGTTTTCCGACGGGATAGGAATATTATGTATTGTGGAACGATTTTTTCACAAGGGATGACAAGGGATGATGAAAATCGTTCCAGAATACATAAGTATCTATATCTTTAGCTTAAGGGCCGTTTACTCAACCTCTGATTAACGCTAACCCTATGAGAGGGTGAAGTCACAAACAAATTTTATCTTTTGTCTATACACGGATGAGTCATCCAACCGAGTTTTTCGTCCATAAAATATCCTTTTTGTTTCACATGAAAGAAATCGCTAAAAATAATGTTTTTATCAGATATCCTTGATATTACGTTAACAATTAAACGGGCTAATTTTAAAAAAATAAAACTTTTCTGATTTCTACAAGTTTTTATAAAAAATTTAATTTGAAAATCAAAACTTTTTCAAAAATCGCAAAAAATTAAAAATTTTGACATTGACCAGATGTCATTTAGCGAGGTGTGGTTCAATTACTACAAGTTGCATATTGTTAGAAGCGTAACTCCAGCGAAAATAATTTTTGAATAAAAAAACACAAAATTACCGTTATCTCAAAAAAGTAACCATACAAAAAATTAAAAAAAAAAAAAAAAATTGTTCTGTGCTCAGCAGACCCATACCTATCCTCCCCCATAACTGAAATTCTTCGTATTTTTTTGTTTTTTGATTTATTTAAAGCATAGTGTATTCTACATTAATGAAATGTTTAAACAGTGTGCCTTTTGATTATCGGTATTTTACATTAATGAAATGTATAAACAATGTGCCTTATGTACTAGTCAGCGCCAAAGATGCTAAAAAACAAATGTACTACTTTTAGTTTTATTACTATAGCGTTTTCAAGTCAAATGAAACCTTTTTCAAATCAAGTGCAAAATTTAAATTGAAAAAGGTTTAATTTAAGCAAAAAATGCTATATATATAAGTAAAGTATTTAATTCCTATTTGTTGTTCTTTTGTTAATTAATTAATGTTATGCGTAAAAAAAATTAAAGACTTTGAAAAGGAAAATGTAAACAAAACCATCCCTCTTTTTAAGGTTTAATTTAACCAGAAAATGCTATATACATACACAGAGAAAAAAGTACAATGGTTTTTTCAACCAACTTCTTGGTTAATGTTTTATTGGTTTATTTATTCATGTCAAAAGGAAAAAATGTAATATGTACATTTTCATTGTACCATTAACCAATATTTTGTTAACAATCAATATCAAACAGAAAGTTGGTTTCCCCAACGTGTATATTTGTTATATTAACGAAAATATTGGTTAATTCATATCTAAAAAAAAGTAAAAATATTTACGAAGCTTTATGGCTTCGGCTCTGTTGTTACCATCGCCTTCAACACCGTTTGTGCTTGACGAAGTTGAATGGCTGGGCCCGAATTGTAGAGAGCGAGAGAGTGAGTATTTGGAAGTTTCTTTATTATTCAGTTAACATATTAACATTCTCTTATAGATCATACATATCAGTGCTGCTACTGGCATAAAAATATAACCAACAAATTGTTTAATAGTAACAAGAAATTGGTTGAAGATTTGAACGAACATTTTGTTATATCAACAAATATCATGGTTAATATAACCAAAAACACTGTCTAATATATCAACAATGGTAATGGTAATATTAAACAAGTGTGAAATTAGTACTATTAACCAACTTTTGGTTGATTTTTCTCTCAGTGTAAGTGAAGTATCTAATTCTTATAGCCCAACCACTGACCGACGGCGTCATATCTCTCAGTTACCTCACGCAATAGTTCAAAAACGACACCATTCACGCACGTAAACGCACGCATACCCAACGCAAGAATCAGTTGTTTTCCTTTGTTTACATTCTGCATTGTTTTTGGTTTGTTTGGAATGAGTTGAATAACAGCGTTACCATTGTACAGCAAAGTATACATGCAGTTTTTGATTTCGTAGTAACATGTGTTTGGTTTCGTAGTAATTTTTCTTGAAAATCGTATTATTCATAGAATTTATTAATAAATAAATTTTTAAATTGAAAATGTTGTATCATGATAATTTAAAACCAAATATTAATTGCAGTTTTGTTTACTTCTGACTCCGTGCTTCTACATTTTCTACTACTATTTCTTAAAGGCTTTTGAGAATATTTACATATGTATGTATGGGCACTAAGAAACCTAATTTTTTAAATTAATAAAATGCAGGAATTATATACAGATACTATTTTTTTTATTTTAATTTTTAGTAATAATATTCACCGCGGTTATTTTTTAATTTATGTATTGCATATGTACGTATTTCGGCCTTTTTGTTGTTTATGCTTGTTGTCAAATTCACGAGTCTTGCCGGCTCACCAAATATTATTCACCTGACAGCTTTTAAAAATTTGCTATCCGGGGTAATTTTGCTAAATTGAACAGTCAAAAATATTCACAATAGTCAAATATATTAAATGCAACAGTCAAAAATATCCACAATAGTCAAATTTAGTAAAATAAACACAGCAGAAAAAACTTCATTTTTTTCTATTTAAATTTTTATCTCCATATAAAAACAAATACAAACGATAGATACAATATGTAGTACAATTTAGTAAAAAAAACGCTAGAAAACCTTCATTTTCTCTATTTACATTTTTATTTCCGTGTAAAAAAACGATTGCGGCCAAGGCCGTATCTAGGGGGTGGATGGCAGGGATCAATCCCCCCCCCGAAATTAATGCGATTAAATTTTTTTTTATAATATAAATATGCTTAATTGTATTTTTTAGAAGCATAGAAATCATGTAAAAAGTTAGTCTCAATTATTATTTGTATCTATGTATGTGCTAGCAAGTACCCGGCTTACTTCGTTGCGCCACAAAAATTAAATATACTGATGTTTAGCTTTGAGTAGAGTGTAAAAATGGGTTACACATTCATATTTTGTGCTTGTTTTCTGCAAGGAATGTAATATACCACCCTCCTTTAGATGAAATGCAAACACTTTAAAATTAAACAACGTTATAAACAATACATTTATTAACAACAAAAAACTCAAAGATATAATAATTCAAACAACGTTTGGTAACTACACAGAGCGAAAACCACCTAATAAAATAGAACAAAAGTAAGAAGATATCTCTATAGTTTTTCTTTAAGAAGAATCCCTACTTACTTTTAATGGGATAGTCTTTTTAATAAAATCAAGAAGAAATCTTCGAATATATATGTGGATATCTCCTTGATTTAATAAAGAGGGCGTTCTTCTTATTTTTATTAGGTTATCTAATTAAATTTATTATAAAGTTAGTCTTATATACATACATATGTAAACTGAGTTAGCGGTTCACAGTCGACAACAATAATGCGTAAAGAAAAGTTGAGTAGAAATTTTTTTATTTATTGTAAGAAGGTATACTCTTAAATAAAATTAAAAAGATTTACCTCCCAAAAATAAGAAGAAATCTCTATGGAAATATCTTCGAAAAATTGAGTAAGAAGTTTTCTATTTATTTTAAGAAGGTATACTTTTAAATAAAATTAAAAAGATTTACCTCCCAAAAATAAGAAGAAATCTCTATGGAAATATCTTCGTCTCTGACTTCTGTCCTCTTTTTGGGCCACGAAGCTGTTCAAAGAGACAATCTTCTTATTTTTATGAGGATTATTTGGCTCTGTGTACATTAGTAGGCAAATTAGTTCATAAAATAAGGTACATCTTGTTCATTAATTAAAAACTTCCGTGAACACAACATTCTTTGTTTTGTTGCCATTGCCAGTTATAAGAAAACTCTGGTTTTGTGGTGAACCAGTTCGCGACAGAGCGACATACATTTGACCGTGAGAAAACATCTCGTTGCGAAGGTCTACCCCAATATAGCTAAATGTTTGCCCTTGGGACTTACAAAAAAACGCAAATTTCATTCATACGACCCATGAAAAGGGAAGAATGTTCCATATAGTTTAAATCCGGTCTGTAGTTAAATGCTGATTTCGTATGAATCGCCACATGTCTCCTCTGCATTCCTCGCAACCGTGAGTTCTCTAAACGATTTGCATGTTCAGCGACTATCCCGTTTCTTCTGAACCTAATTTGACGCCTGTTTCCAGAAGATATAGATAACTGCGGTTTTGCTTTTGGCATGTCTAATAATTGTTTAACAAAATCATAAACTTATAATTAACTTAATTGGGTAAGAGCTTAATTTAAAATTTTACCATTGAAATTAATGGTGATTTCGTTTCATCAAAAAAATGCGCATTTTTGTTACACTCTTCAATTTTCCGTTTTCGTTTGCAAAATGAAGGTAAAACGTCAAACAGAATATGTCTTCTTTTTTTAGTGGTTTTATTAGGCTAGTGGATCTAGTGGTAATTTAGTGTAAAAAAACTACATAAGTTTTTCACTTGCTACCCTGTTTTCGTTTCCTAAAAATGTACACTTCAGTGGTGTAAAAAACTCACACTTTTTACCCTCTGAAGCTTTGACAGGGTAGCTGGTTGCACTGAAAATCAGCTGACGAAAATTTTATTTGACAGATAAATTTGGTGAAATTAATTGGATTTTGCAATAACAATTAAATATGGGTGATAAGCGAAACCTAATTATTCATGCACATAGCATAGCAAACGGGGCAGTTATGTATGTAATTTGAATTTGAAATGTTTTTTTTTAGTTAATTCCCCCCCAAAATTAAATCCTGGCTACGGCCTTGATTGCGGCAATAGCCAAATTTAGTAAAAAAAAACGCAAGAAAAAACTTAAATTTTTTTATTACATTTTTTCTCCATATTTAAAAAAAAAATACACTTATGTTAACATAATTTTATAATCGGCAACATTCGGAATAGTTATTGAGGTACTTTGGGAGCATATTGAAAGATTGGTACAAATTTACTACAAAATAATCGCCCCGTTAACCCTGTTGCAAAGAAAGCAATCATGAGAGCATCAGCTGACACGTTATTACGTGAAAAATCAAATTGAGCTAGGTTTCTACGATACGTGCGTCAAGAGAGCCGTCGTCATGCGTTGGTGAATGGGCATTTACACTACAACTCCATAAGACAGGTTGTGTCAGCTGACACGGGCTACGTGCGTGCGTCGTTGACTGGTTGGACTATTATTTGATCTTTTATTTAATTATTGTTTTGCGTAAAAAATTAAAGACTTTTTGGAAAGAAAACTGTAAACAAAACCATCGCTCTTTTTATTTTAGTGAAATATTCATAAAAAACTATCGATAGTATCGATAGTTTTTTTTTCGACTATCGAAACTATCGAGTGGTGCGACTATCGATGGTTTTGCAGCTCTAATTTTTAGGGCATCCTTTTTTTATTCTCCGGTAAAAAAATTAAGGCCCCACTCGATTGATCTTGTTAGTTATACCTTTCTGAAATAAAAAAATTCTTCACAAAAAGCCTTTTTTCATAGTATTGCTAATTTAGTAGAAAATTTTTTTTTGGTAATATTTTTGTATAACCGTGGCTTTACATGTGTAAAAAGTAAGACTAGACCAAAGAATTTAAGTTCTACTTGAAACACTATGGCCCGGTTTCACCAACCGGTCTCAACTTAGTTAAGCCGATTTTTTTACGTTTTCAGTTTCACCATGCAACTAAGCTAAGTCACAAGTTAGTCAGCTTTTGCCTTGACTAAAACTAAACTAAGAATTTGAGTCGCTTTAGCAAATTCAACTACCAACAGAGCGAATATGACAAAAAAATGAGCAAATACAGCAACCAAAACAACCAAAAAACCCAGTATTCGCCATAAAAGGTTGGTTACAAAGCTATTTTCTTAGACTATTTGGTGAAACCCAAAAGTAAGTTAGCCTCAAATCTGGGCTAAACTAAGTCAAAACTTAGTTTTAGCTTTAGTCACGTTGGTGAAACCGGGCCTATGCAAAAAATGCAGGGAAATCTATGCTCAAATAATGACTAAAATATTTCACGAACGAATTTGTGGGTTTAGACGCCTTTCACGGATGTATCAGCAGATATTTTTGAAAAAACTTATCAGTTCTGAGATCTTTGGACATTTCTGAGTAAGAATGGCTTTTTTCCGACTAATTTATCACAACTTTAAAAAAACGACTTTTTCTTGTAAAAGCTGGTTCGCCCGACCACTGTGCGCCGTATGAATTGGTAGACGTATTTAAAGACAGAAGGTTGTAAGGTTGGTAGGGATTGGGATATTGTTGGGGGAGTGGAGATGAGGTTCTTGGATAGAAATAATTTTTGGAGAAAAGCGTTTTATAAGTATCAATAGCTCGTTGTAGTTGTTTATATATCCATTCATATTCCATTGGAGTATACGAAAAGCAATTGTTACTATTTGCGTGTGTGTGCTTATATGTATAAAAGAGGAGCTTAAGATGAATATAGTATACTTATATGTAGCTATTGGTTGGTTAGATATTTATGTTGTGCTTTTTGGTTTTTGTGGTTGTTTTGAAGTGATTTTAGCTGTTTTCTTGCTCTTCGTGATGTTCTAGCCGGGAGAATGGTGATTTTTTTGTTGGGCCTTAAGGTCTTATTACTGACACTTCACACAACTTCCCATACTTAGCATAACTTTTCTGAACGCATGGCTGATTAGCCATCCGCATGAGTGACGTTATTGGGTATTCACAAGGATACGTGATGGGTTTTAATGTGCAAAAAGAGTTGGTGCTTGTTCTTCGCTATGTAAATGTATTTTTTATCACAAAATTTTATTGAAGTTTGAGATATCGCCCGTTTTATACAATAGGGATTTAACTCGAAATTTTCGATTTCTGGGATTTTGCCATATTGTTCAATAACTGGATCGTGCCTTTGAGTCTAGCCTTATAAAATACTCAAAAGGATAAAAATGGCGGAAATAAAAGTGATTTTGTAGTTAGCCGTAGAAGGAAACTATTTGAAATTATAAAAGTTTATTTGCATTTTCCCAAAAAAAATTTTTTTGAGTTAAATCCCTATTGCATGAAACGTGCGATATGTGTGTATGTATTTAGTTTTATTATTTACAAGCTTTTCATAAATAAGTAACCGAAATAAAAGTAACATAATAAAAAGTATTTAAATTATTTTTTAAACAACTTATTTTATGGGTAGGATTATCAATTACGAACTTTCTGGCAAAATCTAGGAAAGGTGTTATTCTCTCGATTACCATTTTAATACAACCGTTTTTCCATTATTTGATAATAATTCTAAAATAATACTTTTTTCTGATATTTTTCATAATAATTTGAACTCTAAACTAATTTTATATCTATTTTTCTAGTGTAATATATATTAATATAATAGCAAAACTAATAAGTTGATTGTTTCTTAGATTTTGTTTGTTTAATATTCAAAGAATAAAAATCTACATTACTAGTGTTTGTAAATTCCCCTAAAATGTATTTTTTTGCAACCCTGCGCTATTGGCATCACTACAATTGAAATGTCACATAAGAAAACGTAAGCGAAAACCAAAACTCAACAGATCGCTAATTTTCTGGAAGTTGTGCTAATTTTTGGGTAATCGGTTACATACCAAATGAATACAACAGATTGTCATTTGACAGTTCGAAAAGTTTTGGGAAGTTGTGAGAAGTTACGCGAAGTATCGCAAATTAGGCCTTTAGGTTGTAGCTGTAGCCTCACGGAAAATAAAGTTAGTTGCAAAACTAATAATAATAATAATACAATGGCGCTATTATAACTCTGACGAGTTTTATGGCCGAGCTTCTCTCCCAATTCGAGGTGTGCTCCTTTTTTGTTTTTCCTACTAATTGGGTGGACCTACAGTTTAATGCCGGCTCCGAACGGCGAATGCATTTTTTGTGAGAAGCTTTTTCATGGAAGAAATACTCTCGGAGGGTATGCCGTCCACTGCCGAGAGGTGACCGCTGCTCTTAAAAAACCCAATAATTGAATTTTTACTAATTAGAAAAATTTTTTTGGTGTTTTGCTCGGACCGTGGTTTGAACCCGAGACCTCTGACATAGCAGGCGAGCACTCTACCCACTACACCACAGCGGCCAAAACTAATTATATTAAAAAGTGATTTATATTCAACTAATTTTAAAGTAGCTTAAAACAAATGCAGCGCGGGAGAGTTTCTTGTTGATATGTAGGTACATATGTATATGTAAACACATGTTTTCAGATCTAAGTATGCCAAGATTGTTTTTTCCTTTTTTGGTTACCGTTTTTCAGCTGCACTTCCCATTAAACTCTGAAAACGAAATTCTCAAACGGAGAAAATATTTTTTTTTATTTATATTTTATTTATATTACTAGCAAATACCCGTTGCTTCGCAATGACGAATAATAAGTAATCCAAGTCAAGTCAAATCAAGCAAAGTCAAGTCAAGTCAAGTCAAGTCAAGTCAAGTCAAGTCAAGTCAATTTAAGTTAAGTTAAGTTATTCCGGGGTTATCTGGGCCCACTTGATGACCTGGTCTAGACATCATTATGAAAATAGCTCTATTTTGAAGCCGTTCCCAACACATTTGATTTGATACCAACATCGATCAAAAACATCCGAGTCGGCATTTTGACCCATATCTGGGGACCAGGCTTACAAATCACAATTAAAGAGTTTTGTGTTGAAGTCCTGATCAAGGCCATTCATTCGATACCAATATTGCTCAGAAACATTCCGGGCCACCCGGATCTTCGTTTTCACCCATATCTGGAGACCCGGCCTAGGAATTATTATGAATAGAGCTCCATGTAAAATCCCTGTTCAAAACCTTTCATTTGATACCAATATTGCTCAGAAACATTCCGGGTTAATCCGGGGTCACATTTTGACCCATATCTGGAGACCCGGCCTAGGCATCACTATTAAAAGAGCTCTATGTTGAGGTCCAGATCAAGACCTTTCATTCGATACCAATATCGCTCAGACACATTCGGGGTCATCCGTGTCCACGTTTTGGCCCATATCTGGAGACCCGGCATGGAAATAACAATGAAAATACATAGGTATGTGTTAAAGCCCTGCTTAATACCTTTAATTTCATACCAATATCGTTCAGAAACATTCCGGAGTCATCCGGGTCCACATTTTAACCCATATCTGGAGAGGATGTCTAGACATCACAATGAAAATAACTCTATGGAGAAGTCTTGCTCAACACCTTTCATTTGATGCCAATATCGTAGGTGTAGGTGCAGGCGTTCTCGAGTTATAGCATATTATGCACGTGTAAACAGGTTTTTGATTGCCACCGAGCCAAACAACAAACTGTGCAAAAACAAAAATATGAGTCGTCTGCGGTGCTCTGCCTGGCACGACTGCGACGCGTCCACTGAACACGGCAATTGACGAATCTGTCTATGCTTGCACTTTTTTGAGTTTTTTGAAATTTAAAACCGGGAAAAAGGTATTAAAGTCTCAGAAATGCGCAAAAAAAAGTACATGGTTGTCGAGAATTCACAATTTATGACATTTTAAAAAAAGAATTATTAAAATCAGTCCAGTACTTTTTATACTCAGCTGTACTAGTACACAGAGTATTATAGTTTTGATTTCCTAACGGTGGATTGTAACAGAATGAAATAATCGAGATAGATATAGACTTATATATATCAAAATGATCAGGGTGAAAAGAGAAATCGATTGAGCCATGTCGGTCCGTCTGTCCGTCTGTCCGTCTGTGAGCACGATAACTCGCGCAAAAATTGAGATATTTTGATGAAATTTGAAATGTAAGTTGGTATCAAGACAGGAACGGATGGTATTGAAAATGGGCGAAATCGGACCATGACCACGCCCACCTCCCCTATATGGTAAAAATCGGAAATTTTGTATTTCAGTCACTAATAGAGCTAGAGTGATAAAATTTTACACACGTATTGAGCTCAGGCCCTTATGAAGAAATATGGTGAAATTTTGGAAAATGGGCGGTGCCACGCCCACTTATTAAGGGGCAAACATTGAAAGTTTTATGAGTCATAACTCAGAAACCGTTGAAGATATATCGATGAAATTTGGTAGGCGTGATATACTTACTTAGGCAAATGTTTGGACGAAAAATTGCCTAAATCGGTTGACGACCACGCCCACTTTTATATATGGGTATTATAAAGTGACCTAATAAAAGAATTTTAAGCGATATCTCTGTCAAATATAAAGATATATCATTGAAATTTTATGGAAGGTGTCCAACTATGGACGTAAAACAAAAAATACAAAAATTTTGGAAAATGGGCGTGGCACCGCCTCCTTTTAGAAGCAGGAATATACGAGATTTCTGAGCCCATAACTCGACAAATAATCGATATATTATGACGAAACTTGGTCTATACACTTTCACTACTTGTAGTAATACATGTTCAAAATTTTAGCGAAATCGGTTGACGACCACGCCCACTTTTATATATAGGTATCATAAAGTGGCCTAATAAAAACATTTTAAGCGATATCTTTGTCAAATATAAAGATAATTCATTGAAATTTTGTGGCATGAGTTCTACAATAGATCGGAACCAAAAAAATAGAAAAATTTCGGAAAATGGGCGTGGCACCGCCTCTTTTCAGACAAAGGAATCAACGAGATTTCGGAGCCCATAACTCGACAAATAATTGAGATATTATGACGAAACTTGGTTTATACACTTTTATAACTTGTGTTAATAGACACGCAGAAATTTATTGAAATCGGTTTATGACCACGCCTACTTTTTAACAAAGATATTTCTGGAACACCCTTTGGGAATTTGTAACAAGACTTCTTTGTAACTAGAAGTCATAAAGGAATGAAATTTTGCACAAAGAATAATATTCATATGCTTAGTTGGATGACTGATAAAAATGTTGAAAATGGGTGTGGCTACGCCCGCTTCATGCGGCACTCGCTTTATATAAAATACACCCTATATCGAACAAACGCAAACAAACAATGAAAGCATACAGCTGAGTATCTAATGTTCGATTCCACTCGAACTTAGGCTTCCTTACTTGTTGAGTTATCGCGTTACATACATTTTCCATACAATCAATTTTATATAATTAGTATAGATTTATCATTTGAAAATTAACATAAATTCAATTGTTTCTCAAATATGGTTTATCAACTTGAGAACAATTTGCGAAATTTGAGGAAAATTTGTTTCGCATTCGACATATCAAATGCAGGATTAAGTTATTTATATTAAACCACAAGTAAAGTAGTTGAAAAGAAACTCAAGATTAAGTTATTTATTTTAAACTACTAGTAAAGTAGTTGAAAACAAATGCTGGATAGGGCAATTGACTGCTTGCTAGGACATTGCCGTGTTAAAAAAGTCAGTTCATTGCAAAGGAAATAGTCACAGTTTCAATTAGATGTTATTGAAAATAAAGTAGTTTATAAAGTGATTTAAAAGTAATTGAATTTCCTACAGGGTAGGTTTATTGATGAGCGTATGTTCTTCTATGTGTGCCGTATTTACGGTGTTGATTGAGACTTGTGTGTCGGTTAGTGCTGGTGTAGTAACTTCTGTTGCTTGGGAGAAGAGAGACAAGTTGTCGTTCTGCTTTGTGCAATTGGTGCTGTTTTTGTTCGGATGGTGGGATACGGCATTGGGAGGAGGTTGAGTACGTAGTGGTGATAGTGTTACTTCTCTTGTGCGAGATTCTCGTAACGAATTACGGTTCTGCATTGAATTATGAGTGAATTGAATCTCTGTTTGCTTTAGAATGGAGGAGTAAGTACTGCAATTTGAGTGGCGATCGTTGTATATTTTAGTTGCTGTTTTGGTGTCGGTTTTTTGCAGAGTGATTATTGCTTGTATTTCCTTACTCTTTAAGAAAATTGGACATGTTTTTGAGTATACTGAGTGATTAAAGTTGGTGAGATCATTCTCCCTGCAATTGATGCAAATTTTTGGGTTGGAGCATTGTTTGTCTTCTTGGGTGTGCTTATTGTTTGCACAGTTAGTGCATTATTATTGTTCGATTTTGCACGCGTTTGTAGAGTGACCAAGACTGTAATATTTTCGGCAGCGGAGGGGGAGTGGGATGTATGGTCGTATGCGAACCTTTTCATATCCAATGTTTATTTCGGTTGGTAGAATATGTGTTGCAAATTTCGATTAATTGATCGCCATCATTTTTCTTCATGATTTTTTTAACTTCTCTTACAATCTGAGTAAAGAGTTCTGCTAGTATTTCTGATTCTGTGATACCTCTTAGATCATTAGAGTAAATTACTCCCATTGAGTAGAGAGATGCATGTTCGGTGACTTCTACTTTGATGGAGGGGGTAAGGGAAATAAGTTTTACTAGCTTCATGGCTTGAGGAACGTTCTTTGTTTTAATAAAGATGATACCGCTACGTAGTTTTTTACAGATTTCGACTTCACCACCACTAGCAGTGTCTACTACTTTTTTGATGAGAAATGGTGAGACGGATTTGAGAGTATTTTCGCTGTCTGTTCTTGACATAACTAGGTATTTTGGGCCGTATACCACGTTTTTTAGGAATTTGTTGTTGTCGATATCAAGGTAAAGTTGGGGTAGGACGGCTTCTTTGCCGCGGTCGGGTGGTTCTTCCGTCGTGATTGTGGTTCAACACTTTAATTAGATTAAATTTCTAGTAATTTTGCTCTATAGTTTGAGTAATTTTATTGTAAATCGTGTGTGAGTATAGTTATAACGGCTGGGTGGATTCTAATGTGTTTTATTTCGCTTTGATCGCTTTAAGTCACTACTATTACGGACACGTGTTCGCTAGCTTTCAAAACAATAAAGTATGTTTTTATAAAATTATTGTGAGTATTTAGAACATATTTAAGCTTATATTTCATTTTGAAGGTTAATAAATTAGATAAGCAGGCAGCCTGGGAGCAAGTTTTAAATAAAGCCCAGTCCTGCAACTGGCGTCGCACAATTGGGGCACCTCCATACAAACGCGGCCAAAAATAGTAATAATTAAGCTAGAATCTTGAAACTCGGAACTTAAGCTTTTTTGGTTGAAGTTAGTAAACTGTGAAAATTTGAACAAAATCCACCCACAAATACGCCCACCTCCCATATAACGGTATTTTTGAAATTTCAGCATTTTCCTAACTATTATAGCTAAAATGCTCCATTTTGATTAGTGTATACATTTTTGAAATATAAATCAAATGCGGTAATCATTTTGGAAAAAGGGTAAAGCACTTCACCGTTTTTAAATTAAAAATATATGCACTTTTAAGTATGTTATAAGCATTTATCATAAAACTTTCATACAAAAAAATCGCATTTCAAAAAAATTTTATACCGGAAATGAAATTACACTTTTCTAAAGGATTTCAGTGTGATAAACCTGAGTCTGGAGTCAGATTTTCCAAATTGTTTCTAGTTTCTGAGATATTCATGCCCAAATAGGAAAAAAACACGTTTTTTGGCTCTATTCCCTGCTTAATATCTTTTATATAATTACTTTCCACTCAAATTCGATTTAACCAGTTGAAAGCACAATCATTACCCTTGAAAACAGCGTTTAGTTTCTTCGAATATCTTAATTAGAATTGGAAATATCGATATTTAAGTTTCACCATTTTGACAAATATTCCCCATACAAAAAAATTTAAACTTTTTGAAGTATACTTCTGGGCATTTTGTATGGGAAAAATGTACCAAAACTCAAAAAACACCTTCCATAAAAATGTTCATAAAACAAAATGGAGCAAACGAATTTTTACAATTTTTTCGCCAGTTTTTAAAAGACATTCAGGAGCATCAAATATTAAAAAATTGAGGAGGTAATATTTTTTGTTTTTTTTTAATTTCATTTTAAAATTTTACAATTTTAACAATTTTTTTTTTATATTCTAAAATAAAAAAGCTGCCAAAGATAACAATTAACGCTGATAAAAAAAATTACCTCATAATTTTAAAGTATGGACCATTTGCTGAAAGACGATAGAGAAATATTCGATTAGTCGCCTAAATATACACGTTTTTCATAATGTCAAAAGTAACATAATTAATGCATTTACAAAAACACAGTTTTAGGCAGATGGGAAAAAAATTATAAAAGCAAATGGAGGAAGTGGATTTTTAAAGTGAAAATGCAGTTTGATTAAGAATATATTATTTCAAAGCATAAAAAAAAATTGAGGAGGTAATATTTTTTGTTTTTTTTATTTTTTTATTCAAAGTCGAGGAAAATTTTTTTATCATCGACATTTTTTGTGAATATTTGAAAATTCATATAAATTCAACAGTGAGCGCTATTTACAACTAAGTTATTTTTTCTGAAAGAGAAAATCATTATCTATGTAACGATGTATCATTCGTGTATGTAGGTTAACAGTTAAATGAGAAAGAGCGTTTTGTATGAGGTGTGTTCATTGAGAAATAAAAGGACCTATTTTTTGCTCAACTTTGGGCACCCTGTACGGCTAAACGAAAAGATACTCAAAAATTTTTATATAAGCTTTTTTATTACAATTTGATGTATCTGTCGATCTCTGTTTAAAAAAATGGTTTTACTCATACTTTAATTTTGAATTTATTTTTGGCCGCAATCACCCATTGTGCGTCGGCGCAAAAACATGGACTTATGCGAGGGATAGCTTGTTTGGGCTATGAAAGAGTCGAACATTGGTAAGTAAAACAATTTATTGCCTATACATGCAAATAATTTTATTTGCATCACTTGTTATGTTGTTTATTATCATTATAATATAGTATTTTCGTAAATAAGCATTAAGTGAACTTCATATATTTGCTTTTTTATAATCAGCTGTACTAGTACACAAAGTATTATAATTTTGATTTCATAACGGTTGTAACATAATGAAATAATCGAGATAGATATGGATTTATATATATCAAAATGATCAGGGTGAAAAGAGAAATCGATTGAGCCATGTCCGTCCGTCCGTCCGTCCGTACGCACGATAACTCGCGTACAAATTGAGATATTTTGATGAAATTTGAAATGCAAGTTGGTATCGAGACTGGGACGGTTGGTATTGAAAATTAGCGAAATCGGACCATGACCACGCCCACTTTTCCTATGTAGAAAAAATCGGAAATTTGGTATCTCAGCCACTAATATAGCTAGAGTGATAAAATTTTACCCACGTATTGAGCTCAGGCCCTTATGAAGAAATTTGATGAAGTTTTGGAAAATGGGCGGTGCCACGCCCACTTATTAAGGGTCAAACATTGAAAGTTTTATATGTCATAACTCAGAAACCGTTGAAGATATTTCGATGAAATTTGGTATGCGTAATTTGCTTACTTGGACAAATGTTTCGGCGAAAAATTATCAAAATCGGTTGACGGCCACGCCCACTTTTATATATGGGTATTATAAAGTGACCTAATAAAACCATTTTAAGCGATATCTCTGTCAAATATAAAGATCTATCACTGAAATTTTGTGGCAGGAGTATAACTACGGACATAAAACAAAAAATACAAAAATTTTGGAAAATGGGCGGTGCCACGCCAACTTATTAAGGGTCAAACATTGAAAGTTTTATATGTCATAACTCAGAAACCGTTGAAGATATGTCGATGAAATTTGGTATGCGTAATTTGCTTACATAGACAAATGTTTTGGCGAAAAATTATCAAAATCGGTTGACAGCCACGCCCACTTTTATATATGGGTATTATAAAGTGACCTAATAAAACCATTTTTAGCGATATCTCTGTGAAATATAAAGATAATTCATTGAAATTTTGTGACATGAGTTCTACAATAGACTGGAAACAAAAAATAAAAAAAAAGTTTGGAAAATGGGCGTGGCACCGCCTCTTTCTATACAAAGAAATCTACGAGCCTATTACTCGACAAATAACTGAGATATTATGACGAAACTTGGTTTATGCACTTTTATAACATGTGTTAATAGACACGCAAAAATGTATTGAAATCGGCTTATGACCACGCCTACTTTTTAACAAAGATATTTCTGGAACACCCTTTTGGAATTTGTAACGTGAAGTCTTTGTAACTAAAAGTCATAGAGGGATGCAATTTTGCACTAACAATAATATTTATATGCTTATTTGGATGATTGATACAAATTTTGAAAATGGGCGTGGCTGCGCCCTGTTTATGCAGCACTCGTTTCATATAAAATACACCCTATATCGAACAAACGCAAACAAGCAATTAAAGCATACAGCTGAGTATCTAATGTTCGATTCCACTCGAACTTAGGCTTCCTTACTTGTTTTATAATCATCAACTTTATTTAAAATGAAATTAACTTGTGTTTGGTTTAAGCTTTAAGCGGAACCGCTGTGGAGCCAATCGCCGGACGTGTTTTCGCCTGGTGCGGCGATTACATTTGTTTGCGAATATCGCCCAGTAAAACAGAATGAAGGCGAAATTGCCATATGCATATTTTTATAATTACGCTGTTTCCTTACTTCTTTCATTGACTCTTCTCTTCTGGCCATATTTTCAATTTTTTCCACATCAAAAAATGTATATTTTTGTTTTATTACAATGTTTTATCAAGTTCCAAATAATTTATTTGACAGGTGATAGCGTCCAAATTAGAAATAAGTCTATTATGATGAATTTTTGCCGTGCGATTTTCGCCAGCGTTTTCGTTCTGTTCATTCACATATACTGCCGTGTATTTTAATCGTTTGACAGAACGCCGCGTCCGACGAAAATTCGTCCGACGCTGATTCTGTTTAAGCTATTAAACGGTAGCACTCTTTAAAATTAAAGCTTTGTAGTCCCGAAAAATTAATTCTGTCTCTATAATAACAATGTGAATTTGCAAAGCGATCGTTTAACTTGCAAATTATTGACAAACTTATCAAAGTTGGCTTTGCAAACATAGAATTTACAGTTTTTGAGGAACGAAAGAGCGCATTTATTTGAATCGTTTTCTAAACCGGTTGCAAGAAATGTTTCAGGTAACCAGCGTTGCCATTCTAGCTTTTTTCAAGCTAGATTTAGCTTTTTTTCTTGTCTTTTAGCTGCAAAAATTCTGATTTAGCTTTGGCTTTTTTTTTTAGCTTTTTATTTGCTAAAACTCCCCAAAAAATGAGCGCTGCTTACTGCTCATATACATACATACAGTCATCATAGGTACCATCATTTGAACGTAAAACATTTTTTTAACATTTTGTTAGCTTTATTGACACTGAGGTACAAATTTACATATATTATTTGAAAATAAATAACTTATGCAGGCTCCACTAAACACGTAGGTTCTTCAGATCAGCTGACTTCTTGTTCTTCTTCGACAGCTATCCAATTTGTTTACTTCTGCATATTCTATACATGTGGCCGCTGTGGTGCAGTGGGTAGAGTGCTCGCCTGCTATGCCAGAGGTCTCGGGTTCAAACCCCAGTCCGAGCAAACACCAAACAAAATTTTCTAATTAGTAAAAAATCCAATTATTGGGTTTTTAAGAGCAGCGGTCACCTCTCGGCAGTGGGCGGCATACCCTCCGAGTGTATTTCTGCCATGAAAAAGCTTCTCACAAAAAATGCATTCGCCGTTCGGAGCCGGCATAAAACTGTAGGTCCACCCAGTTAGTAGGAAGAACAAAAGGAGCACACCTCGAATTGGGAGAGAAGCTCGGCCATAAAACTCGTCAGAGTTATAAAGCGCCATTGTATTATTGTATTATTCTATACATGCATTCGTGTTTACAATTCGTCAAATTCTTCATTCTATGAGTTTATCCATCATTCGCCCGTGAGCTGAATGTCAAATTATTTCGTCTTCCTTACAGTTTTGACATCTCAGTCTGGAGAGTTCGACATTAAGCTCACGGCGTGTATGTGTGTATATATCTTGAACCGACTTGTTAAATTGACCTTGAATTTATGTGTTTTAAAAACACAATAGGCGAGTTCCCCTGGCTGTGATCCAGATCCGCAGAAAAATTTTGTATGCAAATGGAACCACAATTTTGTGATCCTGATGTTTATCTGGATCCATTTCGAGTCCGTATAGATTGTAATAGATTTTTTTTTAACCAGATAAACATCAGGATCAAAAATTTTTGTTGCAGTTGTTTGCAATTTTTTTGTCCGGATCACTGCCACGGGAAATCACCTATTAATAAAGCATTAAAATACGCAGTAGGACTTGGGATTAGCGTTTTATTAATCCGCGAGTACTTGTAAATAGATACTCTATTAATCCCTATACTTCGTGTATAAGCATACAATTTTGTATACTCGCTTTTAACATTGTTTGTCCTAGGAAGGGAAGTAATAAACACAAAAAAAAATAAAAAAAAACTGAAAAAATTTTGATATTGCCCGGAAAGGTTATCAAATATAGTACTCTTCTGCTCTCGCTTGGGGAGATCTCGCTCCAAGTTTTACTGGGTAATTTCGTAATTTTTTTTAGCTTCTTTTTTTAGCTTTAAATTTTTTTTGATGTGTGAAACATTTTTTTTAGCTTTTTCTAGCTTTTTTTTTGAGAATCTAGCTGGAACTCTGTTTATTATTTCCGGCCAAAATAAAAGATCTTCCTAATAAAAAACTAACGGCTTATGCGATTGGCCAATCGATTTGTATTGATTTCCAGAATCCAAAAATGTATACTTCTTTAACATTATATATTACTAATACTACGAATAAACCGACATACGTCTATTTTCTCATATAAATGATTGTATTTTAGTTTATGCTAAATTTGTAGTATTAGTAAAATATAGTGTCAAAGTAGTAGGTATACACTTTTGGATTTTACAAATCAATACGAATCGATTGGTACTGTAATCCTCCCCTGAGGGCGGAACTGCCGATGAAACCACGTCGGTCGTCGCCGCCCTCCATAAAGACAAAATGGCGTTGACACACTGCGAAGTGGTTTCAGCTGCAGATGCTGACGTAGCAGATTTCCACATTCAAGCGGCACAATACCGCGACGATCACATAAAACGATTACGAGACGAGCTCGAAGCAGGCCCATTACCCAATTATGGACTGGTAGATGGCCTCGTCTTTAGGAAAGGGGGGGAGGGGTACCTGCAGCTTTACGTCCCGAATGAAATGGAGGAAAATATTATTAGACTGACTCACGAAAAAATTGGCCACCTAGGCATCGAAAAGACATGCGACCAACTGAAGAAACACTACTGGTTACCCAAAATGAAAGATAAAGTCGAAAGACTAGTTCGAAACTGCATCAAATGCATTATGTACTCCGCCCCCGCTCGAGTAAACAAGCGCAATATGCATAGCATCCCGAAGAAGCCGATACCATTCGATACTATACATGTCGACCATTTTGGCCCTCTGCCATCTATTACCTCAAAGCGCAAATACGTCTTAGTGATTATCGATGCTTTTACCAAATTTGTCCACCCAGTGAACTCTACGAGTACGAAAGAAGTCATAGCTTGTCTAGAAATGTATTTTAGCTATTATAGTAGGCCAAAAAGATTAATATCGGACCGCGGCTCCTGCTTTACATCCCTCGAATTCAGCGAGTATCTTTAGAGAAGTAACGTGTCTCATGTGAAGGTGGCCACTGCCTCTCCACAGGCAAACGGGCAGGTAGAAAGGGTCAACAGAGTTATTAGAGCTATCCTAAGCAAAATTTCGGAACCAGTAAATCATGCCAATTGGTCAGCCAAGCTAGGTCAAGCTGAATATAGTCTTAATAATACCATACATTCTACCACCGGGTACGCCCCTAGCGTCTTGCTTTTCGGCATCGAACAAAGAGGCGCAGTAGTCGACGAACTTGCCGAACACCTAGAAGACAAGAACAGCACGACTCCGACTCGAGACTTCGCAGCTATTCGCTCGTCGGCCTTAGCTGCGATAGAGAAATCTCAAGAATATAATTCGAAATACCTCTCCGAACGCAGCAAGCCCCCTGATACATACGCCGTCGGCGATTTTTTAGTCATACGTAACGTCGATACAGCCGCTGGAACTAATAAAAAGTTCATACCAAAATACAGAGGCCCGTACGTAATTCATAAAACATTACCACACGACCGGTACGTAATAAGAGATATTGAGAACTGTCAGTTAACCCAACTACCCTACGACGGAGTCGTAGAGGCCTCGCGTATCAGAATGTGGTCAGCAGAAGCTTAGCTCATCGAAATGCATCTCGTTCCTTAGATGTGCGACACTACATGTGTATATTGTATGGTTAAATAGTTAGGCTAGATAGGCTTTAGAAATTAAGAATAATCGTGGTCGATTAGAGTCAGGTTGGCCGAAGCTGTAATCCTCTAAAACGCAAGCGTGCTAACAATCGTCATTGGTCGCACTATGAGTAGAAAGAAACCAATGACGATTGTGTACAGGCCTTAATATTATCAGTCATGTAAAAGATGACAATTGTGTACAGGCCTTTACATTATCACTTGTGAAAAGAGATAATATGGCAGCGCCGCGTTTGAGCGACGAATTTGACAAATCGACCAATCAGGTGCTCACTTCTACTTTGTAAACACGAACTCGCCATCTGTAGGCGAAAAATGGTACTAGTTCCCTAGTGAATAAGGAATACGTATGAAAATAGGGCAACTCCCTGTCATTGTTTTTACCAAGAAAAAGAATATTTTATTAAATTTTTCGGCCTTTAAATAATAATCTAAATGTTGATACTCGAGCTCTAGGCCACATGCACATATGTATAATGATGAGAGCCTCGTTTCTTTTGATGTCGTTTATTCCCCAGTATACCAGTTGATCATGCAATAGAAATAATTATGTCAAAATGGAATTTAATAAAAAAGCACACGACATTAAGCAAAGAATATTTCTTGGAGGTGATACGGTTTTGTATTAAAGAGAATCGATTTTTCAAATACAACTCCAAAATTTATGAACAACGTACAGGAATGCCTATGGGATCACCAGCATCTCCTGTCATAGCAGACATTGTGATGGAAGAGTTACTGTCGAAATTCGAAGAAGAATCTCCACATAAACCACGGTTGCTCACAAAATATGTGGACGATTTGTTTGCTATAGTAAAAACAGAAACGATCGAGGACATGCTAAAAAACCTTAATGCATACAATAAATCCATAAAGTTTACACTAGAGATTGAAAAGGAAGGAAAACTGCCGTTTCTAGACACCCTAGTAATTAGGCACAAAAACCATTTAAATTTTGATTGGTACCAAAAACCAACTGCTTCTGGGAGGTTAATAAATTTTAATTCTAAACACGACAAACCCACAATAATAAATACCGCCAAAAATTTCATTAGACGGGTACTTTCTATCAGTGATATGACATATCACAATAAAAATATCAACGCAATTAAGGAAATACTTGAAAACAATGAATTTTCAACGCGCTTCATAAACAACTGTATACGAGATTATTATACCAAAGAAAGAAAGAAACAACCAAGAAACGACATAAACAAAATATATAAAACAGCCGCTTATGTACCTGGTTTATCCAATAGGTTTAAATACGCCAACATGTATGACAGGGAAAAATACAAAATTGCTTTTGTGTACAAAAATACTTTACAACGGATATTCAGCAACACCAAAAGTAAAATCGAAAAATACGAGAAATCTGACGTTATATACAAAATTAATTGCAATGGTGACGGGTCCGACGTATGCAACAAGGTATATGTGGGGACTACTAAATCAAAACTTAAGACAAGGATTTCCGCCCACAAATCAAATCTTAAAAATCGTGACCACTCTAATGATAAGAAAACAGCTTTAGCACAACACTGCAAAACGACTGGGCATTCTCCGGATTTAGAAAATGTAGCAATACTACAACAAGAAACTCATTACAACAAACGCTATATTTTGGAAATGCTCCACATTATTAACACTCCGAGTGACATCCGTATGAATTTTAAAAGTGATACTGATCACTGCGCTCACGCCTACAGAAAAATCATCTTGGACAGCAACAAAAACCATTGCTGAGAGACAACAGCTCACCTGCTGCAAAATCATATACATACACTCTTTTATATATAGTTATACTTATTTTGAGCGCCTTAATGTTTATATACACATCATTGTTTCTTGTTAGTGTAAAAATTTGTTTACCATTACGGTTTTCCCAATTATTTTCTATATATACATATTTATGTATGTACGCACATATGAATTTTTGAGAGTCGCTCTCTGCTTATGCATACATAAATCAATGTATATATTGTTGTTAGTTTAAAAATTTGTTTACAATAACTGTGCATATAATTATGTACTAAAAAATGTTTGTTTATTGTCCCTCTCTGTCTATTATTTTGTTTTGTTAATTTAGTCGATCTAGTGCAGTGAAGAATGTAAGTGTGAGATAGGGAATTGTGCATTTAAATACTTTTTGGTTGCTTGTTTTTCCGACAGGGTAGGAATATGATGTATTGTGGAACGATCCTCCGTCATCCCTTGTCAAGGTTGGTTTGGAGACAAACCGGTTTCGGCTAATATGCGCCATCTTCAGCGTCTTTTTTCGTTCTGAGTTATTTTGTGTAAGTTCGATAGTACTTATAGTAACTAACTTCCATCGTTTGGTCACGTACTTCGTGTTCGTGTGATGTGTTCGTGTGTTCGTGCATTCGTGCGTTCGGGCGACGTGCATGCGTGTGTGCGTGCGAGTCTGCGCGTTTAGGTATGTAAATCTATTTTTGTATCCTCATTAAACAGGCAGGTAAAAGTCCGTTATTGTCCTCTTGTGTGTTGTTTTGTTTATGTCGGTTTTAGGTTTTTTGTCCTCTTTTCGGTATAATAGCTTAAGCGGTTCGAATAATGTATCTGATGCGGTGTTTATTTGTTCATTTATTATTTTACCTACGAATGTCTTCTGTTTGTATATCTCCATATTTTCTAATACGTTAAGTCGTTTTCCCTTGTGTTGTATGTGGAGAATTTTAGCTGTTTTTCCTATTTTCATGGGTGTACATTTGTTTTCTGCCATGTGGTTGGCGAAATTTTATTCCACTGTCGTTGATGATTTCCTTATTTTCTTATTGTAATCTCTTACGTGTTCTCGATATCTCGTCTTGATTTGGCGTCCTGTTTGTCCTATATAGCTATTTTGGCATTCGCAAGTCAATTTGTATACGCCTTGTTTGTCAAAGGGGTCTTCCTTGTTAATGTTGTTTCGTAGAAGTTTTTCCATGCTGTTCCTCGTTTTAAATGCTGCATTAATGTTATATTTTTGGAAAACTTTAGCCAACTTGTAAGATGTTGCTCCGGTATATGATAAGACTGCCCATTTCTTCTCTACCTTTTCTTTGTTTTCCGATTTCCTTGAAGTTATGTTTTTCTGTATTTTCTTCACCAAACTTTTTTGATATCCGTTGTTCTCCGCGATTGTGTATATTGTGCTGAGTTCCTTGTTGTAAGCTTCCTTTTCTAACGGGGTCCGTTCAAGTCGTGTTAATAAATGTCTGAAAGCGGCATTCTTGTGTTGTTGAGGATGGCTAGATTTATTGTGTATTACTGTATCCGTTGCTGTGGGTTTTCTGTATATTTCGTAAGTAAATTTGTTAGTCTCTTTGTTTATTTTAATTGTGAGGTCTAAGTAGTTGATTTTTCCATTTTTCTCTGCGTCCATGGTGAATTTTATATTTTTGTGTTGGCCGTTGAGGTATTCCAAAATTTCTTCTTCTTTATTTTCTGATATGAGGCAGATGATTTTTCGCCAGTTCTTCCATGTAACTTTCCTCCAAATGTTGCATAAATACTTCCATAAGAATGGATGATGTGGGGTTACCCATTCCCAGTCCGTGAGTTTGTCTGTATATTTTATTGTCAAATTTGAAATAATTCTGGTCCAGGGTTACTTTCAGTGTGTTTACGATCTCTGTTGCAATGTCTCTGTTCGTTTTTTCTGTCAATATTTCAGTTAGAGTTTTTAGTGTTTCTGTCAGTGGTATCGAAGGGTATAGGTCCTTCACGTCAAACGATACCAGTTTCGAGTCCTTAGATACGTTCAGGTTGTTCAGTTTTTCGACTAGTTCCGTCGTGTTTTTGATTGTGTATTTATTGGACAGGTCCAGTGTCTCGGTTAGTAGCTTATTTAGATGTTTTGATAGTCTATATCCTGGTGCCGATTTATGGTTTACTATTGGTCGCATAGTTGTTCCTGCTTTGTGGATTTTAGGTAGTGCGATCAGTGACGGGGCCGATGGATTCATTGCCGTGAGAGTGTAGGCTATCTTGTTGTCTACTATATTTTTTGCCTGTTTTATTGCACGCTTTATTGCCATTTGGTATTCCTCCGTTGGGTCCTTCCTCATCACTCGGCAGCCCATTTCTTTGACGAGTTGGCCTGTTTTTGTGGTGTATTCCTCTTCGTCCATTAGCACCGTTGTATTTCCTTTGTGTGCTTTTGTTGCTATTATTTTATTCTCTCTTAGTTTTTTCCTCAATTCTTTTACCGTTTTATATTCATTTGCTACCATTTCTTTCCATCAGCTTTTATGCTCTTTTCGATTATGCGTCTGCATAAATGCCTTGCGTGCTCCTGTTCCTCGTTTGGTATTAGTGATATGGCCACCTCCGTGTCCGCAATGGTGTTCTCCACGTCTTTTTTCCTATCGTAGCTTTCGATGTTGTATTTCAAACCTTTTTGTAGTAGCTGTGTTTCCTTGGCGTTGATTGGAAGATTTGTTAAGTTAACAAATCTTGGATGGAAAGATGTTTTTTCCTGCTGTGGGCCTTTTTTGTTGTTGTTTTGTTTTGTGTCAAGGTCGTCCAGTTTTTTGTTGAGTTTTTTATACTTGTTTTCCATGGCTCCTTTGATCTCTTCCTTTATTGCATCTAACGTTTCCAGAAGGGAACTGACTGGAATGATTCCCATCAGCTCCAGATGGATGCGTAGTAATTCCTGATTCATGCGCTCCTTCTTTGCGTGTTGGTTCCTGATCTCGCATCTAATGAAGCTGTTCTCCGCTTTCCTTATAATTTTGCGTTTATCCTCGTTTTTCATTTTGTGTCCTATTTGCGCGTATTTTGGAATAAGTTTGCTCATTAAACATTGTTTATTAAACCATATGTTGGCTTTGGTTGGCATCTTTCCATCCAAGATTTGTTAACTTAACAAATCTTCCAATCAACGCCAAGGAAACACAGCTACTACAAAAAGGTTTAAAATACAACATCGAAAGCTACGATAGGAAAAAAGACGTGGAGAACACCATTGCGGACACGGAGGTGGCCATATCACTAATACCAAACGAGGAACAGGAGCACGCAAGGCGTTTATGCAGACGCATAATCGAAAAGAGCATAAAAGCTGATGGAAAGAAAATGGTAGCAAATGAATATAAAACGGTAAAAGAATTGAGGAAAAAACTAAGAGAGATAAAATAATAGCAACAAAAGCAGACAAAGGAAATACAACGGTGCTAATGGACGAAGAGGAATACACCACAAAAACAGGCCAACTCGTCAAATAAATGGGCTGCCGAGTGATGAGGAAGGACCCAACGGAGGAATACCAAATGGCAATAAAGTGTGCAATAAAACAGGCAAAAAATATAGTAGACAACAAGATAGCCTACACTCTCACGGCAATGAATCCATCGGCCCCGTCACTGATCGCACTACCTAAAATCCACAAAGCAGGAACAACTATGCGACCAATAGTAAACCATAAATCGGCACCAGGATATAGACTATCAAAAAATCTAAATAAGCTACTAACCGAGACACTGGACCTGTCCAATAAATACACAATCAAAAACACGACGGAACTAGTCGAAAAACTGAACAACCTGAACGTATCTAAGGACTCGAAACTGGTATCGTTTGACGTGAAGGACCTATACCCTTCGATACCACTGACAGAAACACTAAAAACTCTAACTGAAATATTGACAGAAAAAACGAACAGAGACATTGCAACAGAGATCGTAAACACACTGAAAGTAACCCTGGACCAGAATTATTTCAAATTTGACAATAAAATATACAGACAAACTCACGGACTAGGAATGGGTAACCCCACATCATCCATTCTTATGGAAGTATTTATGCAACATTTGGAGGAAAGTTACATGGAAGAACTGGCGAAAAATCTGGGGGTAAATTTTTATGCCAGGTATGTAGACGACATCATCTGCCTCATATCAGAAAATAAAGAAGAAGAAATTTTGGAATACCTCAACGGCCAACACAAAAATATAAAATTCACCATGGACGCAGAGAAAAATGGAAAAATCAACTACTTAGACCTCACAATTAAAATAAACAAAGAGACTAACAAATTTACTTACGAAATATACAGAAAACCCACAGCAACGGATACAGTAATACACAATAAATCTAGCCATCCTCAACAACACAAGAATGCCGCTTTCAGACATTTATTAACACGACTTGAACGGACCCCGTTAGAAAAGGAAGCTTACAACAAGGAACTCAGCACAATATACACAATCGCGGAGAACAACGGATATCAAAAAAGTTTGGTGAAGAAAATACAGAAAAACATAACTTCAAGGAAATCGGAAAACAAAGAAAAGGTAGAGAAGAAATGGGCAGTCTTATCATATACCGGAGCAACATCTTACAAGTTGGCTAAAGTTTTCCAAAAATATAACATTAATGCAGCATTTAAAACGAGGAACAGCATGGAAAAACTTCTACGAAACAACATTAACAAGGAAGACCCCTTTGACAAACAAGGCGTATACAAATTGACTTGCGAATGCCAAAATAGCTATATAGGACAAACAGGACGCCAAATCAAGACGAGATATCGAGAACACGTAAGAGATTACAATAAGAAAATAAGGAAATCATCAACGACAGTGGAATAAAATTTCGCCAACCACATGGCAGAAAACAAATGTACACCCATGAAAATAGGAAAAACAGCTAAAATTCTCCACATACAACACAAGGGAAAACGACTTAACGTATTAGAAAATATGGAGATATACAAACAGAAGACATTCGTAGGTAAAATAATAAATGAACAAATAAACACCGCATCAGATACATTATTCGAACCGCTTAAGCTATTATACCGAAAAGAGGACAAAAAACCTAAAACCGACATAAACAAAACAACACACAAGAGGACAATAACGGACTTTTACCCGCCTGTTTAATGAGGATACAAAAATAGATTTACATACCTAAACGCGCAGACTCGCACGCACACACGCATGCACGTCACCCGAACGCACGAATGCACGAACACACGAACACGAAGTACGTGACCAAACGATGGAAGTTAGTTACTATAAGTACTATCGAACTTACACAAAATAACTCAGAACGAAAAAAGACACGGAAGATGGCGCATATTAGCCGAAACCGGTTTGTCTCCAAACCAAACTTGACAAGGGATGACGGAGGATCGTTCCACAATACATCAATTGTGCATTTATTTATATATTATAAAAAAAAATATATATATATATATTAATGTAATTTTTTTGTATAATATTTCAGTCCTGAGGATGGTCTCAAATTGAGACCGAAATATCGACAAAATAAAAAAATACAATTAAACACATATGAGAAACTAGCAAATCTTGTTTCATTATACATATGTGCATGTGGCCTAGAGCTCGAGTATCAACATTTAGAAAAAGAATAAGGAGATTATTCGGGAATTATTGGCGAGCTGTGCACACGCACAAAGTAAGAAAAAAGAAAATAAAGCAAATTATTAAAGTACCAAAATTATCTCAATCGCATAAGCCATTCGTTTTTTATTAGAAAGGACTTATTCTCCGACTTAAAAACTAAAAGTCCATCTATTTCTCTGTATTAGATCTAGATAGATATCCTGACAGGCAGATCACTTATTCATACCCATATGGGAATATTGTTGCAGTTTGTTTATGCAAAATTTGTAGCATAAGTAAAATATAATGTCAAAGAAGTATACACTTTTGTATTGTAGAAGTCAATACGAATCGACTGGTACCAAATTTATCTCAATCGCATAGTCCACCCAATTAGTAGGAAAAAAAAAATTAAGGAGCTCGCCTCCAATTGGGAGTTAGTGTATTATTATTATCTTTATTATTAAAAATATATATACGTATATGTGTATGTTTTTAAAATCTCTTACCAGCCGCCTTTTCCTTTTTTTGCTTTTCTTTCTGTTGATGAGGCGTTTTCGTAGCTGATTCTCCAGAATGTGCTGTAATGGGTGATGCAGTTTGACCAATATCCAACGATTCCCAATCCATTCGCCTCTTTCGTGTTCCACTATTAGAATAAATGGTTTGCACGTCAATTATTTGAGGTCCAGGTGATCCTTTTGATTGTTCGTCTGAAAACAATATGTATACAGAAGTATTTTACTACATACTCGAAGTATCTGAATATGCATAGGCCAAAACTAGTAGAAACTTTTGAAATTAAATTACTCTTTGGAATAAATTTTTTTCATCTGTGGGTTCTGAGAGAGGCCATGAAGGTATGAATTAATAAATTAGTTTACTTAAAATGTTGTGCAAATTTACTATCATAAAGGGCTGCAAAAATCCACGGCTGAAACTTTCAAGAGGTTGCTGCCTGGGCAATGAACCTTAGTCTCTCTTCTTGGTGCCTGGCTTGCACCAGAGAAGACTGGGGAGGGGGGCTGGTTTGCTCGGAGGGATTGCAGAGGCTAGCTACCGCGGCGTGTTGGATGGGCTCGAATGGATCGGAATACCTCCAATCATTCGGCGCTGGATCGAGGACCCCGGAGTTGTCGGACGGTGGCGGATGGGTGGGGGATTTCGACGATGTCAAAGAGGGCACATAGGGGCACCACGCAAGGGGGAGTACTCTCACCCCTGTTGTTCAATCTAGTGGTCAACAAGAACTCTTCGTAAAATATACAAAATAATAAAACTTGCGAAGTTTTGCATTCCTAGTTTAGTATAACGCCTCCAGTACGATGTTAGTAACACTAAGGACCATATGTGGTCTATGTAAAGGATCACTGTAATCCCGCCAACCCACTGTGGTCGCTGCCATAGGCCAAAAATAAAAAAATCAAAGTCCAAAGTTTTCCACCAACTATGTTGTTAGTATATCCTATAATATCAGGCTTTTAAAAGGTATGCTTGTTTTTGTTGTGTTCCAACTGTACTCTTTAAAAATAGCTTCAAAAGAGAGATAATATTATTAGTTGGTTTTTGCAGTGTGAGCAGGTTGAAAACAAAGTGAAAATTTAAACAATTTAAAATCACATAAAGTTTCGTTGTATTGAAATAAATTAAAATGAATATTGAAGTGAAAGGTATTTACTTCATACTAAAATAATTGCAGTGTCTTTAGCTTGTTGAATAAATTTTTTTTAATTAAGATTTGTATAGGTCCATTGTTAGTGTTTATTACCACAAATATTTAAATTTCAGCTAAACTATTAGTTGTGTTCCCCCGTAATTCCTCTCTCGGGTCTTTATTCTTAATATTAGTCAATGTTTTAAGATTATATATTGTTAATATCAGCTGCCACCTAGTGCCACTAATTATATTTTGCGACAGCTTTCTGATGTGTATTGTGAACTTTTTATGCGGTGTTGTGGCTATGTTTATTTACTCGTATGTTTTGTGTTGCTGTGTTATTGTTATGTACGAGTATGTAACGCAATGTGTTTTATTTTCTCATGGGATTTTAGTAATTGTAATTACTTAATTTTATCTATTATACATTGCAATAGGCACATCCTTCCAATGCGAACTATCGCGCCTGTATATTTTTGATATTTGGTGCTTGGAATGCGGTTCAAATATAGAAAGAGCTAACAAAATATATAATATTTTGAAAAATAATATTGAAGATGAAGGCTTTACATTTGAAGCAAGCCAATTGGAAAAATTATTAAAATACAATTGCAAAAAATTTTGCGAGTTCTGGCAAAAATGCAAACGTACAAAAGTAAAAGTTCTGCAAACATATTCAGACTGGTTTATCCAAAAAGACTCCATATTACTAGACCCAAAAGCATCTGGCTCTAAACAAAATCGGGGACGTCCTAGACTAAGTTTATCAGAGTGCTCAACGAGAACAAAACGTCGACGAGTGGCAGAACTATCTGAAATTGATGCATCCGCTGCCGATGATTTACGTTTTGCTACCCAACAAGCGAACCCATCGATTTTGCCAGAAAATATAAGTGAAGTAATATCACTTTTAACGGATGCAAGTCTAACAAAACATCAATATTTGTTAATAAGAAGCTTTGTGAATAGTAAAATTGACGTTAATTTTTTACCTAGCTACGATAATATTTTGAAAGAAAAAAAGAAAAGTTACCCAGACGAAATATTTGTCAGCGAATCTCACGCCGAAGTTGAGCTGCAAAGTCTATTGGACCACACTGCTATTCGGATACTAGAATTACAAAACGAAGTGATAGATGAAGTTGTAGACGAGTCTGTAAACGTCCTTACACTAATAGGTAAATGGGGGTTCGATGGTAGCTCAGGACACAGCGAGTACAAACAGAAAGTTGGAAACGCAGATTTGGATGATAGTAACTTATTTGTCACGTCATATGTCCCGCTTCAACTTGTCACAAAAGCAGATGAGGGTTGTAGTACAAAAATAATTTGGAAAAATCTTCGCCCATCGTCCACCCGCTACTGCCGACCTATCAGGTTTCAGTTTAAGAAAGAGTCCGTTCAATTATCCATCGATGAAGAGATATATTTCAAGGAGAAAATTAAAAAGTTAATTCCCACAAAATTTGATACAATTCGGAAAACTATATATATTGAACATATTTTGCAACTTACAATGGTAGACGGCACATGGTAGGGCATGTCAAACTTCATCCGCAAAATGTTACATATGTGATGCGAAACCCACAGAAATGAACAATATTGAAAAATGCATACAAAAAGAGGTAAAAAAAGATCATTATGAATTTGGATTGTCACCGTTACATTCATATATTAGATTTTTCGAATATTTTCTTCATGTATCGTATAGACTTGAACTAAAACAGTGGCAAATTAGGTCCGTAGAAGGAAAAGAACAATTTCTCAAACGAAAACAGTTTATTCAATCACAGTTTCGAGACAAAATGGGATTAATAGTTGACAAGCCAAAAACTGGCGGTAGTGTGTCATCTAATGATGGAAACACGGCAAGAAAATTTTTTAGTAACCCTGACTTGTCTGCTGAATTAACAGGTATCGATAGAGATGTTATTGAGAGATGTGCAACAATATTGCAAGCTTTGTCTTCAGGGTATAAGATAAATGTCGCGAAATTTAGGAATTATGCTCTGGATACTGCTAAAGAGCTGACAAAGCAGTATTCGTGGTACTACCTTCCACCTTCAGTCCATAAAATTTTAATTCATGGTTCTCATGTTATCGAGAATGCACTGGTATCGATTGGAGAGCTTTCTGAAGAAGCCGCTGAGTCTAGGAATAAAGATATAAAAAAATTTAGACTCCAGCATACGCGTAAAACTTCACGCGTTTCAACAAATACGGATTTGCTCAATCGTTTACTTCTAACTTCGGACCCTTTTATAACGGAACAGAGAAAATTGCAAAATAAGAACAAATCAATTTTATCCAAATCGGTTTTTGATTTGCTTGATTAATTTTGAAATCCATCGTCATTAAATATCATTTATTAAAAGTTTTTTATTATTATTTTTTGTATTATGTATTGTGACTTATTATGTTATGAACATTTTATCTTAATCTCTTTTGTAAAAATAAATCTTGTTAAAACCATTATTATAATTATCACGTCTTTATAAAGCCATGACCGAATTTCACGTTGATATCCTTAATGAAAGTATTTTGGCAGTTTTTCGAAGTTAAAGGGCGAGCGGAGGGAGGGCAGTTCGGAGGGGTGTAGGCTCGACCATTTCATTTCTTATTGCTTGTCATAGCATAAGAAAACTTAGAAAAAAATTTCACATTGATATTCCCACTGTAAGTATTTTTGGCCACTCGCTCCATATAAGCCCGACCACTGTGCAACCTAACCTAATATGTATCAACTTAAGGCCATAGATTTCAATTAATTTATATGTTAATAGAGCTTTTTGGCCGGTCGAAAGAAAAGCAAACGAAAAGTTTCTTTTATTCTCCTACGCGTTTCGGCGTTGTCATCGCCTTCCTCAGGGAGTCTAATTTATTTGAAATTGTAAAAATTAAAAAGTACACAACACATTAATATTTAAATAATTACAATTAAAATTGCTTGATAAAATACATACATACATATAGTGTAATTTAGAAAACATTAAGACGACATTTAAAATGACTTACATTTAAAATATTTAAAATACACTTCACATCACAACTATAATCAACATACGTCTACTACATAAATATTGCACTTTTTATCTCCTTCATTGTCATTCGTTCTCGTTATTGTTGCTCTGTAGGCGCCACTTATGTTGTCAACGTCTTCCTTAAAGTTCATTGCGTTTCTTATTCGTTCTTTCCAGTGTCAATCTTGTTTTTGTTCGTCCCTCTATGTCCAATATTCTTGCATTGTCAAAGTCTGCTGTATGTCCCGTATTCGTTAAAGGCGGATTCATCGTTCGAGTTCTGAACTAAAGTTGAATTTGACTTAACTAATAAAAATAGTTCAGAACTTTTCGGAATTCCTCTCACACTCCGAAACCACAACAACAACCACATGGCAAAAAAGTTCTGAACTCGAACGATGAATCCGCCTTAAGTGTTGCGCTAATGCTGTTGTTGATTTTTTGTTTCTTACGTCTGTTTTATGTTCTCCTATTCTAACACCTAGTGCACGTTTTGTAGTACCTATGTACGTTTGGTTACAAATCTCATCTTTATTACCTTTGCATCTAATTTCATATACTACGTTGTGTTGTTGTTCTTTATTAATTTTGTCTTTTGTCCTACTAAATATTTTATTTAGTGTGTGTAAAGGCTTGTGTGCAAATATAAGTTTATCGTTTGGTATACATTTCTTTAAGTTTTTGTTGTCTGTTAACCCCTGTATATATGTCACTCCTCTAAATATTTTGTTTGTGTGTTTGTTCGTTGTTTCTACGTCTATTGTGTTCGTTGTTTGCATACGCTTTGTTGTTGTTATCCATCTCGCTATTATTTTTGTTGGATAACCATTATTGTGTAGAATGTTTTTGATTTTCTTTTCATTGTCATTTATGAACGCCTGGTCGCTCAGTGCGTAAACCTTCTTTATAAAGTTTATTGATGTGTTTTCTTTTTGGGTCCAGGGGTGGTTAGAATGATAATTGATCATCCTCGAGGAAGCTATTGGCTTCGTGTACCAATTAGTCAAGAGTTTGTTATTTACTTTATGGATTTCTATTTCTAGGAAGGCTATTTTGTTATTTTTTTCTTTTTCTGCAGTGAATTGAATCCGTTTATGTTGTGCATTAAGTACTGTCAGTATGTCTTCCACGTCCTTAGTTTTTACAATAGCGAAAATATCATCTACATATTTCGTTATGTATTTGATATTTATGTCTTTACTTTTCAGTTCGCCTATGGCGTCGTCAAGAATTTGATCCATAACAATGTCGGCAATCGTAGGTGATAGGGGATTACCCATAGGCATACCATGAATCTGTTGGTACACCGCCCCGTCATAAATAAAGTAATTATTGTCTCTTAAGCAGAAATCTATAATGTCAAGGAATTGTTTTCTCGAAAGGTTGGTTTCTTTGTGTAAGGATGTCCATTTCTGCATAATTGTCCGTATTGCTAGGTGCACTGGGATATTGGTGAAGAGGGAAATTACGTCAAATGATATCAGTATTTCATCTTTTTCTATTGTCAAGTCTTTTAACTTATTTTTTAATTGCAACGAATTCGAAATATTATAGTCCTTGGAGATTAATTGTTTTAAAATTTGTCCTAGGTATTTAGAGAGTTGGAGGCACGGTATATTGGTAGAGGCAGAAATAGGTCTAAGAGGTGTGTTTTCTTTGTGGATTTTCGGTAGTCCATATAGTCGTGGGGGTATAGCAGCTGTGCAAGTCAATTTATTTTTCTCTGTAATATCAATACTGCCATGTTTGTATAAGTCATTGACTATGGTATTGTTTTTCCTCATTAATTTTTGCGTGGGATCTACTCTCATGGTTCTGTATGTGTCTTTTTCGTTAAGGAGTTCTATCATTTTGTTTTTGTACTCTGTATTGTTCATTAGTACTGTCTTGTTACCTTTGTCAGCGTTTAAAATAGTGATCGAGTCCTTGTGTTGGTGTATTAGTTTTTTGGTGTCTTGAAAAACTTTAAGTATAAATTTATCCTTATCACTATTCTTAAATTTACTCCTAAAAGACTTAACTCTAGAAGCTATGTTGCATCTTGCCGTGTCTTTCTCCTTGTCTTCATTTATTGTTTGTATCCCTTGTTCTATTTCTGCGATCAGTTTTATCGGTGACATTGCTTTATTCGTTGTGGGTAGGGCAAATTTGTTTCCTAATGAGAGGAGCCATCGTGCCTCCCTAGGAATTGTTAAGTCGGTGTTATTGACAAACCAGTCACCATTCATTACGAAACCATATTTATCAAATTTGTTGTCTATTTGTGTTTTTAATTTCTTATTTAAGTTGTTATTCGTGTTAGTCGCAATGCAGTTTAGGAACTGTTTTTGGTGTTTTTCTACCGAATCATAATCATATTGATCTAGTTTAGTGGTTAGATCCTTTCTAATATAGTTGATGCTGGTTCGAATTATTTTAATTTGGATATTGGCCTCCTTTATTTCCAAGTTCAATATTTTTGTGATGAAGTTCTGTTCAATTTTCTGTAATTCCCTTTTTGTTGTGTCTAATATAACCTACTTTCATAAAGTTGGACAAATTTATTTTATTTTTTCAATGTAAAGGAATCAGGGCTGCAAACCACTCAAAAATCTATGCAGTTAGGTACAGTGGTTCGAACCACTTAGAAAAAAAAAATCCGCGTGTAGCACAGTACACGTGATAGAAGTGTAATTATCAGGTGGTATTCGGTCCGAGAGAAAATAAACTAAAGAAAACACTTGTATTTGCCTTGAGCGTGCAATATCGAATGAATCTTGTCGTTCTTATATTTTCTTTCTCAAATCAAGTATTTACGAGTTTTTATCTCGATTCTTATTGGCTAATTTACTTACAAAGAGTATTAAGGAACTATTCACAATAAGCATTACATGGTATAACACTTATAACAAAACCTAGTTAACATTATATTCAGGCAGGTTCTGTAATTCACTTCCGAGTGAATATCCATTAAATTCACTGTGAATCCGAATCCCCCTGTTCTGTATTTCACTTTCACTGTTTCATTTTCACATTTTTTTCTAAAATGAACTTTGAGTGAATTCGAATGTTCCAGAAAACGAATTCACAAAAAACATTCGTTTAGCATTCACGTCATTTGAATTCGTGGATGTTGTACCGCTAACATGTAAGTTATTTAAGTCGCAATAAAATTATACTAATTTAACTCATTTTATATATTAAAAGCTAATAGTTAAAATATTTTTAATTTTTCAGGGGTAAACACAAGAATTCGCGCCAGGAGACGATTCTATTGCAGTTTATGGAAAAAACTTCGGACATAGCAAAGGGTTTTACAAAGGGCGACAAGGTGAAAATCGACGCATTGTGGACGGAGGTGGTCAGCGAGCTAAATGTACATGGTCCTCCACAGAAGGATGTATCAGGGTGGAATAAGGTTAAATTAATTAATTGCATTTTTAATAATTCTTTAATTAATTGCATGTATTTTCAGGTTTGGTTAGATTGGAAAAATTTTATAAGGAAGAAAGATGCTCACAATAATAAAGAGGCACGAGCAACTGGTGGTGGCCCGTATAACAAAGATGTGTTAACACCAACAGAGGACGCAATTGCCCGTTTGTGCAACATTTACAAATGTGTAGAAGGTGTCCCAAAATCGAAAATTGTGGTGCAACCGATAATGACACACTCTCAGAAACCTCATCTGATGATGAAAATCGACCATCCACTAGCAGTGCTATTCCGGCATCTCGCTTGCAACGATCCGAACCTGCTGTGGCCGATTGCTTAAGAGCAAACATCGCCGAACAAACAAACCACTTGAAAAATGTTGTGAACGGTTTGAAGGGAGTAATAGAGGCGAATGTGTGTGTGAGCGGCGCAGTAGAAAGCCTGTGTGAAGCCGTAAAAGAAAGTAATCTTTCTATAAATGAAGGCAACGCGGAAAGAAAAAGACACAATCTCGAGATGGAAAGACTACGTCAAGTAGAGAACGAAATAAAACAAAAAGTGATTGATTTGGCTGAAATGAAAATGTATTTGAAATATAATTGCCGCAATACAAATAAGATTATTATACTCAGCTGTACTAGTACACAGAGTATTATAGTTTTAATCACATAACTGTGGATTGCAACAGAATGAAATAATCGAGATAGATATAGACTTATATATATCAAAATGATCAGGGTGAAAAGAGAAATCGATTGAGCCATGTCCGTCCGTCTGTCCGTCTGTCCGTCCGTCTGTAAACACTCTAACTCGCGCAAAAATTGAGATATTTTGATGAAAATTGAAAAGCAAGTTGGTATCGAGACTGGGACGGTTGGTATTGAAAATGGGCGAAATCGGACCATGACCACGCCCACTTTTCCCATATAGAAAAAATCGGAAATATGGTACGGTTTTATGAGTCATAACTCAGAAACCGTTGAAGATATATCGATGAAATTCTTTACGCGTGATATACTTACTTAGGCAAATGTTTGGACGAAAAATTTCCAAAATCGGTTGACGACCACGCCCACTTTCATATATGTATATTATAAAGTGACCTAATAAAAACATTTTAAGCGATATCTCTGTCAAATATAAAGATATATCATTGAAATTTTATAGCAGGAGTCCAACTGCGGACATAAAACGAAAAAACACAAATTTTGGAAAATGGGCGTGGCACCGCCTCTTTTTAGAAACAGGAATATACGAGATTTCTGAGCCCATAACCCGACTAATAATTTATACATAATGACGAAACTTGGTGTGTACACTTTTATTACTTGTGGTAATACATGTTGAAAATTTTAGCGAAATCGGTTTGACGACCACGCCCACTTTTATACATGGGAACTATAAAGTGGCCTAATAAAAAACATTTTAAGCGATATCTTTGTCAAATATAGAGATAATTCATAGAAATTTTGTGGCATCAGTTCCACAATAGACCGGAAACAAAAAATATAAAAATTTTGGAAAATGGGCGTGGCACCGCCTCTTTTTAGACAAAGGAATATACGAGATTTCTTAGCCTATAACTCGACAAATAATTGAGATATTATAACGAAACTTGGTTTATACACTTTTATAACTTGTGTTAATAGACACGCAAAAATTTATTGAAATCGGTTTATGACCACGCCTACTTTTTAACAGATATTTCTGGAACACTCTTTGGGAATGTGTAACGTGACATCTTTGTAACTAGAAGTCAAAAAGGAATGAAATTTTGCACAAAGAATAATATTCATATGCTTAGTTGGATGACTGATAAAAATGTTGAAAATGGGCGTGGTTACGGCCACTTTATGCGGCACTCGCTTTTTATAAAATACGCCGTGTTTTCATGAAACGCAAGCAAACAATGAAAGCATACAGCTGAGTATCTAATGTTCGATTCCACTCGAACTTAGGCTTCCTTACTTGTTTTTATTTTATTTACATACGTACCTACATTTGAATTCTCTTTTACTTTTTAACACGCTTTTATTTATTATGCATATGAAATGTGATTTTTTTTATTAGTGGAATGTGTGTTATAAATAAATACATACATATATGTTTTAAAAAACATTAAAATAAACAAGTTTAAATTGGATAAGTATATGTATTTATATGTACATATTTGTTTTGCACTTCCGAATTTTATGAATTCCTATGGAGGAGGGAGGCTATAGTTTCTCTGATTATTACAGCTTCGTCATCAAGAGGAGTATTATTTGGAATTTCTTCTGCGACATAAGAAACATCTTCCTCATTTGTAATTTGAACCACCTTTTGCGGTTGGTATTGAAGAGTGCGGGCTAAGCATCTAAATCGACTTTTTAAAACGCCTATTGTTCTCTCAACCACGTTGCGTCCTGAGCAATATTTTCGATTAAATGTATGCTCTGCTGTATTAGCTTGTGGAGTCCTGAATGGAGTTAGCAAAAATGGTTGCATTGGATATCCAGCATCGCCCAAAAGCCAACAACCGCGTTCTCCATTGTCGTAACGTCGTTGAAAGTGCGCGTTTGCTCTACTTAGGGTCTTTTCACATTACTCGGTACGACATCGGATCGACATTTTTTGCTCGGTATTTCAGCTTACAAACATCGAAATTTGCAAAACAAAATTTTTAACTTCAACAAATCAAATACTTTTTGGTTGCTTGTTTTTCCGACAGGGTAGGAATATGATGTATTGTGGAACTTGACAAGGGATGACGGAGGATCGTTCCACAATTCAACAAATCACTCAATAATAACAATAATGTCTTCTAGCGAAGACGAAGACATTATAACTTGCTACATTTATAACCGAAACTAGTTTTTTACTGACTTTGTTCTTCTTCTTTTATTACGCCGCAAAAATGTATGCAGTAATTCCTCAAATTTTACTGACCGGTCTTACCGCGTTGCGGTATACCGAAATTAATCCGCTCCGATTTCATGTATGCAACACTAATGTGAAAGTGCCAATTGAAATACATGTGGTCAGTAAGGTTTCGGTATACTTTCGGTAAAAACCAAAAATGTCGATCCGATTCCGCACCGAGTAATGTGAAAGCGCTCTTACTAGGCATGGGTAACACTGCGCTGCGCCGCGCAATTGTGCTGGCGCCAACCCTGGTGTTATTGCGCTAACTCCGATTTGGAAAATGCGCCAACTCAATATAGCGCCAACTCAATGTAGCGCCAACTCAATGATGCGCTGTTGCAATATAACACTGACTCAATTTCGTGCGCTAACACCAGCACCAATATAGCGCTAGTGTAAAGTGGCACCACCACAAAGCCAATAACAGCACAGCGTATATGACACCGTCACAATTATGTATGCTAACGTCAATACCGAACCATCGCTAATATGAAAGGGTATTGATATTTTACTTTCACAAATAAAGAAGACAAAATTGACATTATCTGTGAATAGGAGAGAAAAATATAATACAAAATAAATTAAATAAAATATTTATTAGCATATAGTATATTTTTGTTACGCATGGTAAATGGTAAGGGGAAATTTCGATATAATGCGCCCGGACCCGGAATCTTTCTTTTTAATAGGGTTGAGCCGACCCTCGTATTTCATAATGAAGATGCCGAAAAACGGGATGCCAGCATATTTTCACAAATATTCGCAAATTATTTTTAAAATTAAATTTAATTGTGGCACTATTATTCCGCCAGTGTGTATGTAAGCAGAATTGCGCTAAAAGAAATAAAACGGATATAGTAGACAGTAAGAAGCGAACAAGTGTTATTTATCGATTATTCCATGGCAATTGCGCTAAAGGTGTTATTGCGCCAGAACCGTGCGCGGCGCCACGGTTGGCACTGGTGTTATTGTATCAGCGCCAAAAAAATTGCGCCATTACCCATGGCTAGCTCTAATACTCCAAATCAACGCATCGTGGCTTGACCCAGGATGACGACAATCAACAGCTCTAATAACCATATTATAGTCACATAACTGAAAGCAAAAATTTTTTACATACATATTAGTAAATTCATATTTATGTACATACCCTGCAAAAAAATGTGCGATTAATACCGAACGATATTTGTCCCGGATTGATCTCTTTCGAGAACAATCGGTCCACAATTAGTCCCCGATTGTTCCCGTATGGGTATAAAAGTAGACTAATTGTAGACCAATTGTTCCCGAACCGGTATAAATGTAGACTAATTGTAGACCAATTTTTCTCTAACGTGTATAAATGTAGATTAATCGCTTTCATCCCGAACGGGTATAAATGTATATTAATCGCTTTCATTCCGAACGGGTACAAATCTAGATTCCTTAAATGTAGAAATTTTACAAAAATATGCAATGTATTTAAAAAATTGTAGAGCAATCGGTAAAACGAACACCCTTTCTTTTAATAACAATGATGAATAATAATTTTAACAAAATTTTACCTAAAATATTCTATGAAAAAATCCTTTACATTACGCTCATATAATGCATACTCAAACCTTACATTTTTTTTTATTTATTTATTGAGATTTTTTTTCAAAAGTAAAACATTATATAATCTTTATTTATATATGCATTAACATTTATAATTTTTTAAAGATTGTTATTAAAAATTGCCTTGGCGAACAACTTGGAAAAATCTACATTTGTACCCGTTCGTGCTAGAAGCGATTGATCTACATTTGTACCCGTTCGGGATGTAAGCGATTGATCTACATTTGTACCCGCTCAGGATGAAAGCGATTGATCTACATTTGTACCCGTTGGGGATGAAAGCGATTAATCTACATTTATACCCGTTCGGGATGAAAGCGATTGATCTACATTTGTACCCGTTCGGTATGTTAGTGATTAATCTACATTGGTACCCGTTCGGGTATACAAGTTGAACAATTAGTCTCTTTATAGGACATGCTCGAACAAATGCGATCAATTCACTCCATATAAAGGGATGTAAAATTGTATTAGTCGCATGCTCCCTTGCGATTGATCCCGGACACGTCCCGGATTAATCGCATTTTTTGCAAGGTATGTATATACATTAGAGTGGCCCTTATTTTCGTAAGTCGGAAATTTGCAGGTGTTACCCCCTGATATGTTTTTGTTTAATAAAAAAATAATACCCTGAAAATTTTGGCCCGATTGAACAACTCTAACCTGTGCCACAACCAGTTGAAGTTGAAAAATTGGCAAAATCACTTTTAGTAAGCGCTTCTTTTGGCTATGCCGTGATAAATTTTTGTATGTGCGTAGGTATACCCGAAAACCTAACTCTGAGATGTTTACAAGTTTAAACTTGCATGAAATTAATCAAAATACGTTTGTATTTATATGGCCGTTTTAATTCTAATAATTGAGGCCGCTTGAAGAAGTCTGATGAGGGGATGTGGTGGTCTCCGAAATGGATCCATAACTTCTACCAAAAAAAATTTTTTTCAATTTTTCTTCATTAAAAATGGCCAATACCTCATTTAAATTCACTTAATCAAAATACTTTTATTATTTTACAATTGTTTGAGTAGCAAGAATCGTAGAAGATGTATGTACGTATGTAGATGACATTAAATTTTGGTTCTTACGTATTAAGCAACATAGTACAACAAACAAATCAAATATTTCACTTAAGAATTATTTATTTATTTAAAATCGTAGTCTATATTATTTTCTTCCAATACAATAATTTTAAAACGTGCAACTGGTGAAGTCAGTTAACTGAAGCACATGCCACACATACCTTTTTAGCATATGCGAGACAAATTAGTTTTTTACAAACATAGCAAAAGTGAGTATCGGCATTGGGAAAGTTTGTGTCCGTATCATGGTCATTTTACGCGTAGTCAGTGTTACTATCGTTTTAAAATGATTCAGAAATATAATATCGAGACGATCCAGCACTAGTCATGATAGAGTCCTCAATGTGGAGACCTCATCGTCGGGGTGTTATAGGGTTAAAGTAGTCTACAAAGCTACAGCTATGACAATTTTTTGCGGGTTTTACTATGTGGATATTGGTCTTTCATTCTGTGTGAGAATTAAGTGTGTTATAGAAAAAAATACCAAAATTGTCAGCAGCAAACGCTGGCGCAGTGAAATAACTCCCAAATAAAGTAACTCCAAATTACACTGCTCTTCAAGCGCTTTCAATGGACTTTCAAGAGAATTAAAGTTCTGAATTGTATTTCTTATTTGTGTATGCATACACTAATAGAGGGCACTTATTTTAAAAAATTCCCATATAAATATGTATGTATGTACGAGTATATGAAAAATATACATTAAAATTTCAATTTCCTCAAATTGTTTGTATACATATATGAGTAAATAAGGATCCATGACATTTCAGTACTTCAATATATAGAATATCAATATCTTTTGTTTATAAATCATTTATTTGTGGAGTCTAATAAATAACGTTGTATCTACTAAAATTCAAAAATATAAGAGGATTCGTCCAATATAAACGTCCACCGAACCATATAACACTTGGTTCATTATTTCAACACACTGTGGCACGGGTTAACGTTGACCAATCGAGAAAATATTAAACAGGGCATATTTTCTTCGTACATGAAACCATTTCAGGGGGTAACGTCTCAAAAAAGCAGAAAAAATTTTTTTCCATTGGCTTAAGGGCCACTCTAATATACATACATATCAACATGTATGTATGTATATGGATGTGTGTGTAGCTTTTATATTTGTATACTTACGTTCATGTTGAAAAAACCTTTGCGATTATAAAATAGGTAACTGTCTTCATACGGTTTGGTCATTTGTATGTGCGTTCCGTCAACGCAGCCAACGACTCCAGGAATCCCAAAATTTCGCTGGAAATGTTGCTTTGATAAAGCCATTTCACTTTCAGTCATTCGCAACTTAATCCACCGGTGACACAAGTATTTTTCCAAAATCTTCAAAACATGTTTTAATACCTTTGATATCGTACTTCGTCCCATTGCGATATAGCTATCCTTGCCAACAGACTTTTGGAAACCACCTTCGGCTAGATATCGCAACGTTGCAGACATTTGCAAAGGCGTTGGAATTGATGTCCTTCTTATATGTGGTTCAATGATATTTAGGAGCATAATGTTATGTTCAGACACAACCTTAATTGAACATTAAGAACCTTCATTCAATTTTCAAGCCCAATGATTCTCAATTTACCATACAAAAATTGACCAAGTTAATGCTTCATTAGAAATTAATGAGTTGTTAATGAAGAACAATTCTGCATGCAACCCTGTTAAAAGGCTTGTTTCATAAGTAAAATGAAATGTCATGAAAAGAGAAATGTGATTAGCGTCAGTGTCCACTAAACAGGTTGGTTCGTCAGATCAGCTGCATTCTTGTTCTTCTTCATCACCTACCAAATTTGTTTTTATTTCTGCTTATTTTATACATGCATTCGTGTTTACGATTGGTAAAAATTGTGAGATGAATGTCAAATTATTTCGTCCTCCTTGCAATTTTGACATTTAGGTCACGAGAGTTTGATATTCAGCTCACGGCGTGTATGTGTGTATGTATCTTGAGCCGACCTGTTAAATGGGCCAAGTAAATTAAATATGTCTGAACACCAAATCTAAAGATGCTCAATCAACCCCAATTGACTTAATTAATTTTTATGTCTGAACATGATATAACAAATGCTGCTTTGTTGACACGGTAGTTGGAGACGAAACTAAAACAAATGTGGCTAAGAAAGGAGCACATTGCAAATCATTACACACTTACACAGATTCAGGCACTTCTAATGGATTTGAGTGGTCCCTAAGTATTTTTCTATTAAGAGCTGCTTCTGCATGTCCTTCATTTTCCATTAAAATAACTGAAAGTATATTTATTGCCGACATTTCATAATTTTTTTTTATTTTGGCACCAATTTAAATATTTTAATTCAAAAATTGACAGCTGTCAAACGTGAAGTTCATTTCTGGGATGAAGTCAAAACGAGATACAGAATGAACCTAAAATTCGGTTTTCAGAACAACAAAATTAAATTCACTCGTTTTGAGATTCATTTTCATTTTCACTTCCACTCGAAATCCAGAACCTGCCTGATTGTGTTCACACTAACGTACATCATAACCAAACTACTTAACTTAGGCACCCCAGCTAACAATTTTACCAGAAATCTGTTAGATTTCTATCAGATTGTCGTCAAAAAACTCCGAAATCAATAAGATTTCTGTACGACTTCTTCAAGAGAAACGTATGAAGACGTTAACAGGAATTCTTACAGACATGTCTTGGGAAATTCTGTGTTTATAACCGACGATTCGGAGAGATATCTAACAGATATCTGACGAAAAATCGTGAGGATTTCTAATTTAAATGCCAAAGAATCTCATCGATATCTTAAACATATCTAAAGAAAATCGTGCAGGATTCTGCAATATTTTCCGACGAATCTGATGCATATCTTACAGTTTTATAAATAAAACTGAGCTAAAGTGTGGTGTCACTTGCTAATTATTTATGATTTAATATTTCAATGGATAAACATATGTACATATTTAAGTAATTAGGTATCTACTATATTAATAAAGCATAGAGACGGTCGAATATTTCAATGGCTTACAAAAATGGTTGTATCTACGATCATCTAGAACGTTTCTCAGAACAATTATAGCACTGTACATTAGGAACGATCTTAATTCAGTTGCTTTCCATCTATCAAACTCGTCAAGGCTTCTAGGAACTCCATTGAATTCATGGCAGAACTGCTTGGATAAAGAAGATCTGAAATTTGTCTTAATTTGTTACTTTGAAGTTTATATATTCCTCCTGTTCCTTTGATCCATATATTTATAATCTGTTTGGTAACTCCTAAGCATACGACGTGCATATAATCAAGTGGAAATTGTGTAACACACCCAACGCCAACAGATTCTAAAACCAGGGGTTCTAAATTTAAGTGGTGCTTAGGATAATCTCTGTTTTTAAAAGCCTCGTCTGACAGTAAAATTGCACTAGTTTGTGGGAATATTATCCTTCCACTAAAATGATCACCTTTTTGTATACATTTTGTACAAGAGTAATATCCCGAATGTGATTTAACGTTCATCAAAAATGCTCGAGCAGGTGCATCACATACAAAATGTCCCACCTCAATATCAAAATTTTTATTTTGGAAATAAACTCCGCTTTCTTTTAAACTTAAGAGGTCATCAATTACACTTCCGCCGAGCTCAATCAGAGTCGTTAATAAGTTTTTCGCGTTGCGCTTGACCCGTTGTCTGAAAGCCTGACGCGACATATTGCTTATCTTTAATTATTAGTTATGAGTTATTAATTATTAATTATATATTTTATTTAATTCTGTTGTATTTATTGTTATTTATCGAAAAAGTTTTATAATTTAAATAAACTATAAAGTCTATAAGTCTATAAAAAATCGATAAGATATGTCTACATAGTCAACTTTATACTAAGATTTTTTTCAGAATTGTCTGAATCAGAAATTGTCTGGTAAAATTGTTTGCGGGGACGTATGTCTACAGAAGTTAACTTCTTACATTAAGCACAATTATAAAGAAAACATCGGAAATGATGCATAAGCTTGTTACTTTGTGTTAGTTTTATGAAATTGTTTTAGCCATGTTTAATTAATTCAAATTGAAGTGGCGTATCCTATACAAATATAAAGCTTATGGTTTCAGATAAATTGCATAAAATGGTATACTTTAGTAATAAGCAGGGATAGGATTTATAGGCACTTAAACCTGAGAAATAGGCAAATTTAGTTTTAAAAAAAGGCAAAAAAAGGCATTTATTTTTTAGTCTTGTTTGGTACATATTTAAGTATGAGTGTACAATGCGGCAATACTCGATATCGTCGTACCATACGAAAACTAACATCATATTTTTTGTGGCTGACGAAAAGTAAAAAGTTCGACTTTTGGCCGACGAAAAGTAACAAAATCGAGTTTTGGCTGACGAAAAGTTACAAGTTCAACTTTTGGCTGACGAAAACTATCAATTTCGTTTAAACAACAACAATTTTAATGTAAAAACAGTATATAATTACTGATACTTTTCGTCAGCCAAAAGTCGAACTTGTTACTTTTCGTCAGCCAAAAGTGAAATATGTTACTTTTCGTACAGAATTTTTTTTGATAGCTGTCGCCAGAAATTTTAAATATTTTAGTTTTAATATGGTACGACGATATGTACAATGTACATTGTAAATACATGTATGCATATATGTACATATGTATATTCAAAAGTATTTACATATGTATACTGGTTGATTGCATTACCCGCTGGTGCTTTCATAGTAGCACAATGCCATTAAATGCATTTTGAAATTTTCGGGCAGCAATCTCATGCGATTATCCCGAAGCATTGCTTTAAAAGAACTAAATGTCCTCTCAACATCTACAGAAACCAATGGTGCCCAATTCAAAAACTCAACTTCATTTATGGCTATATTTTCTGGCAATTCCACAAACTTTTCACCATTCACAATGGCGGCAACTTTTTTGATAACTTGCAGGCCTTGATTCGATTGGAATACTTTATAAAATTTTTCCAATATAATTTTAGCTACTGGTCCCTTGGCCTGTTTTAAATTGTTTTCTATGTTGTTGAGAACTGCCAATGGATTGCTGATAGGTTCACCTACATATGTAAATACAAACCAATAAATTAGAAACTTTATATATACGAGTAAACACAGGTATAAGAATAACACAATACCTCTTTTCTGAAGCATTTTGAAAGCATTTCCCTCGCTTAATAGGAAACCAAAATTTGCCTGTATATAAGCCAACTCCTCTCGGATGCCCTTATTTGCAAACAATTTCTTCGCAAAACTAATGCAAGCCGCATTGTCATCAATACCTTCAACTATTTCTTTGATCTCGTTGAAGTTTTTTGCAAAATAAGATGCTGCCTCAAGCCATGTTCCCCAGCGCGTTAAAACCTTTGAAAGCAAAATTTTTTTAATCACTCTATATGCATATATTTTTAATATTTACAACTTACAGGTTGAGGAGGTAGAGGGAGATCCGGTTGCTTTTCTTTAAAAAAACGAATTCTTGATGGGCTTTTTGAAAATACTTTTTTTTATATTAGCGATTAAGGAGTCAACGTTTGCGTATTGGATTCGAAGTTTTTCGCATATCCTCTGAACTCCGTGAGCAATACATGTAATATGGATTATTCGTGGGTAAAATAACTGAATCCCTACTACGCTTTTTTTCATATACGGTGCGGCATCTGTTACAAATATCAGCACTTTGTCTCGTTGAACTTCTTCTGGCCATAGAAGCTTCAAGGAATTATCAAAAAGCTTAGCAATTTCTGAGGCATTTACTTTTGGAATTACTTCGGAGGTTAGGAGATACCCTCGACCACCCTGAGGCAAAGGACCAACAACAACATTGCAGACATATCTGCCGGCTTTGTCAGTAGACTCATCTATTGATACGAAAATACTGCTATCTCCAATATTCGACCGAATTTCTTCCAAAACATTTTCGTAAACTTCCTTTAAATAATGTTTTCGCATAGTTGATTGATCAGGAACCTTCTTCTGTGCATATTTTGCCATAAACGATTTGAATTCCGTGTGGTTAGCTTTAATAATGGTATATCGCAGGCTACCATCATTTTGGTGATATCTCGGAAAAATTCGTTTGAATCCGGTGTATTTAAAAATGAGGTAACAGGTTGCACCTTCGTAGAAAGTTTCAATGATACAGCTGTTTTGTGCTTTTCCGTTTGTAGGTGTTGTTGAATGTGGTGTTTCTTGTCGTGATTTACTTTAATTCCACAGTAAACACAAATTAATATTTTTCCGTCAGTCGTAAGTATATTTGACCCGAATTCCTTTATATAACCGTTTATTTTTACGGAATTATAACAAATTGCCTTAGGCATTTTAATTGTTCGTAAAATACACACTCGACTTTGATATACACACACAAATTTGAAATTGCAAACAACAACCATGAAGCAAATAAAAGGAGATCGCAAGTCAACTGAAATGTCATGGAAACAGGAATGTACAAGAATTTGACAGAACTTTAACCCATTGAAATGCTAGTGTTCGTGTGTTTTTGAAGATGGAAGAAGAAGTCAGCTGATCACTCCTTCCTTGTTCCTTCATGACAACAACCGACTTTTCATGTCGGTGTTCACTGCGACAAGGAATTCACAATCAGCTGATAAGACAAATTCCAGTTTTGTACAACATAAACTCGTGGTAATGAATAGATAGTGCCGTTTACACGTAGCAGATTTACTTTCAATACTTAAACAGTGTAAAACTTCACAAAGATAAATAGGCAAAAAAAGGCAAAATTTTACAAAAAGGCAGAAAAAGGCAATATAATCAAAAAAGGCACAAAAAGGCAATTTAAAAATCATAGTTTTAGTGTAGAAATACATAAAACGCGCGATTCTTTAATTTATATATAGATACGATGAAGCAGAAAAAATAGGCAAATGCCTTAAAATCCTATCCCTGGTAATAAGTAATATATTAGAAATATAACAAGTAAGAGTGCGGCTGTCTTCGGCCGTACCGAAAGACTTCTTACCTTTCATGAGTGGGGAAATGAAAAGCTACCTATGTATGTATGTATGTATGTACATAGTCTGATTTTATATAATTTAAATTTTGTGGATTATTTATGGAACGATTTATTAGAAAAAATGGTGTCTGGGCTAATTAAATGGAAGAGTTATACGACAAAATGTGTATATCTGAACAATCGGTTGTCTGACAGCTATATGTTATAGTGGTCCGATCTTGACAATTTTCGGTAACTCTATTTGGGCCGATATGGGTACAAGTACTTTAAAGTTTCTTGTCATTATCTGTTAAAATGGAGAAGTTATATCCCAAAATGTACATATCTGAACAATCGGTTGTATGGGAGATATATGTTATAGTGCTTCGATCTGGACAATTTTCGCTTACCTTGTTTGGGCCAACATGGGTACAAATACTTCAAAATTTCACGCTTTTAGCTGTTAAAATGGAGGAGTTATACATCAAAATGTGTATATCTGACCAATCGGTTGTGTGGCAGCTATATGTTATAGTGGTCCGATCTTGACAATTTTCGGTAACCTTCTTTGGGTCAATATGGGTACAAATATTCCAAAGTTTCGTGTCCTTAGCTGTAAGAAGGGAGAAGTTATACTCCAAAATGTGTATATCTGAACAATCTGTTGGGAGCTATATGTTATAGTGGTCCGATTCGGCCAATTCCGGCAAATGATCGATTGAGCAGCAAAACTCACCCGTTTTCCAAATTTCAATCAAATCTTCCAATCAATCTCAAAAACTGAGGGACTAGTTTGCGTTCACACAGACGGACGGACGGACAGACGGACATTGCTTAAACGACTCAGCTCATGATTCTGATTATATCGGTATATATATTGATGGGTCTGTCACGCCTCCTTCTAGTACTTTCAAGATTTGATTTTCGGCACAAAGTTATAATACCATTTCATTCTCATGAAAGGTATAAAAAAAGGTTAGACTTTTTTAATCCCCACTGCTGTAAATATCAATATTAGTTAATATGTTGTATTATTTTAGGCTGTGATGAAATTAAATATATAAATACATACAGTACCCGGATTCTAGAAATCGCTATCGCCAAAAATATCTAAATTGGTATCAGATGCGCCTAAAAGTATGTAATTTTTTTATTTGTTAATATCGCCTCAAGCTACAGAATGCTGGCCGCATTGATCAGTCAGTTTTGTATAACAACATTTTGCCAGATATTGCATATTTTTAGGCGCGTCTGATATAAATTTAGCAATTTTTGACGATCTCATTTAGCGATGGCGATTTCTACAGGCAAAGCTAATAAAAGCGTGTTAAAAACCACTCATATTTCTGTGTAGAATAACAACGAATGAATCAGTGGAAAGTATCGTCTATTTAAAATAACAATATTTGCAATGAAAAACATAAAATTTAAATTCCTTTTCCCTCTCCTTTTCCCTCTCCTTTTCCGTCAACAACTTTCATTTGATAACAATATTGCTCAGAAATATTTCTGGGTTATCCAGTAGGGCGGAGTGAATTGAGGCTTTTTTTGAAATCATTATTGCTCTACCTGCAGAAAGTTGCCTTTCTAGTACAAAAGTAAGACTGGAGCATTTTGTCCATTCTTTAATGGAATTGGGGCACCTCCAAATAAAGGACTAGACCAATAATATTTTGCAGTAGCCATGGGTAATGTGGCCGCTGTGGTGCAGTGGGTAGAGTGCTCGCCTGCTATGCCAGAGGTCTCGGGTTCAAACCACGGTCCGAGCCAAACACCAAAACAATTTTTCTAATTAGTAAAAATCCAATTATTGGGTTTTTTATGAGCAGCGGTCACCTCTCGGCAGTGGGCGGCATACCCTCCGAGAGTATTTCTGCCATGAAAAAGCTTCTCATAAAAATGCAGTACCTGGATGACCGAGCTTATCTCGAGCTGCCATTTTTTCGCAGGTCCTCGCAAGCGAAATAAAAAGTTAAAATAAAAAAAATTAGTGTAAAAATGAAACGTTTCAGAAGTTTGCGCCCGAGACCCCTTGTATACTAAATTTCATGAAAATTGTTGAAGCCATTTGTGAGATCCAGAACTAAAGTAAATCCGACTCGCTTGGCCGTGATACCTCTACCTTTTCATGTCCTTCTCCCTCTACTTTTCTTTTTCCTTTCTCTTTATCTTTCATCCGTTTCCTTTTCCCTTTCCTTTCCCTATCGCTCTCCCTAACCCCTCCTTTTCTCTCACCCTCCTATTCGTTAACCCTTCCCCTCTCCCAATCTCTTTGTCACTCCTTCCCCCTCCCATTCTATATTGGTTTCCTCTCCCTTCTCCCTTTGCCATTTCCATACCATTCCATTCGACTCTTTTTCCTTTTCATGTTCCCTTTACTTAGGGACCCAGGTTGAGCATTACATCGAAGAGATCTCTTTATTGAAGCCATGATTCCCAATTTTCGGAGTAATCTATGCTTAAGTCCCCATTAAGACTTTTAATTTGATACCCATATCGTTCAGAGACATTCGAGGGTGATCCGGGTCCACGTTTTGACCCATATCTGGGGACCCGGCCTAGGCATCACAATTAAAAGAGTTCTATGTTAAAGTCACCATCAAGACCTTTCATTTGATATAAATATCGCTCAGAGACATTCTAGGGTCAACCGGATCCACGTTTTGACCCATACCTGGGGACCCGGCCAAGGAATCGCAATTAAAAGCTTTCTATGTTAAAGTCACCATCAAGACCTTTCATTTGCTACCCATATCGCTCACAGACATTCGAGGGTAATCCGGGTCCACGTTTTGACCCATATCTCGGGACCCGGCCTAGGCATCACATTTAAAAGAGTTCTATGTTAAAGTCGCCATCAAGACCTTCCATTTAATACCCATATCGCTCAGACATTCGAGGGTCATCCGGGTCCACGTTTTGATCCATATCTGGGGACCCGGCCTAGGCATCACAATTAAAAGAATTCTATGTTAAAGTCACCATCAAGACCTATCATTTGATACCCATATCGCTCACAGACTTTCGAGGGTCATCTAGGTCCACTTTTTGACCCATACCTCGGGACCCGGGCCAGACATCACAATTAAAAGAGTTCTATGTTGAAGTCCTCATCAAGACCTTTCATTTGATACCTATATCGCTCAGAGACATTCGAGGGTCATCCGGGTCCACGTTTTGACCCATATCTGGAGACCCGGCCTAGGCATCACAATTAAAAGAGTTCTAAGTCGCTGTCCCCATCAAGACCTTTCATTTGATATCAATATCGCTCAGAGACATTCCAGGGTCAACCGGATCCACGTTTTGACCCATACCTGGGGACCCGGCCAAGGAATCGCAATTAAAAGAGCTCTATGTTGAAGTACTCATCGAGACGTTTCATTTGATACCCATACTGCTCAGAGACATTCGAGGGTAATCCGGGTCCATGTTTGGACCCATATCTCGGGACCCGGCCTAGGCATCACAATTAAAAGAGTTCTATGTTAAAGTCACCATCAAGACCTTCCATTTAATACCCATATCGCTCAGAGACATTCGAGGGGCATCCGGGTCCATGTTTTGACCCATAACTCGGGACCCGGCCTAGGCATCACAATTAAAAGAGTTCTATGTTAAATTCCTCATCAATACCTTTCTTTTGATACCCATATCGCTCAGAGACATGCGAGGTTCATCCGGGTCCACGTTTTGACCCATGTCTCGGGACCCGGCCTAGGCATCACAATTGAAAGAGTTCTATGTTGAAGTCCTCATCAAGGCCTTTCATTTGATACCCATATCGCTCAGAGACATTCGAGGGTCATCCGGGTCCACGTTTTGACCCATATCTCGGGACCCGACCTAGGCACAACAATTAAAAGAGTTCTATGTTGAAGTCCTCATCAAGACCTTTCATTTGATACCCATATCGCTCAGAGACATTCGAGGGTCATCCGGGTCCACGTTTTGACCCATATCTCCAGACCCGGGATAAAAGTGAGTAAAAAAATTAAATTTTTCGAGATTTTACCCCCGAAGCTCCCTGCATTCCAAATTTCATGAAAATCGTTGGAGCCGTTTTCGAGATCCTGATTATATATATATATACAAGAATTGCTCGTTTAAAGGTATTAGATTAGATTCGCCGTTCGGAGCCGACATAAAACTGTAAGACCACCCAATTAGTAGGAAAAACAAAAAGGAGCACACCTTGAATTGGGAGAGAAGCTGGGCCATAAAACTCGTCAGAGTTATAATAGCGCCATTGTATTATTATTATGGGTAATGGCGCAATTTTTTTTGGCGCTGATACAATAACACCAGCACCAAGCGTGGCACCAGCGCACGGTTCTGGCGCAATAACACCTTCAGCGCAATTGCCATGGAATAATCGATAAATAAAACTTGTTCGCTTCTTACTGTCTAACATCCCCGTTTTGTTTCTTTTGGCGCAATTCTGATTACATACACGTGGGCACAATAATTGTGCCACAATTAAATTTAATTTTAAAAATCATTTGCGTATATTTGTTAAAATATGCTGGAGTCTTCTTTTATTATGAAAGTAAAATATCAATACCCTTTCGTATTAGCGATGGTTCGGTGTTGGCTTAGCATACATACATAATTGTGACGGTGTCGTATACGCTGTGTGTTATTGACGTTGTGGTGGCCCAATTTTACACTAGCTGAGTTCCCGTGGCAATGATCCAGATCCGGATACGAATTAAGCAAGCAAATGCACCAACAATTTTGTGATCATGACATTTATCTGGATCAAAAATATATATTACAATCTATATGGATCCGAAGTTGATCCAGATAATTAACAGGATCACAAAATTGTTGTTGCATTTACATACAAAATTTGTATCCGGATCTGGATCACTGCCACCGAACTCACCTATTGAGTTGGCCCTATATTGAGTTGGCGCATTTTCCAAATCGGAGTTAGCGCAATAGCGCCAGGGTTGTCGCTAGCGCAATTGCGCCGCGCAGTGCAGTATTACCCATACCTATTTTGCAGTCTTACTTTTGTACAAGAAAGGCAACTTTCTGTAGGTAGAGCAATAATGATTTCAAAAAAAACCCCAATTCACTCCGCCCTATTATCCAGGTCCACATTTTCACCCATATATGGGGATCCGACCTAGAAATCATAATCGGTACATATCTGTGCAAAAGCCTTGCTCAACACCTTTTATTTGATACCAATATTGCTCAGAAATATTCCGGGGTCATTCGGGTCCACGTTTTGACCCATATCTGGGGACCCGACTTGGAAATCATAACGAGTAAATCTCTACGTAAAAGCCATGTTCAATACCTTCTATTTGATACCAATATCGTCCAAAACATTCAGGGGAAAGCCGGGTAAACGTTTTTATCTTTTGCTGTTTCCTGTTTGCTATTTCCGTGCAACGGGAGAGTACCTGCTATTTCCTTTTTAAAATTTCACTCTCCATAAAACCTCTGTATCGACGCCTAAGAAGTTAACTTCAAAAATCTGTACCGGTACTAGAACCAGTTCAAGAATACCTCTGAACCACCGCACAATGGGAATTCATGGCCAAAAATAAAATCAAAATTAAAGTAGTCGTAAATCCATTTTTTTAACAGAAATCAACAGATATTTTATAGGAAAAAAGCTGTAAAATTTTCTGAGTTCCGTTTCGTTTAGCCGTACAGGGTGCCCAAATTTGAACAAAAAATGTGCCATTTGAATTATGAATTATATGACCTGATAGAAAATGCTCTATCTAAGCCATTTATTGACGCATATACTTGGGTTTGACATTCAAATATACACCCCGATTCTAAACGAAAAATTCTCAAGGATTTTTCCGCTTCTCCCTGTTCCCTTATTCTAAACACAAATTCCTTGTGGATTTTTTCGCTTCTCCGGCTATTCTAAATGATGTTCGAAAAAGTGAAAAGCGAATAAGGAAGAAAAGTAGGTATCACGAATGAAAATAAAAGGAGAATTTATGCAATTATTTTGTGAGATTATAGAAAATCAAAAACAATTTTTCAGAGATGCAAAGACGGTCACATAAAAAAAAAGAATAAGGAAGAAAAGTAGGTATCACGAATGAAAATAAAAGAGAAATTATGCAATTATTTTGTGAGATTATAGAAAATCAAGAACAATTTTTCAGAGATGCAAAGACGGTCACAGAAAAAAGTATTTATGAAAAATTTCAGGGACAAATCAAAAATAATTTAGATAAATTGGGATTAAGATTTTCAATATTTTTATCAGTCATCCAACTAAGCATATGAATATTATTCTTTGTGCAACATTTCATTCCTTTATGACTTCTAGTTACAAAGATGTCACGTTACAAATTCCCAAAGAGTGTTCCAGAAATATCTTTGTTAAAAAGTAGGCGTGGTCACAAACCGATTTGAATAAATTTTTGCATGTCTATTAACACAAGTTATAAAAGTGTATAAACCAAGTTTCGTCATAATATCTCAATTATTTGCCGAGTTATAGGCTAAGAAATCTCGTATATTCCTTTGTCTAAAAAGAGGCGGTGCCACGCCCATTTTCCAAAATTTTTCTATTTTTTGTTTCCGGTCTATTGTGGAACTCATGCCACAAAATTTCAATAAATTATCTTTATATTTGACAATATATCGCTTAAAATGTTTTTATTAGGCCCCTTTATAGTTCCCATATATAAAAGTGGGCGTGGTCGTCAACCGATTTTGCTAAAATTTTGAACATGTATTACCACAAGGAATAAAAGTGTACACACCAAGTTTCGTCATTATATATCAATTATTTGTCGAGTTATGGGCTCAGAAATCTCGTATATTCCTGCTTCTAAAAAGAGGCGGTACCACGCCCATTTTCCAAAATTTTTGTGTTTTTCGTTTTATGTCCGCAGTTGGACCCCTGCCATAAAATTTCAATGATATATCTTTATATTTGACAGATATATAGCCTAAAATGTTTTTATTGGGACACTTTATAATACCCATTTATAAAAGTGGGCGTGGTCGTCAACCGATTTTTGCAATTTTTAGTGCAGACATTTGCCTAAGTAAGTATATCACGCATACCAAATTTTATCGATATATCTTCAACGGTTTCTGAGTTATAACTCATAAAACTCAAATGTTTGCCCCTTAATAAGTGGGCGTGGCACCGCCCATTTTCCAAAATTCGCTTTTTCGCGCCGGCGCGCCCGCTCCAAATCTACAAATCACAATCCTCATTCAAATTAATTTTATTTAGTTACCTTAATAGCGCTGGCTGAATGGAATAAATAATCTAATTTCGACCTTAAATTGTTGAAACTTTTTTATTTACAGCAAAAAACAATTGTTACCTAAACTAAAATTTAAAATAAAGAAAATAAATATTAAATAATATACACAAATCCATATGGGCTAATCCTGAAAAAGTCAACCAAATGGTCCGAACTTTTTTTTTTGGTATTTGTTAGTGAAGATAATACATGTATATGTTAGAAAAACATAAGCATTTTCTATTCGTTCTTAAACTCAGGCTGAGAAAAATCGCCAAAAAATAATTTTCACTAAGGCTTTTTTATTAGCAAAGTATCATTTTTTTTCTTCGCGGGTTTAGTTTATTGAAAAGAGAGTTATGTTATTCTTCCATGCTCTAATGATTCTACTTAGAACGTAATTTAATATAAGAGTATAAAATTTGCGAAGCTAGTAAGAATAAAGGAGTTTTTTTACTTTAAATTTTCGCTTATCATTTTGTCGCGTGCGTTACCAAAAAACTATATAAATAGTTATTAAACCTAGGAAACCACTTGAAATAAAAAGAAATTTCAATGACAAAGTAAGCTTGTGTACCTTTTTCCAAAAATAAAATCAGTGTTGTCCGAAAGCTGAATGTTACCACTTTATGTGTGTCTTAAATTTGTCGCGTGCGTTACCAAAAAACTATATAAATAGTTATTAAACCTATGAAACCACTTGAAATAAAAAGAAATTTCAATGACAAAGTAAGCTTGTGTACCTTTTTCCAAAAATAAAATCAGTGTTGTCCGAAAGCTGAATGTTACCACTTTATGTGTGTCTTAAATTTGTCGCGTGCGTTACCGTAAGTGTAAAAATTCAATCTATGTATATATATAAAAATGAATCACTATCTCCTTGGTCATCGCATCACGCCTGAACGGATGGAACGATTTCGATAATTCTTTCTTTGTTGAGTTTAGTATTGTCTGGAGAAAGTTCTATTGGAAAATAATTTCAAAAAAGTTAAAAGGGCGTGGCACCTCCCATACAAACAAAACGCTTCATACTGTATACGTATTTCTGAAAATATTCTTTGTAAGGCTTAGAACTTTGGATGATATACTAACGAGATGCCAAGCTCACAAATAGAGATGAGCGTTATTACAAAAAAGGGCGTGGCACCTCCCATATACCCCAAATTTTTTATACTCAATATCTCTGGAAGTGTTCATGGTAGGACCCTGGAAATTTGTAGGGACATAAAAAATGTCAAATGGGAGCTATTGGAAAAGGGGGCGTGGCATCTCCGATACAAACTTTATCTCTCTAAGTTATGGAAAAGTATTCCAAACATTATCGGTGGCGACTTTATTGAGGTTGCTCGAACAGCTTATTCGCCGAAGAAAAAATTTAAGTACAACGTACCTAGTTTTAAGTTATTTTTTACTTATTCTATCAAAATACTTTAAATGTACTTTTTTATTCATTCTTTGCTAAAAATTCATTAAAAATGAGAATTAAAAAAAAAATTTTTGTTTTATATTTTTTTATTGGGAAATTTTGTCGCGTGCGTTACTGTTACTATTATAGTTCATAAACAAAATTAGAGAAATATTTTTAAAATTTCGTAAATCTACGAACCTAAGGTAGTCTTCGAACTTCATTTCCTCATTTTTAGTAAATATGTTATTGTGCAAAATTCGCTAAATTTTGCATACTTCCAAACACATTAAAAAATAACTTCTATTTTTTGTCGCGTGCGTTACCACTATATATTTGCGTGTATATCAGAACTTAGTGCTGGAAGCGATATCGATATAATATCGATTCATCGATGTTTTTGAACTTTTTCGATATATCGATATTTTTTTCCGATATTCGGTATATCGACGGTCATGGATCCATCACTGATAAACGCGGAAAGAAGCTGGTAAAAGGCAGCATTGCCGTTTTGTGGGTAATTCCCCAAATTTGGAGATTTTTTTAAAAATTGATTCCTATGTAGAAATTCCTGTATTTAAAAGGAATGTAAATACGAACATTTTTTTTAAATGTTCATTGTAGAATTGCAAAATCAAGAAAAAACATTTTAAATTTAAAAATTTTTATTTCTATTTTAAGCACTATGAGATTTTGAAGCAAAAAGATGTTTTTTCCATTCATTTTTATTTTTAATTTAAACATTTTCTTTTTAAATCCCAAATACATTTTAATTCCAAAAATTTCATTTTTAATTTAAAAAATTCATTTCTAAAATAAAATGACTTGGTTGAAAACGTGCATTATAAAAATAAAATTTTATTTTTGATTTATTTTCTCTGAGTGTAAAAGGTATTTAGAATGCGTTATTAATTTGTCTATTTCAAACCTTTTAGTCTCTAACATTGTTTTTTAAATAACTTAAATGCGAAATATTTCAGTGAACCACTGTAATTGATACCTACTCTTTCTGGCTGGAACAGAATTTACCTTTATTTTTTTTTTTTTTTTTTGATTATTGAATTCCCTTTTCAAAAAAGATTTCTGTTGATAATAAATTGAAATATTTAGTTTAAATGTTTATTTAGTTAATTTTTAGAGTAATATAATGACTGTCACTCTCATTCAATTCAGGGCACAATAATGAATGCAGACATTTCGAAAAATAAAGCTGTTATATATAGATATGTTAAATTAAGGTTTATATAAAGTAGAGCTCTCGATTTTTTTGAACATTTTCGAGTAGCCCAAACAAATGCTGTTCAAATTCTCGAACACTTGTTTGTTTGTTTATTACCCGTATGTTTGCACGGGCATTTGAAGTTTGTTTTTTTCGTTTGTTTATTTTTTTTTTGTTGTCTTCATATGAATTTTTTTTTATTTTTGTTTTCCTGATACAAATTTTTTTGTCTGTAAGCTCGAATGCTCGAATGTTTGTACGGGCATTTGAACAACAAACGAGCCTCAGACAAATTCGATCTTTTCGAATTGTTTGATACCCGGGTATCTAGAGCTCTAATATAAAGGTCGATATATCGATAATATCGATGTTTTTTCTCAAAAATATCGAAAATATCGATACTCGTAAACATCGATGTTTTTCCAGCACTATCAGAACTTAACTGTTACTCCAGCTTAAATTTTCTCGTGAATGTAGTACTCTGGTAGTGCTTTGCATTAGATAAAGTTAACATGTAATCCTCTCGTTGTTTCCCTCCTTTATTAACACGCTTTTATTAGCTTCACCTGTATGTATGTATGTATGTATGTTTGTATGTATGTATGTATGTATGTATGTATGTATGTATGTATGTATGTATGTATGTATGTATGTATGTATGTAACTTCATCCCATCCTAAAAGTTGCAAACGTTTAACTCAATTATTATTGTTTTGAAACATTCACTTTACTTTTATTGTGTTCTCTCCTCTATTATTTCTATTCACCTCCGGATTCGAAACGTGACATCAACATGGGATTCAACCCAACGACATCATATAATGAGATTCAACATTATACTCTATGCTTCATTGTGGCTTTTATGTTACCTCTCTTCAAAATAGCCTCTATGAATTTCATTCAATTCACTCCCGTATGCAAGCCAATAACAGAGAACGTAGATGAACAGAGAAGTTGCAACTACGAATAATCGTGGAAGCCAGAGACCCAACAAAATTCTGTTAGTGCATCTGGTGAATAAAAAATTTATATTCAACACAGCTGGCTGTTAAAATAACAGAAGTAGAGCGAGTTCGTCTGTAGAAAGGAATGTTATATTAAATTTCCGCACATCTGCTGATATGGCTCATTATTCCTCCCATACACCAATTCCATCGATGCACTAATTTCCCAAAACCGCTGGTGTTTTAATTATTTTCTTATCGAATTTGAATTATAAATAAATTAGAAATTAAAAAAAATCAATTAAAATTAATTTCAATTTGACTTTACTGGGACTCGAACCTGCGCATCAATGCATTTTCTGTATTAAGAACCATACAATGCACCAGTTTGCTACAACCGGTGAGTATTTTTACAATTTCCACATCGATTTTTTAATTATTTTAAAATTTTCGAAATTTTGAAAATGTAAAAACATTTTGTTGTCCATTTCATCTTGTTAATGGCCAACCCATCAACCTCGTTAATGAGCAACGATCAACCATCTCTATACCTATTCCGGTGAGTATTTTTACAATTTCCACATCGATTTTTTAATTATTTTAAAATTTTCGAAATTTTGAAAATGTAAAAACATTTTGTTGTCCATTTCATCTTGTTGATGGCCAACCCATCAACCTCGTTGATGAGCAACGATCAACCATCTCTATACCTATGCCAATGAAATTTAATTGTCACCCTCTCTGAACAAATAGATGATGCATCAATACATATGTACATATGTACATACATATGTACATCTATTGAGCAATAATAAATTGGTGGCTGCTTCAAAACCCTCACCATTCATCTTGGTGTATCGAGGCACAGCAGCTGCTAGAGTCTGATGACTGATCAACGAAAATCCTACTGTCCCCCAAACATATCAAAAAATTGTTGTGTACACAAAAGCATCTATTGAATTATAATTTTTTAATACAGAAAGATATGCACATAGAGGCGCAGGTTCGAGTCCCAGAAAAGTCAAATTGAAACTAATTTAAATTGATTTTTTTTAATTCTTAAATTTATTTATAATTGAAATTCGATAAGAAAATTTTAAAATTACTTTGCTGTTTTAGGAATTTGGTGCATTGGTGAAATCGGTGTATGTGAATAAAACTAAGAATATCAGCAGATGTGCACAAATGTAAAGTAACATTCCATTCTACAGCGCGCTGCTAATTTTTTCAACTTTTCTCTCAAATCTGCAATTCACTCAACTCTGGTAATGTTAACAAGATGCAATAAGCAAAAGCAGAAAAAATGCAAAGACAACTAATTGCTGGAAGTAAAATGAAATCCACCAAATCGCGTTGCTTTGCTTTTGCTTAACTATTCAAGCAAACACGGCTCAGCTGAAAACGAAGCGAATGGGTGAGTTTCTAAGAAAAAGCTGCTCCGCAACTGTTGAGCTGAACAGTTGCCAACAGTTGTGTAGCAGTTGAGTTAAACAGCTACGTCTTAGAAACGGTTTGATGAATTTATCAGCTGTTTGGCTTTACACAACATGTTGAGCTCAAGTAGCGAAGAAAATTTGTGATGCAAAAAATGGCGAAAAGTTGCCAACTGTTGAGCTGAGCGGAATTACTCAACAGTGCGTTTCTAAGACAAACACTCAACAGTTGTACAACAGCTCAGTCTTAGAAACTCACCCAATGAATCGTGTTCTCGTTTTTTACTCGGCTGGCTGAGTTTGCTAATTTACTTTTCATTAGCAAAAGCAAAGCAAAAGCAAATGCAGCAAAAGTAGCTAAGCAATTTCAAACCCTGGTTCAAATTCTATTTATAGCACGGTTGCCGAACTTGGTAATTACCAAAATAGGTTATTTTTCGCTGTTGGTTTCTTGGTAACTTTCACATCTGTTTGGCAATTTTTGTTTTCCAGAAGTTGTTTACTATTTTTGGTATACAAGAAAATATGGAAGTGATAATAGGACAATGAGAATATTTTGGAGCACTGACTGTTCATTGTGAATGTGCACAGGCAAATAAAGAAGAGCATATCTCCGATTAAAAACTGAAATAGTTTTGCTTCGATACACATAGTACATATTAGTTGATATTTTTTCGTTTAGGCTTCATTTTTGAGCTCTTATGACCAATGTTTTTTTTTTTTATAAGGAAAAAATGTATGTGAAAAATTAATATTTTTGGTAGAAGTTATAAATACATATGTATGTAGATCTATTTCGGAGATCACCACATCCCTTCATCAGACTTCTTTTTATACTCAGCTGTACTAGTACACAGAGTATTATAGTTTTGATTTCCTAACGGTGGATTGTAACAGAATGAAATAATCGAGATAGATATAGACTTATATATATCAAAATGATCAGGGTGAAAAGAGAAATCGATTGAGCCATGTCCGTCCGTCCGTCCGTCTGTCCGTCTGTCCGTCTGTACGCACGATAACTCGCGCAAAAATTGAGATATTTTGATGAAATTTGGAATGCAAGTTGGTATCAAGACAGGAACGGACGGTATTGAAAATGGGCGAAATCGGACCATGACCACGCCCACCTCCCCTATATAGTAAAAATCGGAAATTTTGTATCTCAGTAACTAATAGAGCTGGAGTGATAAAATTTCACCCACGTATTGACCTCAGGCCCTTATGAAGAAATGTGGTGAAATTTTGGAAAATGGGCGGTGCCACGCCCACTTATTAAGGGGCAAACATTGAAAGTTTTATGAGTCATAACTCAGAAACCGTTGAAGGTATATCGATGAAATTTGGTAGGCGTGATATACTTACTTAAACAAATGTTTGGACGAAAAATTGCCAAAATCGGTTGACGACCACGCCCACTTTTATATATGGGTATTATAAAGTGGCCTAATAAAAACATTTTAAGCCATATCTCTGTCAAATATAAAGATATATCATTGAAATTTTATGGCAGGAGTCCAACTATGGACATAAAACAAAAAACACAAAAATTTTGGAAAATGGGCGTGGCACCGCCTCTTTTTAGAAACAGGAATATACGAGATTTCTTAGCCCATAACTCGACAAATAATTTATATATAATGACGAAACTTGGTGTGTACACTTTTATTACTTGTAGTAATACATGTTCAAAATTTTAGCGAAATCGGTTGACGACCACGCCCACTTTTATATATGGGAACTATAAAGGGGCCTAATGAAAACATTTTAAGCGATATCTCTGTCAAATATAAAGATTTATCATTGAAATTTTATGACAGGAGTCCAGCTATGGACATAAAACAAAAAACACAAAAATTTTGGAAAATGGGCGTGGCACCGCCTACTTTTAGAAGCAGGAATATACGAGATTTCTTAGCCTATAACTCGACAAATAATTGAGATATTATGAAGAAACTTGGTTTATACACTTTTATAACTTGTGTTAATAGACACGCAAAAATTTATTGAAATCGGTTTATGACCACGCCTACTTTTTAACAAAGATATTTCTGGAACACCCTTTAGGAATTTGTAACGTGACATCTTTGTAACTAGAAGTCATAAAGGAATGAAATTTTACACAAAGTATAATATTCATATGCTTAATTGGATGACTGATAAAAATTTTGAAAATGGGCGTGGCTACGCCCACTTTATGCAGCACTCGCTTTATATAAAGTACCTACACCGTGTTTCCATCAAACGCAAACAAACAATGAAAGCATACAGCTGAGTATCTAATGTTCGATTCCACTCGAACTTAGGCTTCCTTACTTGTTACTTTTATTCTTGCGTCCGCATAAAACATCCTTTAATGAAAATTTTCACTAAAAAGTTAAAAATAAATAATAGCTTAAAAAAACTAAAAAACACGCTTTAATCTTAAAAATCGTACTAAAAATTGAGAAATAATTTAATTAGAAACAAAATGATGAACGAAAATATAAGTATTTAAGGAAAAGCGTGGGGGTGCTCAATAATATTTGAATATGAAAATATTCGATTCGTACAACTAGTACAAAAATATACATACCTAGTTGCGAAATTAAAGAGTACGTTATATGAAATCTCAAAAAAGTCAAAATAAAAATATTAGTTAAAAACAGCGATCTTAAATATTTTTTGACATACTGAGCACCACCCAACGCTTTTCCTTAAATACTTATATTTTCGTTCATCATTTTGTTTCTAATTAAATTATTTCTCAATTTTTAGTACGATTTTTAAGATTAAAGCGTGTTTTTTAGTTTTTTTAAGCTATTATTTATCATTGATTATATGCTTACGAATGTCGCGTGCGTTACCCAGGATTAGCCCATATGTAAGGGTAAATTTAAATTCATTTGATTACACTACTCAACACCAAAAATCACCAAAAATGAAATAATACTTCTCTAAAGCGAAATTTTACGCTGATTCCGAATATCATCTCCATTTTTTTGTGGCAGACCCAGTTTTTGAGATATTGGTAAAAATGTGGAAACAGCCATGTATGCAAGACATTGCATCACATAAGTGCATCAAAAAGTTTCATTAGACATCGTGGCGATTTGACATCTAGGAAGTGCTGGTAGAGGGAGCTCCAACAAACATTTTTTGCCTTCACACTCCAAAATAGGTCAAGTAGTTTGGTTACAATGGCAAAAATAATGAAAAAAAAATTTTAAAAAAATCGATTTTTTTTTTAAGAAATTTCAGATTTGACTGTCCTAAAATAAGAAAAATTGTATGGGGGACAAAAAGATCCTATAGATAATTTAATTGTGAACATTTTAAGACTAGTTGTGTAATAATCGGATGTACCGTTATTTATATTTATCTAGTTTTATTGAAAGTTCTTAACCAAAAATTTTCCGGAAGAGTAATATTTCAACAACATAATTGGGTTTATTCATAAAACTTTATTAAGGAGTAATACTCAAGATTATTTCATTCCATTTATTACGTAAATCAGCGCAATTTGCAACTGGTATTAAGTACCAAGATTCTTTAATTTTTTTTCCATAACTCTTGCTTATTTTTCCATTTTTGATCCCCCATCGTCTTCTTTAATATTCGCTATAGGCCTGAGGTTCGACGACTGTGAGGGCTACTCAAAACAGCAACTTTCATACGTTCAAACCATGAGTTTGCGATTCTGGAGGCATGTTTGGGATCATTTGCATGCATAAATCGCCATCTAATGATATCAAGGAGGGTTTAAATCAGTGGTAGGCAAATTTGAAATTGAGATTGTATTAGTGAGAGCGCTATGGTCGTTCGAACGAACTGTGATCGGGCAAATGCAATGCGTAAATAATACCTATATGCAAGCAAGCCTCAAATTGACGCACGCCCGCAAATTTTCCATATGCGTTGAACCGAAATTGACTTACGTGCGTATACAGATAAAGAAATTGAAAAATATAGAAAATCTTGTTATTTTGTGGAATATGTACCTAACATACATGATATCAAAAGCAAATGTAAATTTTTTTGCAAATAATCATCCACAATGCTTAGTTTCAACTGTCAGCAAAACGAAAATTGGGAGTCGAATTTGCTTAATACGCACGCCGTTCAATTTCGGTTACAGACATTATAGAATTTGTGTGGGTATGAGAAATTTTTGATAGCAAAATGACGACGTGCGTTGATATTAGGTAGCATAGTAAATTGTTTTCAACGTGCAAACAAGCGACAAGCACTCTCGATGTTGCTACGCCACTTGCTCAGTGACGACTAAATCATCTAGTAAAGAAAGAGCGTAACGTGTCGGTGTGATTTGAGCGCAAACAATTGTTTGCAGAAATGCGGACCACTGGTTTAAATTATGCAATTTTGAGTGGAACAATAAGCAACAGAGCTCGAGAAGTAGGACTAAATGGAAGAGATCCCAGAAAAGTTCCGTATCTGAGAAAAAATTATGTAACATGTTTTTGTTAATAACTTTTAACGGGCAAAAAATAAAACATTTCCGCATTCAGCTTCGTGTTCCTGAGGTCAAAATACGTCGATTTGTTCCTTTTTTTTAATTTTGAAGAACTTTAGCAGTTAGCAAAACTAGGAAAATATGTACACATCTCGCTCCATACGGGTATGGCGCGCCAGCGCACGCCGCCGCGCCGATACGCCGATTTCACGGATTATGGCGGCGGCGGCCGATTATGAAGGTAATCGGCGCGGCGGCGGCGGCGTATATGTCTAGTATGAGCTTATGCAGAGGAAGACAATTGCCATTTCGTAGGACATTAACACACGAAAAATACCAGATGTTTACATGGGAAATTTACAGTGGGGCAAGTAGTTGACTGTACCCTGCAAACTGGTATAATTCTAGTTTGCAACTGGTTACTTTCGCTGCAGGGTACGTACGGCGCATACTGGGGCCGAGCGTGCTCAAAATTCAGTTTTTAAATAATAGCCGCTTTCGATTCGCCACTCGCTTAGCAAGTGGTGAATCGATCAAGCATCTGGTATAAAAGCTTAATTCACTGAGAATTGGAAGCATTGAAATAAAAACTTCAAAAAAAAATTTTTTTTGGATACACTGAGATTTTGAAAGATTGGAAGTAAACAAAAATACTTCAAATTCGGAAAAATAAATTTAAAAAATTTTAAATTGTTAAACATTTTGTTTCAAAAATGGAGAATGAGAGATTATCGCTGGTAAGAAACGGTATCTGTTTTTAATACTAGTGCATATAATCTATAAATACATATTTATTTTTCAGCTTTTAGAACAATATGAAGGAGAGTATACAAGCGAAAATGTTGGCTTATTGCCGCTTTTAAACATCATGCTCTCTAGTTCCAGCTCTGAATCCTCATCAGATTCAGATGACTCTGAAAGAGAGGAGACGTCAAGATGTGAAAACTTCTGCGATATCATCGACACATACTCCGACAATGAGTTTAAATCCCATATGCGATTACGTCGATCAACGGTAGAATACATAATCGGTAACCTCAATTAGTGACTGTAATGTGTCGTAAAGCTATCTGAAACAACATTTATTTTCATATTTTTGCAGATAAATATGCGAGTGGTGTTATTCCGAAGACCAACTCCGGTGGAAGGCTGAGTTTGAATCCAAAAAAGAAAATACTAATGTACATTTGGTACATTAGTAACACGCTAACTTTTCGACAACTGGCAAACCTTTTTGGAGTGTCTATGTCAACGGCTTGGTCAGTGGTAAATAATGTGTCAGCGTGGTTGGTTGCAATTGGCCACGAGTACATAAGGTGGCCTTATGGTAGTGCTGCAGTAGCTACTATAAGAACCTTTGAGGAAAAAAGTGGTATACCGGGCGTTATTGGAGCAATAGACTGCACTCACATTCGCATAAAAGCGCCAAAAGAAAACAAAGAATACTTTTTTGACAGGAAACATTGTTATAGTTTGGTATTGCAAGCAGTTGTGGATGGCAATAAAAAATTCACTGATATAAGTTGTGGAGAACCTGGGTCACTTCATGACAGCAGGGTATTAAGAAGATCTAACCTCTTTAGTAAAGCACAATCCGATCAAGGAAGTTTATTTTTGAATGATTCATTTTTATTGGGAGATTCTGCATACCCTTCAATGAAGTGGATGGTGCCTCCATACAAAGATTACGGGAACTTAACCTCAATGCAGCGAAATTTCAACAAACTTCACTCTTCTACTCGTATCGTTGTTGAAAATGCCTTTGGTCTGCTGAAGACACGCTTTAGAAGACTTCTCCATTTTACAGAGCAAACTAATTTAAGCTTAGTCGTTAATATAATTGTAAGTGCTTGTGTTCTCCATAACATATGTATCACATTCGACGACCTTAATATTGATATTGTACAAGATGAGGATTTGGAAAGCAATATTCAAGCCGAGCATCATGGGGGTCACCTTCAGGTGAATGAAAATAGAAGAGAAACATTGTTTCGATATTTGCAGGAACAAAACTTAATATAAACAAATTTAATAAATTTTATGCATACATACATATGTATGTATGTTTATCACATTCTTTATTAAAATAAAATATTATGCAATAAAATACGAATAGAAAATGTTTATTGGGTTGCGACTTCAATCGATACATATATGTATGTACATAAATGGAAAATTTCAATTAAAATAAAAAAAAAAACAAAAAAAATTAAAAAAAAAGAAAAAACAAAAAAAAAAAAATAAAACAAATATAAATATAAATAAAAAAAATATTTACAAAAAAAAAATAAAAATTAAAAAAATAAAAAATAAAAACGAAAAAATAAAAAAATATAAATACAAATACAAATAAAAAAATATTTGCAAAAAAAAATATAAATACAAATAAAAAAATATAAATAAAAAAATATAAATAAAAAAAATATTTACAAAAAAAACAAAAAATTACAAATTAAAATAAAAAGCAAAAACAAAAAAATAAAAGTAAAACAATTATAAATATAAATAAAAAAAAATATTTAAAAAAAAAATTAAAAATTATAAATAAAATAAAAATATTTACAAAAAAAATATAAATATAAATATAAATAAAAAAAATATTTACAAATGAAAATACATACATAGTTTAAACTATTAAAACAACAAATCAATTTTAAATTAAGTTGTAAAATTATTTTCTCGCGACTTCAGGATCTCTATTTTTTTCATTTCGCATTCCTTAATTAATTCCAAAGCGGAATTATAAAATTTTCTCTTTTCCTCGAGATGCTTTTCCTTTATTTTGAGCTTCTCTTCATAATATTTCTCCCGAGCTGTTTTTCGACGGCGCGTCGAACCTCTTGGTTGCGGGGAAGGTAACTGGGATGGTACCTGAGAATGTTCATCTTGAGGTGATGGTGGAGGACGGGAGGAATTCACTATGTGGGGAGATGGAGTTGATTCCTGTGGACATGGTGATGGTGTCGGGCATGGAGATATCGGTAATTGCTGGGGAACTGGTGTTGTGCATTGGTAGGAGACTGGCTGGGGAGATGAGGTTGACGAGGCTGGCATATCAAGTGGCGTTGGCGATGTGCAATAAAATATGGTTGATAGTGGTTGAGTCCTACATATACCCAAATTCAATGTATTTGCATTAGCAACCAACGCACTGTTGCCGAAAATTTCCTCCATTTCCTCCATGTACGGCGCAATACATGGAGAAGCTCCTGTTCTTCCCGCATTATCTTTTGCGCACTTAAATGCCGTTAGCAGCGTGCGCATTTTCCCCTCCAATGCCAGCGTAGTAGTTTTTTCGTCCTAAATAATTGTTTAAATTAGTTTTTAATACGAGTACAAACTGATGATAAACATGTAACTTACGGTGAAGCCTTGCGCTATCATGTCCTCTAAAACATGCGTGTACGCATTTCGTTTCTTCCTGGTGTGCAGGAACTCCTCCTTCCTTGCATTGTAGCATTTCAAAAGGCCCTTCGTTTCGGCAAGCGTCCATGTTTTACGTTTTCTGAAAAGGAAAAAATACATTTTTTTGATAAATAAAATTAAAAAATTGTATGAAAACTTACGCTTTATCTTCAGCTGCCATTCTCAAATTCAAACTAAATTTTAAAATAACAATTTTTTACTTTGACACGAGTGACATTTTATTCACAATAGCGTGAAAGTGGTCGAATTTTAGAAAAAATGTTTGGCAGCACTGAACATAACGAGCACGACCAATTTAATGAGTACCAGCCATACTCGCTAACTACTCGATATCAGCTCGCTACATTTGTTTTGATTTTATATGAAAATTTGTCACATCGTAAGCAGAGAAAATTTATAGCGAGCAGAGAAGTGGCGAATCGAAAACGGCTAATGAGTTTTTCAAAAAAATATAAACGCAGTATTGTTCCCTATAAAATTCTACACTTCTGGCCCAATTTTCAGCTTTCTATCGTTTTTCAGTTGGGAGTTATCCATACACAAACATGGCAAAGTTTCCAAAAAATAATTTTTTTTCAAAGTGAGAAATTTTAATGTGTATTTGAAATAGTTGGTGTAAGAGAAGGATATAAAATTTTATTATTCTGCTTTTTCCATAACATTATGTGAAGCATATATAATCGATGAGTGTTTTTTTTTTGGAACTAGATGTTTTAAAAAATTAATTTTTAGTATGAAACTAAACGTACCTCTTTTTTTTAAATGTTTTTTTTCAAATAGGATTTTTTATAATTTGCGCAAAAACGTAGCAAATGTAAAAATGCAGCTGTAAAATATGGTCCTTTGTGACAAAGAATCCGAGTTCAGAACCAAAAGCAAAGTGCGCATTTTAAAAAAAAGTGAGTTTAAAAATTGCATTCCAATTTTAGTTAAAAAAAAACACCTATATCTGGTTGAATTTGATTCTGTTCTATCTTAAATTTAGTGGATCCATTATTTACTGGTTACTTTAATTACAAATTGTGGTTAAGGTTACTTTTCAAGCCAGTTTTCTTTAATTTAGACTTGTAAGTTGGATTATAATATGAGTTCTTTGAAGCAAAAGTTGTGTTACTCCAATTTTGTTTTTTTTTTTTTTTATGTTAGGCATGAAAATGTGTGGGGAAATAGGTGTTCTGCTTAAAACGCTAACGTTGAAACTCCTAATTCCCATATAAACATACTTGTGACAACATAAAACTTTTAATATCTCGAAACAAAAAATTGGAGAAAACCATTTTTGTATACATACATATGTACCTGCACCTATATATTTCATCAATGGGTTAATAAATAGCCGCTAATGGGTTAATATAATACAAATTGGCTATTTTTGTACAGACATACTAATATAATAATAATATAATACAATGGCGCTATTATAACTCTGACGAGTTTTATGGCCGAGCTTCTGTCCCAATTCGAGGTGTGCTCCTTTCCTTTTTCCTACCAATTGGGTGGACCTATAGTTTTATGCCGGCTCCAAACGGCGAATGCATTTTTTGTGAGAAGCAGAAATACACTCGGAGGGTATGCCGCCCACTGCCGAGAGGTGACCGCTGCTTTTAAAAAACCCAATAATTGGATTTTTATTAATTAGAGAATTTTTTTTTTGGTGTTTGCTCGGACTGGGGTTTGAACTCGAGACCTCTGGCATAGCAGGCGAGCACTCTACCCACTGCACCACTGCGGCCACCATACCACAGACATAACAATTGTGATTTAAATAATTTATTTACAGATCTTAAAAAAAAACTGGTCACCAATAGGTTAATTCATGAGCGTTAATGGGTTAAGATTCCAAAGATTACTGGTTTTAGTGTAGATACAACTAATATGATTTAAATTAGAAAAATTAAACTCGAAATTAAAATAAAAAACATAGGTCACCAACGGGTTAACTCATGGCCGTCAATGGGTTAAGATGCTATAGATTAACAGCTTTAGTGCAGATAAAGCGATTCTGATGTGAAAAAGTTGATTTAAGAATTTTGAGCGTCCTCATATATATAAGTGGCCCCAGTGTGCGGCGTAGAACAATCGTAAATACGACAATCAGAAATATGTATATACCCTGCAGGAAATGCATCTAACTTAAAACCAGACCTGTTAAATTCCGATTAGGATTAGTAATCAATTAAATTGTTTTGTTTTTTAATTGGTAATCATTATTTTAATTCTTTTGCAGAAAAAAAGTAATTTTAATGATTACCATTAAAAAAAATAAAAAAAAAATCAAAAAAATCAAAAAAAAATCAAAAATAATCATAAAAAATCAAAAATAATCAAAACTTATCAAAATATTTTTTTTTTATTGTTTTCGATTATTTTTGATTTTTTATGATTATTTTTGATTTTTTTTTTGATTTTTTATGATTTTTTTTTTATTTTTTTTCATTTTGTTTGATTTTTTTCAACATTGTTGTAAAGAAATTTGGATACGCATGCACATAAGTATTCAAGTAGGCATGCATGTTTGGTCAGAGAGGCATAAAGTTTGTTTGTACAAATGTATGTGAACGCATATTAAAGTACGTAACCCTGCAGTAAATATGGGGACAGGTGTATCCAAGTCATTGTATATTCTACAGCGACAACTGCACTAATTAAAATGTCGACAAATTTAGAAGTACAAGATTTGTATAGACCTTGGCTCGTTCGAAGTTTTTCGTACTAGATACGGATACAAACCCTTCCTACACCTGGGGAAGATTCATTTCTAGGTTCAGTATAAGGACAGGGAAGAGCGAATAAAGAATTCTGATTATGAGAGATTATGAGAGATTATCTTTACGTAAATCTATTTGCAACATAGCAAATCGTCTACTGCTTTACTACTACTGCATGCGAAGACGAATACAAATTCCCAAATAATCCTATTTGAGGAACAATGTCGGAACGTAAGTACGTAATATTTCTGCCTTTTAAAAGAATACAATAGGGCAATAACTAGGGCTGAAACGGTATGGCGTATGAAGAACAATAAATACAACTTATATGAAATTAAGAATTTTTCCTTTTTTGAAAAAATTGATGAAGTGTGAAACAGACAAAGGAAATACAACTGTGCTAATGGAGGAAGAGGAATACACCGCAAAAACAGGTCAACTAATCAAAGAAATGGGCTGCCGAGTGATGAGAAAAGACCCAACGGAAGAATACCAAATGGCAATAAAGCGTGCAATAAAACAAGCAAAAATATAAGAGAACATGGTATTGATATCGTATATCTGCATAGTGATTTCTATGTACATGCCATGAACGCTTTTAAGGATATTTAGCCTTAAAAATTAAGAACGCATGGGAGGTGCCACGCCCCATTTTCCCAAAACTACTGTTTTTTTCATAAGTACGCTATTGATAGCGTTAATCTCCTGATGAATTTTCAGGTCCCAACCTTAAACGCTTTTATAGATATTCAGCTTGAAAAATTAAGTTTGTATGGGAGGTGCCACGCCCCCTTTTCCGATAACCTACACTTTTATGCGCAAAAATTGTTTTGATATCATATAGCTCTGTACCAATTTCCAGGTCCCTGACTTAAATCCTTTTAAAGATATTCAGCTTAAAAAATTAAGTGTTGTTGGGAAGTGCCACGCCCCCTTTTCGTATAACTTCTATTATTTTGCGTTAATATGGAATTGTTATCGCTTATCTCCACACCAATTTCCAAGCCCCTAGCGTAAACAATTTTAGAGATATTCAGCATGAAAAATTAAGTTTGTATGGGAGGTGCCACGCCCCTTTTTCCGATAACCCCCACTTTTATGCGTGGGAATGGTTTTGATACCATTTAGCTCTATACCAATTTTCAGCTCCCTAGCTTGAACTGTTTTAGAGATAATCTGCTTTAAAAATTAAGGATGTATGGGAGGTGCAACGCCCCCACAAAATATCCACCAAAATATAATCGCTATGATGAGGATCATGAGCTGAGTCGTTTAAGCCATGCCCATCAGTCCGTCTGTATAAACGCAAACTAATCCCTAATTTTTTGAGATATCTACTTGAAATTTGGTACTTGGGTGACTTCTTAAGAGAAATTGGACCACTATAACATATAGGTCCCATACAACGGATTGTTCAGATATAGACATTTTGGACTATAACATCTCCATAAATAACACACATAATTCACCGTATAAATTAATGAAAATGAGACATCGCTTCTTTTCCTCATTCAAGAATGTCATAAAGTCTCGATACAGTCGAAAACAGCCGCAATATTAGTTGCTTTTCATTGTATACCTAACTACGAGAACTTCTGTTTTAATACACTACTATTTATGAGTTAGTACAACAGCGAATGTTACACTAAAATGTTTGATTTGGCCACTTTAAACAATTTTTCATAAAGATAAATAATTTGATATAAACGTGCATCGTACCATGTACGGTCAATGACAAATTAACAATAATTCCAAGCTTGTAAGATATGTACAAATGTGTATGCCTCTCTGCACAAATATACGAGGAGGAAGCATATAGAGCCCTTATCCTGTTAGTGTGGGACTTTAACCGCACTACACCACCTACGCTCATCGTATCGAACCCCCCGATACTACCTTCAAGCTACCGTCGGGAGTCTGCCTTAAAAGGCTATATTATTATCTATATATTAATAGGCTAACATTTTTCCCATACAAACAATTGCCAGGCTGTTTAGCACATTTAACATACTCATATCCACATAAAATTGATATGGATGAGTTCGTATGAGTGAGGAGCAGTGCATAGGCATATAATTTTTTCTATAAATTATTTAATTTTTTTATAATTAATAAATAAATTTTTAGTTAAGAGAAATAGATATCGTAAAAATGTTTACAAATATCGTAAACACAGTTGAAGAGTTGCTTTAATTTCAAAGCACTCTCTCTTCCTTTTTTATATGCGTTGGGATCACATTCAAAAATTGCATTCCACTCAAATCTCTGCTCTATGAGTGATTTGTAGATGGATTCTACTCAAAAGTTCCATTATACTGAAATCTCTGTGTGTCTATGAGAGTGATTTGTAGCTTTTCTATTATGATTTTTATAAACGCCAGAACGATAGAGCGCAAGAAAACTAAAAAGCTCCAAGAAGTAGGCCGTGCAATATTCCATACTATAGAGAAAAAGGAGCAACGAGCCCCAAGCGAATTCAGATTTTAACCACGGCGAAATATCATTTTGACATTACACTCTACCAATTACAATAACAAAATACATGGTAAATTTCTGAATTCGCCACCGGGCCTATCTTCCTAGATCTGCCTTGATTTTGGCCATGATTTCGCGTCGGACCGTGATCAAAAGGGCAAATCAGTGTTGCGGTACAACTGGAATTTGGAAAGTGTTACTTATCTCCGCGAAAAGGATTAATATTTGTACCAATACAAAGTTGAAAAAATAAATTGCATGGTCGAATTTCGAGCACCGGCGATACTAGTTATTATTATTATATAACTTTAGCTTATAACTAAATTATAAACTAAAGGGGGGAAAAAAGGAGCTATGGCTGCCATGGCCTTAAGCTCGTTACAATTTTAATTGTTTGTTTTTGGAATATGTTTATGGTTGATTTATATAATTTATATATACATAAGTTTGTTTTTTTTTTATGTATTCTTTCATATGTATCATTTCATTTTTCATACATATATATATACCTATACATACGTATATACATATATATATCCATATTTACATTCGTTATGTATATATAGTCTATTTCTTTAGCGGTTTATATTTAGGTTGTACTTGTATCTATAGTTTGCTTAAATTGTTATATTTTTTGTGTTATATTTCGAAATATAATCTTGTTTTTCTTAGGAATTTAATTACTAGTTTTATGTTATGGGTTGTAGGATTGGAGAGGGAGTGGTCTGGTGGGTGGTTATACCGGCATATGTACAAATGTGCATATTTCTTTAAACGATATTGATAAAAATTTTAAAAATCAAAAAAAAATCAAAAAAATCATAAATAATCAAAAATAATCAAAAACAATCAAAATAATTTTTTTTGATTATTTTTGATTTTTTATGATTATTTTTCTTTTTTCTTGATTTTTTATGATTTTTTTTTGATTTTTTTTAATGGTAATTGCAAAATAATCATTAAAATTTGAAAACAATGTGTAATCAATCATTAAATGGACAGTTGAAAAAATAATCAATCAAGCCGGTAATCATTACGATTAATAATCATTATTTAACAGGTTTGCTTAAAACCGACTTTAAACTGTTTACAAAGACACTAGTGGTCACTTTTAATTGTATATTTTCTTTGAAAAAGGCTAACTACTTTTGTTTGGGAATGGCGATAAAAAGCCAGTCCTGTGTACTTCTGCATTACTTGGAGGGTAACTATAAACTAACTTTTTTGTGGTGAAAAATAATTGATCCCAAAATATAACATAATTTATTTTTAGAAAATTATACAAAACATACATCGGAAATGGTTGCAGATGTAGCTGTTACGTACCTACATGTTTACATTCATAGAATTCGCAAGAGTTTCGATATTCTTCCATTGCTTCGCTTCCCAAATCCAAAATGAGGAATTTTCACAGCAAAATTCTATCTGTTTAAATATTTTTGAATAAAAATATTTTCATCAGGCATTTGAAAGCTTTTGTCAATGCACACTTTACGTTTTTTTGGATATTCCTGCATGACAAAGCAACCAACTAAAAATGGGTTTCTTGCTGTTTGATTCAAATTGATTATTTTTTTTTCAATTGTCTCAAAATAGTCAGTTAAAAATCAACTACTTTTAGGAATTGATTTTTTTCTTCCTGCAGGGTATGTACATACATACATACACATGTACACATTTGGTGTCAGCATACAATTTGGCTGTTATTGGACTTTTGGTGCATTTTATACATTTTTGTGTTTTAAGTTACCGAGAATGTACTTGAATATTTCTGATATGCTACAGTATTTTTGATTCTAAATAAATTTTTGATTCGAATCAAATTATTGATTCGAATAAAATTTTTGATTCGAATCAAAAATATATTTTGAATCAAGATTCGTAATAAATTTTTGATTCGAATCAAATTTTTGATTCGAATAAAATTTTTGATTCGAATCAAAGATATTTTTTGAACCAAGAATCAAAAAGATTTTTGATTCTTTTGAGAAATGAATCACAAATCAAATTTATCTTTGATTTGAAAATGGTTTGAATCACGTATCAAAGGGTATTTTTGATTCTTTTGAGAAATGAATCACAAATCAAATTTATCTTTGATTTGAAAATGGTTTGAATCACGAATCAAAGGGTATTTTTGATTCTTTTGGGAAATAAATCACAAATAAAAATTATCTTTGATTTGAAAATAGTTTGAATCACGAATCGAGTTGATTCTTTATTTGAAAGTTGATTTGAAATCAAAATTGATTCCAATCACGCAACGCTGTAATAGGCTAACATTTTTCCCATACAAACAATTGCCAGGCTGTTTAGCACATTTAACATACTCATATCCACATAAAATTGATATGGATGTGTTCGTATGAGTGAGGAGCAGTGCATAGGCATATAATTTTTTCTATAAATTATTTAATTTCCTTATAATTAATAAATAAGTTTTAGTTAAGATAAATAGATATCGTAAACGTGTTTACAAATATCGTAAACACAGTTGAAGAGTCGCTTTAATTTAAAAGCGCTCACCACCGGGCCTACCTTCCTAGATCTGCCTTGATTTTGACCATGATTTCGCGTCGTACCGTGAAAGGGCAAATCAGTGTTGCGGTACAAGTGGAATTTGGAAAGTGTTGCTTATCTCCGCGAAAAGGAATAATTTTTGTACCAATACAAAGTTGGAAAAATAAATTGCATGGTCGAATTTCGACCACCGGTGATACTAGTAGGAATTAAAGCTCTTACATAAACCCCGGAAAGGTTCATTTAATTCAAAGTTTGATTTACACTGCTTTAAATAGATAGGGTTGAAGTGTCTTGTTGAACGAGAAGGAATGTTAAAGTTGATTTCAGCTAGCAAGAAAGGAGAAAGAATTAAGCCATTCAAGAGCTTAACGATAAATATTACCTCTAACATTTCTCGTCGACTTGCAAGAGTCGGAAGATTAAGGAGTTTTAAACGGCTAGTATACGGTGGAAGATTGTAACCAGAATCCCAAGGCAAATTTCTTAAAGCAAAAAGCAAAAACTGTTTTTGGACTGACTCTAAGCGATCAGAGTGAATCTGATAGTATGGATTCCAAACTATGGAACCATATTCCAATATAGGTCTTACTAAAGTTTTAAAGAGTGTTTTAGTTATGTATGGGTCGCTGAATTCCTTTAACCAACGTTTTACAAACGCTAAGACCCCTCTTGCCTTATTTGCTGTAGCATTAATATGAATGTTAAAACTAAGCTTGCAGTCCATTATTACACCTAAATCCACAAACTCATTTACTTGTTCGAGACCTAAGCCATTTATTGCATAAGAAGCTGGCTGCACGGTTTTCCGGGAAAAGCGCATGAATTTACATTTATTAAGGTTAAGTGGCATTAAGTTAGTGTCACACCAAGAAACTAAAGAATTTAAATCTTCCTGAAGCAAAGATCTATCATCAAATGAAGAGATTGATCTAAAAAGCTTTACGTCGTCCGCATACAATGAAATTTTTGAGTGTTTAATTGTAGTAGTTATATCGTTAATAAATAGCAAAAACAGAATCGGGCCAAGGTGACTGCCTTGAGGAACTCCTGAAGTAACATTAATAATAGACGAGTAAGCATTTTTGAAAATCACCATTTGTGTTCTATTTAAAAGATATGAAGATATCCATTGCAAAAGGCTGGGCTGAAAGCCAAGAAAATAAAAAATACATAATTGAATTAATTATGTACTGGTTTGCTTATTTTTATGACGGAAAGTATAAACAGCAAATAGATATTTTAGTAAGTTTATTGAAATGGCAGCCGAATATTTCGCGGCTTGTAAGCTGTAGTATCCCTTCCGGTTGTAGTAAGGGTGCTTGTTTTGATATGGAGCGGTGATACGGACATGTGTTCCATCAATACATTCAATGGCACTGGAGATGTCGTAGTTTTAGAAACCGCACTTGAAAAGTTTGTTCAAATGTCCAATAAATATTTGAACGCAGGTTTATTAATTCTATAGTATTTAATAAATCTGCAAATTAATAAAATCAATGCAATACTCTCAAAAAAACTTTTTTATTTCCTATAAAGATTCCGTCAAACGGATTCGTACCATCGCGCAATCTTCCTCTTATAGACCTCTGCTACTTACGAAAAGCAATACCATGTATATTCACGCTTAATTGTGTTAAATTTGCAATTTCGAAATGCCATTACCATAATGAATTTGCCTTGGTAGAGTGTAATGTCAAAATGATATTTCACCGTGGTTAAAATCTGAATTCGCTTGGGGCTCGTCCATTCCTATTGGCCATGATGTGAATTCTTTGATTTTGACATTACACTCTACCTTTGTAAATAAAAAAAGAAGTTTTTCAATTCGCCGCCGAGCCTACCTGTTAGATATGCCTTGGTCAAAATTAAAATTACTCAGTGTGCTCTCCCGCACTCTCTCTCATTTTTCGCTTTAATGGAAAAACAATAGGAGATATTTGGCCGCGTTGATTTTGATCTGAGCGTAAACTGGGCCAATGCATATAAAATAGAGAGAGCGCTTTTAAATTAAAGCGACTCTTCAACTGTGTTTACGTTATTTGTAAACACGTTTACGATATCTATTTCTCTTAACTAAAAATTTTATTTATTAATTATAAAAAAATTAAATAATTTATAGAAAAAATGATATGCCTATGCACTGCTCCTGACTCATACGAACACATCCATATCAATTTTATGTGGATATGAGTATGTTAAATGTGCTAAGCAGCCTGGCAATTGTTTGTATGGAAAAAATGTTAGCCTATTAATATATAGATAAACCATACTCATACTCATATATTGTCAACGAAGAAGAAGGAGATAGAAGTAATGTTTCGACGAAAAATGCTCAGCAGGAATATATTACGTGTTCGGGCCGAAAAGTCTTATTTCATATTTTTAGACGAGGTGTAGGTATATGCGCGCTATCATTGTGGATGTACATACACTAAAAATATAATTTCGTAAAAGTGCTACGAAAGATTTTCGTAGTTAAGAATTTCGTATATATTACGAAAACATTTTTTTTGAACAAAGTCAAATTTGGCGAACCTTTCGTACATATTACGAAAGGGCTTTCGTATACCATTTCTGATATTTTTTCATATGTTATCTTAAGATTGTCTTTACGAATAATGGGTACGTTCGCGACGGCAATCAGAACCGCAGTGTTACAAGTATCACGTTCTTCGCGTGTTTGTGGCAACACCTGCAAAAGTCAAACGTTCGTTTGACACATCAACCGTGCAGTTTGTTTGAATAATTGGCAACAGAAAATTTGTGTCTGCAATTTTTGCTTTAAAAAAATGGAAAGAGAAGAGTAAGCATGATTGCTATATATTTAATGGAATATGCAATTTTGTAATTTTAATAACACAAATTAATTCCAAATACTTTTAATAATGCTGTTATAGCAATATATCAGCTAAGTATCAGCAGGCAAGTGCAAAATAAGCAACGGGGTTGCTGTACTGCTGCAATTATAAATTTTCATGAACGTACCCAATTTCATATATTGTACGAAAGTTTTCGTAACATTTTCAAAGGATTACAAGAGTTACAAAATACTTAGTACATCTAACTTAAAACGGACTTTAAACTGTTTACAAAGACACTAGTGGTCACTTTTAATTGTAAAATAATAAATGATAAAAAGTCAGGTCTGTGTACTTCTTCATTACTTGGAGGGTTACTATAAACCAATGATGCCCAAACATTTCTTACGGGCGAGCAATATCATAATTTAAAGAAAAAAGTTTTTTTTTTCTATATGTTTGTTTTTGTAGTTTTCTACAACTTCATTGACATCTCGATAACCCAGTAAAAAAATTAGGACACAAACCAGACTGATAATCGAAATTAAATAAAAATCCAACTTTGTATTTATATTTATGTTATGCAAACAAAGCTATCGAATATGCATTGGAATATATGTATACATTTTTAATTAATAAAATTAATATTAATATTTATAAATAAATAATTAATTAATATTGAAAAGTGGATTGTTTTTAGAAAGCTTAAAAAACATCTTTAATACGAGATTTATGAACTTTGGCTACTATTACTGAATTTATTAATTAATTTTCAATGCCCTCCTCTAAGTTTTTCAAAATATATAAATAAATAATTAATTAATTATTAGTGTGACAAAATTAAATATCTTTGCCTCCGAGCGTTTATTTCAAAACTTTCGTCAATGTTTTTAGTACGTATAAATGTGAAAGTGTATTATCAAAATTAAAAATTGTAAAATCAAAACATAGAAACCGGATCTCAGACAAACACCTCAAGTCAGTTTTGCAACTATCAACCACAAATGTTGAAATAGACATAGATAACATTATCGAAAATATGAACGAATCAAATTAGTATACATATGTATATACATATATATATGTTTCACATTTCATTCTTTTCATTGCGGCGTTGGACCTGTTCGAATAAAAATAAAAAAATGTTTTTGTATTTCCATAGAAACGCTTCGGGAGTATACAAATTTTATTTTCCTATGCTCGCCTATATACACAAATTTCTTATGAAAGTGTATAGGCGAGTAAAATCCTATACTTACGAGCATTACAAAAACAAAACGTATATGCGAGCATAGGGCTTGGGCAACCATGCTATAAACTAACTTTTTTTGGGTGAAAAATAACTGATCCCAAAATATAACATCATGCATTTCTGGAAAATTATAAAATAAATACAAGGGAAATGGTTGGAGATGTAGCGGTTACATACATACATGGTTACATTCATGGAATTCGCAAAAATTTCGATATTCTTCCATTGCTTCGCTTCCCAAATCCAAAATGAGGAATTTTCACAGCAAAATTCTATCAGTGTACAATGTACATACATACATATATAAATATTTTTGAATAAAAATATTTTCATCAGGCATTTGAAAGCTTTTGTCAATTCACACTTTACGTTTTTTTTTTGGATATTCCAGCATGACAAAGAAACTAACTAAAAATGGGCCAATATACATTAGATGTATTTTTTAGATCCTCCCTGCGGCACCGGGAAAATAGGGTGTTTTAGAGCAAGTAAACTGAAAAAATTCAATTTTTAATTGTTGGGGTAAGTGGAAAAAAATTCAACAACTATTTACAGCGAAGGTTGAGTGTATAGCTATTTCACGAAAAACCATTTTCGGTCATCAGCACTCTTTTCGGAAGTGGATGCACCGGGGATTGAACCCGAGTCCATTCCAACTTCAGCCGCAATGACCCAACGGATAAACACACTCGGCCATTGAGACTCTGTGCAAGCTGTTGGATTTTCCCCACTTTTGCCTTTTTCATTTTCAACATTAACGTTAGTGTGTATATGCTTTTGCATATATTCTCCACAAACGTGCTGAATTTTTGTTGTAGGCAGTTCGCAATGAACATTGTTGTTGGTATTTATTTTATGTATATACCAAACAACGTTAACAATTTTACTTGAAAGAGTTTTTAGTGCTTAGCACGAAATTTTTATTTTTAATTCAATTTTTAATTGTTGGGGTAAGTGGAAAAAAATTCAACAACTATTTACAGCGAAGGTTGAGTGTATAGCTATTTCACGAAAAACCATAAATACCAACAACAATGTTCATTGCGAACTGCCTACAACAAAAATTCAGCACGTTTGTGGAGAATATATGCAAAAGCATATACACACTAACGTTAATGTTGAAAATGAAAAAGGCAAAAGTGGGGAAAATCCAACAGCTTGCACAGAGTCTCAATGGCCGAGTGTGTTTATCCGTTGGGTCATTGCGGCTGAAGTTGGAATGGACTCGGGTTCAATCCCCGGTGCATCCACTTCCGAAAAGAGTGCTGATGATCGAAAATGGTTTTTCGTGAAATAGCTATACACTCAACCTTCGCTGTAAATAGTTGTTGAATTTTTTTCCACTTACCCCAACAATTAAAAATTGAATTAAAAATAAAAATTTCAACTGAAAAAAGTTTACTTTTCTAAAAACTGGATTCCCAGAATTTCAAGGTATGTTTAGATTTAATACTGTACCTACTTTACACATATGACCTCCCAATAACAGAAGGAGTCACTATCGGCACCTCTGCCGATGACGCTGCCGTAATCAGTGGTGCCAGATTGAGAGAAATTTCCCTTTTTGAGGGATATTTCACTGCAAAATTTCTAAAGAGGGAAGAAAGGGACATTTTATTGTCGTCCGTATAAAAAAGGGGATTTTTGGTTGCAGAACTCTTTACATACCTACATATGTATAATTTATAGTATAACTTAAACAAAAGTACATCTCACACTGAAAAACTCCCATTTAGTGTATGAATACAGACGCTTTCGCGTTAACTTCTGCAATGCAAAAGGAAGTCGGTTACATACATGCGTACAAGTAAACATACAGTGAACTACGGCGTATACGTAACTTGTTTACATAAATACATACATACATACATTCATATGTACATACAGGTGAAACTAATAAAAGCCTGTTAATAATCGCCACTCTTAGGTAATTTATTTTTCATTGTGCACTGTTTAAGTGACTTGCGTTCACTCAAATTACGTATATGCATTACGTGCATATAAAAGATTGCATGACTTGGCAACCCTAATCCACTTCCAGCTATTGGCATCTCTGTCATAGTTGGAAGTCCGACCGCCATATTTCCAGTATAGCGGTCATAAATTCTCAGATAAAAAGGCAAATACCTTTGGCCTAAAATTCAGTTATTCTTCAACGCAATTTTCGATCAGACGTTCAATCGGTTTATTCGTTCGCGCTATTAGTACTAATCGCTTACGATAATTCACCATAACGCAACCCCAAGTACATACGCAACAAACTTAAATCAACAAACTCACTTTAGGATTCCTTCACACCCACATCCATATCTACATCCTCATCAGCCATCGAAATATCTTCAGGTAAGAATCGACATACATTCACATTGCAGTCATACTGCATTTGTTCATGCACATTCGTACTGTATTGTCAATAATCGAAAGAATTTTGGAGAATTGGGAGCCGCTTAAAAGCTATTTTCGCCTGGCTTCATTTGAAGATAAGCGTAAAAAAGCAGAAACTATTTATGAAGAATTGGAAAGAATTCAAAAGAAGGCTTATTTTAGATTTTTTAAGTACGTTCTTAACTTTTTCAATGAATTTAACGCATTGTTCCAAATCCGAAATTTTCTTATACACCGACTAGGGCAAGAAGCTAAGACACCTGTGTTGAAAATTGCAAGAAATTTCTTAAAACCGGATTTTTTTATAATTCCGTAGGAATTACAGCTAAAAGTTTTGGAACTTCCGACTCCATATTTCCTTGACGTACATAACGTTTACGTTGGTTATGAATGCGAAGATATTTTGTCAAATTTAAATTTGGAGGAAAAGATTGAATTCAAAAAAAGTGTTTGCGCTTTTATGAAGCTTCTACTTTTCAGATAATATCAGGTTTTCGAAGAATTGCAGTTTTTAGATCCCGATATTGTTTTTGATTTCTCTGAAAACAATCGTGTATCACTTCTTGCTCTAACTAAAAAATTAAACCTTAATCCTGATCTCACAGAATCTAAATACAAAAGTATTTGTATAGTTTTAACCGAAACTCAAAAAGACGATTTGAAAAAATTACCTGTTGATATAATGTGAAGTAAAATAATAAACTTTAAAAACTATAATGACAATTTTTTGCTTCATAATCTTAAGCAATTGGTTGAAATTTTACTAACGTTACCCCATTCAAACGCTGAATCAATATAAGTAAAGTAAGAGTTGCCTTTCAATCCAAAAATATCAATTGCTTCAACTTTAACATCAACAAAAATCATATCCACTTGCACAATGCAAATAATTTGTACAACTGATACTTTTAGCTATTAAAAAAACTGTATTTGCCTGTTATATATTCTTATATTACTGAAATAAATGCTTTAAATTCGGTGGGAATTTTGTGGGATTTTTTTTATTTAAAATGTGGGAAATTGGGGATTTTTTTCCCAATTTTTGTGGAAAGTGAAGCGCGTGTAAATGGATTTTTATACGTTCAGTGTAACTGCGAGGTCAAGAAAATTTCGATCGTAAAAAGAGAATAATATATGATATAAATTAAGTTAATCGCCTACATTCACATAAAGAATAATATAGGGGTATTCGCTATCCATAGCATGATAGCAAGATTAGGGATGCAAACGATACATCGATGTTTTTGAAACATCGATAGTATCGAACAGCGTTGCCACTTAAAAAATTTTTAATTTACCAAAATGCAAAATAAAAGTAACCAAAACTAGAAACAAGTAACCAAAATAAATTAATATTATAGGCATATGTATGTCCCATTAACGTTAGGGCTATTTATTTCGTAGGAAAACAATATAGGTATACGGTTAACAAAAACTAAAATAGGTATATCAAGTCTTAAACAGATTCAACATCGTAGCGTTCTATCAACATTTAAAAACATCGCCCAAAGAAAATTCGCCAGAATAGATTTATTTCTAATGCGGTCCTGTCAAATAAACTAATTGGACTTAAAAGCTTTTTATGTAGTTCTTAGCACGAAAATTATTTTATTTATTATTTTTTTATTGTTGAAGGGGTACCTACCTAAATGGAAAAATTTCAACAACTATTTCCAGCGAAGGTTCAGTATTAGCACCCTTTTCGATCATTAGCACCCTTTTCGGAAGTGAATGCTCCTCACGGGGATCGAACCCGTGATACATTCCATCTTCAGCCTCAATGTAACCATGATGTGCTCAATACATGGACCTTGAAGGTAACCAAAATCGACCGAAAGTAACCACGTAACCAAACGAAAAAATTGTAACCAATTTTGGTAAAAAGTAACCCAAGTGGCAACGCAGTATTCTGTCGCCCTTTCTTCGGCGAATAAAACAAGTATTTTGTGGTCTCGCTATTAAGACAGCGAGTCAATAATTGATTGTTTATTGAACAAAATCAATCCCTTTTATACACAAAATTTCTTATGTACTACTTATTTACTATAATACATATTTACACTAATTCTTACTAGCTATGTAGATATGTATGTACATATGTACGGCTTATGCATTTAATGTGTAGTCAAGTGCCCGTGCACATACATACGTACATACGACTTAGCTTAAAGGCAAATGCGACAAATCAGAAATACGGCGTCAGCATAAAATTTGGCTGTTGTTTGTTTACGTTATAAATTTTAATAAATGAAATAGGTTGAATGCACTTTTAGTGCATTCCATATTTTTGTGTTTTAAATTACGAGTTGAATGTGCTCAAATATTTCTGACATGCTACACCTCCTTTCCTAAAAAGAATGCTTATACATTTGTAGGGTCAATGTATGAGCATTTAATGGATTGCTTATTTTACTTGCTTGTGTTTATTTATTTATTTCGGTAAAATTAACATTTCAGTTTTTGTTTTGTGCTTACATACTTACATTTATTGGAAAAAGTGAAAATTTCTTATTCTATAGGTTTAAGTCTATTTTTATGTACTATGATTTTCTTATTCATGTAGCTTAGTGAATAATTATTGTGATTATTAATATTTGTTACTCTATAGGGAATTAAACTATAGTTATTATGTTTATCAATACCTATTACTCTATAGGGTCCCTTATATCTACTGTCTAATTTATGACCTGTTTCATCTTTTACTAAGACTAAATCTCCTATATTTATTTCCTTATGCTGAATTTTCCTATCGTAGTAAATTTTTTGTTTTTCTTTTGCTTGTCTTACTAATCTATTAGCTCTTTCTTGTGCTATTTGAAGTCTATATTTAACTTCTTTGTCATAAGCCTCATAGTTGTACAGTGGGCTGATTGTATCTTCTTGTAAAAATTCGTATGTCGGTGCTGGTTTTCCGAATATTAGTTCAAAAGGACAGTAACCATGAACTGTTGAAGGTGTTGTATTATAACAATAAGTAAAGTACTTGAGGTACTCATCCCAATCGTCTTTGTCAATGGATATGTATGAACGTACATATTCATTGAATGTTCTATGGCTACGTTCAACAGTGCCTAACGTTTGATGATGGTAAGGTGTTGAGGTTTTGTGTTCAATTTTTAACAATTTACTTAGTTCTTGAAAAACGTTATTTTTATATTCGGTTCCCATGTCTGTCAGTATTGTTTTCATACATCCATAAATGAGAATAAAATGTTCGAATATAGCTTTGGCTACTGTTTTTGCGTGTTTACTTTCAATTGGAATTGCTACTAGATATTTGGTTAAGTCACATATTATGGTGACTGCATACTCATTTCCATTCAATGATTTTGGAAATGGTCCAATTGTGTCAATTTGAACTACATCGAATGCCTTAGTTGGTGTTTCGGTTATAGTCATTGGATCTTTTAAATGTATTCTTGTTTTATTTTTATTACAATGATCGCATTTTTTAATATATTGTTTTATGTCATTTTTCATATTTTTCCAATGGAATTTTTGTTTTATTTTATTTGTTGTACGATTGATTCCTGGGTGGCCACCATTAACAGGATCATCGTGATATTTATGAAGAATAGTTTTAATTTTTTCATTATCTGTCACATGCATAACCTCCGGAGTTAATGCAATGATTAAATTTTTGAGAACTTTGGTACCTTTATCTTTAAATTTATCTACTCGAGTATAATTATTCTTAAACAATTTGTCTCCTAAGGACAATTGTATTTTGTTTATTTTCAAATTGCCGGCTTCTTTCATAAGCCTGGCAAAGAATTGATCTAAATCAATCTTCGCCTCAACAATTAAATTATCAATATTTATTTCGCTACAAATTTTCTTTCCCTTTTTGAACTGCAGTTTCGGGGGGTCGAAAACGAGCTGAGCTAGCTTTTTTACTTCACATTTATTAAGCGCTTCGTATATTATAGGGTTCTCATTGTGACATTTTTCTTCATTTTTTATATTATTATTGGATTTTTCCTTAGTTTCCGATCTTGTGGTAACTTTCAATATTTTACATGCTTCAATTGACATTTCTTTTAAATCTTGTATATCTATACGCGATAGTGCGTCTGCTACATAATTCTCTTTTCCTGCTATGTACTCCACCCCAAAGTCATATTCTTCCAAATCTAGTCGAATTCTAGTTAATTTTGATGATGGGTTTTTCATCGAAAAAAGGTAAGTTAAGGGTCGATGGTCTGTTTTAATTGTGAATTTTCTGCCGTAGATGTACGGTCTGAAATAAGTGATGGCCCAATGAATGGCTGCTAATTCTTTTTCAATCGTTGCTTTATTTATTTCGCCTTTTGTGAAAGATCTAGAGGCATAAGCAACTGGTAATTGTTTTCCTTCGTATTCTTGACTTAGTACTGCTCCGCAGGCGTATCCGCTTGCATCTGTTGTTATGTAAAATTCTTTATTGAAATCGGGATATTGTAAAATGTTTGGGCTAATTAATGCATTTTTTAGATAGTTGAATGATTTCTCACATTCTTCTGTCCAATTAAATACTACTTTCTTTCTACAAAGTCTTGTTAATATTCTAGAGTATTCCGCGAAATTTGGTATAAATCTTCTATAGTAATTGCAGAATGCAACGAATCTTTTAGCTTCGTCGGCATTCTTGGGAGTTGGATAATTTTGAACTATTTTGTATTTAGTGGGATCAGGTAAAATTCCTTTACTTGTGCATTTATGTCCAAGATAAGTAACTTCTTGGTTGAAAAATAGACATTTATCTGGATGCAATTTTAAATTGTATTTTCTGCAAGTTGTGAATACATCTTTTAAGTTTTTAATCATATGCTTTTCGGAGCATCCTAATACCACTAAGTCGTCCATATATAAAAATGCTTGTGATGGTTTTAGACCGGCGAATGCTAAAGTCATCATTCTTTGAAATGAATTTGGGGCTACTTTAAGACCATAAGGTAATCTTTTGAAACGGTAGGTACCATTGTCTGCTGTAAACGATGTTATATCTCGGGATTCTGGGCTTAATTCTATTTGATGAAAACCGGACATTAAATCTAAGCAAGAAAAATATTTTGCTCTACCTAATTGGTCTAGAATATCGTCGATTCTTGGTAATGGAAATTTATCTGCAGTTAATTTTTTATTTACCTGTCTATAGTCAATAACTAGTCTCCATCTTTTATCGTTATTACCTGGGAGTGATTTTTTCCGTACTAGTAGAATAGGACTATTGTATTCTGACATTGATGGTTCTATTAAGTCGTCTTGTATTAGCTTATTTACTTGTTTATTAATTTCCTGTTTGTGAGCTTCTGGTATTCTATAGTTTTTTACATAAACTGGGTTGTCGTCTTTCATATAAAGTTTTTGTTTGTAAAAATTATTAGTGGTTATAGGTTCTGATTCTAATGCAAATATATCAATAAATTCTGAACATAAAGTATTAAGTTGAGATTTAGCAAATGATGGGAAATTTTTATTTAATCTTTCTAATTTTTCTTTATTATTTGCTTCATTTTTCTGTTTATTATTTATAATTATGTAGTCGTCTAAGTTTTCTGTGTTAATATTGTAATTTTGAATAGTTGCATTTTTATCTGTTGTATTAATAATTCTAACAAATGCTTGATTTGGATTTACTATTGAATTGGCAATAAAAATTCCTTCTGCTAATTGTTGATGTGGTATGAATAATTCAGTATTGTTATTTTTTATGTGAATTTGTCGAACTACTTCTGATCTAGCTGGTACTGATATGCAATTAATGGTTGGTTCATTTGTCATTTGAATTGCTATATTTTCTGGATAATCATATGGTCGTAATATAAGTCTATCTTTATTATTTCGGTAATCTAAAATGCAATTATACTTTTTAATGAAATCGAGTCCCAAAATTCCGTCGCATGGGATTGGGAAGTCATCTTCTACTATGTGAAATTTGTGTCGAATCAAAAGATCGTCACCCTTTAAATCTGTTTTAACTGTTCCAAGAGTGTTTGTTATACCCTGACCAATGCCTTTTAAATCTGTTTTTTGTAATTCATTAATTTTAACATCATTTTGAATTTGACCCTTTTTTATTAGTGATATGTCAGCTCCTGTATCTATTAGGAGAGTTGAAGTTGAATTATTTAAAGTTGTTTTGGTGGATATGTAGCTGTTTAGGTGTAAATTTAGTACACAAATTTTTTTTTCTATGTTTGGAGTGGAGTTTGTTGGTTTTCCTGCTGGGTATAATTACGTACATTGCGAGTGTTGTTGGTATTGTTGCGATTATTTTGTCGCTGTTGGTTACCAAAATTCCTATTTTGTCTTTGTGAGTAATTGTTGTTTGATCTGTTAAAATTGTTATATCTTTGATTAGATCGATAATTTCTATAATTGTTATTTGGAAAATTTCTACGAAAGTTGCCGCGGAAATGATTTTGTTGTCTTATATTCAATATTGCGTTTGGGTTGCCTGTTACTTCAGTGCAACTGTTTGTAAATTTTGAAATTGCCTCGTTCATTGAGGTGAACGTTCCGGCTTGCATGATTAGTTTTACTTTATCATTAGAACAATTTTTACACATAGCCTTTACAGCTGCTTGTGTAGCATATTTTCCTGCTAAATCTGAGGTTAACCCGTCAGATATATATGCTCCTTCTAATGATTTTGTTAATTTTTCGATTTCAGTAGTATATTGGTTGGCTGTTTTACTGCGTTGTTGGATGTTTAGCAGTTTTGCTGTTAATACTTCTACTGATTCGCCTTTGATTGATCTTTTCAATTTTAATTTTATATCTTGTATTGTATTCTCATTCTGAATACAATTTCTTGCTGTGCCTTTTAGTTTTGTTTTTATCATAGACACTGCAAGTGCTTCATGAGTATCCTTGATTTGGTCAAGAATGTCGAGTGCATCTATGAAGCTATTTAGATTTTCTGAGTTGCCATCAAACTCTGGTAGGACAGATGAAGCTGTTTTAATAAAATCTACCGCTGTCTGAGGCATTGTGGATGTGTTTGAATTATTGGTACTTTCTGAATGAGTTTTAGTTTCTTCTTTATCGTTTGAAGAATTTTTGTTTTCGGCTTCCGTTGGATAGTCCGGTAGTAATAAATTTGTGTCAATTTTTATGTCTTTGTTGAATGACGTGGGTACTTGTTCTTCAATCTCGTATCGTGCTAGCGATGAAACAAGTTTATCCCTGACGTATAGGTATATTTGGTATGCCTGCTTTTGATGATCGGCTGTAAGCTTACTATTTATATTCCTCAAGGCGTTTCCTATTCTATTTAATGCATCTATTATAAAACCTAAATGCTTAATAATTGTTTCTCTTCTAATAAAAACATTCTTGTTAATGCACTTGTATGATTTTTCTGCAATTGATTTTTCATTTAGTAGTGATGCATATATATTATCCCAATTATCCATTGAAAAGGATCTATTCGGTATTGATTTTTATACCTTGTCTAATCCATTTGCACGACTAATATATCGCTTTTTTAAAATTTTGTTGTGTACCGAATAAATCTTTAGAAATAAATTTATACAAGATACAATTGCAATAACAAGAAGAATAAGCTTGATTGAATCTAAAGCTTCGCTGTGATCAATTTCTATGGAGTTAACTACATTTGCGTTGGGTTTATCAATTTTTGATGTTGTTCCACCCATATTGATTGAATATTAAAAAAAATTCCTAAAATCTGAAAATACCGAATTTTTCAAACATGCGTTGTGTTTCTTCTATTTTTGTCGTGGGGTTAATGACGTCTTCTAATGTTGGTTCCCTAGTCATGCCTATGATACGCCAAAGAGTCCTTAAGGATTCTAATTCCCTTATTAAGTCCCTGTTCTCTATTTCATTAGGAAGTGAGCCTACTGAATTCCTTGATTTAGGCATTATAATCACAATAATTATTTTTGTATGTATATATATTTATTTATTTAATTAAATCATTAAAATTAGTATTGTTGTGGCTTAGGCCAGAAAAATGTGTATATGTAAAAATGCAAAATTTTTAGTATCGAGAATTGACACGGCAAGGATTTTTGGTCTCTTGCCCTTCAATAGGCAGCCGCAAGGTTGCCATAAGATTAGTTAGTGATCAGTTAATAAGGCCATTAGTAAGCCTTTCAATCGCTATTAGTTTTTTTATATGCTTCCGTTTTGCAATAGAATCTGCGAATACTAGTTGTTGGTAGAGTTCGGCAACTCGTCGCCGCGCTTGGTATTTTTTACCACCACGTCTCCTGTGGTATAAAGGTTTCTGTGGTTGTGCAGGTTCTCTGCGAGCTGGGCGTTGTTGCCGTCGCCTGTACTCCTCGATTGTAATTGCTCTAGGACCTTGTCGTTCTGGCTGCTGTTGCTGTTCTTGTTGATGTTCGGGTTTAATTTGTTGTTCTTTTTCTTGGGCTTGTTGCTCTTGTTGTTGTTCTGGTTTATTTTGTTGTTCTTCTTCTTGGGCTTGTTGCTCTTGTTGTTGTTCGGGTTTATTTTGTTGTTCTTCTTCTTGGGCTTGTTGCTCTGTCTGCCGCTCACTAAAATACTTTTCCCATTTCTCAAATATTGCGTTTACTTCGTCCATCACCATGTAGTGTAAACGACTGGTTAATGACAGGATCTGGCAGGATCAATGGCAAGGATCCTGGTGTGTTTAACAGGCAAGGATCCTGTTTGTCTGGCAAGGATGCTGGCAAGGATGTCTTGTTTAACTGGCAAGGATCCTGTTTGTCTGGCAAGGATGCTGGCAAGGATGTCTTGTTTAACTGGCAAGGATCCTGTTTAACTGGCAAGGATCCTGTTTAACTGGCAAGGATCCTGTTTAACTGGCAAGGATCCTGTTTAACTGGCAGGATCGCCATATTCTGTCGCCCTTTCTTCGGCGAATAAAACAAGTATTTTGTGGTCTCGCTATTAAGACAGCGAGTCAATAATTGATTGTTTATTGAACAAAATCAATCCCTTTTATACACAAAATTTCTTATGTACTACTTATTTACTATAATACATATTTACACTAATTCTTACTAGCTATGTAGATATGTATGTACATATGTACGGCTTATGCATTTAATGTGTAGTCAAGTGCCCGTGCACATACATACGTACATACGACTTAGCTTAAAGGCAAATGCGACAAATCAGAAATACGGCGTCAGCATAAAATTTGGCTGTTGTTTGTTTACGTTATAAATTTTAATAAATGAAATAGGTTGAATGCACTTTTAGTGCATTCCATATTTTTGTGTTTTAAATTACGAGTTGAATGTGCTCAAATATTTCTGACATGCTACAGCAGGTATCGAACGAAAATTCGATGTTTAACATCGATGTTTGAAAATTACTCAGTATCGAAAAATCGCCGACACATCGATGTCAACCCTGACGATATTTGACTGTTGTTTTATACTATGTTCATGCTGGATTTGAAACGCAACATTTTGCATTTTCGAAGATGGCCTTTCGAAAAGTGTTCATGCTGCCGCGTTTTGTAAATACGCATTTGAGAAGTTCGAAACAAACGGAGTGAGGAAGATAAAATTTTTTTTACTTGAATTCATCGAAGTATACAGGTCGTCTGAGATATTCATTTCGAACCTTCTGCAATGAAAACTATTCACAAATGAATGACGCAAGTGAGCCCAGAATGACAGCGAGTCAACACGTACACAGATGACTCGCGAGTCAGACGCACTGTGTATAGACCCCAATACATACATAAATGAAGTGTTAGATCTCATTGTTTGATTTGCTTACATTAGCCGTGTTTTTATTCAAGCGCATATACATCTACGCTTAAATTTTTTATGGACAACTAAGCGCGGATAGAGATGTGCGCTTAGAAATCCATACAAAATTTAAGCGTAGATGTATATGCGCTTGAATAAAACACGGCTATTAACTTTTTTAAATACATTTTAAGAGCTTGAGTCATCCAAGGAAAACCTTCCGTGATTTTTGGTCTGCGAATATGGAAATTACTGAGTCAAAGCTAATGCTGCGAGCAAGGCTGGACGCCAATGCCAATGTTCTTGTCAAGCTATTTTGGCTCATAGTAGAACGCAAAAAATTTTTCACGCGAGACAATAGACTGAAAGAACGCTCCCCTTCAGCCACACTGACTGGAAGTGTGCAAAATATTCTTAATACTATGCAGATGTTAGGAAATAATACTTCCATCTTCAAGTTATGAGGTTTGTTCAGAAGTTGTAATGGTGGCAGCGAATCACATCCCAAATTTGTTAAGTGGATGGCTTTGAGATAAATGATTTCATCTATTAGATCCGTAGAAATATCTATGCCATAAATCGTGCAGAATGCCGTTGCCTTTTCTCTGAGCTCTTCTTCCGACAGATCCTGATACTTCTACAAAAACTAAATTTAATCGCAATGTCAGTTTATTTATTTAATCCTTCTTGCACTTGTTCCTGGTAATAACTCTAGTATCTAACTATAAAATCATGGAAATAATAGTAGATAGATAATGGTATTGTTTTTAATAATTTTTTAAATTTTGTATACCTTAACTCTTTGAAATCAATTTAAACAGGGTTTCATTTAAAAAGTAAATATTTCTGAGAAGCTTCGTTCACCACCTTACCAATTGCGGTACTTTGAAAACTCTAAATCAAAGTCGATTTTCCTCAATTTCAACTCACTTTTCTAGGATTTGCCCATGTATAAACAAGGTAAATATTTGATTGGATGCTTATAATTTTAGTTTGGTGATTTGGTTAAGTTAAACACTTCAATTTTAAAACAATTTTTTGTAGCAACAAAATACCTATGTATGTATCTATGAAATCCTAGTTCGAGGACTGTCAATACTGCTTTGCCTTTCCGGGCCCCCAAAAACCTTCCGGGCCCCAGGGCGATTGCCCTGGCTGCCCCCCCTCTCCGCGGCCCTGCACATTGCCGGTCGAATTTCCATGAAAATTCCAATTTCGGGTTGTGTGAGAGAGTACCGAACAGCCATTCAGTTATAAATATCATCAAATCCAACGGAGCCATGTATTTTTGAACAATTTAGCTGAAAAAAAACATGGATGTATCGATGGTTTTCTTCTGATGTTTTTGTAGGAAATTTTAAGAAGCAGCTTTTCATTTTACCCAAAGGGTAAACGCGTTCATCACTCACTTCTTAATAAATAAATCATTTTATTTTAGTAAATTTAATAAATACCCAAATAAACAAGTAAGGAAGCCTAAGTTCGAGTGGAATCGAACATTAGATACTCAGCTGTATGCTTTCATTGTTTGTTTGCGTTTGATGGAAACACGGTGCACTTAATATAAAGCGAGTGCTGCATAAAGTGGGCGTAGCCACGCCCATTTTCTAAATTTTTATCAAGCATCCAACTAAGCATATTAATATTATTCTTTGTGCAAAATTTCATTCCTTTATGACTTCTAGTTATAAAGATGTCACGTTACAAATTCCCAAAGAGTGTTCCAGAAATATCTTTCTTAAAAAGTAGGCGTGGTCATAAACCGATTTCAATAAATTTTTGCGTGGCTATTAACACATGTTATAAAAGTGTATAAACCAAGTTTCGTCATAATATCTCAATTATTTGTCGAGTTATAGGCTAAGAAATCTCATATATCCCTTTGCGTAAAAAGAGACGGTGCCACGCCCATTTTCCAAAATTTTTCTATTTGTTGTTTCCGGTCTATTGTAGAAATCATACCACAAAATTTAAATGAATTGTCTTTACATTTGACAAAGATATCGCTTAAAATGTTTTTATTAGGTCACTTTATAATACCCATATATAAAAGTGGGCGTGGTCGTCAACCGATTTCGCTAAAATTTTCAACATGTATTACCACATGTAATAAAAGTGTACACACCAAGTTTAGTCATTATATATAAATCATTTGTCGATTTATGGGCTCAGAAATCTCGTATATTCCTGTTTATAAAAAGAGGCGGTGCCACGCCCATTTTCCAAAATTTTTGTGTTTTTTGTTTTATGTCCGCAGTTGGACTCCTGCTGTAAAATTTCAATGATAGATCTTTATATTTGACAGAGATATGGCTTAAAATGTTTTTATTAGGTCACTTTATAATACAAATATATAAAAGTGGGCGTGGCCGTCAACCGATTTTAACTATTTTACGTCCAAACGTTTGCCTAAGTAAGTAAATCACGCGTACCAAATTTTGTCGATATATCTTCAATGGTTTCTGAGTTATGACATATAAAACTTGCAAGGTTTGAGCCTTAATAAGTGGGCGTGGCACCGCCCATTTTCCAAAATGTCATCAAATTTCTTCCTAGGGGCCTAAGCTCAACACGTGGGTAAAATTTCATCGCTCCAGCTATATTAGTGACTGAGATACCAAATTTCCGATTTTTTCTATATAGGAAAAGTGGGCGTGGTCATTGTCCGATTTCGCCCATTTTCAATACCAACCGTCCCGGTCTCGATGCCAACTTGCATTTCATATTTCATCAAAATATCTCAATTTTTGCGCGAGTTAGAGTGTTTACAGACGGACGGACGGACGGACGGACAGACGGACGGACGGACGGACGGACATGGCTCAATCGATTTATCTTTTCACCCTGATCATTTTGATATATATAAGTCTATATCTATCTCGATTATTTCACTCTGTTACAATCCACCGTTATGTGATTAAAACTATAATACTCTGTGTACTAGTACAGCTGAGTATAAAAATAACATTTTAAGCAAAATTCGAATGCTCAAATTGAAATTGAAATTAGCAATTGGCAAATGTCAGCTGACGCAGAATCGCAATTAATTTCCTACACTTCATAGCAAATAAATATACATATGTTTTGGTGTAGCATATTTTTGAGGTCTAGCATATTTCTGTCCGCCTGTATTTTGTTGTTGTGCGTTGTAAAACTTTGCAATCCGTGAAATCCGTGAAATCCGTGCTACGTGCTATGGCTATGCTATGGATAGCGAATACCCCTTATATGTATTTTGTTTTTATACTCAGCTGTACTAGTACACAGAGTATTATAGTTTTGATTTCCTAACGGTGGATTGTAACAGAATGAAATAATCGAGATAGATATAGACTTATATATATCAAAATGATCAGGGTGAAAAGAGAAATCGATTGAGCCATGTCCGTCCGTCTGTCCGTCTGTCCGTCTGTCCGTCTGTCCGTCTGTCCGTCTGTCCGTCTGTCCGTCTGTCCGTCTGTGAGCACGATAACTCGCGCAAAAATTGAGATATTTTGATGAAATTTGAAATGTAAGTTGGTATCAAGACAGGAACGGATGGTATTGAAAATGGGTGAAATCGGACCATGACCACGCCCACCTCCCCTATATAGTAAAAATCGGAAATTTTTTATCTCGGTCACTAATAGAGCTAGAGTGATAAAATTTCACACACGTATTGAGCTCAGGCCCTTATGAAGAAATATGGTGAAATTTTGGAAAATGGGCGGTGCCACGCCCACTTATTAAGGGGCAAACATTGAAAGTTTTATGAGTCATAACTCAGAAACCGTTGAAGATATATCGATGAAATTTGATAGGCGTGATATACTTACTTAGGCAAATGTTTGGACGAAAAATTGCCAAAATCGGTTGACGACCACGCCCACTTTTATATATGGGTATTATAAAGTGACCTAATAAAAGCATTTTAAGCGATATCTCTGTCAAATATAAAGATATATCATTGAAATTTTATGGAAGGTGTCCAATTATGGACATAAAACAAAAAATACAAAAATTTTAGAAAATGGGCGTGGCACCGCCTCCTTTTAGAAGCAGGAATATACGAGATTTCTGAGCCCATAACTCGACAAATAATCGATATATTATGACGAAACTTGGTCTATACACTTTCACTACTTGTAGTAATACATGTTCGAAATTTTAGCGAAATCGGTTGACGACCACGCCCACTTTTATATATGGGTATCATAAAGTGGCCTAATAAAAACATTTTAAGCGATATCTTTGTCAAATATAAAGATAATTCATTGAAATTTTGTGGCATGAGTTCTACAATAGATCGGAAACAAAAAATAGAAAAATTTCGGAAAATGGGCGTGGCACCGCCTCTTTTCAGACAAAGGAATCAACGAGATTTCAGAGCCCACAACTCGACAAATAATTGAGATATTATGACGAAACTTGGTTTATACACTTTTATAACTTGTGTTAATAGACACGCAAAAATTTATTGAAATCGGTTTATGACCACGCCTACTTTTTAACAAAGATATTTCTGGAACACCCTTTGGGAATTTGTAACAAGACTTCTTTGTAACTAGAAGTCATAAAGGAATGAAATTTTGCACAAAGAATAATATTCATATGCTTAGTTGGATGACTGATAAAAATGTTGAAAATGGGCGTGGCTACGCCCACTTTATGCAGCACTCGCTTTATATAAAATACAACGTGTTTTCATCAAACGCAAACAAACAATGAAAGCATACAGCTGAGTATCTAATGTTCGATTCCACTCGAACTTAGGCTTCCTTACTTGTTAAGTATCATCTCAATGAAAAACTATTAAAACTTCATATAAAATAAAATGCTTTAACTTTTTAAAGATATGTTATTTTTTATTATTTCTATATGCAAAAAAATCCATCAAATGCAAATGTACACATGTTGACACTAAAATAGGTGTAAAAATTTTTCTTTCGCAGCCTTACAAAATTCGCAATTAAAATTATATGAATAATTTACTTTCGTTATGTTAAAATTATTTAATTTAATTTATTTAAATGAAAGTTATATCAGTGTCGGAGAGAGGATCTGAGAAGGTTTAAAGAATCTCATACTAAAAATAAAACGCATCTAATATCAATACTATCTAGGTATACTAATTATATAAAATTGATTATATAGAACACGTTTGTAGCGCTATAACTCAAAATGTACTGGACCGATTTTAATAATTCTTTTTTCTTAAATGTCATAAATGATAAATTCTCTACAACCATGTACTTCTTTTGCGCATTTCTGAGACTCCAATATCCTTTTCCCGGTTTTAAATTTCGAAAAACTCAAAAAGGCGCAAGCATAAACAGATTTGTTTGGTCAATTGTCGTGTTCAGTGTGGGTATCGCAGCCGTGCCAGGCAGAGCAGTGCAGGCGACTCATATGTTTGTTTTTGGACAGTTTGTTGTTTGTCTCGGTGGCAATAAAACAGCTGTTGACCCATGCATACTCAGTGATGCCAGATAATCTCTGCTAAAATTCCCACAGAAATTGGAAAACATCCCACAAAATTCCTACCGAATTTAAAGCATTTATTTCAGTAATATAAGAATATATAACAGGCAAATACAGTTTTTTTAATAGCTAAAAGTATCAGTTGTACAAATTATTTGCAATGTGCAAGTGGATATGATTTTTGTTGATTTTAAAGTTGAAGCAATTGATATTTTTGGATTGAAAGGCAACTCTTACTTTACTTATAGTATTTAATATATCACTAGATAATTTGTTTCGCTTTTTACATTTAACATCCATAGTTGACATAGTTTTTAAAGTTTATTATTTTTTAAATCGTTTTTTTGTGTTTCGGTTAAAACTATACAAATACTTTTGTATTCCGATTCTGTGAGACCAGGATTCAGATTTAATTTTTTAGTTAGAGCAAGAAGTGATACACGATTGTTTTTAGAGAAATCAAAACCATTTTGGGATCTAAAAACTGCAATTCTTCGAAAACACCATCAAATGGAAAACGTGATATTATCTGAAAAGTAGAAGCTTCATAAAAGCGCAAACACTTTTTTGAATACAATCTTTTCCTCCAAATTTAAATTTGACAAAATATCTTCGCATTCACAACCAACGTAAACATTATGCACGTCAAGGAAATATGGAGTTGGAAGTTCCAAAACTTTTAGCTGTAATTCCCACGGAATTGTAAAAAGGTCGGGTTTTAAGAAATTTCGTGCAATATTCAGCATAACTCGCTGGTTATAATAGCCGTAACGCAAGGGATGGAGCTGTCACTTTAATATCTATTAAAGAGCTGCGCAAGACATCTCGATATCGAACATGCTGTGTTGCTCTCGCTGTAGCACATGTATGGTTTTCGAAGTGTTCGATCAGTGAAGTACTTCAGTGGCGTGAAATTTTGCTTCAGCACCGAGAATGAAGCATTTCTATCTCAATGCTGCCCGTTCATGTTCGATGTTGTTAGCACAAATGTTCGGATACCAGAAGAAGTTCTCGGATACTTAAGCAAGTTTCCGAAAATTTATTGATGTGCAGGCAGAACATGCTTTGTAAATGTAAATGAGAATGTAAAAATTTCATACGCATGCAGATGGTGTTATTTGGGCTACATTAACATTCATTGAATATGTTTTTAGGTAGGTTTTTTTGATTTATTGACAAAATTAAATTGTAGTGAGATATGCATAGATATACATATGTATGTATGTATGTATAAATACATATGTACATATGTATATGTACATTTGTATGTACGTATGTAGGTACATATCATTATGGTTTTGTATGATTGTGTATAGCTGATACACATATGTAAATATGTATATATGAACATACTTACATACATATGTATGTATGTATGGACATACCAGGTATAAATGTAATTTTTGTTTTTTATTATAAGTTTATTAATATTTTACGTATACATATTTAACGAGTTCATAGAGCAGGTAGTATTTAATTTTTTTCTTGTACTCAGACTAGGTAGTACAAAAAATATAATCATGCAAATATCTAAGAAGGCTTCCAAAATTAAAAAACCTTGAACCTATACTTGGTACCAAATAGCTTCAAAATTTTATTCCTAGCTATGCTGGAGCTATTTTATCCATTATTTCATTAAGTGGGAGGCGGTACAATCTTAACCTTAAAACTAAACATATGTACATATGTTACTTTTATTAAAGCAGAATGTTTAATTATTATAATTGATTAAAATAAAATAATGTAATGACGTTTGACGTCGCACACTGGGGATTTTGCGGAAAAAAGTCAAATTGTCAACATACTCTTCATGCAATATGCAGTGATATTTTGGAATTTAGACTAAATGGTACAACCAAATCAAAAAGAATTACTCCGATCTGACTGCTAGTTTTTTTTTTATAGCCGTCTCAAACTCAGTACTTGTATGTTTTACCGAACCAACTTAATTTAAACCTAAGAATTTCAAAACGAATAATCTTTTATTATGTGAGCTAACGTTTTTCTTTTTATTTTTTATTTAAAGTAGGATATTTCAGTCTACTAAAATTGAAAAAATAAACTCTGCAGAGACTTAAGTTTTTTTTTTTTTGTTTATTTTTATGAACATATAACAAAAATCCCTTTTTTCTCCAAACATTTGGACCTGTAATTTTAGCGCCACTTGCCTCCAGTTGGAAATCACTACTAATACATTGTTTCATATCTGTTTTTACATTTTTAATCAATTTCAAGTGCCCCCAGGTGCCCCTTTTCAATTTATTGTATTATACAGTACAACATTTTTCAGCTAATTGATTCGCGACTCAATTCTGATAAGGCTCTTTTGTTTAACATAACTCAAGAACCACTAGTCGGATTTTGTTTAAACAAATTTATAAAAATCAAGAATTACTAGTACTTTCATCTGTTTATATAACGCTTCGCTATATAGGCAACAGTTTCCCAGTTATAAATAAATGTATGGAGAAAAAAAAATATTTTTTGCCTAAAAATAATTTTTTTTTTTTTTAATTCATAAAAAATCGAAAACGGTAAAAAAGTTCAAAGTCCTATTATTTTCACGTAAAGTCGCATAACCTATGAACAAAATGATACATAAATCAAGAAAATCGATGAACGCGTTTCGCTTTTATTCACAATTAAGTACAGGTATGGATTAAAAATTATTTTTATTTTTTACTATAGGTCCAAGGGAGGTACCCCTAGGGAGTGGCCGATTTCAATTATTTTTTGTACCGTCAATGCCCTTTATGAGGGTAATTGATATGCGAAGTTTCGTAAAGATATCTTACTTTTTTGAGCTGAAATTAAAATTTGTATTTAAATTTTTTTTTTAATTTTTTACTATAGGTCCAAGGGAGGTACCCCTAGGGAGTGGCCGATTTCAATTATTTTTTGTACCGTCAATGCCCTTTATGAGGGTAACTGATATGCAAAGTTTCGTGAAGATATCTTACTTTTTTCGGCTGAAATTAAAATTTGTATTTAAATGTTTTTTTTTAATTTTTTACTATAGGTCCAAGGGAGGCACCCCTAGGAGTTGACCGATTTCAACCATTTTTGGAAATTTTCTTAACTAGCTCATATATAACCTGTCTGCAAAATTTCAAAGCCCTACGACAACTCCTTCTATTTTTTTCCGCTGAATGTATGGAAGCTTCCCCACTGTGCGTCGTTCTAAGCTTAGCTTTGATGCATAGAGATGCATATACATATGTACATACAATACGTATATTTATTTATAAAAAAATAAATTCGCATGCAGGTATGTAGATATTTTATGTTTTGAATCAATGAATACCTCAAACTATATTTTTATATTTAATTAAATAAAATTTACAGAAAAAATTTGGTTGTTTTCAATAAAATAATAATAACTTTTATACCAAATTTTTCCCTCTCCAAAATTTCTTGAAAGATGTATTTAAGTATTATCTAAAGAATAACTTTCAAGTGAAAAAATAGTGTAGATGAATTGATCACGGTGAAAATCACTTTTCCCTTGAGAGTTTTGGGTTTAGGTAGACGAGAACTGTTGATCATAAAACAGGTCAGTGAAATTCTAGGCTAGCAACGCCATTTTTATGAGTTAACGAGCTAACTTCGGCCTTTTTTACGACTTCAGGCTAATATGTTCCTTTCGGGCCTAAAAATCGATGTTCGGTTATTTTCTTATCTTTATATATATTACGCTAAGCGATTTTTTGTAAACACCATAACTTTTACACCGTTATACCGATTTTCGAGAATGAGGTGTCAAATGAAAGGGCTTGACCAGTAGATGTGCAGGAAGGTTTAATTTTTCTGAAAAGGGTTGCCAGCTGTTCGAAAATTTAATTTTCCTGTATAGTCTGTTTGATTTTAAAATTTTTGGTACCATATGAAAAGGCTTGACCTGATATTGAGTAATTAATAAAAATTTAACAAAAAGGGTTGCCACCTGTTCAAGAATTCAGTTTTACGCTACAGTTGGTTTGATTTTTAAATTTGAAGTGTCATATGAAAGGGCTTGACCTGATAGTGAGTAATTTAATAAAATTTTTACAAAAAGGGTTGCCACCTGTTCAAAAATTCAGTTTTACGTTATAGTTTGTTTGATTTTTAAATTTGATGTGTCATATGAAAGGGCTTGGCATGGAAATGAGTAATTTATTAAAATTTTTACAAAAGGGTGCCACCTGTTCAAAAATCCATTTTTACGCTACAGTTTATCTCATCTTCTCATCTTTATATATATTACGCTAAGCGATTTTTTGTACACACCATAACATTTACACCGTTATACCGATTTTCGAGTGTGGTGTCAAATGAAAGGGCTTGACCTGTAGATGTGCAGGAAGGTTTAATTTTTCTGAAAAGGGTTGCCAGCTGTTCGAAAATTTAATTTTCCTGTATAGTTTGTTTGATTTTAAAATTTTTGGTACCATATGAGAAGGCTTGACCTGATATTGAGTAATTAATAAAAATTTTACAAAACGGGTTGCCACCTGTTCAAGAATTCAGTTTTACGCTATAGTTTGTTTGATTTTTAAATTTGAAGTGTCATATGAAAGGGCTTGACCTGATAGTGAGTAATTTAATAAAATTTTAAAAAAAAAGGGTTGCCACCTGTTCAAAAATTCAGTTTTACGTTATAGTTTGTTTGATTTTTAAATTTGATGTGTCATATGAAAGGGCTTGGCATGGAAATGAGTAATTTATTAAAATTTTTACAAAAGGGTGCCACCTGTTCAAAAATCCATTTTTACGCTACAGTTTATCTCATCTTCTCATCTTTATATATATTACGCTAAGCGATTTTTTGTACACACCATAACATTTACACCGTTATACCGATTTTCGAGTGTGGTGTCAAATGAAAGGGCTTGACCTGTAGATGTGCAGGAAGGTTTAATTTTTCTGAAAAGGGTTGCCAGCTGTTCGAAAATTTAATTTTCCTGTATAGTTTGTTTGATTTTAAAATTTTTGGTACCATATGAGAAGGCTTGACCTGATATTGAGTAATTAATAAAAATTTTACAAAACGGGTTGCCACCTGTTCAAGAATTCAGTTTTACGCTATAGTTTGTTTGATTTTTAAATTTGAAGTGTCATATGAAAGGGCTTGACCTGATAGTGAGTAATTTAATAAAATTTTTAAAAAAAGGGTTGCCACCTGTTCAAAAATTCAGTTTTACGTTATAGTTTGTTTGATTTTTAAATTTGATGTGTCATATGAAAGGGCTTGGCATGGAAATGAGTAATTTATTAAAATTTTTACAAAAGGGTGCCACCTGTTCAAAAATCCATTTTTACGCTACAGTTTATCTCATCTTCTCATCTTTATATATATTACGCTAAGCGATTTTTTGTACACACCATAACATTTACACCGTTATACCGATTTTCGAGTGTGGTGTCAAATGAAAGGGCTTGACCTGTAGATGTGCAGGAAGGTTTAATTTTTCTGAAAAGGGTTGCCAGCTGTTCGAAAATTTAATTTTCCTGTATAGTTTGTTTGATTTTAAAATTTTTGGTACCATATGAGAAGGCTTGACCTGATATTGAGTAATTAATAAAAATTTTACAAAACGGGTTGCCACCTGTTCAAGAATTCAGTTTTACGCTATAGTTTGTTTGATTTTTAAATTTGAAGTGTCATATGAAAGGGCTTGACCTGATAGTGAGTAATTTAATAAAATTTTTACAAAAAGGGTTGCCACCTGTTAAAAAATTCAGTTTTACGTTATAGTTTGTTTGATTTTTAAATTTGATGTGTCATATGAAAGGGCTTGGCATGGAAATGAGTAATTTATTAAAATTTTTACAAAAGGGTGCCACCTGTATAGTTTGTTTGATTTTAAAATTTTTGGTACCATATGAGAAGGCTTGACCTGATATTGAGTAATTAATAAAAATTTTACAAAACGGGTTGCCACCTGTTCAAGAATTCAGTTTTACGCTATAGTTTGTTTGATTTTTAAATTTGAAGTGTCATATGAAAGGGCTTGACCTGATAGTGAGTAATTTAATAAAATTTTTACAAAAAGGGTTGCCACCTGTTCAAAAATTCAGTTTTACGTTATAGTTTGTTTGATTTTTAAATTTGATGTGTCATATGAAAGGGCTTGGCATGGAAATGAGTAATTTATTAAAATTTTTACAAAAGGGTGCCACCTGTTCAAAAATCCAATTTTACGCTACAGTTTATCTCATCTTCTCATCTTTATATATATTACGCTAAGCGATTTTTTGTACGCACCATAACATTTACACCGTTATACCGATTTTCGAAAATGGGGTGTCATATGAAAGGGCTTGGCCTGTAGATGTGCAGGAAGGTTTAATTTTATTGAAAAGGGTTGCCACCTGTTTAAAAATTGAATTGTCCTGTATAGTTTGCTTGATTTATAAATTTCAGGTACCATATGAAAGGGCTTCAGCTGGAAATTAGTAATTTATTACAATTTTTACAACAAGGGTTGCCACCTGTTCAAAAATTAAGTTTTACGCTATAGTTTGTGTGATTTTTAAATTTGAGGTGTCATATGAAAGGAATCTGCGTGAAAATGAGTAATTTATTATACTTTTTATAAAGAGGGATGCTACCTGTTCACAATTTAATTTTTATCATAATTTTTTCAAAGAGGGTTGCAAAAATTTATTTTTGGAGAAGGTTGCTTTTTAAATTTAAAGTGTCATATGAAATGGCTTTTCCGGGCATACGAAAATGCTTGGCCTGAAAATGAGTAATTTATTACGATTTTTACAAAACGATTTGCCACCTGTTCAAAAATTTATTTTTACTCTACAGTTTGTCCGGTTTTCAAATTTTAAGTGTGATGAAAGGTCTTGCCCTGTAATAAAAAGAAAGGAAAGGAACGGAAATGGCGAAGGACGGGAAGAGAATAAAGGGAAGAGGAAGCGCAAATAAAAGAGAAAGGGGAAGAGAAAGAGAAGTACGACAAATGACCTTTTGGAGGTAGCTATAAGGATAAAATATTGTAGAAAATTATTCGCATTAAAACTTTAATATGGGACTTTTTTACGACTTCAGGCTAATATGTTCCTTTCGGGCCTAAAAATCGATGTTCGGTTATTTTCTTATCTTTATATATATTACGCTAAGCGATTTTTTGTAAACACCATAACTTTTACACCGTTATACCGATTTTCGAGAATGTGGTGTCAAATGAAAGGGCTTGACCAGTAGATGTGCAGGAAGGCTTAATTTTTCTGAAAAGGGTTGCCAGCTGTTCGAAAATTTAATTTTCCTGTATAGTCTGTTTGATTTTAAAATTTTTGGTACCATATGAAAAGGCTTGACCTGATATTGAGTAATTAATAAAAATTTTACAAAAAGGGTTGCCACCTGTTCAAGAATTCAGTTTTACGCTACAGTTGGTTTGATTTTTAAATTTGAAGTGTCATATGAAAGGGCTTGACCTGATAGTGAGTAATTTAATAAAATTTTTACAAAAAGGGTTGCCACCTGTTCAAAAATTCAGTTTTACGTTATAGTTTGTTTGATTTTTAAATTTGATGTGTCATATGAAAGGGCTTGGCATGGAAATGAGTAATTTATTAAAATTTTTACAAAAGGGTGCCACCTGTTCAAAAATCCATTTTTACGCTACAGTTTATCTCATCTTCTCATCTTTATATATATTACGCTAAGCGATTTTTTGTACGCACCATAACATTTACACCGTTATACCGATTTTCGAAAATGGGGTGTCATATGAAAGGGCTTGGCCTGTAGATGTGCAGGAAGGTTTAATTTTATTGAAAAGGGTTGCCACCTGTTTAAAAATTGAATTGTCCTGTATAGTTTGCTTGATTTATAAATTTCAGGTACCATATGAAAGGGCTTCAGCTGGAAATTAGTAATTTATTACAATTTTTACAACAAGGGTTGCCACCTGTTCAAAAATTAAGATTTACGCTATAGTTTGTGTGATTTTTAAATTTGAGGTGTCATATGAAAGGAATCTGCGTGAAAATGAGTAATTTATTATACTTTTTATAAAGAGGGATGCTACCTGTTCACAATTTAATTTTTATCATAATTTTTTCAAAGAGGGTTGCAAAAATTTATTTTTTGAGAAGGTTGCTTTTTAAATTTAAAGTGTCATATGAAATGGCTTTTCCGGGCATACGAAAATGCTTGGCCTGAAAATGAGTAATTTATTACGATTTTTACAAAACGATTTGCCACCTGTTCAAAAATTTATTTTTACTCTACAGTTTGTCCGGTTTTCAAATTTTAAGTGTGATGAAAGGTCTTGCCCTGTAATAAAAAGAAAGGAAAGGAACGGAAATGGCGAAGGAAGGGAAGAGAATAAAGGGAAGAGGAAGCGCAAATAAAAGGGAAAGGGGAAGAGAAAGAGAAGTACGACAAATGACCTTTTGGAGGTAGCTATAAGGATAAAATATTGTAGAAAATTATTCGCATTAAAACTTTAATATGGGACTTTTTTACGACTTCAGGCTAATATGTTCCTTTCGGGCCTAAAAATCGATGTTCGGTTATTTTCTTATCTTTATATATATTACGCTAAGCGATTTTTTGTAAACACCATAACTTTTACACCGTTATACCGATTTTCGAGAATGTGGTGTCAAATGAAAGGGCTTGACCAGTAGATGTGCAGGAAGGCTTAATTTTTCTGAAAAGGGTTGCCAGCTGTTCGAAAATTTAATTTTCCTGTATAGTCTGTTTGATTTTAAAATTTTTGGTACCATATGAAAAGGCTTGACCTGATATTGAGTAATTAATAAAAATTTTACAAAAAGGGTTGCCACCTGTTCAAGAATTCAGTTTTACGCTACAGTTGGTTTGATTTTTAAATTTGAAGTGTCATATGAAAGGGCTTGACCTGATAGTGAGTAATTTAATAAAATTTAAAAAAAAAGGGTTGCCACCTGTTCAAAAATTCAGTTTTACGTTATAGTTTGTTTGATTTTTAAATTTGATGTGTCATATGAAAGGGCTTGGCATGGAAATGGGTAATTTATTAAAATTTTTACAAAAGGGTGCCACCTGTTCAAAAATCCATTTTTACGCTACAGTTTATCTCATCTTCTCATCTTTATATATATTACGCTAAGCGATTTTTTGTAAACACCATAACTTTTACACCGTTATACCGATTTTCGAGTGTGGTGTCAAATGAAAGGGCTTGACCTGTAGATGTGCAAGAAGGTTTAATTTTTCTGAAAAGGGTTGCCAGCTGTTCGAAAATTTAATTTTCCTGTATAGTTTGTTTGATTTTAAAATTTTTGGTACCATATGAGAAGGCTTGACCTGATATTGAGTAATTAATAAAAATTTTACAAAACGGGTTGCCACCTGTTCAAGAATTCAGTTTTACGCTATAGTTTGTTTGATTTTTAAATTTGAAGTGTCATATGAAAGGGCTTGACCTGATAGTGAGTAATTTAATAAAATTTTTACAAAAAGGGTTGCCACCTGTTCAAAAATTCAGTTTTACGTTATAGTTTGTTTGATTTTTAAATTTGATGTGTCATATGAAAGGGCTTGGCATGGAAATGAGTAATTTATTAAAATTTTTACAAAAGGGTGCCACCTGTTCAAAAATCCATTTTTACGCTACAGTTTATCTCATCTTCTCATCTTTATATATATTACGCTAAGCGATTTTTTGTACGCACCATAACATTTACACCGTTATACCGATTTTCGAAAATGGGGTGTCATATGAAAGGGCTTGGCCTGTAGATGCGAAGGAAGGTTTAATTTTATTGAAAAGGGTTGCCACCTGTTTAAAAATTGAATTGTCCTGTATAGTTTGCTTGATTTATAAATTTCAGGTACCATATGAAAGGGCTTCAGCTGGAAATTAGTAATTTATTACAATTTTTACAACAAGGGTTGCCACCTGTTCAAAAATTAAGTTTTACGCTATAGTTTGTGTGATTTTTAAATTTGAGGTGTCATATGAAAGGAATCTGCGTGAAAATGAGTAATTTATTATACTTTTTATAAAGAGGGATGCTACCTGTTCACAATTTAATTTTTATCATAATTTTTTCAAAGAGGGTTGCAAAAATTTATTTTTGGAGAAGGTTGCTTTTTAAATTTAAAGTGTCATATGAAATGGCTTTTCCGGGCATACGAAAATGCTTGGCCTGAAAATGAGTAATTTATTACGATTTTTACAAAACGAGTTGCCACCTGTTCAAAAATTTATTTTTACTCTACAGTTTGTCCGGTTTTCAAATTTTAAGTGTGATGAAAGGTCTTGCCCTGTAATAAAAAGAAAGGAAAGGAACGGAAATGGCGAAGGAAGGGAAGAGAATAAAGGGAAGACGAAGCGCAAATAAAAGGGAAAGGGGAAGAGAAAGAGAAGTACGACAAATGACCTTTTGGAGGTAGCTATAAGGATAAAATATTGTAGAAAATTATTCGCATTAAAACTTTAATATGGGACTCCTCGGACAAAATCTTTGTATACAAAATCTAGGTCGACGGAAAATAAAAGTGACCACACGGAAAAAACTATATTGATGTCACATCCATATTTATGGATAGTTCTGTCTGGTCTATGAACTATGGATGTCATATCCGTATAATGGGTGTTATATCCAAAAACTATTTGTAATATATGGATATGACATCCATAGCTTATGGATTAGACAGGATTATCCATAAATATGGATGTGATATCAATATAGTTTTCTCCGTGCAGTAATTATGTATATGCTTAATTTTATATTTTATTATTAAGAATTTATGGGCTTAAAGCCGATATATATTCTGCCATTTTTAAGGAGAAGTCAAATTTAAAATGGCAATAAAAAAAATTGTTAAATGTAGCAATAAGTGGTCCTCCACCCTCAAATTGTCGCACAGTGTAATTGAAAGCCACAGCATCGCGTGGCCGGGTTTACTAGTTTTTACTATTTAAGCAATGGATTGTTGGAAACAACAATTACTTATTGTATCAGACAATATTTTTGCGCCAATATCTTTCAAATAATAATAATAACTGAAAAGGGAAGCTTTAACAGATTCACGTTCTTCACAACTTCAGAACATTACAGCCCAACTACAAAATGGATAATATATATTGAAAGAAGTACAAGGGAGAAGCAAGGTGTGGAAAGTGCAAAAATTGTTAAGAGTAATGGGGAAGAAATACTTTTTGGTTGCTTGTTTTTCCGACAGGGTAGGAATATGGTGTATTGTGGAACGATCTTCTGTCATCCCTTGTCAATTTTGGTTTGGAGACAAACCGGTTTCGGCTAATATGCGCCATCTTCAGTGTCTTTTTTCGTTCTCAACGCTGCATTTAGTACCCACATATATTCACCAGTTAATAACAGGATGGCAGGATAATAATGAAGACTAGAGTGCTGCCTACTGTCGAAACTCGACAGTCTTTCTATATGTTTTATTATGACTAAAGTGCAACTATAGTTTTTGTATAATTGCTTTTTGTTGTCACTGTTATCTACCATTTTCTTCTTGTTCCTGTTCATGCTGCTCCTTTTGTTGCTACCGTCGCTGCTACTATTTTGTTGTTGTTGCTGTTGTTAGTGTTATTGTCGTTACTCGTCTTCCTAATTCTCCTACCTACTTCTTTCTTTCTATTTCTGCTCTTTTCTTTACTCAATTTATTTCCTAATTATTCTTTCTTATCCTTTTTAGTCCTTGACTTTGTGTTTTTGTTGTAGTGCTTTTGCTACCTTTTTACGTTTCTACTTCTTTGAAACTACACACCACATCCAGCCAAACATGTTCACAACTGCATGATAAGTTTAGTGAAAACGCACAAAGTCAGGTATGCTTGCGCATTGATACAGCTTTGTTGTGTGCAAAAGCATGGAACAACAACCACACGGCAATTTTCCAACGACGATTGTGGACGCATTTTCCAACCAATTTTCATGAAAATTGGCGCAGTTCTATTTGAGGGTAATACCTTTCTAATGGTGTGCTTAGTTTTAACATCGGTTCAGTAGTTTCGACGGAGAAGATGGAACAAAATTTATGTTAGCTTATTAATAATATAGATAGATATCAACGCAGTTATGAATTTTAAACAAAGGATGAAATCGGCATTTGCACATATATTTATAATATATACTACACTTGTAAACGTTTTAATAGCCCTGTTTTTATTTAAGCGCATATACATACATCTGCGCTTAAATTTTGTATGGATTTCTAAGCGCATATCTCTTTCCGCGCTTAGCAGTCCATACAAAATTTAAGCGCTGATGTATATGCGCTTAAATAAAAACAGGGCTATTATTAAGTATAAGATTTATAATTATGTTATGTTAAAATAGTAGATATAAAATCAATGCTTTGAAACTAAAAATTAAACATTTAGTATCTAACTTAATTATTTGCCCCAAGTATTTAGGTATACATAAATTCATATAAATATGTAGATATGTGTATCCGTTCGCAAGTAGGTATTAGGTATGTATTATCTAGGTACTAGGTATTTAATATAAAATAAAAATTTGGCAAATGCATACATACATATATGTACATACATACAACCATACATGCATCCATATGTAAATACTAACATACATATGTATGCATGCATGCATGTTAATCGTTCAAATCGTCGCAATTGAGCAAAATTTCTACGTTGCCAAATACTAGCAGGCAGGCTCTCGTAAGCACCATCTTAGTATTCGAATACTTAGCAGTGGACCGAAAAGACCGAAACTTGCGGGCAGCGATCGTTTCAAGAACGAGAACGTCTCTGCTTGCCTGCTGCTAGTATCGGAAATGTTTGAAGTTGAAGTCGGACATGCATGTGTTCGACAGTGTTTAATGTTAGTGCATACGTGTTCGAACTGTGAACGGTAGTGTTTACGCAGGGCACTAATATCTATTGTATGTGAACGGCATGTGATTGATTATAATGAACGGTAGAAAACGGCGAGAACCGTAAGCATCTGTTGATTTTAGATTTCTTCCTTATTCTTACGGCAATTTGACAGTTCTCTTTACAATGACAAAACAGAATACCGTTTGCAAAATTTTTTTTTTACATTTTATAATATAAAAATGAGCGAATTCAACGAAAGACTTAATAACGGCGTACGTCGTCATGAAATCAACAACAAATTGAAAGTTTTCTGTTTTAAATTGGTAAATAAGGCACAATATTTACAGCTGTGGTAAAGGTCAAAGACGGCAGTTAACGCACTATTATAACTGCCTTAAGTTTGTCACCGTTCTATATCGGTACGGCTTTCGTCCCGTCCCGCTATTATAACCAGCGCTTAAGTGTCTTAGCTTCTTGCTCTAGTCGGTGTATAAGTACATTTCGGCTTTGGAACAATGCGTTAAATTCATTGAAAAAGTTAAGAAAGTACTTCAAAAATCTAAAATAAGCCTTGTTTTGAATTCTTTCCAATTCTTCATAAATAGTTTCTGCTTTCTTACGCTTATCTTCAAATGAGGCCAGGCGAAAATAGCTTTTAAGTGGCTCCCAATTCTCCAAAATTCTTTCGATTATTAACAATACAGTACGAATGTGGACAATGAAAAATAAATTACCTAAGAGCGATTATTAACACGCTTTTACATATTAGTTTCACCTGTATGTATGTATTTATCAGCGTTGCCGTTTTGTGGGTAATTACCCAAATTTGGGGAATTTTTTAATATTTGGGTAATTTTTGGGGAGTGCTATGATTTGGGGAATTTTGTGGAATTCGCCTTTTAATAGTTTTATATGAATAATAATACCTATAAAAAAATAATTATTTCCATGAGTTTCTATTACATTCGCATTGTGTGAAAGTGTGCATAAGTTTTTGCAGCATTTATTTAATCTTGAATTACCGGCTGGTCGAACATGTACAAGCAAATTTCATAAGCCCATTAAAGTAAGAAGTTAGCTAGGAAAAAAATAAGCAATTTTATACGTTTCATGAACATGAAATGGTATTATAATATCGAGCCAAAACAGGTTTGTCGAAAGTTCCAGAAGGAGAAAAAGTAGACACACCAAAATATATACCGATATTATCAGAATCATAAGCTAGTTCTTCAGTTGTTAAGATACGCTGATCATTTGTCGGAATCGGCCAAATTGGACCATTATAACATATAGCTCCCCTACAACCAACCATATATTTTGGGGTAAAACTTCTCCACTTAAATTGCTAAGATCATTACAATATTTTTTTATAAATATTTGCATAAACAACCATAGAATATAAACCCATAGAATTGGAGGTACCTATAAATTAAAGAAAATCGTACTATTTAATGTTTCATTTCTCCCTTACTTGTTTTATATTTCTTTATAACTTTTTTTAACCACACATATATGTACATACATATATGCACATTAAGGTGGAGTGAAACATTTTTTTTGGAAATTCAATTTGTTCCAAAGCCAGAACGGCACCTTTCTAGCCCAGTAATAAGCCTGTAAAATTTTATTGACCTACTCGCATGTTTAGAGGTGCCCCCAGCCCCATAAAGTTGAAAAAAATAGTACGATCTGGTACAAATGTGAAATTTCTAAAATTATAAAATCAAAAAACGAAGTATGAGGATTGATAAAGATGGCTAAGCTCAGTATTAAAGTGAATTTTTTTTATTTGGAAAGAACAACAACAAAAGTTTTTAAAGGTCAAAGTTTATATTGAGCATTTTTTAAATTGCAATTACTTAAATACTACTGAACCGATTTCGAATACTTTTATACCATTTGATAGGTATTTTGATTCCCTTTAATTTGATATACATTTTATGTGGGTTCCATAATACCCCCCTTGCGGGGGTCAATCCCCTTTTACCCTCCTTACTTTTCATATATAAAATATATCGTTGGCTTCGTGAGCAAATGTGCTAAGTCCAATTTTTTTCAAAATTGAGATTTTAATGCAGTAAGATAGTACAACTAAAAATACATCGTCTGCCAAAAAGAAGTTACCATAATGGCTGTTTTTCATGGTGTAATGCAGTGTTAAGCAAATGTGCTAAGTCCATAAAAAAATTTTTTTTCAAAAATCTACGTGCTAAGTCCAGGTGAAAATAAGAAATTATTAATTTTTTTTTTAATTTGTTTTGTAGAATGATATAGAATTATTACTAGATTGCTTTAATAAGCATGGCTTGGGACTGCAAATGTTAATAATTTGCGGGTGTGGCTAGCTTTCCCACCAATTTGATATGCAAACTAGTTTGCGGTACTTTTTACATTTTTATTATACATTTTAACATTTTATTATATTTTCTATAGTGTGGGCGTGGCCACACCCATTATCAACAGTATTATCTCTCATCAGACCCAGCCTAACAAATTCTTGTTAGTGCAAAATTTCATCCCTTTATAAGATGCCACGTTACACGTCACAAGTTTCCAAAGGGAGTTTTACAATTTTTTTTTTAAGTAGGCGTGGTTACAAATCGATTTTGCTAAAATTTTACTACAAGTAATAAAATTACATATGTACCTACACCAAGTTCCGCCGTAATATCTGAATTATTTGTCGAGTTATGGGCTCCGAAATCTCTTAGATTCACGATGACACGCCCATTTTCAAAAATATGTATGGTTTCTAGCTGATTAAGAGCTTTTAGGCCGGTTATGAAAAAAAAACTAACAGTAAAGTTCCTTTATTCTCCTAAGCGTTTCGGCGTTATCATCGCCTTCTTCAGGGAGTCTATTTTATTTGGAAATTGCAAACAAATTAAAAAGGTTTCTGTTTTTTGTCCATAGTTGGACTCATGCCGCAAACTTTCAATGAATTATCTTCATATTTGACAAAGACGTCGCTTAAAATGTTTTTATTAGGCCGCTTTATAGTTCCCATATATAAAAGTGGGCGTGGTCGTCCACCGATTTGGACAATTTTTCGTCCAATCGTGTGCCTTAGCAAGTAAATCACGCTTTTCAAATTTCAGCTATATATCTACTACCGTTTCTGAGTTAATGATGACTTATAAAACTTTTAGAATTTATCCTTTCATAAGTGGGTGTGGCACCGCCCATTTTCGAGAATTTCAATTTCTTTATAACGGCGTAAGCTCATTGCATGGATGGAATTTCATCCATTATCACCTTTTGCGTGGTTTTCGATATATACTATATGGGGAAAGTGGGCGTGGTTTACATCCAATTTCGCCTATTTTCAATACCAACCTTTCCTGTCTAGTTAGGAGCCTCTGTACCAAATTTCATCAAAATATTTCAATTTTACTACGTAGAGTTGAGTATAATAATTTGTGAGAAAATGTGCTAAGTCCACCTAAAAAAAGAAAATCATAGAAAGCAAATGTGCTAAGTCCTAAAGAAGCCCATAACTTTGTACAAGCTTTATATTAAAATGTGCCGATAACTGGTATTTTAGCACGATCATCTGAGGAAGAAAACTGCATTTTCAGATTTTTAAAATAGTAACAACAAAAAAAGTTAGGAGGTTTTTTGTCTCTCCTGAAAAGTTACCAGAAATGGACTTAGCACATTTGCTCACGAAGCCAACGATATATTAAATTAAAGGGAATCAAATTACCTATCGAATGGTATAAAAATGTTCGAAATCGGTTCAGTAGTTTTGAAGTGATTGCAATTTATAAAATACATAATATAAACTTTGACCTATAATAACTTTTGTTGTTGTTGTATCCAAAAAACAAAAATTCACTTTAATACTCAGCTTAGCCATCTTTATCAATCCTCATACTTTGTTTTTTGATTTTATAATTTTCAAAATTTCATATTTGTACCAGATCATGCTTACTGCTTTCAACTTTGCGGGGCTGGGGGCAGTTCAAAACGTCATCCTATCGCCATAAAATTTTGTGGGGTTCATTAACTCGTATAAAGGAAACTTTTCATTGCTGGTACGTTCAAAAAAAGAACAAAAAAAAAATCTCCATATGATTTCACTCCACCTTAATGCACATGAATTTAAAAATACAAACTTTTAAAAAGTAAAATAAATTTGAAAATACTTGTTTATTGGAAATCTCTTGATAACACTACCCGACAAAAAAAATATCCTCGACATTTGATTCCTATGTATTCCTGCTAATTCCAAATATGTAATCAAATAGTTCAAAAGTAGAACAGTTTTCGAGATATTTTGAAATTTCAGTTTTCGCGCTAAGAAGAAAAGGAGGATTACTAATCTGTCAATATCTCCGCCATTACCACCTTGAGTTTTATGTTATTTCATTTCATTTCATTTAATTTTGAGAGGATGAAATACCCTTTCCAACTCCACATAAAATCGACGTTAAAGTGACGGAATTATGGTGGACAAAACATTTGTTTTTATGCAAAAAATAAGTTAAATACAAGATGTATAAAATGTCGAGGATATCAAAATTTTTGAAATTTTGTCGGGTAGTGTAATTTGAAAATTTGTATGGCAATTATGGGTAATTTGAATATTTTTTTGGGTAATCTCAAGAATTTAAAACAGCAACGCTGGTATTTATGTAAACAAGTTACGTATTCGCAGTGTAGTCCACTGTATGTTTACTTGTACGCATGTATGTAACCGACTCCCTTTTGCATTGCATAAGTTAACGCGAAAGCGTCTGTATTTATACACTAAATGGTAGTTTTTCAGTGTGAGATGTACTTTTGTTTAAGTTATACTATAAATTATACATATGTAGGTATGTAAAGAGTTCTGCAACCAAAAAGTCCCTTTTTTTATATGGACGTCAACAAAATGTCCCTTTTTTCCCCCTTTAAAAATTCTGCAGTGAAATATCCCTCAAAAAGGGAAATTTCGCCCAATCTGGCACCACTGTGCATACCATGTTATAACTCAAGAACGCCTGCACCCACACCTACGATATTGGTATCAAATGAAAGTTGTTGAGCAGGACTTCAACATAGAGTTCTTTTCATTGTGATGCCTAGACATCCTCCCCATATATGGGCTAAAATGTCGACCCGGATGACTACGGAATGTTTTTTAACGATATTAGTATGAAATTAAAGGTATTGAGCAGGCCTTAACATAGACCTAATTTCATTGTGATTTCTATTACGGGTCTTCTGATATGGGTCAAAACGTGGATCTGGATGACCCCGGAATGTGTCTGAGCGAATGTTTCTGAGCGATATTGGTATCGAATGAAAGGCCTTGATCAGGACTTGAACACACTCTTTTAATTGTGATTTCTGGGCCGGATCCCCAGATATTGGTCAAAATGCGGAACCGGATGTTTTTGTGAGATATGGGTATCAAACAAAATTTATTGGGAACGGCTTCAACATAGAGCTATTTTCATTGTGATGCATAGACCGGGTCATCAAGTGGACCCAGATAACCCCGAAATAACTTGACTTGACTTGACCTGAATTAACTATTATTCGTCATTGCGAAGCAACGGGTATTTGCTAGTATGTACATATATAAATATGAGTTGTGGTTTGTTCGGCACTTAAAACTTGAAAACCACCGGACTAAACTGAATACTTCCTTTTGTAAGTTTGTTCGTAATACCCCGGAATCAGTTTTAGGAAACATAAAAGTGAAAAATATTGAGGGGGCGTGGCACCTCCCATACAAACATAATCTATCATGCTGTATATTCTGGAAGGGTTCATGGCAGGACCCTGGAAATTGGTACGGAGATAACAATATCGGACCATATTCAGAGAATTGATAACACTGCTCTACAGCCAAAAAATACTCTAAACGTGACCACCCTATCTATATGTAAAATCGGTCGGTGATTCCGAAAATCGGGTTCATTTTTAATTCTATGGGAAGGTTTTTGAGATATCGGCAACTTACCGTTATTTGGCCAATGGCTCCACTTAATCCTGTATATCTCTTTAACGCAGTAAGCTATCTCTCTTGGGTTACGCCAAACAAAAGAAAATTAATACTTGAAAGAGTTTTTAGTGCTTAGCACGAAATTTTTATTTTAATTCAATTTTTAATTAAATTTCCTTTTCATGGCTCCTATAACATTTTTCTCTAACTCTTATAGTTTCTCAAATATTGATTATTCAATATGATTTTTTTCGATTTTTTACGATTTTTTTAAGAAAAATTTTACTTTTGTAGGCAATATCTTTAAAACCAATGTCTTCACCTTCGGTTTTACTCCTTTACGTGAAGCTCCATTCCATTAGCAAAAAAATAAGCTATCAACGAAGAAAATCCATGGTAAAATGGAAAAGTTATAGGCGATCAAGTAAATACAGCCAAGTCTTGCAATGCCACTATACGGTACATTCTACGCCTAGGTGAAGACATTGGTTTTAAAGATATTGCCTGACAAAGTCAATTTTTTCTTGAAAAAATCGTAAAAATTCGAAAAAAATCAAATTGAATCGTCAATATTTCAGAAACTATAGGAGTTAGAGAAAAATGTTATAGGAGCCGTGAAAAGTAAATTTAATTTTCTTCTGTTTGGTGTTACCCCAAGAAAGATAGCTCACTGCGTCAAGGAGAGATATAGAGGATTAAGTGAAGCCATTGGCCAAATAACGGTAAATTGCCGATATCTCAAAAACCTTCCCATAGAATTAAAAATGAACCCGATTTTCGGAATCAGCGACCGATTTTACATATAGATAGGATAGTCACGTCCAAAGTACAGACAAAAAATTTCATTTTGTGATCCAGTGTAATTATTTAGTATTCGCAGTCAATACAATGTAGTCTAAGATAATGGTGAGCAATACGGTAATCAAGGAATTTTTCTTTAAGCTTTATAGGAATAAATTTTAGGCAGAACAACTTCTGGCGAGTGAGCTAGTTTGATATATATTTCATCTCTGCACGTATTGTAGTTTAGCGTAGCGAAACGCCGTGTTTTAGAACAATATTATAGATAATAAAGCCTGTCTTCATATAACTTAATTCGCCTTCGAACAATCCTGCCAAGTTGTTCGCGAACTAACTCGTCTCCACGTTGCGATCGTCATTTAGTTTGGCGTGTTCCTTGATTTTTGTTTTTCCTACTAATTGGGTGTACCTACAGCTCTATCCCGGCTCCGAACGGCGAATTTATGTACACTTAGGGAAAGGCAGCATTTTAGAATCAAAAATAAAATTTTTGTTTTCACAATGCACGTTTTAAACCAAACCATTTTTATTTTAACAATGAAAATTTTTAAATTAAAAAAGAAATTTTTGAATTAAGTATGAAATTTTTGAAGTAAAAATGCATTTTGGATTTAAAAAGAAACATACTTAAATTAAAAATTAAAATGAATGTTGATTCAAAAACTCGCTCTTTGTTCAAAATTTTTTTGTGAGAAATCCAACAAAAACAATAATGATAATCGATTTTTTTTTTACAATATTGCATATAATTCATGAATTCTTTTTTAGTATAAACAGGTTACTACAATTCAATATAATGTTTAATTTTCCACTATGTGATTGCGTTGGATAGAATTTCAGGTTGATGTCATAGTTCACATCCGGAGGAGAATATAAAATAAAGAAGAAAAAGGACAATAAGAAATAAAGATAGAGAGAATGCCGTTGGAAACAATTTCGAATCCGGAAGAGAAAATGATATAGAGAATACTGCAGCGTTTTTTTTTCTCATAGTGTTTAAATAAAAATTAACATTTTTAAATTTAAAATGTTTTTTCTTGATTGAAAAATTTTACAATGAACATTTTTAACGTACCAACATTTTTGCCTATTTTAAGCACGTTTTCATATGTTTTTATAATTTTTTTCCCTGAGTGTATGTACATATATAAGAACGTATGTATAAATGAGATCATTCATACCTGTCCAAGATTCTTCAGAGTTCGGTGGAGAATCTACGAACGTGATAACATAATCCGACGAAATATGCTGGTGTGAAAGTCCATGCATGTAATATCGACTTGTTTTACTTAATATCTGCAAAAGGAAAAATTATATCACAAATTAACATATCTTCGCTGCGAATACAAAAAAACGGTTATGTGAATGGATGTGGCATATTTTACTAACCCTATCCATTGCTCATAATTCTGCACTTACAGTTTTCTAATATCTCGTTTGGTTTAGAAGATTTAAGCTTATGATTTGTACAAAATACGTGTCCACACAAAACTTTGCTCAATTTTTTTTAACAAGTCGAAAGGAATCGAACATTAGCTACCCAGCTGTATGCTTCAATTGTTTCTTTGCGTTTGATGGAAACACGGTTTCGTGTCGTGTAGTCACGCCCATTTTCAAAAATTGTATCTACCATTAGACTGAGCGTATAAATATATTTGTTGGTGCAAAATTTCATCCTTTTTTAACACGCTTTTATTAGCTTCACCTGTATGTATATATGTATGTATGTATGTAACTTCATCCCATCCTAAAAGTTTCAACATTTAACTAAATTATTATATCTTTCAAACATTAACTTTTTTGTGTTCTCTCTATTATTATTTCTATTCTCCTCCGGATTCGAAACATGACATCAACAGCCCAACGGCATCATATAGTAGGACATTCAACATTATACTTTATGCTTCATTGCGGCTTTTATGTTACCTTTCTTCAAAATAGCCTCTTTGAATTTCAATTCACTCCCGTATACAAGCCAATAAGTAACAAGCTTTCAGGGTACGGAAAAACTCACTCACGAACGCTCAAAAATACATTCTTCTCAAATCACAAACAAATGTTCAAAGAAAAACGTATAACCACTCAAATAGCTAGCGAACTAACGCACAACAGCCAGCGATCACTCATAGGCTATGAGTCATAGCGATGGCGATAAACTCAATGCATAAATTCACTCAAAAATGAAGCTTGAAGCTTTCTGTTTTGGGTTTGTTGTATTTGCAATGAAATCAGCCGCATGTACAAACATACGTATGCAAAGCAAGAACTGGTTTTGTTTGTAATTCATTTAATAGTAAGTGCTGAATCAACGAAAAGGAACCCCAATTTTTATACAATGTTTTGTAAACGTGAGGTGAAAAAAATTTCTCTAAAAATAAAAAAATAAAAAAAAAATAAAAAATGCGCCACTCGGGACTCGAACATGAGCTCCTTGGTCCGTAGGCAGCATACCTCACCATTACGCTACAAACGTATTCGGAACTTTGTTGTCTAAATTCGAATTTATTCAATCAGGTTTCTTTTTTTTGTTCTTTTGAAATGCTTCACCTCAACTTCTCTTCACTTTCTGATTGTAAAATATAACAAAACGTTTGGGAAATTTTGTATTTCCAAACTAGTTTTGAAAATCTTGAATAAAAGGGTTTGGAAAATATTGCATAATAAGCTAGTTTACTTCACTGCATATTGGGATTTTTGGTAGAAGTTATAAATACATACATATGTATGTAGATCTATTTCGGAGATCACCACATCCCTTCATCAGATTTCTTTTTACTTTTATTCTTGTGTCCGCATAAAACACCCTTTAATGGAAAATTTCACTAAAAAGTTAAAAATAAATAATAGCTTAAAAAAACTAAAAAACACGCTTTAATCTTAAAAATCGTACTAAAAATTGAGAAATAATTTAATTAGAAACAAAATGATGAACGAAAATATACATAAGTATTTAAGGAAAAGCGTGGGGATGCTCAATAATATTTGAACATGAAAATATTCGATTCGTACAACTAGTACAAAAATATACCTAGTTGTGAAATTAAAGAGTACGATATATGAAATCTCAAAAAAGTCAAAATAAAATTGTTGGGGTAAGTGGAAAAAAAAAATTCAACAACTATTTACAGCGAAGGTTGAGTGTATAGCTATTTCACGAAAAACCATTTTCGATCATCAGCACTCTTTTCGGAAGTGGATGCACCGGGGATTGAACCCGAGTCCATTCCAACTTCAGCCGCAATGACCCCACGGATAAACACACTCGGCCATTGAGACTCTGTGCAAGCTGTTGGATTTTCCCCACTTTTGCCTTTTTCATTTTCAACATTAACGTTAGTGTGTATATGCTTTTGCATATATTCTCCACAAACGTGCTGAATTTTTTGTTGTAGGCAGGTCGCAATGAACATTGTTGTTGGTATTTTATTTTATGTATATACCAAACAACGTTAACAATTTTACTTGAAAGAGTTTTTAGTGCTTAGCACGAAATTTTTATTTTTAATTCAATTTTTAATTGTTGGGGTAAGTGGAAAACGAACGAGTAGGCGAACTGCCTACAACAAAAAATTCAGCACGTTTGTGGAGAATATATGCAAAAGTATATACACACTAACGTTAATGTTGAAAATGAAAAAGGCAAAAGTGGGGAAAATCCAACAGCTTGCACAGAGTCTCAATGGCCGAGTGTGTTTATCCGTGGGGTCATTGCGGCTGAAGTTGGAATGGACTCGGGTTCAATCCCCGGTGCATCCACTTCCGAAAAGAGTGCTGATGATCGAAAATGGTTTTTCGTGAAATAGCTATACACTCAACCTTCGCTGTAAATAGTTGGTGAATTTTTTTTCCACTTACCCCAACAATTAAAAATTGAATTAAAAATAAAAATTTCGTGCTAAGCACTAAGAACTCTTTCAAGTAAAATTGTTAACGTTGTTTGGTATATACATAAAATAAAATACCAACAACAATGTTCATTGCGAACTGCCTACAACAAAAAATTCAGCACGTTTGTGGAGAATATATGCAAAAGCATATACACACTAACGTTAATGTTGAAAATGAAAAAGGCAAAAGTGGGGAAAATCCAACAGCTTGCACAGAGTCTCAATGGCCGAGTGTGTTTATCCGTGGGGTCATTGCGGCTGAAGTTGGAATGGACTCGGGTTCAATCCCCGGTGCATCCACTTCCGAAAAGAGTGCTGATGATCGAAAATGGTTTTTCGTGAAATAGCTATACACTCAACCTTCGCTGTAAATAGTTGGTGAATTTTTTTTCCACTTACCCCAACAATTAAAAATTGAATTAAAAATAAAAATTTCGTGCTAAGCACTAAGAACTCTTTCAAGTAAAATTGTTAACGTTGTTTGGTATATACATAAAATAAAATACCAACAACAATGTTCATTGCGAACTGCCTACAACAAAAAATTCAGCACGTTTGTGGAGAATATATGCAAAAGCATATACACACTAACGTTAATGTTGAAAATGAAAAAGGCAAAAGTGGGGAAAATCCAACAGCTTGCACAGAGTCTCAATGGCCGAGTGTGTTTATCCGTGGGGTCATTGCGGCTGAAGTTGGAATGGACTCGGGTTCAATCCCCGGTGCATCCACTTCCGAAAAGAGTGCTGATGATCGAAAATGGTTTTTCGTGAAATAGCTATACACTCAACCTTCGCTGTAAATAGTTGGTGAATTTTTTTTCCACTTACCCCAACAATTAAAAATTGAATTAAAAATAAAAATTTCGTGCTAAGCACTAAAAACTCTTTCAAGTAAAATTGTTAACGTTGTTTGGTATATACATAAAATAAAATACCAACAACAATGTTCATTGCGAACTGCCTACAACAAAAAATTCAGCACGTTTGTGGAGAATATATGCAAAAGCATATACACACTAACGTTAATGTTGAAAATGAAAAAGGCAAAAGTGGGGAAAATCCAACAGCTTGCACAGAGTCTCAATGGCCGAGTGTGTTTATCCGTGGGGTCATTGCGGCTGAAGTTGGAATGGACTCGGGTTCAATCCCCGGTGCATCCACTTCCGAAAAGAGTGCTGATGATCGAAAATGGTTTTTCGTGAAATAGCTATACACTCAACCTTCGCTGTAAATAGTTGTTGAATTTTTTTTCCACTTACCCCAACAATTAAAAATTGAATTAAAAATAAAAATTTCGTGCTAAGCACTAAAAACTCTTTCAAGTAAAATTGTTAACGTTGTTTGGTATATACATAAAATAAAATACCAACAACAATGTTCATTGCGAACTGCCCACAACAAAAAATTCAGCACGTTTGTGGAGAATATATGCAAAAGCATATACACACTAACGTTAATGTTGAAAATGAAAAAGGCAAAAGTGGGGAAAATCCAACAGCTTGCACAGAGTCTCAATGGCCGAGTGTGTTTATCCGTGGGGTCATTGCGGCTGAAGTTGGAATGGACTCGGGTTCAATCCCCGGTGCATCCACTTCCGAAAAGAGTGCTGATGATCGAAAATGGTTTTTCGTGAAATAGCTATACACTCAACCTTCGCTGTAAATAGTTGTTGAATTTTTTTTCCACTTACCCCAACAATTAAAAATTGAATTAAAAATAAAAATTTCGTGCTAAGCACTAAAAACTCTTTCAAAATAAAATTATTAGTAAAAAAATACCGATTTTAAATATTTTTTGACATACTGAGCACCCCACGCTTTTCCTTAAATACTTATATTTTCGTTCATCATTTTGTTTCTAATTAAATTATTTCTCAATTTTTAGTACGATTTTTAAGATTAAAGCGTGTTTTTTAGTTTTTTTAAGCTATTATTTATTATGACTAAGTTACAAAGATATCATGTTAGAAATTTCTAAAGGGCATTTTAGAAATATTTTTTTTAAGTATGCGTGGTTATATATATATATATACTAGCTGGCCCGGCAGACGTTGTTCTGTCTAAAATTTATTCCTATAAAGTTATAAAACTGTCAATTGTCTGAACAAAAGAGATATACATATATTCGCCGCGACAAACCTAATTTCCCCTATCCCTATCTCTATCTCTATCTCTATCTCTATCTCTATCTCTATCTCTATCTCTTTCTCTATCTCTATCTCTATCTCTATCTCTATCCCTATCCCTATCCCCATTCCTATCCCTATCTCAAAATATATGGGAAAATATATTTTTTTTTTGCATTTTTCGGGAATTTTATTGGATATTCTCCTATTCTGGCCAGAGAACAATCTGAATTTTTCTCAATCATCCAAATCGGTGCAGGCGTTCTTGAGTTATACGCGTTTGTACTAACGCCACTTCCTTTTATATATATAGATATAAAAAATATATGGGAAAATATTTTTTTTTTTTTTTGCATTTTTCGGGAATTTTATTGGATATTCTCCTATTCTGGCCAGAGAACAATCTGAATTTGTCTCAATCATCCAAATCGGTGCAGGCATTCTTGAGTTATACGCGTTTGTACTAACGCCACTTCCTTTTATATATATAGATATACAAAATATATGGGAAAATATTTTTTTTTTTGCATTTTTCGGGAATTTTATTGGATATTCTCCTATTCTGGCCAGAGAACAATCTGAATTTGTCTCAATCATCCAAATCGGTGCAGGCGCTCTTGAGTTATACGCGGTTGTACTAACGCCACTTCCTTTTATATATATAGATATACAAAATATATGGGAAAATATTTTTTTTTTGCATTTTTCGGGAATTTTATTTGATATTCTCCTATTCTGGCCAGAGAATAATCTGAATTTGTCTCAATCATCCAAATCGGTGCAGGCGTTCTTGAGTTACACGCGTTTGTACTAACGCCACTTCCTTTTATATATATAGATATACAAAATATATGGCAAAATATATTTTTTTTTGTATTTTTCGGGAATTTTATTGGATATTCTCCTATTCTGGCCAGGGAACAATCTGAATTTGTCTCAATCATCCAAATCGGTGCAGGCGTTCTTGAGTTATACGCGGTTGTACTAACGCCACTTCCTTTTATATATATAGATATAAAAAAAATATATGGGAAAATATTTTTTTTTTTGCATTTTTCGGGAATTTTATTGGATATTCTCCTATTCTGGCCAGAGAACAATCTGAATTTGTCTCAAACATCCAAATCGGTGCAGGCGTTCTTGAGTTATACGCGTTTGTACTAACGCCACTTCCTTTTATATATATAGATATACAAAATATATGGGAAAATATTTTTTTTTTTTTGCATTTTTCGGGAATTTTATTGGATATTCTCCTATTCTGGCCAGAGAACAATCTGAATTTGTCTCAATCAGCCAAATCGCTGCAGGCGTTCTTGAGTTATACGCGTTTGTACTAACGCCACTTCCTTTTATATATATAGATATATATATATATCAAGGGCGTAGGCAGGTAGGGGCAGAGGGGGGCAGCTGCCCCCCCTGGCTAGTGCTTAATATTATAATGGCATCAGAGAATAGTACAGAAATTTACATGACAAAATAAAACACTGAGATTTGTTTCAATTCGTGTCTACAGTTCACTAAATATTTTAGCATTAGCATTGATAAGCAGAATCTAAGGCCCGGTCTCACCAGCGTGACTAAAGCTAATACTGATTTCACACAGGCGGTTAATGGAGTAATTATCCACATTTTCTTCATTAAGTTGATAATGAAGCTCGATTTTCCATACAGAAGTTTAATTATTAATTGATCCATTACTAATTAATTGAATTTTTAATTGAATAAAAATCCAATACATCTCTGGGAGGTAAGTTCGTTTTTATTAATTTTGAAGTTTTCACTGTCAACCGTCAATTCGTTTTGGCTTGAATTTATTATCCCAACAAACATTCTCAGAGCACTCATAATTTGGAGTCGGATATGAATCACAAACATGTGTGAAATATGTATGAGCTTAGGAAAAATTTTTTTATATATTTTGAAGTTAACTTCTTAGGCGGCGATAGAGAGTTTTTATGGAGAGTGAAATTTGATGCAACGGAAGTCGCCCCCGAAAATAGCAGCCATTTTAGTTGATTTTTAATTTTTAAAAAAATCAACATTAGTATATCGCGCGGTTCGAACTCACAACCCCTCGCTTCCAGACCAGACGCAAAACCTCTGCGCCACCACACCACTTGCGTGGAGTATGTTAAATGCTGCACTTAAATTGAACTAACAAGTACAACTCACTCACCTATTGAAAGCAACAAGTAACAAGTTTGATATTTGCAAATACATATATGTATGTACATTAGAGTGGCCCTTATTTTCGAAAGTCGGAAATTTGCAGTTGTTACCCCCTGATATGTTTTTGTTTAATAAAAAAATAATACCCTAAAAATTTTGGCCCGATTGAACAACTCTAACCCGTGCCACAACGGGATGAAGTTGAAAAGTTTGTAACATCACTTTTAGTAAGCGCTTCTTTTGGCTATGCAGTGATAAATATATGTATGTGCGTAAGTATACCCGAAAACCTAACTCTGAGATGTTTACAAGTTTAAACTTGCATGAAATCAGGTTTGGGCATGATTCAACTAATTTTGAGGGCACTCAGCCTGCAACTACCACTCAAACCTGAGTGGTAGTTAAATATCTGATTTTAACTACCACTCAATTTGAGTGGTAGTTAAATCCTGAATTTAATTACCACTTAATTTGAGTGGTAGTTAAATCTCGAATTTAACTACAGCTCAATTTGAGTGGTAGATAAATCCTGAATTTAACTACCACTCAAATTGAGTGGTAGTTAAATCTTGAAAATCAGGATTTAATTACCACTCAATTTGAGTGGTAGTTGAAAATGAGTGGTAGTTGAAAAATGCCCATCCTGGCATGAAATTAATCAAAATACTTTTATTATTTTACCGTTACAATTCCTTGAAAAGCAAGAATCATAGAAGATGTATTTACGTATGCAGATGACATTAAATTTTGCTTCTTACGTATAAAGCAACATAGTATTAAAACAAAAAAAATCAAACATTTCACTTAAAAAGAGTGTATTAATTTAAAATCATATGCTTTTCTTCCAATGCAACAATTTTAAAACGTGCAACTGGTGAAGTCAGTGTACTGAAGCACATGCCACACATAGGTACCTTTTTAGCACATGTGAAACAAATGAGTTTTTTATACATAGCAAAAGTGAGTATCTGTCGGGATTGGGAAATTTTTTGTCCGTATCACGGTCATTTTACGCGTAGTCAGCGTAACTGCCGTTTGAAAATGATTCAAAAATATAATATCGAGACGGTTCAGCACTATTCATGATAGAGTCCTCAATGTCGGTTTCTCATTCATCTTCCTCGAGCCATTTCAGGGCCGTGCGCAGGAATTAGCCTTGGGGGGGGTTTTAATTTTGGTTTGCATTCGCATACATTTTTCGCTAAGATAAACATATTTGCTGAAACAAATATCCAGACCCATACATAGGGTTGCCAGACGTACTGATTTGATCAGTACAATACTGATTTTTCGTACCCCGTACTGATGGTTTTAAAAACCTTAAGAAATACTGATTTTTTGGATTTTGTACTGATTTGTACTGATTTTTAGCCGACAATAAAAAAAATCATTTTATCACCCTGCGATATTACTCGACGACCAACGTGTAATTGTTGTTGTGCACTCCGACGAGTGAGGGAAATTTCGGACATCGATCAAATTTGCTGGGTGAAACAAGCACCCGAGGCTTCGGGGTAATATTGTGTTATGTTGTGTATGTGCGCTCTAATCATCGATTTAAGCGTAACCACCTCTTATCGATGACGAAAATGTGTCCGAATTTCATCTGTGAGTTTGCTCGTAAGCATAACCACGGCATAACCATGAAATGATTAAGAAGGAGGAAGCAACGCGAACGTTAAATGTCATAGAAACATGATCGACAGTTAACGACACGGAAACAAGAAATAAATGCCAGTAATAAAGACGATTTTCTCCGCATATATTGCTTTTTTTTGGAAGGCAATGTACTGATTTTTTCGGGAAGGGTATTTGGCAACCCTACCCATACATCATAAATTTAAATGTTCTCTAACTTTTCTGAAACTCATTATGATTCATCAAAATCTAGTTAACCAGGTCCTAAATAGTACTATTTACGGTACTTGTTAATTGAAACTGCTCACTGTTTTCACAAAATGAACATTTTTTGTTATCAGTACAATTTTTTTTAAAATGCCAAACGAACATATGCTACACAACTTTGTAATTTCGGAAAGCTCCAAGTGCAATTCAAAGTGCCGAACTTATGTATTGGCCAACCTTATTTTTTGCAACTTTCACCAATTTCTTCTTCCGTAAAATTATTGTAACTAATTTTGTCAAAAATTATGAGTCAATATTCAATGCAAAATTTATAAACTCTATTTTGAAAATTTTTGCAAAATCATTGCAACTTACACGGAAAGAATTTTTTACTAGAATCAATGCCGAGACAAGAAAAATTAGACTTGATTTTGAACTTAGAAAATAATTTCTTAATATCAAGAAAATCCAAGAAAATTGGATTTTAAATAAATAAGTAAACATTTTCTTGCTTCAAGTGAAATCGGATTTTAAATAAATAAGAAAAAGTTTTCTCACTTCAAGCAAAAATGGACTTTAAATAAATAAGAAATAATTTACTTACGGTAAGTGTTTTTTTCTTATTTTTAGGAATAAATAATTAAGAAATAATTTTTTTGTTGCAAGTAAAACTTTTCTTATACGAGCTTAAGTAAATAAGAAAATATTAAATATATAATCAAGTAAAAATTTTCTAAAAATATTAAAAACGTAAAAAATAAGGAAAATGAAAACTAATCATAAGGGATTAGAAAACCATAATTAGTCAACTAGTACTTATTTTCCTAGGACTTGTTCACTGAAATGATAACATTTCAATTAATATAAATGAAGATGCAAATAGTGAACTCCTTATACCAAATGCTTCACTAACAATCTGAGAATTGCAGAAATATTCAGAAATATGCAAAGCGGATGGCAAATGAAAAAAAAAAATACGTGTTACTTTGGAAATGCAAATTCAGCAAGAAATATTTTACTTCGCTCAATAAAACGTTTTCTTATTTATTTAAAATTTTTTTTTGCTATAGTTTGATGATATGCTCAAAGAACTTTGGCGTTCAAATTGAGCAAGAAATATTTTACTTCGCTGTTGTTTTCTTATTTATTTTCAATTTTTTTTTTGCTGTAGTTTGTTGTTCCAATTCATCGAAACACAATTTTCTTAAATTCTTCTTGATATTAGCAAGAAGATTTTCTTCATTTAAGTAAATTTAAGAAAAGATGTTCTTATTTATTTAAACATTTTTTTTCAACACTTTTTTTCTATAGATTTTGTTAGTGTTCTTGAATAAGAAAATAATTGTCTCATTTTTGGAAAACTCAATTTCTTATTTCCAGTAATAATTAAGTAAATTTTTCTTATTTCCCTAAAAATTTTCTGAATTGAGTTCAAGAAAGTATTTTTTTGATTCAAGAATACAAATTTCTTTCCGTGTAGATTTGATCATGGGGGGGGTTTAACCCCCAAACCCCCTCCCCCCCTCGTGCGCACGGCCCTGAGCCATTTTGTAAGAATTTCATCCGAGGAGGCACTTTGAATATTAAAAGTTTCCAATTTTCCACATTTGCACACTATTTTAGTTAAATTCTGATATAAAAGAAAATAGTAAGAAAAATCCCAAAATAAAATTTTGTCACAAAAATCACCTCCATAAAGTCCCTGGACTGTGGTATATAGGTTCTTTTTTCTGTGGATATCTAGTGAAATTCTATAGCGAACAACTTTCTATAACTATTCAACCCTCTAACATGCTTAGAAATTATATTTTTTGGGACTTTCTAAAAAAGGAGTAAAAGCGAGCTCATCGTCGGGGCGTTAGAGGGTTAAAGTACTCTACAAAGTAACAACTATTGCAATTGTTTGGGGGTTTTACTATGTGGATATTGGTCTTTCATTCTGTGTGAGAATTAAGTGCTATTGCAAAGTGTTATAGAAAAAAATACCAAAATTGTGAGCGGCAAACGCTGGCGCAGTGAAATAACTCCCAAATAAAGTAATTCCAAACAAACAAATGGAAAAATTACAAATATTTTCATACAAAATAGAACTTATTTCGTTATGAAATAACTCCCATTATGTTGGAACTTATTTCACTTTGAGAGTTATGTAAATCCTTTTCTGTGGGAGTTATTTCGCTGCTCCGCAAACGCTTTCAATGGACTTTCCAGAGAATTAAAGTTCTGAATTGTATTTCTTATTTGTGTATGCATGTACGAGAATATACAATTATACTAATAGAGGGCACTTATTTTTAAAATTTCTCATATAAATATGTATGTACGAGTACATGCAAAATGTACATTACAAATTTCAATTTTCTTAAATTGTTTGTATATATGAGAAAATAAGTATCCGTGACATTTCACTACTTCAATATACGGAATATCAGTATCTTTTCTTTATAAATCATTTATTTGTGGAGTCTAATAAATAACAACGTTGTAATCTACTAAACTTCAAAAATATAAGAGAATTCGTCCAATATAAACGTCCCCGAACCATATAAACTTTGGTTCATTATTTCAACACATTGTGGCACGGGTTAACGTTGACCAATCGAGCAAATATTAAACAGGGAATATTTTCTTCGTACATGAAACCATTTCAGGGGGTAACTTCTCAAAAAAGTAGGAAAAAAATTTTTCCATAGGCGTAAGGGCCACTCTAATGTACATATTACAATGAAAGCAACGACCCGTTTTGTTAGTTTAGTTTAAGTGCAGCGTTTGACATACTCCACGCAAGCAGTGTGGTGGCGTAGAGGTAGTGTGTCGGGTGTGGAAGCTAGGGGAGGTAGGTTCGAATCAAGCCAGGCGACAAATTTTTTTTTATTTTTTTTATTTTAATAATAAATAATAGCTTAAAAAACTAAAAAACACGCTTTAATCTTAAAATCGCACTAAAAACTGAGAAATAATTTAATATAAAAACAAAACGATGAACGAAAATATAAGTACCTATTTAAGGAAAAGCATTAGGTGCTCAGTATGTCAAAAAAAAATTTTAAATCGTATTTTTTACTAATACATATTTTTATTTTAAATTCTTTTGGAGATTTGTATGTACATGTATGTATGTACATATGCATACGTGTAAGTACCTACATAAGAAATTCTAACCAGGCCAGCGCTGTAGTGAAATAGGCGAGGTGAGAATGTTAATAACACAAGAAGAAATTAGAGTACACCGTTTGACACAGCCCATGTAACTAGCGTGGTAGCTCAGCTGTAATTTTCTTTGTCATTTTTTATTAAATAAAAGTGCCACCCGAATATCGGGGATTACATACTAGTTAATTATTAAAATAAAAACGATCAAACAACTAATATAAAAACCAATCGGATGAGCTAGCCGATAAACAAAATCTAATAACAAGAACAAGCATCGCCTTTTCTATAAATAGAATTTGTACAAACAAAAACACACAACCACATGTACTTATGTACATGCGATAGTTTTCATTGTAATACCCTGCAAAGAAATGTGCGATTAATCCCGATATACATAGATTTGTCCCGGATTGATTTCTTTCCGGAACAATCGGTCCACAATTAGTGCCCGATTGTTCCCGAACGAGTATAAATGTAGACTCATTGTAGACCAATTGTTCCCAAACGGGTATAAATCTAGATTGATTATATGAAGAAATTTTACAAAAATATTCAATGTATGTATGTATTAAAAAAAAAAACAATAGGTAAAACTAATTGAAAACGCTTTCTTTTAATAAAAATGATGAATAATAATTTTGACAAAATTTTACCAAAAATATCCATTGAAAAATCAGTTACGATTATAAACTCAAAACTGACTATTTAAAATATTTTAATTTATTGAATAGATTTCTTTGCAAAAGTAAAACTTATTATATAATATTTATTTATATAGGTATGAACATTTATAATATTTAAAGATTGTTATAAAAAATAGCCTTGGCTAACAACTTCGAAAAATTCCTCACATATCTTTTACACTCGCATAATGCATTCTCAAAACTTTAAATATTTGGAGGAAATACTTATTTTTTTTTTAATTTACGAAATGAAATCTAATCGAATAAACTCTTCTAATATATAAAACGATTTATAATTTTTAGACATTTTCAGAATTGGGTGAAAGCGATTGATCGACATTTGTACCCGTTCGGGTATACAAATTGAACAAATAGCCTCTTAAAAGGACATTCTCGAAAAAATGCGATCAATTCGCTACATATAAAGAGATGTAAAATTGTATCAGTCGCATTTTCCCTTGCGATTGATCCCGGACACGTCCCGGATTAATCGCATTTTTTTGCAAATTCGTTTCTCATATGATATATGAAACTTGTTACTTGTTGCTTTCGAGCGAATATAAATTGATGTAAGAAGTTAACTTCTATCACGTGTACTGTGCTACACGCGGGGTTTTTTTCTTGTTTTTTTTTTTTAAATGATAATTGTAATTCGAAAAATGGGAAGTAGGTATAAAAGTATCACTAAAGTTCATCCGAAGGAAAATACAAATAGACAACACTATAAAGCAAGCAATGAAGGTCCCACAATGCTTGTGTTCAGAATCCCAACGGTTGCGCAACAGTTGTGTTTTTATCTTCTGAACGCAAAGTTGAGTATTTCCGATTAACACGTGAGTTTGGACACTTTTTTTCATCATACATTTTTTATGCTCACTTCGGACAACATGTTGTGCTTACGATTTTGACATATGTAATAATAATATAATACAATGGCGCTATTATAACTCTGACGAGTTTTATGGCCGAGCTTCTCTCCCAATTCGAGGTGTGCTCCTTCTGTTTTTCCGACTAATTGGGTGGACCTACAGTTTTATGCCTGCTCCGAACGGCGAATGCATTTTTTGTGAGAAGTTTTTTCATGACAAATACACTCGGAGGGTATGCCGCCCAGTGCCGAGAGGTGACCGCTGCTCTCAAAAAACCCAATAATTGGATTTTTACTAATTAGAAAATTTTTTTTTTTGGTGTTTGCTCGGATTGGGGTTTGAACCCGAGACCTCTGGCATAGCAGACGAGCACTCTACCCACTGCACCACAGCGGCCACTTTGACATATGTACAAATATATAAATACCTATATTTATGAATTTTGGAATGTAATAAAAATGTTTCAAAGCAGCGAAATTATTGCCGATTATGTTGTGGATAGGTAATTATAACAATAGTTTGTTTATTATACTCAGCTGTACTAGTACACAGAGTATTATAGTTTTAATCACATAACGGTGGATGAAATAATCGAGATAGATATAGACTTATGTATATCAAAATGATCAGGGTGAAAAGAGAAATCGATTGAGCCATGTCCGTCCGTCCGTCCGTCTGTCCGTCCGTCCGTCCGTCCGTCTGTCCGTCCGTCTGTAAACACTCTAACTCGTGCAAAAATTGAGATATTTCGATGAAATTTGAAATGAATGTTGGTATCGAGACTGGGACGGTTGGTATTGAAAATGGGCGAAATCGGACAATGACCACGCCCACTTTTCCTATATAGAAAAAATCGGAAATTTGGTATCTCAGTCACTAATACAGCTGGAGCGATGAAATTATACCCACGTGTTGAGCTCAGGCCCCTAGGAAGAAATTTGATGAAATTTTGGAAAATGGGCGGTGCCACGCCCACTTATTAAGGGTCAAACCTTGAAAGTTTTATATGTCATAACTCAGAAACCATTGAAGATATATCGATGAAATTTGGTACGCGTGATTTACTTACTTAGGCAAACGTTTGGACGGAAAATAGTTAAAATCGGTTGACGGCCACGCCCACTTTTATATATGTGTATTATAAAGTGACCTAATAAAAACATTTTAAGCCATATCTCTGTCAAATATAAAGATATATCATTGAAATTTTGTCGCATGAGTCCAACTATGGACATAAAATAAAAAACACAAAAATTTTGAAAAATGGGCGGTGCCACGCCCACTTATTAATGGGCAAACATTGAAACTTTTATGAGTCATAACTCATAAACCGTTAACGATATATCGATGAAATTCGGTACGCGTGATATACTTATATAATAATATAATACAATGGCGCTATTATAACTCTGACGAGTTTTATGGCCGAGCTTCTCTCCCAATTCGAGGTGTGCTCCTTCTGTTTTTCCGACTAATTGGGTGGACCTACAGTTTTATGCCTGCTCCGAACGGCGAATGCATTTTTTGTGAGAAGTTTTTTCATGACAAATACACTCGGAGGGTATGCCGCCCAGTGCCGAGAGGTGACCGCTGCTCTCAAAAAACCCAATAATTGGATTTTTACTAATTAGAAAATTTTTTTTTTTGGTGTTTGCTCGGATTGGGGTTTGAACCCGAGACCTCTGGCATAGCAGACGAGCACTCTACCCACTGCACCACAGCGGCCACTTTGACATATGTACAAATATATAAATACCTATATTTATGAATTTTGGAATGTAATAAAAATGTTTCAAAGCAGCGAAATTATTGCCGATTATGTTGTGGATAGGTAATTATAACAATAGTTTGTTTATTATACTCAGCTGTACTAGTACACAGAGTATTATAGTTTTAATCACATAACGGTGGATTGTAACAGGATGAAATAATCGAGATAGATATAGACTTATGTATATCAAAATGATCAGGGTGAAAAGAGAAATCGATTGAGCCATGTCCGTCCGTCCGTCCGTCTGTCCGTCCGTCCGTCCGTCCGTCTGTCCGTCCGTCTGTAAACACTCTAACTCGTGCAAAAATTGAGATATTTCGATGAAATTTGAAATGAATGTTGGTATCGAGACTGGGACGGTTGGTATTGAAAATGGGCGAAATCGGACAATGACCACGCCCACTTTTCCTATATAGAAAAAATCGGAAATTTGGTATCTCAGTCACTAATACAGCTGGAGCGATGAAATTATACCCACGTGTTGAGCTCAGGCCCCTAGGAAGAAATTTGATGAAATTTTGGAAAATGGGCGGTGCCACGCCCACTTATTAAGGGTCAAACCTTGAAAGTTTTATATGTCATAACTCAGAAACCATTGAAGATATATCGATGAAATTTGGTACGCGTGATTTACTTACTTAGGCAAACGTTTGGACGGAAAATAGTTAAAATCGGTTGACGGCCACGCCCACTTTTATATATGTGTATTATAAAGTGACCTAATAAAAACATTTTAAGCCATATCTCTGTCAAATATAAAGATATATCATTGAAATTTTGTCGCATGAGTCCAACTATGGACATAAAATAAAAAACACAAAAATTTTGAAAAATGGGCGGTGCCACGCCCACTTATTAATGGGCAAACATTGAAACTTTTATGAGTCATAACTCATAAACCGTTAACGATATATCGATGAAATTCGGTACGCGTGATATACTTATATAATAATATAATACAATGGCGCTATTATAACTCTGACGAGTTTTATGGCAGAGCTTCTCTCCCAATTCGAGGTGTGCTCCTTTTTGTTTTTCCTACTAATTGGGTGGACCTACAGTTTTATGCCGGCTCCGAACGGCGAATGCATTTTTTGTGAGAAGCTTTTTCATGGCAGAAATACTCTCGGAGGGTATGCCGCCCACTGCCGAGAGGTGACCGCTGCTCTTAAAAAACCCAATAATTGGATTTTTACTAATTAGAAAAATTTGTTTGGCTCGGACCGTGGTTTGAACCCGAGACCTCTGGCATAGAAGGCGAGCACTCTACCCACTGCACCACAGCGGCGCACCACAGCGGCGTGATATACTTACTTAGGCAAATGTTTGGACGAAAAATTTCCAAAATCGGTTGGCGGCCACGCCCACTTTTATATATGTGTATTATAAAGTGGCCTAATAAAAACATTTTAAGCGATATCTCTGTCAAATATAAAGATATGTCATTGAAATTTTATATCAGAAGTGCAACTGCGGACATAAAACGAAAAACACAAAAACTTTGGAAAATGGGCGTGGCACCGCCTCTTTTTAGAAACAGGAATATACGAGATTTCTGAGCCCATAACTCGACAAATAATTGAGATATTATAACGAAACTTGGTTTAGGCACTTTTATAACTTGTGTTAATAGACGCGCAAAAATTTATTGAAATCGGTTATGACCACGCCTACTTTTTAACAAAGATATTTCTGGAACACCCTTTGGGAATTTGTAACGTGACATCTTTGTAACTAGAAGTCAAAAAGGAATGAAATTTAGCACAAAGAATAATATTCATATGCTTAGTTGGATGACTGATAAAAATGTTGAAAATGGGCGTGGCTACGCCCACTTTATGTGGCACTCGCTTTATATAAAATACGCCGTGTTTCCATCAAACGCAAACAAACAATGAAAACATACAGCTGAGTATCTAATGTTCGATTCCACTCGAACTTAGGCTTCCTTACTTGTTTTTTGTATCAGCTCGTTCAGAAGGAGCAAATTATATCCCTTTCCGCTCAGTGATATCTACACAACAGTTTTGCTCAACAGTTCCGACTTTTGAACGCAACCAATGAGAGAAGAGCTGGGGTGAATGGAGATAGAGGATGAAGATAATTGGGTCAGGGGAAGGAAAATGCAAAAACAAAAAAATTTTTTTGGTTTTACTACATATTCAGGCTCATAAAATGTATGAAATTAGGCTCATATCAGGGGACCACCTTAAGAACAGAAATACATACATTTCGGACTCCAAAATGAGCTCATAATGAGTGTGAATGCTCCAGTTTAGGATTCCTTTCTGCTTTTTTACCTATGACTCTGAATGTTTACTGGGATTATTTATTAAAAAATTCTTGTCAATAATAACAAATTATTTAATGAAAAGTGACATCTCCTTGTTAATTGAGTGTGTGTGAAACACAAGAATTTATTGTTAAATTATAAATGTAATGTACTACATTAATTTTCTGTCTCAAAACAGTATAAAACTAAGTTTTGACTTAAGTTAGCCCAGATTTGGGGCTAACTTACTTTTGGGTTTCACCAAATGAGCGACTTGAATAATTTTGCACACAACAACCCGATCAGCTGTTTTATACATAGTAGTATTTTAGTAGTTTTTTCCTACCTTTTGACTTTGCGCAACCCAGTTTGTTTGACAGTTGTTGTTGTCATTTTTATATTAGCAGTGTTGCTATAGCCGCACTCACAAATTAGTATTATTTTTTACATTTAAGAGCGGAACAGCAACACTTGATTTTAGTCGCAAACAGATTGATGTTTGACTGCTTCAAATATTTGATGTGCTTGCCCCCCCCCCCCTGGATAAAATCCTGGCTACGCCCTTGATATATATATATATTAATTTTTCCACATGTATTAACACAAGTGATGAAGGTGTTTAATGTTCCGCCACACATTCTTTTGTTTGGTTGGCGTAGCTTTTCCTTTCTTCTATTTTCTATCAACGTTCCATTATTTCGTTTTAAATAAAAAGTCTTAGGGCCGTTTTTACCATCTCCGGTTAATTTAACCGCTGGTTAGTTTGACGTATATTGTATGGCGAGCTGTCATATAAATTGCTTAACCGGGCAAAAATCTCTGGTTAAGTGCGTAACCGGAGATGGTGAAACCGGCCCTTAACTACTTTATGTGTATTTTTTATAGAGCTATTGGCCAGTTTTATTTCAGAATTTTTTTTTTCCGATATAGTTTTAATTGTATCATTCTTGGAGAGTATGACAATTTTTATAAAATCGTAACCTAGTATACAATGACGTTATTCGTTGCCACTGCTTCAAATAACATTTGGATGAAAAGCAATTTTATTTGACATAAAATAAATACTTAGGAATACATTTATTATGTGTATGGGAATATTTTTGTTTTTCTTAGAGTATGTTCATATGTATGTATGTATGTAATTTTATTTCATATTCGTTCATTATGTTATTCATTTTCCTTATTTATGAATTTTTGCTGTCGGAATGGAATGGAATTCCAAGCAGCTGATTGTATAGTATTGAAAGTTCGTACGGCCTGACAGGACAGGCTCATCGATGACACAATAATGTGTTGCTTTAGGAAGTGCTGTTGCAGTTTCGTACTGGAGGAATTCCAATAAGCTGCGTGTATGAACTTATGAATTTTTAGGGCCTAATGGGATAGGCTCGTCCGGAACACAATCATGCATATGTTATACATGTGTATTAGTAAATGCTGATGTAGCTTTCTGAATGCAAGGAATTTCAGTAAGCTGCTTTTTGTAATTTAGAGGTTTTGTCGCCTAATAGGATAGGCTCTTCGAAGTTTTAATTTTAGTGGCTCTAGCCTTGGTCAAAAATTAGCTGGATATCCTTTCTCTTTAACCGCCTGGGGTATCTCTGTTTTAACAGACTTTTAGCCAGTATGTTTGGATGATTGCCTAGTCTTGTGGCGTACCTAGTTAGTTTGTATATTTCCTACTTCTTCAACAACTGTGTTAATCTTTAGATCCCTGTGTATAACGGAATTTTTCACGTACCAAGGCGCCCGGCATATTGTTCTTAATATCTTAGATTGTAGCCTTTGTATTCTTTCTAAACTGGATTTGAATGCTGAATCCCAAAGCTGTATTCCGTATATCCAGGATGGTTTTATCACCATATTAAATAAAAGTATTTTGTTGTATAGGCTTAATTTAGATTTTGGACCAATGATCCATTGTAAATTGCTTATTTTCAGCTTTGCTTGCATTATCTTATTATCAATATGATATTTCCAAGTAAGCCTTCTGTCTAAGGTAACACCAAGGTAGGTGACGTAATCTTTTTGGGTTACTATTTTGCCATTAATTGAGACAGAGGGGCAGGTATCTTTTTTTAGAGTAAAAGTGACTTGTACACACTTAGATTCATTGACTTTAATTCTCCAATCTGAAAGCCATTGTTCTACAATTCTTAGATGGCTTTGCAACCATCTGGCAGCCGTTGAGGGATTAGAGTGTACACTAAGTATTGATGTGTCATCCGCAAATGTTGAAGTAAAGAGATTTTCATTAGTGGTCAAGTCACTTGTGAATATTAAATATAGAATGGGTCCCAAAACACTACCTTGTGGAACTCCGGCGAAGATTGGATAGCTTTCAGTGGTATAACTTTTTTGCCTTACTCGAAACTTTCTTCCCGTCAGAAAGTTCTCTAAAATAAGGCATATATTGTACGGAAGTGTACGTCTTATTCTAAATAATAGTCCCTCTAGCCATACCTTGTCGAAAGCTTGTGCTACGTCTAAGAACAGTGCAGTGCAATACTTTTTGGTTTCAAAAGCCGGCCGTATTTGAGTTACTATTCTATGCACTTGCTCTATCGTACCATGTTTTTCCCTAAACCCGAATTGGTGACTTGGTATAGTCCCGTGTGTGTCTAGGATGGGCTGCATTTTTTTCAGCAACAACTTTTCAAATAGTTTGGAAAGCTAATTGGCCTGTAAGAGTTTAACAGTTTTGGGTTTTTGCCTGGTTTTGGAATCATAATGATTTCGGAAAGTTTCCAAGATTCAGGAAATTAGTTTAGTCGCAGGAGACTATTAAAAACGTATAATAGTAACTTGGTAGCAACTGGAGGGAGTTGTTTTACCATTTCACCGGTTATTCAGTCGTGTCCGGGTGTCATATTATTCTGGATGTCGTTACAGATAACATTATTCAGGTCATTTATGTTGAATTGGAAAGAGACTGTTGGTAAGCGAAGGGCGTGTTCTGGGAGGAAATTGCTCCTTGGATTAGGAGTAAATACCCCCGAAAGATGGGCTGCAAATGCGGTTCCTTTTTCCTGGTCACTTCTAGCAAAGTCACCTACCGGCCAATAGTGGAAACTCAATATCGGCGGTACGAACGTTGACAGCTGCCACCTGCTGATCTTCACAGCTGATATTGCGAAAATCTATGCAAATGAAGGAATGAAAAAACAAATGTTGTTTCTTAGTACATGCACTTAACTATGTACATGCATATGTACATATGTAAATACATACACATGTACAAATGTAATTTCACAAGTATGTTTAAGTAAGTATATTTCGATACTTATCTTTTCACTATTGAATTTCTCCACACATGGAAGCACAATCACTATGTGTTTTTGTAAAACACAACTTTTAAAGTGTCTTTCAACAATTAAAAACTCGAATTCTATAGTACCGAATTAAAAATCACTTCTGCACTCTAACAGGGTTGCCAATCAAAAAAAAAAAAAAAAAAAAATTGAAACAAATTTTTTTGTAGAAGTTATGGATCCATTTCGGAGATCACCACATCTCATCAAACTTCATAGGCGGCCTCACCGAGGATCGAACCTGCGTCGTTTCGATTGGTAATCCAATGGCATTCCACTAGGCTACCACTGCCGTGAGCTTTGTTTCGCTTAATTAACACGCTTTTATTAGCTTCACTTGTATGTATGTATGTATGTACCCTGCAAAAAAATGTGCGATTAATAACGAAAGAGATTTGTCCCGGATTGATCTCTTTCGAGAACAGTCGGTCCACAATTAGTCCCCGATTGTTCCCGTACGGGTATAAATGTAGATTAATCGCTTTCATCCCGAACAGGTATAAATGTAGATTAATCGCTTTACAAATCTAGATTCCTTAAATGTAGAAATTTTACAAAAATATGCAATGTATTTAAAAAATAGTAGAACAACCGGTAAAACGAATTGGACACCCTTTCTTTTAATAACAATGATGAATAACAATTTTAACAAAATGTTGCCTAAAATATTCTATGAAAAAATCCTTTACATTACGCTCATATAATGCATACTCAAAACTTACAATTTTTTTTATTTATTTAATAATTTTCCTTCGCTGGCTTCAGGTCAATTGAAACACAATGTTTTTAAAAAATTTTTTCTATTTTCCCAATATATTTCGACCACCCACGGTGATCATCTTCAGGGGATTGTTTTTACACGTCACATTAGTTCGACGCGGAGCTTAAAACAGTTTTAAGCTCCGCGTCGAACTAATGTGACGTGTAAAAACAATCCCCTGAAGATGATCACCGTGGGTGGTCGAAATATATTGGGAAAATAGAAAAAATTTTTTAAAAACATTGTGTTTCAATTGACCTGAAGCCAGCGAAGGAAAATTATTAAAGTATATAGGTCGCCAAAAACAACTATATTTTATTTATTTATTGAGATTTTTTTTTCAAAAGTAAAACATTATATAATCTTTATTTATATATGCATGAACACTTACAATTTTTTAAAGATTGTTATTAAAAATTGCCTTGGCGAACAACTTGGAAAAATCTACATTTGTACCCGTTCGTGCAGGAAGCACGGATTAATCCGGACACGTCCCGGATTAATCGCATTTTTTGCAGGGTATGTATGTATGTATGTATGTATGTATGTATGTATGTAACTTCATCCCATCCTAAAAGTTGCAACGTTTAACTCAATTATTATTTTTTTGAAACATTCACTTTACTTTTATTGTGTTCTCTCCTCTATTATTTCTATTCACCTCCGGATTCGAAACGTGACATCAACATGGGATGCAACCCAACGACATCATATAGTGGGACATTCAACATTATATTCCATGCGTCATTGAGGCTTTTAAGTTACCTCTCTTCAAAACAGCCTCTATGAATTTCATTCTATTCACTCCCGTATGCAAGCCAATAAGTAACATTTCTTATTATCTCAAATTCTATTTATAGCACGGTTGCCGAACTTGGTAATTACCAAAATAGGTTATTTTTTCGCTGTTGGTTTCTTGGTAACTTTCACATGTGTTTGGCAATTTTTATACTCAGCTGTACTAGTACACAGAGTATTATAGTTTTAATCACATAACGGTGGATTGTAACAGAATCAAATAATCGAGATAGATATAGACTTATATATATATCAAAATGATCAGGGTGAAAAGAGAAATCGATTGAGCCATGTCCGTCCGTCCGTCCGTCTGTCCATCCGTCTGTAAACACTCTAACTCGCGCAAAAATTGAGATATTTTGATGAAATTTGAAATGCAAGTTGGTATCGACACTGGGACGGTTGGTATTGAAAATGGGCGAAATCGGACCATGACCACGCCCACTTTTTCTATATAGAAAAAATCAGAAATTTGGTATCTCAGTCACTAATATGGCTGGAGTGATGAAATTTTACCCACGTGTTGAGCTCAGGCCCCTAAGAAGAAGTTTGATGAAATTTTGGAAAATGGGCGGTGCCACGCCCACTTATTAAGGGTCAAACATTGAAAGTTTTATATGTCATAACTCAGAAACCGTTGAAGATATATCGATGAAATTTGGCACGCTTGATTTGCTTACTTAGACAAACGTTTCGATGGAAAATTGTTAAAATCGGTTGTCGGCCACGCCCACTTTTATATATGTGTATTATAAAATGACCTAATAAAAACATTTTAAGCGAGATCTCTGTCAAATATAAAGATATGCCATTGAAATTTTATGGCAGGAGTCCACCTGCGGACATAAAACGAAAAACACAAAAATTTTGGAAAATGGGCGTGGCACCGCCTCTTTTTAGAAGCAGGAATATACGAGATTTCTGAGCCCATAACCCGACTAATAATTTATACATAATGACGAAACTTGGTGTGTACACTTTTCTTACTTGTGGTAATACATGTTGAAAATTTTAGCGAGATCGGTTGACGACCACGCCCACTTTTATATATGGGTATTATAAAGTGGCCTAATAGCAACATTTTAAACGATATCTTTGTCAAATATAAAGATAATTCATTTTTATGAAAATGCAATCAGCTCAGTTCATAATATGAAGATAATTCATTGAAGTTTTGTGGCATAAGTTGAACAATAGACCGGAAACAAAAAATAGAAAAATTTTGGAAAATGGGCGTGGCACCGCCTCTTTTTAGACAAAGGAATATACGAGATTTCGGAGCCCAAAACTCGACAAATAATTGAGATATTATGAAGAAACTTGGTTTATACGCTTTTATAACTTGAGTTAATGGACACGCAAAAAATTATTGAATTCGGTTTATGACCACGCCTACTTTTTAATAAAGATAGTTCTGGAACACCCTTTGGAAATTTATAACGTGACATCTTTGTAACTAGAAGTCATAAACGAATGAAATTTTGCACAAAGAATAATATTCATATGCCTAGTTGGATGGCTGATAAAAATTTTGAAAATGGGCGTGGCTACGCCCACTTTATCTAACACTCCATTTATATAGAATACACCGTGTTTCCATCAAACGCAAACAAACTATGAAAGCATACAGCTGAGTATCTAATGTTCGATTCCAATCGAACTTAGGCTTCCTTACTTGTCCTTTATCACAATCTATATACCAGAGATGGGCATTATTCAAAATTTGAATAATTCAATAACGAAAACATAAAAATAACTTTAATTCTTCATTCTGGTGCCCTTAAGTAAAGAATAATTTTTTATTCTTCATTCTGATACCAGTGTTATCACCGAAAAATTTTCGAGGGAAGTGAAGCGGCTGAAAAATCAAGGTAATTCGAAGTAAATCGGAGTGAAGTGCGCCTAAATTAGCTTTCATACGTTCAGTGTTCCCGCGAGGTGAAGAAAATTTGGATCGTAAGAACAGAATGATATATGTATTTTGTTTTTAAGTATCATCTCAGAGAAAAGTATTAAAACTTCTTATAAAATAAAATGCTTTTAATTTTTAACGAAATAATAAAAAATATTTCTAACATGAAATAAGTGAATATTTTAAAAATACAAATACACGCGCGCCATCTGCTCGAAGATAGCGGTGGTTAAAACCTAATCTCATTCGTAAATATGTTGCATATATTTAGGCAGCAGGTAGAAATTACATACATACATACATACATACATACATACAGGTGAAACTAATAAAAGCGTGTTAAAAAGGCTGCGGTCGCGAGGGTCGGCGAGGTGTACCCGGTGCGCGACTAGAGGTCGTCGACCGGAAGGACGTTCCGGTCCGGCCTAGGGCCAGGGTATGGGTTCCTGTAACCCCAGCAGCTCCTGAGAGGATCCTCAGAATGCTGCAGGTTATGAACCCATCCCTCCCTATGCAGAACTGGAGCGTCATTCGAGTCGGTGACGCAGTGGGCCCGAGAAGGGAGGTGGTCCTGGCGCTGAATAAGGAGGCTCTCGAGCCACTTAAACAGTGCCAGGGTAGGGTGCATTATGGCATCGGGAATGTCATAATTCACATGTACCGTGGCGACGCTCAGCGTGCCGCCGCTCCGGAAACCTCGGTGGACTCGGACATCGAGGCGCCCGAAGCGGAGGCGGATCTCTCTAACGTGGGCAGCTTGAAGTCCGCCACATCAAATTGTGCAGATGCGCTGCATGATTTCACAATGGAGGATGTCCTGCTGGACAGCGACGAAGAGGCTGCCGACGTCACGGTGGTTGAGAGGGTGGGGGCTGTGGACACTCATGAGAGTGCTACAGATAAACCTCCATCGATCTAAAGCGGCATCAGCCGCTCTCATCAGTCGCCTTTCTCAAGGCGACTTTGGTGTAGTCCTCATCCAAGAACCTTGGGTGAATAACTTGAGGATTTGCGGACTGGGGACCACTGGATACAGGCTCATCCGAGCTTGTGTTGAAGGTAATATAAGAACCTGTATATTGGTTAAGTACGAGCTAACAATGTTTCTCTTGCCTAACTTTAGCGACGGCGACATTACTGCGGCCAGCACAATGATCAAGGGCACACCGGTAACTCTGGCATCGGTGTATGTGCCCTATGATTCACGCACACCTCCACCACAAGGCTTGATGATGAACCTGGTGGCCAAATATTGCCCCGGCCATCTACTCATCGGAGCGGACTCAAATTCGCATCATGTACAATGGGGCAGCTCTGGCACAAATGAAAGGGGTGAGTCACTTTTTGATTACCTTTTGACAACTAACATGGTAGTGTGTAACATAGGTAATGAACCAACATTTATTACTAGAAATCGAAGAGAAGTACTAGACCTCACTTTATGTAGTGAAAAAACTTATGAGGGTGTCAAAGGTGTTCTTTCTCTGACCACCGATATATAGAAATAATCTTAGATTTCTCCATTCAACAATCAGTTTTAAAAAGAAACCCACGTAACACGAACTGGGATCTACACAATGAACTATTTGCTAAGGGGCTACCGGATCTTCCCCCCTGTAATCCCTCATCGAAAGGGGAGTTGGAGGATCTGGTCGGTACCTTCACTAATGCACTCTCAAACGCTTTTAACTTATCTTGTCCGGAACCAAGACCGCGTGGCAAGTGGAAACCTCATTGGTTGAAGGTAATATAAGAACCTGTATATTGGTTAAGTACGAGCTAACAATGTTTCTCTTGCCTAACTTTAGCGACGGCGACGTTACTGCAGCCAGCACAACGATCAAGGGCACACCGGTAACTCTGGCATCGGTGTATATGCCCTATGATTCACGCACACCTCCACCACAAGGCTTGATGATGAACCTGGTGGCCAAATATTGCCCCGGCCATCTACTCATCGGAGCGGACTCAAATTCGCATCATGTACAATGGGGCAGCTCTGGCACAAATGAAAGGGGATAGTCACTTTTTGATTACCTTTTGACAACTAACATGGTGGTGTGTAACATAGGTAATGAACCAACATTTATTACTAGAAATCGAAGAGAGGTACTAGACCTCACTTTATGTAGTGAAAAAACTTATGAGGGTGTCAAAGGTGGTCTTTCTCTGACCACCGATATATAGAAATAATCTTAGATTTCTCCATTCAACAATCAGTTTTAAAAAGAAACCCACGTAACACGAACTGGGATCTACACAATGAACTATTTGCTAAGGAGCTACCGGATCTTCCCCCCTGTAATCCCTCATCGACAGGGGAGTTGGAGGATCTGGTCGGTACCTTCACTAATGCACTCTCAAACGCTTTTAACTTATCTTGTCCGGAACCAAGACCGCGTGGCAAGTGGAAACCTCATTGGTGGTCCTGCGAACTGGACTCACTTCGAAAATCTTGCAGGAAGCAATTCAATAGAGCCAAACGGCTCGACAATGAGCCCGAGTGGCTGCTATATAGCTATTTTGGCATTGGCAAGTCAATTTGTATACGCCTTGTTTGTCAAAGGGCTCTTCCTTGTTAATGTTGTTTCGTTGAAGTTTTCCCATGCTGTTTCTCGTTTTAAATGCTGTATTAACGTTATATTTTTGGAAAACTTTAGCCAACTTGTAAGATGTTGCTCCGGTATATGATAAGACTGCCCATTTCTTCTATACCTTTTCTTTATTTCCAATTTCCTTGAAGTTATGTTTCTCTGTATTTTCTTCACCAAACATTTTTTTGATATCCATTGTTCTCCGCGATTGTGTATATTGTGCTGAGTTCCTTGTTGTAATCTTCCTTTTCTAACGGGGTCCGTTCAAGTCGTGTTAATAAATGTCTGAAAGCGGCGTTCTTGTGTTGTTGAGGATGGCTAGATTTATTGTGTATTACTGTATCGGTTGGTGTGGGTTTTCTGTATATTTCGTAAGTAAATTTGTTAGTCTCTTTGTTTATTTTAATTGTGAGGTCTAAGTAGTTGATTTTTCCATTTTTCTCTGCGTCCATGGTGAATTTTGTATTTTTGTGTTGGCCGTTGATGTATTCCAAAATTTTTTCTTCTTTATTTTCTGATATGAGGCAGATGATGTCGTCTACATACCTGGCATAAAAATTTACCACCAGATTTTTCGCCAGTTCTTCCATGAATAACTGTCCTCCAAATGGTGCATAAATACTTCCATAAGGATGGCTGATGTGGGGTTACCCTGGACCAGAATTATTTCAAATTTGACAATAAAATATACAGACAAACTCACGGACTGGGAATGAGTACTATCGAACTTACACAAAATAACTCAGAACGAAAAAAAGACACTGAAGATGGCGAAACCAAATTTACAAACCAAAATTTACAAGGGATGACGGAAGATCGTTCCACGAAAATTAAAATTTTATTTTTTATTCAACCTATTTTGGATGAAGAATAAAAAATTATTGTTTATTCACGGGCACCAGAATGAAGAATAAAAATTTATTTTTTATTCAGGGGTATGAGAATGAAGAATAAATTTGTACATATTCTTTATTCAAGGGTATCAGAATGAAGAATAAAAAATTATTCTTTATTCAAGGGCGCCAGAATGAAGAATAAAAAGTTATTTTTTATTCAAGGGCACCGGAATTAAGAATAAAAATTTATTTTTTATTTGAATACTTTGTTAAATTATAAATTGTGCTGTTGTACATACAACTACTGTACACAGCGCCCGCTATATCTCAGCTGCCAACCATTATTCAACACTTGCATAGCAGATGTACGAAAATCGTACACTAAGTGAGGTTAGATTGAATAGAACAATGGCATATATAAGTGAAAAATCCAACAGCTCAGCAGGACCATCGGTAGCCGCAGTGCTTAGCGTTTCGCTAATATTCGACTACTGATGGTTGGAGCGTAGGTTCAAAGCCAGGTGTGCTCCCTAGAAGATGTCTGATGATGAAGAAAGTGGTTTTTCTTCGAAATAGCTATCACATCTACCATCGCTGTATGAGCTAATTGGATTTTTCCGCTTATTCCAAAGTATAAAAATTAAATTAAAAACAAGTAAGGAAGCCTAAGTTCGAGTGGAATCGAACATTAGATACTCAGCTGTATGGTTTCATTGTTTGTTTGCGTTTGATGGAAACACGCTGTATTTTATATAAAGCGAGTGCCGCATAAAGTGGGCGTAGCCACGCCCATTTTCAACATTTTTATCAGTCATCCAACTAAGCATATGAATATAATTCTTTGTGCAAAATTTCATTCCTTTTTGACTTCTAGTTACAAAGATGTCACGTTACAAATTCCCATAGGGTGTTCCAGAAATATCTTTGTTAAAAAGTGGGCGTGGTCATGGTCCGATTTCGCCCATTTTCAATACCAACCGTCCCAGTCTCTGTACCAACTTGCATTTCAAATTTGATCAAAATATCTCAATTTTTGCGCGAGTTAGAGTGTTTACAGTCGGACGGACAGACGGACGGACGGACATGGCGCAATCGATTTCTCTTTTCACCCTGATCATTTTGATATATATAAGTCTATATCTATCTCGATTATTTCATTCTGTTACAATCCACCATTATGTGATTAAAACTATAATACTCTGTGTACTAGTACAGCTGAGTATAATGAACCCGATTTCGGAATCGGCGACCGATTTTACAGATAGATAGGATGGTCACGTTTACAGTATTTTTTGGCTGTAGAGCAGTGTTATTGTTGACCTGTGTTTATACAAATGCGCTTATATATACACTAAGCGGTTACAATCCTATATTTTTTTCTTAATTCGTGCCACGAGAAAACTCATTTTTAAAATGCGATAACCTACTTTTGATCAGCTTTTGGTTAGAGAAGTAAAATAGGGTAGGAGATAAGCTCCAAAAAATTCGCCTAAAGTTAGCATAATCTGCCCACCAACAAGGACGGCTGTCTCAAATGAATGTGCTTGCTTAGTTTTAAAGGAACTTTAGGCAAATTCTGCAAACTCAATGCCAAAATTCACCTTATGAACTGCAGCGTAATACCGTTTTATGTTTCCTAGCGAATTCCCCTTTAAAGGTTTTTGGCAACGAAGACACTTCGACAAATTTAGTTCTTTATTATATTCAACATACATATTTTGTTTTGTCGATACTTGAGACCCTACCCATTTTGAACACTAATTTTCGCAAATTCACAAAAACAAAGAAATGTTATAAGCACAATATGTACTATCTATATTCAAAACAATATTCTTGGAATGAAAAAGAACTTTTGTTTTTGAATATGCTCGTATTGCGAATGAAACGAAAAACAAATGAATTTCAAATATTTGAAACTAAAATCTTTCCCAAAAGTTGTATTCGAGGTGTTCAAATAATTCGAAAATGTATAATATTTTTCAAATGATAAGATAGATAAAATTCAAAACAAACATTTTCGGCAAAGAATAATTTGTGAAAACAAATTATATTTCAAATATTTTCTGAACCCTGAAATATTTAAAAAAAATATTGTAATGATCTGAGCAATTAAAGTGGAGAAGTTTTACCCCAAAATGTATGGTTGGTTGTAGGAGAGCTATATGTTATAATGGTCCAATTTGGCCGATTCCGACAAACAATCAGCGTATCTTAACAATTGAGGAACTAGCTCATGATTCTGATAATATCGGTATATATTTTAGTGGGTCTAATTTTTCTTCTTCTGGAACTTTCGACCAACCTGTTTTGGCTCAATGTTATAATACCATTTCATGTTCATGAAAGGTATAAAATTGCTTATTTTTTTCCTAGCTAACTTCTTACTTTAATGGGCTTATGAAATTTGCTTGCACATGTTCGACCAGCCGGTAATTCAAGATTAAATAAATGCTGCAATAACTCATGACCACTTTCGCACAATGCGAACGTAATAGAAACTCATGAACAGCGTTGCGTGATTCGAATCAATTTTGATTTCAAATCAACTTTCAAATAAAGAATCAACTCGATTCGTGATTCAAACTCTTTTCAAATCAAAGATAATTTTTATTTGTGATTCATTTCTCAAAAGAATCAAAAATACCCTTTGATTCGTGATTCAAACCATTTTCAAATCAAAGATAAATTTGATTTGTGATTCATTTCTCAAAAGAATCAAAAATACCCTTTGATTCGTGATTCAAACCATTTTCAAATCAAAGATAAATTTGATTTGTGATTCATTTCTCAAAAGAATCAAAAATCTTTTTTGATTCTTGATTCAAAAAATATCTTTGATTCGAATCAAAAATTTTATTCGAATCAAAAATACTGTAGCATATCAGAAATATTCAAGTACATTTTTGGTAACTTAAAACACAGAAATGTATAAAATGCACCAAAAGTCCAATAACAGACAAATATTTGATTCGAATCAAAAATTTATTAAGAATCTTGATTCGAAATCAAGTTTGAATCAAGAATCAAAAAAGATTTTTGATTCTTTTGAGAAATGAATCACAAATCAATTTTATCTTTGATTTGAAAATAGTTTGAATCACGAATCAAAGGGTATTTCTGATTCTTTTGTGAAACGAATCACAAATAAAATTTATCTTTGATTTGAAAATAGTTTGAATCACGAATCAAAGGGTATTTCTGATTTTTTTTTAAACGAATCACAAATAAAAATTATCTTTGATTTGAAAATATTTTAAATCAAGAATCAGAAAATATTTTTGATTAGTGATTCAGTCAAATCAAAATCACGCAACCCTGCTCATGAAAATAATTATTTTTTTATAGGTATTATTATTCATATAAAACTATTAAAACAATAATTAGGCTACTTTTGACATTATCAAAAATCTTATTTTTAGGCGAGTAATCGAATATTTCTTCAGTATGTTGTAGACAATAGTTCATACTTTCAAATTATGAAATAATTTTTATCAGCGTTAATATTATTTTTTTGCAGCTTTTTCCTTTTCAAACCGAAAAAAATTGTGTAAAAATTGGAAAACTTTAACATGAAATAAAAAAAAAATTAAAAATATGACCTCCCCAATCTTTTAATATTTAGTGCTGGTGAATGTGCTTTATAGGTGAATAAATCTTAAAAATCCATTTGCGCTTTTTTGTTTTATGAACTTTTTTATGGAGGGAGTTTTTTTAAGTTTTCATACATTTTTCTCATACAAAGTGCCCAAAAGTATTTAGTTATTTGTATGGGGAAAATTTGCCAAATTAATGAAACTTAAATATCAATACGAGTATTGCCAATTCTAATAAAGATATCTGGAAAACTTAAACGATATATCCAAGGGTATGGGCAGTGCTTTCTAAAGGTATACTTCGTTTTGAACAAAAAATATGATATAAAGATATTAAGCAGGAAATATAGCCAAAAACACGTTCTTTTGCCTATTTGAACATGAATATCTCAGAAACTAGAACCAATTTGAAAATTCTGACTTCAGATTCAGATTCAACACACTCAAATCTTTTAGAAAAGTATAGTTTCATTTGTGGTATAAACATTTTTTTAAATGAAATGATTACTGTATTTGATTTATATTTCAAAAATGTATGCACTAATTAAAATTGACCGCTTTAGATATAATAGTTAGCAAAATATTGAAATTTCAAAAATACCGTTATATGGGAGGGGGTGTATTTGTGGGGCGATTTTGTTCAAATTTTCACAGTTTCTTACTTTCAATCAAGAAAGCTTAAGTTCCAAGTTCTAGTTTCAAGTTTCTAGCTCAGTTATTACAATTTTTGGCCGCGTTTGTTTGTGCGACAATTTGAGGGTGGGAGACCATTGCCACATTTGACATTTTTTATTAAACGGTTTTATTTAGCTCACCCCGTTTGTTTTATTCTTGGGTCAAATTTAGTAATTCAAATTTCACCCTCTTCCTGTCAACCGATTAATCTGAAATTTTGTACGCATGTATAACCCCGATGACAATGCAATATTATGAAAAAAAAAAATCCGATAGGTGGCGCGTGGGTCGCTATATTTACAAAAATCGCATTTATGGTCCGATTTGGCTGAAATTCGGAACATGTATTACTACCTTGAAAAGAAATATTTTCTTAAAAAAAAATTCCGCTAGGTGGCGCGTGGGTCGCTATATTTACAAAAATCGCATTTATGGTCCGATTTGGCTGAAATTCGGAACATGTATTACTACCTTGAAAAGAAATATTTTCCTAAAAAAAACTTCCGATAGGTGGCGCGTGGGTCGCTATATTTACAAAAATCGCATTTATGGTCCGATTTGGCTGAAATTCGGAACATGTATTACTACCTTGAAAAGAAATATTTTTCTAAAAAAAACTTCCGATAGGTGGCGCGTGGGTCGCTATATTTACAAAAATCGCATTTATGGTCCGATTTGGCTGAAATTCGGAACATGTATTACTACCTTGAAAAGAAATATTTTCCTAAAAAAAACTTCCGATAGGTGGCGCGTGGGTCGCTATATTTACAAAAATCGCATTTATGGTCCGATTTGGCTGAAATTCGGAACATGTATTACTACCTTGAAAAGAAATATTTTCCTAAAAAAAACTTCCGATAGGTGGCGCGTGGGTCGCTATATTTACAAAAATCGCATTTATGGTCCGATTTGGCTGAAATTCGGAACATGTATTACTACCTTGAAAAGAAATATTTTCCTAAAAAAACTTCCGATAGGTGGCGCGTGGGTCGCTATATTTACAAAAATCGCATTTATGGTCCGATTTGGCTCTTAGTAGAGTAAGAACTTTGCAGGGACTACGTATAGAGGCGTTGGACTGCAATAAACTAACGGGCAAGAAACCTTGCAATAATGAAGCACTAAATGAATTAAACAGAATGCGAAATAAAAACTAAAAACTAGAAAATAAAAATAGGTAAAAAAACTTTTTAAGTTAAACGGTTTTATGTTATACATACATTGCAATGTTTAAGATAAATGTACTAAAAACCAAAAAATAATAAAATAGATACAGTCGTGGGAATTATAAACATTTGCATAGACTAGACTAAAATAAAACCGTGGGGCACGTCAATTGTCTACAATCGTTGATTAAAATATTTGTTTTGTAATGTTACACTATAATTAGGCAGTTGTTCAACCGACAACGATGGACGTGTGATAAGTAGGGCTAGAATGTGGAAAAAAGCTAGCAAGCTCGATTATAAGCGAGTTTTAGGGTTTCATAGTGGTGAGCGAGTAGTACTTTTATCATATGTTTTGTCGATTAAAGACAAACTACGAGCAGTGAAACGATTCCTCGTGTGAATGTCCAACGATAAACTAGTTGAAACATCTCTTTTATTAACATGGAGTGTATAACTATTGGAATTTCCATGAGCAAGAAAATAGTAAGTAATTTCCTCTCCGTCTGCGGGCCAACTGCCTAACGACGAATTAAACGATTCTTCTATCGCACATTAAGTCGATAACACTGCTCTACAGCCAAAAAATACTCTGAACGCAACCATCCTTTCTATATGTAAAATCGGTCGCTGATTCCGAAAATCGGGTTCATTTTTAATTCTATGGGAAGGTTTTTGAGATATCGGCAATTTACCGTTATTTGGCCAATGTGTCCACTAGACTGGCCGCAGCATGTATGGATTTTTTTTTTTTGTTGAAATTTGTATATTAACAGTTCTTAAAATATGAGGTTTAGGGTTAAAAAGACGGCCTTAATTTTTTGGCCCGATCCGTTGTTGTCTAGTTGGCCCTCATTGAGCCCAATGTATGGAAAATTTTATTTTTTAACCTTGAACATGATTTTTTTTAATATGTCTGTTTTGAGAGATAAAAATTCTCTTGCTGAGCCCTTCTTGCGTTTTCTACACCTAAAACAAAGTATCAGTACCGTTGCTTTGAGTTGCTAAGTGAATATAACGGTACTTAACGAGCAAAAGCAATCAAATTCCAAGACATTGCTGCTGTTTTTCACCCTGCTCTTAACGTGCTGATACAAATGTTGAAATGAGTCTAACTATTCCAGCAGGTAAGTAAATTTCCAAACAGCTGATCGTTTGACAGTTTTACCAGAAATAGTCAGCAGTAGTCAGTAGACTGTTGCATGAGTACATTCATATGTCCAAACGAGTTTAGGCCCTGTTATACTTGCATAGCATTGCAAAGCAGGGCAGCGCAAAACATATAGCGCATAGAGCTGATTATACTTCGCATAGACGTGCAACCATGGTTAATTAATAAAAGTTTTCGCATCCCGACATTCGTACATACATACATACACACTCCATGTAAATTGTTTGTGTATTCTGTGGTGCTTCTGTCAAAATCATAGTTCGCCTTTGTAGAAATCATATTGCACCATGCTCAAAATTGATCCCAGTTTGATATAAGCACCATTATTAAAGTAAAACAGTAGAAAAAAGTGAAAAATCAGCTGTTTAGTAAGTTAACCTGTATAAATTAGCCTTGCGTGCAACCCTTCGCACACTCAGCACACACACATTCGTGTTGCCAAATGTCAAATCGCATAGCACATAACACAGAAATCAAAATTCAACAGACTTCTATGCTGTGCCCTGTGCCGCTATGCGTTGAGTAATCGATTACACGGAAATCCAATTAAACAGATTTCGTATGTGACAGTTCTTATGTTGTGCGCTGCTGTGCTATGCAAGTATAACCGGACCTTACTCGTTTGGTTTTCTTGTAGTGAAGTACAACAACTCGCTTTATTATGAGAACTATGTTACTCGTACATGAACCACAATGAATAGTGTGCGTACACTATCCGATCGTCATGATGCCAGCCACACACCTTGCAATTTTTTATACAACATGAGCATGTTGCGCTGGAAATCGCAATGTTTTTGGGGCTGTTGTATGAAGTTGTGTATCGGTTGTACGAAAAATCAAAAAGTTCAAGGTCCGATTATTAGGAGCTTCTCCAACTGTCATTGCTTTTTATTGGAGAAAATGTTCCAAACTTTACTAAAGTACGCCAACCCGGAGCAACATCGCATGCTAGGTTCATGTCGAAATGCATATATTGCTATAAAATATTTTTGTTTCGCGATCAGTTCAAATTGACTTCATCGGAATTGAAAAACCTTCGCAGTATTTGTATCTTCTTGACAAACATTTACGTTCCATATTGGTTTACATGCATTAATGCAATAGATGCACCAGCACAAGATCTCAAATTAATAAAAGATGCCATTTTATATTTTGATAAAGAAGTTTCTAATGCCTTGTTGCATAAGATTAAAAACCATTTGTGGTACTTGAGTGAGGAAATTGTTGGGTTATCATTTTTCGATGAAAGCATTTCTTTGAATATTAATACATCATTTATAAATTCGGATCCTTCTACGTGGCAAACCAAAGATGATTATCGCAAAGCGAAATCGGCATGTCAAACTTTGGCAGTGGTGAACGATGCAGCCGAAAGGGCAGTTAAGTTGATAACAGACTTTAACCGTACCTTAACGTATGACGAAGAGGATAAACAATTCCTACTGCAAGTAGTTGAACATTATCGTAAGACATTTCCGTCTCACAAAAAGTCCATTTTATTGAATTGATATTATTTTTATTATTCTTAATTTCTTGAAATTTCATAAAATAAAAAAATAAAAAATTAATTAAAGAAAAAATTTTTTAACCTTTTAAGCTTGATGAGGGTCAACAAAGCTTGGTGCGATCTGAATAAAAAAATAGGACGTTATTTCTTATACCATACCTCACCTTTTAGGCAGTGTTTATTAATAGAATTCGAGAAAAAAAAATTTGCGGCCAGTCTAGTGTCCACTTAATCCTGTATATCTCTTTAACACAGTGAGTTATATTCCTTAGGGTGACACCAAACGAAATAAAATTAAATTTCCTTTTCACGGCTCCTATAACATTTTTCTCTAACTCTTATAGTTTCTGAAATATTGACGATTAAATTTTAATTTTTTCGATTTTTTACGATTTTTTGAAGAAAAAATTGACTTTGTCAGGCAATATCTTTAAAACCAATTATTTTACCTTCGGTTTTACTCCTTTTCATGAAGCTCCATTCTATTATCAAAAAAATAAGCTATCAACGATGAAAATCCATTGTAAAATGGAAAAGTTATAGGCGATCAAGTAAATACAGCCAGGTCGCGCAATGCCTCTGCACGCGTACATTCTATGCATATTGTACCAATACCTACACATCTGCAGTAGCAGCACATTGGCAGCGCGGTAGATACAAGCCCATTTACGGGTATAACATGCATAAAATATACCCGTGTAGAGGCATTGTGCGACTTGGCTGTATTTACTTGATCGCCTATAACTTTTCCATTTTACCATGGATTTTCTTCGTTGATAGCTTATTTTTTTGCTAATGGAATGGAGCTTCACGTAAAAGATTAAAACCGAAGGTGAAGACATTGGTTTTAAAGATATTGTCTGACAAAGTAAATTTTTTCTTCAAAAAATCGTAAAAAATCGAAAAAATTAAAATTTAATCGTCAATATTTCAGAAACTATAAGAGTTAGAGAAAAATGTTATAGGAGCCGCGAAAAAGAAATTTAATTTTCTTTCGTATGGTGTCACCCCAAAGAAGATAACTCACTGTGTTAAAGAGCTATACTGGATTAAGTGTACCCATTGGCCAAATAACGGTAAATTGCCGATATCTCAAAAACCTTCCCATAGAATTAAAAATGAACCCGATTTTCGGAATCAGCGACCGATTTTACATATAGATAGGATAGTCACGTCCAAAGTACAGACAAAAAATTTCATTTTGTGATCCAGTGTAATTTGTAGACAATTGACGTGCCCCCCGGTTTTATTTTAGTCTAGTCTATGCAAATGTTTATAATTCCCACGACTGTATCTATTTTATTATTTTTTGGTTTTTAGTACATTTATCTTAAACATTGCAATGTATGTATAACATAAAACCGTTTAACTTAAAAAGTTTTTTTACCTATTTTTATTTTGATTGCCATTTTAAATTTAACTTCCCCTTAAAATTGGCAGAATTTAAAGTCTGTAAGCCCATAGAATCTTAATAATAAAATTTAAAATGAAGCTTATACCTACATAGTTACTAGTTTTTTTTATTTTCTGTGGACTTAGATTTTTTATACAAAGATTTTGCCCGAGGAGCCCCATTGTAGTAGCAATTGAACATGACACCCGTTATTACTTCTGCATATATTATCATCATATGACGCCTCACATTTAAAAATCAAACAAACTATATGGCAAAAATTTAGTTTTGAACAGGTGGCAACCCTTTTTGCAAAAGTTATAAGAAATTACTAATTTTCAAGCAAAGCCCTTTCATATGATGCCTCACATTTAAAAATCAAACACACTATAGCGTAAAACTGAATTTTTGAACAGGTGGCAACCCTTTTTATACAAATTTTAATAAATTGCTCATTTTAAAGCAAGGCCTTTCATTTAAAACCTTAAATTTAAAAATCAAACAAACTATAGCTAAAGGAGAATTAAATTTTTAAACAGGTGGCAACCTTTTTCAGAAATATTAAATCTTCCTGCGCATCTACAGGTCAAGCCCTTTCATTTGACACCCCACATTTGAAAATCGGTATAACGGTGTAAAAATTATGGTGCGTACAAAAAATCGTTTAGCGTAATATACATATGTACATACATACATATCTATATGTATCTACCCAGCCAGCAAGGTACCGTACATTTTACGAACATTGCGATTTATGAGCTTTTCTCGAACCAGAAAACAATAACAAAAGAAACTTTTTTCTATCATGTCAAAAAAAAAAAAGAAAACAAAAAATTTCAAAGTCAATATTTTAAAAGTAATATGTACGTATGTTTGTAAAATTTATACATTTACGATAAAAAAACGGACGTAAAAAGATTCATGTACGAGTGCTTTTTCTATACATTTACGACACTCGTAGGCACTGAACATTTTAAAGCGAAACAGTATTCGTAGGCGAACCGTAAACTGATTTCATAAACGATATTTTATTAGAGTTTTCTTCGAGAAAACATCAGTTTACGAGCTCTTTTACGATGATTTTGCTGGCTGGGTATATATATAACAAGTAAGGAAGCCTAAGTTCGAGTGGAATCGAACATTAGATATTCAGCTGTATGGTTTCATTGTTTGTTTGCGTTTGATGGAAACACGCTGTATTTTATATAAAGGGAGTGCTAGATAAAGTGGGCGTAGCCACGCCCATTTTCAAAATTTTTATCAGCCATCCAACTAAGCATATGAATATTATTCTTTGTGCAAAATTTCATTCCTTTATGACTTCTAGTTACAAAGATGTCACGTTACAAATTCCCAAAGGGTGTTCCAGGAATATCTTTGTTAAAAAGTAGGCGTGGTCATAAACCGATTTCAATAAATTTTTGCGTGTCTATTAACACAAGTTATAAAAGTGTATAAACCAAATTTCGTCATAATATCTCAATTATTTGTCGAGTTATAGGCTAAGAAATCTCGTATATTCCTTTGTCTAAAAAGAGGCGGTGCCACGCCCATTTTCCAAAATTTTTCTATTTTTTGTTTCCGGTCTATTGTGGAACTCTTGCCACAAAATTTCAATGAATTATCTTTATATTTGACGAAGATATCGCTTAAAATGTTTTTATTAGGCCACTTTATAATACCCATATATAAAAGTGGGCGTGGTCGTCAACCGATTTCGCTAAAATTTTCAACATGTATTACCACAAGTAATAAAAGTGTACACACCAAGTTTCGTCATTATATATCAATTATTTGTCGAGTTATGGGCTCAGAAATATCGTATATTCCAGCTTCTAAAAAGAGTCGGTGTCACGCCCATTTTCCAAAATTTTGTGTTTTTCGTTGTATGTCCGCAGGTGGACTCCTGGCATAAAATTTCAATGATATATCTTTATATTTGACAGAGATATCGCTTAAAATGTTTTTATTAGGTCACTTTATAATACCCATATATAAAAGTGGGCGTGGCCGTCAACCGATTTTGACAGTTTTTCGTCCAAACATTTGCCTAAGTAAGTATATCACGCGTACCAAATTTCATCGATATATCTTCAACAGTTTCTGAGTTATGACTCATAAAGCTTTCAATGTTTGCTCCTTAATAAGTGGGCGTGGCACCGCCCATTTTCCAAAATTCAAATCAAATTTCTTCTTAGGGGCCTGAGCTCAACACGTGGGTAAAATTTCATCACTCTATATTAGTGGCTGAGATACCAAATTTCCGATTTTTTCTATATAGGAAAAGTGGGCGTGGTCATGGTCCGATTTCGCCCATTTTCAATACCAACCGTCCCAGTGTCGATACCAACTTGCATTTCAAATTTCATCAAAATATCTCAATTTTTGCGAGAGTTAGAGTGTTTACAGACGGACGGACGGACGGACGGACAGACGGACAGACGGACGGACGGACGGACGGACATTGCTCAATCGATTTCTCTTTTCACCCTGATCATTTTGATATATATAAGTCTATATCTATCTCGATTATTTCATTCTGTTACAATCCACCGTTATGTGATTAAAACTATAATACTCTGTGTACTAGTACAGCTGAGTATAATAATAAATTTCGTGCTAGACACTAACATGCCTAATAATTTGTTTTTGATTTTGATTTTGCTTTTGTTTTTGGTTTTGCTTTTGTTTTTGTTTTTGTGTTTGTGTATGTTTTTGTTTTTGTTTTTGGCTTTTGTTTTGTTTTTTTTTTCCTCAAAAAAACAAAAGCAAAAACTAAAACAAAATCAAAAACAAAAGCAATAACAAAGAGAACAAGATTAGAAACAAAAAGCAATTGTATAACTAAATTTTCTCAAAGAAAAATGTAATTGGTGTGATTCCATTACAATTACTTGTAATTGAAGATTTTCAATTACATTTGCAAGTAATGTAATTGAGGATGCTCAGGTCTGGTACAAAGTTGCTATTAACAAGCAAAGCTTTTTTTGTACAGGCAATGCTTGTTATTGTTTTTAGATTTTTGTTTTTTTTTTGCAGGCTCTCTATTTATTTATTTTTGTTTTTACATGGCCGTTTTTGTAATAATTACGTTATATGTACTTTTTACAGAACTATTGGCCAGTTATATTTAAGAAAGATTGAAAAAAAAATGTTTGGAAGTTATGAATCCACTTCGGAGATCACCACATATCCTCATCAGACATCTTAGGCGGCCTAACCGATGATCGAACCTGCGTCGTTTCGATTGTTCTAAAGCTATTAACAAGCAAAGCTTTTTTTATTTTATTCTATTTCTATTTCTATTTATTTTATTTCTTTTATTTTATTTTATTTTATTTTATTTTCTTACAATTTTTCCTTATACTATTAATGCAATAGTGTACCTAGTTCTTTGAGTAGTGTACTTTCATGGAGCAGCGCCATCTACCGGTCAGTAGTGAATATCAGTTGGCAAGACCTGCACACGTGTTGACCAGAACTAGAGTTGCCAGATAACTTGATGTGTAAACATACCCCAAATCGGATATTTCTGGTTTTGTTTGGCTTAAAATGTGAGTATCGTTTTTATAATTTTTTCTTGTCATTGTCACTGCTACTATTTTGTTGTTTCGGTTTTTGATTTTTGATTTTGATTTTGTTTCTTCTTTTGTTTTGTTTTGCAAACTATTTTGTTGTTTTGGTTTTGGTGTGAAACATCGTTACATAGATATTGATTAGGCCTTTTAGAAACGATAAGATTTTTGTAAACAGCTATCACTCTAGGATTTATATGAATATTTAAATATTGACAAAAAAAGTAGAAGGAAAAAAATTTTCCGCAACTTAAAAAAAAAATTAAAAATGTTTTAAAATGATATATTGGGCCGTATTAATAAAAACCAAGCAAATGCTTTTACTTAAGATTTTAAAAATTTGACAATAATTTGTATGAAACAAATTTCAAAATTTGAGTAAAAGGTATGAAATCTTAAGCAAAAGCAAATGCTTGGCTTTTATTAATATTACCCATTGTTAATCAAACTGCATTTTAATTTTTGAAATCCACCTGCGCCTTTCTCTGGAATAATCTTTCTCCCATTTGACCAAAAATGCCTGTTCAAAAGGTGCCGTGATTTAATCCGAAGTGGCATAACCCCAATTTTAAAATTTGGGATTATGTCACTCATCATGGTGTGACATAATCCCAATTTTTATACTCAGCTGTACTAGTACACAGAGTATTATAGTTTTAATCACATAACGGTGGATTGTAACAAAACGAAATAATCGAGATAGATATAGACTTATATATATCAAAATGATCAGGGTGAAAAGAGAAATCGATTGAGCCATGTCCGTCCGTCTGTCCGTCCGTCCGTCCGTCTGTCCGTCCGTCCGTCCGTCTGTCCGTCCGTCCGTCTGTAAACACTCTAACTCGCGCAAAAATTGAGATATTTTGATGAAATTTGAAATGCAAGTTGGTATCGAGACTGGGACGGTTGGTATTGAAAATGGGCGAAATCGGACCATGACCACGCCCACTTTTCCTATATAGAAAAAATCGGAAATTTGGTATCTCAGTCACTAATATAGTTGGAGTGATGAAATTTTACCCACGTGTTGAGCTCAGGCCTCTAGGAAGAAATTTGATGAAATTTTGGAAAATGGGCGGTGCCACGCCCACTTATTAAGGGTCAAACATTGAAAGTTTTATATGTCATAACTCAGAAACCATTGAAGATATATCGATGAAATTTGGTACGCGTGATTTACTTATTTAGGAAAACGTTTGGACGGAAAATAGTTAAAATCGGTTGACGGCCACGCCCACTTTTATATATGTGTATTATAAAGTGGCCTAATAAAAACATTGTAAGCGATATCTCTGTCAAATATAAAGATATATCGTTGAAATTTTATGGCAAGACATTATGTGGACATAAAACGAAAAACGCAAAAATTTTGGAAAATGGGCGTGGCACCGCCTCTTTTTAGAAGAAGGAATATACGAGATTTCTGAGCCCATAACTCGACAAATAATTTATATGTAATGACGAAACTTGGTGTGCACACTTTTATTACTTGTGGTAATACATGTTAAAAATTTTAGCGAAATCGGTTGACGGCCACGCCCCTTTTTATATATGGGTATTATAAAGTGGCCCAATAAAAACATTTTAAGCGATATCTTTGTCAAATATAGAGATGATTCATAGAAATTTTGTGGCATGAGTTCCACAATAGACCGGAGACATAGGATAGAAAAATTTTGGAAAATGGGCGTGCCACCGCCTCTTTTTGGACAAATTGATATACGAGATTTCTTAGCCCATAACTCGACAAATAACTGAGATATTATGACGAAACTTGGTTTATACACTTATATAACTTGTGTTAATAGACACACAGAAATTTATTGAAATCGGTTTATGACCACGCCTACTTTTTAACAAAGATATTTCTGGAACACCCTTTGGTAATTTGTAAAGTGACATCTTTGTAACTAGAAGTCATAAAGGAATGAAGTTTTACACAAAGAATAATATTCATATACTTAGTTGGATGACTGATAAAAATGTTGAAAATGGGCATGGCTACGCCCACTTTATGCAGCACTCGCTTTATGTAAAATACACCCTATATCGAACAAACGCAAACAAACAATGAACGCATATAGCTGAGTATCTAATGTTCGATTCCACTCGAACTTAGGCTTCCTTACTTGTTTTAATTGGGATTATGTCAACTATGTGGGAGTGACATAATCCCAAATAAAAGGGAGCCAGAATACCAAATCACTCGAGTAGGTACTAGTGCGAAGCAAAATCGCGATTTTTGCTTCCAAATTTTTATTTTTTATAGACATATGTACATATTTATATACCTATCGATCTATTAAAAAAAAAGCGCCGCAGGCTAAAATTTGGAATAAAAAATAGCGCAATCTTTTCTTCCAAATTTTCATCTTTTTATAGACATATGTACATACATATGTATACACCTATCGATCTATTAAAAAAAAAGCGCCGCAGTCGAAAATTTGGAATCAAAATCGCGCGATTTTTTCTTCCAAATTTTCATCTTTTTGTAGACATATATACAATGTACACAAATATTTATATACCTATCGTTTTATTGAAAAAAGTCTGTATATATGTAAATATATTTAATTTTAATGTAATTTTTTAGTTTTAAAGTAATTTTTTGAGAACATGTGTATTTAAGTACATACATATACTCAATGTGTTATTGTATAACAACATTAACTTTATTGTCAGCTTTAATTTTTTTGCTTAATGTAATAAAATCTAAGAAAAAATCTGAAATGTTTTTTTAGGCTTGAAAATGACATTATCCCAATTGGGATTATGTCACTACGTCTGGGGTGACATAAGCCCAAGTAAAAAAGTTGGGATTATGTCACCCTAGGGGGAGTGACATAATCCCAAATAAAAAATTTAGGATTATGCCCCTTGGGATTATGTCAGGGTACCGTTCAAAACGCAATGATTAGGCTGCCTTTGACATTATGAAAAATCTTATTTTTAGGCGGCTAATTGGATATCTCTTCACCATGTAGACAGTAGTTAATACTTTCAAATTATGAAATAATTTTTTTATCAGCCTTAATATTATTTTTTTGCAGCTTTTTTCTTTTCAAACAGAAAAAATTGTGTAAAAATTGGAAAGCTTTTTTGTTTTATGCACTTTTTTATGGAGTGTTTTTTAAATTTTTCATATATTTTTCCCATACAAAATGCCCAAAAGTATGCTTTAAACGGTATTCATTTTTTGTATGGGGAAAATTTGCCAAACTAATGAAACTTAAACAACAATATTTCTAATTCTAATAAAGATTATACAGATTCAGGTTCAGCACACTGAAATACTTTAGAAAAGTATAGTTTTATTTGTGCTTTTACTTAAGATTTTAAAAATTTTACAATAATTTGTATGAAACAAATTTCAAAATTTGAGTAAAAGGTATGAAATCTTAAGCAAAAGCAAATGCTTGGCTTTTATTAATATTACCCATTGTTAATCAAACTGCATTTTAATTTTTGAAATCCACCTGCGCCTTTTTCTGGAATAATCTTTCTCCCATTTGACCAAAAATGCCTGTTCAAAAGGTGCCGAGATTTAATCCCAAGTGGCATAACCCCAATTTTAAAATTTGGGATTATGTCACTCACCATGGTGTGACATAATCCCAATTTTTTTACTTGGGATTATGTCAACTATGTGGGAGTGACATAATCCCAAATAAAAGGGAGCCAGAATACCAAATCACTCGAGTAGGTACTAGTGCGAAGCAAAATCGCGATTTTTGCTTCCAAATTTTTATTTTTTATAGACATATGTACATATTTATATACCTATCGATCTATTAAAAAAAAAAGCGCCGCAGGCTAAAATTTGGAATAAAAAATTGCGCAATTTTTTCTTCCAAATTTTCATCTTTTTATAGACATATGTACATACATATGTATACACCTATCGATCTATTAAAAAAAAAAAGCGCCGCAGTCGAAAATTTGGAATCAAAATCGCGCGATTTTTTCTTCCAAATTTTCATCTTTTTATAGACATATATACAATGTACACAAATATTTATATACCTATCGTTTTATTGAAAAAAGTCTGTATATATGTAAATATATTTAATTTTAATGTAATTTTTTAGTTTTAAAGTAATTTTTTGAGAACATGTGTATTTAAGTACATACATATACTCAATGTGTTATTGTATAACAACATTAACTTTATTGTCAGCTTTAATTTTTTTGCTTAATGTAATAAAATCTAAGAAAAAATCTGAAATGTTTTTTTGGGCTTGAAAATGACATTATCCCAATTGGGATTATGTCACTACGTCTGGGGTGACATAAGCCCAAGTAAAAAAGTTGGGATTATGTCACCCTAGGGGGAGTGACATAATCCCAAATAAAAAATTTAGGATTATGCCCCTTGGGATTATGTCAGGGTACCGTTCAAAACGCAATGATTAGGCTGCCTTTGACATTATGAAAAATCTTATTTTTAGGCGGCTAATTGAATATCTCTTCACCATGTAGACAGTAGTTAATACTTTCAAATTATGAAATAATTTTTTTATCAGCCTTAATATTATTTTTTTGCAGCTTTTTTCTTTTCAAACAGAAAAAATTGTGTAAAAATTGGAAAGCTTTTTTGTTTTATGCACTTTTTTATGGAGTGTTTTTTAAATTTTTCATATATTTTTCCCATACAAAATGCCCAAAAGTATGCTTTAAACGGTATTCATTTTTTGTATGGGAAAATTTGCCAAACTAATGAAACTTAAACAACAATATTTCTAATTCTAATAAAGATTATACAGATTCAGGTTCAGCACACTGAAATACTTTAGAAAAGTATAGTTTTATTTGTGGTATAAATATTTTTTGAAATCCGATTTTTGTGTAGGAAAATTTTATGATAAATGCTTATAAAAGTGCATAAATTTATAATTTAAAACCCATGGAATGCTTTGCGCCTTTTCCAAAATGATTACTGTATTTGATTTATATTTCAAAAATATATGCACTAATTAAAATTGAACATTTTAGATATAATATGTACTTAGCAAAATATTTAAATTTCAAAAGTACCGTTATATGGGTGGGGGTGTATTTGTGGGCCGATTTTGTTCAAATTTTCAGTTTGCTACCTTCGATCAAGAAAGCTTAAATTCCAAGTTTCAAGTTTCTAGCTCAATTATTACTATTTTGGCCGCGTTTGTATGGAGGTGCCCCCACGGTGTGGGGGCTGTATTATTGAGAACTTGTCGTCCTGCCATTACCATATAATGAATTTGCCTTGTTTGAAAAGAAAAAGCACTTCATCGTTTAAAATTTTTGGATTTCGAGCTGTATCGCTTTATGATTTAGAGTGAGATACATACATATGGATGATATAAACAATATCAATTAAAACTTTGTGCAAATATTGGGCAAACATTAAACAAATTTTCATTAAAGTTTTACTAAAATTTTTTGAATTTTCTGAGTATTCCACTTCGTAGCTCAGTGACTTAAAATTCACTAAAAAAATTCCGAATTTTTGGCAATTTTGAAATTTCATCCATACAGACTTTTGAACGTATGTTTTACAAAAAGACTTCTAGTAAAAAAATTAGAATTTTCATGAAATTTCGTTTAATTTACCTTATTTTGAAATTGAAGCAAAAATTAATATACACATCCATTTAATTAATAATAATATAATACAATGGCGCTATTATAACTCTGACGAGTTTTATGGCCGAGCTTCTCTCCCAATTCGAGGTGTGCTCCTTTTTGTTTTTCCTACTAATTGGGTGGACCTACAGTTTTATGCCGGCTCCGAACGGCGAATGCATTTTTTGTGAGAAGCTTTTTCATGGCAGAAATGCTCTCGGAGGGTATGCCGCCCACTGCCGAGAGGTGACCGCTGCTCTTAAAAAACCCAATAATTGGATTTTTACTAATTAGAAAAATTTGTTTGGCTCGGACCGTGGTTTGAACCCGAGACCTCTGGCATAGCAGGCGAGCACTCTACCCACTGCACCACAGCGGCCACTTAATCCATTTAATTACATAAATATATACATATGTATGTAAGTATGTATACAATATTTATATTTCACTTATTTAGTCACATTGACACTGGTTTTCAAGCTTTTCAAAATATTTTTGCCAATATCATCATGTTCACTTAGCAAAAAATAAAATGTATAAGGATATTAGGAATATAGCGAAAAAGGGGTATCTACGGAGCCTTCCGTAGATAGGGGAACACCAAGTCAAAAAGGGGTAGAATCCCCCCAAAGGGGTACATCTGGCAACCCTAGATTTGGACATTAATTATTTTCCGACATTTTGGGTTGAAAACAGTAAATATATTTTTCGAGGAACGCTACAACTTTAAAATGCAAAAAAAAAAGTTGATTACAAAATCAAACAGGAACGTAAATTCATGCGTATTATTTAATAATACGTAAGACTTACTTTAAAAAATACAACCAATAAAGAAAATTACATACATTTTGTTTACAAAATATTTGCTTTTAGAGTTGGTGCGTTTAAGATATTAAGAAGAAAGCTTCAATCATTTGATAACACTGTATGACAAAATAAAAGGAATTGAAAGTTCTTTTTTCGAGGTTCACATATGTTATAGGCATATTCAAACATACGAAGAGTGCATACTTAGAACTATGTTCAAATCAGTGTTAGGTAGCGTTTATGCGAAATCATATGTATTTTTTGACAGCACATTTCTATTTTTGACAGCAAATGTATATTTTCACTAAGTTGAAGATTACTTTTTGAGAAAGCATTTTTTTTTTAAATTTAGTTAAAATAATGTTAAAATTCCTCTGTTCTTCCATTTTAATTTCCAGCAGCAACGGAATCCATTTTTAATTATTTAATATATTCTTAGAATATATTTTAACAATAATTGTAACTACATTTTTTTAAATAATGCTTTTTATTATAAAAGAAAGTGCCAACATAAATGAAAACAACATTTATAGAATACTGTCATCACGTCATGCGAGTATACCTTGTAATTCGGAAATTAACACCGACTCAGCTTGAATATAATGAACCAATTTTATTTATTTACAAACTACTGGAAATTTTTCAGTGAAACTTTCACAAAATTTTCTTTGGATGATAATTCAACTAATTTTAACACTTTCAACTATTGTTTAATTATAATGAGTCAAGTTTTCTCAAGTGGGCCACCTAAAATCGATTTTTCGATATTGTATGGTTTATGGATCAATTTTGAAAGCTAACAAACATTGTAATATGATCGCAAAAGCGTTTTTGCTAGTTTTGATTTTTTAGCGAGTTATTCGCGGTCAAAGTTTTCTTAACGGTTTAAAATTTTTTTGAATAACTCCGTAACCAATCCTTCGATTCTATTGATTTTTTCGGCATTATTTAGGAAACTTATTTAGCAACAAGATCTAGTGGTCAGTTTTTGAAATTTCAAAAGTGGCATAACTCAAAAGTTAATTTTTTGAAAGTAATAGCGCTTTTTCCCCGTTTTTTTCCACGTTCTCATATGTTTAGGAAAAAATACCAATCAGCAGTCTATGCGTTTTTATATCAGGCTTCATTTTGCAGAAAAGAAATTTTGTTACCTCCGTACCAAAAATAGTTACACCTTTTTTAGTGAAGGCCGGTTGGGGGTTAAAATCAATTTTATATATTTTTTTTCTACTTTACAGCTCAAGAGAACATTAGAGGGAAATATAGAGCATCAGAAGACTAAAATAATGTCATATCAATTTTAAAAATCGGATGTAAGATTACAAATTTACAATGTAAAAACTATTTGCGCGGAATTTGGCGTGATAAAACAAAACCAAAATTCGTCCCTTAACCCCCTCAACCATAAGCTTCAAATTTAAGGGCTGACTTTTGCAAATTTTTTCGATTTAATATGGTTGGGTCATCTAATCGGGTTATTCGTCCCTAAAATGTCCCTTTGTCTCACCTGAAAAAAAAATTATTTTTGTGTTTTTTGGGTATCATTGCATTCAAAAATATTTTGCGCTAAAGTTACAAGCGATAACCATAAACTATACCCTGTTCGAAAGACAATGAAAATGCGCTTCCAAAGACATACCACTTGCGGTGGTAGAGCAAAAACTTGGTGAACTATAGCTCGTCAAAATAAAAAATTTGATAATTTTTTGCGATCGAAAGCAAAAACTTTGGTTTTAAAAGTAGATTTTTTATAAGAATTTGTAAAAATCAGGAAAGTTTTATTTTTCCAAAAATTAGCCTTAATTGCAAACATTTTAAGCCTAATATTACTAGGATCTGTTGAATACTTTGTTTTTGATAATTTTTTTGAGGTGAAACAAAAGGATATTTTGTGAACGAAAAACTTGGTTAATTGACCCGACCACGTTAAAACGAAAAAAAATTGTAAAAGTCCGCCCTTAAATTTGAAGCTTGTGGCTGACAATTTTTGTTTTTTTTTTTATCACGCGAAATACAGCGGAAATAGTTTTTTATTGTAACTCTGTTATCTTACATCCGATTTTTAAAAGTGATATGTCATTATTTTAGTCTTATGGTGCTCTATATTTCCCCCTAACGTGCTTTTGAGCTGTATAGTAGAAAAAAAATAAAAATATAAAAAAAAATGATTTTAACCCTCAACCGGCCTTCACTAAAAACGTTGTAACTTTTTTTTTGGTACGGAGTTACCAAAATTTCTTTTCTGCAAAATGAAGCCTGATATAAAAACGCATAGACTGCTGATTGGTATTTTTTCCTAAACATATGAGAACGTGGAAAAAACGAGGAAAAAGCCCGATTACTTTCAAAAAATTAACTTTTGAGTTATGCCACTTTTGAAATTTCAAAAACTGACCACTACATCTTGCTGCTAAATAAGTTTCCTAAATAATTCCGAAAAAATCAATAGAATCGAAGCATTGGTTACCGAGTTATTAAAAAAAATTAAAAACCGTTAAGAAAACTTTGACCGCGAATAACTCGCTGAAAAATCAAAACTAGCAAAAACGCTTTTGCGATCATATTACAATGTTTGTTAGCTTTCAAAATTGATCCATAAATCATACAATATCGAAAAATCGATTTTAGGTGGCCCACTTGAGAAAACTTGACTCAATATTAAAGATCTCCAGAAAGAGAATTCTGCCGGCTGAGGATTATTTTTTTTTAAGCAAAAAGGTCTTCTACACACACGTTACTTTCACAAGTAATATCTCCTGCACTATAATCGTTCGGCAGATGGGGTTTCTTATATGATCTGTGAGACTGTGAGGAAGTATATGCAATTTTTTTTTTAATTTTGGGAGTTCTGAGCCTGCTAGGGACCGTTACTTTTCGATATTTTTTTATTCCATATAACTCTGAGTTTCATTTGGATTTCAATATATTTCGATAAATTTATCGATAACTGAGTTATCGGTCAAAATACGATTGCCCATAAAAATTAATATTACCCTACAATATGGGTATCAAACGAAAGGGTATGGCTCCAGGTTTCATTCGGACTTCGATATGTTTCGATAAATTTATCGATGACTGAGTTATCGGTGAAAATGTGATTGCCCAAAAACCTTAAAATTAACCAACAATATGGGTAGCAAACGAAAGGGGGCTGCAGTTTTCATTTGAGCTTCGAACTGAAGCATGCTAGTCTTCCACGCGAACAACGAAAATAAAAAGAAGTCTGATGATGAGGAATTGGTTTTCTTCGAAATAGCTATCACTTCTACCATCGCTGGTAACACGTAGTCTGAACTTTTTCGCTTTTCGCCAAATAAAATTAATTAAAAATCTTCTGTCTACCTACACAATAATTCAACAATTAAAAGTAAATAAAAAAAATAGGTAAAAAAACTTTTTAAGTTAAACAGTTTTATGTTATACATACATTGCAATGCTTAAGATAAATGTACTAAAAACCAAAAAATAATAAAATAGATACAGTCGTGGGAATTATAAACATTTGCATAGACTAGACTAAAATAAAATCGTGGGGCACGTTAATTGTCTACAAATTATCGACTTAATGTGCGATAGAAGAATCGTTTAATTCGTCGTTAGGCAGTTGGCCCGCAGACGGTGAGGAAATTACATACTATTTTCTTGCTCATGGAAATTCCAATAGTTATACACTCCATGTTAATAAAAGAGATGTTTCAACTAGTTTATCGTTGGACATTCACACGAGGAATCGTTTCACTGCTCGTAGTTTGTCTTTAATCGACAAAACATGTGATAAAAGTACTACTCGCTCACCACTATGAAACCCTAAAACTCGCTTATAATCGAGCTTGCTCGCTTTTTTCCACATTCTAGCCCTACTTATCACACGTCCATCGTTGTCGGTTGAACAACTGCCTAATTATAGTGTAACATTACAAAACAAACATTTTAATCAACGATTGTAGACAATTGACGTGCCCCACGGTTTTATTTTAGTCTAGTCTATGCAAATGTTTATAATTCCCACGACTGTATCTATTTTATTATTTTTTGGTTTTTAGTACATTTATCTTAAGCATTGCAATGTATGTATAACATAAAACTGTTTAACTTAAAAAGTTTTTTTACCTATTTTTATTTTCTAGTTTTTAGTTTTTATTTCGCATTCTGTTTAATTCATTTAGTGCTTCATTATTGCAAGGTTTCTTGCCCGTTAGTTTATTGCAGTCCAACGCCTCTATACGTAGTCCCTGCAAATAGGATTTTCAGTTTTAATTACCCCGATCTCAGCTCCACCTAGCGGAATTTTTTTTGAAGAAAATATTTCTTTTCAAGGTAGTAATACATTTTCCGAATTTCAGCCAAATCGGACCATAAATGCGATTTTTCTAAATATAGCGACCCACGCGCCACCTATCGGAAGTTTTTTTTAGAAAAATATTTCCTTTCAAGGTAGTAATACATGTTCCGAATTTCAGCCAAATCGGACCATAAATGCGATTTTTGTAAATATAGCGACCCACGCGCCACCTAGCGGAATTTTTTTTTTACGAAAATATTTCTTTTCAAGGTAGTAATACATGTTCCGAATTTCAGCCAAATCGGACCATAAATGCGATTTTTGTAAATATAGCGACCCACGCGCCACCTAGGGGAATTTTTTTTTCATAATATTGCATTGTCGGGGTTATACATGCGTACAAAATTTCAGATTAATCGGTTGACAGGAAGAGGGTGAAATTTGAATTACTAAATTTGACCCAACAATAAAACAAACGGGGTGAGCTAAATAAAACCGTTTAATAAAATGAAATGAAGTGAAAGGAAATGAAATAAAATAAAAGAAATAATTAAATAAATTAATCAAAGATAATAAAAGAAAGTATAATAAAATAAAAAAAAAACCAAATTAAAATAAAATAAAAGAAAATATAAGGAAATAAAATGAAATGAAAAAATTAAAATAAATTAATAAAAATAAACTAAAATAAAACAAAAGACAACAAAAAATAAAAATTTAATTTAATTTAATTAAAAATTGGAGTTAAGCTTCAACAACAAACATAAAACAAAAAAATTGTACATGTTTTAATAACACTGTACAACAAAATTAAAGTTTTTGAAAATCCAATCGGATTTCTCGACGGTTTATGGAGCTTATGGGTGTGCTGAATTCGAATCTGAAGTCAGCTTTTTCCAGTCACCCTATGTTTTCCCCCCAAAAGAGTGGTTAGTTAAGAGATAGGTAGTTGTAAAACAAATTTTCTTATTTTAATTTTGAAAAGTTAAAAAAAAATTGTTTACTATTACCAATATATGAACAAACCCTCTGAAGAGAAAACCTAGGGTGACCAGAAAAATCTGACTTCAGTTTCGGCACCCCCAAAACCTTTAGAAACCGATGAGGAATCCTCTGGGATTTTTTGGATATTGTACAGTGTAATTAGCTCTTTCACGCCTTTTTATTTTTCCCCAAAGTGGACATAAAATGATCCGAAAATGATCGGCGCGAAATGTTGAGTTTTGGCATTTTTGTAGGGAAGGCTTTTAATAAAAGATAATGATGTTAAACTAATACCCTTTTTACAATAGAACATGACTTTTTGCGGGCCTGGCGTGAGGGCGACATTTTCGTGTAGTGAAGGGCGAGTCCGAGATGTTTAGACAATCGAGGGAATCGCCATCGTTGCAAAATCACAATCGAGTCAAAAGTTGACTCGCTCTTCGACTTCACAATCGAGATGTTTTTGCGATTGTTCCGAGTCGCCGAGTCGGAGGTTGTTTCTATGACAATTCGACTACACAAGCGAGATGTTTTTGCGATTGTTCCGATTCGGCGGGCCGGCTGTTGTTTTGATAATATGTTTTAGTTGATAAAATAAACTGGATGAGTATTGTTGATGAAGAAAGTAGGATTTTTAATGGAAGTGAGGCAAATACATAAATAAATGAACCAAATTGAAAAATATGCTATACATAGACGCTGTATTTTTGCAATCACAACCAAAGAGTGTCGTGCATAATAATAATTAATTATTTAAACATTAATAAATTAATAAAATTTCTGAAGTGAAACGCTTACGAAACAAATTAATGTTACCAGCAGCAACAACGGCAATAGATTTGTACCACTTTGTATTGTTTTTTTAACCAATTTTGATATTCAAGCGGCAACAACAAATGTTATGTAATTTTTGCAGCGAGTCCGAGATGTTGTAGGGTTGCTTTGAAAACGAAAATAATCGTTGGCAAATCCGAGATGTTTTAGCGATTTTTTCGACTTACGGCCATTTACGACTTGACTCGAATACGAATGAAAACCATCGAGAGCATTCGAGATGTTTCAACAATCGAGAAAATCGAATAAAACATCTCGGACTCGCCCATCACTATTTTCGTGCGAAAAGGAAAACGCTATTAGTTTTTTAGTCGTCTGATTTTAGAAAATTAAATAAAATTAAATTCAAGTAAACTATAAAATGAAAGTAAAATGAAATTAAAATAGGATATAAAATAAAATTAATAAAAATAAACTAAAATTAAATATAATAAAAGAAAAGTTAACAAAACAAAATAACATAAGATGAAATAAAATAAAATTTTACTAAATAAATGAAATGGAAGAAAATAAAATAAAGTAAAATAGAATAAAAAAAAAAAAAATAAAATAAAATAAAATAAAATAAAATAAAATAAAATAGAATAGAATAAAATAAAATAACATAAATTAAAATAAGAAAAAAATAAATTAATAAAATAACATAAAATAAAATGCTTTTTTTAACGCTTTTTCGAATAATTTGCTTAGAACCTTACACCTTTTCAACCCTTTTTTCATGCTAATTTAACCGCTAATGTTGAATTTTTGAAATGCCTGCTAATGTTACCAACGAATACAGCAAAAGGAAATTTACAATACCCTTTTTTTAAATTTTAGGAATATTCGAATTTGGTAAGTTCTTCAGTAGGCAATAATCTTACTACTATTTTAAATGTGAATAGCGATGTTTGGATGTTTGTATGTTCAAGTACAGACGTTTGCCTTTGTTCCGCAAAAACGTGAGAATGGCAAGCGGATTTTGTTGCATACAGGTTATAGTCTGGTAAAGGTAAAGGTAAAGGTAAAGGTAAAGGTAAAGGTAAAGGTAAAGGTAAAGGTAAAGGTAAAGGTAAAGGTAAAGGTAAAGGTAAAGGTAAAGGTAAAGGTAAAGGTAAAGGTAAAGGTAAAGGTAAAGGTAAAGGTAAAGGTAAAGGTAAAGGTAAAGGTAAAGGTAAAGGTAAAGGTAAAGGTAAAGGTAAAGGTAAAGGTAAAGGTAAAGGTAAAGGTAAAGGTAAAGGTAAAGGTAAAGGTAAAGGTAAAGGTAAAGGTAAAGGTAAAGGTAAAGGTAAAGGCAAAGGTAAAGGTAAAGGGAAAGACCAATTATAACATAAAAGCTCTTTTCGTCGCTGCGAAACGGGACGGGTATTTGCTAGTAATATACAAATATTGCTAAAAAGGAAAATAAAATTTATTATTAAATAGAAGTTCAGTACATTGAAACTACTTGTACTTATTTCGCTATATCCAGTCTCTTGTACTAAAGCAGATTCCTTTTGTTCATTTATTTTGCAAAGGAAAGGTCAGTAGCTTAGCTAAAATAAGCCCGTTTTGTATAATATTGCTGCATAAATTTAAAAATCAAAGTTAAATTACATATATATATGTAATATGTATTTCCGAAAGTAATAACAATTTCTATTTCCTCCGACACACAAAAGCTGACGGACAAAATCGCTCCGATTAACTGTCAAAAATTCGATCCATCGTAAACCAGAAATCCGATTTTACGAACTTCAAAAAAATCTGACGTTCATCGGACGTCAATCGAATTGCAGTGAATCGTAATCCGGAATAGAAGTGTTAATAAAAGATAATTGTGGTCCTTCTTTAATTAGGAAACCCCATAACTGGTGACCCCAACTCTGAACACAACGATATAAGGCGGATTTCAACCGATTTATTATTTCGTAAGAACGAGCCGTAATTGCTGGAATCAAAAAATTCAGTAGAAGCCATTAGTGCTGAAAAAAAAAATCGTCCTCTTCAAAAAAGCTCGACACATGCGGATCCTAACGCTTCCTTCGAAGGCAGAATTGACAGGATTGAACGAACACTCGCACGCATTGAAAAAAATAGCAACAAAATCCATCAGCGAGCACGGTCGAAAAGTCGACACGACACCCCTCGACGTTCTTCTACCAACTCGCAACAATTATGTTGGTAACATAAGCGTTTCACAGCAAAGGCAGAAAATGCAACCATCCCTGCAACTTTAAAGAACAAAAAAATAACAACGTCGGCGGCCCTCGCAGCTGACACCGTCGCTTCAAGTCAACCAGGCTGCACCAACCTTAATTCTACAAGTTCACGTCCGAACACTCACAGATTCTTTATCGTAGATCATCGCTCCAAGCTTCGTTTTTTAATTGACACAGGTGCAGACGTTTCAATTATAAACGCTGCAGCTGCAGGTACTTTGTTACGTCACTTTGCCGTATATCAATGCCATTGAGTTTTACGGGTGGGCAAGTGTTACGTCTAGTGGTAAACGTCACTTGGACAGATTTTGATTTGACTTTATCCGCCAGTCTTTCACCCAATGGGTCATTTTATTTAAACTTCTTTGAAGCTTGAGTGAGGCCACGTTAGGGTTGAGGTCTGCAGCAAATACGGCAGTGTCATAGGAAAAAGTGCCGAAGGTGACTCCTTCTGCTATTGGGAGGTCATATGTGTAAAGTAGGTACAGTATTGGGTCCATTACACTACCTTGCGGGACGCCTGCTAAGCTCTCGTAAAGCTCAGACTGCTCTGCTCTTTTTTTTAACGAAAAACTAAGGATTTTTTAGATAAGATTGTGTAAATAGAAAGTAATTTGTAGGGAGAGTATTTTTTTATATTATAGAGGAGGCTGTCGTGCCATACGCGATCAAAAGCTTGGGATATGTCTAGAAATGCAACTGTACAGTATTTTTTTTGCTCAAAGGCAGAGTAGATTTTCTCGGTAAGTCTATGTACTTGTTCAATTGTTCCGTGTCCTCTTCTGAACCCAAACTGGTGATTAGGTATAATGTTACGCTCTTCTATTTTGGGTAGGAGTCTTTTAAGGAAAAGAACTTCCAAGACTTTTGAGACAATGGGCAGCAGGCTAATGGGTCTGTAAGACGCTGCCGTATCAGGGGGCTTTCCATTGAGGGGGTATGAATGCAGTTATTAGTACTGCATTAAACAGTTGGGTGAGAAATTTATGCCTTCGTAAGGTAAGTGTTTTAGTATATTGCCATTAATAATATCGTACCCAGAAGCTTTCTTCGGGTTGAGCTTCGCTATTACGGTTTTTACCTTCGATATTGCGAATCGTTTCATGGGGAGGTCCATCTGATAGGGATGACTCGTGCTTAGTGGGGGTTCAATATCATGTGGGGTGAATACTGATTTTAGGTGGCGTGCAAAGTATTTGCTTTCTGTGCCACGTTAGGGTTGAGGTCTGCAGCAAATACGGCAGTGTCATAGGAAAAAGTGCCGAAAGTGACTCCTTCTGCTATTGGGAGGTCATATGTGTAAAGTAGGTACAGTATTGGGCCCATTACACTACCTTGCGGGACGCCTGCTAAGCTCTCGTAAAGCTCAGACTGCTCTGCTCTTTTTTTAACGAAAAAGTAAGGATTTTTTAGATAAGATTGTGTAAATAGAAAGTAATTTGTAGGGAGAGTATTTTTTTATATTATAGAGGAGGCTGTCGTGCCATACGCGATCAAAAGCTTGGGATATGTCTAGAAATGCAACTGTACAGTATTTTTTTTGCTCAAAGGCAGAGTAGATTTTCTCGGTAAGTCTATGTACTTGTTCAATTGTTCCGTGTCCTCTTCTGAACCCAAACTGGTGATTAGGTATAATGTTACGCTCTTCTATTTTGGGTAGGAGTCTTTTAAGGAAAAGAACTTCCAAGACTTTTGAGACAATGGGCAGCAGGCTAATGGGTCTGTAAGACGCTGCCGTATCAGGGGGCTTTCCATTGAGGGGGTATGAATGCAGTTATTAGTACTGCATTAAACAGTTGGGTGAGAAATTTATGCCTTCGTAAGGTAAGTGTTTTAGTATATTGCCATTAATAATATCGTACCCAGAAGCTTTCTTCGGGTTGAGCTTCGCTATTACGGTTTTTACCTTCGATATTGCGAATCGTTTCATGGGGAGGTCCATCTGATAGGGATGACTCGTGCTTAGTGGGGGTTCAATATCATGTGGGGTGAATACTGATTTTAGGTGGCGTGCAAAAGTATTTGCTTTCTGTGCGTCACTTTTCGCCCATTCGTTATTTTCCATTCGTATAGGAGAATTTGAGAGAATTGGCCTTTTTAGCTTACTAGCCGCTTTCCAAAAGGAGTAATCAGTTGAAGTTGTTGCATCAATACTACTGAGATATTGTTGAACCTGTCTGTTGTGTTCAATTTTGAGGATATTTTTGAGTTCTTTGTTAAGAGCATTCAATCTTTTCTTGTCATCGGGGTGACGGGTTTGTTGAAATATTTTCCTTGCGAGTCGCTTTTCTTTGAGCTTAGCTTGTATGTTGTGGGTAACGCTTGTCCTTTTTTGTCTGATGAGGGTGGGAGTTGATTTCCACGCAGCTTGTTGGATGCAGCTGTTAAAATGTTCGACTGCTGCCTCTATATCTTCAGCAGATTTCAGGGCAAATTTCAAGTCAAGATTAGACGTGATGATGTGTCGGAAGTATTCCCAATCAGTCTTCCGATTGTAAAGGCTGCATTGTTCCGCTGCCGGTGTAAAATTTTTATCAATTGTTACCAGGATTGGAGAGTGGTCGGAAGACAATTCAAAACACGATTTGCAATTTATATCTAAGGAAGGCATGCCTTTCACCACGCAGAAATCGATTAAGTCGGGTATTTTATTTTTATTTGTTGGCCAATAAGTGGGGGTTCCAGTAGAGAATGGAGTTAAACTGAGATTGCTAATAGCATTATATAGTTGTCTTCCTTTAGGGGTAATGAGACGAGAGCCCCAGAATGTGTGTTTGGCATTGTAATCGCCCCCAGCTAGAAATCGATTTCCAAGATTTTTGAAGAAATTTTCATATTCTGCAGTGCTGATAGAGTGCCTCGGCGGGCTATAGATATATCTATATCTGCTATAGCTACGTTGACCATCCGTTCTGTTTTTAGCAGAACAGTTCTGTTTTTCAGACGCTTGTTCTGCGTATTTTTTGTTTCTCTGAAAACCCACAAATTGTTCTGTTTTTTTTTAAATGTTCCACTATGCAAATCAAAAATTGTTTTACAGCGGCAACCATTTTCTGATCAAAATGTAGGTTCCTATTAGAGCTTACGATTTCTCGAGTTCGAGCGAGACGAGACTTCTCGCGAGACTCGAGTTCTCGCGAGATTCTCGAATCTCGAAAATCTCGAAAGGCTCGCGAGCTTCTCGACATTCAACTACATCGCAGAAATAGCGGTATAAGCATACTCTGCTGTTTCGTAGCTTTTTCTTACTTACATGTGTATGAATATGTGATATTTACGCCATTCCTAGGTGTATTTCACAAAATTCTGAGTGAAATACAATTAAAATTTCATAATATAAAATTTTTTCTTTCCAATGACATACGAGAAATTTTTGATATTCATATTTTTTGACACAATACACATAATATATTATCGAAAAATCCGAGAAACGAGATTTAATCGAGAACCCGAGTCTCGGTTTTCTCGACACTGCTCGAGATCGAATCATAAGCCCTGTTCCTATCGATATCACTTAGCAATCACTATTAATCAGCTGGTTCGGAAGCATGTTCACTAGATAGGGTCGAAAAAAAGTTGTAAAAGTCCGCCCCTAAATTTGAAGCTTATTTTGAGAGGGTTAAGGGATAAAAAAAAATTTTTTTTTCCCGCGAAATACCGCCGAAATTGTTTTTTTTTGTAACTTTGTTATTTATTATCCGATTTTTAAAATTGATAGGTCATTAGTTTCGTATTTTAAAGCTCTACACTTCCCTCTAATGTCCTTTTGAGATCTGAAGTCGTTTTCACATAGTTGGGTCAGCTAACTTATTTGTATGTCCATGAATTATCTTCTTTGTTTTGCCAGATGAAAGTGCTTCAAAATTCGTGACAATGTTGCCTTAAAACGATTTTACTAAATTAATAAACAAAGAAGTTACGTCACGACGAATATTTAATGTAGCTATAATTTAACTAATTTTTTTAAGCAATTCAGTATATGTAAAGTTGTAAAAGTCCGACCCTAAATTTTTATTTTTTTTTCTGATCCCGCGAAATACCACCGAAATAGTTTTTATTTTTATTGTAACTTTGTTATTTGACATTACACAAATTGAATCGCAAAATATTTGTATGGTAGAAGTTGCTTTACTAATAAACGACCTTAAATTAAAAATTGCAGAACGAAGAGATGAACTTTTTTTTACCGCTAATGATGAAGAAAATAGTTTCAGAGTTGGAAAAAATCAGGAACTAGATTTAAGTAAAATAAAAGATCATGCAAAACGTTTTTACATTAATTGCGCTGATTATTTAAATCAGTGGGACCAAGTGTATAAAGAGGTCGAAGGATGGAATGGGTACTTTTGCGTACAGTTCCATCTTGGCGTGATGTTGAAAGAAATTTGATTTATATTTCGGAAAAGAGAACCCAGACTAGAATTAATGACAGCGAATTATTTGATGAGTTGACATGTATTAAGAACTAGCTGACCCGGCAAACTTCGTTCTGCCCAAAATAGATGTTTTTATTAATTTCATTTTTTTTTTAATAGAAAATTAACGATTTTTACTACTTCATTGTGTATACAACTTCAAAAATATATAATTTTAGTATTCAGTTTAAGGCTGAACGATACACAACATTTTTAATTTTCTGTCCCGGAGCGTAAATAAATAGCGAGGACGGTTTTTCAACACGGGAACACGCCATATAGAGCTGACCATGTGAAAAGCATGGCATTTCTAGGTTTATGCCGCATACTTCCAACGACCGCTCTTGTGACTTGTTAATTGTCATCGCAAATGCAAGTTTCACTGGGAACTGCATACGTTTGAATTGGAAGGGCAAATCTGTTGAAGATAAGGGAATCCGGAGAACTAATCATTCCTCTTCCTTAAACGGGCCTTTCAAAATGCTTGCCACTATTAAATTGTCCATAAGCTTTGTAACAATCAGTCGTGTACCATTGCACAGTTTGGGAGCATGAAGACCCAACTTTGAGACGCAAAATGATGAGGAGGCATTGCAGGCAAATCCAGAGAGTTTAACAACTCCACTGGGTAATTTACTACTTCGTCTTCACTTTCAACGCGATCAATAGATTTATAAGAACGCAGATCTCCCGGAATTCGATTTTGAGTCGTCCAATTCAAGTCGTTGACATCAATATTATTTGCTGCTAAAATTGCGCGTGCGGCTAACCATTCGTAGTTACCATAATTTTGAGCGATATTTGGATATACACTGCTAATTAGTTCTTCCTTACTTGAAGCGAATTGGTAAATCGCAGTTGGAATCGATATTAATCCACTGCAAGGATCTATCGGAACTTGTCCATTGCCGATTCGCAGCATCTCTTTTGAAAGAGCGTCTGCATTGCTATCGTGTTGCAGCAAAACTCGTATATTGATGGTCAATGAAATGGTTTTAACAAACCTCCACAAATGCGATGACTTCAGACATGCGTTTATCTCATCCGCCGCTGTTGATTTTGGAATCACGGGTAGTGTTTGTCTGAAGTCACCCGCGAGCAATATCTTCACTCCTCCAAAGCAACGATCATTATTGAGAAAATCTCTCAATTTTCGATCGAGTGCTTCTAATGATCGTTTGTGAGCCATTGTGTACTCATCCCATATGATTAATTTACAGTTTTTGAAAACTTGTGTCATTGCTGATTGCTTTGAAATATTGTAAACAGAACTTTCGTGTATTTGCAAGTTTAATGGAAGCTTTAATGCTGAATGTGACGTTCTTCCACCTTCCAACAGTGTTGCAGCAATTCCGGTAGATGCAAGAGCTAATGCAATACCACGGGCGCATCGAGAAAAAATATGCCACCGTTTCCATTATCTACAGCGTTTATTAGTTGATTGTACGCACTGCTTTGCTGTTGATTCAACACAGTGTTGCCGCTCAAAAATTTCAAAAGGTGGCCCAAAAAATTAAAAAAAGTGGCCCCAATTTTTTTTTTTTAGCTAAAACACATTTTTATATATTTTTGTGGTTTATTTAATGAAGAAAATGGAATTTAAAATATTCTCTACACTAAGGCACTCTGCACACGAGGCGTATCGTCATAGACGCGTACCAGACATTTCATGTAGCGTCGATTTCCCTACGCCTCAAGATCTGCACACGAAGCGACATAAAACTTCGCTGCACAAAACAAACAAACAAATTAATAATACGGTATTTGCTTTAAATTTCGAAGCTTTAAATAGAAAAGATGAGAAATTTTATGGAATCTTCCATTTTCTTTAATTATACACAAATTTTTTCCGATTTTTTCCACAAATTTTACTGCTTTTATAAATTTCACCATGTGGAAAAATGTAAACAAACGTCTTCTTCTTCCTGTTTTCTAAGCGTAGTACGCCTAGCTACCAGCACTGCTTTACGCCAAGCGACATGTAGCCAGCATACTTTGACGAATGCATGAAGCTGACGACTCGTGTGCAGCCTTCAATTGAAATATACGTGCGCGACATCAAAGCGTACAGCTTTCGTCTGTAGTATCTAATACGCGTCTAAAAGAGTACGCTCCGTGTGCAGAGTGCCTAATATCATGTTCAGACATAAAAATTAATTAAGTCAATTGGGGTTGATTGAACATCTTTAGATTTGGTGTTCAGACATATTTAATTTACTTGGCCCATTTAACAGGTCGGCTCAAGATACATACACACATACACGCCGTGAGCTGAATATCAAACTCTCGTGACCTAAATGTCAAAATTGCAAGGAGGACGAAATAATTTGACATTCATCTCACAATTTTTACCAATCGTAAACACGAATGCATGTATAAAATAAGCAGAAATAAAAACAAATTTGATAGGTGATGAAGAAGAACAAGAATGCAGCTGATCTGACGAACCAACCTGTTTAGTGGACACTGACGCTAATCACATTTCTCTTTTCATGACATTTCATTGTACTTATGAAACAAGCCTTTTAACAGGGTTGCATGCAGAATTGTTCTTCATTAACAACTCATTAATTTCTAATGAAGCATTAACTTGGTCAATTTTTGTATGGTAAATTGAGAATCATTGGGCTTGAAAATTGAATGAAGGCTCTTAATGTTCAATTAAGGTTGTGTCTGAACATAACATAACGCAGCGTTAATATGATCGTTCGTTGAGCAGACGGAATAACCCGAGAAAGGCAAGGAATTAAAAAAAAAACTGTTATAGCGTTCGTTGAGCCATAGGAAAGTGCAAGAACCGTAGGAATTTTACCAAACAAGAGCGAATATGAGTGCAAAGAATGTAAATTGTGGTAAAATTCCTACGTTTCTTTCACTTTCCTACGGATCAACGAACGCTATATGTGTTTGTGTGTGTCTGGGCTGCTCCGTGCATTTTCATTATCTTAACGAACAGACCAGATTTCAAAGTATTCAGGGGTAGTGTTGGAAACCAAATTAAATAAAGAACCTTTCGAAACGGAGAGTTGCCAATGCAAAGTAAAATAGTAACAAAGAGGTTTTTTGTTCTTATATTTAAGAAAAAACTAAAAATTATTTAATAATTAAATAAAGGACCAAAAGTGGCCCGATTTTTTAAAAAGGTTCAAATATTGCATATTTTCAAAAAGTTTGGTTCAGGTGGCCTGGCTTTAAAAAATGTTCAAATTGCCACTTTAGTGGCCCAAACGGCAACGCTGATTCAACAGTGGAAAATTTGTTTGTACTTGTTGTTGGAAGTGAGTTATATCGTAAGCACGCTCGCCATGAATGCTTTTAGGGATATTTAGCCTTAAAAATTAAGATCGAATGGGAGGTGCTACGCCCCTTTCCCCAAAACAACGGTTTTTTTTCATAAGCATGATATTGATATCGTTGATCTCCTAATCAAATTTCAGGTCCCAACCTTAAACGCTTTTATAGATATTCAGCTTGAAAAATTAAGTTTGTATGGGAGGTGCCACGCCCCCTTTTTTGATAACCCCCACTTTTATGCGTGGGAATGGCTTTGATATCACTTAGCTCCATACCCATTTTCAGCTCCCTACCTTGAAAACCTTTAGAGATAATCAGTTTGAAAAATTAAGATTAATTGGCAGGTGCCACGCCCACTTTTCCGATAACCTACACTTTTATGCGCAAAAATTGTTTTGATATCATATAGCTCTGTACCTTTTAGAGATATTCAGCTTAAAAAAATTAAGTGTGTATGGGAGGCGCCACGCCCCCTTTTCCAATAACCCCCCCTTTTACGCGGGAGAGTGGTTTTAATGTCATTTAGCTCTATAGCAATTTTCAGGATTTATTCTTTCTGATATATTCAGCTTCTAACGCTAAGTTTGTATGGGAGGTGCCACGCCCCCTTTTCGTATAACTCCTATTATTTTGCGTTAATATGGAATTGTTATCGTTTATCTCCACACCAATTTCTAAGTCCCTACCTTAAACAATTTTAGAGATATTCAGCATGTAAAATTAAGTTTATATTGGAGGTGCCACGCCCTTTTTTCTGATAACCCCCACTTTTCGGCGTGAGAAGGGTTTTGATATCACCTACCTCTATACCAATTTTCAGCTCCCTACCTTGAACTCTTTTAGAGATAATCAGCTTCAAAAATTAAGATTGTATGGGAGGTGCCACACCCTCCTAATATTTTTTAAATTTTTCTTCGACTAAACCTTCGCAGGGTAACAACAAACAAACCCCCCTAAGGAAGTATTTGATTTGGTTCAGCCGTTTTCAAGTTTTAGCGTTACAATTAAAAACCAAATCATATTTATATATATAGATTATGTGACTCCAAACAAACTAAAGGAATGGGTGATCTCTAGTCGATATGAAATGGATTGAAATATTTTAACATTTTAACAAAAATGCTATACCTTTTAAAAATATTTTAAAAATAGTAGAACTCAATTTATATTTAGCGGGTTCAAATGCCCCCAACTGAAAGGATATTTTCAATTTTAAACAATACATGGACTGATGAAAAATAAAAAATTCAAATTGAGACTGTGAAATCTATTTCAATAGCTAGATGTAACTATGATTTTAATTGCTTAAAATTTAAGAATTACTTACAAAATGAGGAAAATGTACTTAAATAAATTTATGCCTCAGAAAATTATCAGTAATTTGATATATTTATTAATTGGTTATGTACCTAATACTTGATTGAAATCAAAGCCAGTGAAATGTGATTCATGTTTGTGAATATTTTTTGTTCCTATTAGAGCTCTTGATTTTTTTTGAAAATTTTTGAGTAGCCCGAACAATTGTTGTTCAAATTCTCGAACAGTCGTTTGTTTGTTTATTACCCGTATGTTTGTACGGGCATTTGAACAATTCGGGTATTTTGAAGTTTGTTTTTTTTTTCTTTTGTTTATTATTATTTTTTTATTTTATTTTACATGTAGTATTTTTATTTTGTTTTTCCGATACACATTTTTTTGTTTGTAAGCTCGAATGTTTGTACGGGCATTTGAACAAAAAACGGGCTTCAAACAAAAAAGAGCAGATCGAATTGCTCGTTACCCGGGTATCTCGAGCCCTAGTTCCTATTAATAAAAAAATGTTCTGTTTTTTTTAATACAAATTTATGGTCACCGTAGCTACAGCAGAGAGTGTAAGCTGGCCACTTGGGTCTTCAATGACAATATTTGTGGATTGTATAGCATTTGTACGGAATGCATTCGTGCTGTAATGTTTAATACTTTTACGTATCAAGATACCTGAGCCTCCATGAGCATTGTTGCTCGGGTGTTTTGTGTGGTAAAACTTTTAGTTGGGTAATTCAAAGTAGCTTTTGTCAGTAAAGTGGGTCTCAGATATGAGGAGTATATCTATATCATGGGTCTGAATTAAAGCTTTAACTTCAAGTAAGTGTTTGGATAGGCCATTGGCATTCCAAATAATAATTTTCAACGGGTTGAAGATGCACAGTTTTTAGTCGTGAGGGTGACGAGGAGGCTCATCATTGCTGTCATTTGTGGCGGGGTGTAATAAGGCCTTTTGAAATAATGCCTTTAAGGCCTTACATCGCAACCAAAGTGAGATAAAGCCTTTAATTTGTCGTTTTCAAAAAAGTCTTATTTCACATTTAAAACGCAATTAGGTCTTTTTTGAAATGTGCAATAACCCCTTTATTTATTTACGCGAGAACTTATGAGAATTCCAATAAGCAAATAACTGTTTTATAAATAACAGAAGGACATCACCGTGGCGGTAGCCACGGCTGTGACACACGACCGGACTTGGATAGCGTAGCCCAGAGTTATTTTTCATAAGCGCGGCCGAAGGCCGCCAACGCAGAAAAGTGTTCTGCGCAAAAGCACTGTGGACCGGGTCATAGATATTACTCCGGAAAGATAATTTTTTATAAGCGCGGCCGAAGGCCCCCAACGCAAAAGCTGTTGTCCGCAAAAGTTTTTTCTTTATCTTCTCTTTCCGGAGTAATATCTATGGCCGGTCCACAGTGCTTTTGCGCAGAACACTTTTCTGCGTTAGCGGACTTCGGCCGCGCTTATAAAAAATAACCCTGGGCTAGGCCATCCGTCCGGACGTGTGCCCTAACCGTGGCTACCGCCACGGTGATGTCCTTCTGCGTAGTACACCCTTCAGCGTAGGCGGGGTCTGGTACGATATGTCGATCCCGCGTAGGCGGCCTTCTGCCGCGCTTTTAAAAATTGACCCTCAGCCGATAGAATTCTCTTTTCGGAGTAATATCTATGGCCCGGTCTACAGTACTTTTGCGGCCATTTCAACTCGCAAAATTGGTATCGAATATTAGCCTAGGGGTTGTCGTCCCCTATACTAGACACTTGACTCATAGTGAAATAAGACCTTTAGAACCTTATTTCACTTTTCAAGTGAAATAAGACCTTATTATTAATAAAGGCTTTATTTCTCAATCGATAGCGATATAAGGCTTTAAAGGCCTTATTTCAAAAGGCCTTATTACACCCCGCCTCATTTGTTGCATGACTTGTTTCGGTAAGTTTATTTTGTGTCTATTGAGGAGTGCGTGTTTCTGAGAACAACTCTGAAGGTAGGTTCTTGTTTTGTTTTATAAGTATAGAGCTCTGTGCCCTTCTGTTCCAGTTGTGATACTATGGTTTTGTAAGCATCCAGGGATGATGCTTGTACTTTTACTTGATCCTTGCCTGTTAACTTTAGATCATAGGAGTTTGGAGCAGCTTCTTGTAGTAAACTCATTAGGGGGGGAATGTTTAGAACTTTGTCTATATATGTATATTGGCGGCGGTTTGGGTATTTTTTCAGTTGGTTGGTTTGTTTCCTCAACTTCAAGGGAGGCAAATCTGTTTTCATTTTGATTTGGTTGGCGGGTTCCAAGCCAGTATTTGTCAAGCATTGCATGTTTTTTAGAGACAGTATTTTTACCTGGTCTTTCGCGTTGGCGTTAGGGATTAACGATCTTCCATTCGTCGGTTGGGGTAGCAGATATCAAGTTTCCTGCAGTTTGGGGTTTCTGGGCTTGTTGTTGTTGGGCATAGAGAATTTCCAGTTACCTTTGGAGGGTTTCGATCTGCTGTTGTACGTTTGGTACGTTGACGCTGGGCAGGCGGGATGGGGTTAGCTTTTGGGCTATTGACTGGGTTGCTCCCTGAGATTTCGGGGTTTGCTGCGGTTGGAATTGCTGCAGTTGTTGAGAGTCTCCCCCTTTAGAGGAGTGCACTTAAGGGGCATATTATATTATTTGTACTTATTTTTTTTCTTTTTGGGCATTAATGGGAACTAAAAGTGGGTATTTGTGTTATTTTATGAATTTAGCACTCAGGCAACTCTAGATATTGTCTGGAGATTTTGGTTTGGGGTTGAAAGCCTACTTTAAGGCGCAAAAATTACTTAGCGCGGTCCACAACCTGCACTGAATTTTTGTTCGTAGTATTTTCTATCGCTTTGTTTTGTTGTTGTTTTTCTATTTTCTATTTCTTTCTGATTCTCCCGATATGCGGAGTCTCACTTTTTTATTTTAATTAATTGCTGCGTGCTCTTAATCAATTACGTTCACTTTACACTCCCGAGAAGCAAGGAACTTGAGAAACGCCTGGGGCGACGTATTTTGGATTTAGGCACTCGCGATTCGCTTTTTAGAATTTATTAGACTTCCGAAGAGTTTTTTTTTTGTATATCTTTGCGAAAGGTTACCAGATCATCTAAGTTTAAACAAAAATAAAATTTCTGGTTCTCTAGTAAAAGTTGTCGGATTAGAGCTGCAAAACTATCGATGGTACTACCGATAGTTTATTTTTTGGCGATATATCGATTTTTTTTGCGATATCCGATAGTTTCGTTAGTGTCAGTGCTTTGAAAATTTGTGATCTTTATAATATTAGCTGACGCTGTGATCTTAGGTTATGTAATATTTTTAGAATTTAACGCTCAAATTGCAATATTTGTACTTTTTTACTTATTTAGGTAGATATGTATATATATTATTAATACTGAAGGTTCTGCGTCTGGAAGAGTTTTATCTGGGCAGATCAAATAGGTACAATAAGTAAGTATCATTTCGCATAAAAGGCGCATTATGTGCATAAATAACACAAGCGTCTTTGATCCTTGTTATTTTATGCAAATATGTATGTATAAGTATATATTAAGCACATTTTGTTCGGAGCTGAAGTTCCTCTACATTTAAAATACGATAGTATACGATAGTTTCGAAACTATCGATAGTATTTTTCGAGCTATCGAAAATATCGAATGGCGTCACTATCGATAGTTTCGCAGCTCTATGTCGGATATACCTGTTTTCGATAAGCCTATTCTTAGGCAATTTTCAAACTTTGATGGATATTAAAAAAAAAAGATCAAAAAAGGTATACGGGAAATTAACAGTAGTTGTTTGTTGAGTATTACTTTACTAGAATTCATAAAGTCTACCTTCGTCCACCTGCGATTTTACTTTTTACATCAAATAAAGTGAAACAATCTTGGGTACAAATACGCGTCTGGGCAGGTACAGATATGGATATCTCAGTCACTAATATAGCCCGAATGATGAAATTTCATCCACGTAATGAGATCGGGCCGTTATAAGCAAGTATTCTAAAATTTTCGAAAATGAGCGGCACCACGCCCAGTTATTAAAGGAGAAAATTTTGAAGTTTTTTAAGTAAGAAACTATAACAGATAGAGCTGCAAAACCATCGATAGTCGGACCACTCGATAGTTTCGATAGTCGAAAAAAAACTATCGATACTATCGATAGTTTTTTATGAATATTTCACTAAAATAAGAAAACCATCCCTTGTTTACAGTTTTCTTTCCAAAAGGTCTTTAATTTTTTACGCAAAACAATAATTAAATAAAAGATCAAATAAGAATTAGATACTTCACTTACACTGAGAGAAAAATCAAACAAAAGTTGGTTAATAGTACTAATTTCACACTTGTTTAATATTACCATTACCATTGTTGATATATTAGTGTTTTTGGTTATATTAACCATGATATTTGTTGATATAACAAAATGTTCGTTCAAATCTTCAACCAATTTCTTGTTACTATTAAACAATTTGTTGGTTATATTTTTATGCCAGGAGCAACACTGCTATGTATGATCTATAAGAGAGTGTTAATATGTTGACTGAATAACAAAGAAAATTCCAAATACTCACTCTCTCGCTCTCTACAATTCGGGTCCAGCCATTCAACTTCGTCAAGCACAAACGGTGTTGAAGGCGATGGTAACAACAGAGCCGAAGCCATAAAGCTTCGTATATATTTTTACTTTTTTTAGATATGAATTAACCAATATTTTCGTTAATATAACAAATATACACGTTGGGGAAACCAACTTTCTGTTTGATATTGATTGTTACCAAAATATTGGTTAATGGTAGATACAATGAAAATGTACATATTACATTCTTTCCTTTTGACATGAATAAATCAACCAATAAAACATTAACCAAGAGGTTGGTTGAAAAACCCATTGTACTTTTTTCTCTGTGTATGTATATAGCATTTTCTGGTTAAATTAAACCTTAACAAGTAAGGAAGCCTAAGTTCGAGTGGAATCGAACATTAGATACTCAGCTGTATGCGTTCATTGTTTGTTTGCGTTTGATGGAAACACGGTGTATTTTATATAAAGCGAGTGCTGCATAAAGTGGGCGTAGCCGCGCCCATTTTCAAAATTTTTATCAGTCATCCAACTAAGCATATGAATATTATTCTTTGTGCAAATTTTCATACCTTTATGACTTCTAGTTACAAAGATGTTACGTTACAAATTTCCAAAGCGTGTTCCAGAAATATCTTTGCTAAAAAGTAGGCGTGGTTATAAAACGACTTCAATAAATTTTTGCGTCTCTTTTAACACAAGTTATAATAATAATAATAATACAATGGCGCTATTATAACTCTGACGAGTTTTATGGCCGAGCTTCTCTCCCAATTCGAGGTGTGCTCCTTTTTGTTTTTCCTACTAATTGGGTGGACCTACAGTTTTATGCCGGCTCCGAACGGCGAATGCATTTTTTGTGAGAAGCTTTTTCATGGCAGAAATACTCTCGGAGGGTATGCCGCCCACAGCCGAGAGGTGACCGCTGCTCTTAAAAAACCCAATAATTGGATTTTTACTAATTAGAAAAATTTGTTCGGCTCGGACCGTGGTTTGAACCCGAGACCTCTGGCATAGCAGGCGAGCACTCTACCCACTGTACCACAGCGGCCACAAGTTATAAAAGTGTATAAACCAAGTTTCGTCATAATATCTCAATTATTTGCCGAGTTATGGGCTCCGAAATCTCGTAGATTCTTTTGTTTAAAAGGAGGCAGTGCCACGCCCATTTTCCAAAATTTTTCTACTTTTTGTTTCCGGTCTATTGTGGAATTCATGCCACAAAATTTCAATGAATTACCTTTATATTTGCCAAAGATATCGCTTAAAATGTTTTTATTAGGTCACTTTATAATATACATATATAAAAGTGGGCGTGGCCGTCAACCGATTTTAACTATTTTCCGTCCAAATGTTTGGCTAAGTAAGTAAATCACGCATACCAAATTTCATCGATATATCTTCAATGGTTTCTGAGTTATGACATATAAAACTTTCCATGTTTGACCCTTAATAAGTGGGCGTGGCACCGCCCATTTTCCAAAATTTCATCAAATTTCTTCATAGGGGCCTGAGCTCAATACGTGGGTAAAATTTCGTCGCTCCAGCTATATTAATGGCTGAGATACCAAATTTCCGATTTTTTCTATATAGGAAAAGTGGGCGTGGTCATGGTCCGATTTCGCCTATTTTCAATACCAACCGTCCCAGTCTCGATACCAACTTGCATTTCAAATTTCATCAAAATATCTCAATTTTTGCGCGAGTTAGAGTGTTTACAGACGGACGGACAGACGGACGGACGGACGGACGGACAGACGGACGGACGGACGGACGGACAGACGGACGGACGGACGGACATGGCTCAATCGATTTCTCTTTTCACCCTGATCATTTTGATATATATAAGTCTATATCTATCTCGATTATTTCATTCTGTTACAATCCACCGTTATGTGATTAAAACTATAATACTCTGTGTACTAGTACAGCTGAGTATAAAAAGAGGAATGGTTTTGTTTACATTTTCCTTTTCAAAGTCTTTAATTTTTTTTAACGCATAACATTAATTAATTAACAAAATAACAACAAATAGGAATTAAATACTTCACTTATATGTATAGCATTTTTTGGTTAAATTAAACCTTTTTCAATTTAAAATTTGCACTTGATTTGAAGAAGGTTTCATTTGACTTGAAAACGCTATAGTAATAAAACTAAAAGTAGTACATTTGTTTTTTAGCATCTTTGGCGCTGACTAGTACATTATATCATGTTCAGACATAAAAATTAATTAAGTCAATTGGGGTTGATTAAACATCTTTAGATTTGGTGTTCAGACATATTTAATTTACTTGGCCCATTTAACAGGTCGGCTCAAGATACATACACACATACACGCCGTGAGCTGAATATCAAACTCTCGTGACCTAAATGTCAAAATTGCAAGGAGGACGAAATAATTTGACATTCATCTCACAATTTTTACCAATCGTAAACACGAATGCATGTATAAAATAAGCAGAAATAAAAACAAATTTGATAGGTGATGAAGAAGAACAAGAATGCAGCTGATCTGACGAACCAACCTGTTTAGTGGACACTGACGCTAATCACATTTCTCTTTTCATGACATTTCATTTTACTTATGAAACAAGCCTTTTAACAGGGTTGCATGCAGAATTGTTCTTCATTAACAACTCATTAATTTCTAATGAAGCATTAACTTGGTCAATTTTTGTATGGTAAATTGAGAATCATTGGGCTTGAAAATTGAATGAAGGCTCTTAATGTTCAATTAAGGTTGTGTCTGAACATAACATAAGGCACATTGTTTATACATTTCATTAATGTAAAATACCGATAATCAAAAGGCACACTGTTTAAACATTTCATTAATGTAGAATACACTATGCTTTAAATAAATCAAAAAACAAAAAAATAGGAAGAATTTCAGTTATGGGGGAGGATAGGTATGGGCCTGCTGAGCACAGAACAATTTTTTTTTTAAATTTTTAATTTTTTGTATGGTTACGTTTTTGAGATAACGGTAATTTTGTGTTTTTTGTTATCACTTTATTCAAAAATTATGTTCGCTGGAGTTACGCTTCTAACAATATACAACTTGTAGTAATTGAACCACACCTCGCTAAATGACATCTGATCAATGTCAAAATTTTTAATTTTTTGCGATTTTTGAAAAAGTTTTGATTTTCAAATTAAGTTTTTTATAAAAACTTGTAAAAATCAGAAAAGTTTTATTTTTTAAAAATTAGCCCGTTTAATTGTTAACGTAATATCAAGGATATCTGATGAAAACATTATTTTTAGCGATTTCTTTCATGTGAAACAAAAAGGATATTTTATGGACGAAAAACTCGGTTAGATGACTCATCCGTGTATAGACAAAAGATAAAATTTGTTTGTGACTTCACCCTCTCATAGGGTTAGCGTTAATCAGAGGTTGAGTAAACGGCCCTTAAGCTAAAGATATATATACTTATGTATTATGGAACGATCTTTCGTCATCCCTTGTGAAAAAATCGTTCCACAATACATCATATTCCTACCCCGTCGGAAAACCAAGCAAAAAAAGGAATAATGAAAATTACTTAACTATTGCTTGTCATTTTATATCAGAAGATTTCAAATTGCGAGTAGCTCTACTGAAGACACAAAAGCTGCTGTCAGATACAAATCATTCCGCAGCTAATATATTGGAAACCTTGCACCATGTTCCATGCGAGTTACCGTGTTTTGCACCTTCATTGAATTTAGCTGTGCGAGCAAATTGTTTCTTATTTTAAAGGCATTACTATTGAATATGAGAAGTTTAAGGTCGCGTAAGAAGTCTATAGTGTTTTGCAAAAAAAAAAGTTGTAAAACGACGCCCTATACACGGATGAGTCATATAACCGAGCTTTTAGTCCATAAAATATCCTTTTTGCTTCGCATGAAAGAAATCGCTAAAAATAATGTTTTTATCAGATATCTTTGACATTACGTTAACAATTAAACTGGCTAATTTAAAAAAAAAAATAATTTTTTTCTGATTTTTACAAGTTTTTATAAAAAACTTAATTTGAAAATCAAAGCTTTCAAAAATCGGAAAAAATTAAAAATTTTGACATTGACCAGATGTCATTTAGCGAGGTGTGGTTCAATTACTACAAGTTATATATCGTTAGAAGCGTGGATTTTAGTCGCCTCTTTCGACAGACATTCCTTACCACGGGTATATTCTAAGCCCCCTAACCCGCTGGGGTATTAATTTGACCAATTTGATATCGAAATCCAACTCCTCCCTAACATTCAGTATTCTTCTCTTGGGACAAAACTACAAGAATGAATAGAGATAACCATCTATAGTGGAAAAAAACTATCGATAGTGACACGAAAAAAAAACTATCGATACTATCGATAGTGCCATCGATAGTTTTGCAGCTCTAATAACAGATATATCGATAAAATTTGGTGTGAGTGATGTACTTACTAAGGCGAATATTTCGACGAAAAATTGCCAAAATCGGTTGACGACTACGGCCTCTTTTATAAATGGGTACTATAAAGGGGTGTAACTAAAACATTTTAAGCGATATCTTTGTCAAATATAAAGGTACTTCATTGAAATTTTGTAGCACGAGTCCAACTATAGACATACAACACAACAGTTTTTGAAAATGGGCGTGGCACTTCCTTCTTTTAGAAACAGGAATATACGAGATGTTGGAGCCCATAACTCGAAAAATAATTGCTATATTTTGACGAAACTTAGTGCTTACACTTTCATCACTTATGCTAATATACATTAAAAAATTTAGCGAGATCGGTTTATAACCACGCCTACTTTTATACAAAAACATTTATAAAACGGCCTTGCGAAATTTGTGACGTGACATCTTTGTAACTAAAAGTCATAAAGGAATGAAATTTTGCACTAACAATAATATTTATTTGCTTAGTCGGATAATTGATACAAATTTCGAAAATAGGCGTAGCTACGCCCACTTTAAGCGGTATCCGCATTATGTAAAATACACTGTGTTTCCGTCAAACGTAAACAAATAATGAGAGCATCCCTTTGCCAAAATAGTTGACTTATCTGGTCTAACGCTCAAATGAAACTTTATAAGCCAAATTTCATTATTTTTTCATTAAGTTTGTGATTATAAATTCTTGTTTTTGCATTTTTATAAAAAATTTGTATTTTGACGAATTATATTGAGGCCCCCTGTTACTGTGGGCCCATAAATTTTCTACCACAAAAAGTTCAAATAATTAGCTTTCAGATGATGAAATATCTCTACTGGTTCAAAAGTTATGATTTTTGAAGCGAAAAAAGCCAAAAGGCGCCATAGTGCGACGGCCTATCACCCGCCATCAAACAGCAATCATGTGTACAAACTCATCTAATTGGTCCTACCAGCTTTCACTTATTTTGCTAGGCCTCCGCTCAGTATACAAACCCGATATTCTACCATTAAATTTTCCATACTAAAATTGCTAAATTTCAATAAAAATTAACAAAAAATGTAATCTTTGACATTGTTTTTACAGTTTTTAACGACGAAGTTCGTATAAGCAAATATCTCCGAAAAATTCTGAAAATTAATGCAACTTTCGAAAAATTTAAAAATGGGAGACACATTTCATTTTAGTAGTAGTTTGAAACTTTCAAGTCTAATTAAAATTTTCCTTGGTTTTTGGTAATTTTATTTTTTGAATATTGTTTGCATTTTCTTTCAATATTTACTTTTCATGGGAGAAAATTCCAAAAAACCCGTGAGAATAAAATAGCCAAAAATCAGGAAATAGAGATATCAAATGAATTTTACCACAAGAATTCTAAAGATCTTAAAAGTACCTAACGTACGTTTTCTTATAATCCGTAGGTACTTCATAAAAGAATTAATTATTAAAAAAAAAATTAAAAGATATTAATCCTTATTTTGACTAATGGACTTTTTTATTTTGGCAAAAACGTCGCATTCTCTTTCATTTCTGAAAAGCGTTGCATTACTTTTGCTTCATTCATCAGATGAAAAATTCAACATTTTCCCGGATCACAGGACCATGTAATAATGCAACATATTCGTTCAGAATAGGAAACGCTATTAGTATAAAGATCTGAGACAAAAAAAAATTATATAAAATTCTAGCAATCCCGGGATTTTCGGGGTGTCAAAAAGGGCGCGATCCCGGGATTGGAACCCCTAGTGTGTATGTATCTTGAGCCGACCTGTTAAATGGACCTTGATTAGCTCATGAAAAATATTGATGTGTAAAGTAAATTAAATATGTCTGAACACCGAATCTAGAGATGCTCAATCAAGCCCAATTGACTTAATTAATTTTTATACTCAACTGTACTAGTACACAGAGTATTATAGTTTTATTCACATAACGGTAGATTGTAACAGAATGAAATATTGGAGATAGATATAGACTTATATATATCAAAATGATCAGAGAAATCGATTGAGCCATGTCCGTGCGTACGTCCGTCTGTCTGTAAAAACTCTAACTCGCGCAAAAATTGAGATATTTTGATGAAATTTTAAATGCAAGTTGGTATCGAGACTGGGACGGTTGGTATTGAAGATGGGCGAAATCGGACCATGACCACGCCCACTTTTCCTATATAGAAAAAATCGGAAGTTTGGTATCTCAGCCACTAATAAATAATGATAAAATTTTATTGAGCTCAGGCCCTTATGAAGAAATTTTGGAAAATGGGCGGTGCCACGCCCACTTCTTAAGGGGAAAACCGTGACAGTTTTATAAGCCATAACTCAGAAACCGTAGCAGATATATCGATGAAATTTGGTATACGTAATTTACTTACTTAGGCAAATGTCTCAAGGGAAAATTATGAAAATCGGTTGAAGGCCACGCCCACTTTTATATATGTGTATTATAAAGTGACCTAATAAAAACATTTTAAGCCATATCTCTGTCAAATATAAAGATCTACAACTGAAATTTTGTGGTAGGTGTCCAACTACGGACGTGAAACAAAAAACACAAAAATTTGGGAAAATGGGCGGTGCCACGCCCACTTATTAAGGGGCAAACATTGAAAGTTTTATGAGTCATAACTCAGAAACCGTTGAAGATATGCCGATGAAATTTAGTAAGTGTGATATACATACTTAGGCAAATGTTTGGACGAAAAATTGCCAAAATCGGTTGACGACCACGCCCACTTTATAAATCGAAATTATAAAGGGGCCTAATAAAAACATTCTTTGTCAAATATAAAGATATATCATTGAAATTTTATGGCATGAGTTCCACAATAGACCGGGAACAAAAATTAGAAAAAGTGGAAAATGGGCGTGGCACCGCCTCTTTTTAGACAAAGGAATCTACGCGATTTCGGAGCCCATAACTTGACAAATAACTGAGATATTATGCAGCACTCCCTTTATATAAAGTACACCGTGTTTCCATCAAACGCAAACAAGCAATGAAAGCATAGAGCTGAGTATCTAATGTTAGATTTCACTCGAACTTAGGCTTCCTTACTTTTTTATATCTGAACGTGATGTAAGAATGTTGTGGAAACAAATGGTCGCTAGGTGATCGTTGCTTGAAATTCTTTTGTTCTATTGGCAGATCGTCGCCTGAGAAAACGAAGTCGTATGTGAAAATCGACGATTTCTAGTTTTTCATGCCGATTAACTAAATCGAACCTGATCTTTTAATTTTTTCAATCCATTTTTACCTATCTCTTTTAGTTTTTGAGTTATTTAGTGTGCATTTGTCGTATGTTACAAAATTACCACAATTTGGAAATTCTTTTGTCGTATGTATGTCACACACATACAGTGATGCCAGATAATATCCGCTAAAATTCCCACAGAGATTGGAAAAAATTCCCTAATTTCCCACATTTTAAATAAAAAAATCCCACAAAATTCCCACCGAATTCAAAGCATTTATTTCAGTAATATAAGAATATATGAAAGGCAATACAGTTTTTTTAATTAGCTTCTTGCCCTAGTCGTTGTATAAGTACATTTCGGCTTTGGAACAATGCGTTAAATTCATTGAAAAAGTTAAGAACGTACTTCAAAAATCTAAAATAAGCCTTGTTTCGAATTCTTTCCAATTTTTCATAAATAGTTTCTGATTTTTTACGCTTATCTTCAAATGAGGCCAGACGAAAATAGCTTTTAAGTGGCTCCCAATTCTCCAAAATTCTTTCGATCATTAACAATACAGTACGAATGTGCACAATCAAAAATAAATTACCTAAGAGTGGCGATTATTTACACGCTTTTATTAGATTCACCTGTATGTATGTATGTATTTATGTAAACAAGTTACGTATAAGCAGTGTAGTTCACTGTATGTTTACTTGTACGCAGGGCCGTACCCAGGAATTTTTTTCGTGGGGGGTGTTTACGCCAGTAGGCTAAACCCAATTCAATTCTGAACCGCCCTAATGTTCTCTATGATTGAACACACTCCTTTGGGTGACTTGCGGCAACCACAGCCAACTTAAGGTTGTAGCCTTAAATACAAGAAAGTGACTTTCCCTTTCTTGTCCCTTTATTATTATTATTCGTTTTCATCCCGCCAACGACACCACACGACCATCAGCTAACGTAAGTAAGCATTTGCCTCATTACATGAGGGTCAGAATATTTAAAATCGATCAAAAAAAAAAAGTTAGCTGCGATTTTTGCGAATCCAGCATAAATCGATAGCCGCATGACTTCTAAGATTTTCTGTATACTTAGTTTTAAAAATTTCTTTTTTTTTAAGTTTATATATTTAGTTAAAATTTGATGTGATTTTTGGGTAAAATCTTAATATCTCGGGAACTATAAGTCGTATTTGACTGATTTCAAAGGCATTAGAACCAGAAAATTCCAGGCTATTATAAAATGGTATCATATTGCTACATTTTATATTGGAAGCATAAAAACAAGATTGTGAGGTTGTAATTCGCGGTGTTCTCCTACTCAGAAAATTTGCAATTTAATACCACAAAGAGATCTATCAATCAAGAACCAAAGCCCACTTTCGGATTTTTGGGACAGGCATGATTAAAGAAACTACAGCGATGAATGTTACTCTATGTTCAGCAATACTTGCACTTCTATCAATAAAATATACCACTATGAGTAAAGCTAGCGGTAGGCTTTGCTTTTTACCAGATATCTTACCTTCGTACCAATATAGGAAGAAGCTCGTTTTCCCATTTTTACTTCGTTTCGATCATTTTTATCCACGGATTTAAAAAATTAATGTTTAGTTAAGTTTAGTAAACTTTATGTTTAACAAATTCTTTTAAAAATGAAATTTCATTACATAAAATATGTCGGGGATCTTCAAGTACATATACATGGTACTCCCGAGTATTTTTTTATATCTTTCGCTAATTTGAAACGGGGTTTTAGAAAACTATCTTCATTGTTGTAATCTTCATCTTTACCGTATCCAAAAGAAATATTTTTGAAAAACCCTGCCACCCTTCCTACAGTTCCTTAGTTCCTTAGTGTGGTTCACAAGTGGTCTCTGTGCGCTGACTCGAGAAGCGTGTCGTTAACTGTGCCACCCAATCCATCACATGGACCTTTTCCATGGGATGTTGCAAATAAATGACTAAGCTTGGTGTATACACTTTTGTCACTTGTTTACTTGTAATACACGTTCGAAATCGGTTTATGACCACGCCTTCTTTTTAACAAAGATGTTTCTAGAATGCTCTTCAGAAATTTGTAACGTGACATTTTTGTAACTAAAAGTAACACATTGATACAATTTTTCACTAACGAGTATATTTATGTATACGCTTAGTCGGATCATTGATAAAAATTTTGAAAATGGGCGTGACTACGCCCACTTTATGCGGCAACCCGCTTATATAAAATACACAGTGTTTCGGTCAAACGCAACGACCAATGAAAGCAGATGAGTATCTAATTCTCGATTCCACTCGAACTTGGGATTCCTTACTTGTTAATAATAGATATGTATACCAGCACAGAATATTTATACCATATTAATCAATACATATTAGACTTAAAAACTATTGTCTATACGGGTAAGTATGCTGTAAACATTTAGCAAATTAAAACACCTAAAAGAAATACGCTGAAACCTTGGTTCAAATTAGCGGGAGGTGTCAAAAACACTCGAAAGTACCATGCATTTGTACCTCAAGATCCCGGACATATTTCATGTAGTGAAATTTCATTTTTAAATAAATTTGTTAAACATAAAATTGAATAAACTTAACTAAACATAATTTTTTTTTAAATCCGTGGATAAAAATGATCGAAACGAAGTAAAAATGGGAAAACGAGCTTCTTCTTATATTGGTACGAATGTAAGATATCTGGTAAAAAGCAAAGCCTACCGCTAGCTTTAATCATAGTGGTATATTTTATTGATAGAAGTGCAAGTATTGCTGAACATAGAGTAACATTCATCGTTGTAGTTTCTTTAATCATGCCTGTCCCAAAAATCCGAAAGTGGGCTTTGGTTCTTGATTGATAGGTCTCTTTGTGGTATTAAATTGCAAATTTTCTGAGTAGGAGAACACCGCGAATTACAACCTCACAATCTTGTTTTTATGCTTCCAATATAAAATGTAGCAATATGATACCATTTTATAATAGCCTGGAATTTTCTGGTTCTAATGCCTTTTAAATCAGTCAAATACGACTTATAGTTCCCGAGATATTAAGATTTTACCCAAAAATCACATCAAATTTTAACTTAATATATAAACTTAAAAAAAAAGAAATTTTTAAAACTAAGTATACAGAAAATCTTAGAAGTCGTGCGGCTATCGGTTTATGCTGGATTCGCAAAAATCGCAGCTAACTTTTTTTTTTTTGATCGATTTTAAATATTCTGACCCATGAGCAATATATATATGTACATATTTCCATACATATATATACTTTAAAATAATTCATACAATTCAATAAACCAATATAATTCTATAGTTACAATATTAATTATTATTGTGTTTATTTTTATTATTATTCCCGGCTCTATTGCGGAATAAACAGGTGGTTTCATCGTTGTGGATTTTTTTTTGTTTTTTTTTTTTTTTTTGAGAAAAATATAGAGCCTATTTCGTACACTAAAACAAAATAAGAAAACAAAATTCTGGTTTCTAAAGTGCTATTTAGTTAGAAGAAACATTTTTTTACAAAACTTTTGGTTTTTATAAGAAGTTTTAAAAATCAGGAAACTTTTATTCATTTAAAAATTAGACTGTTCTATTGCAAACACGATGAATACTTTATTTTTGGTGATTTTATCCAAGTGAAAAAAAATTATATTTTATGGACGAAAAACCCGGTTAGATTACCCAGCTATTTTCAGCTGTAAAAGTCCGCCCCAAGATTTTTAGCTTATGTTGAACTCTAATTTTTTTTTGTGCAACTTTGTTATTTGACATCCGATTTTTAAAATTGATAGATATGTCATTATTTTAGTCTTTTGAGCAGAGTTTGAAATTATTTTCAACTTTTTTTTTCATTTCCATTGAATTTCATTTTCATTCGAAAATTAAAAAATAAACAGCGCAGCAGAAGTATAAAAAAATAAAAAGTTCTACTGTACTGCAACTGCGCAGCCTTACGTTTCAAAAAATTATAGTCGACTGTTGCTGTATTGTGGAAATTTGTACAGCACAGCAAAGGGCAAAAATAATTTAAATACAGCACTGTTGTTATTTTTTTTTTTTTGTAATTTATGGGAACATAATCGAAATTGTAACGTACAAAAAAAAACCAATCTTAAAAAGCCGCGCTTGAAATTAAACTCTGTTTATCTGTGCTTTGCTGTCGACTGATCTGTTTGAAATTACACAGTAAAGCAACAGCACAAATAAACAAACAAATATATTCGACTGTTCTGTGCTTCGACTTCAGATATTTTCAAAGGAAATCGAAATTCAAAAGTTCTCAAAAAATTGTGACAACTTTCGCAGAACAGCAGCAGCTTATTTTTTGACACTGTTGGTGTGAAGCTGGCAAACAGTGCTTGGGAAGCTTTATATTTCCCTCTAATGTCCTTTGATCTGTGAAGTCGTTTCCATATAGTTGCGTCACCTAGCCGAGTTTTTCGACCATAAAACATTCTTTTTGTTTCACTTGGAAAAAATCGCCAAAAGTATTCATTGAATTTTTTTAATATTACGCTTAAAATGTTTGCAATAAAACAGAATAATTTTAAAAAGAATAAAACTTTCCTGGCTTTTACAACTTTTTATAAAAACCCCAATAAAAACCAATTTTTTTTTCAATAAACGCAAAAATCAATAAAATGTTGAATTTGAAAAGTTAGTATTGAAAATAGGTGAAATCGGACTATAAAAACTCACACATCCCATATATGGGATCTTTCGAAAACACACAAAATGTTATAATTCAGACACTAATATAACCCGAGTAATGAATTTTCAACCATGCAATGAGTTTATGCAGTTATAAGGAAATATGCTAAAATTTTAGAAAATGTGCGATGATTGACTGCCTTATTCCTTAAGCCGGAATTACAATAGCGCTGTGGCAGTAGCAGCGATCGTTTTTCGAAATCAGCTGATTTTTAGAAACTACGGTTTGCAATGAAGCGGCACATAATACAGCAGAGGCAGCTGGCAGCACCGCTCCGTTTAGCCCAAATTCTAAATTAGCTGCCTCTGCCTTGAATCGCAGCCAACTTCTAAGTGTTGATGTGAACTTATGTCTGTTTCCGTACTATCCAATGTAATATATTTTTACTAATTTTGTGTTTCCGTACTTTGATGCCAGCAAGCGGGAGAGAATTCAATTTTTACTTAATTGATTTCCACTAGCAAATATTGCTGGCGGGATGCAAAAGCAAAGAAGAAGAAAGAGCAGAGGAAAAAATGAAACAAGATTGATTATTTTAATTGAAAAAAGTGGGCATGAAAATGGTAAGTAAATTTATGTCACCACGTGTCCAAGGTAAAAGGAAACAGACCTAATATATAAAGGAGTCACTGCCAAATACTGCGAATGCTCTATTGTGTTTGGTCTGGCAGTCACTGCTCATATTAGACGCATCAGCTGATTTCGAAAACCGTCGCTGCCCGCTGCCACATCGCTGATGTAATTTGGGCTTTAGTGGTAACATAATTTAATTTATAAGTGGTATGTCGTTAGAAGCGTACTTTTAATTATCTTTCGAACGGAGTAGATACGATTTGCGGGTTTTTGTAACTTCAGCGAAAAGAATTTTTGATTGAAGTTGTAACCAAAAAACCCAAAATTACGTTGTCTCAAACCCCTAACCATAAAAAATTGTTTTGACCTCAGCAGGTTCATGCCAGCCCTCCCCTATACCTGAAATTCTTGGTATTTTCTCAAATTAATTATTTGTAACCTAGGGTTTTCAACATATAGCTTTGAATATGATAGAAGTAAAATGTATATACCAGAATTTCGTGGGGGGTTCAAACACCCAAACCCCCCCCCCCTAAATACGGCCTTGCTTGTACGCATGTATGTAACCGACTCCTTTTTGCCTTGCATAAGTTAACGCGAAAGAGTTTTTCAGTGTGAATGTGCTTATTTAAGTTATACTATAAATTATACATATTTAGGCATGTAAACAGTTCTGTAACCAAAAAATCCCTTTTTTTATATGGACGACAACAAAATGTTCCTTTTTTCCCTCTTTAAAAATTTTGCAGTGAAATATCCCTCAAAAAGGGAAATTTCCCTCAATCTGGCACCACTGTTCGGAATATGCATTAGCGCGCTCAATATTGGTTGCCACTATCCTAAACAAATGTTGATAATAATTCACAACAAAATAATCAAAAAATTACAAACAGACTAATAAATTATCGCCTTCATAATTCGAATGATAAAAGAAACTTAAAAGAAGTACACCTGCTTTGGTTTACAAAAAAAAGTTATCTGAAACGTAAATCACATCTATGAATGAATTTTGTTTGTAGTTCGTTTGATTTTTTTTGGTCAAAGCTTTGGTAGAAATTAAAAAAAAAAAACATTTTTAACATTAATAAATTAAGTATACCTTAGAATAATTTTATCATATTGAAAAAGAAAAATACTAAAATCATTTGATAGCTACCAAATTACCAATCGCAAAAATATTTTTTATATTTTGGAATTAATTACCAAGTGTGGCAACCATATGCTCAGTTTAAGTTCGTCCTTCTCCCCACCAGCTAGTACATTTACCTATTGCACCATCACCATGCAATGAGCCGACGCGACCCGTACGGGTAAAATACCCATATGGACTCAATCGCCCATGGCTGACCTAAAGGGTCAAAATAAGAAAGCTACATGACGTTCAAAGTATGGGTCGGAACGATATAGCGTACTGGTTTGACTTCAAGCCACGGGCTGACGGAAAGTCTGGTCAAAAAATGTATGAAGAATCTACTTTCATTCTAAAGCATAGTACTGAGTTCGAGTTTCACGTGAAACTGCACTCAAAATCCATACAAAACAAGTAAGGAAGCCTAAGTTCGAGTGGAATCGAACATTAGATACTCAGCTGTATGGTTTCATTGTTTGTTTGCGTTTGATGAAAACACGGTGTATTTTATATAAAGCGAGTGCTGCATAAAGTAGGCGTAGCCACGCCCATTTTCAACATTTTTATCAGTCATCCAACTAAGCATATGAATATTATTCTTTGTGCAAAATTTCATTCCTTTATGACTTCTAATTGCAAAGATGTCACGTTACAAATTCCCAAAGGGTGTTCCAGAAATATCTTTGTTAAAAAGTAGGCGTGGTCATAAACCGATTTGAATAAATTTTTGCGTGTCTATTAGCACAAGTTATAAAAGTGTATAAACCAAGTTTCGTCTTAATGTCTCAATTATTTGTCGAGTTATGGGCTCCGAAATCTCGTAGATTCCTTTGTCTAAAAAGAGGCGGTGCCACGCACATTTTCCAAACTTTTTCTATATTTTTTGCTTCCGGTCTATTGTGGAACTCATGCCACAAAATTTCAATGAATTATCTTTATACTTGACAAAGATATCGCTTAAAATGTTTTTATTAGGCCCCTTTATGGTTCCCATATATAAAAGTGGGCGTGGTCGTCCACCGATTTCGCTAAAATTTTGAACATGTATTACCACAGCTAATAAAAGTGTACACACCAAGTTTCGTCATTATATTTAAATTATTTGTCGAGTTATGGGCTCAGAAATCTCGTATATTCCAGCTTCTAAAAAGAGGCGGTGCCGCGCCCATTTTCCAAAATTTTTATGCTTTTCGTTTTATATCCGCAGTTGGACTCCTGCCATAAAATTTCAATGATATACCTTTATATTTTACAGAGATATCGCTTTAAATGTTTTTATTAGGCCACTTTATAATACCCATATATAAAAGTGGGCGTGGTCGTTAACCGATTTTGGCAATTTTTCGTCCAAACATTTGCCTAAGTAAGTATATCACGCCTACTAAATTTCATCGATATATCTTCAACGGTTTCTGAGTTATGACATATAAAACTTTCACTGTTTGGCCCTTAATAAGTGGGCGTGGCACCGCCCATTTTTCAAAATCTCACCAAATTTCTTCATAAGGGCCTGAGCTCCACACGTGGGTGAAATTTTATCACTCTAGCTCTATTAGTGACTGAGATACAAAATTTCCGATTTTTACTATTTAGGGGAAGTGGGCGTGGTCATGGTCCGATTTCGCCCATTTTCAATACCAGCCGTTCCAGTCTTGATACCAACTTGCATTCCAAATTTCATCAAAATATTTCAATTTTTGCGCGAGTTATCGTGCGTACAGACAGACAGACGGACGGACAGACGGACGGACATGGCTCAATCGATTTCTTTTTTCACCCTGATAAATTTGATATCTATAAGTCAATATCTATCTCGATTATTTTATGGTGTTACAATCCACCGTTATGTGATTAAAACTATAATACTCTGTGTACTAGTACAGCTGAGTATAAAAACTGGTTGTGAGACATGTGTGAAATAGATATATCACGACAAAGTTGTACTGAGTTCCTGCCGTGAAAACGTTGCGCAACATGCTAGCAACATCATGCCAGCAACATTTTTTCATGGCAATTTAAATATACAATGCCATTTATTTTCGAGTGAAAAGTGACATTTGTTGAAATTGAAATTTATATTTTGTATAAAAATTTTTTATTGGCCAAAATTTTAGAGTTGGTTCTGAAGCGATGCTCCAAATTTTTTCTTTTTACATTTGCTCAGTTTTCGTTTTACATTTATTCTCATTTGACAAAAAAATTTTCTTGAAACATTTTACGGCAAAATAAATGCATGTTGCTGGCGAAATTTCACGGCGGTGAACTCAGTACTAGGCTTAACGATTTAAGTTAAGTGGGTAGTTGGTTTGTCTATATGCTACTGGTCGGTAGTAGTCGCATTTGGACTACTTACCTGATAATTTAAATTTTTTTTTTTTATTAAGTTTATCATAAATGAGGTCTTAAGCAAATGACATACATGTAGGTATACCACTAAGGCAATAAAGCTGTATTTATCTTAATATTTATGAAAACTATTCAGTGATGTCTAATTCCACCAGCATTGCCGTTGGGGACACTAAAGTGGCAATTTGAACCTTTTTAAGAGCCAGGCCACCAGAACCTAACTTTTTGAAAATATGCAATATTTGAACCTTTTTTAAAATTCGGGCCACTTTTGGATCTTTTTTACTTTCAAAGCTTTAATGTAATAAATATTTTTTAGTTTTTTTCTTTGTTACCCTTTCACTTTTCATTGGCAAATCTCCGCTGCGAAGGAAAAACCCGAAAGAGTTATTTAGGTGTATAAACTTTTAGAATGCAAGAAAATTGTTTGAACAAACCGAAATAGAAGAACACAGAGTGGGGAATATGAAAAACAATTTAAATCTTTCAATATTTAAGACCAAGGTTACAAACCGCTTGCAAAATTGATACGTGCAGTCAATGATCTCAGCGCTCAATTTAACTAATGGAAATGATTTAGATTCTTGAATACCGGAAGAAAACTTGGTTGTCAAATATCTGAGACCTAAATTTGAAATCTATTAAATTATAACTTATTTATAATATACAGGGCCGTGCGCAGGAATTAGCCTTGGGGGGGGGGGTTTAATCTTGGTTTGCATTCGCATACATTTTTCGCTAAGATAAACATATTTGCTGAAACAGATATCCAGACCCATACATCATAAATTTAAATGTTCTCTAACGTTTCTGAAACTGCATACTCTGATGCTTAAAATTATACCCAAGAAATTTTTTGGTTGTACAAATTTTTCTGTATTTGATAGAGAATTTGTGATATGGTGGCATATTATTCGCACTTTTATGAATACATGGCTATAATTAAAGTCCGTTTAACATTGCGATTCTTCGAGGTACGGAAAAGAATTCTATCAATACTGAATTTATGTCCACATTCACATTGCGATTTATATTCAAGGACGCGAGTCCATTAAGAGCGCTTTCACATTACTCGGTGCGGTATCGGATCGACATTTTTGGTTTTTACCGAAAGTATACCGAAAACTTACCGATCACATGTATTTCAATTAGCACTTTCCAATTAGTGTTGCATACATGAAATCGGAGCGGATTAATTTCGGTATACCGCAACGCGGTAAGACCGGTCAGTAAAATTTGAGGAATTACTGCATACATTTTTGCGGCGTGATAAAAGAAGAAGAACAAAGTCAGTAAAAAACTCGTTTCGGCTATAAATGTAGCAAGTTATAATGTCTTCGTCTTCGCTAGAAGACATTATTGTTATTATTGAGTGATTTGTTGAATTTAAAAATTTTGCCGATTACACACCGAAAGTATTCCCACAAATGTGAAAAACACAGCAACGCGGAATCGTTTCGGTAAGCTGAAAATACCGAGCAAAAAATGTCGATCCGATGTCGTACCGAGTAATGTGAAAAGGCACTAAGACGATCTTCTTCCATTGTTGACCTCAAGTAAGATTTTAATCGTCGCAGCGTCGAAAAAGTACGTTCATTTGTTGCTGTGGTAACCGGTAAAGCGGCCATGATACGAAGCACTTGATGAACATTTGGAAAAGCATCTATTTTACAAATGCCAAGAGCTTCTAGTGGATTTTGAATATACTCTCGGAGGGTATGCCGCCCACTGCCGAGAGGTGACCGCTGCTCTTAAAAAAACCCAATAATTGGATTTTTGCTAATTAGAAAATTTTTTTTTGGTGTTTGCTCGGACTGGGGTTTGAACCCGAGACCTCTGGTATAGCAGGCGAGCACTCTACCCACTGCACCACAGCGGCCACATGACGAGACTTGGGGTTAAACTTTTATTACTTGTACTAATATACGTTAAAAAATTTAGCGAAATCGGTGTATAACCACGCCTTGTGAATTTGTGACATCTTTGTAACTAAAAGTCATAAAGGAATGAAATTTTGCACAAAGAATAATATTCATATGCTTAGTCGGATAATTGATACTAATTTTGAAAATGGGTGTGGCTACGCCCACCTTAAGCGGTATCCGCATTATATAAAATACACAGTGTTTCCGTCAAACCTTTGCCAAAATAGTTGACTTATCTGGTCTAATTCTGATTCATCAAAACCTAGTTAACCAGGTCCTGAATAGTACTGTTTACAGTACTTGTTAATTGAAACTGCTCACTGTTTTCACAAAATGAAAATTTTTTGTTATCAGTACAATTTTTTGAAAAATTTCAAACGAACATATGCTACACAACTTTGTAATTTCGGAAAACTCCAAGTGCAATTCAAAGTGCCGAACTTATGTATTGGCCAACCTTATTTTTTGCAACTTTCACCAATTTCTTCTTCCGTAAAATTATTGTACTAATTTTGTCAAAAATTATGAGTCAAGATTCAATGCAAAATTTATAAACTGTGTTTTGAAAATTTTTGCAAAATCATTGCAACTTAGATTTGGTCATGGGGGGGTTTTAACCCCCTAACCCCCCCCCCCCCCCCCCCCGTGCGCACGGCCTTGATAATATACATACACTTGAATTAAATATATGTATGTTTGCTCTAGTTTTACTCGGTTTTAGTAAAACACTGTTCCTTAACCTGTGAATTGCTTTAAGTTTAAATAAACCACAAAAATATTTAAAAATGTTTCCTAGCTAAAAAAAAATTTGGGGACACTTTTTTTCTTTTTTTTGGGCCACCTTTTGAAATTTTTCAGCGGCAACACTGAATTCCACCACTCAATAAGTTTTTTGTTTAATAACACTGTGTGACAGCTAAAATCGGTATTGGGTGAAAGCAAAATAAATTGATAGGTTTAGGTACCAATAGCACTAGGTTAATCGCTTTTTTCCAGTTTAGCTCAAATAAGGACGAAATCCTTATTTGAATCCTTTCATATACTCTCTTATATAATAGGGTAAGTTTCTTGAAAAAAAATTGTTGAAAATATCAATATAAGGGTTTTTTTGGTATGTGAAATTTATTTCCGAGGTTCTTTTTTATTATCTTTACCCATTAATCATTCTCGCTTTTGTGTTTATTGGGATAGCATTTCTTTTAAATCTTCAAAAAATATGTCTATGATGAAATTTCAACTTGGTTCCACAAAAGTGAATGAACTGATATAGATACGCCCAAATCGTATAAGATAAAATTATTTACGTATTTATTCTGAATGAAAGTGCTTTTGTTATGTTACTTTTTGCGCAGAAAGACTATTTTCGGAGTTAGAAATTAATAAAGGTAGTAGTTGTTTGGGCCCAAATTTTACTTTTTGCCTGGGGGCTGGGGATTTTAACACTACTTGGCTTATTTTGTATCCTCAAGCTATCATAAATACGCGGGGAGCAGAAAACTTGAAGCCTTACAAATATGGGTCCAAAAAATTACAGAATTGTTTTCAACATTTTGCAGTCCATTTTCAGAAAATAACTTTTTTTTGTACTTTTTGGAGTATATTTAAATGCATATTTTGAAATTTTATAAAGCATTTATAAGTGCTTAAAACTTAATTTTAAATGCATATTCTACCTTGCCCTAATAACAACAATGACGTTATGCTAATGACGAAGAGTCTTTACTCACTGACTTAGTAGATTGTTTGAAATGAAATAACAATTACACATGGATGACTCGATTTGTTTAAATTATTGCTAATAGAAAAAAATATAACGGTACGGCGAACTCTTTTTAACATGCTTTTATTAGCTTCACCTGTATGTATGTATGTATGTATGTAACTTCATCCCATCCTAAAAGTTGCAACGTTTAGTTTAACTCAATTATTATTTTTTTGAAACATTTACTTTACTTTTATTGTGTTTTCTTCCTCTATTATTTCATCTCCGGATTCGAAACATGAGATCAACATGACATTCAACCCAACAACATCATATAGTGGGACATTCAACATTATATTCCATGCATCATTGAGGCTTTTAAGTTACCTTTCTTCAAAATAGCGTCTATGAATTTCATTCAATTCACTCCCGTATGCAAGCCAATAAGTAACAATCTTTCTGTTTTGTTGTTGTTGCATTTGCAAAGAAAAAACAACATGTACATACATACGTATGCGAAGAACTGGTTTTGTTTGTTCAAATTCTATTTATAGCACTTATAGCACGGTTGCCGAACTTGGTAATTACCAAAATAGGTTATTTTTTCGCTGTTGGTTTCTTGGTAACTTTCACATGTGTTTGGCAATTTTTATTTTCTCAAGAAGTTGTTTACTATTTTTGGTATACAAAAAAAATATGGAAGTGATTATAGGACAATGAGAATATTTTGGAGCGCTGACTGTTCATTGTGAATATGCACAGGCAAATAAAGAAGAGCATATCTCCGATTAAAAACTGAAATAGTTTTGCTTCGATACACATAGTAAGTACATATTAGATGATATTTTTTCATTTAGGCTTCATTTTTGAGCTCTCATGACCAATGTTTTTTTTTTATAAGGAAAAAATGTATGTGAAAAATTAATATTTTTGGTAGAAGCTATAAATATATATATGTACACTTCGACTGATGTAGATCTATTTCGGAGATCACCACATCCCTTCATCAGACTTCTTTTTACTTTTATTCTTGCGTCCGCATAAAACATCCTTTAATGAAAAATTTCACTAAAAAGTTAAAAATAAATAATAGCTTAAAAAAACTAAAAAAACACGCTTTAATCTTAAAAATCGTACTAAAACTTGAGAAATAATTTAATTAGAAACCAAATGATGAACGAAAATATAAGTATTTAAGGAAAAGCGTGGGGGTGCTCAATAATATTTGAATATGAAAATATTCGATTCGTACAACTAGTACATAAATACACATACCTAGTTGCGAAATTAAAGAGTACGATATACATATGAAATCTCAAAAAAGTCTAAATAAAAACATTAGTAAAAAACAGCGATGTAAAATATTTTTTGACATACTGAGCACCACCCCACGCTTTTCCTTTTGTTTCAAGGCCGCCACAGTTCAAAATTTTTTTCAAGAACGTTCCACGGTTTGAGTGACTTAAATTTAAATAGTTCCAAGCATGATACAAGAAGGAAGGTAGTGTAAACGTCAAAATTTCGTGCTGCCATACTCAGTACTAAAAATCCTCCATTTATGTTATTTTTTATTTCCATGGTAACCATGGTATGAATTGCAACAAAACGAATTTTTTTAATTTGAATATTGATATATACATATATGGTCAATTCCACCTAAAACGGCCCTATCCAGCAAAATTAGAAATTACTTATTTTTAATTAAATTAAATTTGTTAATATGCACAAGAGGATGATTCTTATGGCTGAATAAAAAAAATTGGATTCATGTAAATTTTTATAAGTTCGGCAACACTTTGAACTTTGTCTATACTGAATATTCAGTTCACATTCTCTGCAAGGTGTCTCTTTATTTAACATTTTTATACTCTTCCATTCTCAATATTAATAAAAACCGTTACCTCTGAAGAGACTAGGTCATTGTTTTACATTTCTGTGAAGTTTCGATATTATACGTTTTATAGTAACAATTTTATGGCGTGTTTAATATACTTAAATTTTCGGTCACACCCGTCACAGAAAAAATTTAAAAAGTTAAATTATATTGGTACTTTACATTTTAACCACCTGACACTCTCCAATAATAACAAAGTAGTCGCGATAAATACTTAGTGAAATTTTTTTAAAATTTATCGCAGTAATTTAGTATTCAGTTCTAAAAAATATTTGGTCACACCCGTCACACCAACGCGAAGTATACATATATTTTTTAATAGATTCGAAAAACAGAAAGCGCGAACAGAGGAAGAAGCTTAAAGAAAACAAAGAAAAATATGAATTGCATCTAGCTAAGGAGAGAATAAGAGATAAAAGAAGGAGGGATGCTAAAAAAAATGATAACAGATAAAACTGCGCATCTCAGTTTAAAAATCGATACAATATTTTTAACATTTGCCATGCTCCTGAGGATTGTGGATTAGAAATGACTTGGAATTTTTTCGCTACAGGCCATGGTAAAGGCGCTGTAGATGGAATAGCTGCAGCTGCAAAAAGAACCTTAAGTACGGGCATTAAGGCTAGAGAATATTTTATGAAAACACCCGTTGACTGTTTCCAATATCTAGTTGAAACAAAGAAACTTAATAAGATCGACGTTTTTACGCATCAAAAGACGATGTTGAGCGCGACAGTAATTTCTTGAACGCAAGGTGGGAAAACGTAAAATTAATGAAGAATATTCAAAAAATGCACAACTTTAAAAGAGCAGATGCGGTCTCTGTGTATGCTTGCGATTCATATTTATCTGAATTTAAACAAATTTTCCTAAAACATACACCTCTGGAATAATGTGAGTTTTATGATAGCGAGCAAACAATGTTATGTTACTTTTTTTCATATTACGAGTTATAAATGAAGTCAATAAAAACTTTTAGTTCATCAAAAATTTTGAATTTTGGTACTGGGTCACACCCGTCACATAGAGAGGTCACACCCGTCCAATTTTTTAAACAGGGTTTTCGCAAGAAAAACGTGAATTTCAAAATAGTAAGTATGCTATACAATCAAAAAGACTTTGAACAACGTGCTGGACTAAATTTTTTATATGCGTTCTGTGAAAAGTTTTACAAAATTTATATGCAAAGTGGGATTTTTTGAAAGCTCAAATATATAAGGTCACACCCGTCCCAGCTTTCTAATGGCCACTCTGGTCGGAAATGGTGTCCTTCAAGTATATATCTGCTATCCACCGTTTTTAACTTTCCCATTGCTGGGAATAACGGCCTTTTTTTGAAATGCAAGCTTTCCATTTCAAAATTATAGCTAAAATTATGAGTATCATGGTCACACCCGTCACAATGGAATTGACCATATATAAATACGTACATTTACGTATTAAATTCTTCATAATATCAGATCAGAAATAATTATTTAAAAAATAAGATTTATTCTTAAAATAAGTTGCGGCAAGTTTGTGGAATATAGTACATACTACAATCCCACTACACCTCCTGTGAATTTCATTGAAAAATTTCAGTGGTTTAGGAATTATGAATATTGGCACGACTTATGTACTTGTAACCGAAAAAACAAGTGCGGTCGATGGCATGGTTATATGTAGAGCTCTCGATTTTTTTTGAACATTTTCGAGTAGCCCGAACAATTGTTCAAATGATCGAACAGTTGTTTGTTTGTTTATTACCCGTATGTTTGTACGGGCATTTGAACAACAAACGGGCTTCAAACAAAAACGATCAGATCGAATTGCTCGATACCCGGGTATCTAGGGCTCTAGTTATATGCAAAATTTATTAGTAAATAAAATATTTAATTTAGATGAGAAGATAGTAAACAGATTTTTTTTTGCGAAGAATCTATTTCAGAATTAGGTAAATAATAAAATAAAGGAAAATAAAATTAGTAACGTAAGTAAAAACTAAAGAAAACTGCAACATAAAAGTTTAAATTAAATTTACATTCTTATATAACTGCTAAACAATTTTCTTAATAAATATATTTTTTAAATGTGGAAATATTCTGTGGAAAAAAGCGCATTAAAAATATGTCGGGGAAGAAAGACGCTTTACAAAACATGTCGACGAAGATAGACGCATTAAAAATATTTCGACGAACAGAAACGCATTATAAAATATTTCGACGAAGAAAGACGCGACGATATAAAGAAAATCAAGAGCTCTTACCTTATTCATAAAAAATCGAACAGTTTTCAAATATTGTATAATGGACGTTTTGATAATATTTTTCGACTTTAATAACTGCATAAATCTATTTTATTTTTTATGAATAACTTATTTTTATTTTCTTTGGAAAGCTTTTTTTTTTTAGTTTTTTAAAATGTTAAAATATACTCATTACATCGGCTGATTGTTGTCTTTTATTTGTTTTGTTTATCAGCATATGTGAAAAACACCATTTCATTTAAAATGCCCAATATTTTATTCAAATATACCCTCAGCCAAAAAATTTTGATTGGGCAACGCTATCCTAAATTTTTGACTTAAAATAAGACGTCAATAATCCATATTATAATCAAAAATGACAATGTCAAAGTGAAATGGAACTACATTGTTTGTTTGTATCATGGTTCCAAGAGAGAGTTCTGACACTTACCTGACTGTTATTATGTGTCGTTCTTATACTTTTTATGTTATTATTACTACCATTATGTATATCGCCGATTTTGCCGCTACTGTTATTATTCTGCTGTAGTTGATAATGATTATGATTTGGGTTCTGATGGAGATTGCTGGCGGTGTATTCCATATAATCTGGACGAAGGCTATTTGTTACCGTTGTTTGATTGATTTTCAACCTCGAACAGTTTATACCACCACTTTTCAGGTTTGGTGGATGTGGATCCAGCTGTTGATATTGGGATGATTGCTGCAATTGCAGTTGTTGCTGCTGCTGATGATAAGTAGGTTGATGTTGTGGTTGTTGTTGATGTTGTAATTGATACGGATCTAATAGTGTTTGTAAATCTAAACAATTTCGCGACTGCTGATGTTGCGATATCAGTGAAAGCGCCATTCGGTAGTATCGACTATTTCACAGGGATACTAACACACACTCATACACACACGCATAAAAAAGTTTTGCGGCGAAATAAAATCGTTATCATTTAATATTCTTTATACAGTTGCCAGGGAGCTTTCTTACATGTATCCCCTTAATTAAATTTTTCTAGTTGTACATCTTGTTATTTTTAAGTTATTTATATGACACATTTTCTTGGTCGAATAATAATAAACTCGTTTATTTTTCTTAATAGAAACCAACAAAATTTCACTCGTTTGTTATTTAATCTTCTTTGTTTTTTAAATTTTTATAATGTTTTGCGTTAACTTTGTAACCACAACTTATACAAAAAATTATACACTGACTAAATATGACTTTTATATCGAAATTATTTTATTTTATTATGCCTTCATGCAGCGTAAATATTTAAAATAGTACGAAAAATGAATTATACAGTTCCTTAATTCCAGTTGTCTCACGTTGGCGATGGCTTCGAAGTAAGGTATTTTCAATTTTTAGCAGCATTTTGTTAATCAGATACATGTAACTCATTTGGTGCTCATTGGAATGAAATCGAAGTTCTTTGTGATTATATTTCTCCATTTATTGAAACGAAAATTTTATTGTATTTCTGAAATTCTTTTCGAGTTTTCAAATGTATATTGTTATGGTAATTTAAGGCGTCTACACCAGTTTAAAGGCGTAAGTAATATTTAACTACAAACTATTTTTATCTAGTCAATTACTAGGGAACATGATCTACCACATTCACTTATAGCACCTTTTATGATTAAAAAAAATGTGTTTATTATACATTTTTAAATTAGTTTTTGGTTTGGGTTTTTATTGGATTGTTGATCAAATCTCTCGGTTTAAAAAATATTTTTAATTGTATAAACACCAGAACCCTGTTATTCAGCTTAAAATTTAATTTACTAATTTCCTTTTGTACTGTACTCAATTATTTTTATATTAAGAGTTTTTGGTACTGTCAATGTTGCTTCGGACGATCAGTATTAGATTCTGTGTCGCTGCTAGTCACACAATCTGCTGTATTTCTACACTGCCACGAATTAAAAGCACACTTGCTCTTCGCACCCTGCTCGGTAGTTTTTAACTTTGTTTTGCTTTCCACGAGAATTTTTCATATATGTACATTAGATGAGTTTTTTTTTGTATGGGATTCTTTAAACCTTCTCAGATCCTCCCTCCGGCACCGGAATATGAAAATAGGATGTTTTAGAGTAAGTAAACTGAAAAAAAAATTTCACTTTTCCAAAAACTGGATGGAGCTACACCGAAAACCGCGAAAATTCCCAGAATTTCAAGGTATGTTTAGATTTATGTCTGAAAAAAGTTAGGATTTTGCACAAGAAAAAAATTGACACCCACCCATACGAAGAATTAACCGCTAAATCGAATGGCATATTCAGTTTTTTGGTACACTACCCAGGGAAGGTAATAACGCGGCCTAAAATGACCATTTTCTTTTTTTTTCTCATGAATCTTCAACTTCTTGCCCTATACTCTTCCCGAAAGCGAACGTTATTTTTTAACTAAATCACACGGTAGGCTGCGTTATTTAATGCGCTTTCCAGAAATGTATAGCTATTAAAAATCGAATAAAATTTGGATGAGTTCATCAAGTTTAAATGAAGTAAAGTCGGGTATAAAAGGGTAACATATCTTAAAATTTCTTAAATTTTTTAACAATTTTGCTCTTGAAGGCGGTTTTTTGGGTTTTAAGTGATAGCTTTATGTGGATGGATAACTCCACAAATGCAAAAAAAATAGAAAGGCCGAGACCGCGGATAACGGACAAAAAGTTGAGCCGGATGGTGCCAAAACATTTGTGGGCAATATGGGTATCAAAATAAAGATTTTACCTAGGACTTTAATGTAAAGTCAATCCATTTTGCTGTGTCCAACGTTTCGACACATATAAGTCAAAAATTAGACTCAAATGTCGCCGATATCCTTTAAAATATTCTGTAGTCATCCTGGACCACTTATTCGCCAGTATATCAGAAATTGGCTAAGAAATTGGCATGTAATAAGTTCCATATGCAAGCCCTAGTTAAGACCTTTAATTTGATACCAATATTGCCCAATAATATTTTGGCGCCATCCGGGGCCACGGTTTTTTCCGCTATCCACGGTCTCGATCTTCCAAATTTTTTTTTACATTTGTGGAGTTATCCAACAAAATAAAACAATCACTAATAACCCAAAAAACCGTCTTCAAGAGCAAAATTTAAAAAAAAATTGAGAAATTTTAAGGTATGTTACCCTTTTATACCCGACTTTACTTCATTTAAACTTGATGAACTCATCCAAATTTTATTCGATTTTTAATAGCTATACATTTCTGGAAAGCGCATTAAATAACGCAGCCTACCGTGTGATTTAGTTAAAAAATAACGTTCGCTTTCGGGAAGAGTATAGGGCAAGAAGTTGAAGATTCATGAGAAAAAAAAGAAAATGGTCACTTTAGGCCGCGTTATTACCTTCCCTGGGTAGTGTAAAAAAAAACTGAATATGCCATTCGATTTAGCGGTTAATTCTTCGTATGGGTGGGTATCAATTTTTTTCTTGTGCAAAATCCTAACTTTTTTCAGACATAAATCTAAACATACCTTGAAATTCTGGGAATTTGCGCGGTTTTCGGTGTAGCTCCATCCAGTTTTTGGAAAAGTGAAATTTTTTTTTCAGTTTACTCACTCTAAAACATCCTATTTTCATATTCCGGTGCCGGAGAGAATATCTAAAAAAAAACTCATCTAATGTACATACATACATACATATAACACTGGAAATGCTGGTTTTGATAAAGTTCACTTTTGGCGTTGTTTATTCAAAATTGCTGCTGTTGTTGTTTTTTTTTTTAATTATTGTTGATTTGTTGACGTCGTCGTTGTGAGCTCAGCCAGCTAGTACTAGCGTGATTTTAAATGTTCTTTAGTTAGTTTTCTCCAATTCGTATGTAAATGTATGTTCATACGTTTGTATGCTTTTTAATATGGATAACGAATTATTCATATATTAATAATTCTATTAGAGGGTACCGAGTACAATAGCTACATATGTATGTATTATTGTATGCACTTTGCTCCAAAAACAATGTAAATTATAAGATATTTAGACAAAAATATCCAGTAACTCCTGAAACGAACAAATAATTTGTTAGAGCAAAAAAGGGTCAGCTTCAGGTTGCAAAACACTGTAAATGTTTGGTATATTTTTCTTTAAATAATATTTTCAGATTTTATTATATATGTATTATTTTTTTTTACAAATATTTCGAGTGACCGTAAATATGGCGCGGATCCGTTACATCCCGTTAAAGGAGAAATTTTAATACAACGAAGCAATGCTTCGCGGAGCGAAGTGAGACCAGCATTCTAATAGAACTTTTGGCTGAATCCGACCAGCACTAGCACCGATATCGCCTCGTTCGTACACAGGTTCAATTAAAAATGAAAATGGAAATAATTCTTGGCTTGGAAGAAAGTAAAAAAAAAAAATAGTATTCAATATGATTCAGTACAATGTTTAAACGGCTTGCGTATATCGCCGATTGCGGGTCCAGCTCTAGCTGCGTTTCAGACACGGTTTCCGATAGATCTGCTTCTGATGCTCACTCGCTACTCACTACATATACATAAGTAAATTAATGAAAACGAAAACGAGAACGAAACTAAAATAATGAATATTGTAAAAAGAGTTTATTTCTTGTTGGTAACCGAACGTATATATATACAAACATATGTACATATATATACATGTAGATATGTACATTAGGGTGCGTTTAATTTGTATGAAAAATTTAAAAGTTCATAAAAAGACTGTATCGCCCCCTCAATCTGTAGTAACATGGTCAAAGATATCACATAAATTTTGGTCCCGATTGGTGGCGGTTAAGGCGTGGCGCATTGAGATCAAAGTTCAGAAAACTCTATGGTCAAAAAATCAAAATATTTTTTTTAATTATCTAATACCCAAAATTAATACTTCTATACCCAATGATGACAAATATAAATTTTGGTCCAGCTTGATGACGGTTTACTGGTGTTTCAAGGGGGTCAAAGTTCAGATTACCATATGCGACACTAAAAATGTAAGTCTTCTATGGCAATCTGAACATTGACCCCCTTAAAACACCACTAAACCGTCATTAATCGGAACCAAAATTTATATTTGTTATCCTTGGATATAGAAGTATTAATTTTGGGTATAATATAATTAAAAAAAATATTTTGATTTTTCCACCCTTCATAGAGTTTTCTGAATTCAATGCGCCACGCCTTAGTCGTCACCAATCGGTACCAAAATTTATGTGTGAGATCTTTGACCATGTTACTAAAGATTGAGGGGGCGATACAGTAAAATATCGTTAATTTGAATTTTAAACGCACTCTAATGTACATATATGTATGTATATATACAAGTATATATATGGGTATGTACATATGTATAAATAAAGTCATATGCGTGTATTTATATACCCAGCAAAAAGGTAATGCTTATTGCTGACGCCTAAGATGTTATAGCATTGACAGACGGCAGCGATAATGAGGAATATCTAGCTAATTCGGAGTTAACTTGAGAATTAACTGGAGGTAATCCGGAATATCTCTTGAGTTATTCCTCAAAATTTTAGCGTATTACAGCATTTTCTAATGACATCTCTGCCGAAAAATCTCTATTATAAATCGTCGTACCATACGAAAACTAGCATATTTAAAATTTCTGGAGAAAGCTATCAATAAAAAAATTCTGTACGAAAAGCAACAAGTTCGACATTTGGCTGATGAAAAATAACAAGTTCGACTTTTGGCTGACGAAAAATAATAAGTACGACTTTTGGCCGACGAACGGCAACTCTGTTAGTGTGCAGAAGTGTTTTCTCATTCCGTCCTAAAGAATTGGCGTTTTCAATAGTTTAAAAACTTTTTAAAAATTTGTGTTTACGAAAAACACATAGTGATTGTGCCTTCCCGTGTAGAGAAATTGTAAAATTGTAAAGATAAGTATATAGAGACTTAAAAAAATTCTTTTCAATCCTTATTTGTACATGTGTATACAGGCGAAATGCCTATTTCACGATAGAATCGCCCGATAAAATTGAAAAAGCGCCAAAAGCCGGCAACGAAAATCCGGCTACTGAACCAAAGGCACGTTCTTGTTCTCCGTCTGTGCCAAAAACTTACCCACAGCCTCTAGCAAGTATTTCCTTAGCTGGAGCTCAAAATAAAGCTGGCGACACCACCAAAATGGCAGATAAAAACGCCAAGAAAATACAAGTGCAAACTGGCTTGGATCGCTATATCCTTATAAAAAGAAAGCGAACGCCAGAAAAGAATGGGAGATCGAATCCCTCCAAATTAATCAAAGGTGACCTGGCAGCAGAGGCACCGAAAATAACATTGGGCGAAAAAAGATTCAGTGTGCTCGCTGAATCTCTAAATATTCCAGTCGAAAAGCCACAAAAAAGTCCCAAGCCCCCTCCAATCTACCTGCGAGAACAAAGCTCTAATACATTAGTAAGCAAACTGGTTGAGCTAGTAGGTCCTAAAAACTTCCATGTCGTACCTATAAAAAAAGGCAATATACAGTGTATACTTTTCGCGCCAATGGGCTATATTTGGCGCCACCGTTTATATATGTAATTTGGTTTTGGTTATCTTATGTTTTCCACTTTCTCGTCTCCTATTTTATTTTCTCCTTCTATCCCTTTCCCTTTCTTTCAATGAAACCACTATGTAGATTTTTTATTTAAATATTTTGTCTTTATTTAGTCACTTTATATTTTTGTTCAATTTATGTAAGCACTTTATTTTTCGGTTAAATTTTTGTTATACACTTTTTGGTTTTAAACTTTGTGTCAGCGCGGCGCGATGGACGTTGTTGAAGATTCTTGATCAACTGATTCGGTCCCTTTTTTTTTCCATCGCCTGAGTGGTCATCATTGTGTCATTTCCATCGACAGCGGGACTTTTCCACAGAGAGAGCAAGTGGGGACGTACGGGTGAGTATTTGGGTACCTATATGTTGGTAAGGTAAGTATTTACATATGTAAGGGGTAATTCCGTGGGCGAGGCTATTGCAGGTGAGTATAGGAGGTGAGATAAAACCATTTAAATTATGTGTATACGTATGTATGTAGATATGTTTATTTGTTTTTTTTATTCATTTCAGCGTCATTAAAATTCGATGAGGTTCATGTCCTCAACATGGCGGCCGGCCTGCGCGGATGCTGGGATTGGGACCTCCTTCAGCTCTTCCAGGGAGGAATGGAGCGAGATATTATTTCTCAGGGGGGAGTAAACAGAGCTTCGTAATGGGCCGTGTATATACACCGTTTTGAGTGCGAAGGTCGACTACTCGGACTTGTTCATCTGGGCCAGGGTGAAGCTTTATGACGCGGCCGAGTCGCCATTCATTTGGGGGGAGAAGGTCATCCTTTATGACCACTAAGTCGCCTTCGCTAAGGTTTGGCTGCTGGGTTTTCCACTTATTTCGTTTGTGGAGCTCTCTGAGGTATTCATTTTTCCATCGAGTGCTGAATTGATGGTGTAATACCTGTAGTTTTTGCTATTTGTTGACAAGAGAGAGGTTTTCAGAGCTTGGTTCCGGGAGTGAGAGTAGTGGGGCGCCACGCAGGAAATGTCCTGGTGTCAAAACGAGAGGATCATCAGGATCTTGTGACATTGGGGAGAGCGGTCTAGAGTTGAGTACCGCTTCGATTCGAGTAAGAAGTGTAGAGAATTCCTCGAATGTGAACTTGTGATTCCCGGCAACTTTGAGGAAATGGGTTTTAAAGCTTTTAACTGCTGCTTCCCATAATCCTCCCATATGAGGGGCGTATGGTGGGATGAATTGCCAGGACATGCCATGAGTTGAATATTTGTCGGCTATGTCAGTAGCAGCTTCATGGAGAAAGTTGGCAAATTCCTTTTGAAAGAGTCGGCTAGCACCAACGAACGTTTTGCCGTTATCGGACATAACTTTGTGGGGGAGTCCACGACGACTGACAAAGCGGGAAAACGCTGCTTTGAATGCTGCTGTAGTGAGATCGGAGCAGACTTCGAGGTGGACTGCTTTAGTGGAGAAGCATACAAATACAAACGTATGCTTTGGCATAAGATGCTTTTCGTTGGGTCGAGATTTTGACTTGAAATGGACCAGCAAAGTCCACTCCTGTAGTGTGAAATGGCAAAGAGTACGTAGACCTTTCGGGGGGAAGCGCAGCCATTATTTGGGATCTGGACTGCTGCTTATAGAGTGTGCAGGTCTTGCAGTGAAAGATGCATTTCTTCACCTTTTGCTTGAGGCGGGGGATATAGTACTCTTGCTGTATCATGCGTATCATTAATTGTTTTTCAGCATGTAGGAGGGTAGAGTGAGTAAACTCTAAGAGTAATGTACAAAATCTCGAATTTTCTGGGATAATAATTGGGTGACGCTCATTGTAGCTAAGAGCCGAGTGTGCGAGTCTACCATTTACTCGCATGATGCCTGTTTTATCGAGCATGGGGTTAAGAGTTAATAGAGAACTCCTTTTGTGTATGGGTATACGGGATTTTATATCTGCGATCGTATCTGAGTAATATTTCATTTGAGTTTGGAGTACGATACGAGTTTTTGCGTTATTTATTTCACTTTGAGTAAGTGTGAGCGTTTGGGGGATTATGAGTTTTCTCGTTTTATTAATGAAACGATACATGTATGCAACAACTCGTAGAGCTCGAGCAAATGAGGAGAAGCGTTCGAGCATATCTGGGGTTTCCACCATGTGAAACGTTTGGATACGTTTTTGTTCGGGGGGAGTTGCGTTTTGTGGCTCTGTTTTTGGCCAAAATGTGGGTGGTTTGGAAAGCCATTCTGGGCCTTTCCACCAAAGAGGACACTCAGCTAATTCTTGTGGTTTGCATCCGCGTGTGCCAAGATCAGCTGGGTTATCTCCACTGGGTACATGGCGCCATGTGGCATTACTGACATTGTCGAGGATTTGAGCTGTGCGATTTGCGACATATGTCTTCCATGTATGGGGTGGCTTTTCTAGCCATGCGAGCACGATTGAGGAATCTGACCATAGTATTAAGTCGTGTGAAGTCAGATTTAAGTGGGAGCGCATTTGTTTCACCAGTTTGGTGAGAAGCACTGCTCCGCACAGTTCGAGGCGAGGGAGGCTCACTGTTTTTAGTGGAGCCACTTTACTTTTTGCAGCGAGTGAGAAGAGAATTCGGTTTCGCTGTTCTGCACTCTGATATATATGCAGGCGCAGAATGCTTTTTCAGAGGCATCCGAAAATCCGTGCATTTGGAAAGATTTATTGGGAGAAAAATCAATCCATCGGGGTATTTTAATTTCACTAATCGCTGGGAGATTTTCGCGAAAAGTTGTCCATTTGTGGAAGGAGCTGGGCTTAACGTGTTCATCCCAGTCCGTTCCTTCTAGCCATAGTTGCTGGAGGAGAGTTTTGGCTAGTATCATTATAGGCGATAGCCATCCTGCCGGGTCAAACAATTTCGCAATCGCCGAGAGTATTTGTCGCTTTGTAGTTGAGTTAGCGACGGGAAGTGGGTCATATGAATATGAGAATGTGTCGTTTATTGCATTCCATTTGATGCCGAGGGTTTTCGTTGAGCTGACATCATGGAATTTGAGAAAATCTTCATCGAGCAGATGAGATTTTGGGATGTCTTTGAGTATATCGGGGTGGTTTGCCGTTATCTTTTTGAGAGGAAAACCGGCTGATTTTAATGCTTCGATAACTTGATGAAGCGAGTTGAGAGTGGACTGTATTGTATGTTCGCCCGAGAGAATATCGTCTACATATGTTTCGTGTAGCAAGATATCATGAGCGAGAGGGTGGGAGTTTTGAGTATCTTCTGCGAGTTGGTGGAGTGTGCGTATTGCGAGATATGGGGCACAGTTGACGCCAAATGTCACTGTCTTCAATTTGTAATCTTCCATGGGGAGTTCTGGAGATTTTCGGAAGAGGATTCTTTGATAATCCTGGTCTTCCTCGTGTACGAGTATTTGGCGATACATTTTTTCGATATCGCCATTGAAAACATATTTGAAGAGTCTCCAATTGAGTAGAACGAGCATAAGATCATTTTGGAGAATGGGTCCAGTATGGAGAACATCATTCAGGGAATTTCCTGAGTACGAGATTTTTGAGGCGTTGAATACGACGCGCACCTTTGTCGTTTTGCTGTCGGGTTTTAAAACAGCATGGTGGGGGAGATAGAACGAGAAATATTTTCCGTTTTCGACTGTCTCGCGGGGTGGGATTTTTTCCATGTGTCCCAGAGTGATGTATTCGGCCAGAACCTCCGAGTATTTATCCTTTAGTTCTGGCCGTTTTTCCAGCGATCGTTCGACGCTTAAGTACTGCAGCTGGGCTCCAATGCTCCAATGTCCTAGGGCGAGAGTATTGGGAAATTCCGTTTTAAAGGGGAGTTTTACCACGTATCGGCCATCGTCTTGGCGGCGAGTGGTTTTGCGGTAGAGGTCTTCGCAAAATTTATCTTCCTCAGAGAGAGTTGGGGTAGTGGGTACTTCTTCTTGTTGCCAAAACGTCTGAAGTAGAGTGTTGAGAGAGTCGTTGGGGGTTTCTCTCACTTGAGTAGAAAAAGTGTTTACCTTTTCTTTAATGGGTCCGCTGATTATCCACCCAAATATCGTATTTTGGGCTAATAAACAGCCGCTGACATTGGCTTGTAAACCTTGTAGCATAATTTGTGGGGTGAGATCGCTGCCTATAACCATATCGATTTTTGAGGGTGTGAAACAGTTAGGATCAGCGAGAGTGAGTCGTGAGATCTCCTGGAGGTTAATATCTGACACCTTAAATGATGGGAGAAAGTGTGTCAGTTTGGGTAATATTATTGCTTGAGTTCTGACTTGGGTACTTAAGTCTGACGAACAAAGAGTTATCTCGCAGATCTTAGTAGAGTTTTGCACTACCATACCGCCCATACCTGAGATTTCGTAGTGGGTTTCTTTTGTTGGTAGATGCAATATTTTTTGAATCCGAGAGGATACAAAGGTTTTTTCCGATCCTTGGTCAATTAATGCACGAATTTTGTGGTATTCGCCTTTTGAGTGTATGGTGACCAAAGCCGTGGGTAGTAGAGTCGTTTCGCTGCTACTAGAGAAGTGGGTTGTTGTTCTGTTTATTGGGGTTGACAGGCCTCTGCAGAGGTTGAGGGCTGGTCTGTATAATTGTTTGGGGTTGGCGCCACTTGAGTTGTGGCATATGCTTGACTTTGTTGCCTTTGTGAATTTTGATATGTGTTTTGAGTTCTTGCGCTATTTTGTGGTTTTGCATGTGAATGGAGTAGGGAATGATGTCGTTTCTGGCAATAAGCGCAAGTGAAACTGCTACGACAATCATTTTCCTTATGAGAATATGCAAGACAATTTGAGCAGTAACCATTGTTCTTAACAAATTCATTGCGCTCTTGGGGTGAGAGATCTCTGAATTTCACACAATTCATTAGAGAGTGATTCAGGTTGCAGAGCTTACAAGTGCCCTTTTTCTTTGAGTCAGCATGGAATGTTTGAGATTTGCTTCTGAAATTCGAGCTTTGGGGTGTCGAAGATCTTTGGGAGAAGCTTGAGTTGGGGTTTCGGGGTTTGCTCGGCCTATAGGTACCAAGCATTTCTACCACTGCGCCACATGCGAGCTCAAAATTTTGGTCATTGAGGGCATATTTTTTAATTATGAGGGCAGCTTTTCCTCGAGTTTTTTGTCTCAGATGAAACAATTTTTGTGCTTGTGATAATTTGGGGTGGTTTATATAGACCGCTGTGAACATGTCACGAAAAGACGGCCAGTTGTCATATCCACCATAAAACGTTTCTGTATCGCAAGCGGGTACCTTTAGGTAGGGTTGGTGTTCTGGGGGGGCTTGAGTAGATATTGGGGCATTAGTCGCACTTATTTGAGGGGGTTGTATTTGGCTTAAAAGCTCGTTGATCCTCAGCTTCGTGTCCATTGCTGTTCCGCTTGAGGCCTCGTACGTTTCCTCGTACTGCTTTTGGGTTTTCACATCTTTTGTGCTGAGATGTGCCGCCTCGTATGCTGCTTCAATTGAGTCCATTCGCTTATTCAGGGTCTCCAAATAGGTTTTAAGGCTGGCTTCCGTATGCTCAGCCTCACCTATACTCCACCACTTCTCGCAGAATTTTTCTAATTTTTGGGTTTCAAACGAGAATTTTCTTTCCTGGGTATCATCTTCGGATTGGGATTTTCTGCGAGTATTTGCAGCTGGGGGATCTAATTGAGTTTTAACTTTTTCTTTGGGGTCAGTCATTTTTTAATTAGGGTTGTATGTGACTTTTTATCAAATTTGATGTATTAAAATTTTTGGGAGAAATTTGGTCACTTTTGTCCCACTGTATTTTGACCAAATTTTCAGGCGGAGATGCCCACTGTGCAACTTGATGTTCAGAGAGTTAGAGTAATTATTTACTTGTCTTAGCGCTTCTAAGTACAAGTTCGTGTATATATGTATGCAATTGGGGGTGAAGTTAATAATTGCTCCCGCTTTGCAATTTTTTGAGTTGAGGGAGATTAAGTGCGGGTATGCTGGTTTTGCGATGATTTTTCTTTTATGTGTTGATTTTATTTTTTGAGTAAGGAGGATTTAATATGTCTCCTTTTGACTGGGGGTTTTGGGGTAGCACCGCAAAAATATGTACGTGCTTATATATTTAATATATTTTTTTTTTTGGGTACACTTATTTAGACTTTTAATATATTTATATGTGTATTTGTTGATTTGTGTATGTTTATGTGTGAGAAAAGGAGATAATGGGTTGCACTTGGGATCGTTTATTGATTTAGTAGGAGCACGGGAATTCTTTGTGAATGCTTTGCTTAACCAGCAGCTGGGTATATTTCTGAGCAATATATATATTTATATGTGAGTATATGAATATATGAGATTGGAGAGTTTTTTGCATATAAGTGCAGCAAGTTTTTTGAGGGATCAATGCTCCTAGCTGTGCTTTTAATGGGGGTTTGCTGTACTTATGTACGCAATTGCGGGATGTGCAAATATGTATTTATATATATTGGGAGATACTCACTTTGGCCTTGTATACTTAACCTTCGGTATTAGACTTTGTGTGGTATTTGTTGTTGTGGTAATCCTTAAATTGTTGTTGTATTTTGGTGATTTTTCGTTTGCCTATGTTTTACGTGTGTTGTTCACTTTTTATTTAGATATATTTTAGTTTGTAAATTTTATATATGTATGTATTCGTATAACTTTATATTTTAATAATTTTTTGTAATAAAATTTCGGTTACCACTGTATTTTTGCTCCACTTTACTTTAATTAAAATTAAATTTTCCTTTTTTTTTCTCAAAACTTATCTTTCTTTCTTTTTCCAAATGCACCTTTTTTTCAATTGTATGTATGTATAAAAAAAATTTTTTCAATTTTTTTTCCTTTTTTCGTTTTTATTTATTTATTTAGTTTTTTTTTTTGCTGAATTTTTGTTTAATAGTAATGTATTATTTCTTTTTATTTTATTTTTTTATTTTTTTTTTTTTTTTTTTCGCCCACTGTGCACCTTTTTGTATGGTACGACGATATGTATTTCGCTCTCGCGTTTGTATGTATGTACACTATATTATTCCTGTGCACTTTAGGTTTGCCACTCACGCGCTTTTTTTCTTTTGTATGTATATAATTTGCAATATATGTATGTATGTATGGAATGGTTTAATATTTTTTTTCACTCTAATACTCTGTTGCGTTTTTTTTTTTTTTGTGCCAACAGATTTATATGTATATACACATGCAGGTGTGTGTATTATATTAAATTTTTAATTTTTTGAATTTTGTATAATTTTCTCAACAATTTTTTTTTGTAAATTTTTAGCAACACTCTAGTATTGAATTCGCATACATTTGTATGTATGTATGTATATATGTGTATATCTTTTGTATGTATATATATAACGCTTTATGTAAATATATACTACTATCTTTTTATTTCGTTGGTTCCGTTTTGGTTCCAAAGGACCATGTATATTTTTCGCGCCAATGGGGTATATTAATCGCCACCGTTTATATATGTAATTTGGTTTTGGTTATCTTATGTTTTCCACTTTCTCGTCTCCTATTTTATTTTCTCCTTCTATCCCTTTCCCTTTCTTTCAATGAAACCACTATGTAGATTTTTTATTTAAATATTTTGTCTTTATTTAGTCACTTTATATTTTTGTTCAATTTATGTAAGCACTTTATTTTTCGGTTAAATTTTTGTTATACACTTTTTGGTTTTAAACTTTGTGTCAGCGCGGCGCGATGGACGTTGTTGAAGATTCTTGATCAACTGATTCGGTCCCTTTTTTTTTCCATCGCCTGAGTGGTCATCATTGTGTCATTTCCATCGGCAGCGGGACTTTTCCACAGAGAGAGCAAGTGGGGACGTACGGGTGAGTATTTGGGTACCTATATGTTGGTAAGGTAAGTATTTACATATGTAAGGGGTAATTCCATGGGCGAGGCTATTGCAGGTGAGTATAGGAGGTGAGATAAAACCATTTAAATTATGTGTATACGTATGTATGTAGATATGTTTATTTGTTTTTTTTATTCATTTCAGCGTCATTAAAATTCGATGAGGTTCATGTCCTCAACATACAGGAAGTTAAAATCCAAACTTATAGTGAGGATTATTTCCGCAAAATAACTAAAGACTTTGAAAACAGGAAGAAAAACTTCAATACCTATCAGCTAGAAAGTAACCGTGGCTTATCAGTTGTACTAAAAGGAATAGAAAATTCCGTAAGCCCGGCAGAAATAGAGACTGCATTAAACGAGGAAGGCTTTAAAGTCAGATATGTGTACAATATCAAAAATAAAGCCAACATACCGCAACCGATGTTCAGGGTTGAAATCGAGCCAGATTTCCAGCTTTTAAAGAAGGGTGAAGTACATCCCATTTATAAATTACGTTATCTTCTACACCGAAGAATCTCTGTGGAAGAACCGCATAAACGTGTGGGCCCCGTACAATGCCACAATTGTCAGGAGTTCGGGCATACAAAACGATATTGCACATTACCTAGCGTATGTGTAATTTGCGGAAATTTGCACAGCCCTAAGGAGTGCGAGAAACCTAAAGCAAACCCAGAAAATAAGAAGTGCAGTAACTGCGGTGAAAATCACACTGCTAATTATAGGGGTTGCCCAGTATACATCTCATTAAAAGAGAAAGGTAGCAAAAAACCTAAAAATGTCCCTGTCCCACAACCTCAAAATGTGGCAAAAACAACTATTAATACAGCTCCGCAAAGAAATCTGGGAACGTACTCATACGCCCAAGTCTTGAGAGGCACACAGCAGACTGAAATCGAAGACGACTCCACCCAGTGTTGTCATCGCCAAATTTTAAAGTGAAGTGAAGCGGCTGAAAAATCGAAGTGATTCGAAGTAAATCGAAGTGAAGCGCGGCTAAATGGTTTTTCATACGTTTCCCGCGAGGTCAAGAAAATTTGGATAGTAAAAACGGAATAATATATGCCTTTTGTTTTTAAGTATCATTTCAAAGAAAAACTATTAAAACTACATATAAAATAAAATACTTTAATTTTTTAACAATATGTTATTTTTTATTATTTCTAGCAAGGCAAAAAAAAATAAATCAAATTCAAATTCACGTACATATGTACATACATTATGTATGTACATATATATATATGAATGCAGCATCTTCAATTGTTTATATTGGTTCATGTATGTATATAAATACGAGATCTTTTTTATTCCTGGGCCCTCACACTGTAGTTCTATTCGAAAGTGAAATTAGATTCGAAAGCACATTCGTAAACTGTAGAATATTGTTTATTTTGAATATGGAAATTTCTTTCGAATCGAACTACAGAGTGAGGGCATTGGATAACGAGAATGTACTAAGTATTTTATTGTTAATTTTATTTAAGTATAACAGGTACCGGTTATAATTCATTCAATGTAAAAAAAATTAAACTTATACTTAAAATACCACAATTTTTTTTGCTTCGAACTCCGCTCCGGGGTTGACCTGTGTCAAACCTTTAAAAAAAAGCGACAAAACACTAGAGATAAGAGCTTTTAAAAAATCGATTATTCATCTCAATGAGAGATGCCATATCTTATGATTGTATAAACATTTACCTCTTGCATACTTGCATATGCAACTTTTATTAGAATTTGTAAGAATAAATTATAAAAGTAAGTTAATTCTGATTGGTCAAAATCGAAGTGATTTGAGGAAAGAGGAAGTGTCGAAGTGACGGGCATAAAAGTGAAGTGAAATACTTCGATCGAAGTGAAAATGACATCACTGCTCCACTCCACCAACATCACTCGAAAACACTCTAAATAGCTTTGTTCATATGATGCAGGACCATATGAAGTCAATGCAAAACATGATGCAAGAATTGATTCGGAATCAAAACCTCCTACTTCAAACAATTTTGTCAAGACCATGAACTGTTTCAATATAGGTTTCTGGAATGCTAACGGCATAGGCCAACATCGCAATGAACTCCATGTTTTCCTAGAAAATCACCAAATTGACATAATGTATTGAGATGAATAATCGACTAATTGTCAGGAGTTCGGGCATACAAAACGATATTGCACATTACCTAGCGTATGTGTAATTTGCGGAAATTTGCACAGCCCTAAGGAGTGCGAGAAACCTAAAGCAAACCCAGAAAATAAGAAGTGCAGTAACTGCGGTGAAAATCACACTGCTAATTATAGGGGTTGCCCAGTATACATCTCATTAAAAGAGAAAGGTAGCAAAAAACCTAAAAATGTCCCTGTCCCACAACCTCAAAATGTGGCAAAAACAACTATTAATACAGCTCCGCAAAGAAATCTGGGAACGTACTCATACGCCCAAGTCTTAAGAGGCACACAGCAGACTGAAATCGAAGACGACTCCACTCCAGTGTTGTCATCGCCAAATTTTAAAGTGAAGTGAAGCGGCTGAAAAATCGAAGTGATTCGAAGTAAATCGAAGTGAAGCGCGGCTAAATGGTTTTTCATACGTTTCCCGCGAGGTCAAGAAAATTTGGATCGTAAAAACGGAATAATATATGCCTTTTGTTTTTAAGTATCATTTCAAAGAAAAACTATTAAAACTACATATAAAATAAAATACTTTAATTTTTTAACAATATGTTATTTTTTATTATTTCTAGCAAGGCAAAAAAAAAATAAATCAAATTCAAATTCACGTACATATGTACATACATTATGTATGTACATATATATATATGAATGCAGCATCTTCAATTGTTTATATTGGTTCATGTATGTATATAAATACGAGATCTTTTTTATTCCTGGGCCCTCACACTGTAGTTCTATTCGAAAGTGAAATTAGATTCGAAAGCACATTCGTAAACTGTAGAATATTGTTTATTTTGAATATGGAAATTTCTTTCGAATCGAACTACAGAGTGAGGGCATTGGATAACGAGAATGTACTAAGTATTTTATTGTTAATTTTATTTAAGTATAACAGGTACCGGTTATAATTCATTCAATGTAAAAAAAATTAAACTTATACTTAAAATACCACAATTTTTTTTGCTTCGAACTCCGCTCCGGGGTTGACCTGTGTCAAACCTTTAAAAAAAAGCGACAAAACACTAGAGATAAGAGCTTTTAAAAAATCGATTATTCATCTCAATGAGAGATGCCATATCTTATGATTGTATAAACATTTACCTCTTGCATACTTGCATATGCAACTTTTATTAGAATTTGTAAGAATAAATTATAAAAGTAAGTTAATTCTGATTGGTCAAAATCGAAGTGATTTGAGGAAAGAGGAAGTGTCGAAGTGACGGGCATAAAAGTGAAGTGAAATACTTCGATCGAAGTGAAAATGACATCACTGCTCCACTCCACCAACATCACTCGAAAACACTCTAAATAGCTTTGTTCATATGATGCAGGACCATATGAAGTCAATGCAAAACATGATGCAAGAATTGATTCGGAATCAAAACCTCCTACTTCAAACAATTTTGTCAAGACCATGAACTGTTTCAATATAGGTTTCTGGAATGCTAACGGCATAGGCCAACATCGCAATGAACTCCATGTTTTCCTAGAAAATCACCAAATTGACATAATGTATTGAGATGAATAATCGACTAATTGTCAGGAGTTCGGGCATACAAAACGATATTGCACATTACCTAGCGTATGTGTAATTTGCGGAAATTTGCACAGCCCTAAGGAGTGCGAGAAACCTAAAGCAAACCCAGAAAATAAGAAGTGCAGTAACTGCGGTGAAAATCACACTGCTAATTATAGGGGTTGCCCAGTATACATCTCATTAAAAGAGAAAGGTAGCAAAAAACCTAAAAATGTCCCTGTCCCACAACCTCAAAATGTGGCAAAAACAACTATTAATACAGCTCCGCAAAGAAATCTGGGAACGTACTCATACGCCCAAGTCTTAAGAGGCACACAGCAGACTGAAATCGAAGACGACTCCACTCCAGTGTTGTCATCGCCAAATTTTAAAGTGAAGTGAAGCGGCTGAAAAATCGAAGTGATTCGAAGTAAATCGAAGTGAAGCGCGGCTAAATGGTTTTTCATACGTTTCCCGCGAGGTCAAGAAAATTTGGATCGTAAAAACGGAATAATATATGCCTTTTGTTTTTAAGTATCATTTCAAAGAAAAACTATTAAAACTACATATAAAATAAAATACTTTAATTTTTTAACAATATGTTATTTTTTATTATTTCTAGCAAGGCAAAAAAAAAATAAATCAAATTCAAATTCACGTACATATGTACATACATTATGTATGTACATATATATATATGAATGCAGCATCTTCAATTGTTTATATTGGTTCATGTATGTATATAAATACGAGATCTTTTTTATTCCTGGGCCCTCACACTGTAGTTCTATTCGAAAGTGAAATTAGATTCGAAAGCACATTCGTAAACTGTAGAATATTGTTTATTTTGAATATGGAAATTTCTTTCGAATCGAACTACAGAGTGAGGGCATTGGATAACGAGAATGTACTAAGTATTTTATTGTTAATTTTATTTAAGTATAACAGGTACCGGTTATAATTCATTCAATGTAAAAAAAATTAAACTTATACTTAAAATACCACAATTTTTTTTGCTTCGAACTCCGCTCCGGGGTTGACCTGTGTCAAACCTTTAAAAAAAAGCGACAAAACACTAGAGATAAGAGCTTTTAAAAAATCGATTATTCATCTCAATGAGAGATGCCATATCTTATGATTGTATAAACATTTACCTCTTGCATACTTGCATATGCAACTTTTATTAGAATTTGTAAGAATAAATTATAAAAGTAAGTTAATTCTGATTGGTCAAAATCGAAGTGATTTGAGGAAAGAGGAAGTGTCGAAGTGACGGGCATAAAAGTGAAGTGAAATACTTCGATCGAAGTGAAAATGACATCACTGCTCCACTCCACCAACATCACTCGAAAACACTCTAAATAGCTTTGTTCATATGATGCAGGACCATATGAAGTCAATGCAAAACATGATGCAAGAATTGATTCGGAATCAAAACCTCCTACTTCAAACAATTTTGTCAAGACCATGAACTGTTTCAATATAGGTTTCTGGAATGCTAACGGCATAGGCCAACATCGCAATGAACTCCATGTTTTCCTAGAAAATCACCAAATTGACATAATGTTAGTGTCTGAAACCCATCTGACTGTGTTTCATAATTTTAGCATGGATGATTATGTGTTCTATAATACTAAACACCCCGAAGGAAAAGCTAGAGGCGGAACCGGGATACTTATAAGAAAGAGGATTAAGCACCACGTGCTAGAAGAATATTGCAAAGATTATATACACTCAACATCAGTGCACGTAGATGATAGCTCCGGCGGACTAACTGTATCTGCAATATACTGTCCTCCACGTTTTAATATAACAGAGTACCAATTTACTGAATTCTTTTCCAAGTTAGGCACGAGATTTTTGGCAGCAGGAGATTACAATGCTAAACATACTTTTTGGGGATCTAGGTTAATAACACCAAAGGGAAGAAACCTGTTCAAAGCAATCCAAAGCAATGGTCTTGATATTATATCAACAGGGCAGCCAACATATTGGCCCACTGATAGGAGCAAAACTCCCGACCTCATAGATTTTGGGGTTACTCGCGGCCTCGATCGGGATATACTTCAGATAGAATCACTTTTTGACCTATCATCTGATCACTCTCCTTGCGTCATATCTATTAAAACCCTTCCAACTTTAAACGAACTGAATCCAAGCTTAACTAATAGATTTACGAATTGGCTGAAGTACAGAAAATTTATAAGTTCGCATATTAGTCCAAATGTGAGCCTTAAATCACCCGCCGAAGTGGAATATGCGATAATTGACTTCACAAACTTACTGCAAGTGGCAGCAAAGGTTTCAACGCCATTACGTCCTAACACAACCCAGCAGCAAAGCTTTAGTTCTTTCAATGAAAACGATATCATTGAGCTAGTTTCCAAGAAAAGGAAACTTAGGAGAGAACGGCAAAGGTTGTGATCTCCAACTCTGAAAAACGAGCTAAAAAAATGCACGAAAGAGCTCCAAATGCTCCTAGAGGAGAAAAGGGAAACAAAATTTCAAAATAGAATTAAGTCCCTCACGGCCACATCCTGTACAGATTATTCCTTGTGGCGCTCTCTCAAATATCTTAAACGGCGGGTTCAGCAGGATCCTCCAATACGAATGCAAAATGGTGAATTTGCTCGAAGTGACCACGAAAAAGGAATAGCTTTTGCAACCCATCTTTCAAATGTATTTACTCCAAATGAAGGCCAAAATGTTCTCCAAGAAAATACTCCACAATTACCAGCAATACCACTTGGATTTAAACTAGACGACTTGAATAAAACTATATCCAAAAACATAGAGAATAAGAAAGCACCAGGGTATGACAGAATAGCAGGTGAAATGTTAAAAGCTCTTCCCATAGTAGCTATTAAGCAATTACTATACATCTTCAATAGTATCCTCCGATTATGTCACTTTCCTAATCCATGGAAACTATCTGAAATTATTATGATCCCAAAACCAGGCAAAGACCCGACAATAGTAGGCTCTTACAGACCAATAAGCTTAATCTCCATCTTTTCCAAACTATTCGAAAAATTATTGCTGAAAAAAATTCATCTTAGAACTGCACGAAACCATACCAAGTCACCAATTCGGATTTAGGGAGCAGCACGGTACGATAGAACAAGTGCATAGAATAGTTTCAGAAATAAGGTCAACTTTTGAAACCAAACGATATTGCACTGCCCTATTCCTAGATGTGGCACAAGCTTTCGATAAAGTATGGCTAGAAGGGCTCTTGCATAAAATAAAACAAATACTTCCTTATAATCTCTGCGGGATCCTAGAAAGCTTTTTAACAGGTAGAAAATTTCAAGTAAGGCACAAAAGTTTTACAACCGAAAGCCATCCAATTTCTGCTGGAGTTCCACAAGATAGCGTTCTAGGGCCTGTACTATACTTAATCTACACAAGCGATCTGCCAACCAACGCGAGCCTTGTCACGTCTACCTTCGCAGATGATACGGCTATACTGAATGTGCACGCAAATCCTACAACTGCTACTATCCAACTGCAGAGACACATAAAAACTTTAGAAGAATGGCTTACTACGTGGAGAATTAAGGTCAACGAGTCTAAATGTGTACAAATAATTAGCCTAAAAAAAGACACATGCCCACCAGTCTCAATAAATGGAAAAATGATAACTCAGAAAGACTTCGTTACGTACCTTGGAGTCACATTGGATAGAAGAATGACTTGGAAAAATCACATTGACAAAAAGATTATGCAAATCAAGTTGAAAATAAGCCATCTGCAATGGTTAATTGGTCCAAGTTCCAGACTGGGATTAGATAATAAGATATTAATATTTAATATGGTTTTGAAACAAATTTGGATGTATGGAATACAACTATGGGGCTCAGCATCGAAATCTAGCGTAGAGAGAATTCAAAGGCTACAGTCCAAGATATTAAAAAAAAAGAAGAAGTGACGTGAGAGCGAGAAGACGTGTTTCGGTTTGCGCTGTAATCAACTGGTGATAATTGCAACTTATAATAATAATACAATGGCGCTATTATAACTCTGACGAGTTTTATGGCCGAGCTTCTCTCCCAATTCGAGGTGTGCTCCTTTTTGTTTTTCCTACTAATTGGGTGGACCTACAGTTTTATGCCGGCTCCGAACGGCGAATGCATTTTTTGTGAGAAGCTTTTTCATGGCAGAAATACTCTCGGAGGGTATGCCGCCCACTGCCGAGGGGTGACCGCTGCTCTTAAAAAACCCAATAATTGGATTTTTACTAATTAGAAAAATTTGTTTGGCTCGGACCGTGGTTTGAACCCGAGACCTCTGGCATAGCAGGCGAGCACTCTACCCACTGCACCACAGCGGCCACGATAATTGCAACTTACATTGAGTTAAAACCATTTAAATGATTTAAATACACAAATAAGCGAAAGGACGCAAATTAATTGTGAACAAAGTTTAAGAAAATAGATATTATCTAACAAAAAAGAAAAATCTTTTCAGCTGAAAAATATACATACATATGTACATACATAGTACATTGGTTGCTACTCGTTAAGGTGAAAAATAGATACATATAAACAAATCAACTTTAACGGAATTGAAGTGAGGGGAAATAATGGACGAATGTCATAGATGCCGAAAAGGCATTAGAGGGGAAAGCGGTATACGTTGTCAAGGTGTGTGTGGGAGAAATTACCACAAAACAATAGCATGTGCAGGCATAGACGATTATTGCTTGCAAGGTTTAGTGAACTGTTCCTATCTGAGATTTATGTGTGATGATTGTGTCACATACATTTCTAATGTTGATGATGCGCTAAAACAAATGTTATCGATAGCGGAGAGTAATAAAATAAATTTACGTGAGCAAAAAACCGATTTTGAGAAGCTTATAAGTAAACAAAATAAGGAAATTAATGCAATGTTACGAAATAATGAGAGAGAAATGAATAAAATGATGGATAACGTAAAAAAAACATGTAGGAGAAAGATGAATTATTACAAAAAGTGGAAAATCTATGTAGCGTTAATAAAGAACATATAGAGCGCTCTACTGATAGCCTTAATAAACAAAGAGAAGAGATAGTATCTGAAGTTAAAAAAGTGTGTGACCAGAATGCGTGTAAAGACAAAGTATCCTATTCGAATGTTTTAAAGAGTGTCGCGCCGATTATTATTAAGCCGATAACAAAACAAACAGTGGATATAACAAAGAAAGATCTCAACAAAATCGAAGCAAATAAAAATAAAAACAATGGATCCGTGATTATTAAAGCAAGTGATAATAATGAAATGGCTAAAATCAAAACTACGTTACAAAATAAACTAAACCCACAGGTGTACGAAATAAGAGAAACTAAAGTTGTTAATCCTAAAATTAAAATCACAAATATGACTGAACAATATAGTGACAATGATGTAGTTTATAAAATAAAATCTCAAAATGAAATTCTCGAAAGTACAAACTTGAAGTGTGTCTAAGTGTACAAAATCAATAAAAGCAACAGCACGAGATGTTATTATAATGCAATAATTGAAATTGAACACGGAAAATTTCAAGAGGTTTTAAATCTGGGTAAACTAAATATTGGATGGGACCAATGCGCGGTATATGATGGTCAAAATGTTAAGAGGTGTTTTAAATGCTTAGGCTTCAATCATAACGCGAACACATGCACAAGGAAGCAAAGATGTGGGCAATGTTTGGGTGAACATAAAACCGAAGAATGCAATTTGCAAGTTAATAACCCTATTTGTGGTAATTGTGTGGATGCCAACCGTGATCTCGGATTTAAATTTGATACAAATCATAACATATTCAATAAAGAATGTCCCGTCTACCTTAGAAAACTAAAAATAGAAAAGCAACGCGTAGGTTATTAGCAACCAAAGCAAAGGAAAACAAAAAACTTAAATGTAGTATATTTTAACGTAAACAGTTTGGTGTCCAACAAGCTGGAAGTTGATAGACTTGTGGAAGATCTAAATCCATCTATTGTATTATGTTCCGAAACAAGCATTACAGAGGAAATAAATGATGCGGAACTAAGTATTCCCTCATACACAACGATAAGGTGTGATTCTCATAGCAGACACACTGGTGGAGTTGTGATATATATCAGCGAAGCATTACAATATCGTTTAATGTATAATAAAGCAATTAATAAAAACATTTGGTGTATTATTATCCGATTAAAAAATCTTGAAGTTAAGTGGCAGATTGGAGTTTTATACCACTCTCCAAGTTCTAGCGACCCTGAATTTATTAGCTATTTAGAAAGTATATTAACGGAAGTATGTGATAGTTCGTACAACAATGCCATAATTGGCGACTTCTATATTAACATGAATAAAATATCTACATATAATGTGAAGCTCAACGAGATGTTTAATACCTTTTCTATGAACCAAATCGTTAATTTTAACACACGAATAGCAGACGGATCCGAAACAAAAATTGATCTCCTATACTCAAATGATAAACAAATGATGTGCACAAGACTTGATCGGTACCAAATCTCGGATCATGAAACAATACAATTTAATATCGATACAAAACGTAATATACCGCTTAGGGCGATGACTAAAATAATCTCGTGGGACCAATATAGCTTTGATAATTTAATTAGTCTGATTAGAAATTATAATTTTTCAATCATTAATGGAATGACTGTGGAAAACATGGTGTCATATATTAATTCGTGTCTACTAACATGCATGAACCAACTAACAGTTGTAAAACATATAATGGTTAAAGTTAAAAATAAATGGTATGACTCAGAACTTGTCCAGTTATATAAAAGAAAACTAACAACCTACAACATAGCAAAAGAGAATGGTGATTGGTCTGATTACTACTGTATTAAAAGACAATACAAACGATTAATAAAAATAAAAAAGGTTAAATACATGGAAAATAAAATCAAAGCGAATAGTTCGGACAGCAAGTTGATGTGGAGATATTTGAAACAAACCATATGCTATCAAAGCACAAAGGATAATATAGCAATGGTACATCATAACGGTCGGTGTATTGAAGATAAAAGGGAGATAGCAAATGTGTTAAATGTATACTTCGTTGAAAGCATTGTGGAAATAAACGAGAGCATTGAACAGTTCAGCACAACCGAAAGTCGTAACCCTGAGATCGACAGCGTATTTAAATTCAATGAAGTAACAAGTTTGGAAGTAGAGAAAACTGCAAATAGTTTTAAATACAAGATTGGTGGCAAACAACTACTTTCCGAAGGTGTAATTAAAGACTCTATGTCGTATCTAAGCTATTTCTATTCGATAATCATAAATAAAAGCTTAAAAACCGGGGTCGTACCTGATGAATGGAAAATTTCAACGATAATTCCAATAAAAAAAGTGAAAAATACTACAAAACCAGATGAACTAAGGCCAATTAATACGTTACCAAACATCGAGAAAATACTGGAATCCGTGGTTAAAAATCAGCTGGTGGATTACATCGAAACAAATAATATAATTATCAGAGAGCAGTCAGGATTTCGAGCTAAACACTCTTGCGAAACGGCTCTTAATTGGGTTATATCTCAGTGGAAGGACAACCTCCGAAGTAAAAAAGTGATACTGGCTGTCTTCATCGATTTGAAAAGGGCATTTGAAACAGTGGACCGTCACATAATGTTAAGCAAACTTAGGAAAATAGGTATAAAATCGGTAGAACTTAAGTGGTTTGAAAATTATTTATCAAATAGAACGCAGTGTACAGTAATTGATGAAGATGTATCAGAGAAGGTGGCAGTTAATATTGGCCTCCCACAAGGTTCAGTACTGGCACCGATTTTATTTAATATATACATAAATGATATTATATTATCGACGCGAAACTGTCATATTAGACTATTTGCGGATGATGCCCTCCTAATGATAAGCGAAGAGAGTGTAACAGATGCATTTAATAAAATGCAATACGAACTAGACTTGCTTTATGTGTGGTTATGCAAAAACAAACTGATGTTGAATGTAAAAAAAACGAACTATATGGTAATTGCACCAACGCGTAAAAATAGAAATAGTGATCATCGAGAATTAAAAATTAAGGATGAAGTAATTGCGGAAGTAGATCATATTAAATATCTTGGCGTTGTTATTGATAATAAATTGAAATTCACTGATTATGTGAACTATATAGTGAATAAGACATCAAAAAAAATTGGGTTTATGAAAAGAACATGTAAATATGTAAGTAGAAGGTATAAAATACGAGTATATAAATCCATAATAGAACCAAGTTTATTGTATTGTCCTACAATATTATTCATAACATCAGATACACAAATAAGCAAGTTACAAAAATTGCAAAATAGAGCTATGAGGCATATACTAAAAGCAAGATATGACAGTAGTATCTCGTCGATGCTAAGTAGTCTAAAATGGTTAAATGTAAAACAAATGATTTTTTGTCATACAATGAAATTTATTTATAAAATTAGAAATGGGTTTTTCCCAAATTACCTAAGTGAAAACTTTATGCTAAATTGTGAAGTCCACAAATATCAAACAAGATTTAGGCATAATTATAAGCTTCCACAATGTCAAACTGACTATCTAAAACAGGATTTGTATTACAAGGGTCTCAAAATGTTTAACGAGTTGCCAATGGATATAAAAAATTCTAGTAGTTTAGCACAATTTACAAAAAAATTAGTTACATATTGTCAAACTGAACAATAAGTTGAGTAACAATGTGATTATAAATGGATTATTGGCCTCTAAGGCTGTAAATAAAGAATAAAGAATAAAAAAGAAAGAAAAAAAAGAAAGAATATTAAGAACAATATGCAAAGCTCCTTGGTATGTAAAAAATTCAATTATACATAGTAACCTAGAGATAAATACGGTGACCGAAGAGATAGAGAAAATGCAAAAAGATTAGCCAACCATCCTAATTCATTAGCAAAAAGTCTCCTAAAGCAAAACTATCCTAGGCGGTTAAAAAGAAAGGATGTAAACCTCAATTGTGCATAAGGTCATATTCTGTTAGACCAATATCTCGAAAGTAACGTAATGTAAAGATAATGATGAACGTCCCCGAAGCGACCGACCAATGGCCATCGCGATGAACGGCACCTAGTCCCTGGCGTTCATAGTACAGGCTAGTGGAAATAACGTAAAATACAATAAACGTCGCCGAAGCGACCGACCAATGGCCATCGCGATGAACGGCACCTAGTCCCTGGCGTTCATAGTACAGGCTGGTGGAAATAACGTAAAATACAATAAACGTCGCCGAAGCGTCCGACCAACGGCCACCGCGATGAACGCACCTAGTCCCTGTTGTTCATCGCACGGGCTAGCGTAAATACCGAACAATACAATAAACGTCGCCAAAGCGTCCGACCAACGGCCATCGCGATGAACGCACCTAGTCCCTGTTGTTCATCGCGCCAGCCCGCGCGAAGACAAACACCTCTACGATCACCATGCTGTGGCTGTACATATAAATGTAAATGAAAACTTAAACAGTTTATCCACTTTTGAGAAAAAAAAATATAATAATAATAATAATAATAAATAAATAAATAAATAATAATAGTGACCTAGACCAAGATAAAACTCTATTACACAACTAGGTTAATATTACACTCCTAGGTTAAGATACATGCCATATGTGTATATGTAAAAAGACTCTTTGCCAACTTTATTATTTGTAGCATTGGCAACAAATAATTTATTGTATTAGTTTGTAAGATTTGCGAAATTATTGTTATTTTCTAAGCAAGAAAGATTCAATAAAAACAAATATGATGAAAAAAAAAATCATTATTCCCACTATTACAAAATCATTTTGAATATGCCGCTATATTTATCTTTGTGTAATCTGCAATGAGTTTTAAGAGTTTTATATATAAAAATCGAAAGTAATATTTAGAGCCTGAGTATTATTTTTTTGATCAAGAATAAGTATTATGCTATGATTTTCATTTTTTTACTCAAGCATAGTTATTATTTCTTGATTTATACTTTTTGCATCAATAATAATTATTATACTTGATTTTGACTTCCGGAGATAAATGGTTGGAAATTTTATTATAAAAATTGTGGAAAAATTGTGTTAAAGTATGCATGTAATTTGCTTCAAAAATCCTTACAAAAATGTGGCTTATACGCCACAGCAAAATGTGTAGAACTAGCTTAAAATTTTAAAGCAAATTACATGCATTAATTACATTAATTACAAACGAAAAATCCTAACGGTACAGGCTGTAGGACGTCTTCAGTTTTATTTTATCAAAAATAAAATAAAAATCAGACTGTAATTTTTATTCTTGAATAAAAAAAAAATAAAAATTGCACATAATCATTACGCTTTGAGGGAAAAAATAAAAATGATGTATAATAATTATTATTGATGGAAAAAGTAAAAATCAAGAAATAATAATTATACTTGAGTAAAAAAAATTAAAATCATAGCAAATCATTAAATTAATCAAAAACATTAAAATTAAATAATAATAATTACTTTTGATCGAAAAAATATAAATCGAAAAATAATGATAACATGCTGTTTTAAATTATTTCGCTTATAATGATTACCGTCCCGATATATACATAAATGTATATGTAAAATGTATGTATAATAACGTTTCAACCCTAGCAGAATATATTTTTTATTATTAAATAGCCGCAACGCTTAAGTGTCGCAAAAAAATGTGAATTATGCAGCTAAACATAAACAATTCTTTACAATTCCTTATCTAAGGTATATATAGACCACATAAGGCCTGATTAATAGATATAACCAAGCCTTATTTTTATGACGGATAAGCCATTGGAATAAGGTTTTCTCTCAGAGAGAGAGAGAGATAGATTAGTCCTAACGTCCTGATGATATCAACACGGGAAAATCAGGCATTATATTTACCATGCCTTTAAATCTTCTTAAATAAGGCGTAGATTTTTTACTGGATATGTACATATACACATATCGCTAGCTTAGAGTGCAAACTGTGTAAGTCCACTTTTATGAAAATGTGTATTTTTACTTTGAACGCTAGAAAAATGAAATACGAACCGTGCTAAATATGTCTGTGATACTTGTCATATTTCTACTCGTTGTTATTCACTGATACGCAAATTGTGTAAGTCCAAAAAGCGAAGAAAATTGTGTAAGTCCAAAATATTTACATACATGAACAGAATTTTTTTTTTCATTTCGAAATTTTTTTGTTTTCTGTCTCTCCTACAAAGTTTGAAAAAAAAAGGACTTATAAAATTTGCACTCTAAGCTAGCGATATATTTACTTATTCTTATACTATAAAATATGCGATAACTCCAAAGCACTATCGAAACTAGTCACAGAGAAGCCACGACTAATACATTCTTCGAACTCATTACAAACATACAACTAGAAAATCTCGCTTCGCTGAGAACTATATTTTAACTTTACAAAAGAATTCACGAAAACTAAATTTTCAGCAGAGCCAAAAAACGTTTTATTTTTTATAGGCAATGATATGGAAAAAGGCCACGTGTAATAGTTATTTTTCAGTTAAAAAAGACTCTGATTAAAAAGATTTTTTTGGCAGTCGCTAGAGATATATTCTGTGTACCGATTTATGAAAGAAACCCGATTTTTAATAATTTTGAGTTGTGTCACTTTATGATTTAGGGTGCAATATGTTTGTTAGGCACCCGATAAAACAACTATAACGCGATTTTTTACAATAACTTGTTTATTTGATGTCGGGTTTCGAAGATCTTTATGTCGCCGAAAAGGTCTCGCTTAGCCCTATATTTGTTCTACTTTAAAGATTGTTCTGATTTTTACCTTTAAAAGTTTTAGAGATATTATCCCTAGTTTTACTTTTTTGTACCACTAATTCAAATCTCCATTAGGACTTCGCTAAAAAAGTTGTAGTCTTTATTCACAAACGTTAACGTTGTAAAATCAAACACCTGTGGTATTTATGAAAAATTACACGGTAGATGCAAAAATATCACAGCGAAACGACGAAACGCGTTCAGCTATTTTCTGGCTCTAGGTAACGATGGCGTTTTTTAAATCCGGATGAGCTCCCAATTTTGAGATATTTAAGAAAGAATTTTCAGTTTTCTCATATAAAGCAATCGGACGTTTGAGTAACTATTAACAGGTAGTAGAAAGGAAGAAGGCGGAAAATGTGTATAAAAATTTAGTGCAACTACTTTTAATATCGTTCAAAGTATATACATTAGAGTGGCCCTTATTTTCGAAAGTCGGAAATTTGCAGGTGTTACCCGGTGATAGGTAACATGTTCGACGGAAATAATGTCAATTGACATTATTTCACATTCGGTTGGGAAATAAAGTCAATTATTTTATTTCCAAATTTTCATTGACTTTATTGGGTTTTCAAAAACTAAATAATGTCAATTGACATTATTTCCGTTGACATTGTGGCCTGTCACCTGTTACCCCTGATATGTTTTTCGTCGTTTAAAGTGCAGAACCGCGTATCGACCAAATACAATACCGCGTAAGTGACAAGTGTAAACTGCGTAAGTGAAATTTTTGCCAAAAATGAGATTTCCCAAAAACACATTTCTGGCGTCCGCCCATTACATTCATACAAGAATATTGAAATTCGGACAACGCGTAAAAATTGGATGGGGACGGACCACTAGGGTTTTGGTAAACCAGCGTTTTCTGGCTGCCCAAGTTCTGCACGTTTACTGCCGTCATGTGTGGCTTCAGCCGTTTTCAGTTTTAGCGTTTCAATTAAATACCAAATCATTTTTATATATATAGATTACTCTATTCAATCTAACCTCACTTAGTGTACGATTTTCGTACATCTGCTATGCAAGTGTTGAATACTGGTTGGCAGCTGACGGACAGCGGGCGCTGTATACAGTAGTTGTATGTACAACAGCACAATTTTATAATTTAACATCATTAGGTATGTTAGTGTCTAGCACGAAATTATTATTTTTAATTTTAATTTTTATACTTTGGAATAAGCGGAAAACTCCAATTAGCTCATACAGCGATGGTAGATGTGATAGCTATTTCGAAGAAAAACCACTTTCTTCATCATCAGACATCTTCTCGGCAACACACCAGGCTTTGAACCTACGCTCCAACCATCAGTAGTCGAATATTAGCGAAACGCTAATCACTGCGGCTACCGATGGTCCTGCTGAGCTGTTGGATTTTTCACTTATATATGCAACTAGCTGACCCGGCAAACTTCGTTCTGCCCAAAACAGATTTTTTTATTAATTTCATTTCAAAAATTGTTATTACACCGGTATTATTTTTAATAAAAATTAACGATTTTTCACTACTTCATTGTGTATACAACTTCAGGAATATATAATTTTAGTATTCAGTTTAAGGCTGCACGATACACAACATTTTTAGTTTTCTGTTCCGGATATTTATTTTCACTGAGGATTGTTATAGGATACCTGCATAATGGTTTTCAGGCCCCTCCTCCAACCCTTTTAGATATATTCAGCCTCAAAAGTTTAGTACGTATGGGAGGTGCAATGCCCCATTTTTCGATAAATCTTTTTTTTTTTTGGGTGAACATGGTATTGATATCGTATATCTGCATAGTGATTTCTATGTACATGCCATGAACGCTTTTAAGGATATTTAGCCTTAAAAATTAAGAACCCATGAGAGGTACCACGCCCCCTTTTCCCAAAACTACTGTTTTTTTCATAAGCACGCTATTGATATCGTTAATCTCCTGATCAATTTTCAGGTCCCAACCTTAAACGCTTTTATAGATATTCAGCTTGAAAAATTAAGTTTGTATGGGAGGTGCCACGCCCCCTTTTCTGATAACCTACACTTTTATGCGCAAAAATTGTTTTGATATCACATAGCTTTGTACCAATTTCCAGGTCCCTGACTTAAATCCTTTTAAAGATATTCATTTAAAAAATTAAGTGTTGTTGGGAAGTGCCACGCCCCCTTTTCGTATAACTCCTATTATTTTGCGTTAATATGGAATTGTTATCGTTTATCTCCGCACCAATTTCCAAGCCCCTAGCGTAAACAATTGTAGAGATATTCATCATGAAAAATTAAGTTTGTATGGGAGGTGCCACGCCCCTTTTTCCGATAACCCCCACTTTTATGCGTGGGAATGGTTTTGATATCATTTAGCTCTATACCAATTTTCAGCTCCCTACCTTGAACTGTTTTAGAGATAATCAGCTTTAAAAATTAAGGTTGTATGGGAAGTGCCACGCCCCCCTAATATTTTTTAATTTTTTCTTCGACTAAACCTTCGCGGGGTAACAACAAACAAACCCCCCTAAGGAAGTATTTGATTTGGTTCAGCCGTTTTCAGTTTTAGCGTTTCAATTAAAAACCAAATCATTTTTATATATATAGATTACTCTATTCAATCTAACCTCACTTAGTGTACGATTTTCGTACATCTGCTATGCAAGTGTTGAATACTGGTTGGCAGCTGACGGACAGCGGGCGCTGTATACAGTAGTTGTATGTACAACAGCACAATTTTATAATTTAACATCATTAGGTATGTTAGTTTCTAGCACGAAATTATTATTTTTAATTTTAATTTTTATACTTTGGAATAAGCGGAAAACTCCAATTAGCTCATACAGCGATGGTAGATGTGATAGCTATTTCGAAGAAAAACCACTTTCTTCATCATCAGACATCTTCTCGGCAGCACACCAGGCTTTGAACCTACGCTCCAACCATCAGTAGTCGAATATTAGCGAAACGCTAATCACTGCGGCTACCGATGGTCCTGCTGAGCTGTTGGATTTTTCACTTATATATGCAACTAGCTGACCCGGCAAACTTCGTTCTGCCCAAAACAGATTTTTTTATTAATTTCATTTCAAAAATTGTTATTACACCGGTATTATTTTTAATAGAAAATTAACGATTTTTCACTACTTCATTGTGTATACAACTTCAAAAAATATATAATTTTAGTATTCAGTTTAAGGCTGCACGATACACAAAATTTTTAGTTTTCTATTACGCTCCGGGAATTAAATAGCGAGGACGGTTTTCCAACACGGGAACACGCCACATAGAGCTGACCATGTGAAAAGCATGGCATTTCTAGGTTTATGCCGCATACTTCGAACGACTGCCCTTGTGGCTTGTTAATTTACTTTTATGCGAAAAAATTGTTTTGATATCATTAATCTCCTGATCATTTTCAGGTCCCAACTTTAAACGCTTTTATAGATATTCAGCTTCAAAAATGAAGTTTGTATGGGAGGTGCCACGCCCCCTTTTTCGATAACCCCCACTTTTATGCGTGGGAATGATTTTGATATCATTTAGCTCTATAGCAATTTTCAGGATCCTGCCATTTATTATTTCTGATATATTCAGCTTCCAACGCTAAGTATGTGGGAGGTGCCACGCCTCCTTTTCGTATAACTCCTATTATTTTGCGTTAATACAGAATTGTTATCGTTTATCTCCACACCAATTTCCAAGTCCCTACCTTAAACAATTTTAGAGATATTCAGCATGAAAGATTAAGTTTGTATGGGAGGTGCCACGCCCTCTTTTCTGATAACCCCCACTTTTCTGCGTGAGAAGGGTTTTGATATCACCTACCTCTATAACAATTTTCAACTCCCTACATTGAACTCTTTTAGGGGTAATCAGCTTTAAAAATTAAGATTGTATGGGAGGTGCCACGCCCCCCTAATATTTTTTAATTTTTTCTTCGACTAAACCTTTGCGAGGTAACAAACAACAAACCCCCCTAAAGAAGTATTTGATTTGTTTTCAAGTTTTAGCGTTACAATTAAACACCAAATCATTTTTATATACATACTAGCTGACCGGGCAAACTTCGTTCTGCCCAAAACAGATTTTTTTATTAATTTCATTTCAAAAATTGATATTACACCGGTATTATTTTTAATAGACAATTAACGATTTTTCACTACTTCATTGTGTATACAACTTCAAAAATATATAATTTTAGTATTCAGTTTAAGGCTGCACGACACACAACATTTTTAGTTTTCTGTTCCGGATATTTATTTTCACTGAGTATTGGCTATTTTCACTATGTAAGTAAGAGGATTGATATAGTATACCTCCATAATGGTTTTCAGCCCCCTCCTCCAACCCTTTTAGATACATTCAACCTCAAAAGTTTAGTACGTATGGGAGGTGCAATGCCCCATTTTTCGATAAATCCTTTTTTTTTTTGGTGAACATGGTATTGATATCGTATATCTGCATAGTGATTTCTATGTACATGCCATGAACGCTTTTAAGGATATTTAGCCTTAAAAATTAAGAACGCATGGGAGGAGCCACGCCACCTTTTCCCAAAACTACTGTTTTTTCATAAGCACGCTATTGATATCGTCAATCTCCTGACCAATTTTCAGGTCCCAACCTTAAACGCTTTTATAGATATTCAGTTTGAAAAATTAAGTTTGTATGGGGGTGCCACGCCCCCTTTTCCGATAACCTACACTTTTATGCGCAAAAATTGTTTTGATATCATATATCTCTGTATCAATTTCCAGGTCGCTGACTTAGATCCTTTTAAAGATAGTCAGCTTAAAAAATTAAGTGTTGTTGGGATGTGCCACGCCCCCTTTTCGTATAACTCCTATTATTTTGCGTTAATATGGAATTGTTATCGTTTATCTCCACACCCATTTTCAAGCCCCTAGCGTAAACAATTTTAGAGATATTCAGCATGAAAAATTAAGTTTGTATGGGAGGTGCCACGCCCCTTTTTCCGATAACCCCCACTTTTATGCGTGGGAATGGTTTTGATATCATTTAGCTCTATACCAATTTTCCGCTCTCTACCTTGAACTGATTAGAGATAATCAGCTTTAAAAATTAAGGTTGTATGGGAAGTGCCACGCCCCCTTTTCTGATAACCCCCACTTTTCTGAGTGAGAAGGGTTTTGATATCATCTACCTCTATACCAATTTTCAGTTTCCTACCTTAAACTGTTTTAGAGATAATCAGCTTTAAAAATTAAGGTTGTATGGGAGGTGCCACGACCCTTTTCTGATAACCCCCAATTTTCTGAGTGAGAAAGGTTTTGATATCACCTACCTCTATACCAATTTTCACCTCCCTACCTTAAACTGTTTTAGAGATAATCAGCTTTAAAAATTAAGGTTGTATGGGAGGTGCCACGCTTCCTTTTCTGATAACCTCCACTTTTCTGAGTGAGAAGGGTTTTGATATCACCTACCTCTATACCAATTTTCAGATCCCTACCTTGAACTGTTTTAGAGATAATCAGCTTTAAAGATTAAGGTTGTATGGGAGGTGCCACGCCCCCTTTTCTGATAACCCCCAATTTTCTGAATGAGAAGGGTTTTGATATCACCTACCTCTATACCAATTTTCAGCTCCCTACCTTAAACTGTTTTAGAGATAATCAGCTTTAAAAATTAAGGTTGTATGGGAGGTGCCACGCCCCCTTTTCTAATAAACCCCACTTTTCTGAGTGAAAAGGGGTTTGATATCACCTACCTATATACCAATTTTCAGCTCCCTACCTTGAACTGTTTTAGAGATAATCAGCTTTAAAAATTAAGGTTGTATGGGAGGTGCCACGCCCCCTAACATTTTTTAATTTTTTCTTCGACTAAACCTTCGCGGGGTAACAACAAACAAACCCCCCTAAGGAAGTACATATTTGATTTGGTTCAGCCGTTTTCAAGTTTTAGCGTTACAATTTAATACCAAATCATTTTTATATATATAGACTAGCTGACCCGGCAAATTTCGTTATGACCAACATAGATTTTTTTTATTAATTTCATTTCAAAAATTGTTATTACACCTCAAAAGTTTAATACGTATGGGAGGTGCAATGCCCCATTTTTCGATAAATCTTTTTTTTTGGGTGAACATGGTATTGATATCGTATATCTGCATAGTGATTTCTATGTACATGCCATGAACGCATTTAGGGATATTTAGCCTTAAAAATTAAGAACGCATGGGAGGTGCCACGCCCCCTTTTCATAAGCATGCTATTGATATCATTAATCTCCTGATCATTTTCAGGTCCCAACCTTAAACGCTTTTATATATATTCAGCTTCAAAAATTAAGTTTATATGGGAGGTGCCACGCCCCCTTTTTCGATAACCCCCACTTTTATGCGTGGGAATGGTTTTGATATCATTTAGCTCTATAGCAATTTTCAGGGTCGTGCCATTTATTCTTTCTGATATATTCAGCTTCCAACGCTAAGTATGTATGGGAGGTGCCACGCCCCCTTTTCGTATAACTACTATTATTTTGCGTTTTTTTTTTTGGAATTGTTATCGTTTATCTCCACACCAATTTCCAAGTCCCTACCTCAAAAAATTTTAGAGATATTCAGCATGAAAAATTAAGTTTGTATGGGAGGTGCCACGCCCTCTTTTCTGATAACCCCCACTTTTCTGCGTGAGAAGGGTTTTGATATCACCTACCTCTATACCAATTTTCAACTCCCTACATTGTACTCTTTTAGAGATAATCAGCTTCAAAAATTAAGATTGTATGGGAGGTGCCACGCCCCCCTAATATTTTTTTATTTTTTCTTCGACTAAACCTTGGCGAGGTAACTACAAACAAACCCCCCTCAGGAAGTATTTGATTTGGTTAAGCCGTTTTCAAGTTTTAGCGTTACAATCAAACTCCAAATCATATTTATACTCAGCTGTACTAGTACACAGAGTATTATAGTTTTAATCACATAACGGTGGATTGTAACAGTCAAGGGCGTAGCCAGGATTTAAGCCAGGGGGGGGGGCAAGCACATAAAATATTTGAAGCAGTCAAACATCAATCTGTTTGCGACTAAAATCAAGTGTTGCTGTTCCGCTCTTAAATGTCAAAGTGCGGCTACAGCAACACTGCTAATATAAAAATGACAACAGCAACTGTCAAACAAACTGGGTTGCGCAAAGTCAAAAGGTAGGAAAAAAACTACTAAAATACTACTATGTATAAAACAGCTGATCGGGTTGTTGTGTGCAAAATTATTCAAGTCGCTCATTTGGTGAAACCCAAAAGTAAGTTAGCCCCAAATCTGGGCTAACTTAAGTCAAAACTTAGTTTTATACTTGTTGGGGTAAGTGGAAAAAAATTCAACAACTATTTACAGCGAAGGTTGAGTGTTTCACGAAAAACCATTTTCGATCATCAGCACTCTTTTCGGAAGTGGATGCACCGGGGATTGAACCCGAGTCCATTCCAACTTCAGCCGCAATGACCCAACGGATAAACACACTCGGCCATTGAGACTCTGTACAAGCTGTTGGATTTTCCCCACTTTTGCCTTTTTCATTTTCAACATTAACGTTAGTGTGTATATGCTTTTGCATATATTCTCCACAAACGTGCTGAATTTTTGTTGTAGGCAGTTCGCAATGAACATTGTTGTTGGTATTTATTTTATGTATATACCAAACAACGTTAACAATTTTACTTGAAAGAGTTTTTAGTGCTTAGCACGAAATTTTTATTTTTAATTCAATTTTTAATTGTTGGGGTAAGTGGAAAAAAATTCAACAACTATTTACAGCGAAGGTTGAGTGTATAGCTATTGCGACTAAAATCAAGTGTTGCTGTTCCGCTCTTAAATGTCAAAGTGCGGCTACAGCAACACTGCTAATATAAAAATGACAACAGCAACTGTCAAACAAACTGGGTTGCGCAAAGTCAAAAGGTAGGAAAAAAACTACTAAAATACTACTATGTATAAAACAGCTGATCGGGTTGTTGTGTGCAAAATTATTCAAGTCGCTCATTTGGTGAAACCCAAAAGTAAGTTAGCCCCAAATCTGGGCTAACTTAAGTCAAAACTTAGTTTTATACTTGTTGGGGTAAGTGGAAAAAAATTCAACAACTATTTACAGCGAAGGTTGAGTGTTTCACGAAAAACCATTTTCGATCATCAGCACTCTTTTCGGAAGTGGATGCACCGGGGATTGAACCCGAGTCCATTCCAACTTCAGCCGCAATGACCCAACGGATAAACACACTCGGCCATTGAGACTCTGTGCAAGCTGTTGGATTTTCCCCACTTTTGCCTTTTTCATTATCAACATTAACGTTAGTGTGTATATGCTTTTGCATATATTCTCCACAAACGTGCTGAATTTTTGTTGTAGGCAGTTCGCAATGAACATTGTTGTTGGTATTTATTTTATGTATATACCAAACAACGTTAACAATTTTACTTGAAAGAGTTTTTAGTGCTTAGCACGAAATTTTTATTTTTAATTCAATTTTTAATTGTTGGGGTAAGTGGAAAAAAATTCAACAACTATTTACAGCGAAGGTTGAGTGTATAGCTATTGCGACTAAAATCAAGTGTTGCTGTTCCGCTCTTAAATGTCAAAGTGCGGCTACAGCAACACTGCTAATATAAAAATGACAACAGCAACTGTCAAACAAACTGGGTTGCGCAAAGTCAAAAGGTAGGAAAAAAACTACTAAAATACTACTATGTATAAAACAGCTGATCGGGTTGTTGTGTGCAAAATTATTCAAGTCGCTCATTTGGTGAAACCCAAAAGTAAGTTAGCCCCAAATCTGGGCTAACTTAAGTCAAAACTTAGTTTTATACTTGTTGGGGTAAGTGGAAAAAAATTCAACAACTATTTACAGCGAAGGTTGAGTGTTTCACGAAAAACCATTTTCGATCATCAGCACTCTTTTCGGAAGTGGATGCACCGGGGATTGAACCCGAGTCCATTCCAACTTCAGCCGCAATGACCCAACGGATAAACACACTCGGCCATTGAGACTCTGTGCAAGCTGTTGGATTTTCCCCACTTTTGCCTTTTTCATTTTCAACATTAACGTTAGTGTGTATATGCTTTTGCATATATTCTCCACAAACGTGCTGAATTTTTGTTGTAGGCAGTTCGCAATGAACATTGTTGTTGGTATTTATTTTATGTATATACCAAACAACGTTAACAATTTTACTTGAAAGAGTTTTTAGTGCTTAGCACGAAATTTTTATTTTTAATTCAATTTTTAATTGTTGGGGTAAGTGGAAAAAAATTCAACAACTATTTACAGCGAAGGTTGAGTGTATAGCTATTTCACGAAAAACCATTTTCGATCATCAGCACTCTTTTCGGAAGTGGATGCACCGGGGATTGAACCCGGAATGGACTCTTTCTAGTTTTATACTGTTTTCAGACAGAAAATTTATGTAGTACATTACATTTATAATTTAACAATAAATTCTTGTGTTTCACACACACTCAATTAACAAGGAGATGTCACCTTTCATTAAATAATTTGTTATTATTGACAAGAATTTTTTAATAAATAATCCCAGTAAACATTCGGAGTCATAGGTAAAAAAATCAAAAAGGAATCCTAAACTGGAGCATTCACACTCATTATGAGCTCATTTGGAGTCCGAAATGTACGTATTTCTGTTCTTAAGGTGGTCCCCTGATATGAGCCTAATTTCATACATTTTATGAGCCTGAATATGTAGTAAAACCAAAAAAAAAATTTTGTTTTTGCATTTTCCTTCCCCTGACCCAATTCTCTTCATCCTCTCTCTCCATTCACCCCAGCTTATTCACCTCTTCTCTCATTGGTTGCGTTCAGAAGTCGGAACTGTTGAGCAAAACTGTTGTGTAGATATCACTGAGCGGAAAGGGATATAATTTCCTCCTTCTGAACGAGCTGATACAGAAAATAATCAAACTATTATTATAATTACCTATCCACAACATAATCGGCAATAATTTCGCTGCTTTGAAACATTTTTATTACATTCAAAAATTTATAAATATAGGTATTTATATATTTATACATATGTCAAAGTGACCGCTGTGGTGCAGTGGGTAGAGTGCTCGCCTGCTATGCCAGAGGTCTTGGGTTCAAACCACAGTCCCTGCAAACACCAAACAAATTTTTCTAATTAGTGAAAATCCAATTATTGGGTTTTTTAAGAGCAGCGGTCACCTCTCGGCAGTGGGCGGCATACTCTCCGAGTGTTATTTCTGTCATGAAAAAGCTTCTCACAAAAAATGCATTCGCCGTTCGGAGCCGGCATAAAACTGTAGGTCCACCCAATTAGTCGGAAAAACAGAAGGAGCACACCTCGAATTGGGAGAGAAGCTCGGCCTCGTCAGAGTTATAATAGCGCCATTGTATTATATTATTATTACATATGTCAAAATCGTAAGCACAACATGTTGTCCGAAGTGAGCATAAAAAATGTATGATGAAAAAAAGTGTCCAAACTCACGTGTTAATCGGAAATACTCAACTTTGCGTTCAGAAGATAAAAACACAACTGTTGCGCAACCGTTGGGATTCTGAACACAACCATTGTGGGACCTTCATTGCTTGCTTTATAGTGTTGTCTATTTGTATTTTCCTCCGGATGAACTTTAGTGATCCGTGTATAACTACTTCCCATTTTTCGAATTACAATTATCATTAAAAAAAAACAAGAAAAAAAATTATAAAAAAATTTTTCCTAAGCTCATACATATTTCACACATGTTTGTGATTCATATCCGACTCCAAATTATGAGTGCTCTGAGAATGTTTGTTGGGATAATAAATTCATGCCAAAACGAATTGAGGGTTGACACTGAAAACTTCAAAATTAATAAAAACTAACTTACCTCCCAGAGTTGTATTGGATTTTTATTCGATTAAAAATTCAATTAATTAGTAATGGATCCATTAATAATTAAACTTCTGTATGGAAAATCGAGCTTCATTATCAACTTAGTGAAGAAAATGTGGATAATTACTCCATTAACCGCCTGTGTGAAATCAGTATTAGCTTTAGTCACGCTGGTGAAACCGGGCCTTAGATTCTGCTTATCAATGCTAATGCTAAAATATTTAGTGAACTGTAGACACGAATTGAAACAAATCTCAGTGTTTTATTTTGACATGTAAATTTCTGTACTATTCTCTGATGCCATTATAATATTAAGTAGAAGCCAGGGGGGCAGCTGCCCCTGCCCCTACCTGCCTGCGCCCTTGTGTAACAGAATGAAATAATCGAGATAGATATAGACTTATATATATCAAAATGATCAGGGTGAAAAGAGAAATCGATTGAGCCATGTCCGTCCGTCCGTCTTTCCGTCCGTCCGCCCGTCTGTAAACACTCTAACTCGCGCAAAAATTGAGATATTTTGATGAAATTTGAAATGCAAGTTGGTATCGACACTGGGAAATGAAAATGGGCGAAATCGGATCATAACCACGTCCACTTTTCCTATATAGAAAAAAACGGAAATTTGCTATCTCAGTCACTACTATAGCTAGAGTGATGAAATTTTACCCACGTGTTGGGCTCAGGCCCCTAGGAAGAAATTTTATGAAATTTTGGAAAATGGGCGGGGCCACGCCCACTTATTAGGGGCCAAACTTTGAAAGTATTCTATGTCATAACTCAGAAACCGTTGAAGATATATCGATGAAATTTGGTACGCGTGATATACTTTCTTAGGCAAATGTTTGGACGAAAAATTGCCAAAATCGGTTGACGACCACGCCCACTTTTATATATCGGTATTATAAAGTGGCCTAATAAAAACATTTTAAGTGATATCTCTGCCAAATATAAAGATATATCATTGAAATTTTATGTCAGGAGTCTACCTGCGGATATAAAACGAAAAACACAAAAATTTTGGAAAATGGGCGTGGCACCGTCTCTTTTTAAAAGCAGGAATATACGAGATTTCTGAGCCCATAACTCGACTAATGATTTGTATATAATGATGAAACTTGGTGTGTACACTTTTATTACTTGTGGTGATACATGTTGAAAATTTTAGCGAAATCGATTGACGACCACGCCCACTTTTATATATCGGTATTATAAAGTGGCCTAATAAAAACATTTTAAGCGATATCTTTGTCAAATATAAAGATTATTCATTGAAATTTTATGGCATATAGACCGGAAACATAAAATAGAAAAATTTTGGAAAATGGGCGTGGCACCGCCTCTTTTTAGACAAAGGCATATACGAGATTTCTTAGCCTATAACTCGACAAATAATTGAGATATTATGACGAAATTTGGTTATACACTTTTATAACTTGTGTTAATAGACACGCAAAAATTTATTGAAATCGGTTTATGACCACGCCTACTTTTTTAACAAAGATATTTCTGGAACACCCTTTGGGAATTTGTTACGTGACATCTTTGTAACTAGAAGTCATAAAGGAATGAAATTTGGCACAAAGAATAATATTAGTTGGATGACTGATAAAAATGTTGAAAATGGGAGTGGCTACGCCCACTTTATGCAGCTCTCGCTTTATATAAAGTACACCGTGTTTACATCAAACTTAAACAAACAATGAAAGCATACAGCTGAGTATTTAATGTTCGATTCCACTCGAACTTAGGCTTCCTTACTTGTTATATATATACCCAGCCAGCAAAATCATCGTAAAAGAGCTCGTAAACTGATGTTTTCTCGAAGAAAACTCTAATAAAATATCGTTTATGAAATCAGTTTACGGTTCGCCTACGAATACTGTTTCGCTTTAAAATGTTCAGTGCCTACGAGTGTCGTAAATGTATAGAAAAAGCACTCGTACATGAATCTTTTTACGTCCGTTTTTTTATCGTAAATGTATAAATTTTACAAACATACGTACATATTACTTTTAAAATATTGACTTTGAAATTTTTTGTTTTCTTTTTTTTTTTTTGACATGATAGAAAAAAGTTTCTTTTGTTATTGTTTTCTGGTTCGAGAAAAGCTCATAAATCGCAATGTTCGTAAAATGTACGGTACCTTGCTGGCTGGGTAGATACATATAGATATGTATGTATGTACATATGTATATTACGCTAAACGATTTTTTGTACGCACCATAATTTTTACACCGTTATACCGATTTTCAAATGTGGGGTGTCAAATGAAAGGGCTTGACCTGTAGATGCGCAGGAAGATTTAATATTTCTGAAAAAGGTTGCCACCTGTTTAAAAATTTATCAGATTAAATGCGATTTTTGTAAATATAGCGACCCACGCGCCACCTATCGGAAGTTTTTTTTAGGAAAATATTTCTTTTCAAGGTAGTAATACATGTTCCGAATTTCAGCCAAATCGGACCATAAATGCGATTTTTGTAAATATAGCGACCCACGCGCCACCTATCGGAAGTTTTTTTTAGGAAAATATTTCTTTTCAAGGTAGTAATACATGTTCCGAATTTCAGCCAAATCGGACCATAAATGCGATTTTTGTAAATATAGCGACCCACGCGCCACCTATCGGAAGTTTTTTTTAGGAAAATATTTCTTTTCAAGGTAGTAATACATGTTCCGAATTTCAGCCAAATCGGACAATACATGCGATTTTTGTAAATATAGCGACCCACGCGCCACCTATCGGAAGTTTTTTTTAGGAAAATATTTCTTTTCAAGGTAGTAATACATGTTCCGAATTTCAGCCAAATCGGACCATAAATGCGATTTTTGTAAATATAGCGACCCACGCGCCACCTAGCGGAATTTTTTTTTAAGAAAATATTTCTTTTCAAAGTAGTAATACATGTTCCGAATTTCAGCCAAATCGGACCATAAATGCGATTTTTGTAAATATAGCGACCCACGCGCCACCTAGCGGAATTTTGTTTTAAAGAGAATATTTCTTTTCAAGGTAGTAATACATGTTCCGAATTTCAGCCAAATCGGACCATAAATGCGATTTTTGTAAATATAGCGACCCACGCGCCACCTATCGGAAGTTTTTTTTAGGAAAATATTTCTTTTCAAGGTAGTAATACATGTTCCGAATTTCAGCCAAATCGGACCATAAATGCGATTTTTGTAAATATAGCGACCCACGCGCCACCTATCGGAAGTTTTTTTTAGGAAAATATTTCTTTTCAAGGTAGTAATACATGTTCCGAATTTCAGCCAAATCGGACCATAAATGCGATTTTTGTAAATATAGCGACCCACGCGCCACCTATCGGAAGTTTTTTTTAGGAAAATATTTCTTTTCAAGGTAGTAATACATGTTCCGAATTTCAGCCAAATCGGACCATAAATGCGATTTTTGTAAATATAGCGACCCACGCGCCACCTATCGGAAGTTTTTTTTAGGAAAATATTTCTTTTCAAGGTAGTAATACATGTTCCGAATTTCAGCCAAATCGGACCATAAATGCGATTTTTGTAAATATAGCGACCCACGCGCCACCTATCGGAAGTTTTTTTTAGGAAAATATTTCTTTTCAAGGTAGTAATACATGTTCCGAATTTCAGCCAAATCGGACCATAAATGCGATTTTTGTAAATATAGCGACCCACGCGCCACCTAGCGGAATTTTTTTTTAAGAAAATATTTCTTTTCAAGGTAGTAATACATGTTCCGAATTTCAGCCAAATCGGACCATAAATGCGATTTTTGTAAATATAGCGACCCACGCGCCACCTATCGGAAGTTTTTTTTGGGAAAATATTTCTTTTCAAGGTAGTAATACATGTTCCGAATTTCAGCCAAATCGGACCATAAATGCGATTTTTGTAAATATAGCGACCCACGCGCCACCTAGCGGAATTTTTTTTTAAGAAAATATTTCTTTTCAAGGTAGTAATACATGTTCCGAATTTCAGCCAAATCGGACCATAAATGCGATTTTTGTAAATATAGCGACCCACGCGCCACCTATCGGAAGTTTTTTTTGGGAAAATATTTCTTTTCAAGGTAGTAATACATGTTCCGAATTTCAGCCAAATCGGACCATAAATGCTATTTTTGTAAATATAGCGACCCACGCGCCACCTATCGGAAGTTTTTTTTAGGAAAATATTTCTTTTCAAGGTAGTAATACATGTTCCGAATTTCAGCCAAATCGGACCATAAATGCGATTTTTGTAAATATAGCGACCCACGCGCCACCTATCGGAATTTTTTTTTCATAATATTGCATTGTCATCGGGGTTATACATGCGTACAAAATTTCAGATTAATCGGTTGACAGGAAGAGGGTGAAATTTGAATTACTAAATTTGACCCAAGAATAAAACAAACGGGGTGAGCTAAATAAAACCGTTTAATAAAAAATGTCAAATGTGGCAATGGTCTCCCACCCTCAAATTGTCGCACAAACAAACGCGGCCAAAAATTGTAATAACTGAGCTAGAAACTTGAAACTAGAACTTGGAACTTAAGCTTTCTTGATTGAAAGTAAGAAACTGTGAAAATTTGAACAAAATCGCCCCACAAATACACCCCCTCCCATATAACGGTATTTTTGAAATTTCAATATTTTGCTAACTATTATATCTAAAGCGGTCAATTTTAATTAGTGCATACATTTTTGAAATATAAATCAAATACAGTAATCATTTCATTTAAAAAAATGTTTATACCACAAATGAAACTATACTTTTCTAAAGGATTTGAGTGTGTTGAATCTGAATCTGAAGTCAGAATTTTAAAATTGGTTCTAGTTTCTGAGATATTCATGTTCAAATAGGCAAAAGAACGTGTTTTTGGCTATATTTCCTGCTTAATATCTTTATATCATATTTTTTGTTCAAAACGAAGTATACCTTTAGAAAGCACTGCCCATACCCTTGGATATATCGTTTAAGTTTTCCAGATATCTTTATTAGAATTGGCAATACTCGTATTGATATTTAAGTTTCATTAATTTGGCAAATTTTCCCCATACAAATAACTAAATACTTTTGGGCACTTTGTATGAGAAAAATGTATGAAAACTTAAAAAAACTCCCTCCATAAAAAAGTTCATAAAACAAAAAAGCGCAAATGGATTTTTAAGATTTATTCACCTATAAAGCACATTCACCAGCACTAAATATTAAAAGATTGGGGAGGTCATATTTTTAATTTTTTTTTATTTCATGTTAAAGTTTTCCAATTTTTACACAATTTTTTTCGGTTTGAAAAGGAAAAAGCTGCAAAAAAATAATATTAACGCTGATAAAAATTATTTCATAATTTGAAAATATGAACTATTGTCTACAACATACTGAAGAAATATTCGATTACTCGCCTAAAAATAAGATTTTTGATAATGTCAAAAGTAGCCTAATTATTGTTTTAATAGTTTTATATGAATAATAATACCTATAAAAAAAATAATTATTTTCATGAGTTTCTATTACGTTCGCATTGTGCGAAAGTGGTCATGAGTTATTGCAGCATTTATTTAATCTTGAATTACCGGCTGGTCGAACATGTGCAAGCAAATTTCATAAGCCCATTAAAGTAAGAAGTTAGCTAGGAAAAAAATAAGCAATTTTATACCTTTCATGAACATGAAATGGTATTATAACATTGAGCCAAAACAGGTTGGTCGAAAGTTCCAGAAGGAGAAAAATTAGACCCACTAAAATATATACCGATATTATCAGAATCATGAGCTAGTTCCTCAATTGTTAAGATACGCTGATTGTTTGTCGGAATCGGCCAAATTGGACCATTATAACATATAGCTCTCCTACAACCAACCATACATTTTGGGGTAAAACTTCTCCACTTTAATTGCTCAGATCATTACAATATTTTTTTTAAATATTTCAGGGTTCAGAAAATATTTGAAATATAATTTGTTTTCACAAATTATTCTTTGCCGAAAATGTTTGTTTTGAATTTTATCTATCTTATCATTTGAAAAATATTATACATTTTCGAATTATTTGAACACCTCGAATACAACTTTTGGGAAAGATTTTAGTTTCAAATATTTGAAATTCATTTGTTTTTCGTTTCATTCGCAATACGAGCATATTCAAAAACAAAAGTTCTTTTTCATTCCAAGAATATTGTTTTGAATATAGATAGTACATATTGTGCTTATAACATTTCTTTGTTTTTGTGAATTTGCGAAAATTAGTGTTCAAAATGGGTAGGGTCTCAAGTATCGACAAAACAAAATATGTATGTTGAATATAATAAAGAACTAAATTTGTCGAAGTGTCTTCGTTGCCAAAAACCTTTAAAGGGGAATTCGCTAGGAAACATAAAACGGTATTACGCTGCAGTTCATAAGGTGAATTTTGGCATTGAGTTTGCAGAATTTGCCTAAAGTTCCTTTAAAACTAAGCAAGCACATTCATTTGAGACAGCCGTCCTTGTTGGTGGGCAGATTATGCTAACTTTAGGCGAATTTTTTGGAGCTTATCTCCTACCCTATTTTACTTCTCTAACCAAAAGCTGATCAAAAGTAGGTTATCGCATTTTAAAAATGAGTTTTCTCGTGGCACGAATTAAGAAAAAAATATAGGATTGTAACCGCTTAGTGTATATATAAGCGCATTTGTATAAACACAGGTCAACAATAACACTGCTCTACAGCCAAAAAATACTGTAAACGTGACCATTCTATCTATCTGTAAAATCGGTCGCCGATTCCGAAATCGGGTTCATTATACTCAGCTGTACTAGTACACAGAGTATTATAGTTTTAATCACATAATGGTGGATTGTAACAGAATGAAATAATCGAGATAGATATAGACTTATATATATCAAAATGATCAGGGTGAAAAGAGAAATCGATTGCGCCATGTCCGTCCGTCCGTCTGTCCGTCCGACTGTAAACACTCTAACTCGCGCAAAAATTGAGATATTTTGATCAAATTTGAAATGCAAGTTGGTACAGAGACTGGGACGGTTGGTATTGAAAATGGGCGAAATCGGACCATGACCACGCCCACTTTTTACCAAGGATATTTCTGGAACACCCTATGGGAATTTGTAACGTGACATCTTTGTAACTAGAAGTCAAAAAGGAATGAAATTTTGCACAAAGAATTATATTCATATGCTTAGTTGGATGACTGATAAAAATGTTGAAAATGGGCGTGGCTACGCCCACTTTATGCGGCACTCGCTTTATATAAAATACGCCGTGTTTTCATCAAACGCAAACAAACAATGAACGCATACAGCTGAGTATCTAATGTTTGATTCCACTCGAACTTAGGCTTCCTTACTTGTTTTTAATTCTATCGGAAGGTTTTTGAGATATTGGTAATTTACCGTTATTTGGCCAATGGCTCCACTTAATCCTTTATATCTCTTTAAAGCAGTCAGCTATCTTCCTCTCTAACTCTTATAGTTTCTGAAATATTGACGATTCAATTTGAATTATTTCGATTTTTTGCGAATTTTTGAAGAAAAAATTGACATTGAATTGTCAGGCAATTTCTTTAAAACCAATGTTTTCACCTCCGGTTTTACTCTGCGTGAAGCTCCATTCCATTACTAAAAAAATAAGCTATCAACGAAGAAAATCCATGGTAAAATGGAAAAGTTACAGGCGATCAAGTAAATACAGCCAAGTCGCGCAAAGCCTCAATATTTCAGAAATTATAAGAGTTAGAGAAAAATGTTATAGGAGCCATGAAAAGGAAATTTAATTTTCTTTTGTTTGGTGTCACCCCGATTGGAGCGATTGGCCAAATAACGGTAAATTGCCGATATCTCAAAAACCTTCCCATAGAATTAAAAATGAACCGGATTTTCGGAATCAGCGACCGATTTTACATATAGATAGGATAGTCACGTTCAAAGTACAGACAACAAATTTCATTTTGCGATCAAGTGTAATTGATTGCGAATGTTTGATTTGGAAAACGATTAAAAAAATGTATTCTTCTACTATACTCAACTAAAGAAAAAAAATATTTAAAAACTTAAAATTTGTTTCCCGAATGTTTACAAATTTCAATTATTCGTAGCCATGAAAAGAATTTTTCGGTTTAAATGCTTTTCAAAGTGAAAAGAATTATTTGTTTTCAAATTTTTTCGCAGCCAGTATAAACAAATGAAATTCATGAATTTTAAATATTTGAAAACGAATTTTTCTGAAGCCTGAAATATTTACATAAACAACCCACAGAATTGGAGGTACCTATAAATTAAAAAAATCGGACTATTTAATGTTTCATTTCTCTCTTACTTGTTTTATGTTTCTTTATAACTTTTTTTAACCACACATATACATAAATGCTGTGGTGCAGTGGGTAGAGTGCTCGCCTGCTATGCCAGAGGTCTCGGGTTCAAACCACGGTCCGAGCAAAACACCAAAACAATTTTTCTAATTAGTAAAAATCCAATTATTGGGTTTTTTTAAGAGCAGCGGTCACCTCTCGGCAGTGGGCGGCATACCCTCCGAGAGTATTTCTGCCATGAAAAAGCTTCTCACAAAAAATGCATTCGCCGTTCGGAGCCGGCATAAAACTGTAGGTCCACCCAATTAGTAGGAAAAACAAAAAGGAGCACACCTCGAATTGGGAGAGAAGCTCGGCCATAAAACTCGTCAGAGTTATAATAGCGCCATTGTATTATATTATATTATATACATAAATATATGCAAATGAATTTAAAAATACAAACCGTTATAAAGTAAAATAAATTTTAAAATACTTGTTTATTGGAAATCTCTTGATAACACTACCCGACAAAAAAATATCCTCGATATTTGATTCGTATGTATTCCTGCTGATTCCAAATACATATGTAATCAAATGGTTCAAAAGTAGAACAGTTTTCGAGATATTTTGAAATTTCAGTTTTCGAGCTAAGAAGAAAAGGAAGTTTACTAATCTGTAAATATCTCCGTCATTACCGTCTTGAGTTTTATGTTATTTCATTTCATTTTGAGAGTATGAAATACCCTTTCCACTTCCACATAAAATCGAGGTTAAAGTGACGGAATTATGGCGGACAAAAGATTTGTTTTTATGCAAAAAATAAGTTAAATACAAGATGTATAAAATGTCGAGGATATCAAAATTTTTGAAATGTTGTCGGGTAGTGCAATTTGAAATTTGTACGGGGAATTTTGGGCAATTATGGGTAATTTGAATATTTTTTTGGGTAATCTCAAGAATTTAAAACGGCAATACTGCATTGCATTGTAAATAAGAAAAGAAGTTTCTGAAGTCGCCTATGCGCCTAACTTTCTATATCCCTGCAAAAATCATTGGATTATATGCTCCATTTGTAGTAGGTTGGAGTAGTTTCAAAGTGACCACTAACATAGCACAAACGACCGAATCATGTATCTGCATCGGTTCGTAGTTAGCCGAACATAACAAAAACCAAATGTTTATCGGGACGACGACGATATGTCTATACATAACTACATACATACATACATACATACATACATACATATGTTTGAATGTATACACGTCATTTGTCTTTGTCTCGATAAACATTTGGTTTTTGTTGTTATTTTCGGCTAACTGTTAGTTACTCCATCAATTAATGCAATGTAGGTACTCCATGGATTAATTTGATTGTTATGCGGGACTGGAGTATATACTCCATTGCAATGACATGCAATGTTAAATGGACCATATTTTTTGTATGAAATGTGGCAAGTTATGGAGTAATCGGTTGGTCCATAGCGAACCCTCTATGGATTAGCGAATGGTGTACTCGGAATTTTTGCAGGGATATGCCTTGTGTGAGAGCGAACAGCTGTGCGTGGAGTGGTATGGTGAAGACCATCATTGCCGCTGGGGACACTAAAGTGGCAATTTGAACCTTTCTAAGAGCCAGGCCACCGGTACCCAACTTTTTGAAAGTATGCAATATTTGAACCTTTTTAAAAATTCGGACCACTTTTGGTCCTTTTTTACTTTCAAAACTATAATGTAATAAATATTTCTTAGTTTTTTTCTTAAATATAAAAAAAAGTCTCTTTGTTATCTTTTCATTTTTCATTGGCAACTCTCCGCTGCGAAGGAAAATCCCGAAAGAATTATTTAGGAGTATAAATTTTTAGAATGCAAGACAATTGTTTGAACAAACCGAAATAGAAGAGTTTTGGCACAGCGTGGGAATATGAAAAACAATTTAAATGAGAACTTGTTGTGAATTTGTTGCAAATATATTAACGCTGCCACATATCAGTTCATCAGCAGAAATATTATTTTCAAAACTTTAACTATTTAAGACCAATGATACAAACCGCTTGCGAAATTGATACGTGCAGTTCAATGATCTCAGCGCTCAATTTAACTAATAGAAATGATTTAGATTTTTGGATACCGGGAGAAAACTTTGTTTTCAAATATCTGAGAACTAAATTTGAAATCCATTAAATTATAACTTATTTATATTATATATGTATATGTACACTTGAATTAAATATACATATGTTTGCCCTAGTTTTACTTGGTTTTAGTAAAACACTGTTCCTTAACCTGTGAATTGCTTTAAGTATTAAATAAACCACAAAAATATATAAAAATGAGTTTCTAGGTGACACTTTTTTTTTTCCTTTTTGGGCCACTTTTTGAAATTTTTTAGCGGCAACACTGGTGGAGACTTTTGTTTTTTTTTTTGTGTTCATATGAAAAATATAACGTGATAATAATATTTATAATTATGCTAGTGTTATAATATTGAATATCTGAACCAATATTTTATTTTAATAACAGTCCAACAAATTTAAAAAGATTTTACTTAACACGAACAAACGCTAGCAATTATGAAAGAGGATGTTTCCCAGACCAACTTTGGCGAACACAGTACTAGCCCAGATGGACTGAGTTTTTTTTTTTTTTGAGGGGGTTAAAGTTTTATGGTTTTATCTGGAGGTGCAATTACTTTATGTATTAAAAATATCTTATAAAAGATGACCTCAAATGAAGTTTTTGAGCTCGGACTTCTTTTACAGATTTTAATGAGCAATTTTTTTTTCGGAAGCCTTTAACCCTATAACCCCCACGAAAATTGCTGTTTTTGACCCTTTTTGGAAACACATAGCGAGAATATCAATTAAAACATGCAGATGGAGGGTTAAAGTGTTCTAGAAGATTATTCGGCATAAAATTTCACCATGGGTCCCCTCAGACAAAATCTTTGAACAAATAACGCCAAAAGACCACAGTATATAATAATCACAAATTACGCCATGAAATATGCTACAACTTTTATATGTACATACATTAGCTGCATTCTTTTTCTTTAGATCCTCCCTCCGTCGGCGGAATATCAGAATAGGGTGTTGTAGGGTAAGGAAATTGAAAAAAAATATTCATTTTTGCAAAAACTGAATGGGGCTACTCCAAAAACCGCGCGATTTTCAAGATTTTCAAGGCAAGCTTAGATTCTTGTATGAAAAAAGCAAAATATAACATTTTGTTTATTTTTTTTCTCACGAATATTAAACTCCATGCCCTATATTCACCATTTTCATAGAGCACAGGGCACATGTTGATAATGCTGCCATGTAACGCTATAAGTATACATATCTGAGACCAGAATTATATAAAATACAACTTTTCTTTGCTATAGGGAATATTCTGTCTTTATTTTATCCCAAATATCTCGGGATAAAATTCTAACAATCCCGGGGTTTTCGGGGTGTCAAAAAGGGCGGGATCCCGGGATCCACTTGTCACGTTGTATATCTCTTGAACTATTTGTGTTAGAGCATTGAAATATAGGAAATAAGTACATATCTATATATATACTAAATGTGTAAAAATTGTCGATATCGGACAAGGTGGATTGGTACCACCGAAAAAAAATTACCAAATTACCAAAATCGGTTTAAGAGAAAAAAAATTGCCAATTTTGGTTAAAAATAACCAAAGTGGCAATGCTGGAAGCAATACACACACATATATTTCCCCATTTATTTTATTTTTGGATTTTTGAATGCTTCCTGTCAAAAATCATTATTCGCCTTTGGCTTGATAAAAAAAAAAAAGCTACACAGATCAGCGGTTTAGTAACGTCACCTGTAATGAATTCGCCTTGATATCTAGTTTTCTTCTTGTCTCACTCGCTGCCGGGCGGCACTTGTCATTTCATTTCATACTTGTCTTAGTCCGGGAGCCAGCTGGCATTTTGAGTGACACATTTTAAGAGAGCTAAGATTTTCAGGTAATGTTGCCCTCGTGTTGCTAATAAACGAGGTGAACGTCAGCTGCCATGGTAGCGGTGGGTGTGGCCGCGGCAGCCACCCAAAACCGCAAAATTTCGAGAAAAAAAAACTCATATTAAGAGCACTGAGACTTTGTGTGTACTTTGTTTTTGATGCAAGGAAACAGAAAAAACTAATCAGCTGACTTTGGGGTGGGGGGAAGTACGTCAGCTGCGCCCCCCAACATGTCAAAAATAGGCGAATTCTGAAGTCATATTAAGAGAGCTGAAATTTGAGGAGGTGATAGTAGACGGTACCAGTTTAACAAAAAAAAACGTCAGCTGCAGTTTCCGTGGTGGAAAAGTGCTCAGCTGGCGACCTAAAGATACGGCGCATCGTTATGGGCGCGGGCGCGATGCATGCTTTCACTGCATCTGCTGAGCACTTTTCCGCTGCGAAAACTTCAGCTGGCAATTTTTTTCGTTTAAATCTTACTGATAACTTTTAGTTTACGAAGTTTTAGCTTTCTTAATATCGAATAACTATGTATTTTTATTAATCAAATAGTGCGTACCTATGTGCGCGCGCGCTACGCCTATATCACGGAAGCGGCTACTTCGCTCTCGTGCTTAATTGTGTTATAGACCACTAAATTATTATTTAATTCAATATTTAAGCATTTATGTAAAAAAATACAATAATGTTATTCCAAATATTCCTTATAATCGCCCTCAAATTCTGGCTCGCTTTCGTGGTCGCTGGAGTCCATGTCGATCGTCGGAATCCGAGCCATGCGTTCGGCCTCATCTGTAGGAAAACATAATAAATAATATATTATAATATATAAGTATGCATAAAAGTAGCATAACATAATAATAAAACGATGCAACTATTGTGACGTGGTGTAATACTTTTTCTTCCTTGATTGTAACATCGCCGGCAGAAGGGGGTAGCTGTTCGCCACCGAACCATTTAAATACATAATCAGCAAGAATACAATAATACTTTTCTAAAGCGAAATTTTACGCTGAATATTATCTCCATTTTTTGTGGCAGACCCAAATTCTGAGATATCAGTTAAAATGTAGAAAAAACCACATAAGTATGCTATACTTTGCTCACATAAGCCTCATCAAAAAAATTTATTAGATGTGAGTAATTACTTTTGAATACTCTTTTGTGATTTTCTGGATTTGTTACACGTATGATTGTCCAAAAATAATCTCCCATCATATCCTCACCCAGAAAAAAAATCGTGTGAAATCAACCAAAAATCAACAAATTTTGTGGTTAATTTTTTTCAACACGATGCTCAATGTATGTGTTAGTTAACACTAAAATCTTTAAAAAATTTACATGATCTAATGTTGATTTAACATGATTTTTTAGTTAAATTAACACGAGATGGCCGTGTTAAATTAACAATAACATCTTTTTGACTTTATCTTAAATTTATTGTTAAATTAACCAGATGTTGATTGATTTTATAAATTAAAAAGTATATTTTTATTAAATTAAATAATATTTATGTATATGTATGACATTCGCTAAGCTAGTTATAAATGTACACTTATTGTTAAGGAAGCGGCATCTCAAGATGCTCTTAGACTGCGAGAGTTGGGAATCCGAAGTTTTCGCTATACAGAAAGCCTGCAAGGCTCTACTGGAAACGGAAAGTGCCGGTGTCGGAAACAGGATAGCATTTTACTGCGATAGTAAGGCGGCTCTGAGGGCCGCTTCTCCTTGTTAGTAATGGGTAAAAATTAGAGGCTTGTGGCAAACATTGAATGATCATTGTTTAAAATACCCTATTAGGAGGAAAAAGAAAATATTTTAGGTCAAACACTTTTAGAAAACAAAAATGCAATCCTCTTTTAACTCACATGTAAACCGAAAATATTAGCTCATTAACTCAAAACCGCAAAACTTTATTTTTATTTAAAAAAAAATTAAATAAATAATATTCCTCTTGCACGAACAGAAGAACTTCAAAGCTTGGAAAACAAAATTGTCTTTGTTTCAAAATTGTTTTGACATTCTTTTTTTAACACTTTTTGGAGATTGTATTTATACTATCGTCATGTTAAATAAAACAGATTCCGAATGACATTTAGGAATAAAATTTTATATTTGAATCATCTTGTATATTTTAAAATTGCTTCATGTTTTATCAACAATAAAATTTGGTTGAATTTACCAAAATTTCTGATGACGTTTATAAATTAAAAGTCATGTTTCACACATCGTGTAATTTGAAAAAAATTGTTGCTGTTCTACGTGTAAAGATCGGTCGTGTTAATTTTACACGAATCGTGTTGATGTCTGAGTGCTCCTACGAAGATCTTTGATATCGCCTTTCAAAAACTATTAAGTCCTGATGAAATTTCTCACCATATTCATCACTTTCAGCACCTAAATTTGTAGGGAAATTATCAAGATGTGAATGCAAGCAATTAATTTTAGGCGGCATATTAAATTTGTTTGCTCCATAATTTTGCAATAAAGTAACTTTTTGTTACCTAGATGTCCATAAGCAGTTTGTTTAAAACTAATTTTTTCTCACCTATACAGCTTTTATGATTTTAGGACAATCGAATCTGAAATTTCTTTATAAAAATTCGATTTTTTTGCTATTGTAAGCAAACTACTTGACCAATTTTGAGTATGAAGGCAAAAAATATTTGTTGGAACTGCCTTTACCAGCTCCCTTGGATGTGAATGGCTAATACTTTTTTTTTTGATGAGGCTTATGTGAGCAAAGTCTTGCATACTTATATGGCTTTTTCTACATTTTAACTGATATCTCAGAATCTGGGTCTGCCACAAAAAATGGAGATAATATTCAGCGTAAAATTTCGCTTTAGAAAAGTATTATTGTATTCTTGCTGATTATGTATTTAAATGGTTCGGTGGCGAACAGCTACCCCCTTCTGCCGGCGATGTTACAATCAAGGAAGAAAAAGTATTACACCAGGTCACAATAGTTGCATCGTTTTATTATTATGTTATGCTATTTTTATGCATAATTATATATTATAATATATTATTTATTATGTTTTCCTACAGATGAGGACGAACGCATGGCTCGGATTCCGACGATCGACATGGACTCCAGCGACCACGAAAGCGAGCCAGGATTTGAGGGCGATTATAAGGAATATTTGGAATAACATTATTGTATTTTTTTACATAAATGCTTAAATATTGAATTAAATAATAATTTAGTGGTCTATAACACAATTAAGCACGAGAGCGAAGTAGCCGCTTCCGTGATATAGGCGTAGCGCGCGCGCATATAGGTACGCACTATTTGATTAATAAAAATACATAGTTATTCGATATTAAGAAAGCTAAAACTTCGTAAACTAAAAGTTATCAGTAAGATTTAAACGAAAAAAATTGCCAGCTGAAGTTTTCGCAGCGGAAAAGTGCTCAGCAGATGCAGTGAAAGCATGCATCGCGCCCGCGCCCATAACGATGCGCCGTATCTTTAGGTCGCCAGCTGAGCACTTTTCCACCACGGAAACTGCAGCTGACGTTTTTTTTTGTTAAACTGGTACCGTCTACTATCACCTCCTCAAATTTCAGCTCTCTTAATATGACTTCAGAATTCGCCTATTTTTGACATGTTGGTGGGCGCAGCTGACGTACTTCCCCCCACCCCAAAGTCAGCTGATTAGTTTTTTCTGTTTCCTTGCATAAAAAACAAAGTACACACAAAGTCTCAGTGCTCTTAATATGAGTTTTTTTTTCTCGAAATTTTGCGGTTTTGGGTGGCTGCCGCGGCCACACCCACCGCAAATGCGCCAGCTGACGTTCACTTCCTTTACCAGGAGTATTCAAAGAACTATTCTACAAAATCTTAGTGTTCTTAATATTGGTCGTCAAAAATGCCAGCTAGCTCCCGGACTATCTGCACCTGTTTTTCGCGCCGCGTTGCGATGCCGGCCGTTCAGTAGGTAAATAGCAGACCTGTAAAATAGAAGTTCTAAGTACAAGTAAAAGTACTTATCAATGTACATGCAAGTACTTTTTGACAAACTATTACAGATTGTTTCAAACAAAAAATTATCCACTTAGTTGATTTTGATTTAAAATTTTTATTTCAATCAAAACATTTAAAAAAGCAAAACAAAACACAGATATGTGTACGTACTTAAAAAGTACTTATCAGTACAGTACTTGTAAGTGTAAAATTAAAGTACAAGTACTGTCACCTACCCTTTTATACAAACAACAAAACGCCACGGCTTAATACAAAAAGGGCAACACAACAACACTAGGTGAAAATAACTAAAACGAATGCACCGACTCTCTCAGTGGAGACGGGGTGGGTACATACAATAAATCCAACACACAAACTAAGACCAACCAAAAATAGTACTTGTACTTGTACTGGAATTTCGAAGTACTGAGGTACTGGTACTTGTACTTGTACTGGTACTTGCACTTTACAGGTCTGGTAAATGGTAGGTACCCATTGGATTAACGATTAACGGACTTCTGATTGATGTTTAACGTGTCCATTAACATTTTTAAAAGTTGACTTAAAAGCTAATCCGTTAATCAAAATATTACCTAACCTCATTAATTAACGATTAACGGATTAACGAGTCAATGCCCAACTATGTACATACTTAGGTACCTTTTTAGCACATGTGAGGCAAATTAGTTTTTTACAAACATAGCAAAAGTCAGTATCTGTCGGCATTGGGAAGGTTTGAGTCCGTATCATGGTCACTTTACTTGTAGTCAGCGTAACTATCGTTTGAAAAAGCTTCAGAAATAGAATATCGAGACGGTCCAGCACTATTAATGACAGAGTCCTCAATGTCGGTTTCCCATTCATCTTCCTCGAGTCATTTTATCTAACTGCCTCCGAATATTAAAATTTTCCAATTTTCTACATTTCTACATTCTACGAAATAAGAAGAAGAAGAAACTAAGTATATATAAAATTGTAGGGAGTTGTTTTGTGAGGAAATGGCTTAAAAACTACTGGACAGATTTTTGTCAAACCTTGAGAGTTTATTCTTCGGATAAGTCCGCTGTGGTCGCTATATTCGCGAAATCCGTATTTTTGTTATGTAATCAAAAATTCTGTTACAAAAAATTAACCCGCTAGGTAGCGGTGGAGTCAAGATATTCAGAAAATCCGTATTTATGGTCCGTTTTCGCTAATTTTTGTAATGTGTGTTTGTTATGTAATGGACAACTCGGGTACAAAAAACGAACCCGCTGCATTGAGATATTAAGTTCCGCAGACAAAGTTGCGGGCATCAGCTAGTTTATTAATAATTTTAATCGAAACCCGGTTATAAACGGTTAATTACTTACAATTAATTGCAATTAATAATCGAATGCATTCGATTAATCTATTAACCGGTTAATTCGTTATTTAATTTTTTCTGCTATCTCTATCTACAGCAGCATAATACCAACTTTGAGATAAGATTTTGGGAAATTCACTCCCCAAACCAACGTCGACAGAAGAGGATTGCCAGCGCAGCGAAATTATGTGAAAAAAATATTTTAAGATCGTGGTAGAATGGTGTTAGATTTGTATAATATAGAAAAAAGCATACATTTGTATATGTATTCATTTGCATAATTAGAAAAGCGGATTTCAGAGAGAACTGGAGTTACTGAACGGATGAGTACTAATTGTTGGGAAAGGTATTTTGTAATGAACTTTAGTTATTTTGAGTTCGATTTGTATCAAAATGCATTCTTTAAAACAGCCTAAGAAAGTGTTTATACATAAGTGATCAACGAAGGAAAGCCACCAACTGGGTTAATAATTCCAGTTTTCCCCTTGTTCTATATATCGAGTTTGGAACATTGACTAAGAAACTCCTTCTGAGTTGAAAATTTATTACTTCAAATCATTGTAATTTTTAGATTTATTTTCAAGCTTTTTAAAATTTATTTAGGTCAAACATTAGCTATTCTGTACTAACCTTAATTTGGCCCGAACTCAACTTTAACTTTCAAAAATTACGATGTATTGTGGAACGATTTTCCGTCATCCCTTGTCAAGTTTGGTTTGGAGACAAACCGGTTTCGGGTAATATGCGCCATCTTCAGTGTCTTCTTTCGTTCTGAGTTATTTTTTGTAAGTTCGATAGTATTTATAGTAAATAACTTCCGTCGTTTTTTTCAGGTATTTCGTGTTCATGTGATGTGTTCGTGCATTCGTGCGTTCGGGTGACGTGTGTGTGTGTGAGTCTGTGTTGTGTGTTTAGTAGTGCTGGAAAACCATCGATTGAACTATCGATACTATCGATGGGGCCGATGCCATAGCGATAATCGATGGTTTTTTTTAACCATCGATAGTATTTTACTTGATACATAACTACAACCTCTGTTAAAAAATTAATCAAAAAAACTGAGATTTATAACTTTAAGGTACTTGATTGGAATATGTGGGCTGTGAGTATATAAATAAAGTACTAGTGAATAATTTTATGAAAAAACTTGCAAATAAAACGGTTTTTTTATTGAGAATTGAGCAATTAGGGTTTTGATTTCGGCTCTTCTATTATTTTGTGGCCGCTGTGGTGCAGTGGGTAGAGTGCTCGCCTGCTGTGTCAGAGGTCTCGGGTTCAAACCACGGTCCGAGCCAAACACCAAAACAATTTTTCAATTAGTAAAAATCCAATTATTGGGTTTTTTAAGAGCAGCGGTCACCTCTCGGCAGTGGGCGGCATACCCTCCGAGAGTATTTCTGCCATGAAAAAGCTTCTCACAAAAAAAAAAAATGCATTCGCCGTTCGGAGCCGGCATAAAACTGTAGGTCCACCCAATTAGTAGGAAAAACAAAAAGGAGCACACCTCGAATTGGGAGAGAAGCTCGGCCATAAAACTCGTCAGAGTTATAATAGCGCCATTGTATTATATATTATATTATTTTGTGGACAACTGTATACGTACAAATGTGTGTATGTAGTATTTATACTTTGAAAATATATTGACTTATTTTTTGTATTGAACTTTTTATATTAACTTTGGTTTTCTATTAATTTTATAATATGTTTCTAATAAAATTTATATTTTTCTTTTAAATATGGGAACGTAAGTACATACATGCATACATATGTATGTATGTATATATGCATGAAATGTTTGAGTACCACCCCTGCAGCAAAATCAACTAGTTGTAAACTAATTGACAACTAGTTGGCCATACAGCTCAACTAGTCAGCCATCTATCTTTTTTCCATATTAGCAACTGGTATTTTTAACACGGTGATGACCTAGGAAATGGCAATTGTCAGTATCCACACCAGAGTCATACCACTTGACTGACTAGTCAGTATCCACACCAACATCATACCACTTGACTGACTAGTCGGTATACACACCAGCATCATACCAATTTGCTGACTAGTCAGTGTAGATAGCAGAACTATACCAGTTGACTGACTAGTTTTACATGCTACTCCAATGAAAATAAAAATTGCAAAATAAAGTTTCTAATACATTTATTTAGTTATTAGAGTATGATATTTAAATTAAAGAATTCAGGCACATTAGATTGTGATCTTGCATATTAAATATTTAGGAAAATTAACATTAACATTGTGAATAAGTATCACGTTGACCATTCTAAGCTTGACATTTATATTGATGATTTTCTGACTTTATACAAACATCATGTACTTTTTTCTATGGCTGAAGTAGTATATATGTAATATACAGGGTAGTGCTGGTAAAACATCGATGTTCACGAGTATCGATATTTATTGAGAAAAAACATCGATATTATCGATATATCGACCTTTATATTAGAGCTCTAGATACCCGGGTATCGAACAATTCGAAAAGATCGAATTTGTCTGAGGCTCGTTTGTTGTTCAAATGCCCGTACAAACATTCGAGCATTCGAGCTTACAGACAAAAAAATTTGTATCAGGAAAACAAAAATAAAAAAAATTCATATGAAGACAACAAAAAAAAAAATAAACAAACGAAAAATACAAACTTCAAATGCCCACATTGTTCAAATGCCCGTGCTAACATACGGGTAATAAACAAGCAAACAAGTGTTCGAGAATTTGAACAGCATTTGTTCGGGCTACTCGAAAATGTTCAAAAAAAATCGAGAGCTCTACTTTATATAAACCTTAATTTAACATATCTATATATAACAGCTTTATTTTTCGAAATGTCTGCATTCATTATTGTGCCCTGAATTGAACGAGAGTGACAGTCATTTATATTACTCTAAAAATTAACTAAATAAACATTTAAACTAAATATTTCAATTTATTATCAACAGAAATCTTTTTTGAAAAGGGAATTCAATAATCAAAAAAAAACAAAAAAGGTATATTCTGTTCCAGCCAGAAAGAGTAGGTATCAATTACAGTGGTTCACTGAAATATTTCGCATTTAAGTTATTTAAAAAACCATGTTAAAGACTAAAAGGTTTGAAATAGACAAATTAATAACGCATTCTAAATACCTTTTACACTCAGAGAAAATAAATCAAAAATAAAATTTTTATTTTTATAATGCACGTTTTCAACCAAGTCATTTTATTTTAAAAATGAAATTTTTTAAACTAAAAATAAAATTTTTGGAATTAAAATGTATTTGGGATTTAAAAAGAAAATGTTTAAATTAAAAATAAAAATGAATGCAAAAAACATAAGTTTTTGGTTCAAAATCTCATAGTGCTTAAAATAGAAATAAAAATTTTTAAATTTAAAATGTTTTTTCTTGATTTTGCAATTCTACAATGAACATTTAAAAAAAAAAAAATTTCGTATTTACATTACTTTTAAACACAGGAATTTCTACATAGGAATCAAATTTAAAAAAATCTCCAAATTTGGGGAATTACCCACAAAACGGCAATGCTGCCTTTTACCAGCTTCTTTCCGCGTTTATCAGTGATGGATCCATGACCGTCGATATATCGAATATCGGAAAAAAATATCGATATATCGAAAAAGTTAAAAAACATCGATGAATCGATATTATATCGATATCGCTTCCAGCACTAATACACGGCTATGTTAACATCTTAAACTATGTTATATTTGTGGCATTCACCTGATTTAATGATCTAACAATTTGCAACCAACTAAATCTACAAGGGGCCTACTACGCAGGGTTCGAATACTACAACAACAATAAAGAAGTTGCTTTACTTTTACTGCATACGTGTTCATTGCAACCTCCATAAACGCCGGATACATTCGTTTTAAATTTAAACCCTTTTTTTGGCAAAACTTCTTGTTTCATAACTAATCTCAATTTGTCCCCTATGAATCTAGTTGGGCAACTCCCATAATTTATCTAGTCAGTTAACTGGTAGGTTGACTGACTAGTTTAGACTTTCGCTGCAGGGACATTTCCCTTTAACGGGACCACTATCGATGGTTTTCCAGCACTAGTGTTTAGGTATGCAAATCTATTTTTTTGTCATATTTTCATTATTGTACCCTCATTAACGAGGTAGGTAAAAGTCCGTTATTGTCCGTTTGTGTGTTGTTTTGTTTGTGTCGGTTTTAGGTCTTTTGTCCTCTTTCGGGTATAGTAGCTTAAGCGGTTCAAATAATGTATCCGATGCGGTGTTTATTTGTTCATTTATTATTTTACCTACGAATGTTTTTTGTTTGTATATCTCCATATTTTCTAATATGTTAAGTCGTTTTCCTTTATGCTGTATGTGGAGAATTTTAGCTGTTTTTCCTATTTTCATGGGTGTACACTTGTTTTCTGCCATGTGGTTGGCGAAATTTTATTCCACTGTCGTTGATGATTTTCTTATTTTCTTATTGTAATCCCTTATGTGTTCTCGATATCTCGTCTTGATTTGGCGTCCTGTTTGTCCTATATGACTATTTTGGCATTCGCAAGTCAATTTGTATACGCCTTGTTTGTCAAAGAGGTCTTCCTTGTTAATGTTGTTTCGTAGAAGTTTTCCCATATTGTTCCTCGTTTTAAATGCTGCATTAATGTTATATTTTTGGAAAACTTTAGCCAACTTGTAAGATGTTGCTCCGGTGTATGATAAGACTGCCCATTTCTTCTCTACTTTTTCTTTGGTTTCTGATTTTCTTGAATTTATGTTTTTTTGTATTTTCTTCACTAAACTTTTTTGATATCCGTTGTTCTCTGCGATTGTGTATATTGTGCTGAGTTCCTTGTTGTAAGCTTCTTTTTCTAACGGGGTTCGTCCAAGTCGTGTTAATAAATGTCTGAAAGCGGCGTTCTTATGCTGTTGAGGATGGTTAGATTTATTGTGTATTATTGTATCTGTTGTTGTGGGTTTTCTGTATATTTCGTAAGTAAATTTGTTAGTCTCTTTGTTTATTTTAATTGTTAGGTCCAGGTAGTTGATTTTTCCATTTTTTTTCTGTGTCCATAGTGAATTTTATATTTTTGTGTTGGCTGTTGAGGTGTTCCAAAATTTGTTCTTCTTTATTTCCCGATATTAGGCAGATGATGTCATCTACATACCTGGCATAAAAATTGACTCCCAAATTTGCCGTCAGTTCTTCCATGTAAATTTCCTCCAAATGTTGCATAAATACTTCCACAAGGATAGCTGATGTGGGGCTACCAATGCCTAGTCCGTGAGTTTGTCTCTATATTTTGTTGTCAAATTTAAAATAATTCTGGTCCAGGGTTATTCTCAGCGTATTTACTATCTCTGTTGCAATGTCTTTGTTCGTTTTCTCTGTCAGTATTTTAGTTAGAGTTTTTAGTGTTTCTGTCGTTGGTATCGAAGGGTACAGATCCTTCACGTCAAATGATACCAGTTTTGAGTCCTTTGATACGTTCAGGTTGTTCAGTTTGTTGATTAGTTCCGTCGTGTTTTTGATTGTGTATCTATTGGATAGGTCTAGTTTCTCGGTTAGTAGCTTGTTTAGGTGTTTTGATAGTATATATCCTGGTGCCGACTTATGGTTTACTATTGGTCGCATAGGTGTTCCTGCTTTGTGGATTTTAGGTAGTACGATCAGTGACGGGGCCGATGGATTCATTGCCGTGAGAGTGTAGGTCATCTTGTTGTCTATTATATTCCTTGCTTGTTTTATTGCACGCTGTATTGCCATTGTTTCGTTGAAAATCAAAAACAAAATAATAATAAAAAATAGTTTCGGGCTTACGGCTTCATTTTACTTTGAATTTTTATTAACGTTATTTTTTTTGATAATTTTTTTTGTTGGCTACCGAAACGAAATTTTTTCAATATTTGTTTTTTGATAATCAACAAAACAAAATTCTTTTTGATGATTTTTTTTGATAATTATCAAAACAGTATTTTTTTGTTCGGCATTTAACGTTAAAATTTTTCAAAGTTGAATTGAAAACAAAATTTTTTTTTCGGTTATTGATAAAAAATAACGTTAATGTGCAGCCCTGGAAATAGTCTATAAAATTGTAAGAAGTTTTTTCGCATTCTAATTTACTGGTTTCAGAATTAAAATTTCCCCTCCTTTTAATAAACAAAGCAGTAAAATAAATAATTTTATCGATAGCAATGATATAAATTTGTATTTTGTATTTCGCCCACTTTTCCCTAATCAGAACGTATCGTTCCTCACTAATTGATTACATAAACGACAGTTTTCTTATTTTTTTTTGTTCCAAGTTCTAAAGTTTTTAGAGCAACTCAAATGCAACTCTGATCTTATCTGTGCTGCTACTGTCCGCTATATTCACCTCCAGGCTCACTTTCACTTTTTCTTTTTCACCTAACCTTGCCTACAGTTCTCCAGTGAATACCACTCAGCCAACCAGTGTGATTTCAAAGTTTAGTATCTTTTTTACTGTAGGGTATCTACATGAATTGTATATTCTACAAACATACATGCATAAACACATTGCGCTCACCATGGTAATTAAAATTGTCAATGGCAGTACATCCCGGTCAGTTATCTTCCCTTCAAATACTTATCTTTTAAAAATGTTTGTATGTATGTATGTATATACAAATGTGGCCGCTGTGGTGTAGTGGGTAGAGTGCTCGCTGCCATATCAGAGGTCTCGGGTTCTAACCCCAGGCCAGACAAACACCAAAAAAAAAATCCAATTAATTAGAACGCAATTATTGGGTTTCTTGAAATTGCGGTCACCCCTCGGCAGTAGGCACCAGACGAAGGTATTTCTACCCTGAAAATGCTTCTCACAAAAAATCCCAGTGTTTAAAAAACTGAAGTCGGAATTAGCAAAAGTCGTGAAATGTTTGATTTTATTTGATTTTGATATTCGTCGCTTTTTAAAATGACGATTTTTCCTGATTTTGATTTTGCGCTGATTTCATATTGCTCAAAATCAAAAGCGGCCTGATTTCAAAATGAACGATTTTGCCTCATTTTGATTTTGCGCTGATTTCATATTGCTCAAAATCAAAAGCGGTCTGATTTCAAAATGAACGATTTTGCGTGATTTTGATTTTGCGCTGATTTCATATTGCTCAAAATCAAAAGAGGCCTGATTTAATTAATAATGAACGATTTTGCCTGATTTTGATTTTGCGCTGATTTCATATTGCTCAAAATCAAAAGCAGCCAAATATCAAAATTAGCGATTTTGTCTGATTTTCATTTCGTGCTGATTTTGATTTTGTGCTGATTTCATATTGCTAAAATCAAAAGCAGCCAAATATCAAAATCAATGCTTTCACAGTTTTACGCTTACATGAACACATGTATGTACCCTGCAAAAAATGTGCGATTAATACCGAAAGATATTTGTCCCGGATTGATCTCTTTCGAGAACAATCGGTCCACAATTAGTCCCCGATTGTTCCCGTACGGGTATAAATGTAGACTAATTGCAGACCAATTGTTCCCGAACGGGTATAAATGTAGACTAATTTTAGACCAATTTTTTTTTTTTCTCGGATATAGTTTTTATTGTATCATTCTTGGAGAATGTGACAATTTTTATAGAATCTTAACCTAGAACACAATGACGTTATTCGTTGCCACTGCTTCAAATAACATATGGATGAAAATTTTATTTGATATAAAATAAATACTTATGAATACATTTATTATGTGTATGTGAATGTTTTTGTTTTTACTAAGAGTATGTACGTTATTTTATTTTATATTCGTTTATTATGTTATTCATTTTCATTATACATGTATTTATGCCGTCGGCAGGCGCGGATCCAGGATTTCGGCAAGGGGGGGGTTTTGAAAATTTCTTTTTTTGGAAGATGTTTTTTAAGGGCAGACGCTGCACATAGGTAGATTTTACGAATTTATGCGGCCAAAATTGAAAATTTTAAAATTGGTGCAAATGCAAAATCCAAAATCGCTCTACGTTTATAATAGACCGGGCGATAATAAACCGGTCTTCTCGGCTTTTATAGACAACGGGGGTGTCCCTGCCGCTAGTCGAAACTTATTATTCTCTCACTTTTTCGATTTTTTTTTTTTACGTATTTTAAGTAACCCATTTTTAAACGTCAATATTTTCAGTTTTAAGACAGTTATCAAAGTAAACATCATGGATTCGGGTGCTTCAGGTAAATATCATTATTTATTGAAGAAATCGTCAACCTAGCATAATAAAAGACCCACCATTTTGAAGCTTTTAAGCATATCGGCCTTTCTTGAAAAAATATTAATTTTTTAATTCAAAAGCAATTTATTTATATTATCGCCTCCGATCGATTACCCGTCAATTTCTCTACGGAAAAATGCAAAGCCAGAAATTATCAACAATGGATTAAAAATTGGCCTATTTGGAAAATTACCTGCTTTCGTATTTTTAGTGTTTCCAATTTTTCAAAGTCAAGGAAATACTTATCATAAAAAGGGGCTAAGAATCCTAAAGCTACATTTTTTAGAAGAGTTTTGAGTATGCAATTTTGCAGCTCATTCAATTTTAATATAACAATATGCAACATTCAACTTTTTGAAAATTTTCATTGGCTTTTCGGAAATTTTAATTGGAACGGTCTCACCCTACACCGTACAGAAAAAAACTTCTAAGATTGACGGAATTTTTCACAGCATTGAGAATTTCACTTTTTACGCTAAAACGGGTTGGCTACATAACAGTACTCTTAGAAATTTCCTCAAAATCTTCTATAAATTATGGCCTTGCTTTGAAATTTTTAATCCACTTTCAGAAATTTCTACGATTTTTCAGATTTTTTCCATAAGCTCAGAAATCCTGCTTAAAACAATTTTTATTGAAAAATTTTCTATATTTTTAAACTAAAATAAGAAAGTAAAATTTTCGACAGAACTCTTTGAAATAAATTTAAAAGTATGATTTTTTTTTGAGTCACTGTATATTTTTCAATAAAATCGACTTTTAACTCAAATTATTAAAATTTTGCATTAAACAAGCAATTTTGAATAGATGTAGACAATAAAATATTTTTGGCCGCATAAAACTTGAAAATCTACCTAGGTGTGCTGGTGAAAATATGGACTAATACCACCTACTATTATTATTTTATATACTAGTTGCGCCATTTCCCGCACCTTAAACACAACAAAATCAAAACCCTCCAAATTAACAATATGTATGTCATCACATAAAGTGCAGGAGATTTCAATTGAAGTTCTAAATAACATGTATAACGTATGTATGTATATTTTTGCATTGGTACGTGCGAATGAGTATCGTATGGTATTGGTGGCAAATTGATCATCAATTTCACTTACCCTTGCATTTAAAGCCAAAATAAATAAGAATATATGTATGTAGTACTTTTTGGTTATATTTATATTTTTAATAGAATTATTCTTGTTCTTGTTTTTATATACTCAAATTTTTAAAAGATTAATTTAAACAAGAATTGCGAAATGCCTCTGAAAAGAGCAATTTCTCCAACGATTCAGACATTTCTGACCAAATTAATTCTGTACAATCCCGATAAAAATAGGGATAAGAAAAAAAAGAAAATAAATTTGCGATTTGGCAATTTGCGAATAGTATTTGACAAATTTGATTTTATGCACGTGCGTCCAAAGGTACCTACATGAACTTTTTTCGCATGTAGGTACATATTTTGGATGTTATGTGGTCCAACCATTGCTTTTGGAATGATAGTTTTCCTTGATCAGTTTGGGAAATTTGGGCGCAGAATCTATGAGGGCATTAATTTTGGATCTATGATAAACCACAAGGGGTGGGTTTGAACCCCCAAAACCCCCCCGTGGATCCGCCACTGGCCGTCGGAATGGAATGGAATGGAATTCCAAGCAGCTGATTGTATAGTATTAAAAGTTCGTACGGCCTGACAGGACAGGCTTATCGATGACACAATCGTGTGTTGCATTAGTAAGTGCTGTTGCAGCTTTCGGAATGGAAGGAATTCCAATAAGCTGCGTTAATGAACTTAGGAATTTTAACGGCCTAATGGGATAGTCTCGTCCGGAACACAATCATATATATGTTATACACATGTATTAGTAAATGCTGTTGTAGCTTTCTGAATGGAAGGAATTTCAGTAAGCTGCTTTTTGTAATTTAGAGCTTTTACGGCCTAATAGGATAGGCTATTCGAAGTTTTAAGTGGCTCTAGCCTTGATCACAATTTAGCTGGATATCCTTTCTCTTTAACCGCCTGGGGTATCTCTGTTCTAACAGGCTTTTAGCCAGTATGTTTGGATGATTGCCTAGTCTTGTGGCGTAATTAGTTTGTATATTTTTTACTTCTTCAACAACTGTGTTAATCTTTAGATCCCTGTGTATAGTGGAATTTTTCACGTATCAAGGCGCCCGGCATATTGATCTTAGTATCTTAGATTGTAGCCTTTGTATTCTTTCTAGACTAGATTTGGATGCTGAACCCCAAAGCTGTATTACATATATCCAGGATGGTTTTATCAGCATATTAAATAAAAGTATTTTGTTGTCTAGGCTTAATTTAGATTTTGGACCAATGATCCATTGTAAATTGCTTATTTTCAGCTTTGCTTGCATTATCTTATTATCAATATGATATTTCCAAGTAAGCCTTCTGTCTAAGGTAACACCAAGGTAGGTGACGTAATCTTTCTGGGTTATTATTTTGCCATTAATTGAGACAGAGGGGCAGGTATCTTTTGTTAGAGTAAAAGTGACTTGTATACACTTAGATTCATTGACCTTAATTCTCCAATCTGAAAGCCATTGTTCTACAATTCTTAGATGGCTTTGCAATCGTCTGGCAGCCGTTGAGGGATTTGAGTGCACACTAAGTATTGCTGTGTCATCCGCAAATGTTGAAGTAACGAGATTTTCATTAGTGGGCAAGTCACTTGTGAATATTAAATATAGAATGGGTCCCAAAACACTACCTTGTGGAACTCCGGCGAAGATTGGATAGCTTTCAGTGGTATAACTTTTTTGCCTTACTCGAAACTTTCTTCCCGTTAGAAAGTTCTCTAAAATAAGGCATATATTGTACGGAAGTGTACGTCTTATTTTAAATAATAGTCCTTCTAGCCATACCTTGTCGAAAGCTTGTGCTACGTCTAAGAACAGTGCAGTGCAATACTTTTTGGTTTCAAAAGCCGACCGTATTTGAGTTACTATTCTATGCACTTGCTCTATCGTACCATGTTTTTCCCTAAACCCGAATTGGTGACTTGGTATAGTCCCGTGCGTGTCTAGGATGGGCTGCATTTTTTTCAGCAACAACTTTTCAAATAGTTTGGAGAATATTGAAATTAAGCTAATTGGCCTGTAAGAGTTTAACAGGGTTGGGTTTTTGCCTGGTTTTGGAATCATAATGATTTCGGAAAGTTTCCAAGATTCAGGAAAGTAGTTTAGCCGCAGGAGACTATTGAAAACGTATAATAATAACTTGGTAGCAACTGGAGGGAGTTGTTTTACCATTTCACCGGTTATTCTGTCGTGTCCGGGTGCCTTATTATTCTGGATGTCGTTACAGATAACATTATTCAGGTTATTTATGTTGAATTGGAGAGAGACTGTTGGTAAGCGAGGGGGATGTTCTGGGAGGAAGTTGCTCCCTGGATTAGGAGTAAATACCCTCGAAAGGTGGGCTGCAAATGTGGTTCCTTTTTCCTGGTCACTTCGAGCAAAGTCACCGTTTTCGATTCGTACTGGAGGGTCCTGCAAAACTGGCCTTCTGAAATTTTTCAGGGACCGCCACAATGAGTAGTCTGTAGAAGATGTAGCTGTCAAGGACTTAATTCTGTTTTGGAAATCTGCTTCTTTTTTATCCTGCAATAGCATCTGAAGCTCTTTCGTGCATTTTTTCAGTTCGTATTTCAAAGTTGGAGAGCGTAACCTCTGCCAGTCTTTCCTAAATGGCCTTTTCTTGCGAATGAGATCGGTGATATCGTTTCCTTTGAAATAATTAGGGACACTCCTCTGGGTAGTGTTAGGCTGTGGGTGCGTTGATACTTTTGCTGCTACTTGAAGGACATTTGTGATGTCAGTGTTTATGCAACTTATGCTGTATAGCTTTCGTTCGTGCATTTGCATGCGGCTGTGAAAAACTGCGGTAATTCTCAGCCGTCTTATGCATTGTTCGAGCTATATAGCATGAAGGAGCAAATCGTACTCGGGATTTTTCACAACGAAAAAGAGGTTGGCACTCTCGCCCAACCTTGGAGCCGCAATCATGCTCCTCCCCACCTGAATAAATACAAGGGTTACAAATAATGTATGTATGTGCATATATACATCAAATATATGCACATATGTACATATACACATACATATGTACACGCTCGCATAAAAGATGCTACACCTCCCCGTAGCCACCCCTACTCTACCCAAGAAAAAGATGCTACATCTCCCCGTAGCCAAACCCAATCCAATTCCCTCCAAAAAAGCTACTCGCCTTCCCTCTCCCATCAAAGCTTGAACATGGTCCTTCGAGCCGGATAACCGGCTCCTAATGGGATAACTACTAGACGATTAAGCCGTCTAGGGGGGCGAGTATGTTTATGCAACTTATGCTGTATAGCTTTCGTTCGTGCATTTGCATGCGGCTGTGAAAAACTGCGGTAATTCTCAGCCGTCTTATGCATTGTTCGAGCTATATAGCATGAAGGAGCAAATCGTACTCGGGATTTTTCACAACGAAAAAGAGGTTGGCACTCTCGCCCAACCTTGGAGCCGCAATCACGCTCCTCCCCACCTGAATAAATACAAGGGTTACAAATAATGTATGTATGTGCATACATACATCAAATATATGCACATATGTACATATACACGTACATATGTACACACTCGCATAAAAGATGCTACATCTCCCCGTAGCCAAACCCAATCCAATTCCCTCCAAAAAAGCAACTCGCCTTCGCAGAGTCTACTTCGGCTGCTGATTTAAGGCTTGTATTTAAGTTGGTTTGAGAACTGATAAATTTTTTGTACTTAAGCCAGTTTGTAAATTTATTGGTTAAGCTCGAATTCAATTCGTTGAAAGATGGGATTATATCAATAGTGGTAACACAAGGAGAGTGATCAGATGATAGATCGAATGCCGATTTTATCTTAATTAATTCTCTTTCGATTCCACGAGTTACACCAAAATCTATTAGGTCGGGAGTTTTGCTTCTATCAGTAGGCCAATATGTTGGCTGACCAGTGGAAATAATGTCTAGGTCATTGCTTAAAATTGCTTTGAATAGGTTTCTTCCCTTTGGTGTTATCAGTCTGGAGCCCCAAAATGTATGTTTAGCGTTATAATCACCCGCTGCAAGAAACCGTGGGCCCAACTTGGTAAAGAATTCAGTAAATTGGGATTCTGTTATATTGAAACGGGGAGGACAGTATATTGCAGTTACAGTGAGCCCACCAGAACTATCTTCTACGTGCACTGATGTTGAGTGTATATAATTCCTGCAATATTTTCCCAGTAGATGATGCTTAATCCGTTTTCTAATAAGTATTCCGGTTCCACCTCTAGCTTTACCTTCGGGGTGCTTGGTGTCGTAGAACGCAAAGCCGTCAATACTAAAATTATTAAAGGCCGTCAAATGAGTTTCAGAGACTAGCATTATGTCTATCTGCTGTCTTTCTAGAAATATTTGAAGTTCGTTCCGGTGTTGGCTTAGGCCGTTAGCATTCCAAAAACCTATATTGAGTGAATTCATGGTCTTGTTAAGATTGTTTGTAATAGGAGGTTTTAATAATAATACAATGGCGCTATTATAACTCTGACGAGTTTTATGGCCGAGCTTCTCTCCCAATTCGAGGTGTGCTCCTTTTTGTTTTTCCTACTAATTGGGTGGACCTACTGTTTTATGCCGGCTCCGAACGGCGAATGCATTTTATGTGAGAAGCTTTTTCATGGCAGAAATACTCTCGGAGGGTATGCCGCCCACTGCCGAGAGGTGACCGCTGCTCTTAAAAAACCCAATAATTGGATTTTTACTAATTAGAAAAATTTGTTTGGCTCGGGCCGTGGTTTGAACCCGAGACCTCTGGCATAGCAGGCGAGCACTCTACCCACTGCACCACAGCGGCCACGAGGAGGTTTTGGTTTGTAATTAATTCTTGCATCATATTTTGCATTGATTTCATGTGATCTTGCATCATTTGCACAAAACTGTTTAAAGTTTTTTCCAAGTTTGTAGATGGAGTGGGAATCTCCTGCGTTTCAGGCTCCGCTATACCTTTCACGGCTTCGGAATATGTTCTGAAATGGTTCTGACGAACATTATTATTGATCGCATTTGGAACACTTTGGGGTTTTGGAACTAGTTGGGGCTTTGGAGTCAAGGCGGCGCTAGTGGTTTTCTTAGTACCCTTCTCCTTTAAGGAAGTATACACCGAGCAGCCTCTGTAATTTGCAGTGTGATTTTCTCCGCAATTACTACATTTCTTTAATTGTGAGTTGTCTCTTGGTTTCACACAATCCTTGGAGGTATGTAAATCCCCACAGATAACGCAAACACTAGGCAAGGTACAGTATCGCTTAGTGTGCCCAAACTCCTGACAGTTGTGGCATTGTACAGGGCCCACCCGTTTGTGTGGTTCTTCCACCGAGATACGACGGTGCAGAAGGTACCATAGGTTGTATATGGGATGTACATCTCCCTTCTTTAAGAGTTGGAACTCGGGTTCTATTTCTACTCGAAACATTGGCTGTGGTATGTTCGATTTATTTTTTATATTGTGTACATATCGTACTTTAAACCCTTCTTCTTTTAAAGCATTCTCAATTTCAATGGGATTCACGGAACTTTCAATTCCTTTCAACACAACTGACAAGCCGCGGCTACTCTTTAATTGGAATGTATAAAATGACCTTTTGCTATTTTCAAAATCGTTAGTTACTTTTCGGAAGTATTCCTCGCTGTAAGTTTGGATTTTCACTTCCTGGATATTTCCCTTTTTAAGAGGTACAATATGGAAGTTCTTTTCCCCTATTAATGCTACCAATTTATTTACAAGTATACCAGAACTTGGTTCCCTCAGATAAATTGGTGGAGGCTTGGATTTTTTTTGCGGTACTTCGGGAGTCTTCTCTTCATTTTGGGCAAGGAGACTAAATTTGTTGTTGGCCAGTGCTACATCTTTAGATGGTTCTTTCACCATGGAATTTTTTAAAACCTTATTGGGCTTATCACTTTTCTCCGGGGACCGCTTTCTTTTTACTAAGATATAGCGGTCCATTCCGGTCTGAACCTTTCCGCCCACTTTCTGCATTTCACTGCTCGTTTTGTTAGTAGCAGCTGTGGATTGATTTATATTCCCTGAGGTTTGGGGAAATTGTGCAATATTGCCGGGGATGGCTGGAGAACAAGATCGTGCTCTTTGATCGCTCGTGTTATCTTTAGAGACCTTTAGGTTGTTTTCATTTGAACTGTACCTCAATGTGAAGTACGCATTATTCTTCGACGTACTATTGGTAGAATGAGTGCCTGGAACACTCATTTAAGGAGACCAATTGTAGACCAATTGTTCCCTAACGGGTATAAATGTAGATTAATCGCTTTCATCCCGAACGGGTATAAATGTAGATTAATCGCTTTCATTCCGAACGGGTACAAATCTAGATTCCTTAAATGTAGAAATTTTACAAAAATGTGCAATGTATTTAAAAAATTGTAGAATAACCGGTAAAACGAATTGAACACCCTTTCTTTTAATAACAATGATGAATAATAATTTTAACAAAATGTTGCCTTAAAAATCCTATAAAAAATCCTTTATATTACGCTTATATAATGCATACTCAAAACTTACAATTTTTTTATTTATTTATTGAGATTTTTTTTCAAAAGTAAAACATTATATAATCTTTATTTATATATGCATGAACATTTAAAATTTTTTAAAGATTGTTATTAAAAAATGCCTTGGCGAACAACTTGGAAAAATCTACATTTCTACCCGTTCGGGATGTAAGCGATTGATCTACATTTGTACCCGTTCAGGATGAAAGAGATTGATCTACATTTGTACCCGTTCGGTATGTTAGTGATTAATCTACATTAGTACCCGTTCGGGTATACAAGTTGAACAATTACCTAGTCTCTTCATAGGACATGCTCGAACAAATGCGATCAATTCACTCCATATAAAGGGATGTAAAATTGTATTAGTCGCATGCGATCAATTCACTCCATATAAAGGGATGTAAAATTGTATTAGTCGCATGCTCCCTTGCGATTGATCCCGGACACGTCCCGGATTAATCGCATTTTTTGCATGGCCAGTAAGAAAACAATTTTTACAAGCCGAGATGTAATTATAATAGAGACAGAAGAAAAAGCAGAGTTTCTAGTTGAAGTTGAAAACAAATGCGATACAAATTCGTTCAAAATAAGCGAAGATGAGCTTAATTTAGAATTGAAATCAGAATGCATGATGCAGGTCCAAGAAAATTTCGACTCAGTGGGGGATGATGATGGTGATAAAACGGAAATGTCAACAGCATCATCTGAATCAAGTATTTTACTAAATAATAACAGCTCAGACACAGATGATTTCCAAGGTTTTTCAAACGATAGTAATATCAGCAACGTTAAAGATTTTCACTGCTTTTTAAACCTTTGTGTTAGCAACGTAGGCCATGATGATGCGGCTAGCTTGACACTTGAAGAGGCGTTAGCAGGGCCTGAATGTGAAAAATGGAAAGCAGAAATAGAAGAAGAATTGCAGAGTTTTGAGGACAACAACGCATGGGAGTTATCGGAAAAGTCACAGAAAGGTACTTTAGTCAAATGTAAATGGGTTTTAAAGAAAAAGTACGATGTTAACAACGATGTTCGTTTCCGGGCTAGATTAGTTGCTAAGGGGTATTCGCAAACGGAAGGTATAGATTATTTCGACATTTTTTCCCCTAGTTGTTCGGCATACTACATTAAGAATGCTATTTGCTTTGTCAGTCCAATTTGGAGTTAAAACAACTCATCTCGATGTAACAACAGCTTTTTTAAATGGAGGCCTTGAGGAGACTACCAGAAATGGTTCCTAATACTGAGAAAGGGAACAAGGTATTAAAGCTAAAAAAGCCAATTTATGGCCTCAAGCCATGGTTATCTAAGATCCGAGTTAGAACCATGCATGTATACAAAATCGGTAAATCAATCAAAAACTATTGCTACGGTTTATGTAGATGATTTCTTTATTTTTTCTAATGATACAGTTGAGACTAAACTTTAAAAAAATGTATTGTCAAGTAAATTTAAAATCAAAGACTTAGACGAAGTCAAGAAATGTCTTGGCATGGATGTAATAACAAACAAATCTGAAAAAACAATATCATTATGTCAAAAAACCCATGTTGAACAGTTACTAAAAAAATCATTGTGAAGTTAGTCTTCCGTACCAACATTTAGTAGGAAGTCTTATGTATCTAGCTGTGTTAACAAGGCCAAATATTGCCTACGCTGTAGGATTTCTTAGCCAATTTAACCAATGCATTATTCATATGTATGTAAAACGAATTTTAAAGTATTTAAAGCGAACTAAAACATATGGCATAAAATATGCATATAATGAAAGTTTAAATATCGAAGGCTTTGTCGACGCAGACTGGGCAAGCAACACTATAGATAGGACATCTTATACTGGTATATGCTTTACATTGTCCAAAGGCATAATATCTTGGGAAACTAAGAAACGAAAAACCGTAGCCTTATCAAGTTGTGAAGCCGAATATATAGCTATATCAGAAGCCTGCAAAGAGGCAAAATACTTAAGAAATTTACAATTTGAAATTATAAAAATAATGTACACTATTAACTTATATAATGACAGTCAGGGTGCACAGAAGCTTGCAGCAAATCCTGTACTTCATAAAAGAAGCAAGCACATAGACATAACATACCACTTTAGTCGAGAATGTGTTAATAGCAAAATAGTTAGCATAAGATATTTGCCTACAGCTGAAATGCCTGTTGATTTATTTACAAAAGGCTTATGTAAAATTAAGCATTATATATTTTTAAATAAGCTGGGTGTCCAGCACATTGAAATATTGTAATCCATACTCATATTGTTTGTTATAGTGGGGGTGTTGAAATATACCAAACAATACAACCCTGTTATACCTACAGGTACACATGTAATAATAATAATAATAATAATAATAATAATAATAATAATAATAATAATAATAATAATAATAATAATAATAATAACAATAATATAATACAATGGCGCTATTATAACTCTGACGAGTTTTATGGCCGAGCTTCTCTCCCAATTCGAGGTGTGCTCCTTTTTTTTCCTACTAATTGGTTGGACCTACAGTTTTATGCCGGCTCCGAACGGCGAATGCATTTTTTTTGGGAAGCTTTTTCATGGCAGAAATACACTCGGAGGGTATGCCGTCCACTGCCAAGAGGTGACCGCTGCTCTTAAAAAGCCCAATAATTGGATTTTTACTAATTAGAAAAATTGTTTTGGTGTTTTGCTCGGACCGTGGTTTGAACCCGAGACCTCTGGCATAACAGGCGAACACCCTACCCACTGCACCACAGCGGCCACAGGTACACATGTAATATGTCAAAATGAAATAAATTCTTATTGTTCTACCATTCAACCGTTCACCACGTTTTAACTTTTATTTTACTTTTAAATTTAACGAATGCGATTTGAAAAATATGAAATATAGAGGTGTGTATGATATAATAAAGTAAAACGACCAAGTTCTTGTTGGTATGACGTGCGAAATCGAATTCACTTTATTATTCAAAATTTTGTGCTTTTATACAAAATTTATTCTTATGTACTACTTATTTACTATGATACATATTTACTCTAAGTACTTAAAAATAATGGGACTCTTTCCCACGGTATATTGTATATATGTATGTACCTACGTACATGTACATATGTATGCTCCTATGAGCGCTTAGGCTTAGAATAACATTGGAAGCGTGAGAATGGCAGCGTCAGCAATTTTTGTGTACTTACAATTTGTGTGGGGCTGACTAAGTAGTCAGCGCCAGCGCGTGACAATACAATGTATGGAAATTTATTACGTATGTATGTTTGCGCTTGTGTAACTACATTTGACGCTCTACATCACCCTTCCAAAAAAAATGCTCGCTTCATTTGTGGATTCAATGAAGCGAGTATTTCGTTTCAATAAAAATTAAAATTGAACTTACATATTCATTTTGATGCAAAAATGGAAATGTCTCATGCTATTGCTTTAAGTCTATTTTTATGTACTATAATTTTCTTTTCTGTATGACCTACCTATACTTTCTACCTTATAGGGGGTTAAACTATAATTACTGTTCCTATCAATATTTACTACTCTATAGGGAGTTAAACTATAGTTATTGTGCTTATCAATATTTACTACTCTATAGGGCCCCTTATATCTACTATCTAACTTATGTCCTGCTTCGTCTCTGACTAACACTAAGTCTCCTATATTTATTTCCTTAAGCTGTATGTTTTTATCGTAATTAGTTTTTTGTTTTTCCTTAGCCTGTTTTATTAACCTATTAGCTCTTTCTAGTGCTATTTGTAACCTAAATTTAACTTCCTTATCATATGCCTCATAATTGTATAATGGGCTAATTGTATTTTCTTGTAGAAATTCGAATGTCGGTGCCGGTTTTCCAAATATTAGTTCAAAAGGGCAGTAACCATGAACTGTAGAAGGTGTTGTGTTATAACAATAGGTAAAGTACTTGAGGTACTCATCCCAATCGTCTTTGTCAATGGATATGTATGAACGTACATATTCATTGAATGTTCTATGGCTGCGTTCAACAGTGCCTAACGTTTGATGATGGTAAGGTGTAGAAGTTTTGTGTTCTATTTTTAATAATTTACACAGTTCTTCAAAAACGTTATTTTTATATTCCGTTCCCATATCGGTTAGTATGGTCTTCATACATCCATAAATGAGAATTAAATGTTCGAAAATAGCTTTGGCTACTGTTTTTGCATGTTTGCTTTCAATTGGAATTGCTACTAGATATTTGGTTAAGTCACATATTATGGTGACTGCATACTCATTTCCATTCAATGATTTTGGAAATGGTCCAATTGTGTCAATTTGAACTATATCAAACGCTTTTGTTGGCGTTTCTGTTATCATCATGGGTTCTTTTAAATTTTTATTAATTTTGTTTTTGTTACATTGAGCGCATTTTTATACTCAGCTGTACTAGTACACAGAGTATTATAGTTTTAATCACATAACGGTGGATTGTAACAGAGTGAAATAATCGAGATAGATATAGACTTATATATATCAAAATGATCAGGGTGAAAAGAGAAATCGATTTACCATGTCCGTCCGTCTGTCCGTCTGTCCGTCCGTCTGTAAACACTCTAACTCGCGCAAAAATTGAGATATTTTGATGAAATTTGAAATGCAAGTTGGTATCGAGACTGGGACGGTTGGTATTGAAAATGGGCGAAATCGGACCATGACCACGCCCACTTTTCCTATATAGAAATAATCGGAAATTTGGTATCTCAGTCACTAATATAGCTGGAGCGATGAAATTTTACCCACGTGTTGAGCTCAGGCCCCTAGGAAGAAATTTGGTGAAATTTTGGAAAATGGGCGGTGCCACGCCCACTTATTAAGGGTCAAACCTTGAAAGTTTTATATGTCATAACTCAGAAACCATTGAAGATATATCGACAAAATTTGGTACGCGTGATTTACTTACTTAGGCATACGTTTGGACGGAAAATAGTTAAAATCGGTTGACGGCCACGCCCACTTTTATATATGTATATTACAAAGTGACCTAATAAAACATTTTAAGCGATATCTCTGTCAAATATAAAGATCTATAATTGAAATTTTGTCGCGTAAGTCCAACTGCGGACATAAAACGAAAAACACAAAAATTTTGGAAAATGGGCGGTGCCACGCCTACTTATTAAGGGGCAAACATTGAAAGTTTTATGAGTCATAAATCAGAAACCGTTGAAGATATATCGATGAAATTTGGTACGCGTGATATACTTACTTAGTCAAATATTTGGACGAAAAATTTCCGAAATCGGTTTAGGGCCACGCCCACTTTTATATATGGGTCTTATAAAGTGACCTAATAAAAGCATTTTAAGCGATATCTCTGTCAAATATAAAGATATATCATTGAAATTTTATAGCAGTAGTCCAACTGCGGATATAAAACGAAAAACACAAAAATTTTGGAAAATGGGCGTGGCACCGCCTCTTTTTATAAACAGGAATATACGAGATTTCTGAGCCCATAACTCGACAAATAATTTATATATAATGACGAAACTTGGTGTGTACACTTTCATTACTTGTGGTAATACACGCTCAAAATTTTAGCGAAATCGGTTGACGACCACGCCCACTTTTATATATGAGAACTATAAAGGGGCCTAATAAAAACATTTTAAGCGATATCTCTGTCAAATATAAAGATCTGTCATTGAAATTTTGTGGCATGACTTCCACAATGGACCGGAAACAACAAATAGAAAAATTTTGGAAAATGGGCGTGGCACCGCCTCTTTTTACACAAAGGGATATACGAGATTTCTTAGCCTATAACTCGACAAATAATTGAGATATTATGACGAAACTTGGTTTATACACTTTTATAACTTGTGTTAATAGACACGCAAAAATTTATTGAAATCGGTTTATGACCACGCCTACTTTTTAAGAAAGATATTTCTGGAACACCCTTTGGGAATTTGTAACATGACATCTTTGTAACTAGAAGTCATAAAGGAATGAAATTTTGCACAAAGTATAATATTGATATGCTTAGTTGGATGACTGATAAAAATTTAGAAAATGGGCGTGACTACGCCCACTTTATGCAGCACTCGCTTTATATTAAGTGCACCGTGTTTCCATCAAACGCAAACAAACAATGAAAGCATACAGCTGAGTATCTAATGTTCGATTCCACTCGAACTTAGGCTTCCTTACTTGTTTAATATATTTTCTAATGTCATTTTTCATGTTTTTCCAGTAAAATTTTTGTTTTATTTTATTTGTTGTACGATTGATTCCTGGGTGGCCACCATTAACAGGATCATCGTGATATTTATGAAGAATATTATTTATTTTTTCATTATCTGTCACATGCATAACCTCCGGAGTTAATATAATATAATATAATATAATACAATGGCGCTATTATAACTCTGACGAGTTTTATGGCCGAGCTTCTCTCCCAATTCGAGGTGTGCTCCTTTTTGTTTTTCCTACTAATTGGGTGGACCTACAGTTTTATGCCGGCTCCGAACGGCGAATGCATTTTTTGTGAGAAGCTTTTTCATGGCAGAAATACTCTCGGAGGGTATGCCGCCCACTGCCGAGAGGTGACCGCTGCTCTTAAAAAACCCAATAATTGGATTTTTACTAATTAGAAAAATTTTTTTGGCTCGGACCGTGGTTTGAACCCGAGACCTCTGGCATAGCAGGCGAGCACTCTACCCACTGCACCACAGCGGCCACAGCTATGTACTCCACCCCAAAGTCATATTCCTCCAAGTCTAGTCGAATTCTAGTTAGTTTTGAAGATGGGTTTTTCATCGAAAAAAGGTAAGTTAAGGGTCGGTGGTCTGTTTTAATTGTGAATTTTCTACCGTAGACGAACGGTCTGAAATAAGTTATAGCCCAATGAATGGCTGCTAATTCTTTTTCAATTGTTGCTTTATTTATTTCGCCTTTTGTGAAAGATCTAGAGGCATAAGCAACTGGTAATTGATTTCCTTCATATTCCTGTCTTAGTACTGCTCCGCAGGCATATCCACTTGCGTCTGTTGTTATATAAAATTCTTTATTGAAATCTGGGTATTGTAAAATATTTGGGCTAATTAGTGCATTTTTCAGATAATTGAATGATTTCTCACATTCTTCTGTCCAATTAAAAACAATGTTCTTTTTGCAAAGTCTTGTTAATATTCTAGAGTATTCTGCGAAATTTGGTATAAATCTTCTGTAATAATTGCAAAATGCGAGGAATCTTTTAGCTTCGTCAGCATTTTTGGGAGTTGGGTAATTTTGAATTATTTTGTATTTACTGGGATCTGGTAAAATTCCTTTACTTGTACATTTGTGTCCAAGATAAGTGACTTCTTGGTTGAAAAATAGACATTTATCTGGGTGTAATTTTAAATTATATTTTCTGCAAGTTGCGAATACGTCTTTTAAATGTTTAATCATGTGGTTTTCGGAACATCCTAATACTACCAAGTCATCCATGTATAAGAATGCTTGCGATGGCTTTAGACCTGCGAATGCCAAAGTCATCATTCTTTGAAATGAGTTTGGTGCTACTTTGAGACCATAAGGTAATCTTTTGAAGCGGTATGTACCATTGTCTGCGGTGAATGATGTTATATCTCTTGATTCTGGGCTTAGTTCTATTTGGTGGAAACCTGACATTAAATCCAAGCAAGAAAAATATTTTGCTCTTCCTAATTGATCTAGAATATCATCAATTCTTGGTAATGGGAATTTATCTGCTGTTAACTTTTTATTTACTTGTCTGTAATCGATTACCAATCTCCATCTTTTATCATTGCTACCTGGAAGTGATTTTTTCGGTACTAGTAAAATAGGAATATTATATTCGGAAATAAATGGTTCTATTAAGTCATCTTGAATTAGTTTATTTACTTGTTTATTAATTTCCTGTTTATGTGCTTCTGGTATTCTATAATTTTTTACATAGACTGGAGTATCATCTTTCATATAAAGTTTTTGTTTATAAAAATTGTTAGTGGTTATAGGTTCTGATTCTAATGCAAATATATCTATATATTCTAAACACAAAGTATTGAGATTTAGCAAATGGTGGAAAATTTTTATTTAATCTTTCCAGTTTTTTTTTTATTATTTTCTTCATTTTCCTGTTTATTTTTTACAATTATGTAGTCTTCCAAATTTTCTGTATTAATATTGTAATTTTGAATAGTTGCATTTTTATCTGTTGTATTAATAATTCTAACAAATGCTTGATTCGAGTTCACTATTGAGTTGGCAATAAAAATACCTTCGGCTAATTGTTGATGTGGTATAAATAATTCGTTATTATTGTTAATTTTAATTTGTCTGATTACTTCAGATCTTGCTGGTACTGATATACTATTTATTGTTGGTTCATTTGTCATTCGAATTGCTATATTTGCTGGGAAATCATATGGACGTAATATCAAAGTATCTTTTTCATTTTGATAGTCCAAAATGCAATTATATTTTTTAATGAAATCTAGTCCCAAAATTCCGTCACATGGGATTGGGAAATCATCTTCTACTATGTGAAATTTATGTCGAATCAAAAGATCGTCACCCTTCAAATCTGCTTTAACTGTTCCGAGGGTGCTTGTTATACCCTGACCAATACCTTTTAAATCTGTTTTTTGTGAATTATCAATTGAAACATCATTCTGAATTTGACCCTTTTTAATAATAGATATATCTGCTCCTGTGTCTACTAGGAGGGTAGAAAATGAGTTATTTAATGTTGACTTGGAAATTATGTAGCTGTTCAAGTGTAAATTGAATACAAAAATTTTTCTCTCTACTGTTGAAGTGGAGTCTGCTGGTTTTCCTCTTGGTTGTAGCTACGTACGTTTCGTGTGCTATTTGTATTGTTATTGTTATTGCTATTGCGAGCATTTGAGCGTGTTTGGTTTCTAAAGTCTCGCCTTTGCATGTTATTGTTATTGTTATAAGTGTGGCGCGTGGGAAACGCGCGTCTTTGGTTACTTCTGTTATTATTACTTTGATAACTTCGACGGAAGCTACCGCGGTAATAGTTTTGTTGGCGGATGTGAAGCAATGAGTTTGGGTTTCCAGTTACTTCAGTGCAGCTATTTGTGAATTTAGAGATATCTTCGTTCATGGAAGTGAACGTTCCTGCTTGCATTATCATTTTTACTTTTTCGTTCGACCAATTCTTACACATGGCTTTTACAGCTGCTTGTGTAGAATATTTGCTTGCCAAGTCTGAGGTAAGCCCATCAGATATATATGCTCCTTCCAATGACTTTGTTAGCTTCTCTATTTCAGTAGTGTATTGATTAGCTGTTTTACTGCGCTGTTGAATATTCAAAAACTTTGCAGTCAATACTTCCACTGACTCGCCTTTAATTGAAGTTTGCAATTTTGTTTTAACTTGTTGTATGGTATTTTCAGTACTGATGTAATTTCGTGCAGTACCTTTAAGTTTAGTTTTTATAATGGATATCGCTAACGCTTCATGCGTGTCCTTGATCTGATCGAGAATTTCAAGTGCGTCCAAAAAACTATGTAGGTTTTCCGGCTTACCATCAAATTCAGGCAAAATTGATGAAGCCGTTTTAATAAATTCTACCACTGTTTGTGGCATCTTGTCTTTTTCTTCCGGTTCTGGTAATAAAATGCTAAAGTCGAGTGATATAGTACTTTCGTATGTGTTTGGTACTAATGCATCAATATTGTATCTTGCTAATGAAGATACTAGTTTGTCTCTAACAATGGAAAATATTTGGTATGCCTCTAATTGGTGAGCTGCAGTGAGTTGATTGTTAACTTTGCGTATTATTTCACCTAAATTATTTAATGAATCTAGTATTGTTTTGAGGTGTTTTCGTACCGTTTCCGTTTTTATTGTTATATTTTTGTTTATGCATTTATATGCTTTTTCTGCCGTTGTTTTTTCTTCTATAATTGTATTAAAAATTATTTCCCATTGAAAAAATAATGATATCCCAAGAAAAAAAATCTGTTTATACTTTATCCAGGCCGTCAGCGCGAGAAATGTATCTCTTTTTCAAAATTTTGTTGTGGATTGAGTATATTCTCAAAAATAAATTGATGCAACTAACAATTGCAATAGCAAGCAAAATGAATTTTATGGAATCCAAGGACTCAGTATGATCAACTACTTCAATGGAATTAACCACATTGGCATTTGGTTTGTCAATCTTGGATGTTTTGCCACCCATATTGGCTTATTTGTATTAAAAAAAAAATGTCACTAAAATCTTGGAATGCCGGAAACTTCAAACATTCGTTGTATTTCTTCTACTCTTGTCGTAGGATTTATAACGTCTTCTATAGTTGGTTCCCTAGTCATTCCTATACGATACCAAAATCTTCTCAACCATTCTAATTCCCTGTCGTAATCTCTCAAATCTCTTACTTCCACTCCGCTAGATAAATCAGCAATTGAGTTCCTAGACCTAGACATTCCCAAAAAACAAAAGACACTTCCACTTTTTTTTTTTTTTTTTTATTTATTTAAACATTTTTCTTATATTCTTCAACTTATTTTTTAATTCTTTCTTTTCCTCAATACTGGTTGCGAGGTTAATTTTCTCGTGAGTGATGGCAAGAGCTTTTCGCTTGTTATACTTCTAGCCACCCCTCTTTCGCCTGAAGGCTATGGGCTTCGGAATTTTGGGTTGCTCCACCCTTCTGTTAGTTTGTTGTCTTTGCCGATATTCCTCGATTGTTATCGGCAAAGGACCTGGTCTATTGTTTTCAGGTGGTTGTTGATTTCTTTCTATAAAGAATCTCGACCACCTTTCAAATATTTCGTCAACCTCTTGTTGGTTGACCATGGAATTTGTTAGAAATGAAGAGAAAGAAAAAAAAAATTGTAGGCGAAAATCTTTCAATTATCGCCACTGAGTAGGCAGCCGTTAGATTGCCACAAGATGTGTTAGTAAATATACGTGTATATTAAATTATATTAACACTAAGCTCTATTGCTGCTGCTGCTGGTCAGAAAATGAAGATTATGCTGCTTTCTTCGCTCAGTCCTTTTGACGCCGCATGTTCTGCTGTTGCTGCTGCCGCTACTGTGACTGCCCGGCTGTTGTTACTGTTTCGCTTCCAAGTGCACCAATGTTGCTGTTGTTGTTGCTTAACTTGCTTCCGCGTGCTCAACAAGGATACGATATTGATGACCAATTCAAAACACAAAGCATATGCATTTTGTTGTTCGCTGCTGTTGCCGTGCCTAGTTATTACCACCGATGGTTTTCATTGCCACGTAAATAAATGGAAGGCAAAGTGAATTGCCACGACCTATTTGGCAAAGATCGCCATATAATAAAGTAAAACGACCAAGTTCTTGTTGGTATGACGTGCGAAATCGAATTCACTTTATTATTCAAAATTTTGTGCTTTTATACAAAATTTATTCTTATGTACTACTTATTTACTATGATACATATTTACTCTAAGTACTTAAAAATAATGGGACTCTTTCCCACGGTATATTGTATATATGTATGTACCTACGTACATGTACATATGTATGCTCCTATGAGCGCTTAGGCTTAGAATAACATTGGAAGCGTGAGAATGGCAGTGTCAGCAATTTTTGTGTACTTACAATTTGTGTGGGGCTGACTAAGTAGTCAGCGCCAGCGCGTGACAATACAATGTATGGAAATTTATTACGTATGTATGTTTGCGCTTGTGTAACTACATTTGACGCTCTACAATGATAATTTTCAATGGAAATATCTACCATATAATTTTTTATTTAAAAATGCTCATTTATAATAAAAAAATTACAATTATAATTTTTATGAAATATGTACATTGTTTAAAAAAACCAAATTTCTACTATATATATTTATAAATATATATATTTATATTATATAAACACAAATAAACATAAGAATTTCTATGTATGCATACGTGGCTTTTTGAATAAAAACTTAATATAATATAATACAATGGCGCTATTATAACTCTGAAGAGTTTTATGGCCGAGTTTCTCTCCAAACTCGAGGTGTGCTCCTTTTGTTTTTCCTACTAATTGGGTGGACCTACAGTTTTATGCCGGCTCCGAACGGCGAATGCATTTTTTGTGAGAAGCTTTTTCATGGCAAAAATACACTCGGAGAGTATGCCGCCCACTGCCGAGAGGTGACCGCTGCTCTTAAAAAATCCAAATATTTGGATTTTTATTAATTAGAAAAAAATTTTTTTTTGTTTGCTCGGATTGGGGTTTGAACCCGAGACCTCTGGCATAGCAGGCGAGCACTCTACCCAGTGCACCATAGCGTCCACAACTTTATTTGCATCAATTTTGTGTGTTTATTTCAACATATATGTTTGGGCGAGCAGCCCAAACCCAATTCAAAACAGCCTAATGTGTATTATTAATACCCCCTCGTGGCAACCCTGCAAGAGCAACTCTGACAGAACTACAAGAATTTGCATAATGACATTTTCCTAACAGTTATGCAAGTATATATACTTTTTCCGGTTTCGAATTACATTTTTTCCTTCTATTCGATTGCGATCCCGAACAACCGAAGTCATCATCAGCGCCGTAAGTTTCTTTTTCCTTTATTCACTACGTGAACATCTGTACATATATATATACATATATATTTATACTTCTAAACCTGAATAAACTAAATTTATATTGTGAAAACACTAATTCTGGGTTTGTTTTTATTTATTAGTCCCGCCCTTACCACGGAATAAACAATATACCTTGTTTATACGATGACATAATGCGGTTTCACTGAGTACACACGCATGTATAAATCGATTTTGAATACGCTTTGAAATGCATCGCTGAATTCGCTCAGACTACTTTTCAAATTGGTATTTTATTTCTCGGAACGGTTGAAGGGAGCGTATAAATTTAACGAAGCGAATTAAAGATCAGCTGATTGCTTTATTAAACGCGTATGTATTCACTTCAAATCAATTAACTTAAATAATATTTTAAAATGGACGAAAATAAGTTTTCTTTGCTTTTTCTGTTTTCTGTTTTCTAAAAAAACAAAATCCCCAACACACAAAATCCTCAAAAACAAAAATCCCCAAAATCAAAATCCTTAAAATCATAATACCCAAACGCGAAATCCCCACATTTTTTCGGGGTTAGCGTCACAAAATCCCCAAAAGATTACTAAATAAACAACATTGAAGATCATATTTAAAAAAACCGCATGCCGAGTCTTATATGACCCGGCGTCTCCTCAAAACAGAATTCCGTCATAACAAGCACCATTATAACATAGATTTCAAATGGAGACCGCCTCTGTCTTCTGGTATAACAGAGATGCCAAAGCAATTGCTTTAACAAGATTGTCTTAACATGAGCTGTCAGTTTGATGATTTGACAGCTAATTTTTCATTTCAACGAAAAATTCACAGTGGCAACATTTCCACATTGAACGTGAAATTTCGCACGGCGTCCATTTTGCTTGAGTGTTTTGGCTTAAAAAATAAATAAAAAGAACATTAAGTGCATATATACAGTTTGCGAGCATCATCGCCAATTTTAAAAAAAAATTTTTTAACTTTCTAAGTGCTTCTGCGTACACGGCATGTCAATTCGGCGCCATTTTGCAAATGATATTATAACATAATGAAGTGCCCACGAATGATTCAAATAAAGAAGATTGTGCACTCAGCCATATTCAGCAAAATATTCATCCGTGAGACTGGGTTCATTTTGGTTAGTACGTCATCAACTACGTTATCGACGAGAAAGAAAATTTGCAACCAGGCAAAAAATACCTTTATTGAACTATTATTCACACAAATAAATACGTGGCACTTCATTTTTCTTTATTTAAAATAGTCTTTTAACATAAATTTCACATTTATCGCACACAATCTTTAGTTATTAGAAAACCGGAAACGAAACTGGGTGAAAGAGAATTTATGTTACTACGTCACTAAATCAGCTGATTCTGTCAAATTTTGGATGAACGCATAGCGGAACCGCTGAATACACAATCTTCTTTATTTGAATCATGGTGCCCACGCATATGAAAACATGAATGTTAGACATAATAATGGTAGACAAAAGTAACATAATTTTTGTTTTGTGAAGTTTCGGCGTAATAGCATGTTCATGGTGAGCCTGCGTTTTGCGTTTCGGAGGCATTTTTGCGTTTAGTCCAATAATAATAATATATGCCATTCGAATGGAAAATAGTGGCAACACTCTGGCAATACAAGAACGAAATACCTACAAGATTACGCATATAGAGCAGCATGAGCATGGGCACACGAGCTCCATGATGACGTCACTCTACATGTAATGAACGAAAGTAAACAAAACAGAGATCAAAATTAATACCAAAGCGGTTGGTACGTTTGGTTTGCAAAATTAATGTATTATATTATTACATATTTTGCAAATTCTTGTTCTATTTTTTTTAATTAGACAAAACAAAAAAATAAACCTCAACACCTGATTGCGTAATCTGGGATATTAACTCCGTTTGTTTCGAACTTCTCAAATGCGCATTTACAAAACGCGGCAGGATGAACACTTTTCGAAAAGCCATCTTCGAAAATGCAAAATGTTGCGTTTCAAATCCAGCATGAACATAGTATAACATCATGATCCAAATAAAGAAGATTGTGCACTCAGCCATATTCAGCAAAATATTCATCCGTGAGACTGGGTTCATTTTGGTTAGTACGTCATCAACTACGTTATCGACGAGAAAGAAAATATTCAAACAGGCAAAAATACCTTTATTGAACTATTATCCACACAAATAAAAACGCGGCACTTCATTTTTCTTTATTTAAAATAGCTTTTTAATATAAATTTCACATTTACCGCACGCAATCTTTAGTTATTAGAAAACCGGAAACGAAACTGGGTGAAAGAGAATTTATGTTACTACGTCACTAAATCAGCTGATTCTGTCAAATTTTGGATGAACGCATAGTGGTACCGCTGAATGCACAATCTTCTTTATTTGGATCATGGTATAACATAGATTTCAAATGGAGACCGCCTCTGTCTTCTGGTATAACAGAGATACCAAAGTAATTGCTTTAACATGATTGCCTTAACATGAGCTGTCAGTTTGATGATTTGACAGCTAATTTATCATTTCAACGAAAAATTCACAGTGGCAACATCTCCACATTGTACGTGAAATTTCGCACGGCGTCCATTTTGCTTGAGTGTTTTGGCTTAAAAAAATAAATAAAAAGAAAATTAAGGGCCGTTTACTCAACCTCTGATTAACGCTAACCGGAGGACAAAGGTACGGTTAAGCTATGGACTGTATTATCGACCATATGTTAAATACATGGTTTGATGAAGTCGTTAATGATGTTTAACCGAACTTTAACCGTGGTTAGCGTTAATCAGAGGTTGAGTAAACGGACCTAAGTGCATATATATAGTTTGCGAGCATCATCGCCAATTTTAAACTAGTTTTTTTTAACTTTCTTTCACTTATATATGCCATTGCTCTATTCAATCTAACCTCACTTAGTGTACGATTTTCGTACATTTGCTATGCAAGTGTTGAATAATGGTTGGCAGCTGACGGACAGCGGGCGCTGTGTACAGTAGTTGTATGTACAACATCTACCATCGCTGTATGAGCTAATTGGATTTTTCCGCTTATTTCAAAGTATAAAAATTAAAATTAAAAAATAATAATTTCGTGCTAGACACTAACATACCCAATAAGGTTAACATAATTTTTGTTTTGTGGAGTTTCGGCGTGGGCTCTGATACGTAATAACCCCAATAAACACAACGGATTCGCCTCGAATTCGCGTCGGATTCGCTTTCTCTGATTATATTATCGCGGCAATAGTTCGCGGCGATAGATCGGCGAATCCGAATTCGTAGGCATGTCACCTATCACTAGCGATTCCAGAATTTGTTCATTCTCGGATCACTGGCGATTCGAATTTTTTATCATTAGCGATTCGAGAATTTTTAATTTCTCTGATCGTTGGCGATTCGAAAATTTGTTCAGATTTTTTTTATAAATGGCGTTTCGAAAAATTAAAAGTTCAGAGTTTGGTTTACTGGCAATGGGTTAAATCCGTATAAAATAATACAAAGCACTTAAAATGTTTTTATAAAGAAAGTTTAACTTTCATGAATAACAAAAGTTTTTCAAGTTCAGGTTTAAATGTAAAATTTCAGAACTATAATAATTTTTTAGTGCAAAACAACTTAAAAAAATTGAAAAAATTAATATCGCGAAAATTGATTTTCTCGAACTTGCCGCGAACTCGAGGCGAGTCCGAGAAATTACGTTAGCGAAAATCTGTTTTCGCGAACTCGCCTGGAATTCGCGATATCATCCTCGCGTCTGTGTTTATTGGGTATGTATACATCAGCGATGCGCAGCCTCTTGCCCGCGGGCAGACCAGCTGTTTGCCATTCACACGTATACACACCGATTGTCACTACTACAGATAAATAAAGAGCTTAAAACGAGCGCTTACGATGGGACCGGGCGATCGTCGCTTGGCAAAAATCCGTTCAAAGGGCCTTTATGCGTTTTGCGTTGCACTCTTTGAGGTTCGTGGACCCTATTCCACCCTATCGCTAACGTTGCTTGCTAATAAATCTTCTGTCTTTAGATGCAAGACGAACTTTGTTGTCGATGTGTTTCGTTTTTGATTTATGTGTGGGCTCTATTGATTGCCCATACCTTCTTTCTAAAATTAACTTTAATGTTCCTACTCGCATTCTCCGTAATAATGAATTATTTTTTGTTGGGTTTTCTAGGACCGTTTATGGTTTGAATGCCCCTCTAAGAAGGACGTTATCTGAATTCAATACATATTCGTCTTCCTTAGCCTTTGAATTCTCTTATTCTAAGTTTAATTTTAAGAACTTACTTATAAGTTTTCTATCATAAGTTTTATGATACATACATATATCCTCTGTAAATCTAGCTAATAGTCTATAAGCTTCTGTTTGTTGATTAATAAATAAATAAATAAATAAAATAATTAATTTGCCTTCGACTGTCGTGAAAGCAAATGGTCGCTAGGTGATCATCGCTTGAAATTATTTTCTTTTATTTGCAGATGCCAGACAACAAACAAAACTATGAAGAGTTTGCATATAACATACGTATGTATTTGTATACGTACGTTGTATCATAATTTCGCAAAGCGTGCGCAGCATGACCCTGCTCGCTCAACATCTGCATGCAGACTGATTATTGTTAGTCGTTTTCCACTTTGGCCCAGCGATGCCGCTGTCACTCCAATTGGAAGATTTCACTCCGATTTTGACCTCCTCACTCCGCCACTCCCTCTTGGACTAAATCACTCCCACTTTTTCATGTATGAAATAATTCAGAAATTTTGAATCAACTTTCAATTTTGTATGTATAAAATTACAATCTGGCAGCGTTATTGTTTACGTCTTATAATTCTGCCGCAGTGACAACTTTTCACTGATCTTTGTTTTGTGCGCGCTTCCATGGAAAATTTCAAATCAATTGCTCTAAAATGAATAGATGAGTTAAAATTTATAAAAACACATTAGCTGGTTTTTACATTTTTTTGTTTTCATCAGAAAAGTTTGCCCTGGACCAAATGCAAAAAAAGGTACATTGACAGGTAAGTTATATTTCTAAAGGATACTTTTCTATATTTCATAACCTCATATTCTCTTTCCAGCTATTTTATCAAAGAAGAAAATTCCCCTGCTGCTACAACACAGAAATTGGCCTATGATGTAGCTGTTGCAAATGACCATACTTATGTATACGATCTGGATCCTGTGGCTGCTGCCGTCTGTACGAGCGACTTCGATGCTGCTATTTCTGCTATAGTTTCCGATGATTGTAGTGCTGCTGCTATGAATGATTTGCACACCACAGAAGGTGACTTCGATGCTGCTATAGTTTCGGGTGATTGTAGTGCTGCTGCTATGAATTATTTTCACACCATATGTATGGTAAATAATTGTAGTGCCGCTGTTTTCTGCGATTTTCACACCAAAGACAGTGAAAATAAAGCCGTTCAAACAAAAATTCATCGATAAATGGAAGATGAAATTTAGTTGGTTAGAAAACAAAGATGAGAAAAGCTTCTGTAAAATTTGTGTAAAATTGTTGGGAAATAATATTTCTGATTTGGAAAGGTATGGCAATTCTGATGGTCATAAAAGGGGAGAATTGTCTTTACAAAAACACAAAATACATACATTTATCTAATGCATAACATGCACTAATTTATGTATACAAAAGTTTATAAACAAATGTGCTATGAATAAAAACACAATTTTAATTTAATTAAATTCATTTCTAATAAATACATATGTCCTTTAATTCGAAAACAAAATTTTGCGTTTGCTTTCCCATATTTACATTTCTTGTTTATTTCCTTAGGCACTCTGCACACGGAGCGTACTGCTTTAGACGCGTATTAGATACTACAGACGAAAGCTGTACGCTTTGATGTCGCGCACGTATATTTCAATTGAGGGCTGCACACGAGTCGTCAGCTTCATGCATTCGTCAAAGTATGCTAGCTACATGTCGCTTGGCGTAAAGCAGTGCTGGTAGCTAGGCGTACTACGCTTAGAAAACAGGAAGAAGAAGATGTTTGTTTACATTTTTCCACTTGGTGGAATTTATGAAAGCAGTAAAATTTGTGTAAAAAATCGGAAATAATGAGTGTATAATGAAAGAAAATTGAAGATTCCGTAAAATTTTTCATCTTTTCTATTTAAAGCTTCGAAATTTAAAGCAAATGCCGTATTATTAATTTGTTTGTTTTGTGCAGCGAAGTTTCATGTCGCTTCGTGTGCAGATATTGAGGCGTAGGGAAATCGACGCTACATAAAATGTCTCGTACGCGTCTATGACGATACGCCTCGTGTGCAGAGTGCCTTATTTTTGACATCCCTCCACAATTTCACTCCGCTCCTTCGTCCGTCACTCCGAAACACTCCGCTATATGTCAATTTTCACTCCGCTCATAAATTTTGGAACGGCATCGCTGCTTTGGCCTACCGTAGGCGCACCAACACACACTAATTTTCGGAGATTGTTTGAATGTGTTTGTGTGCCCATCCCTGGTATACATACATATAATAGCTTCGATATAATGCGGCCTACGGGGTATCTAAGAGATTCCATATTTTATAAAAAATATGTTGATCTAAATCAAGGACTTGTAACGCGTTTCGGTTTCGGTTTCTGTTACACAGCTAAGTAACGAAACAGAAACAGAAACAAAACTCCTTTGTAACAAAAGTCGTAACAAAACTCCGAAACGTTTCCAGCAGAAACAAAACCTGTAACGAAACTAAATTAATTTTGTTCCTTGTAACAGAAACAGAAACAGAAACAAAACTCCTTTGTAACAAAAGTCGTAACAAAACTCCGAAACGTTTCCAGCAGAAACAAAACCTGTAACGAAACTAAATTAATTTTGTTCCTTGTAACAAAATCCGTAACGAAACTAAATTAATTTTGTTTCTCAGTATCAGAAACAAAATTAATTTTGTTCCTTGCAACAAAAACAAAACCAGAAACGAAATTAATTTTGTTTCTCAGTAGAAAAACTATATTTGCAGAACATTAGGATGGACTTGTTATTTTTAGGTATATAATATACATACATATATATGTATGTCTGTGGCAACCAACTAAAGTATGGAATAAGACACTTATATTTTTTAAATCAGGGCTGCTCAACGCTCTCGTATTGAAAGTACAAAACTCAATACATCTACAAATTTTGTATATGCACTGAAAAATTTTTTTGCTCATTTAAATTTTTTTATCATTTCCAATAAAATATTATTTTAGAATTTAGTTTCAAATGGTAGTATCACATACATACAAATTTTTTTAATTTTTTATATGAAAATTTTTTGAATACAAATTTTTTACAGTGCTTTCATTTTTTGAATTTTTTTTTCATTACATATTTGTTATTGTAAATTTCGATTTCTTACGGCAGTGCTCGAGCTCCTATACAAAGTGCTTTTGCTCTGCACATTCAATATGAATCATAGGCACATACATATAATTTTTTTTTTTGATATCTGAGTGCTTATGGGAGTGCACAGAAAATTTTATTTTCATATTTCAAGTGCAAATATGTATCTGTGCCTATGATTCGGAACAAAACAAAAACAATTGTGCTTTGAGTGCCTATGAGGTGAGCAGCCCTGTTTTAAATATTATCGTAATTGACATTTATTCAAATACGCTCATAAAACATTGAGGGCGAAATTATCGTAAGGGACAAAATTATGATTTTTTCGCAAACTGCAAATTTTTTCAAGAAAAAAGATATCAGGTTCAATATATTAATTAACCATCTAAACGCGTGTTCAATTTCATTTAAATATACCAATAAAAAACAGTGAAAAAACAAAAAAAAATGACCTCCTGTAAAATTTGCTTTTGTCCCTTACGATAAATTCGCACAAAGGGGTCGATATGAAGGAAAATATAACTGGGTGACTATTAGGGTTGTCTATTTTAATTTTTTTAAATGATATATAAAAACGCTTCATATGCATAGAACACGGATTGTGAAAAGTATACATTAATTTTTATCAAGAAATATTTAATTTTCTAATAATAGCTCATTCAGACTACTTTGTAGTGCAATTTCTTCATCATCATCATTTTTATAAGACGTCGAAGCAGTACAGGATGCTTTGGCGGGTGTAATATCGTTTCGTATGGATAATGGGATATCCGACTTGCGTTTTTTTTTGTGTATTTGCTTAATCAATCAAGCTTTATTACATTTCTGTCAATTTATTATTAATTATTATTTATTTATTATTTTCTCGCAGCCAATTATAGTCCGAAACAAGTTTCTAATAGTTAGTTAGGTTAGGTTAGGTTGAAGTGGCTGCCTTAGGGGCACACTTAGGCCAGTACAGAGGCCCTTTGTGATACCACAAGAAGAAAACAGATTACTCCTCCTTTTTGAACCAGTTTGAAAACCTGATGAATTTCACCAGGTCTTTTATGTCGATATCCGCGACTTTGCATAGGCTATCCAGGAAAGGTGTCCCAAAACAGCGTCTCCTGACGCCGTTAAGAGCCGGGCAGTGGCAAATGAGGTGTTCGATTGTCTCCTCTTCCTCGTCGTTTTTGCAGCTTCTGCAGCATCTGCGGTAGGGTGCACCTAGCCTCTCTGCGTGTTTCCCGATGAGGCAATGACCTGTAAGCACCCCCACAAGGTTCGAGATCTCCGCTCTCCTTAGAGTGCATATTTGACGAGATCGCTTGTGATCCCATCTTGGCCAGGTTTGTCTTGACGTTCGACAAACTGGGTTCTGTTGCCATCTATCGCTTGCCAGTTCATAGATGTGCTGTTTAAGCATTAGCTTGCATGTGGCAACCAGCATACCTATGCGTTCTTTGTCAGGAAGAACCTGCTCGGTAGTGCCTTGCCTCGCAAGTTCATCTGCCCTACAATTGCCATCGATATCCCTATGTCCCGGGACCCACACGAGGTGCAGACGGGTCTGTTTGGCCATCTCCTGTAGAGATCGGCGACAGTCTAGTGTTAGTTCAGAATTGAACGAGTAGGAGCCAAGAGACTTAATTGCTGCTTGGCTGTCGCTGAAGATGAATAAATCCCTATGGATAGGTTCAGGTCTCATATGGTTAACAGCCTCCCTTATAGCTGACACATCAGCCTGGTAAACGCTGCAGTGATCGGGCAGCCTAAAAGCTAACTGTATATTCAAGTCTTGTGAAAAGACTCCGCCGCCAACTTTGTTGTCCAGTTTTGAGCCATCGGTATAGATAGAAACGCTACCTGGGGTTGGGTAAACCCGCTTTGGCTCTTCCCAATCATCCCTACTTGGGATTCTTGTTTCGAAGTTGCTGTCGGCAACCATAGTAGTAGTACAGCGGTCCGTACCACCGGGTAGAAAACTAAAATCGCTTAGAATGCTAGAGTGTCCTGTGGCTTTTGTGTGCCAGCCGGATGACTCTCTTAGACGTAGGGCTGATGTAGCCGCCACCTGAAAACCTGCTAAATCTAGTGGCAGGATATCTAGAATGGCCTGAAGAGCTTCACTAGGCGTCGTCCTGAGTGCGCCACTTATGCTGATCATGCTAGATCTGTGGACCCGGCTCAGAACCTTAAGGTTTGACGCCTTACTCAATGCAGGCCACCACACTACGACTCCATATAACAGAATAGGTCGAACGATCGCAGTGTAAATCCATCTGCAAATGCTGGGACTAAGTCCCCACTTTTTGCCTATGGCTCTTTTGCATGTATATAAGGCAATGTATGCTTTGCTTTGTCGCTGAATAATGTTGTCCTTCCAGTTCAGCTTTTTGTCCAGAACTACCCCTAGGAACTTAGCCTTGTCAGCTAGGCTCAGGCGAACGCCATTTAGCTCTGGTAGATTTAATGGTGGTATTTTATACCGCCTGGTGAAGAGGATAAGTTCCACCTTATTTGAATTGACGCTGAGCCCACAGCGAGAGGACCACGACGAGACCTCTCGTAGTGCTACATGCATCAGATCACACAAGGTCTGTGGAAACTTCCCTCTGTATGCTATAGCAAGGTCATCCGCATATGCCACGACCTTCCCGCCGCCCCACACTGTCTCTCTTAGAAGTGAGTTGACAGTAAGGTCCATAACAGCGGGGAGAGGACGCCACCCTGGGGTGTGCCTCTGGTGACATAGCGTGTAGTTTTGACCTCACCCATTGTTGAGAATACAATCCTTCCCCTCAAAAGTTGATCAATCAACCCAATCAGAGAGACGTCAACCCCTAAGTCGTTTAAGGCGTTGCTGATAGCCTCTGGGATAACATTATTAAATGCACCTTCGATGTCCAGAAAGGCCACGAGACAGAACTCCTTATCGGTTAAGGATGATTCAATGGTAGAAACCAGGCTATGTAGTGCCGTTTCAGTAGATTTCCCTTTAAGGTAAGCATGTTGACAGCTAGACAGAAGTTTGCTATCAATTGATATAGAGAGAAAGTTGCTTATTATTCTCTCCAAAGTTTTAAGCAAGAAGGAAGAAAGACTTATTGGCCTATAATCCTCTGGCTCGCAGTGTGAGGCTTTCCCAGCCTTAGGAATGAATATAACCGAGACTTGTCTCCACGTACTCGGAATATGATTAAACGCAAGACAAGCAACGAAGATGCGGCGAAGCCAGCTTGTTGATGTCTCGAGCGTATATAGGAGTTGTGCAGGAAAAATCCCATCTGGTCCAGCAACTTTGTAGGGTTTAAAGCTTCTAACTGCCCACCTGACCCGTTCCTCCGTAACGGGTATGTTAACCGCGATGTTCGTTGATAATATCGCCGGTGCGTTTCGCGAGCTACCAGGAAAGTGTGTATCCAACAGCAGCTCCAGGGTTTCCTTTTCCGATTCGGTCCAGGATCCGTCAGGCCTCCGAAGATAGCCCAAGGGCGTATGTGTCTTTGAGAGCACACATCTTAGTCTTGCCGTCTCATTGACGTTTTCGATTCCAGTGCAGAAGTTCCTCCAGGAGGTTCTCTTCGCTAGTCTTAGGGCTTTTTTGTAAGCCCGTAAATCTTCTTTATATTGCAGCCATTGAGACTCATTGTCAAGTCGTTTGGCTCTGTTAAATTGCTTTCTGCAAGATTTTCGAAGTGAGTCCAGATCGTTGGACCACCAATGAGGTTTGCGCTTCCCCCGGGGTTTTGGCACCGGGCAAGCTAAATTAAAAGCATTTGTAAGTGCTGCAGTAAAGGTGTCTACCAGATCTTCCAACTCTCCGGTCGATGAGGGGTTATGAGTTGGAAGCCCTGCAAAGCCCCTTAGAAATAGTTTGTAGTGAAGATCCCAGTTGGTGTTACGTGGGTTTCTCTTTAAGACGGGGTTTTGAATGGAGAAATTTAAAATTGTTTCTATATACCGATGATCAGAGAAGGAATGTTCATCAAGTACACGCCAACTTCTGACCATCGCAATGGTGCTTTCGCTACATAAAGTGAGGTCCAGGACCTCTCTACGATTTTTAGTAATAAACTTTGGTTCATTACCTATGTTACAAATTACCAAGTTAGTTGTTAAAAGGTAATCAAAAAGTGACTCACCCCGATTGTTGATGTCGGAACTACCCCAGGATGTGTGATGGGCATTGGCGTCTGCCCCGATTAGCAGGTGGCCCGAGCTGTATTTGGCCACCAGGTCTTTCACTCTCCGATGCGGTGGAGGCTCCAGAGCGTCGAAGGGCATGTACACTAGGGTGTCCCGTTCATGTATGAAAAAAAGTTTTTTTCGAGCTACGCTATCGTAAGAGGTATCAAAAGTTGCGTAATTGAATACAGATCACAATAAAAGTAAAAAACCCGGAATTGAATTAGATCTTGAGGGCTCTACCGAGATCTGAAATTTTGTTAATTTCATATATTTAGAAACCTAAACTTTAGAGCTAAAGCCGATATGACACTACGTTTTTTTCTGGTATTCTACCAGGTTTTTTGTGTGAAGGAGATGGTCAAATACAGTTTTGCGTTGGTGTAAGCGAGCAAGCTATATCGAAAAAAAACCAAACAAAATACCATCTAGGCGATTAAAAACCAACGAGCCAGCTTGTATTTCGGTAGGTTTTTTGGCATTCGGTCATTTTTTCTGACAATTTTTCCAATTTGACAACCATAAAATAAATTAATTTAAAATAAAAAAATATATGGAAATACAAATTTTAAATTTGCCTCTTGTAAGCTTCTGCTTTGGCCGTAAGGGTAAAGAAGAAGTCCGCAAGAAAAATTATATTGCGTACTGGCTTCCCTTTATAACACGGAATACAGAGCTATCCTGCCCTTTGGGTTTCATAACTTTTTTATTTCAGTAATTTAAACCAAATTTCCAAAAAAAATAATTTTTAAAATAAATATTATTTTCATTTAGTTTGAAGTTTAATGTCAATCAAATTATTTTTGAGGAAGTATTTGTCTCTTTTCAACCTATAGAAGAATTGCTTTTGTATTTTGACTTTCGGTGGGTTTTCAAAACCAAAAAAACCAGGGAAATAATGTAGTGTCATATAGGCATAAAATAATAAAAATGTCATACTCAAAAGTTATTTTATTATTGAAAATAACCATATAAGTACAGAGAAACAAATTTATTGCATTTAATTAATTTAAAAAACTTAGAATTCAAATATATTTTTGTGTCCAAATTTTGGTATTTCTGCTTGAGATTGCGACTATAATATTCCTTTGAACCAGTGGGGATATTTTTGGCTTCCGTCCGCGTGTTTATACCTTTGGATTATATTTTTCAGCATTTTCCAATATTATTTCAAAGCAATTTCACATTTCGTCAATTTTCCGGCAAGAAAAACACTTATTTTGGAGATTTTTTCTTTTTGCTATAAGTTGAATAGTGCAGGGGTTTCCTCGATCCATTCTGAGTCCCTGATGGCATTATAGGGTTAAAAACCTAGTATATTATAAAACTTTATTTGATATTCAATGAATTAGTTTTCTATTATCTACAAAAATCTCCACCCTTTCGAAAAAAATTTTAATTGAAGTTTGGTGTCCCTATTATTTTTCACAATCTGAAACGAACTCACTCCACAAAATCATCAGCCATTATGAAACTTATTATTTGTAGCATTGGCAACAAATAATTTATTGTTATTGTTATTTTCTAAACAGGAAAGATTCAATAAAAACAAATATGAAGAAAAAAAAAAAATATGAAACGACGCAACAAATGGCCGATTAAATAACTGTTCCTTACTTCGGAGACATCTGAGCAAGAAATTAATGTATAAGTTTTGACCATTGTTTAGAAGCAGGATCGATCTTTGAAATATTTCAAGGCAAGTGTCCCTATTATTTTTCATATGACTGTACTACCTAAAAAAATTAATTGAATAAAGAATTTTTAACTGAATTATTTTTAAAATTGAAAAAAAAAAAGTGCTGCAAACCTATTTCTGTGTTCAGGGGATTTTTTTTTATCTGATATGACTTTCGTTTAAATAAATAAAATAAAATAATTTTAACATAATTCGTTTTAGTAAAGTACATTATTCAATTATTCATAATTGCGAATTCTGTAAGGCTGCCAAAGAAAAATTTGTACACCTATTTTAGTGTCAATATATGTATATTTGAATTTGATGGATTTTTTTTTTGCATGTTAGAAATAATAAAAAATAACATATCGTTATGAAGTTAAAGCATTTTATTTTATATGAAGTTTTAATAGTTTTTCTCTGAGATGATACTTAAAAACAATATACATATATTATTCTGTTTTTACGATCCAAATTTTCTTGAACTCGCGGGAACACTGAGCGTATGAAAACCCATTTTGCGGTGACAACACTACATACTAGTACCTTCGCCCAGGGCTTGTAGTCTCTTCTAAATCTTTTCTGATTCCAGAATATGCGTAACGTTATAAAATTAAACTTTACGTAAATAAGAACTTTATGCTTTAGTTAAAGAACCGTATTGTTTTTTTTTTTTATCGAACTGATTCTCCACGATTGAAAGGCAAATAAAATGCAGAAGCCGAAAAAAACCCATTGTAGAAAATATGTGTATGTACGAGTATTTTCATTGTAACTACATGGAATTCAGATTTTTGCACTTAAAAGTAAGTTGCATAAAAAATTAAGCGAATAGAACTTATAAGAATGAAAAGAATTACATAGTAAGCAAGCAAACAATATGCGGATGTAATATATGTTGTGGTGAGTGGGCGTTCTGCATGAATGACAAAACCGCAAAACTTTGAAGATCGGTAGAGCCCTGAAGATCTAATTGTATTTAGTTTTTAAAACTTGTTTCATAATTTGCGATCAAAACCGCAAATTTTGAGGGGTCTTGCGTTAAGGAAATCCAAAAAAAATATTTCGGGACACCCTAATGTACACCGATGCCAGTGTTACCGGAGTGCCCCCGATGTTTAAGCTGGCCGCAGTCATGTCGCCATCGCTAAAGTTAGGTAAGAGAAACATTGTTAGCTCGAACTTAACCAATATACAGGTTCTAATATTACCTTCTTTTCCAGCCCAGATGAGCTTGTAACCAGTGGCCCCCAATCCGCAAATCCTCGAGTTATTCACCCAAGGTTCTTGGATGAGGACCACATCGACATCGCCTTTAGAAAGGCGACCCGCTAAAGCAGCCGAAGCCGCCTTAGATTTGTGTAGGTTTATCTGCAGAACCCTCATGTGGAACTGCAGAGACCTCCACCTCCACTACCGTGACGTCGGCAGCCTCCCCTTCGCTGTCCAGCATGGCATCTTCCATTGACAAACTGAGCAGAGCTTCTGCACAGTTTGACGTGGCAGATACCATGCTGTCCGCGTCGGAGAGTTCCGCCTCCGATTCGGGCGCCTCGATGTCCGAGTCCACCGAGGCTTCCGGAGCGGTGGCGCGCTGGGCGTCGCCACGGTACACATGAATCACGACATCGCCGATGCCGTAATTCACCCTTCCCTGGCTCCGCTTAAGTGGCTCAAGAGCCTCCTTATTTAGAGCCAGGACCACCTCCCTTCTCGGGCCCGCAGCCTCCTCGACCCGAATGACACTCCAGTCCTGCGTCGGGAGAGATGGGTTCATAACTTGCAGCATCCTGAGAATTCTCTCCGGAGCTGCCGGTGTTACGGGAACCCATACCCTGGCCCGAGGCCGGACTGGAATGTCACTCCAGTCGACTAGCTCGAGTTGCGCACCGGGGTAGACCTCGCCCACCCTCGCGACTGCAGCCTTGTAGAGGCTCACAGTCCTTGCGTCGTCACAAGCGAATACCTTGATCTGACCCTGGAACCATCCCGCATCTTCCCCTCGTGGAGGTGGACCCGGAGCCTCCAGCACGACGTCCAGAAGGGCGTCTGTGATGACTGCTCGAACCCACAACCACTTGTCCCTCGGGATGGCCCCACGGTCATTTCCGCGGTCCAGAACCCCTACCAGGATTCTGTCCCTTGCAACCTCGGCGAAAGTGGGCCTGCCCACCTCGCTGCGCCTTTGAGCCCTTTTCGGAGCAGGTTTCATATCCTCCTCCGATCGTTGGCGTTTGTAGGTGGTGCCTCCAACCGCGCCCTTAGTGCTCTGGCAGCTAAGTAGCAGAGCTTTCGCCCTATCCACCGCGTCCTTCGCACTTTGGGGCAACGTGTCTAGTGGCACCCCCTCGTACTTCTTTAAGACCTTCGTGGCCCTTCTTTTATCCCCATAACTGGGGTTCTTGTCCTGGGGGAGACGGCTCGTAGTTTCCATCGCTGCCGTTCCCCCGGTTGTATTTTTATTGTTGGCTATCTTCCCCTTAGGGTCAGCTAAGCCAGGTCGTGAGACCAATGCCGCTGCCGTAGGAGGAAGAGTAGCATTACCAGCATCTGTTGAGTTTCCGGCATCAGCAGGGGATGGACGGCTCGCCGTTTCCAGCGTTAGCGATCCAGCTACCCCACTAGTGCCGGGACCCAACAGGTGCTGGTCACCCGCGTTTGTAGCCAACTTCCCCCCACGGTCAGCTAAACCAGGTCGTGAGACCAATGCCGCTACCGTAGGAGGAAGTGTAGCACTACCAACACCTACTGAGTTTCCAGCCTCAGCAGGAGCTGGCCGGTTCGCCGTTTCCAGCGCTACCGATCCAGCCGCCCTGTTGGTGCCGGGACCCACCAGGTGCTTATCACCTCCTTTTCCGGCTACCCTCTCCTTTGGCTTAGTGTGACCAGGCCGTGAGACCATTGTCACAGCTGTGGGGAGAAGGGTCGCCGAGTTCGAACTTGGCGGCCCTCCAGCATCAGGAGGGGCCGGGTGGTTCGCCGTTTCCAGCGTTACCAGTCCAGCAGCCCTACTGGTGCTGGGACCCGCCAAGTCGATCATCGATGTTGTAGTAGCAGGGTGAGAGGCAAGCCCCCCGCCCTGCTCTTTAGCGCTATGTGAGCGCGAAATCGCCGTTGGCGCTTGCGCCGGCGCAGTCCTCCTCCGAGAGGAAGAGGACGAAGAATTTTTATTTTTGTTGTTATTTGTTAGTGTTTGTTTCAAGAAATTGTTCATGCTAAAAGGGCCCCAACTCGAAGCCGCTATCCTTCCCCGTTTCGTGCAGTCACTAAGGATCCCAGGTTATGTGTGAAATCAGGGACAGCCTGGGGAGGTTGGAACCCCCGCCGTCATGTGGGGGGGCCCAGAGCCATCCGTGCAAAGACAGGAGTTATCTCAACTGCACCTGCACCGCCAACTTAATGGCGACGGCTGGGAACGTACTCCGAGACTTGCCAAGTTTTAACGGGGCGGAAGACGGTTGCGACATTAGCCTGACAGCCATTTTTGTGGGGTGTCACCCCCACATACTCAGGTGTCAGATTGTCACGTCCGCCAGCCCGAAGCAAACTAATCCAAATAGAGAAGCCAGAGAAAGTCCGTAGACAAAGCAGGGTCAAAAATGGAGGTGTGGTCCTCACCTACTTTATCTGTTCCCCGTCCTAGATGGTTGGGGTTAACAGTGCCACCAAACGTGAAGGAAAAGTAGGAGATTGAGAGTGAGAGGTGAGAGGCTTCATTTCCGAGGATCGGCCATCGAGTTAACACATCACTAACCTTTTTGGCACCTAATAGTTAGTTAGTTAATAAAGAAAATTATAAGGGTTTTTTTTTTTTAATTTCGCCTTAGTAAACTTTCACATATTTTCCTAATTCCAGTTGAGTAAAAAAAAAAAAAAAGGAAACGTGAGTAAGGAGTACTCATGAACATTGATGTGTAATCAGTTTCGAAATAGGACTTTTATTCCCTTTCCCTTATTCATTTTTTCACTGGTTTTCTATCGATTAAAATGCGACTATCGTTTTTATAATTTTTTGTTGCCATTGTCACTGCTACATTTTGTTGTTTTTGTTTGTTTTGTTTGTTTCGGTGTTTGGTTTTTGATTTTTAATTTTTGATTTCTGATTTTGATTTGTTTTGTTTTGCTCAGAAACATACAAGATCATTCGGATCCACGTTTGACCCATATCTCAGGGCTCCGTGTAGAAGTCCTACTCAAAACCTTTCATTTGATACCAACATTGCTCAGAAATATTCAAGGATCATCCGGATCCTCATTTTGACCCATATGTGGAGACCCTGTCTAGAATAGAGCTCTATACGAAAGCCCCGCTCAACGTCTTTCATTTGATACCAATATTGTAGAAGGCCAGCTCAAAACCTTTCATTAGATACCAATATTACTCAGAAACACACAAGATCATCCGGGTCCTCGTTTTGACCCATATCTCGCGACCCGACCTAGGAATCATAAAGAATAGCCTCTAGAAGCCCTGCCCAAAACTTTTCATTAGATACGCGTAAACTTTACCTGTTTTTCGAAATTACTCGTAGCTACAGCAAAGATGTTTGCACATCAAAATGCCACAGGTATACATATATATATTATATACCTAAAAATAAAAAGTCCATCCTAATGTACGGCAAATAGTATTATAATAATTTTTATAGTTTTGCCACTGAGAAACAAAATTAATTTCGTTTCTGGTTTTGTTTTTGTTGCAAGGAACAAAATTAATTTTGTTTCTGAGGCTGAGAAACTAAATTAATTTTGTTTCTGAGAAACAAAATTAATTTAGTTTCGTTACGGATTTTGTTACAAGGAACAAAATTAATTTAGTTTCGTTACAGGTTTTGTTTCTGCTGGAAACGTTTCGGAGTTTTGTTACGACTTTTGTTACAAAGGAGTTTTGTTTCTGTTTCTGTTTCTGTTACAAGGAACAAAATGAATTTAGTTTCGTTACAGGTTTTGTTACTTATTTAAACGTTACAATCTTTTGGTTTCGAATTTAGTTTCTATCCTTTAATGTTTCTTGGAACAGAAACGCCAGAAACGAGAGTTTCGTTTCGTTACGAGTTTTGTTACAAGTCCCTGATCTAAATAAATGAAATGAATAAATAAAGGCGAAGGCCGCCTACGCTGAAGGCTGTACTACGCAGAAGGACATCACCGTGGTGGTAGCCACGGTTATGACACACGACCGGACTTGGATGGCGTAGCCCAGGGTTATTTTTATAAACGCGGCCGAAGGCCTCCAATGCAAAAAGGTTTTCTACTCAAAAGTACTGTGGATTGCTGTATATGTTTTACTCCAGAAAGAGAATTCTGCCGGCTGAGAGTTATTTTTTTAAAGCGCGGCCGAAGGACGCCAATGCAAAAAGGTTTTCTACTCGCGCGAATTTTACACATCATTAATTATATTATTTCGATATTTTTTTTCGACATTTTAACTTTTCGACATTTTTTTTCGACAATTCGTACTCAACCCTATGTAAATATGTAATCATAAGTTATTGAGATGAATTTATTAATAAACATTTGTGAAATCATCACGTATAAAATTTCTTGTGAGTTTCAGTTTGAGAAATAATATCAAATGTAGAATTCTCATATTCTGTGTGAAATAAATTAAAATTAGGTTAGAACCGCCACGGTGATGTCCTTCTGCGTAGGCGGCCTTCGCCTTTATTTATGTATTTCATTTATTTAGATGAACATATTTTTTATAAAATATGAAATCTATTAGATACCCCGTAGGGCGCATTATATCGAAGCCGACCCAATTTTTGTATGAAATGTGGCAAGCTATGGAGTACTTGGTTTGTCCATAGCGAGCAATCCATGGATTAGCGAATGGAGTACTCCGAATTTTTGCAGGGATATACATATTTTATATGTATGTATACATATATGTTATTACGTATCAGAGCTCAGATAAGACTCGGCATGCGGTTCTTCTTCAATGTTGTTTATTTAGTAATCTTTTGGGATTTTGTGACGCTATCCCCGAAAAAATGTGGGTATTTCGTGTTTGTGGATTTTGATTTTGGGGATTTTTTTTTTTGAGGATTTTGTGTCTTGGGGATTTTGTTTTTTGGGGATTATGTGGCACTCCCGAAAAAATCATGTAAATATACATAAATTAAGGCAGCAAATAAGTTGCCTCGCTTAATAATTGCGAATTTACACACATTGTATATTTACTATCTGAAAACGTAAAGCCTTTACTAACCACATGCATGATTCAATTAAAAGGTCATGTCAGTTCGCTGGCCGCCATATTTCTTTCGGTTTTAGAAAAAAGTATCAGGTCCTCATACGTCATTTCCCTTTGCAATTGGCACAGCTGTTTGTTTGGTTGTTCGCGGCTTTATTGGTCCTGTGACGTAAGCAGTATTTGACATTTCCGCCTACTGGCATTACCGTCTCAATATATATACCGTGAACCACACGCGTAAAAGCTACTGTCCAAAATGCATAAAATTTTACAACAATTTTAGTAAATTTCCTAATCATATGCGTATATTACTATTAAAAATTTCCAACGGTTTTATTGAACTTACATATCATATGCGCAATGCCCAACACTCCTTTGCCCCTGTAACCCACTTCCCCAACTATTTTAATAAATTTGTTCATATATCAACTAGTATTGCTTTAATCTATTTATATTTATACATTTAGTAAAAAATATTACATATTGCTAAGTTTTGAAATTATTTTTATAAAATTGTGTACATATTTAATAATGCTCCAAAAACTTGCCTCAAAGTTCATGAATAGAAAGTTTGGATTATCTCCGAAATACATAGCTAACAACCTCTCTAATATTTTTTAAGTGACTGTCAACGGCGTTGCCCTAATTACTATTCAAACATTTCTTTAATTTATCTATCGATTTTTCGAAATTTTCACAAAATATATTTGCCTTGATGTCCATAAGTTTTTCGATGTGCTGACACGAGCGTTGCTCATAAAATAAAAATGGCCAATTTATTTTCACGTCTTTTATAGGATGCCCGGGGTCCATGTTATTAAAGTATTGCACATTATTTTTTTAACATATTTATTATAATAATTATTTTTTATAATTATAAGACATTAAAATAAATTTTACTATAACTAGCTTATTATAACTAGCTTATTATAAATTAAATAATTCTTTTTACACAACGCATGCCGCCGATTGTCAAACACGAATGAACACGAGTTGTTTTTTAGCGTATTTTAAATATACGATTAAGATAAAATATGCAAACATCAAAATGTCGAATAGACAGATGCGCTTACTTTTTCCTTTTCAATTTAAAACTTGACACAGGGTGGACTTTTACAACTCTCGAAATTTCTTGAAATTACAGAGCGATTCTTATTATTTTATATGGGTAACCCTGTTCCGTTTCATTTTAGTAAAAACGTATGACTACGGCCCATAGTCGTTCACTAAAATCGGTTTTAGTTAAAATCGGTATTAAATTTAGAACAACTTTTAAAAGAGTGGTGTGTCATAGACCAGTTAGAACAACGTTTTTGCTAAAATGAAACGGAACAGGGTTACCCATATAAAATAATAAGAATCGCTCTGTAATTTTAAGAAATTTCGAGTGTTTTAAAAGTTCACCCTGTGTCAACTTTTAAATTGAAAAGTTCACCCTGTGTCAACTTTTAAATTGAAAAGAAAAAAGGAAGCGCATCTATCTATTCGACTTTTGATGTTTGCATATTTTAACTTAATCGTATATTTAAAATACGCTAAAAAACAACTAAAAGTGAGTTAAATTTTGAGATAAAACTACACACTTCATATAAATCAAAATGAACTTGTGATTTTAGGGAACAACAAGGTCTCGTGCACCGAACTGGAGCGCAGGAGAAAAAGCTTGTCTACGGGAAAGCATTGAGTGCCACCTGCATATTTATTAAAATGTCTTCTTTATACGTTTTATTTATTTATTTATTTTTTATTGTATTCACGTACTCTCTTTCTATTTTTATAGTTTACATGACGAATTCCCAGCTTAGAACAATATTTTAAGATTTTAAAATGACATTCGCCTCATTTTAAAGTTAGAACGCTGTTTTAGTGATAAAACCGATTTTAAGTCGACTATGACAGAGATAAAATGACGTTTATGCTAGCATCATTCTAAGTGTGTTAAAACACTGTTTTAAATCGACTATGACTACGGCCCTATGACTTCGGCCCAATGGCTATGGCCCGCTGCTTTTAGAGCCTATACACACTTGCGACTCAATCGATTTGGTCGAATTGGACTGTTGTATTCACACTACTCCAACTATTTAGTCGAATCGGTGGCAGCTATTCACACTAGAGACTAAATAGTCGGGCGATTGACAATGACATAGTGTTGCCAATGTTCACATTTTACACAGCAAATTTTACATTAGTGGTCTTCATATAAAGTGATGAAGTATTAAATTGCTAAAGTTTATCAGTTTATCTGCATTCTTACATGAAAGCACCTTCTTGTCAGCTGTCAACTTGATTAATAAATAAAAAACATTAAAATAAACAAAAAGTGCATACATTATTTGGCTTTGTTTCTTATTAAACTAGCAACTAGCTGTCAAGTAAATGAAAAGAGAAAAACGGAAGGAATGACGCTCATAAAGGCGAAAGAACAGAAGTAAAAGAAACGGAAAAAATAGTCAAAATTAGCCATTAATAATTTCCATGCAATTTCATTTTCATTATTTCTATTTTAAAATGCTATTAATGACATTTGAAGAGAACAACAATATCAAGAAACACATGAAAACGGAAAAATTCTGTGTAAAATTTATTTTACACGCACATTCTGAAATCCAATTCACGCTTTCAAAAATCCAATTTTCGTTTTCTAAAATCTTTTTAACGCTTTCTAAAATCCAATTGACATTTTTAAAATCCAATTTCCCCTTTCTAAAATCCAATTGACATTTCTAAAATCCAATTTCCCCTTTCTAAAATCCAGTTAACGCTTTCTAAAATACATCTGGAAATGGTGTAGTTAATAAGAAACGAACCTTTTGTTTTTTTTTTTAACATTTTGAAAATATTAATTGAAATATTTAATCACTGCAATTTACCAAAAGTGAAATAAAAGTAGTGCTGTCAGCATGGCAACTCTTTCCACTACGAATATCACTGTTGTTGTTGTAGTCGTTCGACTAAATTGTCTCTAGTGTGAATACGTAGAAGGGCGCCTTGCTGATCAAGCAGTTGTACAACTGTTTCAGTTGGAATGAAATTGGACTGCAAATCCAACTGTTTCAGTTGTACGACTAATTGAATGTAGTGTGAATGCTTCCATACATTCCCATGCAAATCAACATTCGACTAAATCGATTGAGTCGCAAGTGTGTATAGGCTCTTAAGCCGTGTTTCACATACGGTGATCCTAACACAGATAAAAATTTTTGCATGTAAATGCAACAACAAAGATTTCAGCTCGATTAAACCAGATAAATTGCTGGTTCAATTTCTGATCCGCCCTGTTCGATTTGTTTTTTCCGTGCTGATTTGGCAGCACAGTGCTTTTTTGATTTGGCAGAACTGAAAAGTGACATTTGTGTATGTATACATATATATAAATATACCCTGCAGTAAATTTGTTTCACTGCTAAATGATCATTGGTCATTCTTTGTTGAATATTCATCACTATCGTTTTGCGTTGGTGCAAGCAAGCAAGCTATATTGAAACACCAAACGAAATACCATATAGGCGGTTAAAAACCCATGAGCCAGCTTGTATTTCGGTAGGTTTTTTGACATTTGGCAGCTTTTCTGACAAATTTTTCAATTTGACTACTATAAAACAAATTATATTTAAAATAAAAAATATATGGAAATACAAATTTCAAATTTGCCTCTTGTAAGCTTCTGCTTTGGCCGTAAGGGGACAGAAGAAGTCCGGAAGAAAAATTATACTGCGCACTGGCTTATCCTTATAACATCCCAGCCAACATTTATTATCGTAGAAGTGACGAAGAAGTTACTTCAAGAAGTTTAATTCAATCGCGGAAGATATCGCTTTCTCAACTTTTTCCTATCTTCGTTCGGGAAAAACTGTTCCCCGTCAACGTTACGTCCATAATCAGTCATAAACGACACTTCTAGAAGTATCTTCCAAGTGTCGTTTGGAAGAGACGTAAACGTTTCGTACAAATAAACTAATACGACGCTTCGGGAAGTAACTTCTTAGTGCCATCTTGGAGACACAAAAGCGTCAATTAAAATTTGCTCCTACAATTTTCTCACTATATTTAGAACCTAAATAAAAAACTCCAAATACATATACATATCTTTGTACTTTTATTCATATTAGCACTTTAAAATTATTATTATTGTTAACAATATTATGTATTTAAAGTAAATTAAATTACGCACTTTAGAGTAAAGATTTTAAGAGTAACCATCGACCCACAAATCATTTTTCATTATGTAATCGATCTCTTCGGATTGTAGTATTAATTTCCTATAAAATAAAACAATAATTTAAATTAGGAGTTCCACCATTCCAATCACTCCCACTCACTTTAATCTCATCCGTCGCGTAACTAGTCGACTGGTCATGTTGAATACACAACTCTTTAAAATATGTAGTAGGATCACGATTGACGCACCACCTGAATTTCTTCGCGCGGGCCATAGCACGTACCGGGATCGAATATCAAATGACCGGAATAACGATATGTATTAGTTTTGAAAACAATTAGGCGAACGTGTTCCCATAATCAAAGGCGAGTTTGGTAGCGCTCCGCACATCAATCCAAATCCCAGCGGCCACATCACCACGTATATAAGCAGCAACCTTGATTGCTAGAACCATGATTGGAGCTGGTACCCATAGTATATCTAATTACTATTTTTACAAACGAAAATCGCAGGCAATTTCCGTCACAATAAAACGCCAAACAAACGCCTTTGTATTTGCAACCGAGTGAAAAACGAAAACAAAAGAACGAAGCTTTTTAACAAACAAATATACTTTTTTATAAATACAAATTAGTTTCGCTTTAAATCAATTTTATTTCTTTGGAAAAATTTGCATTATTATTTTTTGGCAGTTATGTATTCAAGACACGAAGTATCTTCTCCATACACACCAAGAAGTTAGATACGGGATAGGAAGGAAATTTGTTTTGTAAAATAGAAAATATCTTTCGAATAACGCCTAGAAGTGTCTCAGACGTTACTTATTTTAGATAGACGACAAAACACTCTTCCAAATGCTAGCAGGGATGGAATACATAGCTATCCCGCCATTTGAGTTTCATAATTTATTTCAGTAATTTAAATTCAAATTTCCAAAAAAATAATTTTTGAAATAGGGTACGTTCGCGACGGCAATCAGAACCGTAGTGTTGCAAGTATCACGTTCTTCGCGTGTTTGTGGCAACACCTGCAAAAGTCAAACGTTCGTTTGACACATCAACCGTGCAGTTTGCTTGAATAATCGGCAACAGAAAATTTGTGTCTGCAATTTTTGCTTTAAAAAAATGGAAAGAGAAGGGTAAGCATGATTGCTATATATTTAATGGAATATGCAATAATGTAATTTTAATAACAGAAATTAATTGCAAATACTTTTAATAATGCTGTTATAGCAATATATCAGCTGAGTATCAGCAGGCAAGTGCAAAATAAGCAACGGGGTTGCTGTACTGCTGCAATTATACATTTTCATGAACGTACCCATAGTTATTTTCATTTAGTTTGAAGTTTAAAGTCAATCAAATTGTTTTTGAGGGAGTATTTGTCTCTTTTCAACGTACAGAAGAATTGTTTTTGCGCTATTATAACTCTGACGAGTTTTATGGCCGAGCTTCTCTCCCAATTCGAGGTGTGCTCCTTTTGTTTTTCCTACCATTGGACAGTTTTATGCCGGCTCCGAACGGAGTCATATAGGCATGAGGAAAGCAAACCATTTATTTGAAAAAATTCAGCAGCCTTTATATGAAAGCATTCACTGATGCCTCCTCATGATGAATTTCATCAGTGATTCATAAAGGATTCATTTCAGATTTTTACTGCTGGGTATATGTTGTATATGTTTCTTCTTCTTTTTAGTTCTTTGCAAGTGCAGCCAATTTTCATTATGAGCCGGATTGTTATACTCAGCTGTACTAGTACACAGAGTATTATAGTTTTAATCACATAACGGTGGATTGTAACAGAATGAAATAATCGAGATAGATATAGACTTATATATATCAAAATGATCAGGGTGAAAAGAGAAATCGATTGAGCCATGTCCGTCCGTCCGTCCGTCTGTAAACACTCTAACTCGCGCAAAAATTGAGATATTTTGATGAAATTTGAAATGCAAGTTGGTATCGACACTGGGACGGTTGGTATTGAAAATGGGCGAAATCGGACCATGACCACGCCCACTTTTCCTATATAGAAAAAATCGGAAATTTGGTATCTCAGCCACTAATATAGCTAGAGCGATGAAATTTTACCCACATGTTGAACTCAGGCTCCTAAGAAGAAATTTGATGGAATTTTGGAAAATGGGCGGTGCCACGCCCACTTATTAAGGGTCAAACATTGAAAGTTTTATATGTCATAACTAGACTGCGGATCTTTATGCAAAAAATTTAAAATGATTTATTAAGAGTTATATTGATTCAAAACTATATATTCACATTCCAAAACGAATTTTCTTGCTCTGTTTTGGATATGCAAAATATATGCAACTTATATGCAGGTTATATGCAAGTTATATGCAAATTAAAACTACACCTTTTTTACATCAGATATGGAATTTTAAGTGATATATACAATAAGTAAAGTATAGTGTATAGTGCTATGCAAATATAAAACCAATTAACACCCAAAAACAAACTGCAAATGGGAACTAATTTTTATTATAATAATTTTTAATGTAAAGAGGTAATTTTAGTTGTAGTTAAGACCACAATATACTACAAGTGTTTTCTCCACATTTTCAATGGAAACATTGTGACGCTTATCGGTTAAGATCCGTTTATATGCTAAAAATGAACGCTCAACATCACAAGATGTAACCGGAGCATACTTAAATTCGCTCCAAAATTGACTGGGAATCTGTATTCCAGTTTCTAATATTTTGTTGTCACCTGAAAGTATTTTGGCTACTCCTAATATGACTTCAAAAGCAGGTTCTTTTTTGAAATAGCTTCAATTTTGACCAAAACTATTTGCCCACATGATCCTGACGTAGCGTCAAGTCCTTCAAAAGCTTCTGTTATTAGGGCCATTGAAGCCATTAGGGGAACTCCGCGAGACTCTAACTTGCGGATTAAAACTGCTAAACCTCAATTATTATGCAAATATGCAAGTTATATGCAAATATGCAAGTTATATGCAATATGCAAGTTATATGCAATATGCAAAATATGCAGAAATAAATATGAAAATTTAGAATATTTTGTTAATAACTTTCATTTTTCTCTTTGGAACCATATCGCTATCTCTTTTCCTTAAAAATATGCAATTGCATAAAGATCCGCAGTCTAGTCATAACTCAGAAACCATTGAAGATATATCGATCAAATTTGGTACGCGTGATGTACTTACTTAGGCAAACGTTTGGACGGAAAATAGTTAAAATTGGTTGACGGCCACGCCCACTTTTATATATGTGTATTATAAAGTGACCTAATAAAAACATTTTAAGCCATATCTCTGTCAAATATAAAGATATATCATTGAAATTTTATGCCAGGAGTCCACCTGCGAACATACAACGAAAAACACAAACATTTTGGAAAATGGGCGTGGCGCCGCCTCTTTTTAGAAGCTGGAATATACGAGATTTCTGAGCCCATAACTCGACAAATAATTGATATATAATGACGAAACTTGGTGTGTACACTTTTATTACTTGTGGTAATACATGTTGAAAATTTTAGCGAAATCGGTTGACGACCACGCCCACTTTTATATATGGGTATTATAAAGTGGCCTAATAAGAACATTTTAAGCGATATCTTTGTCAAATATAAAGATAATTCATTGAAATTTTGTGGCAAGAGTTCCACAATAGACCGGAAACAAAAAATAGAAAAATTTTGGAAAATGGGCGTGGCACCGCCTCTTTTTAGACAAAGGAATATACGAGATTTCTTAGCCTATAACTCGACAAGTAATTGAGATATTATGACGAAACTTGGTTTATACACTTTTATAACTTGTGTTAATAGACACGCAAAAATTTATTGAAATCGGTTTATGACCACGCCTACTTTTTAACAATAATATTTCTGGAACACCCTTTGGGAATTTGTAACGTGACATCTTTGTAACTGGAAGTCATAAAGGAATGAAATTTTGCACAAAGAATAATATTCATATGCTTAGTTGGACGACTGATAAAAATTTTGAAAATGGGCGCGGCTACGCCCACTTTATGCAGCACTTGCTTTATATAAAGTACCTACACCGTGTTTCCATCAAACGCAAACAAATGATGAAAGCATACAGCTGAGTATCTAATGTTCGATTCCACTCGAACTTAGGCTTCCTTACTTGTTTCAGTGAAAATTTATCTTAACCCAGACCCAGATGTAATAACTGAAATGCCCCTTTAGAGTGTGCCGTGGCATTTTTGGTCCAAAGGTACTGGCATCACAGGGCTGGGTAAATAACGCCGGGATAACGATTTTTGCCTAAATAAACCTTAAATTACGCCAATCTGAACATGCTTTAATTTCCCTTATAGCCTCTGCATACTGCATTTGAAATTACGTTGATTAGCCGAAATTACTTTCCGAAATCACGCGCATTCACACACGTTTTTGAGTAATTTCTTTTAAGCCGGAATTACAATAGCGTTGTGGCTGTGGCAGCAACTGTTTTTCGAAATCAGCTGATTTTTAGAAACTACGGTTTGCAATGAAGCGGCACATAATACAGCAGAAGCAGCTGGCAGCACCGCTCCGTTTAGCCCAATTTCTAAATTCGCTGCCGCTGCCTTGAATCGCAGCCAACTTCTAAGTGTTGATGTGAACTTATGTCTGTTTCCGTACTATTCAATGTAATATATTTTTACTAATTTTGTGTGTCCGTACTTTGATGCCAGCAAGGGGGAGATAATTTAATGTTTACTTAATTGATTTCCACTAGCAAATATTGCTGGCGGGATGAAAAAGCAAAGAAGAAGAAAGAGCAGAGGAAAAAATGAAACAAGGTTGATTATTTTAATTGAAAAATGTGGACATGAAAATGGTGAGTAAATTTATGTCACCACGTGTCCAAGGTAAAAGGAAACAGACCTAATATATAAAGAAGTCACTGCCAAATACTGCGAACGCTCTACTGTGTTTGGTCTGGCAGTCACTGCTCATATTAGACGCATCAGCTGATTTCGAAAACCGTCACTGCCCACTGCCACATCGCTAATGTAATTTGGGCTTTAGTCGTGTTTCAGTTACGCAGTTCCTGTGCCAAATAAAAATTTTTACATTGTCAACTTAAATGAAAATATCATTAATAAAATACTCCTACCAAATTAAATTTTTTATAATTAAAGAATCGCTAATGCAATATACAATGAGAATATATCAAAGAAACCGTCGCGAACAAATTTAATAGCCGTGTTTTTATTTTAGCGCAGATGTATATGCAATGTATTTGTTGGCCCTAGAGCTGAAATGCTGATTCAATCCGGATTACTAAATGAAGCAGAAATATGCGGAATAAAACAAAGTTGTAAGCAGTTCTATCTAATCGTGTGTAAGCAAATAATAAGCCGAATAAATTTCGATGATCCCGTTTTGACCGCAGTTGAAATTTTAAATCCGGACGCTTTAGGCGAAAGCTTACTGTAACTTATACGTATTTTCCCCAATCTCGTATGCGATGAAGATATAATTGAAACCGAAGAAGAATGGAGACTATTAATCCTGCAGGACTTGCCAAAAGAAAAATGTTTAGAAGAGTTTTGGCACTTTGTTTTTTCGTTAAAAAATTCTTTAGGCGAAATTGTGTATCCCAGTTTAAAAAAATTCATTGGAGCAGTTTTAAGCTTACCTCATAGTAGTGCAACAACAGAACGGGTGTTTTCCCAAACTAAGTTAATTAAAGATTCAGTTAGAAATCGTTTAAATATAGAAACAGTGAATGCGTTGATGTTAATAAAGGATAATATATCCGAGGAAAATTTCAAAGGGTGGCTTCCAACGAAAGAATTGCTTTCTAAGTACAATAAAATTTAAGTTAATTTATATATTGATATGGCCGCTGTGGTGCAGTGGGTAGAGTGCTCGCCTGCTATGCCAGAGGTCTCGGGTTCAAACCACGGTCCGAGCCAAACAAATTTTTCTAATTAGTAAAAATCCAATTATTGGGTTTTTTAAGAGCAGCGGTCACCTCTCGGCAGTGGGCGGCATACCCTCCGAGAGTATTTCTGCCATGAAAAAGCTTCTCACAAAAAATGCATTCGCCGTTCGGAGCCGGCATAAAACTGTAGGTCCACCCAATTAGTAGGAAAAACAAAAAGGAGCACACCTCGAATTGGGAGAGAAGCTCGGCCATAAAACTCGTCAGAGTTATAATAGCGCCATTGTATTATTATATTATATATTGATATATATATATTGATATATATATATATATATGCCGATATATATGTACTCAGTACCTACACAGTACCAACATTTGTATCTTGAAGTAAAATACATACATGATCTCTATATAATATGGTATGAAATATATTTATAAAATTTTTTATAAAAAAATGTGTTGTGAATGAAAACACAAGATACATTTAATTTAATTTTAATAAAAAGTTCCTACTTTTATGTACATACATTTGTACCTTAATGTCCAAGACATGCTGTAATGCAAAACATATATTTCAGATTTTATAAACAAACGTGTTATGAATAAAAACACAAAATACATTTAATTTAATTTATTTAAAAAAAAATGATCCTACTTATATGTACATACTTGTACCTTTATAACTAAGGCACTCTGCACACGGAGGGTACTGCTTTTGACGCGTATTAGATACTACAGACGAAATCAGTACGCTTTGATGTCGCGCACGTATATTTCAAATGAGGGCTGCACACGAGTCGTCAGCTTCATGCATTCGTCAAAGTATGCTGGCTACATGTCGCTTGGCGTAAAGCAGTGCTGGTAGCTAGGCGTATTACGCTTAGAAAACAGGAAGAAGAAGATGTTTGTTTACATTTTTCCACTTGGTGGAATTTATGAAAGCAGTAAAATTTGTGTAAAAAATCGGAAAAAATGAGTGTATAATGAAAGAAAATGGAAGATTCCGTAAAATTTTTCCTCTTTTCTATTTAAAGCTTCGAAATTTAAAGCAAATACCGTATTATTAATTTGTTTGTTTGTTTTGTGCAGCGAAGTTTCATGTCGCTTCGTGTGAGGCGTAGGGAAATCGACGCTACATGAAATGTCTCGTACGCGTCTATGATGATACGCCTCGTGTGCAGAGTGCCTAAGACATGTTATCTAATACATAACATGGAATAATTTATGTATACAAAAGTTTATAAACAAATGTGTTATGAATAAAAACAGAAAATACATTTAATTAAATTTATTTAAAAAAATCATCCTACTTATATGTACATACACTTGTACCTTATATCTAAGACATGTTATCTAATGCATAACATGCAATAATTTATGTATACAAAAGTTTATAAACAAATGTGTTATAAATAAAAACACCAATTTTAATTTAATTAAATTCATTTCTAATAAATATGTTCTTTAATACGAAAACAAAATTTTGCGTTTGCTTTCCCATATTTACATTTCTTTGTTGATTTCCTTATTTTTTACTTCACTCCGCAATTTCACTCCGCTCTTTCTTCCGTCACTCCGAAACACTCCGCTATACGTCAATTTTCACTCCGCTCATAAATTTTGGAACGGCATCGCTGATTTCTAGAGTTATTTAGCCGAAATGCGAATTTCAAGGGTAATTTCAGCTGGCATTTTTGTATGGCGAAACAACGTTATTTAAGGGCAATTAACGCCGAAACAACGATTTTTGCCTAAATTAGCCTTAAATTATGGCAATGTGCACAGTCTATTAACGTTATTTAAGAATTGTTTTGCTGCATAAAATGGAATTATCGTCTGGAGGTCCGACATTTGATAAGAAACCAGTCTTAAATCCTGAGGGGCTAATTCAAAATTCAACGTCTACTACAAAGAATATAACACAGGAAAGAAATTACGATCCATATTCTCTTAAAATAGCCCGGAACACAAATTTGACAGCAATCTTGCCAGTCATATACGAAATAATTCGCTGGTAAGTGGATCGTCTAAAGCTCTCGTCATAATTATGACTCAAAATTTTGATATTAAACTTTTTTCCTAAAAATAGTGTTGAAAAAGATCCTCTTGATAACACATCCAAGCAGCGAGAGTCGCAAGAAAGTTGCCAAAAGGTGAAAAGTACCTTATTTTTACATATTACATAAACAAAAGCTTATTTAATTTTTGGAAAATAGATACTAGAGCTTCAAAAAAGTTTTGAGATTGCAAGATCTGCAGTAAAGCAACTATCTGGTATACATTACAACAAAGAAGAACAAATACAGAGGTTGGACCTACTACGTAATCAGCTTAAATTAAAGCAACAACTTCTTCATAAATACAAAGGTATTCAAATATAAAAGCTAATGTCGATACTCGCATATAAAAAGGAGTACAAATATTAGATCGTACTGCTCAACGCTAGTTAATTGTCCAAAATGGTATTTCGATTTTTACTGCGATATTTGGCCAACAATGAACAATTAATTCAACGTATGGCTGAAAGTTATCCAATACGACGCACTGCACAAATAGTTGTATCTATCATATATCGTACTAAAAATATAGCTCGGGATAGAGGCTTACGCGATATGACACCCAATCGCTATCAGTGAGTTCCTTGATATGACTTGGCTGTTCGTTGAGATAATGAAAACGCACGGAACACCTCGCACAAAAATTTTTATAGGGGAGGAGAATACAGTTATAGCATATCTCCACAAAAGGAGTTTCGCACTTTTTATCTGCACTCGCTCTCTCAATCGTTCGGCCTCGAATCCAGTACCGAAAGCCGCTAATGTCCATACAAAATCTGTGAGCGAATATGGAATGAAACACGTAATTCGTTCTCAACACACTCGCCAAACCCGATAATATCGATGCTTGCTCTAATTTTGTATCGCAAATCTATCGAAAACCCACAGAGACAAAAAAACAACCCAAAAATAAGCAAACATACAAACATTTAAGAAGAATAGGAATGAGAAATATCAAAGTGAGCGACGATCAGCATCCACATAATTCGCCAACGAATAATGTAGCGAAACTCCACGTAGCTGATCGTCGCACTATGGCGCCTCTGCCGAAAAAACGTGGCAAAAATCAAAAATTTCATGAAATTGTTTTATAAATCCAATATATGTATCTAATAGAGAATTTTCCAGCGAACACGAATATGTAACTCTTATTAAATAGAAAATAGTTTAGAAGGTAGAGCCGCTCAAAGTTGACAAATTTTCAATACAGAAAATGGAACAAGTAAAGAATACCGTCCGGTGAGCTAAAAAAAAAAAACAAAAGTGGGCGTGGTCCGCCTTTTTGGCCTGATTTCAGTGATATACTTCTTTTTTGGCGCAAACGATTTTTGAGGGAGCTAGAGGGGGATGAAGTTTAAAAAACCCTTTTTTTAAAAAGCCAATATCTTCCATAATATTCACTCAATTTTTAAAATTAAGGCATCGTTGGAAAGCTTACTTAAATGCCTTTCATATAATACATAAATATTTCCCCAAATTCCACACAAATTTTGTAAAAAAGAAAAAACTTTAATTTTGGTAATTTTTTTTTGTTTTTTCTTTTTTTTTTTTTTGTTGAAATGACCTTATTAACACTATACAAAGTTACTTACATTAAAAAGAACGTTAAATTACCTTTCATTTGATATATAATTTGTTACGAAAATTTTGTTAAAAACGTGCAAAACAATTCTTGTTAGTTATGTATAATATCAAGAAAGCATCTATAGCGCGGACAACAGTACCTTTATACAGAACCCCGAATAACGTTGGCGGCCTTCGGCCGCGCTTTAAAAAAATAACCCTCAGCCGGCAGAATTCTACTTCCGCAATAGCATATATGGGGAAACTTTCCAATAATGTCACACGCCCCCAAAAAAACGACTTCAACGGGGGGTAGGGGAGGGGAAAGAGTGTTCTGAATCCGTAAAATTTAGGCGCCGGACGTACCTCGTTTTCGAGGAATTTATGGTTAAAGTTTAATAACTCTCCATATAAATATGATAGATAAAGAAAAAACCTTTGCGGAGAACAGATTTTGCGTTGGGGCCTTCGGCCGCGCTTATAAAAAAATAACCCTCAGCCGCCAGAATTCTCTTTCCGGAGTGATATCTATGGCCCGGTCCACAGTGCTTTTGCGCAGAACACTTTTCTGCGTTGGCGGCCTTCGGCCGCGCTTATAAAAAATAACCCTGGGCTACGCCATCCGTCCGGACGTGCGCCCTAACCGTGGCTACCGCCACGGTGATGTCCTTCTGCGTAGTACACCCTTCGTGTGTGAGAAAAGCCTACTGTACAACTTTTTTCATGGTTCTCTGTATACCTAAAACCAGAGCTGGGCGATAAGGATTACATGTGCAATCGATTACACATAGGATTACGATTACATTAATCGTAATTTCAAGTTTTTTACGATTACGATTACAGTAATTCTTATTTTTGTAACGACGATTACGATTACAGTAATTGTAATTTCAAGTTTTTGACGATTACGATTACAGTAATCCTTATTTTTGTAACGACGATTACGATTACAGTAATTGTAATCTCAAGTTTTTGACGATTACGATTACAGTAATCCTTATTTTTGTAACGACGATTACGATTACAGTAATTGTAATTTCAAGTTTTTGATGATTACGATTACAGTAATCCTTATTTTCTGTAATCTTAAATTACAAAATTTAAGAATTACATGTAAAAAATTATTAAAATTGCTTTTTCATACTAAACGGTGTAGGAAGGAAAATATGCTTGGCTCTGAAAGAAGTGCTAAAAACTACAAATAATTATGTAAAGCTTGCAATTTCACACACATTAAATACATTTTGAAATATTTGCGGTTGAGATAGCAGCTTTTAGTGGGCTGGAGACAATGGCCTCATGCATAAAAATCGAGCTGTAGCTCACACTAATATTCTTCGTAAAATGTGGATTTTGCATGTATAAAAAATATGTATTACAATTGCTAGATTTTACTAAATAAATTACTTAGGTTTATCTCATAACAAAATTAAAAAAGTAATAAAACTCCACTGCAACTTTTGAAGATGTAAATGACCATAACTATGAAAAGCCAATATTAGATGAAGATTTTTTTGACTTCGGCGGTAAATACCTAACTACATATCTATATAACAACTTAATATATATTTTATTTAAAACTCAATATACCTTTAGAAAACACTGATTTACCTGAAGTGCTTCCTGGTAGTGGCTCAAACATTATAGGAGAAGAATTTTTTAAATATTTGAACGATGCTGATAGTAGCCATGTCTGTTTTAAAAGATATCCTCTGATAAAGAAAGCATCTTTAAGATTCAACACCCCGCTTACATCGTCAGCACCTGTGGAAAGGCTATTTTCGTTGGCGGTCATTATAAACAGTCCTCGACGCCATGCACTTTACGATGTTTCTTTTGAAAAATTAGTTCTGCTTAAGGCTAATATTGAATATTATTGAATGTAAATTATCCAAACAGCAGTCTTAATTTTGTATCTTTATTATTTCCTCTAATTTTCTCTCTTCTTAATACACATCGCAGTTTTAATTGTTTACTTAATGTGTGAGAAATAAACACATATGTATGTATGTGTGTAAAAATTATTATTATTTCTTGCAAAACGATGTTGGGTAAGTATATCACTGTTTTTTACACATTGTAATCCCAGAAAACGAGAACAGTAATCGTAATTTCAAGTTTCTTACGATTACGATTACAGTAATCGTAATTTTTGTAACGACCATTACGATTACAGTAATCGTAATTTCAAAATTTCTAAGATTACGATTACTGTAATCGTAATCATCTTGTAATCGTAATCCTTATCGCCCAGCTCTGCCTAAAACTACTAAAACATCTTTTCATTTCACGATAGCTAATTATATAGAAGTCTTGCTATAGAGAATAGTATATGAAATGAAAGATATTTTTATGCTATTTTAAATGAATATAATTTTTAATATACTTAATAACAAAAAAAAAAAAAAATCAGTTTTTCCCTAAAAAAAAATACCAAAATTTGAGTTTTTTTTAACAAAATTTGTAAGGAATTTACGAAAATTTTGATACGTCATATGAAAGGCCTTTAAATAAGCTTTCCAATGATACCTTAATTTAAAAAATTGAGTGAATATTTTGGAAGATATAGGCTTTTTAAAAAAAAGTTTTTTTTTAACTTCATCCCCCTCTAACTCCCTAAAAAATCGTTTGCGCCAAAAAAGAAGTATATCACTGAACTCAGGACAAAAAGGCGGACCACGCCCACTTTTTGTTTTTTTTGTAGCTCACCGGACGGTATCCTTTACTTATGCCCAGAAAACAATGTGTTATTTTTGTTATTTTTCTTTGCATTTAACATTATTTTGCCTGTAGGTAAAGCGGCCGTGTGCCACTTATTTGTAATGCGATGAAAGGTAATTGAATTCTAAGTTTGAACAAAAAAAAAAATAAATTTCTTGTTCTCTGGTAAAAGTTGTCGGATATACCTGTTTTCGAAAACCCTAAAGGTATTTGCGACATTAACAGTGGTTATTTGTGGAATATTCCTTTACCAGAACTCATAAAGTTTACCTGCGTCCAGCTGCGCTTTTACTTTTTACATCAAATAAACTAAAACAACCTTGGGTACAAATACGCGTCTGGGCCGGTACAAATATGGATATATCAGTCACTAATATAGCCTGAGTGATGAAATTTCATCCACGTAATGAGTAAATGGTCTAAAAATTTCGAAAATGGGCGGCACCACGCCCACTTATTAAAGGACAAAGTTTTATAATCATAACTTAGAAACTATAACAGATATATCGATGAAATTTGGTATGAGTGATGTACTTACTAAGGCGAATATTTGGACGAAAAATTTCCAAAATCGGTTAACGACTACGCCCACCTTTATAAATAGGTGTTATACAAGGGTGTAACTAAAACATTTTAAGCGATATCTTGTCAAATATAGAGATAATTCATTGAAATTTTGTACCACGAGTCCATTTATGGACATAAAACTAAAAACACAAAAAAAATTGAAAATGGTCGTGGCACCGCCTCCTTTTAGAAGCAGAAATATACGACATTTCGGAGCCCAAAACTATGCAAATACATAATCGATATAATATGACGAAACTTAGTGTATACACTTTTATGACGATATCTTTGTCAAATATAAAGATATCTCTTTGAAATTTTGTGGCATGAGTCCCACAATATACCGAAAACAAAAATCAGAAAATTTTTTGAAAATTGGCTTGGCACCGCCCCTTTTTGCACAAAGGAATCTACAAAATTTCGGAGCCCATAACTCGAAAAATAATTGAGATATTATGATGAAACTTAGTGTTTACACTTTTATTACTTGTGGTAATAAACTTAAAAAATTTAGTGAAATCGGTTTATAACCACGCCTACTTTTTTACGAAAACATTTCTAAAATGGCCTTGTGAAATTTGTGACGTGACATCTTTGTAACTAAAAGTCATAAAGGAATGAAATTTTGCACTAACAATAATATTTATACACTTAGTCGGATAATTGATACTAATTTTGAAAATGGGCGTGGCTAGACCCACCTTAGCGGTATCCGCATTAGATAAAATACACCGTGTTCCGTCAAACAACCAATGGGAGCATCCCTTTGCCAAAATAGTTGACTTATCTGGTCTAACGCTCAAATGAAACTTTATAAACCAAATTTCATTAATTTTTTCAATTTTCAATTTCAATTTATTATTATTAGCAAATGTGTACAGTAAAACATTAAGTTTTTAAGCGTACAAATTACAAGAGTTTTACAGATTTGACCCTAACTATCACTTACATAATACTAAAAATAATTAAATAAGAAAATAATAGTGTACAAATAAGTATAAATATATAAAGCTTTTCTAAAACTTATTAGTTCCATATGAGATAAGAAGGATTTAGAGAACAACACCCATGCCAGAGAATATATAGAGTAAAGAGAAAAGGAAGGGTTTACTGTGTTTGAAGATAATTTGCAACTGCGGTTTTGAAGCATTGAATTTACTTCGATGATTTAATTTATATAGGTAGTGAATTCCATATTTTTATAACACTGACAAAGAATAATGTTCTTCAATGTTTGTATGTTTGCTTATTTTTGCATTGGTCTGTGTGAGATTTCGATAGATTTGCGATACAAACTTAGAGCAGCCATCGATATTATCGGGTTTGGCGAGTGTGTTGAGAACGAATGACGTGTTTCATTCGTTATTCGCTCACAGAGCTCAGTATTCGGTACTGGATTCGAAGCCAAACGACGATTGAGAGAGCGAATGCAGATAAAAACAGCGAAACACGTTATGTGGAGACATGCTATTATTTCGCGATATGTTTCGCTACTTTATTCGTTGGCGAATTAAGTTATGTGGAGACGGGCTTTTATTCCAATACAGTTATTTCCAATTCCTTGGCTTTCTCGGGTTATTCCGTGGTCTCAACGAACGCTCATAATGTTTGAAGTAAGAAATTTTTTCCCTATTCCATTTCAGATCGTTTATGGGATTCTTCAAGAATAATATAAAAAAAGAAATTGATGGGATAAAAGAAGAAATAAAGAAAAGTCGCTCTAAATAAAAGCATTCAATTTTAAGGTTTCATTTACGGCCTTATTCCGGTGTGGTAACATAATTTACTGGTGAAATAAAGAATCTGGTACTTTAAACAATCTTTTCGTATTCTGGCAGCAGAAAATTAAGTTACCACCTCAATATGTGGTAACATTCTGTTACCATTTTCAGCCCGATTCCATTCCGTTCGTATGAAAATGCTTTGACAGCGTTATCATTTGTGCCAGAATTCCAATTGAAAAGATGGTAACAATTTTCAGCAACATATACTACGTTTATACGGCAGAATTCATGAACTCTTAATTTCATAAATTCGAAAATGGTCTCGTTTATGCAGCATTTATGAACTCATGAAATTCAGCTTTTTTAAAAAGTGGCAACGTTCTAACGACATCAGCTGTCAAGGCAGATTTACCAGGTAGACTCGGTGGCGAATTCTGAAACTACTTTTTTTATTTACAAAGGTAGAATTTAACCACGGCGAAATATAATTTTGACATTACACTACCAATTACAATAACAAAATACATTGGACATTTCTGAATTCGCCACCGAACCTACCTGTTAAATCTGCCTTGACTTAATGAACAGCTGTTGGTTTGGCGTTGCCGGACTTGTACTTCATAATTTCATGAAATGATGGCAGTGTCCTCTGGATAGCCACCGAACACCCGTTTGGTGGTGAACTAAAGTGAGAAGGCGACAACTCGACAAGGCCACTCCGACATATTCGGTTTAAGGGCTTGTTGAAGGGAATGACTGCAGCGTCCGTTCACCAGAAGGTGCGGCTGCGAGCGGGCGTCTGTCTTGGAGCAAGCGGCACGCTATATATACGTGTAACAATATACAACTCCCGCAGGGCGGGTTGTGCGTCGGGCTTGGGACCCACCACGTAAAAATCCTATCCAATGAAAACAATAATAAAGCCTCGGATGAGACCACCCCTTTCTGATTACGACCATGGCAAACGTTTAAAGGACTATGATTTGAGGGTAAGCACCTGGAACGTCCGGACCCTTAATTGGGAAGGTGCCTCTGCCCAGCTGGTTGATGTCCTCGGAAGAGTGAAAGCTGACATCACCGCCATACAAGAGATGCGGTGGAAGGGGCAAGGCAAGAAGAAATGCGGGCATTTCGCTATATATTACAGTGGCCATGCAGAGGAGCGTATATTTGGTGTTGGTTTTGTGGTGGGAAAGAGACTCAGCCGCCGAGTACTGTCGTTCATGCTAGTGAACGAGCGTCTAGCCACCATCCGCATCAAAGCGAGATTTTTCAACATATCTCTCATCTGCGCCCACGCCCCGAAGGAAGAGAAGGACGTTGCGATCAAAGACACTTTCTATGAGCAGTTAGAGCATGCCTACGACCGCTGCCCCCGTCACGACATTAAGATTGTGCTTGGCGATTTTAATGCCAGGGTGGGTAAGGAAGGTATCTTTGGCAGCACAGTCCGAAAATTCAGTCTCCACGACGTAACCAGTCCCAATGGGACGGGGCTGATCGACTTCACCGGGCCACGAAACATGGTCATCAGTACCAGATTCCAGCACAAAAAAACACACAAAGCCACATGGCTGTCCCCTGATCGAAAAACGCGAAATCAAATTGATCACGTCATGATCGACGGCAGATACAGTTCCAGCGTCCTAGATGTGCGCACAATCCGTGGTCCCAATGTCGACTCCGACCACTATCTTGTAGCAGCCAAGGTACGCACCCGCCTCTGTGCAGCAAAGAATGTGCAGACAGTACAGCAAGGAAAGTTTGAAGTCGAAAGGCTGCACATGACGCAGACAGCCAATGAATACACCACTCGGCTCTCACTCTTATTGAGCAATGGAAAAATTTTTCCATCATCAATAACAATTATTCAAACATCGATATTTTTTCGATCAGATCATAATTGTTATGAGCAATTGATATTTTTTTGATCTTAAATAACAATTACTGGATGATGGATATTTTTTTAGATCAGTTCATAATTCTTACTAGCAATTGATATTTTTTTCGATCTTAAATAATTACGGGATGAAGGATATTTTTTAGATCAGTTCATAATTGTTACTAGCAACTGATATTTTTTTCGATCTTCCATAACAATTACTAGATGATGGATATTTTTTAGATCATCCCATAATTGTTATGAGCAATTTATACTTTTTTCGATCTTAAATAAAAATTACTGTGTGATGGATATTTTTTAGATCAGTTTATAATTGTTACTAGCAATTGATATTTTTTTCGATCTTCCATAACAATTACTAGATGATGGATATTTTTTAGATCATCCCATAATTGTTATGAGCAATTTATATTTTTTTCCATAAATGCTATTGAGAGCTTTGTGGCCGGCGAAGTTTAAAGCGAAAACAAGTTTCCTTTGATCCTCCTACGCGTTTCGGCGTATATTTGCGCCTTCTTCAGGGAGTCTAATTTATTTATAAAAAACACAAAACAATACATAATTATACAATTAATTAACAATTACACTTTACATTAAATATTTGACACTGCCTATACTGTATTGAGACTTACTTTTAGAATTTAATTTTATCTGTATGTTGTGCTGAAAAATTGTCAGCTTAACAATATATCGCTACATCTCTACTCAACTAACTAACTAAACAAACATAATAAACTATACAAACATACATATATTCACATATTCTGTTTCCTACTGTCATTCGTATCTTTTTGTTGGCCTTGTTATTGTTGCTTTGTAAGCGCAGCTTATGCTGTCTACGTCTTCTTTGAAATTTACTGCGTCTTGTATTCTTTGTTGTATGCGCAGCCTTTCTAGGGTTAGTCTTGTTTTTTTCGTTTTTCTATACAGTCGAGTCTGGATATAGTGAACTAATTTTTGCACGGCCTGTTCATAGTATCCAGGCTGTTCACTATATTAAGGTTGACATTTTTTTTTAAATAACAGTTTATTTGATAAAAATTCATGTCTGTAAATGTAAGATTAACGTATCATTGGAATTAATTAATACTTTGGAAAATACAAATGTTTATTTAAAGAATTCGCGAATAGATGTTTGCTTCTTGCGTTCGGAAAGTGATTTTTGGACCGCTTTCTCACGCAGGCTTGTCAATGCTAATATGCCAGCAAATCAGTAGTGTTGCGGTCATGCAATTACGAGAATTCTTTTTATTCCCGAAATTGTGGATTTGGTACACCATACGTATTTGCCAAGGATGAAACACTAGTGCCTCTTTCGATTTCCCCAACAATTTCAGGTTTTTGCTTTAACGAAAGGAATTTCCTCGCAGGCATAATAAAACTTAATTTATTAACACGCAAAAACTTTTAGAAACAGATAAAAGAACACACATTCACTCAGAAGCGGTCTGCATCCGACAGGAAGTAAATAAACACTGGCATCAAATGGAATCAGATTTTCCAGGAATAAACATAAAATGAGCATTTTCGAGAATACCCGATTTTACATACATATTTCTGGTTAATTTTTGTTTTTTGTTTGTCACTTCATGCTAACTTTTGCGTTTAAAATTTTGTTCACTATTTAGAGACTTTCGATAGTTCACTATTTAGAGTACTCCATGTAAATATTTCGGTGTTCACTATATCGAGGTATTCACTGTAGCGGGGGTTCACTATATCCAGACTCGACTGTATCTAATATTGTGTTTTCAAAGTCTGCTGAATGCCCAGTATCTGTCAAGTGTTGCGCTAGTCCTGTTGTTAGTTTTTTATTTTTGACATCATTTTTATGCTCTCCTATTCTTACGTTCAGGGCTCGTTTGGTAGTGCCTATGTAGGTTTTGTTGCAAGGCTCGTTCTCTTTTCCCTTGCATTTAATTTTGTAAACTAAGTCATGTTGTTCTTCTTTGTTAATTTTGTCTTTTGTCTTACTGAATATTTTCCGAAGTTTTTGGTGTGGCTTATGGGCAAAACATATAGGACAAATTTTAAAACTAATAATTTCAAACGAATACAATATAAAAAATTCTCTCGAACTCAAAGACAAATTAAAAAATTTTACAATTGAAAAAGACGAGATTTTAGTATCATTCGACGTAACCTTTTTACTAACATACCAGTACAATTCGCTATACGAACGATAATGAAAAAATGGACATCTCTTAACACTAACTTGACAAGGAAGCAATTCTTAGAAATTTTAGACTTCTGTTTAAGAGAAAATAACTATTTCTTATATGAAGGAACTTATTACCAGCAGGTGCATGGTATGCCAATGGGCAACCCCTTATCACCTACAGTGGCTGATATTGTGTTAGACCAAATTATTGACGACGCCATAGGCGAACTTAAATCAAAGGACATATATGTTAAATACATAACTAAATATGTAGATGACAAATTTGCAATTGTGAAATGAGCGGACGTGGAAGACATATTGACAATATTTAACTCACAACAGAAAAAAATCCAATTCACAACCGAACTAGAAAAAAACAACAAACTTGCCTTCCTAGACATTGAAATACATAACAAAAACAACAAAATCGTAACGAATTGGTATATTAAACCAATAGCTTCATCCAGATTAATAAACTTTCACTCCAACCATCCCTGGACACAGAAGAAAAATACTGCAATATATCTAATAAATAAGATATACTCACTGAGCGACCAGGGGTTCAGAAAAGATAACGAATATAAAGTGAAAGACATACTCAAAAAAAACGGATACCCCGCCAAAACTATTGAAAGGTTGATAGCAACAACAAAATACAGACAAACAGTACACATAACAAATGGAAAAACAGCTGAGAAAAACCAAAACAAAACGTTTAGAGGAGTTACATATATACAAGGATTTACAGACAATAAAACTTTACAAAAATGTATACAAAATAAAAAATTAACTTTTGCCCATAAGCCACACCAAACACTTCGGAAAATATTCTGTAAGACAAAAGACAAAATTAACAAAGAAGAACAACATGACTTAGTTTACGAAATTAAATGCAAGGGAAAAGAGAACGAGCCTTGCAACAAAACCTACATAGGCACTACCAAACGAGCCCTGAACGTAAGAATAGGAGAGCATAAAAATGATGTCAAAAATAAAAAACTAACAACAGGACTAGCACAACACTTGACAGATACTGGGCATTGAGCAGACTTTGAAAACACAACAATATTAGATATAGAAAAACGAACAAAAACAAGACTAACGCTAGAAAGCCTGCACATACAACAAAGAATACAAGACGCAGTAAATTTCAAAGAAGACGTAGACAGCATAAGCTGCGCTTACAAAGCAACAATAACAAGACCAACAAAAAGATACGAATGACAGTAGGAAACAGAATATGTGAATATATGTATGTTTGTATAGTTTATTATGTTTGTTTAGTTAGTTAGTTGAGTAGAGATGTAGTGATATATTGTTAAGCTGAAAAAATTTTAGCACAACATACAGATAAAATTAAATTCTAAAAGTAGGTCTCAATACAGTGTAGGCAGTGTCAAATATTTAATGTAAAGTGTAATTGTTAATTAATTGTATAATTATGTATTGTTTTGTGTTTTTTATAAATAAATTAGACTCCCTGAAGAAGGCGCAAATATACGCCGAAACGCGTAGGAGGATCAAAGGAAACTTGTTTTCGCTTTAAACTTCGCCGGCCACAAAGCTCTCAATAGCATTGATGTATAAAGCAAATTGAGTGGCCTACAATAGATTGTATATTTTTTTCGATCTTAAATAAAAATTGCTGGATGATGGATATTTTTTAGATCAGCTCATAATTGTGGAAAAGCGGGTACCGCAAAATGGGTATCAAATGAAAGCGCTTGGAGTTTTAATTTCGATAACGATTTGATACCCATTTTGTGTGCGTTAAATGAAATTTTTATGCACCATATTTTTATCGATAACTGTTATCGATTAATATATCGAAATGAAAACTCAACCAAATGATAGCCCTAGCCAAGCGCTTTCATTTGATACCCATTTTGTATGCATTGAAATTTTTGTCGATAACTCTGTTATCGATTAATATATCGAAATGAGAACTCGACCAGATGATAGCCCTAGCCAAGCGCTTTCATTTGATACCCATCTTGTGTGCATTAATTGAAATTTTTGTGCACCACATTTTTATCGATAACTCTGTTATCAATTAATATATCGAAATTAAAACTCGACCAGATGATAGCCCTAGCCAAGCGCTTTCACTTGATACCCATACTGGTGGATCAGCACAAGCGGCAGAAGTAGACAGAGCACCTAAGAACCTGCAACCTCTCTAGTGGAGTGAGCAAGCTCTGGAGCACCGTGAAAGCCTTATCCAACCCGACAAAACATAAGGACAATGTGTCCATAGCCTTTGGAGGTACTGTGGCGTCGGACCGGAAGAAATGCGCGAACTATTTTAGTCGGCAATTTCTACTGCATCCTCCGGGGGATAAGGCCAAACGTCGAATCTTCAGACGGATGCGTAAACTGCCAAACAACGACGCACCCCTTGCTCTCCTATCTACAGAGATTCTGGAAGTCATAAAAAAATCAGTCGGACCAGACGACATATCCATGTTGATGCTAAAACACCTAGGACAATGGAGTAAGATTCCTAACGGAGGTCCTCAACTTGTCTCTGAACAGCCTTGTCATTCCCAATATCTGGAAAATGGCAAGGATGGTCCCCTTACTTAAACCGGGGAAGCCAGTCAATGCAGGAGAATCATATCGGCCGATATCTCTCCTCTCCCCGGTAGTACAGAGACTTGAGGCCGCCTTACTACCATATATTAACGGACATTTACAATTTGCCACACATCAACATGGATTCCGGAAGACGCACAGCACATCAACAGGTCTAAACGCCATAAACACGCAGATAGTTCGCGGCCTTAACCACCGACGCGAGAGAACGGTCTTCGTGGCACTTGACCTGTCTAAAGCCTTCGGCACAGTCAATCATGCCACCCTAATGGAGGATCTAGACGTCTCGAGCCTCCCGCCGAGGCTGAAAAGGTGGATGGCGAACTATCTGAGTGGTCGACAGGCATCGGTTGAGTTCAGGAATGGTACCTCAAAACCAAGGAGAATAAAACAGGGAGTTCCACAGGGTGGTGTCCTGTCCCCTATTGCTATTCAACTTATACATCTCCACTCTCCCACCTCCACCTGAAGGAGTTCGTATCATATCCTACGCCGATGACTGCTCGATAATGGCGTAAGGCACCGACATAAATGACTTATGCTCGAAAATAAACGGTTATCTCTCCGACCTTTCCCACTTCTTTACATCACGCTCCCTCGAACTGCAGTCCTCCGCGACTCTGTTTACGACATGGACGAAGGAGGTCAGGCTAGAACTTGGCATACGGATAGGGAATATACCCATCCCCACCGTAAACAACCCAAAAATCTTGGGTGTTACCTTCGACAGCCTAGCTTCCTTCTCCGCGCATACGATCGCGAATAAGGTTCAAAGTCGCAACAAAATCCTCAAATCGCTAACCGGCAGCACCTGGGGAAAAGACAAAGAAATTCTAATCGCAACATACAAAGCAATCGGCCGGTCCTGAACTATGCATCGCCAATATGGTCGCCGGGGACTTGCAGGACGCAGTGAAAGAAACTCCAAGCCTGTCAAAATTTGGCGTTACGTACCGCCTCGGGAAGTCTACTCATGTCGCCAAAACACCATTTACATCACGAGGCACAGGTGCTCCCAGTTGAGAATCATAACATCATGCTCAGCAAACAGTTCCTCCTGGAATTCTACCGCAGAGGGCATCTAAACAACCATCTACTGGAGCCTGAACCTCCCCCCCGGCACATCAAAAAACACCTTTTCAATCTCAACCCAGAGATTGAAAAATACATAGATCAACCCTTAGACCCCACAACATACAGGCAGGCATTAAAGGAGATACAAAACGAAACAGTCTCCACCTTCGTTTCAACCCGCCCCGCGTATATAATAATTAGAGACCAACCACCACCAATAGCTGCAGAAGAACTGGAGCAGCCCAGAGAAACCCGAGTCACCTTATCACAATTAAGGTCGGGATTCTGTAGTAGGCTCAATTCCTACAGGGCCAGAATCGATCCAAACATACCTAACGTATGTCCGGCATGTGGAGAGATGCCGCATGACACACAGCACCTCTTTGCATGCCGCCTCAAACCAACCAACTTAACACCCTTGTCCCTCTGGACAAGCCCAAAAGAAGCTGCAACATTCTTGGGCCTTCCGTTAAGTGAAATTGATGACAATTTGTGAGCAGAATCGTCGGCTAAACAGGGCTTAGTACCGCAACAACAACAACAACTTGATACCCATCTTGTGTGCATTAATTGAAATTTTTATGCACCACATTTTTATCAAAAAGATAAGAAACCTAAGAAAAACCCGCTCAATTTTGCATCAGCATTTGGTAACGCTGATTCGAACATAGTTCATATAGTTGGCAACACTTAACTTCGAACCGAAAGCGTAGCTGATACGATTTTCGACGAGTTCGGCACCGTAGCTTTCGGCGTTTCGGTAGTTCGTTCGGTGATCGTGAAATTGGCATAATATTACCATCAAATATTAGAATAATTTTAAGCATGCATTTGATACATGGTCTGTGACCAAAGAAATACTTTTGTAGCGTTATTTTTTTACTCAGCTTGACGTAGTACAAAGTGAAAAATTAATTATTTATCTTATTTTTATTAATTTTATTTTTATTATTATTACACCATTTCCAGGTGGATTTTAGAAAGGACAATTGGATTTTAGAATTGTCAATTGCACTTTAGAAATTGATAAATTGGATTTTAGAATCGTCAACTGGATTTGAGAAAGCGTTACATGGATTTCAGAAAACGTAAATTCGATTTTCGAAATGTATGTATAAAGTAAATTTTACAGAGTTTTTGGAATAGAAATTCTTTATTGCGAATGAAAGTATAATGTACATATGCGTTTTTATTTACATAGATTTTAGAAAATCCAATTTACAGTTTCTAAAGTCCAATTTCCCTAAAATCCAATTTTCCCTTTATAAAATCCAGTTAGCTATTCTAAATTCCAATTTCCGCTTTCTGAAATCCAATTGACATTTCTAAAATCGAATTCTCTCCTTCTAAAATCCAGTTGTTATTTCGAAAATCCAGTTAACGCTTTCTAAAATCCATCTGGAAATGGTGTGGTCTAAGAAAAGCTGAGTTCTATTTAAAAAAAAAATAGAGATATTATTCGCCTTAAATGCAACGATGTACAAATTTATAAAAATAATATAAATAAAGACTGTATTTAAATTATTTACTTTACTTTGAAAATGATTTTCAAATAATGGCAGTGAAATAGTGGTGCGATCTTGATAATTTTCGGTAATATTATTTGGATCAATATGGGTAAAATCGCTGCAAAGTTTTATGTCCATAACTGTTTAAATGGAGAAGTTATACACCAAAACGTCTATATCTGAACAATCGGTTGACAACGCACCCGTATACCAAATTTCAATCAATTATCTCAAAAACTGAGAGACTAGTTTGCATTCACACAGATGGATAGACGGACACGGCTTAAACGACTCAGCGCATGATTCTGATGATATTGATATATATATAGGTGGGTCTATCACGACTCCTTCTGGCACTTTCAAGATTTGAGTTTCGGCACAAAGTTATAATACCATTTAATTTTCATGAAAGGTACTCTTATAATACACCCTTCTTACGGTTGTCGTTGTCACTTTTCAGTCGACATCACATCGCCTCGACGTCGTCGTCACATCGACGCAAAACCGGTATTAGCTAAGCATATTGAGACGACGTCGACTGTTTATCGGTAAACCGAATGACGAAAGTACCATCCCTATAATTTCTGCACTATCTGTTTGAATTTATTTACAATCTATGCGCAATTTTTTCCGTATTTTTTATTTCAGCTATTTTGATAATAACTTCTTGTTGTTGTTTAAAAAAAAAAAAATAAATTCACTTTAATACTCAGCTTAGCCATCTTTATCAATCCTCATACTTCGTTTTTTGATTTTATAATTTTGAAAATTTCATATTTGTACCAGATCGTGCTTATTGCTTTCAACCAGGGACGTAACGGTTATAAGAGAAATGGGGCAAAAGTCATATTTAACCATTATCATGAGAAAAAAAATTTTTTGGTTCTTAATAACCATTATAAAAACCAAAAAACCTTTTTGGGCCCGAATAACCATTATGGCAACCAAAAAAGTCTTTTGGGCTTGAATAACCGTTATGGCAACCAAAAAACTGTTTTGGGCCTGAATAACCGTTATTCAGATTTTTATTCTTTTTTGGTCAGCTATAAAAATCAAGCCTATTTATTTGTCAATATTGTGGTGAAAAGGTTACGCAAAAATAACCCTTATCTTCTTTTGGTCCTTAATAACCATTATAAAACCATAAAACCGTTTTGGGCCTGAATAACCGTTACGGCAACCAAAAAAGTGTTTTTGGCTTCAATATCCGTTATGGCAACCAAAAAACTGTTTTGGGCCTGAATAACCGTTATTCAGATTTTTATTTTTTTTTTGGTAAGCTATAAAAATCAAGCCTATTTATTTGTCAATATTTCTGGACGATATTGGTATCAAATGAAAGGTGTTGAGCATTGATTGTAGCTCTGATTACCTCTTTTCATTTGATACCAATATTGCTTAAAACATTCCAGGGCATCCGGTTCACTTTTTCACCCATAACTGGGAACCCGACCTACGAATCTTAACAAATATACCTCTATGTAAAAGCCCTGCTCAACACCTTCCATTTGATACCAATATCGTCCAGAAATATTGACAAATAAATAGGCTTGATTTTTATAGCTTACCAAAAAAAAATAAAAATCTGAATAACGGTTATTCAGGCCCAAAACAGTTTTTTGGTTGCCATAACGGATATTGAAGCCAAAAACACTTTTTTGGTTGCCGTAACGGTTATTCAGGCCCAAAACGGTTTTATGGTTTTATAATGGTTATTAAGGACCAAAAGAAGATAAAGGTTATTTTTGCGTAACCTTTTCACCACACTAGAAAAAATAACCGTTATTTTCGGTCCCTGCTTTCAACTTTGAGGGGCTGGGGGCAGTTCAAAACGTCGTCCTATCGCCATAAAATTTTGTGGGGTTCATTAACTTGTATAAAGGCAACTTTTCATTGCTGGTACGTTCAAAAAAAGAACAACAAAAAAATCTCCATATGTTTTCACTCCACCTTAATGTATATTGCATATGATTCATCAAGGTTTAGCGATGAACATAGCAATGAAGTGCTCGAGTAATTAAGAAATAAAATAAAAATAATTTTACTTGAAATGTATATACATATGTACATAAATATTTAATAAATTAGTTTTCTCCTTAATTTGTTATCGTGGAGACTTGGCTTAACGCCGAATTCTTTGATGGCGAATTTTTCAGTCCTAACATATTCAATGTCTTCCGGAAAGATAGGGACCCTGTTAAAACTGGCTGCTCCCGTGGTGGTGATGTACTAACTGCCGTTCATCGTAAATTTCAAGCACATTCGGTGACACTTAACAACGTTGACTCGTGCCTCGACCAGCTTTGTGTCTGTTTAAATGGCTCTTCGCAATCTTTATATTTGGTGGCATCCTATATTCCACCAAATAGTTCTTTAGATTTGTATAAAGCGCATGTTGACAACATTGTCTCATTAAATTTAGATTTAGTAAAAGAAAATCACGTGTGTGTTCTCGGTGATTTCAACTTAAATAACGTTGAAAGAGTTTTTAGTGCTTAGCACGAAATTTTTATTTTAATTCAATTTTTAATTGTTTGGGTAAGTGGAAGAAAAAATTCAACAACTATTTACAGCGAAGGTTGAGTGTATAGCTATTTCACGAAAAACCATTTTCGATCATCAGCACTCTTTTCGGAAGTGGATGCACCGGGGATTGAACCCGAGTCCATTCCAACTTCAGCCGCAATGACCCAACGGATAAACACACTCGGCCATTGAGACTCTGTGCAAGCTGTTGGATTTTCCCCACTTTTGCCTTTTTCATTTTCAACATTAACGTTAGTGTGTATATGCTTTTGCATATATTCTCCACAAACGTGCTGAATTTTTTGTTGTAGGCAGTTCGCAATGAACATTGTTGTTGGTATTTTATTTTATGTATATACCAAACAACGTTAACAATTTTACTTGAAAGAGTTTTTAGTGCTTAGCACGAAATTTTTATTTTAATTCAATTTTTAATTGTTGGGGTAAGTGGAAAAAAATTCAACAACTATTTACAGCGAAGGTTGAGTGTATAGCTATTTCACGAAAAACCATTTTCGATCATCAGCACTCTTTTTGGAAGTGGATGCACCGGGGATTGAACCCGAGTCCATTCCAACTTCAGCCGCAATGACCCAACGGATAAACACACTCGGCCACTTACCCCAACAATTAAAAATTGAATTAAAATAAAAATTTCGTGCTAAGCACTAAAAACTCTTTCAAGTAAAATTGTTAACGTTGTTTGGTATATACATAAAATAAAATACCAACAACAATGTTCATTGCGAACTGCCTACAACAAAAAATTCAGCACGTTTGTGGAGAATATATGCAAAAGCATATACACACTAACGTTAATGTTGAAAATGAAAAAGGCAAAAGTGGGGAAAATCCAACAGCTTGCACAGAGTCTCAATGGCCGAGTGTGTTTATCCGTTGGGTCATTGCGGCTGAAGTTGGAATGGACTCGGGTTCAATCCCCGGTGCATCCACTTCCGAAAAGAGTGCTGATGATCGAAAATGGTTTTTCGTGAAATAGCTATACACTCAACCTTCGCTGTAAATAGTTGTTGAATTTTTTTCCACTTACCCCAACAATTAAATAACGTTAGTTGGTCTAGTAATTTTTCGAAATCTGGCCTTATTCCTAATAATGTTAACTCATCTAATGAGCTGTATGTTATCGATAATATTTTAAGTCTTGGCTTATTTCAAATTAATAATGTACTCAATAAGTTGAATAAGTTGCTTGATCTAGTTTTTGTTAGTGATAATATTGACTACTCTCTGTCTGAAAGTGCATCATCGATTTCTGCATCTGGCTTACACCATGTTTCTTTAATGATGGAGGTGAATTTTTACAAATTCTCTGACGTACACTTTGAAGATAATGTTGCTTTCAACTTTTTTTCCTGTGATTTTCATAACCTTGATAACTTAATCAGTAATATTAATTGGGAAGATGTACTTTCAGACATAGATGTATTCAGTTGCTTTTCTACTTTCAAATCAATCTTATCTGAAATTTGCTCTAAAAATATACCGCTTAAGAAGACGAAAAATACCTCAAGCCTTGGTATACTAAAGATTTAAAAAAGCTGAAAAACTTAAAAAACAAATATTACAAGAAATTCAAATTAACCAAGTGTCATGCATTCTTTATTGAATATCAGCGCACATCGAGGGAGTTTTTGAATTTAAATAAATCTCTCTACAATGGATACATTTGCAATGCTGAGAAGAGCATTAGGAGCGATCCAAAGAACTTTTGGAATTTCATAAAGGGGAAAAAGGGTGTCTCAAATGTCCCGTCATCTGTTTTTCTCGATACCAAAACTGCAAGAACTCCCTCTGAAGTTGCTAATTTATTTGCCGACTTTTTTAAGTCAAACTTTGTTTCTGGTGAGAGTGACACGTCGACTTATTTTTCCTCTGACTTGGCTCTACCTCTAGCCTTTGGGTCCCTGAATATCTCTGAGGAAGATGTTTCGAAAGGGATTTCTGAAGTCAAATCGTCATCCCAAACTGACATTGATGGCCTCTCTGCCATTTTGATAAAAAGTTGCCCGGCATTCACTATTCCATTAAAAATTTTGTTCAATAAATCCCTTTCATCTGGAGTCTTTCTTGACGATTGGAAATTAACGAATATTATACCTATATACAAAAGCGGTCAGAAGAATAATGTGCGGAATTACCGACCAATTTCGAAGCTTTCCACAATTTCAAAAATTTTTGAACATATCGTGAAAAATAAGCTGTACTTTGCTGTAAAATCATATGTGTCGCCGAACCAGCATGGGTTTGTTAGCGGAAGGTCGACTACTACTAATCTCACGATCTTTAGTGAGTATTGCATTGCGGCACTGTCCTCTGGTCTTCGGGTAGATTGTATCTACACCGATTTTTCGAAAGCTTTTGATAAGGTCTCACATAATATTCTTATTAAAAAACTCGCCTGTTTGGGTTTTCATTCAGTTTTTTGCAGTGGATTAAGTCCTACCTGTCCAATCGGCTTTGCGTGGTGACACTTGATGGTGTTAAATCAGAGACCTTCCTGGCTTGCTCTGGAGTGCCACAAGGAAGTATTCTGGGTCCACTTTTATTCGTTATATTCATTAATGACATTAGTAAATGTTTCACATTTGCTAACCACCTGCTTTACGCGGATGACTTAAAAATATTTTCTGTAGTACATGACTCCTCTGATGCCCTTTTACTGCAAAATGATCTCGATAGACTTTTCTTATGGTGTTCTAACTCTCTGCTGTCTTTAAATATTAATAAATGCTATAGTAAGTATTTCATTTTCCAGACAATCTTTTCCCATTTCTACTAGTTATCGAATCTCTAATTCTAATCTGCTTTGTCTTACTGAAGTTAAAGATCTAGGTGTCATTTTTGATAATAAATTCTCCTTTAACAGTCATATTAATCATATCACTTCCAAGTCCTACTCAGTTCTTGGCTTTATCAGGCGTAATACCTCTAAATTTTCTGATCCGTACACATTCAAACTGCTTTTTACTTCATTCGTTCGCTCTCATTTAGAATATGCCGTTGTTATATGGAGACCTTTTACTCAGCTTCATATTAGTAGGATTGAACGCGTTCAAAAGGTTTTCTTGAAGTTCGCTCTACGATCTTTGAAATTCGAGAAGCCATTACCTTCGTATGAATCGCGCCTAATGCTCATTAATTTAAGAACCTTAGAAGTAAGAAGAACAGCTCTTTCGTTGTCTTTCTTCCATTGTATTATTTCCGGATCATTTGACTGTCCAGACCTTTTAAGTAGAATTGGGTTTAATATACCACGACGGGCTCTGCGTAGTTCTCTCCCGTTCTATGTGGAGACACACAAAACTATTTATAGCAGTAATGCCCCTATTGCCCGTGCCTCGAGGGAGCTTAATCTTTATTTTAGCAAGGTTTCCTTAGATTTTTCTATGTCTAAAGATGTTTTTTCAAATTTTTTTTTATACCATTCTATAATTTAATACATTAAATTTTAATGATATTTATATACTATTTGCCTAAATTTTGTATTCGGTATGTATCATATTTCATAATTTTCTAAGTCTGTAAGAATTTGTTTCATAGACTTAATCATAAATAAATAAATAAAAAATAAATAATATCTCTTAAAGGAGGTGCCAAGGAATTCAATTTAATGGTGATTGCTTCTCAATGTTGTAAAAAATTAGTTGGTATCGTACCCCATTGAAAACCTTTGGGTCGGCTTCGGTATGTGTGCTCACCGAATTTATTTTTAAACTAGTGGGCATTTTTCAATGAAACTAGCAGGAAATATTCTGCTGATGTCAGTTCTACTTATTTTAACACTCCCGTAATAAAATTTTAAAAACAAAAATGCATACTAAATTTTCTTCTTGTCACCATTAAACGCAGCTTCGACGAAAATGGCAACGAGTGACCGTCGACGTCGATTTAGCTGATACCAATTATGTTTCGATAGTTGTCACAAGTTATCAAATTTACCATACTTAATACCGATGGCCGCTGTAGTGCAGTGGGTAGAGTGCTCGCCTGCTATGCCAGAGGTCTCGGGTTCAAACCACGGTCCGAGCAAAACACCAAAAAGTTTTTCTAATTAGTAAAAATCCAATCATTGGATTTTTTAAGATCAGCGGTCACCTCTCGGCAGTGGGCGGCATACCCTCCGAGTGTATTTCTGCCATGAAAAAGCTTCTCACAAAAAATGCATTCGCCGTTCGGAGCCGGCATAAAACTGTAAAACAGAATACCAAATTGTCTCAAAATCAATCTCACCACGAAAAAGTCTCTATTAGTGACTAGAGATTGCTTACAGAATTCCGGTATTAAAGTATGCTTCAATAGTTTTCAATCAATATTTTTGTAGGAAAATTTTATTATAAATGCATATAAAATCTTTAAACATGCATATATTTTCTCCATTTAAAAACTGTGTAATAGTTATTTTAATTCTCTGTAAGACGATATAAAGATCATCTAATTCATTTAATACGATATATGAGTTATTGGGCTTGAAAGAAATGCCTATGGGGAAATTTCGACTTTCAAAAGTGCAATAACTGATGCAGATACGTGGAAATCGTATATGAGAAAATTGTTCACCTATTCATTTTGAATGAAAGTGTTTATATTGTTTTTTCACGCAGAATGACTATTTTCGTAGTTGTAAAAAAAATAAAAGTGCAAGACCATATATTTGAACAATCAGTTGTATGGGAGCTATATGTTATAGTGACCCGATCTTGAAAATTTTCAGGGAATAGATTAAGGTCAATACAAGTAGAAATTCTCTGAAGTTTCACGTCTTTAGCTGTTTAAATAGCGAAGCTATACTCCAAAATCTCCACATCTGAACAATCGGTTGTATGGCAGCTGTATGTTATAGTCACCCGATTTCAATTATTTTCAGAAAAAGTTAAGGCAATGCTAAAATATGGTCATGTGCAAAGATTGCGCAATTTAACTCATAAACTGACTGAGTTATTAACAAAAAAGTTCAAATTGGTGGTAATTTTTAAATACCGTTATCTCATAAACCGGAGCCTGTTTGGAAAAACTAACGACGGCTCTGAATTTCGAATGCTCCAATTAAGTAAGAACAACCGTCAAAATCTTTACGCTGGAAAAGGGTTAAAAACCTATGTAAAGTTTATAGACGGAAAAAAATTACCTTGCAAAAATCCCCAAACATATGACCAGAAGAAAGGAGGTAATAATTCGGGATAAACCAAGCAAAATCCCCAATTAATTCCTAAAAATAAGGAATATAACGAAAACAATTCATTTCAAAAACGGTACGGGTCAAAGAAAACAAAATGTAGAACCGATGGAAATAGAATAGAAGTAAATTATTTAGGGTCTCAAAGAGCAGGAAACCCTTGTCCAAATTGTAGCAAAGATCGCTTAAATGAGGATAGGCAAAGCGAAGGAGAACCCAAAGAAATTTTCAGTGAAGAAATTAATAATAAATTTTTTTTTCATGAGAGTCTCGGAATCATTACCGAGAGTAGCGATAGCAATAAATACAAAAAAATATATAGCTCTAATAGATACAGGCGCAACATAGAGCTTAATAAATAGCGACATAAAGGATTTTCCAATAAAAAGTTTAAGGAAACGAATAACGTTTAGTACCTTACCAAATAAGGATACAATTAAATACGAAGTGCATACAGAAGCACCCGAAGAATTCAATTTACCGAAAAATGCTAGAGTAAGGTGGAAAATTACACCTTTAGCAGGAAGAAAATATGATTTTATAATAGATTTTGATATTTTAAATTACCTAAATGCAGATATAATCGTTGAGGAAGGAAAATTAATCCTTAATAACAGGGAATCTCGAATTTTTAATAAACCGTGTATATTTAATGAAATTTGCACACTAGAGGCAATGGATGATAGGATTGAAAAGATACAACTGAATCATTTAAAACTAGGAGAATATGATTGTGAGATAGAATATTTGGAAGGGAAAGAAAATAAAATAGCCGATTTTCTAAGTCGATTAGAGAATGAAAAGGAAGCAAATGAAGGAGAGGATCTGAATTCAGGAAAATTTTTTTCCAAGAATATAGAAGATGATTGCTCACTTCTCAATATAATTGGTAACATAGAGGACGATGCAATAATAGCTATTATACATTCAGCAGAAGAAAATTTAGGTGACTATTTTCCAATCAAAGAAGAAATAATAAATAAGTATAAAACACAAATGATCCTGACAAATAATAAAACGGAAGAATTAAAATTAATTCATGGCAAAAGGATAATCTTTAGAAGGTATATAACGAAAGGAAATATTGGAATATTTTCAGAGCTTAGCGATCACCAATATAATATAGTACAGGAAAAACTTATTTCTATGTACTCAAATGATAACCAAATCAAATTTACTAAGTGCACCAATAGAGCACTAGATTTAGAGACAGAAAATAAAGTATGCACTCAGGCATACAAGAAACTTATAACCAAATAAAAAATAAAGTTTACTATCCAAAAATTATGGAATTAATTCAAATAGTAATTAATCAATGCGACGTAAGCAAAGAAGTGAAATACGTCAGAAATCCAATTAAACAAAAATTCTATTATACGGATACTCCGGTAGATAAAAACCAGATCGTTCATGTAGACACTTATGTGATGTGATTTCATTTTTTAACTATAATAGATAAGTTTTCTAAGTTTGGTGCAGCATACGCATTAACCCTCCGTCTGACACTTGGTTCCAGCCAGACCTTTTTCATTTTCAAACCACGAAAAAGAGTACTATAAATTGAGCTAGATACTTGAAATTTCAGGTAGCTTACTAAAATTAAATTTTCTACAGACCTGTAAAAAAAGTATGTTGGTATCTCATATACTAAGCTAGTTATACCGAGATGTTGACTAACACATCACATTCGGTACACTTGGGTCTGGCTGGACCCACATACAAATTGTATGAAAATGAAAGTATATGTGCATGTTATGCTTAAGAACTCCCAAAATATCCAATCGATTTTTATGAAATTTTCACAATGGGTTCATGTGGTCTCTTCGCATAATATGTGGTTTGAAAATGTGGACGCTTCCCGGAAATTCGGCCCAAATGTGGACCCGAATGGCCCCGGAATGTACTTGGGCAATATTGGTATCAAATGAAAGGTGCTAATCAGGGCTTGAATATAGAGTAATAAATAATTTTTTAACAGTGGACGCTTTCCGGAATTTTGACCCAAATGTGGATCCGGATGGTCCCGGAATTTTTCCTAGCAATATAGGTGTCAAATGAAAGCTACTAATCAGGGCTTGAAAATAGAGTTATTTTTCATTGGGTTTTCTAACCTGGTTCACAAGATATAAATCAAAACGAAGATCCGGATGCCCCAAATGTTTTTTTTAGAGGTAGATATAGTAATACATGTGTACCCCTATGTAGACAGAGGGAGGCAGGTTTAGTGCAGCGAAGCGTCTTCCTATATATTTTTTACCTAATGTGAAGGATTGCATCGTTTGCATATTTTTCTTTTAAATTTATGAATTACACTGTACAACAAAATGAGGGTTCATCTCTTGATGAAACCCACAAAATTGGAAGCTCTATCCCCCTCGTATCAAAACCTCATACCAGGTTTTTGGCCTATAGGTCTGGTTTTTTTTTATTTGAGTTTAAAGTTTTTAACCCTATGTATAGGGGTTAAGTGAGGAAAACTTGATAAAATGAAGCAATTGGTTACAAGATAGTGGCTAAATTAATGTTTTTTGGGGCAAGGAATTCATTTTTGATGTTAATTTTTACATAAAAATTACGATAGATGACGCTGTGGTACAATTTTTCAAATTTTTTAACAATTTTTCATTGAAAAATAGTATTTTAATAGTTTTTAAGTAGAAATAGTAGCAATTGCTTACGAAATGTATGTTAAAGTAATGTTTTTAGGGTGGAGAAACTAATTTTTGACATTAATCTTTTAATAAATCTTACGATAGGTGGCGCTGCGGTACAATTTTACAATTTTTTTGAACAATTTTTATGAAAAAAGAGTATTTTAACAGTTTCTAAGTAGAAATAGTAATGTTTTATCCTGTTTTATATTATAAGTGATCGTTGATGACACTAAAACGAGGATTACACAGTTTAAAAAAAAAGAAGACAGTTCGGTCTTGATAAAAATTATAAGTGTAAAAAGCTTTGTAGTAAAAATGAAGCTTAAAACTATAATTTTAATTTTTTTGAAGCCGGTAAGATTAACTCATCACTGCTATATCCCTCTCTCTCATTTTCTGGATCCTCTTCGTCATTCGTATTATCATCTTCATTTGTTATCTGTAACCACCAGAATAGATCTAACATGCTAACATGTCTCCATTGTGAAAGCTACTCGGACCATGACCACGCCCACTTCCCTTTATAATAAAAATCTAACTAGAAGTCATAAAGGAATCAAATTTTGCACAAAGAGTAATATTCATATGCTTATTTGGATGACTGATACAAATTTTGAAAATGGGCGTGGCTATGCTCTCTTTATGCAGCACTCGATTTATATTAAGTACACCGTGTTTCCATCAAATGCAAAAAAACAATGAAAGCATACAGCTGAGTATCTAATGTTCGATTCCACTCGAACTTAGGCTTCCTTACTTGTTAATTTAATTAATTTAATTTTTGCACAGGCACAATTTTAAGAATTTATTTTACCGTTATGCGTGGAAGCTAGCACGAAATTTACAAGAGTAGCGATAACACTGTACAATAAGATTTTTAGTAATTGATGAAACCAACAGGGATCGGTATGCCGAAAGATAAGAACGGGGCTCGGGATAGCTGGCGAATGCCAAATTAAAGAAGTAAACTTTCAATTTATAATGAAAATATAAGAAAAATTGTACCGCAGCGCCACCTATCGTAAGATTTATTAAAAGATTAATGTCAAAAATTAGTTTCTCCACCCTAAAAACATTACTTTAACACACATTTCGTAAGCAATTGCTACTATTTCTGCTTAAAAACTATTAAAATACTATTTTTCCATGAAAAATTGTTAAAAAATTTTAAAAATTGTACCACAGCGTCATCTATCGTAATTTTTATGTAAAAATAAACATCAAAAATAAATTCCTTGCCCCAAAAAACATTAATTTAGCCACTATTTTGTAAGCAATTGCTTCATTTTATCAAGTTTTCCTCACTTAACCCCTATACATAGGGTTAAAAACTTTAAACTCAAATAAAAAAAAAAACAGACCTATAGGCCAAAAACCTGGTATGAAATTGTGGCGGTCATAGCAACAATCTGGCAACACCATATCAACCTGTCATTTATTTTCCTTTCAATTCTTTCATTACCTTTTCTATTCTTCTTCTATGATGTAACTTTTGATTTCCGGTACTTACAAGTAAGAAAGATTTTTGTAATATTCCTATCACTTTACCGCGTAGTCATAATTTAATCATCGAACATCCAGGTAATCCGCACGTCAAGGTAAACAATTACCATACTGGTGACCCCGACAAGCTAGGATTTAACTAAAGGTAAAAAAATGACCGAACCCGGCGGTAGAATTGCACAAAACGGTGATGATTAGATGTTAGGCGCTGCTCAAGCACAACCGCCGAGGTTGGATACACTGGATCAAGCGAAGGTAAAGCTCCCGGACTTCGTGGAAGAGCATACGGAACTGTGGTTCTGGCAAGTTGAAGCAGCATTCGAGGCTGCAGGTATTGTTTCCGACAAAAAACGATACAACACCATAATTGGCCAACCCCCCACACGTGTCATGTACAAGTTGTCTGACTTCCGCAACAACCCACCGCCACGCAACGAAATGTACGAACACCTGAAAGCCGGAATCATCAGTGAGTTTGCCGACAGCACGCAAACCAAACTAACCAAGTTATTAAGCGATTTATCACTCGGTGACCGCAAACCGTCACAGCTACTAGCCGAAATGAGAACAAGAGCCGCGTCCACCGGTTACCGACGAACTACTAAAGAAATTGTGGCTCCGAAACATGCCTGAGCAAATACGAGCAATACTATCCGCTGACGAGAAAATCACGCTGGTGAACGCAGCAACAATGGCTGATCGCATAATGGAGGCCACTAGAGGTATTAGTAGCAACTACGTACACGCAGTGCAACAAGACCCTCGACAAGCTGCACTTGCACACCAAAACGCCACTAGCGAATCTGAAAAACAAATTGCAGAGATGCAGCGACAAATCAACGCACTCTCTAAAGACCTCCGCGACATCAAACGACCACACCGCGACATCAAACGACCACACCGCGACAGCCAACGCAGATCAACAACTACACGATCCAGTTCGCGAAGCCGCGAGCATTACGACACATGTTGGTACCACTACAAATATGGAACGAACGCTCGTAACTGCAGGCAACCATGCAAGTTCGACCGAAAAGCGGGTGATTCAGCTCAGAAACAAAAAAACTAGAATCCCGAGCTGAAGCCACGGCGGATGCTTGCCAGCTCGGCCACAGTAGCAACAGTCTCCGCCTCTTCATAAAAAATCTTTGCGACAATAAACTCTACCTGATCGACACCGGTGCAGACATATCGGTGATTCCCGCAACATATGACGACATCGAACACAAACCGCATAGTACACAACCTATTTACGCAGCGAACGGAACACAAATACGAACGTTTGGATAGAAAAATCTGAAACTGAATCTCGGCCTCCGACGACAATTCGAATGGACATTTTGCGTAGCCGAAGTCAAAGCACCCATTATCGGAGCAGACTTTTTGTCACACTACGACCTGTTGGTAGACCTCAAAAACAAAAAGTTAATTGATAAAACCACGAAATTGCAAAGCTGTGGTATTGCACGATCTACACCCAATCCCGGTATCAAACTCGTAACCAGCGCAAGCAAATACTCCAAACTACTATCGGAATTTAAAGATCTCTTTGCGCCGTCACAAAATAAACCCATCACGGAATCAACCACATTCCACTACATCGTTACAAACGGCCCGCCACTACACGCAAAGCCACGTCGTCTCACGCCCGAAAAATTAAAAATCGCCAAGGCCGAATTTGAATACTTAATTTCGAAAGGTATTTGCCAGCCATCTAAGAGCCAATGAGCTTCGCCACTCCACATGGCCCCGAAGAAAGACAACACATGGAGACCATGTGGGGATTATAGAGGTCTCAACGCCGTGACTGAAAAAGACCGATATCCGATTCCAAACATACAAACCTTCCATCAAGTATTCGCAGGTAAGAACATATTTACTACTATCGATTTGGAAAGAGCGTATCACCAGATAGCTATGAACCCCGATGACATTCAAGACAGCCATTACGACTCCTTTCGGCCTGTTCGAATTTCGATATATGACGTTCGGATTATGTAACGCCGGACAGACTTTTCAACGGCATATCGACTGCGTATTCCGAGGACTAGACTTTGTTGTTCCTTATCTCGATGATATATGCATCGTATCTCGCAACGAAATCGAACACCAGCAGCATCTTAGAATCGTTTTCGAGCGACTTAGGCAAAACAATTTAACAATCAATGGAAATAAGTGTGTATTTGGCCAACCAAATGTAAAGTACCTTGGTTACTTAGTCACGCCCGATGGCATTTTGCAGCTCCCAGAAAAAGTCGAAGCAATCAATGCATACGTCGAACCCACCATAGCGAAAGACTTACGGCGTTTCATCGCTATCATAAATTTTTATCGTAGGTTTATTCCTAGCGCTGCACATACTCAAAGTATTTTGCAGGCACTCATACCCGGTAATATCAAAAACGATAATCGTATAATCCAGTGGACTGAAGAAGCACGAAAGGCTTTCAGAGATTTTAATCAAAGTTAGCCAATGCACACCCGGAAGCGAACACACCACTTACGCTATCGGTCGACGCATCAGACACATGTATTGGAGGAGTGTTACACCAAATAAAAAACGACGAGGCACAGCCACTCGGATTTTTCTCACTTAAGCTAACGCCATCCCAGCGCAAGTGGAGTACATACTCCCGAGAACTCTTCGCGATATACAAAAGCGTCAAATATTTCGCGGACCAAATCGAAGGTAGATGTTGCACGATATATACTGACCATAAACCAATCACGTTCGCCTTTAAGCAAAAACCCGAAAAGGCAGAGCTACGCCACCTTCGCCACTTGCATTACATCAGTCAGTATACAACCGACATACGTTACATAAAGGGGCAGGAAAACATAGTCCCAGATTTTCTTTCACGCATTAACGAAATCCAGCGCGAGTACATTGACTACGACGAAGTGGCGGCAAATTATTTGCCACATCGAAAACAACAATTGCAAACCGTATATCCCGAAGTCATATCGTAAAAAAGTTTTCAACGTAATACATAATATTTCGCATCCAAGTATTCGAGCCACCACCCGTCTCATCAAAGAAAAATTCGTTTGGCCTAACATCCACAAAGACGTTGCAAACTGGGCGAAATACTGCGTACCCTGTCAAAAATTGAAAATTCAGCGACACAATAGGACAGTGCCGGAGCGATACGATATAACTGAATCTCGTTTCAATCATATCAATATTGATATCGTCAGACCATTACCACCTTCCAACGATTATCGATATCTACTGACAATGGTTGACCGATTTACCCGATGGCCCGAAGCGACACCATTAAAAGACATAACTGCCGAAACCATAGCAACCACAATCATAGAAACATGGATCGCACGATTCGGCGTACCTTCAAAAATCACAACTGACCAAGGGCGGCAATTCGAATGCCAAATCTTCAAGCAACTCAACAAAAGGTTAGGAGTTCGCCATCTACGTACAACAGCATATCACGCCCAAGCCAACGGTTTAGTTGAGCGTTTCCATCGCACTCTAAAAGCAGCGCTCAGATGCAAGGAGCGGCAAAACTGGGCCCTCGAACTACCACTAATTATGCTTGGACTTCGATCGACATTTAAAGAAGATATACAGGCAACTCCAGCCGAACTTGTCTACGGAAAGAGCCTACGACTACCAGCAGAATTTTTTACCGAAGCGAAACCGTATCCCAACGAAGCAGAGTTCATCCAAAAATTCAGGCGTACAATGAGCTCAATCCGACCTACGAAAACGGCGCACCATGCTAAAGCTAAGCCGTTTATACAAAAGGAATTGCACGATTGCGCGCAAGTATTTGTAAGAAACAACGCAATCGGCCCACCGCTGCAACAACCGTACGATGGTACATTTCTAGTCATAGAACGCCATCCAAAATACTTCACGCTAGACATCCGAAATAAACATAAAAACGTGTCAATCGACAGACTAAACGCAGCATTCACCGAGTTGAGCAATAACGATGATGCGAATAACAATAATGATGCCAGCCGCAATGACAACGCGAACAATCACCATGATACGAGAAATAACGATAAAGCGAGCCACAACGATTATGCTAACAATACGAACACCGCGCAAACAACCACAACACGCGTGGGAAGGAAAGTTCGTTTCCCAAAACGTCTGTGTTTGTAGACACACACACAGACTGGAGGGGGACTGGTTGTGGCGGTCATAGCAACAATCTGGCAACACCATATCAACCTGTCATTTATTTTCCTTTCAATTCTTTCATTACCTTTTCTATTCTTCTTCTCTGATTTCCGGTACTTACAATAATAAAGATTTTTGTAATATTCCTATCACTTTACCGCGTGGTCATAATTTAATCATGAACATCCAGGTAATCCGCACGTCAAGGTAAATAATTACCATAAGGTTTTGATACGAGGGGATAGAGCTTCCAATTTTGTGGGTTTCATCAATTACCAAAAATCTTGTTGTACAGTGTTATCGGTGCAATAGATATTTGCCTTTATGAGGTGGGTTTTGTCGAAGGCTGGGATAATGCTCAGCCCGTCCAAGCTCGAGTAGAAGTCCCACAAACTCCCACTGAACGCAATAGTTACATATGTGTTGAGATACATACACACACGGCCTGAGATAAAGGTGGTTGAGCAACGTTCCGGTCCCTGGGGGGTTATAGTATTATTGTAATGCAACATTACACATTTTAGTTTATATTTTCAGTTCTGATTTTATGGTTATTTGATAAATTTAAGTGCAAATATATGTAATTCATAAAATAAGCGTAATTTTTTTATTTTTACCAAGAAAATTTTGAGTGATAAAATTTATTTGATGTACGATTCTATACCACATAGAAGGAACTTTGATAGTGAATTTTATGAACGGCTAGCAGCTGCATTAGCTAATGATTTGGGACGTGAGGGGCTACTGAGGAAGTTGTAAAAAAACTTAATAAATATTTGAATATAATAATATAAATAAGCTAACATTGAGAAATGCTGTATAAAATTCCTATATTTACGCGTAAATTCACACAACATTCCGGGCCGTTTCGCTACGACAAACATGCCTCCCTGTATCTATGTCACTATTCCCATCTCTATTACTATCGCTTACAATCATTTCGAGACCAGCGAATACACGTTTTGGCCCAGCTTAGATATCCCAATAAAATAAATCTATATTCAAGCTCTGATTAGCACCTTTCTTTTGATACCAATATTGGCCAAGTACATAATGGGGCCATTCGGGTCCACATTTGGCCATAAATTCCGGGAAACGCCCACTTTTTCAACCCACATTTTATGCGGAGAGGCCACATGAACCCACTGTGAAAATTTCATAAAAATCGATTGGATACTTTGGAAGTTCTTCAATATCACATGAACACACAATTTCATTTTCATACAATTTGTATGTGGGTCCAGCCAGACCCAAGTGTACCGAATGTGACAATCGAAATAAGTGTCTGACGGAGAGTTAAATGATAGAAATCATATTACAACAATTGAACAACTTGAAGACCATTTTGCTAAAATCGGGAAACCAAAGAAAATAATAGCAGACAATGAATTTAACGCAATAAGAATAAAAGAATTTTTGAGCAGTGAAAATGTGGATTTACATCAGTGGTCGGCGAAATCTGAAATGAGGTTTTGTTGGTGAGAACAAAACAAGTTCTCCACATGCGCACCCCAGTAGGAAATTGATCCGCTTCAAGTGGAATATATGTACATACGTATATGTAGAACAGACATTTTTGGTTTTTTGTTGTTTTTGTTTTTTGTTGTTTGCCTTTGAAAGGAAAAGAACTTTTTAATGAAAAAAAATTATCTCTTCTGAAAAAAATTAAAGGGTAGTTGGCTAAAACAGAGTGTTTGGAATACAAAAGTCATCCAAATAAGAGTACAAAAACTCTTTGTGAAATACTTCGCAATGCTTTTGTAGTGAATAATAAGTATTATTTTTAAATACTTCATAGCAAAAAAGGCATTGCATATCGCCGAAGGCATTTCCATCATATAAAATTTCTCGCCGGGCATTTTATTTGTGGACATACATACATACATTACCCGTATAAAGTTAATAGTGCAACTCTAATGAACCGTATGCAGATGCGTATGCGTGTGCGTGTCACTGACAGCCGTGTTGCATACCTGTGTTTAAATGAGGCAAACTCCAGTGGCACGGATGTAAATGCACCACACGCATAGAAAATTCGAAGATGATTTCGAATACGCATTCGAATGCAGCTAAGTTGAAAATTTTCTACTTCTATGCGTTTTCTATGCGTTTCGCAACCAATATTAAGTTGGTTGCTACATCGGTATACATATTTTCTGGTAAAAATTTCGTTAAATTGATTTAAAATGAAGTAGTGAAAGTTTGTTTGCCTGCAGAAAAGTTAATTAAATGGGGTTTTAAATATATTTACAAATGATTAATAATTATTAATTATATGTTAATTACTATCTGCATACCCATGTACATAGCACATGAATTTAAAATACATATACATATGTAGTTACCCGTGTGCAAATACACAATTGAAACTTAAATAAGTTCAACTGTAAAAAAATAATTAAATGAAATGAGTTTTCTTTTGAATAGGGAGTTCTCAGATTTCAGAGGTTGTGCATATATTTGTATAAGCCAAAATTTTCAAAGTCTGATATTTTAAGGCAAAGCAACTGTAATTCTTACAATACATAAAAATCGACGGATAGCAATTTTGCAATGTGGCCGCTGTGGTGCAATGGGTAGAGTACTGCTATACCAGCGGTCTCGGGTTCTAACCCCCGTCCGGACAAACTCAAAAAAAAATTTTTTTCTAATTAATTAAAACCCAATTATTGGGTTTTTAGAAATAGCGGTTACCTTTCGGCAGTGGGCGGCTTACCCTCCGAGTATATATCTGCCATGAAAAAGCTTCTCACAAAAAATGCATTCGCCGTTCGGAGCCGGCACAAAACTGTAGGTCCACCCAATTAGGAAAAACAAAAGGAGCAATTCTCGAATTGGGAGAGAAACTCGGTCATTAAACTCGTCAGAGTTATAATAGCGCCAGTGTATTATTATTATTATTATATTATTATTAATTTGGAATTGATCCACTTCACGGGTTTTCATCAAATTAAAAAAAAAAAATAACTTCCCTTTCCAATTACAAATCACATACCCCAGTGGTACGTTTTTTTTTTTTAATAATTTTAAAGCATTCCGTATATGCGGCAATAATACTTCCTATCATAATTAATATCAATTCTAAATCATCATCCATTATACATTTTATTGAATCTTTCGCGAATTGGTAAAATATGTATTTTCAAAAATAACAATTCGGGAACTTTATATATGTAGTGTAATTGACAGACGCAACCATGCGCATACACTGGAGCAGTCAGGGCCACACGCAAGAAAACGTTTAGATGCGCATACGCACACGCATTCGCATACGGTGCATTAGAGTTGGACTATAATGCTTGCGTTCAACCACGAAGCGACATAGGCGCAATGTTTATCGTTCGGCAGTTGGCAAACGACTGATGAAGAGAGTAAGAATACGTGTGAATTGACTTCCCACAATTGTGGTATGGGCTGCCTATGTCTGATTTACATCTTACCAAATCAAATAGCCACACAGGCAATGCTGATGTAGAGCGACTACATAACACAATAGCGGAAAAATTCAAGATATACAAAGCTAATAAGGGCATGCCTATTAAGCAATTAATCCAGATAGCAATTAGAAACTATAATGATAGATACCATTCTACTATTAAATGTACTCCCAATGAGGTACATCTAGGCAAAGTAGATATACAAAAAATAAAAAATAGTATGGAAAAATCTAAAAGGGAAATAATTGATAAACGGAATAAAAATAGGATAGAGTATGAGGAAAGGAGAAGAGAAGGCTATATTAAAAATTATAAAGCACTAAGGCCCGGTTTCACCAACCATACTTAAGTTTAGTTTTAGTCACGACTAAGTCGAGATTCCGTGCTAATCTAACTTTTCGGTTTCGCCAACAGGGGGACTAAATAGTTTTGCATGCAACAACCCTATCAGCTGTTTTGTCGAATTGTAGCAAATAGTAGTCTATTTTACGCCGATTTGGCTGGGTTGCTACCTGTTGTAAATAATTTATAAATCGTTGAACTTTAAAACCGCCAAAATTAGAAATTCTTTCAATAATGCATAAAAAATCGTTTTTTAATGCTAGTGATACAAACAAATTAATGGAAATTTGTTTAAAATATAAAAATATTATTGAGTGTAAAAAAGCTGATGTTTGCAGCAGCAAAGAAAAGGAAGCTGCGTGGGAGAAAGTGGCATATGAATTCAACGTCACAAACGAGATCCCTCGCGATTCAAAAGAACTCAAAAAGAAATATAACAATGTAAAATATTCGACAAAGAGCAATGCAGCCGATGAAAAAAGAAGTATATATTCCACGGGCGGTGGTCCCGGAACAACTCATCTGACGGATATTGAGGGGAGGATGATGGCTATGCTCAATGAGAAGGAAATTGAAGGAATTCAAAACGACTGCGACTCAGACGCAGCGCAACCGCCTGCTCATGGTAAGTTGTTTACACTGCATATACAGATGCACATAAATATGTAAATATATAAATATATATATGTATATGTATTTATTGAGTTTAATTTTTTTATACTTACAGCCACTGAAAGCAACAACTCTACATCCACATTGGAAACCCCGATGTCTGGACCTGCTACATTAAAAAAACCAATGAGCGGAGCACTGTGGACCCCACAAAAAGTTTACGGAAAAGGTTCAAAGACTACGACGTGGGACCATTTAGCATCCGTGAAAACTAAATGGTCAGAGGCCAAACTTGAAGCCGAAGTTTCCTTAGCGAAAAAGGAAGAAGAGAGGGTGAATCTACAAATGAAGCTCATGCTACAAAGACATGAATTGGATGTTCTGCAACAAAAAGAACGCCAAGCCGTTGAAATGGAAATTTTGAAAATTAGGTTGGAGAAAGAAAAATTAGAGCTAAGAAATCTTAGCAAAGCAACATCCGGTGCATGGCAATGATATCGAGCCATGTGTGCTGAAAAGATGTATGAACCAAAATGGAAATTTTAGTTTTTTTAACGTTCTTTTTATTCAATTTACTACATATACATACATATATTGCCATGAAATTTCGTACTTAATGCAATTAATTCCATTTTCATATGTTTTCGTTCATACATCTTATTATTTATTTTATATTAAATTATTTCGTCGTACCATACGAAAACTAGCATATTTAAAATTTCTGATGAAAGCTGGCAATTAAAAAATTCTTTACGAAAAGTAGCAAGTTCGCCTTTTGGCTGGCGAAAAGTAGACCTTTCAATTTTTGGCCGACGAAAAGTAGCAGTAATTATACACTGTTTTTACATTAAAATTGTTGTTGTTTAAACGAAATTGGTAGTTTTCGTCAGCCAAAAGTCGAACTTGTTACTTTTGGTCAGCCACAAATTGAATGTGCTTCTATTCGTCAGCCACAAAAAATCGTGTGCTAGTTTTCGTATGGTACGACGATTTGTACATACATACATACTTACCGTAATTTAAAGTGCAAAACCGCGTATCGGCCAAGCAAAATACTGCGTAATTAGATTTCCCCAAAAACACATTCCTGGAGTCCGTCCCCATCCATTCATACAATAATTTTGACGCGTCCAAAGTTCAAAATTCTTGTATGAGTGGATGGGGACAGACCCCAGGAATTTGTTTTCGGAGAAATGTCATTTTTGTCAAAAATGTCATTTACGCAGTATTGTACTTGGTCAATACACGGTTTTCCTTTTTAAATTACGATATGTATGTACATACATATATCATTTTATAATGGATTATTTACAACTTTGAGAGATGTGTGAATGCATATTGTGTGCATGTTTGTAAATACATACATATCGTCGTTTAAACTTCATAACCGCTTAAGTGATATTTCATAACCGCCTAAGCGGCACTTGTACCAAAAATAAAATTGCCAATATTCAATTTGTTCATACTTTTATACGAAAAATAAATTTTCATTTACTTCAAGAATGTCATAACATAGGATAGACGGTCATAAGGTGTAAACGGCGATATGTATGTGTGTAAATGTAAATGTGAATGTACATATGTACCTTTTAATTTCAAATGTACATATATACATATGTGCATCTAATGTACATACGCGTATGATTCATACACACATGCATATCTGTTGCATTTACTGTTTCCCTGCAAAAATTCCGATTACTCCAATCGCTAATCCATGGAGTGCTCGCTATGGACCAACCGATTACTCCATAACTTGCCACATTTCATACAAAAAATATGGTCCATTTAACATTGCATGTCATTGCAATGGAGTATATACTCCAGTCCCGCATAACATTCAAATTAATCCATGGAGTACCTACATTGGATTAATTGATGGAGTACCTAACAGTTAGCCGAACATAACAACAAAAGCAAATGTTTATCGCGACGACGACGAATGACGTGCATACATTCAAACATTTGTATGTATGTAGTTATGTATGGAAACACATTTCGTCGTCGTCACGATAAACATTTAGTTTTTGTTATGTTCGACTAACTACGAAGCGATGCAGATACACGAATCGGTCGCTTGGGCTATGTTAGTGGTCACTTTGAAAGTACTCCAACTGTAGGATCACAAAGGTTTTTTTGCAACCGCTTAGGTATCGAAATACAACAAGAGAAAAGGGGCCGAACAAGAATAACAAATGTATACGCGAGGTGATCAGCTTTCAGACTAAATTTATTAGCACAAAATTCTTCTGCTTAACCTATGTCTATGGAATACATAAATACCGATAATTCTTTTTGCTCGTTATCCATTCCATTACCTTCGCAAATATATGACTTAATATATGTATTTAACAAGCATAGAGAGAATGGGAGTGCAGTCCCGTTGCAGCCATACGTATTAGTTAAGCTCAATATATACATATGTAGATATGTAAGTACCTTCTTATATATTTAAGTACAAAGAACTATTTTACTGCAAGTATATACATACGTACAATTTTGAGTTTAATGACCTAAGCATAACTGATACTTTTGGTAATTGTGCAAGCAAATAAACAATAAGAAATTAACATATGGTTGGCAATGCAGAGATGGGCAATCGGTGATCCAACATCCCGGCCCGGTTGAAAGAAATTTCAAATTGGTAACATTGCCAGCTTGTGGATGGGTCGCCGAATGATACCTTTTGCTGTGCGCACGTCAACTACACGGATTTTTGAGTCCTTCCCTGGTATGCATTTGACAATTCTACCCATAAGCCATTTTTGAGGTGGGAGGTTATCTTCATGTACAATAACCAATGTGTCGATGTCGATGTTTGGCCGATCTGTAAACCATTTCGATCGCACTTGTAACTCGTTGATATACTCATGGGACCACCGCTTCCAAAATGATTGTTTTATGCAGGTGATCTGTTCCCACTGATGTACGCTTGACAGGTTTGCAGAGACGTTTCGCTCCGGAAGAGCTTTCAAAGAGCCACCAATGAGAAGATGACCCGGGGATAATGCGCCTAAGTCGTTTGGATCAGATGACAATGGTGCTATTGGCCGAGAGTTCATAACTGCTTCGATTTCTACTAATACTGTAGTGAGTTCTTCATAAGTGAGTCGTGCATTTGCGATGCTACGACTTAAGTGACCCTTTGCTGATTTTACGGCCGCCTCCCAAATTCCGCCGAAATGAGGAGATCTAGGGGGGATAAAATTGAAATTTATGAACTCGTTGGAACAATAAGCTACAATGGTGTTTTGATTTTCTCGATTGAATAAAAATGATTTTAATTGCGCGAGCTTATTACAAGCGCCAACAAAATTTGTCGCATTGTCGCAGTATATATCCGTTGGCAGGCCTCTTCTTCCAACCATTCGTTTGAGCGCTGCCAGAAATGCGTCAGTGGACAAATTTGACACGAGTTCGATGTGTACTGCCTTTGTTACCAAGCAAACGAAAATTGCGATGTACGCCTTGTAAGGCGTCTTGCCTCTAATCCGCAGGTACACATCAACCGGTCCACAAAAGTCTACTCCGCAGCGGGCGAAAGGTCGCGACGGTGTCAGTCGCTCTACTGGTAAATGTCCCATGATTTGCTGCATCAATTTCGGCTTGTATCGTACACAGTGTATGCATGATCTGACGACTTGCCTTGCCACGTCGCGCGCGTTGACAATCCAAAATTTAAGCCTAATAAATGCCACTAGTGCCTTTGGCCCTGCATGGTAATGTTTTCGGTGTAGATGCCTCACGTAGTGTGTGACGAAATCACACTTGCTTGGCAATAGAATTGGGTGTTTTCTTCTTCTGGGATATCCGCCATATCCAAACGTCCACCAACCTTTAGTAATTGAAATCCTTCGACCGACTCGAGGAAGGGGTTGAGATAGCGCAACGATCCATTCGTAAGTAAATTTTTCTGCAAAAGATGAATATCATTAGCGAAATAATTTTGTTGCACGTTCCAAATTATGCAAATTAAGGCATGATGCAGTTCATGTGCTGAAAGTGGTCCTACTACGTCGTAATTGCCACCACTTCGTAGATTTTTGGCAAATCGAAACATCCAGGCGATTAGTCGAATGCTGCTTTGATACGAACTACGCTGATTGACAACTTCAAGAATATAATTGCTATTTGTAATTGCTGTGAAGGCTGACTTACGCTTTTCCTTGTCTACGACTTCTAAGTCAACGTTACCGATTTCGTTTTTAGGCCAAGTTTCCATATTTTTGTATAAAAATTCAGGTCCAATATACCAAATTGATTTTGAGATTTCATCTACCGTACATCCTCTAGAAACTATGTCTGCGGGATTGCTCTGTGTTGGCACGTACCTCCAATGGGTTTTCGTAGTTAGGTCCTGTATCTCTGAAACTCTATTTCCAACGAAAGCCGAAAGCGTGATTGAGTGCATCTTCAGCCAGTGCAAAACCACTTGCGAATCTGTCCAGAGAAAAACGTTAAAAGACATATTTGAAAAAATTGGTTTGACCTTTGCAAAAAGACGAGCCAAAAGTAAGGCACCACATAGTTCTAATTTCGGTAGTGACTGTTTCTTAATGGGAGCGACTCGGGACTTGGCAGTAAGAAGATTAACGACGATTTTTCCGCATTTGGTGACTGTACGAGTGTATATTGCACATCCGTATGCTCGAATGGAGGCATCGCAGAAACCATGCAATTCAAATGGCTGGATGTTTGTTGGAAGACAGCACCTTTGCAATTTTAGTGACGACAATCCCGAAATATCTTGGAGAAAACTGGTCCAAGCGGAATGAATATTCTGAGGCACAGATTCATCCCAATTCAATTTGAGCAACCACAACTCCTGCAATAAAATTTTAGATGTAATAATTACGGGAGCTAGTAAACCAAGAGGGTCAAATAACGACGACGCAATTGAAAGTATGACTCGCTTTGTTATGCGGCCAGTAGATCGTAAGTTTGGCTGGAACGAAAACAAAAAATTATCACGTGACTGGTCCCATCTCATCCCCAATGCACTAGTAATAGATTCGTCTAAATTGAGATCTTTGGTAGACTTATCATCTCGTAATTGGTGGTGATTTGAGTGCCACTTTGAAAGCTCAAATCCTCCTAACGCTAACAATTGTTTCATCTCCTGCTTTATTTGTAAAAGTTCGGCCAACGTATTTGCTCCACACAGCAAATCATCTACATAAAATGAAGATTTAACGAACCTCGATGCAACTGGAAATTTATCTTGATGTTGTTCGGCCAAATAAACCAAACTTTGTATAGCCAAATATGGAGCAGAAGCCATTCCATAGGTAACAGTATTGAGTTTATACGTACGAATCTCCTCAGTTTCCACACTCCTCCATAAAATATATTGATATTTTCTATCGCTTTCATGCATTAATACTTGCCTATACATTTTGACTATATCGGCAGTCATCGCAAATTTGTATAAACGAAAACGAAGTAGCAGAATAATTAATTCATTTTGGATTGTTGGGCCAACCATTTGAATGTCGTTCAGAGATTTTTGTGTTGTAGTGCGGCAAGAAGCATCAAAGACGACGCGAAGTTTTGTTGTTGTACTCGAGGGTTTCAACACACAGTGATGAGGTATGTAGTAATGTGGTTCGTTTACGTCCGGATTGAGCACAACACTCATGTGTCCCAAACGCTCATATTCATCCATAAAACTTACATATTGCTCATTCAACTGTGGTGATTTTGATAAACGACGTTCCTGAGAGTGAAATCGTCTTAATGCTGTGGCAAACGATTCACCTAAACATGAGGGATCATCTTTGAATGGCAACTTCACAATTATTCTGCCGGTTTCATTTCTTGAAACAGTGCTTTTATACAAACGTTCGCAAGTTGTTTGTTCACGAGTCCAAGGTTCAGTGTTGACTGCAACCTCTTCAATTTTCCACAATTTTTCCAGTTTTGCATCGAGCATGTCATTGGCTATAAATAAGCATGAACGTTTTGACAAGATGTTATTAGATTGGTAACCCCCCGAAACGACCCACCCTAATAGAGTTTTTTTGCAAAATTGGTAAATTAATGCCAAGTTTAATTTGGCCGACTGCCAAAAGGCTGAAAAAGGTCTCCGTTCCCAACAAGAGATCAATTTTCTTTGGTACGTAAAATTCGTTGTCAGCAAGGACAATATTGTTTGGAATATTCCACGATGAAACATCTATTTCTGGGTCTGGTTGATAGGCAATATGAGGAGTAATGCAAAACGTTAAGGGGAGTTCGAATTCAGTTATTTGCGATTTAATATTAGTGTAAGTTTTATATTTTATATTAGTTGACGTTTTACCAATACCTTGGATTTCGATATTTTCTTTAATCTTAGGTAGTGACAATTTTTGTGAAAATTCCTCGGTTATGAAATTTACCTGAGAGCAGGAGTCTAACAGGGCCTTGCCTACTCTGTAGCCACCTGACGATTCACGAACTAGAATCTTGGCTGTGGCTAGGATTACGTTATCCGACGACGAATTTTGCATGTGCGTATGTACCGTTGCTTCGCGAGATGCAGAGGAGGTTGTTGCTTGTTGATCTGTCGTAGATCCACGATGAAGTAAGGTGTGGTGCTGCTTTGAGCAAACCTTGCACCTGTGAGATGATGAGCATTGAGCCATTCGGTGTCCTTTGGATAAGCAATTGATACACAGCCCCATTTTCTTTGCGTTGTCGAAACGCTGAGTAGTCGAGAGGGATTTGAAGCGATCACAACCAGCGATTTTGTGATCTTTGCTTGAACAAACCGGACATGATACGTTGGAGCATGAAAATGAATACCCTTTGGCTTGGTTCTTGGTGTGCGAATTCTTACTAGGTGTAGCTTTGCTTGACCCATGAAAAAAGTTTGCGCTTTCCATGGATTCCAAGTACTGGCAATTTCTCTCCAATACCTTTTTGCAGTCATCCCATGACGGCAGCGTTTTAAAATCCAACGATTCTTTCCACTTTTTGTTTGTTTGCTCATCGGATTTCTGCAAAACAATATAAATAAGCATAGCTTGCGAAATTTGCTTATCATTGCCCAAAGACAAAAGCGATCCGTAAATGGCCGAAGCCTTGTCAATAAGGCTTCTCAATTGCAAAGGATTTGATTTCGAAGCGACGGGTAACTCAAAAAGAGACGAAATATTTTCCAAAAAAATTAAAGTGTTATTGTCGTACCTTTCCTTCAGCCGTTCTAAAGCTTTAGGGTAGTTCTCATTCGTCACTTGAAAAGCATCTACGGTTTCTAAGGCCTGGCCTTGAAGGGAATTTCGCAAATGATTAAATTTCTCGATGTTAGAAAGACTAAGCTCCCTATCAATGATTTGCTTAAATGACGTAATAAAATTTTGGTATTCGGAATACTTTCCGCTAAAGGTTGGCAATTTGAGTTGCGGTAATTTTTTGCTTTGCTGAATAATACAGCTCGGCTCCGCAAGCGACATATTGAGCTCGTCACCTAATTGTCCTTGGATCATTAACTTAGTTGTGATGTATAAATCTTCAAAGTCAGCGCGCCCTGCATCCTCGGTATCCAATTTTTCAATTTCGGTTTGAATAGAAAGTCCCTGTTTGAAATAGGATTCGAGAATCCCCAACCGACATTTAAGTTCAGCTGATGAAAGGGTTCTCCCGCTAGAACGCAAACTAGCCTCGACTATATTCTTAATGCGCGAAATGTTTTTCTTTGTACTAGCGCGCTGCTGCTTAAGTTCTTCGACGGAACCCTTGGTCATTTTCAAAGACGTTTAAATTGCGCAGTCGACAAACAGTAACAAAAAAATCCCAAGTGGCAATTTTGTCGGTTGTAAATGAACGAATTATTTACGTGCAGGTTACCAAAGGTAAGTGATTAGGCAATGGCAAGAGCGAGTGTATCAAAATGGTCAGATCAGTTAGCATACATACATACATACGTGCTTGGCGATGTGTTTGCCCTTTCTTCAGCGTGTATAAAAACAGCAGCAGCGATGATTCCAATAAAGAAAGGCGAAAACGACGAACAATGTTGATTTGTGTGAAACTGAACCGGAGCGTTGGCAAAGACACGATGAAAGCGCAGTACTTTCAAGGTGAAATATCCACAAGTGGCTTTGGTAGCGAGTTCCAAATGGCGATGTAAGCGACGAATTTATTCAGCCGTGCCGTAGGCCGAGTTGATTGAAGACAGCGAGTACGTATGTACGTCCGAAGCTGGCGAAGATGGATCTAAAGCTGACCACCCTTTCCAAATGAAAAACGCGTATTACTTATTTAATTAATTTACTTAAATGAAGTGCCCCACGTTGGGCGCCAACAAATGTAGGATCACAAAGGTTTTTTTGCAACCGCTTAGGTATCGAAATACAACAAGAGAAAAGGGGCCGAACAAGAATAACAAATGTATACGCGAGGTGATCAGCTTTCAGACTAAATTTATTAGCACAAAATTCTTCTGCTTAACCTATGTCTATGGAATACATAAATACCGATAATTCTTTTTGCTCGTTATCCATTCCATTACCTTCGCAAATATATGACTTAATATATGTATTTAACAAGCATAGAGAGAATGGGAGTGCAGTCCCGTTGCAGCCATACGTATTAGTTAAGCTCAATATATACATATGTAGATATGTAAGTACCTTCTTATATATTTAAGTACAAAGAACTATTTTACTGCAAGTATATACATACGTACAATTTTGAGTTTAATGACCTAAGCATAACTGATACTTTTGGTAATTGTGCAAGCAAATAAACAATAAGAAATTAACATATGGTTGGCAATGCAGAGATGGGCAATCGGTGATCCAACACCAACCTACCACAAATGGAGCATATAATCCAATGATTTTTGCAGGGTTGTGTTACTTTTAATACAAACATTTATATGAAATAAAATTTATTGTGTGCTTATTTACCTAACATATCTGTGGCCACAAGACATAATCGCCTTCGTACAATGGTGTTTTGATTTTCTCGATTGAATAAAAATGATTTTAATTGCGCGAGCTTATTACAAGCGCCAACAAAATTTGTCGCATTGTCGCAGTATATATCCGTTGGCAGGCCTCTTCTTCCAACCATTCGTTTGAGCGCTGCCAGAAATGCGTCAGTGGACAAATTTGACACGAGTTCGATGTGTACTGCCTTTGTTACCAAGCAAACGAAAATTGCGATGTACGCCTTGTAAGGCGTCTTGCCTCTAATCCGCAGGTACACATCAACCGGTCCACAAAAGTCTACTCCGCAGCGGGCGAAAGGTCGCGACGGTGTCAGTCGCTCTACTGGTAAATGTCCCATGATTTGCTGCATCAATTTCGGCTTGTATCGTACACAGTGTATGCATGATCTGACGACTTGCCTTGCCACGTCGCGCGCGTTGACAATCCAAAATTTAAGCCTAATAAATGCCACTAGTGCCTTTGGCCCTGCATGGTAATGTTTTCGGTGTAGATGCCTCACGTAGTGTGTGACGAAATCACACTTGCTTGGCAATAGAATTGGGTGTTTTCTTTCTTCTGGGATATCCGCCATATCCAAACGTCCACCAACCTTTAGTAATTGAAATCCTTCGACCGACTCGAGGAAGGGGTTGAGATAGCGCAACGATCCATTCGTAAGTAAATTTTTCTGCAAAAGATGAATATCATTAGCGAAATAATTTTGTTGCACGTTCCAAATTATGCAAATTAAGGCATGATGCAGTTCATGTGCTGAAAGTGGTCCTACTACGTCGTAATTGCCACCACTTCGTAGATTTTTGGCAAATCGAAACATCCAGGCGATTAGTCGAATGCTGCTTTGATACGAACTACGCTGATTGACAACTTCAAGAATATAATTGCTATTTGTAATTGCTGTGAAGGCTGACTTACGCTTTTCCTTGTCTACGACTTCTAAGTCAACGTTACCGATTTCGTTTTTAGGCCAAGTTTCCATATTTTTGTATAAAAATTCAGGTCCAATATACCAAATTGATTTTGAGATTTCATCTACCGTACATCCTCTAGAAACTATGTCTGCGGGATTGCTCTGTGTTGGCACGTACCTCCAATGGGTTTTCGTAGTTAGGTCCTGTATCTCTGAAACTCTATTTCCAACGAAAGCCGAAAGCGTGATTGAGTGCATCTTCAGCCAGTGCAAAACCACTTGCGAATCTGTCCAGAGAAAAACGTTAAAAGACATATTTGAAAAAATTGGTTTGACCTTTGCAAAAAGACGAGCCAAAAGTAAGGCACCACATAGTTCTAATTTCGGTAGTGACTGTTTCTTAATGGGAGCGACTCGGGACTTGGCAGTAAGAAGATTAACGACGATTTTTCCGCATTTGGTGACTGTACGAGTGTATATTGCACATCCGTATGCTCGAATGGAGGCATCGCAGAAACCATGCAATTCAAATGGCTGGATGTTTGTTGGAAGACAGCACCTTTGCAATTTTAGTGACGACAATCCCGAAATATCTTGGAGAAAACTGGTCCAAGCGGAATGAATATTCTGAGGCACAGATTCATCCCAATTCAATTTGAGCAACCACAACTCCTGCAATAAAATTTTAGATGTAATAATTACGGGAGCTAGTAAACCAAGAGGGTCAAATAACGACGACGCAATTGAAAGTATGACTCGCTTTGTTATGCGGCCAGTAGATCGTAAGTTTGGCTGGAACGAAAACAAAAAATTATCACGTGACTGGTCCCATCTCATCCCCAATGCACTAGTAATAGATTCGTCTAAATTGAGATCTTTGGTAGACTTATCATCTCGTAATTGGTGGTGATTTGAGTGCCACTTTGAAAGCTCAAATCCTCCTAACGCTAACAATTGTTTCATCTCCTGCTTTATTTGTAAAAGTTCGGCCAACGTATTTGCTCCACACAGCAAATCATCTACATAAAATGAAGATTTAACGAACCTCGATGCAACTGGAAATTTATCTTGATGTTGTTCGGCCAAATAAACCAAACTTTGTATAGCCAAATATGGAGCAGAAGCCATTCCATAGGTAACAGTATTGAGTTTATACGTACGAATCTCCTCAGTTTCCACACTCCTCCATAAAATATATTGATATTTTCTATCGCTTTCATGCATTAATACTTGCCTATACATTTTGACTATATCGGCAGTCATCGCAAATTTGTATAAACGAAAACGAAGTAGCAGAATAATTAATTCATTTTGGATTGTTGGGCCAACCATTTGAATGTCGTTCAGAGATTTTTGTGTTGTAGTGCGGCAAGAAGCATCAAAGACGACGCGAAGTTTTGTTGTTGTACTCGAGGGTTTCAACACACAGTGATGAGGTATGTAGTAATGTGGTTCGTTTACGTCCGGATTGAGCACAACACTCATGTGTCCCAAACGCTCATATTCATCCATAAAACTTACATATTGCTCATTCAACTGTGGTGATTTTGATAAACGACGTTCCTGAGAGTGAAATCGTCTTAATGCTGTGGCAAACGATTCACCTAAACATGAGGGATCATCTTTGAATGGCAACTTCACAATTATTCTGCCGGTTTCATTTCTTGAAACAGTGCTTTTATACAAACGTTCGCAAGTTGTTTGTTCACGAGTCCAAGGTTCAGTGTTGACTGCAACCTCTTCAATTTTCCACAATTTTTCCAGTTTTGCATCGAGCATGTCATTGGCTATAAATAAGCATGAACGTTTTGACAAGATGTTATTAGATTGGTAACCCCCCGAAACGACCCACCCTAATAGAGTTTTTTTGCAAAATTGGTAAATTAATGCCAAGTTTAATTTGGCCGACTGCCAAAAGGCTGAAAAAGGTCTCCGTTCCCAACAAGAGATCAATTTTCTTTGGTACGTAAAATTCGTTGTCAGCAAGGACAATATTGTTTGGAATATTCCACGATGAAACATCTATTTCTGGGTCTGGTTGATAGGCAATATGAGGAGTAATGCAAAACGTTAAGGGGAGTTCGAATTCAGTTATTTGCGATTTAATATTAGTGTAAGTTTTATATTTTATATTAGTTGACGTTTTACCAATACCTTGGATTTCGATATTTTCTTTAATCTTAGGTAGTGACAATTTTTGTGAAAATTCCTCGGTTATGAAATTTACCTGAGAGCAGGAGTCTAACAGGGCCTTGCCTACTCTGTAGCCACCTGACGATTCACGAACTAGAATCTTGGCTGTGGCTAGGATTACGTTATCCGACGACGAATTTTGCATGTGCGTATGTACCGTTGCTTCGCGAGATGCAGAGGAGGTTGTTGCTTGTTGATCTGTCGTAGATCCACGATGAAGTAAGGTGTGGTGCTGCTTTGAGCAAACCTTGCACCTGTGAAATGATGAGCATTGAGCCATTCGGTGTCCTTTGGATAAGCAATTGATACACAGCCCCATTTTCTTTGCGTTGTCGAAACGCTGAGTAGTCGAGAGGGATTTGAAGCGATCACAACCAGCGATTTTGTGATCTTTGCTTGAACAAACCGGACATGATACGTTGGAGCATGAAAATGAATACCCTTTGGCTTGGTTCTTGGTGTGCGAATTCTTACTAGGTGTAGCTTTGCTTGACCCATGAAAAAAGTTTGCGCTTTCCATGGATTCCAAGTACTGGCAATTTCTCTCCAATACCTTTTTGCAGTCATCCCATGACGGCAGCGTTTTAAAATCCAACGATTCTTTCCACTTTTTGTTTGTTTGCTCATCGGATTTCTGCAAAACAATATAAATAAGCATAGCTTGCGAAATTTGCTTATCATTGCCCAAAGACAAAAGCGATCCGTAAATGGCCGAAGCCTTGTCAATAAGGCTTCTCAATTGCAAAGGATTTGATTTCGAAGCGACGGGTAACTCAAAAAGAGACGAAATATTTTCCAAAAAAATTAAAGTGTTATTGTCGTACCTTTCCTTCAGCCGTTCTAAAGCTTTAGGGTAGTTCTCATTCGTCACTTGAAAAGCATCTACGGTTTCTAAGGCCTGGCCTTGAAGGGAATTTCGCAAATGATTAAATTTCTCGATGTTAGAAAGACTAAGCTCCCTATCAATGATTTGCTTAAATGACGTAATAAAATTTTGGTATTCGGAATACTTTCCGCTAAAGGTTGGCAATTTGAGTTGCGGTAATTTTTTGCTTTGCTGAATAATACAGCTCGGCTCCGCAAGCGACATATTGAGCTCGTCACCTAATTGTCCTTGGATCATTAACTTAGTTGTGATGTATAAATCTTCAAAGTCAGCGCGCCCTGCATCCTCGGTATCCAATTTTTCAATTTCGGTTTGAATAGAAAGTCCCTGTTTGAAATAGGATTCGAGAATCCCCAACCGACATTTAAGTTCAGCTGATGAAAGGGTTCTCCCGCTAGAACGCAAACTAGCCTCGACTATATTCTTAATGCGCGAAATGTTTTTCTTTGTACTAGCGCGCTGCTGCTTAAGTTCTTCGACGGAACCCTTGGTCATTTTCAAAGACGTTTAAATTGCGCAGTCGACAAACAGTAACAAAAAAATCCCAAGTGGCAATTTTGTCGGTTGTAAATGAACGAATTATTTACGTGCAGGTTACCAAAGGTAAGTGATTAGGCAATGGCAAGAGCGAGTGTATCAAAATGGTCAGATCAGTTAGCATACATACATACATACGTGCTTGGCGATGTGTTTGCCCTTTCTTCAGCGTGTATAAAAACAGCAGCAGCGATGATTCCAATAAAGAAAGGCGAAAACGACGAACAATGTTGATTTGTGTGAAACTGAACCGGAGCGTTGGCAAAGACACGATGAAAGCGCAGTACTTTCAAGGTGAAATATCCACAAGTGGCTTTGGTAGCGAGTTCCAAATGGCGATGTAAGCGACGAATTTATTCAGCCGTGCCGTAGGCCGAGTTGATTGAAGACAGCGAGTACGTATGTACGTCCGAAGCTGGCGAAGATGGATCTAAAGCTGACCACCCTTTCCAAATGAAAAACGCGTATTACTTATTTAATTAATTTACTTAAATGAAGTGCCCCACGTTGGGCGCCAACAAATGTAGGATCACAAAGGTTTTTTTGCAACCGCTTAGGTATCGAAATACAACAAGAGAAAAGGGGCCGAACAAGAATAACAAATGTATACGCGAGGTGATCAGCTTTCAGACTAAATTTATTAGCACAAAATTCTTCTGCTTAACCTATGTCTATGGAATACATAAATACCGATAATTCTTTTTGCTCGTTATCCATTCCATTACCTTCGCAAATATATGACTTAATATATGTATTTAACAAGCATAGAGAGAATGGGAGTGCAGTCCCGTTGCAGCCATACGTATTAGTTAAGCTCAATATATACATATGTAGATATGTAAGTACCTTCTTATATATTTAAGTACAAAGAACTATTTTACTGCAAGTATATACATACGTACAATTTTGAGTTTAATGACCTAAGCATAACTGATACTTTTGGTAATTGTGCAAGCAAATAAACAATAAGAAATTAACATATGGTTGGCAATGCAGAGATGGGCAATCGGTGATCCAACACCAACCTACCACAAATGGAGCATATAATCCAATGATTTTTGCAGGGTTGTGTTACTTTTAATACAAACATTTATATGAAATAAAATTTATTGTGTGCTTATTTACCTAACATATCTGTGGCCACAAGACATAATCGCCTAAGTCGTGAAATATGATTTCGAGATAAATTGCTCTTTATATTCGAAAGCGTTTTTTTATAATTATAGAAGTCGATTAAAAACTATGAATGCAAAAATGATGAGCCGTCCATAATGTTACGGTTAAAGTTTGCAAATAAAACAAAATGTTAAGAAGAAATTTCATCAATTTTCAATTCAATTTATTGCTTGTGACCACAGATATATGCATGTATCTACATGCAGAACTATTATTATGATGCTGTAACTGTAAACGATTACAAATTACCAAAATATGATTCTATTAGTGCTTTTCTCGTCTGGTTATTTCGAGAACGTCCTTCGGTTGAGCGATTTGGTGGAACATTTAAAACAACTGTTACAGCATCATTAATTTCAGATAAAAGAGGCGGAGCAGTTTTGTCATTAAAATTTATACAAATATTGTTCAACACAGCTGTAGCTACAACAATATAAGGAATTTTCGTGACTTTCATTCGAATCCCCAATGATAGTATGGGAAATCTGCGTTTCCACACACCGTAAGAGCGTTCTACACAATTTCGAGTTCTAATGTGTGACTCATTATAAAGACATTCGGCTCTGCTTGAACAATTTAAAAGCGGCGTTAACACAACGTTCGTATTTTCATAACCACTATCAGCAAGAATGACAGAATGTCTAAATTCTGCCGTTTCCAACCGATAACAAATACGCGAATTACGAAAAATCCTTGAATCGTGAACAGAACCTGGCCAACGGGCAACAATATCTAGTATTTGAAGGCTGCTGTCGCATATTGTTTGAACGTTGAATGAGAAAAAACCTTTTCTGTTGCGAAATACTTCACCATCATCTCCACCTGTGTAGAAAATTTAATATATTTAAATATATGTATTAGCCCCTGCTATGGGGAATTCACCTGGCGAAAGGATTTTCACATGCGTGCAATCCATTGCTCCAATTACATTCGGAAAATTTGAAACTGCTCTAAAAGCAATCTGTCTTTCCAAACACTCGCGTTCCGTTTCAGGCATTTTAATAAAATCTGATCGTAAGGCAGCAATATGACGAGTTACAAGTGTAATTGCACGTGATGCACTTGATTTAGAAACGCCGCAAATATCTGCCACAGTTTGTTGAAAACATCCTGTTGCATAAAATCGAAGTGTAATGAAAAACATTTGATGTGGCTGCATGGCATTGTTGCTGACCATGAAAATAAAATTTAGGAACTTCATCACATTAAATAATGCCATATTACCGTGTTCCAATAAAAATTTTGTCTTTTATTAAAGAAAAAAGAAACCAGGCCGCATCTTTGCACACTCGGAAGCGATTTCGGAAGTCAACATCATCATAGTGGTGAAAAAAGTCCGGACGTTCTTTTATTATTCTCTTTCGCCGCAGAACTATTGCTTGTAAAACATCACAATAGAAATCGCTTTCATCAGAATCAATTATCTTCATTATTTTTATTAATTAATTTACATTTCACAAACAAAATGGAATCTAACCTCAATTGTTTACATTTTATTTCCATATGTTATACAGGGTTGTTGTATTTGCTCAAACGTAGCAAATGAGTGTTGCTACAGTTTTAATTACACACCACAGCAACACTATAGTTAGTCTAGTTTAAGTCGAGTCAATAGTTGACTAACTTGTGACTAAGTTGAGAACGAATGGTGAAACCGAATACATCAAAATTGCGACTAAACTAAGCTAAGTATGGTTGCTGAAACCGGGCCTAAGACATAAGGAACAACCTAGGTATAAGAAAGCAAATCTAAAATCCTTGTAATATTAAAAAACCATTAAAATTCACAGAAATTCCTAATGATAACGATGGAACTATTGCTATGGACATTTCTAGTTGAAGGATCACTGACAGCAATGAAACTGACAGAGCAAACAGGATTTGTTGACATTCAAATAAGAAGAGAAGATATAGTAAAGGATACGGACTAGTGATGGGCGAGTCCGAGATGTTTTATTCGATTCTCTCGATTGTTGAAACATATCGAATGCTCTCGATGGTTTTCATTCGTATTCGAGTCAAGTCGTAAATGGCCGTCAGTCGAAACAATCCCTAAAACATCTCGGACTCGCCAATGATTCCTCTCGTTTTCAAAGCAACCCTACATTTCGGACTCGCTGCAAAAATACATAACATTTGTTTTTGCCGCTTGAATATCAAAATTGCTTAAAAAAGTATACTAGTGATGGGCGAGTCCGAGATGTTTAGACAATCGAGAGAATCGCCATCGTTGCAAAATCACAATCGAGTCAAAAGTTGACTCGCTCCTCGACTACACAATCGAGATGTTTTTGCGATTGTTCCGAGTCAGCGAGTCGGCGAGTCGGAGGTTGTTTCGATGACATCTCGACTACACAAGCGAGATGTTTTTGCGACTGTTCCGAGTCGGCGGGCCGGCTGTTGTTTTGATGATTTGTTTTAGTTGATAAAATAAACTGAATGAGTGTTGTTGATGAAGAAAGTAGGATTGTTAATGGAAGTGAGGCAAATACATATGTAAATAAATGAACCAAATTGAAAAATATGCTATATATAGACGCCTCATTTTTGCAATCACAATTAAAGAGTGTCGTGCTTAATAAATACAATTAATTATTTAAACATTAATACATTAATAAATTTTCTGAAGTGAGACGCTTACGAAACAAATTAATTTTACGAGCAGTAACAACGGCAATAGATTTGTACCACTGTATACTTTTTTAAGCAATTTTGATATTCAAGCGGCAAAAACAAATGTTATGTATTTTTTGCAGCGAGTCCGAAATGTAGGGTTGCTTTGAAAACGAGAGGAATCATTGGCGAGTCCGAGATGTTTTAGGGATTGTTTCGACTGACGGTCATTTACGACTTGACTCGAATACGAATGAAAACCATCGAGAGCATTCGAGATGTTTCAACAATCGAGAGAATCGAATAAAACATCCCGGACTCGCCCATCACTAAAGTATACAGTGGTACAAATCTATTGCCGTTGTTACTACTCGTAACATTAATTTGTTTCGTAAGCGTGTCACTTCAGAAAATTTATTAATGTATTAATGTTTAAATAATTAATTGTATTTATTAAGCACGACACTCTTTAATTGTGATTGCAAAAATGAGGCGTCTATATGTAGCATATTTTTCAATTTGGTTCATTTATTTACATATGTATTTGCCTCACTTCCATTAACAATCCTACTTTCTTCATCAACAACACTCATTCAGTTTATTTTATCAAATAGTCGAGATGTCATCGAAACAACCTCCGTCTCGCTGACTCGGAACAATCGCAAAAACATCTCGATTGTGTAGTCGATGAGCGAGTCAACTTTTGACTCGATTGTGATTTTGCAACGATGGCGATTCTCTCGATGGTCTAAACATCTCGGACTCGCCCATCACTAATACGGACTTAGTAATATACATAATAAATACACAAGAAATAGAAAATGTAATTAATGAAATGACAAAAAACATTAGTTTGATGAAGATAAAAAATAAAGATATATTACAAGCAGAACTTGTAGACGCTAGAAACAAATTAAGGACTTTAGTACCGAAACCTAGAAGACGAACACGAGGATTAGTAAATGTAGTAGGAAGTAGACATATACGCCGCCGATTGACGCCGCCGCGCCGATTACCTTCATAATCGGCCGCCGCCGCCATAATCCGTGAAATCGGCGCGGCGGCGTGCGCTGGCGCGCCATACCCGTATGGAGCGAGATGTGTACATATTTTCCTAGTTTTGCTAACAAAAGTTCTTCAAAATAAAAATTAAAAAAAAAGGAACCAATCGACGTGTTTTGACCTCAGGAACACGAACCTGAATGCGGAAATGTTTTGTTTTTTGCCCGTTAAAAGTTATTAACAAAAATTTTGGCTGTTCCCTACTTTACTAGCCTCAGTCCTAAAGAATTTAATGGCGTTTTCTTTTCTACGAAAAAATGTTGCCCTCCTATATCCCAATTATCGAATTACGTATCCTGACTTTCTATAAAATGGCTGAATTTGTAGATAAGGGTGCCCTCTTACTTAGTTAGAGGTCAATATTTGACGAAAGGACCAGACAAACTTACAAAATGGTTAAGAAAATCAAACAGGGCAACATTATTTCGAGAAAATAAAACGCCATAAGCTACTGCAAAATTTTCAATTGTAACTTTCTGAACTTAAACGGGAAGAGGTATAGACAAATACCATTATAAGTGGATTAGTGAAACATTATATTTATTTTTATTAGATATTACCCCCTGAACGTTCTCTGTGAATTTCGTTGAAAATTTTCCAGTAGCTTAAATTCTTTGGGACTGAGGCTAGTAAAGTAAGGAACAGCCATGGCTTACATAATTTTTTCGCAGATACGGAATTTTCATGGATCTCTTCCATTTAGTCCTACTTCTCGAGGTCTGTTGCTAATTGTTCTACTCAAAATTTAATAATTTAAACCCTCCTTGATATCATTAGATGGCGATTTATGCATGATAATGATCCCAAACATGCCTCCAGAATCGAAAGCTCATGGTTTGAACGTAAGAAAGTTGCTGTTTTGAGTAGCCCTCACAGTCGTCGAACCTCAGCCCTATAGGGATTATTAAAGAAGACGATGGGGGATCAAAAATGGAAAAATAAGCAAGAGTTATGGAAAAAAAATTAAAGAAGCTTGGTACTTAATACCAGTTGCAAATTGCGCTGATTTGGTCAACCCTATGCCATGAAGAAGTATGGAAGTTATAAAAAATAAAGGAGCTTCAACTAAACTTTAGTTTAAATCTAGCTGCAGCAGTAATATTGTAGTTTATTTGAAAAAACAATCGAATTTAAAGTTTGTCCCTATTATTATTTCCAACTTAAATTATACATTTCATTATTTCTATTCATAAAAATTAAATTATTATACAGAAACTACCCCAGAGTCATTGAAGCATGTCCTCTCCGTGCAAGCATCAATATATGGTAATTATTCTTTGGTCTTAAAATGAAATAAATGGAGAATTGCAAAATTTTGTTCCTATTATTTTTTCCAACACTGTATATACATATATTTATTTTAAAGTGCCTTATATACATATATATAAATATGTATGTAAATATATGTATGCGTGTTTATTATCATACAAAATAAGCAAATGAATTTAAATTTACCCTTACATATGGATTTGTGTATATTCTTTAATATTTATTTTCTTTATTTTATATTTTAGTTTATGTAACAATTATTTTTTTGCTGTTAATAAAAATGTTTCAACAATTTATGGTGGAAATTAGTTTATTTATTCCATTCAGCCAGCGCTATTAAGGTAACTAAATAAAATTAAGATTTGAATAAGGATTGTGATTTGTAGATTTGGGGTAGGCGCGCCGGCGCGAAAAAGCACGCCGAAATTTTTTTGGAATGGCGGCGCCGCCGCCGGAATCACTGTCGGCGTATATGTCTAGTAGGAAGTGTATCCAACTGGATGTTTGGAACTACGGATGACGAAGATGACGAAGACAGAAAATTCAAAATCATTTTACAAAAACGGATGAAAATATGAAACTATTGGATACCAGCGAGCCCGCAGAAAAAACACCTGGTACGATAAGGAATACCGCCTACAGAGCTACATTGTGTGCGGGCGCAACACGAAGCGTATGTGAGCGCTATCTGACGGCTAAGAGGGAAGAGAGGCGCCTTTTTCGAATGAAAAGAAGGGAGGCAGAAAGGCACGAGTGTGAAGAGCTTGAGATGCTGGCGGATAGGAATGATGTTCGAAAATTTTATCAAAAAGTTAGGCGAATGACTGAAGGTTTCAAGACCGGGACAAATTCCTGCCGGAATGATAATGGTGATCTGGTAACTGATGTCCAGACTGTACTTAAGTTGTGGAGGGGCCACTTCTCCTCCTTGCTAGATAATGGCAACAATGAAATTGCGGAAGGAGAAAATGTTCGACCCGAATCCCCAATAGCAGATGATGGTAGGCATGTCCCACCACCCGATCATGACGAAGTGCGAATAGCAATGTCTCGGCTTAAAAATAACAAAGCCCCGGGCGCTGACGGCTTGCCAGCCGAGTTATTCAAACAGGGCGGCGAAGAGTTGATAAGGAGCATGCATCAACTCCTATGCAGAATATGGTCGGACGAACGCATGCCCGACGATTGGAACTTAAGTGTGCTCTGCCCAATCCACAAAAAAGGAGATTCCACAGTACGCGCCAATTATCGTGGGATACGCCTTCTGAATATCGCATATAAGGTCTTAGCAAGTGTATTGTGCGAAAGATTGAAGCCCACCGTCAACAAGCTGATTGGACCTTATCAGTGTGGCTTCAGACCTGGTAAATCTACCATCGACCAGATCTTCACAATACGCCAAGTCCTGGAAAAAACTCATGAAAAAGGAACCGACACACACCATCCTTTGTCAATTTTAAAGCCGCTTTTGATAGCACGAATAGGAATTGCCTATATTCCGCAATGTCTGAATTTGGTTTCCCTGCAAAACTTATACGGCTATGCCAAATGACGTTCACTAACACCACCAGCACCGTCAGAATTGGGAAGGACCTCTCCGAGCCGTTCGAGACCAAACGAGGTTTCGTGTAACTTCTTCAACTTGATGCTGGAAAAGATAATACGAGCTGCAGAACTTAACCATACAGGAAGCATTTTATACCACAAGAGTGTACAACTGCTGGCGTACGCCGATGACATCGACATCATTGGCACTAACACGCGCGCCGTATGTTCTGCCTTCTCCAAGCTGGATAAAGAGGCTAAGAAAGTTGGTTTGGCGGTCAACGAGGACAAGACGAAGTACCTCCTGTCAACACACAAAGAAACAGCACGCCTTGGCAGCCACGTCACTGTTGATAGCTACAAATTCGAAACAGTTAAGGACTTCGTCTATTTGGGAACCAGCATTAACACCAAAAATAATGTCAGCACTGAAATCCAACGAAGAATCACTCCAATAAATGCTACTTCGGACTAAATAGGCAATTGAAAAGTAAAGTCCTCTCTCGGCGAACCAAAATCACACTCTACAGGACACTCATCGTTCCAGTCCTCATGTACGATGCAGAAGCATGAACTATATCATAAGCAAATGAGATGGCGCTTGGAGTATTCGAGAGGAAAGATCTTCGGAGGATTTATGGACCATTGCCTGTTAGCGAGGGCGAGTATAGACGGAGATTTAACGACGAGCTGTACGCAGACATCGACATTGTTCAGCGAATAAAGATCCATCGGCTGCGCTGGGCAGGTCATGTCGTGAGAATGGACGAAGGTGCACCAGCCAAGAAAGTATTTCTATCGAAACCCGCTGAACGCAGAAGAAAAGGGAGGCCTCCACTGCGTTGGGAAGATCAGGTGGACAGTGATGCTGACTCCCTAGGTATTCCCAAGTGGCGCCATGCTGCACAAAACAGAAGTAATTGGCGCGCTTTATTGGACTCGGCCAGAATCGTCTAGACGGTTACGTGCCAATTATGTAAGTAAGGATGAAAATATGAATCAACAAATACATATAAATGAACATTTTAATTTAGCTTTAGAACAATTAAAAAATATTGTTAAAAGCGATAGAAAACAAATCGAAATAGAATTTGATGTAATTAATAAATATATAGATGAAGAATATAAACAAAATATGTACTTAGAACAAATAGCGAAAATTCAATTATTAAAGAGTGAAATTGAACAAATCCAAGATAATGTAGTATCAGCTAAATATGGTATACTTCATCCAAATATTTTAACAAATCATGAAATAACGCAATATAAGAAAGCACCTGGACTATAGTGTCTAATAGGAGGAAAAGGCGTAGCAATAATAATTTACGGGTGATCGGGTCTAACTCCAACTCAGTACTTGAGGTTGCAGCAAAATTGGAATGGTTACATTTATCATCATTTTTGCCATCTGTCACCTCAAATTATATACTAATCTACGTCGAAAAACATACTGGTATCAACAAGCAATTTCTTGAATGCTATAGACTTGTGAAACAGAATACTGCAATTGACTCTTTAAAACGTATTAATTTTTTTTTTATTTATTTATTTATTTATTTATTTATTTATTTCGTCTATGAAACCAGTTCTTACAGACTATTAAAAAAAAAAAAAACCTAAGTTACAAAGAATATATGTTTACAATTACATATTTTAATATAATTTAACGGTATCTATATTAGCGATAAGCTTGAATTAAAACAGATTTAACATAATTTTTTCCAAGCCCAAAATCAATTTCATATTTCTTCGCAAGGCTATTAAATTCAGTTAACGCTCTGTTTATTGGCGAATTTAAAGCATAATTAGTACGGCAAACTCCCATATTAAAAAGATAAGAGTGCCTAAGCAATCTTGACGGTACATTAAAGTTAATTAAACCAAGCAGATGCGGGCAATCGATAATTCCAACAATGATGTCAGTTATGAAAGAAAGTGACAGTATCTTTCTTCTATTCTCTAATGTTTTAAGATCAATTAGCATACAGCGGGATTCGTAAGATGGGATGGGCTCATTAAATTTTAGGGGATGTAAAGCAAAGCGTATAAATGCCTTTTGAACACGCTCTAAGCGATATGCATGTATCGAGTAAACTGGGTTCCATATAACCGAAGCATACTCAAGCCTTGAACGAACTAAGCTGGTATATAGAGACTTAAAAGTGTAAGGATCAGTAAAGTTTGAGCTATTTCGACGTATAAAGGCTAGAAGTGAGTATGCCTTCGGTAGTATGAAATTCACATGAGGTACGAAAGAAAATTTCGTATCAAAAATCACTCCCAAATCTTTTACTTCTTTCACAAAGTTAAGTCGTGAATTAGAGAGAAAGTAGCTCGTGGGTATCGGCGTATTCGATTTAGAAAAAGTTGCCACAGAGCATTTGTTAATATTCAAAAACAGAAGATTTCTTGTGCACCAATTATTAACAGAGTTGATATCCTCTTGGAGTTTATCAACATCACGCAAGTCACGTATTTTTAAAAATAATTTCATATCATCTGCAAATAAAAGGCAGTGGGCATTATTTATTTGAGATACGATATCATTTATAAAAAGAACAAAAAGGAGTGGCCCAAGCACACTGCCTTGTGGTACACCAGAAGTGGCAACAATAGGTCTTGAATGTGCTTCCTCAATGCTTACAAAACTTAATCTGTTTTTAAGATAAGACTCAAACCAACGTAGTAAATTTGCGTGGATACCAAACTTCGATAATTTTTCAATAAGGAGGGAATGACAAACTTTGTCGAACGCCTTAGAAAAATCCGTGTAAATAGCATCAACCTGGTAGCCTTCTTGAAATGATGAAACACAGTATTCGGAGAAAATTGTTAGATTTGTAACAGTTGATCGGCCAGGCATAAAACCGTGCTGGAGGGGAGAAATTAAATTTTTGACACTACGGAAAAGTTTGTCTTTTACAATGGATTCAAAGAGCTTACTTATGGTTGTAATCTTTGATATCGGACGGTAATTGCAGATATTACTTTTATTGCCAGCTTTGAAAATTGGAGTAATAAAAGTGAGCTTCCATTCCTCGATAAAGATCCCGGATTTTAACGAATAATTAAAGATATATTGGAGCGGACTCGCAAGAGCATTACAACACTTTTTCAAAAGGTAAGCGGATAAGCCATCATTATCTGGTTTACGGGACATTTTTAATTTCGAGATGCCCAATATTACATCATCTTCTGACACTGTGATAGAACTGATATTCGGTGTATACCCATTCGTAATACACGAACTGTCAATAATATTAGGCCCATTTACAAAGTTAGATTCAAAAAAATCTGCAAATAAATTTGCTGTTTCTAAAGAATTTGTTGAAGTTTTATTGTTTAAAAACATGGAATTTGGTATATTCGAGCTTTTACGTTTTGAGTTAATGTAACGCCAAAATTCTTTAGGATTATTTTTAATATTGATTTCAAACTTATTGATATAATTTACATACAGAGCTTTGCTATTTAGATTAAATTCGCGCATATAATGCCTGTAAATATGAAAGTAGTTAACATCATGTGTAGTCAGATATTTTTTATAGAATTTGTTACGTAAGTTTTTTAACTTGATTAGAGCACGCGTATACCAAGGTACTTTATAGGTAGGCTTGGCCTTAACTGGCATATGAACATTGCAAATACCAATTATTTTGGACTTGAACAACTTAAAAGAAGACTCTAAACTATGGTATTTGAACTGACATTCCCAATCAACACCTAAGATGTGTTTATTTAAAATATCAAAATTGCAATTTTTGAAATCAAAGTTAAATTGATTATTTATAGTTCTGCTAGATGGAAGAAATGAATAAACATTTAGATCGATAAGCAATGGCACATGATGCATGTCAGATGCCGACATTGGGAAAGCAGCCCTATTAATAGTAAAACTAAGACTATTACTAATGTAGACTAAGTCTAAAAGCCTATTCAATTCATTAAAAAATCGGTTGATTTGAATTAAATCTAGTAAAGAGAATGTATCAATTACATAGGATTCAGTTTCATTGCAAGTATTTGATGGAGTAAGGAAAAAATCATCATCACAAGCATAATGCCAATCTAACTTACAAAGGTTAAAGTCCCCTAAAACACACATGTGGTGATTTGCATTTGATTTAAATGATAAGTGCTTAATATTATCTAAATGAAATTTATATAGTTCAACCGAACTATTCGGAGGAATGTAGGACACGCATATCATAACATTCTCATTAATACCTGGAACCAAAACACAGAGTTGATCCAGCAGGGAATCATTGTTTGGTAAATCTACAATACTTGCGGAAAAAATACTCTTAACAGCTATCAGTACGCCACCACCTCGCTTACGGCCAGTTTTAGCAGCATCACGATCCTTTCTGAAAACATGAAAGAGGTTGAGGTCGAAAAATTCCTCATCATAAAACTGATCATTCAGCCAGGTTTCCGTAATCACCACAGCATCATAATCCATTTGAGACGAATGTTGGAAAATAGATAGGGACTTTGTGCGCAAACCGGATGCGTTTTGGTACAATATCCTTAAGCATTTATTTTTACCATCAGTTAATTGTGACGATAGACTCAGGTTTTCCCTTCTGCAGCACCCGGTTTTTGAAAAAACCTAAACGGACGAAGACTTACATCAGCTGGCCACAACTCCGAGTTATATACTGGGTGTTCCAATAAATATGTCCGAAAAGTGCTTGAAACCGGAAGTGTGGCCCGCCAAAGTAACAGTGCGGCCTTTCCGTTTTTTTCAACGACCGGGAAATCAAAATGTTCTACCGTAGCTGATAATAGTGAAATAGATGTATTTGCACCCGAAAATCGAAATCTATATATACACTAGCTGGCCCGGCAAACTTCGTTCTGCCTAATTGCTTTGAAATATTCTAAACAGGACTTTCGTGTATTTGCAAGTTTAATGGAAGCTTTAATGCTGAATGTGCCGTTCTTCCCCCTTCCAACAGCGTTGCAGCAATTCCGGTAGATGCAAGAGCTAATGGAATACCACGGGCGCATCGAGAAAACATATGCCACCGTTTCCATTATCAACAGCGTTTATTAGTTGATTGTACGCACTGCTTTGCTGTTGATTCAACAGTGGAAAATTTGTTTGTACTTGTTGTTGCAAGTGAGTTATATCGTAAGCACGCTCGCCATGAACGCTTTTAGGGATATTTAGCCTTAAAAATTAAGATCGCCTGGGAGGTGCTACGTCGCCTTTTCCCAAAACAACTGTTTTTTTTTTAATAAGCATGCTATTGATATCGTTAATCTCCTGATCAATTTTCAGGTCCCAACCTTAAACGCTTTTATAGATATTCAGCTTGAAAAATTAAGTTTGTATGGGAGGTGCCACGCCCCCTTTTCTGATAACCCCCACTTTTATGCGTGGGAATGGCTTTGATATCATTTAGCTTTATACCAATTTTCAGCTCCCTACCTTGAAGTCCTTTAGAAATAATCAGCTTGAAAAATTAAGATTAATTGGCAGGTGCCACGCCCCCTGTTCCGATAACCTAAACTTCTATGCGCAAAAATTGTTTTAATATCATATAGCTCTGTACCAATGTCCAGGTCCCTGCCTTAAATCCTATTAGAGATATTCAGCTAAAAAAATTAAGGGTGTATGGGAGGTGCCACGCCCTCTTTTTCGATAACCCCCACATGCGGGAAAGTGGTTTTCATGTCATTTAGCTCTATAGCCATTTTCAGGATCCTGCCATTTATTCTTTCTGATATATTCAGCTTCCAACGCTAAGTTTGTATGGGAGGTGCCACGCCCCCTTTTCGTATAACTCCTATTATTTTGCGTTAATATGGAATTGTTATCGTTTATCTCCACACCAATTTCCAAGTCCCTACCTTAAACAATTTTAGAGATATTCAGCATGAAAAATTAAGTTTGTATGGGAGGTGCCACGCCCTCTTTTCTGATAAACCCCACTTTTCTGCGTGAGAAGGGTTTTGATATCACCTACCTCTATACCAAATTTCAGCTCCTTACCTTGAACTCTTTTAGAGATAATCAGCTTTAAAAATTAAGATTGTATGGGAGGTGCCACGCCCCCCTAATATTTTTTAATTTTCTCTTCGACTAAACCTTCGCAGGGTTACAACAAACAAACCCCCCTAAGGAAGTATTTGATTTGGTTCAGCCGTTTTCAAGTTTTAGCGTTACAATTAAAAACCAAATCATTTTTATATATATAGATAAGCCTAGTTATAAAAATGAATTGAAAAAAACATATTCATATTCCCTTTATTATCATAATGTAAGTGGTATGCGCACTAAGTCATCACAATTTTATCGCAATATTATTTCCCATGAATATGATGTATTAGCTATTACAGAAACATGGTTAAATGAAAATTTTTCTTCGAATGAATTCTTCGATAGTTATTCATGCCTATTACGGTATCCGGCGGATGCCTTTCGCAGGGAATGCGAATCGTTTTGATAAAATTTGGTATTCTCATAACCGATCGGCAATGCAGTCCGGGAATAAAAAACATGTTGATAAAGCAGTTCGAGGATTCACCGCATTCCTATAACCGTAATCGAAACGCAGTAGCTGTATTTTGTTTTGATTTCGATTCGTCATAAAATTGGTGCGGATTCCAAAGAAATTTAAAAAATTGCATTTTCATTGCGTAGTAAATTTCATTAAATTACAATGAAATTCATTTATTTTAAGTAAAAATATATGAGTTAATTTTATTTTTAAACAGAATTCGTACCAAAAACCGTGGGAAGTTTTCTTTTTTGGTTGAGCGAAAGAAGTTTAACGAAAACATCGGAAAAAACATGAGCAAGCAGTCTCCAGAAGTTGTATCTGAGTTTTGGTCAACATTAAGCACGGATTTGAATGCTTTGGCACCACCATCAAAATCACTTCGTCGGAATCCAAATCCTGTATTAAGAATAAGCTAACAAATAACCGCTTCCAAATGCAAGTCAATGGTGGAGGGCAAAGCGTGGAAGTTCACTGGAAAAGACATTTTGGTAGGCTCTGTACCGCGATAATCAAAACATAAGCGTTAATTGCGAACCATCCGTTAATAATTCGAGACCAAATGCATAAACACCAAATTTAGCGAGTACTTCGCAATAAATGAGAGCTGCTTCAAGTCCGCAAATACAACAAAGAGTTCTTAAAAGAAGTAACCAAATTAAATTATTGAAAACGCAAATAGATTTGCAAAAAAAGTTAAATTTTTCTTCAATTTATTCAATTTTATTTTTTCCAAATACAAATAAATCACAACTGACAATGTAGTATAATGTTAAAAAGCTTTTGACACGATACGCAGGGTGAATCGATAAAGCAGTAATCCGACGGTTATGGTAATAGCGTGAAATTTGACCAGCGAGGGGAGTGCGAATCGGATGGCATTCGCGGGAGTCGCATCCGACGGATACCGTAATAGGCATGATTATCAGATATTTCGAAACGATCGCAGCCAGAACGCCACTGGCCTGGAAAGGGGAGGTGGCGTCCTCCTTGCGGTCAGAGCTGACTTATGTAGTAAATTGATTGCTATTAATTATGATGATGGCAATGTAGAACAAATATGTATAGCGTTAAGTTCTCTAGCAATAAAACTTTAATTTTCATATTATCTTATATTGCTCCAAGTAGTGATATTTCTATTTATAAAAAGCATTTGGACAACTTTATTACAATAGCTAACATCAGATGAGATAATATACTTGGGTGATTTCAATTTATGTAACATATCTTGGTTAAGTGATAGTAACAATATTTTGCCGACAAATCTCAGAACCGATATCGATACGCTAGTTGTAAGCACTTTGTTCTCGTACAGCCTTAAGCAATACAATTGTCATTCTAATAAAAATGGCAGATTCTTGGATCTTATCTTTGGATCTGCTGGTATGAGAATGTCTTGCTTGGAGTGTCCCTACCCTCTACTAGATAACAGTTTACATCATAATGCACTGATGATTCATTTTGAGTATTATAAATTCGACAAACCATTAGCCGAATCGACGGTTGAATATAACTATTTTAAGGCTGACAGAAAAGCGATTAATGATTTCCTATTAGACACCGATTGGTCATTTATAGTCGTTCGACGGGCCTGCTTCTTCTTACGCGGCTTTGTGCCAGCGGCTGTTATTAGCGATCACTAATTTTGTCCCCTTAAGGCAAAAGGTTTCAAAGAACAAACCACCCGGGTTTAATTCAAGACTAAGCAATCTCAAGAACTTTAAAAATAAGGCTTTTAAGAAATTAAAAAAGAGCAGCAGTGAAATTGACCGTCTTAACTACGTCAGACTTAAAAAGAACTTTGATTGTCTCAATCGATTCCTTTTCAGGCAATATATGCTTAAAATTGAATTAAAATTAAAAATTAACCCTACTTGTTTCTGGTCTGTCATAAATTCTAAGAGGCGGACCAATGGCTTTCCTGCAAGTATGGAGTATGAGGGTGAAGTCTCCAATAACACGCAGGATGCTTGCAACTTGTTTGCTAAATTATTTCAAAAAGTCTACACAAAATTTACCACCTCGCCGTTTCCTGCACTCAATACTTCTTCCTTGGCGCCGATTCATACATTTGAGGTTACGGTCGAAGATGTAATTGAGTCTATTTTGGCATTGACAAGTAGTGCAAAATGTGATAGTGAAGGATTCTGCCCAATATTTTTCAAAATCTGTTGTGATTCAGTTGTAGAGCCATTGGCGCTCTTTCAAGATTGTTTGAATTGTGGAACTTTCTTGGATTCATGGAAGGCTTGCTCAATTAACCCAATATTTAAGTCTGGTGACCGTAATAATATTTGCAACTACAGGCCTATAGTTAAGCAAAGTACCATCTCAAAGTTATTTGATTATAACTTTTTGGTTGCTTGTTTTTCCGACAGGGTAGGAATATGATGTATTGTGGAACGATTTTCCGTCATCCCTTGTCAAGTTTGGTTTGGAGACAAACCGGTTTCGGCTAATATGCGCCATCTTCAGTGTCTTCTTTCGTTCTGACTTATTTTCTGTAAGTTCGATAGCATTTATAGTAACTAACCTCCGTCGTTTTGTTCAGGTACTTCGTGTTCATGTGATGTGTTCGTGCATTCGTGCGTTCGGGTGACGTGTGTGTGTGTGAGGCTGTGTTGTGTGTTTAGGTATGCAAATCTATTTTTTTTGTCATATTTTCATTATTGTACCCTCATTAACCAAGTAGGTAAAAGTCCGTTATTGTCCGTTTGTGTGTTGTTTTGTTTATGTCGGTTTTAGGTCTTTTGTCCTCTTTCGGGTATATTAGCTTAAGTGGTTCAAATAATGTATCCGATGCGGTGTTTATTTGTTCATTTATTATTTTACCTACGAATGTTTTTTGTTTGTATATCTCCATATTTTCTAATATGTTAAGTCGTCTTCCTTTATGCTGTATGTGGAGAATTTTAGCTGTTTTTCCTATTTTCATGGGTGTACACTTGTTTTCTGCCATGTGGTTGGCGAAATTTGATTCCACTGTCGTTGATGATTTTCTTATTTTCTTATTGTAATCCCTTATGTGTTCTCGATATCTCGTCTTGATTTGGCGTCCTGTTTGTCCTATATAACTGTTTTGGCATTCGCAAGTCAATTTGTATACGCCTTGTTTGTCAAAGAGGTCTTCCTTGTTAATGTTGTTTCGTAGAAGTTTTCCCATATTGTTCGTCGTTTTAAATGCTGCATTAATGTTATATTTTTGGAAAACTTTAGCCAACTTGTAAGATGTTGCTCCGGTATATGATAGGACTGCCCATTTCTTCTCTTCTTTTTCTTTGGTTTCTGACTTTCTAGAATTTATGTTTTTTTGTATTTTCTTCACTAAACTTTTTTGATATCCGTTGTTCTCTGCGATTGTGTATATTGTGCTCAGTTCCTTGTTGTAAGCTTCTTTTTCTAACGGGGTTCGTTCAAGTCGTGTTAATAAATGTCTGAAAGCTGCGTTCTTGTGCTGTTGAGGATGGTTAGATTTATTGTGTATTATTGTATCTGTTGCTGTGGGTTTTCTGTATATTTCGTCCATCACTATGGATATATATTTCCATCACTATGGATACAGAGAAAAATGGAAAAATCAACTACCTGGACCTAACAATTAAAATAAACAAAGAGACTAACAAATTTACTTACGAAATATACAGAAAACCCACAGCAACAGATACAATAATACACAATAAATCTAACCATCCTCAACAGCACAAGAACGCAGCTTTCAGACATTTATTAACACGACTTGAACGAACCCCGTTAGAAAAAGAAGCTTACAACAAGGAACTGAGCACAATATACACAATCGCAGAGAACAACGGATATCAAAAAAGTTTAGTGAAGAAAATACAAAAAAACATAAATTCTAGAAAGTCAGAAACCAAAGAAAAAGAAGAGAAGAAATGGGCAGTCCTATCATATACCGGAGCAACATCTTACAAGTTGGCTAAAGTTTTCCAAAAATATAACATTAATGCAGCATTTAAAACGACGAACAATATGGGAAAACTTCTACGAAACAACATTAACAAGGAAGACCTCTTTGACAAACAAGGCGTATACAAATTGACTTGCGAATGCCAAAACAGTTATATAGGACAAACAGGACGCCAAATCAAGACGAGATATCGAGAACACATAAGGGATTACAATAAGAAAATAAGAAAATCATCAACGACAGTGGAATCAAATTTCGCCAACCACATGGCAGAAAACAAGTGTACACCCATGAAAATAGGAAAAACAGCTAAAATTCTCCACATACAGCATAAAGGAAGACGACTTAACATATTAGAAAATATGGAGATATACAAACAAAAAACATTCGTAGGTAAAATAATAAATGAACAAATAAACACCGCATCGGATACATTATTTGAACCACTTAAGCTAATATACCCGAAAGAGGACAAAAGACCTAAAACCGACATAAACAAAACAACACACAAACGGACAATAACGGACTTTTACCTACTTGGTTAATGAGGGTACAATAATGAAAATATGACAAAAAAAATAGATTTGCATACCTAAACACACAACACAGCCTCACACACACACACGTCACCCAAACGCACGAATGCACGAACACATCACATGAACACGAAGTACCTGAACAAAACGACGGAGGTTAGTTACTATAAATGCTATCGAACTTACAGAAAATAAGTCAGAACGAAAGAAGACACTGAAGATGGCGCATATTAGCCGAAACCGGTTTGTCTCCAAACCAAACTTGACAAGGGATGACGGAAAATCGTTCCACAATACATTATTTGATTATATTCTTCAACACAAACTGTTTGAGCATGTCAGTGAAGTCATAGATAAATGTCAGCACGGCTTTTTTCCTGGGAGGTCTACTTCCACTAATTTAGCCCTAATCACCAACCATATTGTTAGCGCTTTTGAGACTCAGGCGCAACTCGATGTCATCTACACTGACTTCTCGAAGGCGTTTGATAAGGTTGATCATCGTATTCCAGGGCCGTGCGCAGGAATTAGCCTTGGGGGGGTTTTTAATTTTGGTTTGCATTCGCATACATTTTTCGCTAAGATAAACATATTTGCTGAAACAGATATCCAGACCCATACATCATAAATTTAAATGTTCTCTAACTTTTCTGAAACTGCATACTCTGATGCTTAAAATTATACCCAAGAAATTTTTTTGGTTGTAAAAATTTGTCTGTATTTGATAGAGAATTTGTGTATATAAAATTTGAAGTCTTTAGCAAAAGCAAATCCTTGGCTTTTATTAATATGACCCATTGTAAGCGAAATCTTTGTCAAATATAAAGATAATTGATTGAAATTTTGTGGCATGAGTCCCACAATAGGCCGGAAACAAAAAACAGAAAAACTTTTGAAATGGGCGTGACACCGCCCCTTTTTGGACAAAGGAATCTACGAGATTTCGGAGCCCATAACTCGAAAAATAATTATTATAATTGATATGTTATGACGAATAATAATAATAATAATAATAATAATAATAATAATAATAATAATATAATACAATGGTGCTATTATAACTCTGACGAGTTTTATGCCCGAGCTTCTCTCCCAATTCGAGGTGTGCTCCTTTTTTGTTTTTCCTACTAATTGGGTGGACCTACAGTTTTATGCCGGCTCCGAACGGCGAATGCATTTTTTGTGAGAAGCTTTTTCATGGCAGAAATACTCTCGGAGGGTATGCCGCCCACTGCCGAGAGGTGACCGCTGCTCTTAAAAAACCCAATAATTGGATTTTTACTAATTAGAAAAATTTTTTTGGTGTTTGCTCGGACTGGGGTTTGAACCCGAGACCTCTGGTATAGCAGGCGAGCACTCTTCCCACTGCACCACAGCGGCCACATGACGAAACTTAGGGTTTAACTTTTATTACTTGTACTAATATACGTTAAAAAATTTAGCGAAATCGGTGTATAACCACGCCTACTTTTTTACAAAAACATTTCTAAAATGGCCTTGTGAAATTTGTGACGTGACATCTTTGTAACTAAAAGTCATCAAGGAATGAAATTTTGCACAAAGAATAATATTCATATGCTTAGTCGGATAATTGATACTAATTTTGAAAATGGGTGTGGCTACGCCCACCTTAAGCGGTATCCGCATTATAAAGAATACACCGTGTTTCCGTCAAACGTAAACAAACAATGAGAACATCCCTTTGCCAAAATAGTTGACTTATCTGATCTAATTCTGATTCATCAAATCCTAGTTAACCAGGTCCTGAATAGTACTGTTTACAGTACTTGTTAATTGAAACTGCTCACTGTTTTCACAAAATGAATATTTTTTGTTATCAGTACAATTTTTTCACCAATTTCTTCTTCCGTAAAATTATTGTACTAATTTTGTCAAAAATTATCAGTCAAGATTCAGTGCAAAATTCATAAACTGTGTTTTGAAAATTTTTGCAAAATCATTGCAACTTAGATTTGGTCATGGGGGGGGGGGGGTTTAACCCCCCCGTGCGCACGGCCCTGTCGTATTCTGTTACGCAAATTGGAAATATACGGAATCAGTGGAATACTGTTAGATTTTTTTGTAGTTTTTTATCGAATAGGAAACTTTTCGTGTCAATTGGTAGTTTAAAATCATCACTGACTATCGATGTATGGTCAGGAATTCCACAAGGGACTCATTGTGGTCCGTTGCTGTTCCTAAATCATAAAACAAATTATGCTATGAATGAACCAATATCTAGAACCATACGTCTAGTGAATCGATATAGCAGCGTTCTTAATTTTAATAATACACTATATAAATTTAAGCTCCAATTGTTTGTTATTTTCAACTAGTCTGTAAGAAGCTTTGACTTTTTAGACTGAATAAATAAATAAATAAATAAATATCTTTATATATACTACGCTAAGCGATTTTTTGTACGCACCATAACTTTTACACCGTTATGCCGATTTTGGAAAATGTGGTGTCAAATGAAAGGGCTTGACCTGTAGATGTGCAGGAAGGTTTAATATTTATGAAAAGGGTTGCCACCTGTTAAAAAATTTAATTCTCCTGAATAGTTTGATTGATTTTTAAATTTCTGGTACCATATGAAAGGGCTTGAGCTGAAAATGAGCAATTTCTTAAAACTTTTACAAAAAGGGTTACCTGTTCAAAAATTCAGTTTTACGCTATAGTTTGTTTGATTTTTATATTTGAGGTGTCATATGAAAGAAAACTAGAAAGAGGACTGCGACAAATGGCCTTTTGGAGATCGCTTTAAGGTTAACATATTCTAGAAAATTATTCGGCATAAAACTTCACTATGGGGCTCCTCGCACAAAATCTTTGTATAAAAAATCTATGTCCACAAAAAATAAAAATAACCAGTAACTACCTATGTAGGTATATGCTTCATTTTATATTTTAGTTTAAAATTACAATAAAAAAAAATTGTCAAATGTGGCAATATGTGGTATTCCACTCTCAAATTGTCACACAGTGTAATCGTAAGCCACAGCATCGCGTGGCAGGGTTTACAAGTTGACTTTTATAAGCTTAAATATTTACAATTAGGAACAGCAACTTTAAATAATACTTTGCTCACACTAGGAATTAAAATACCAAAATCATTTGTGCAAGTAAAAATAAGAAACCACAACATACGTAAAAAAACAAAAAACATCTCCCTAGCGTACAAATCAAATCACACTCTCTCGAAAATTTACAGCAAAACCAAAAGCCCAATCAACCCCCACCAACAAGCTAACGTAGTGTACGAAATCCCCTGCAAGGGCAGCGGGGAGTCGCACTGTAACAAAGTATACATAGGGACAACAAAAAGACCACTGGGTGTACGCCTAACTGAGCATGATACAGACATACGGAAAAAGAAAACAAACACAGCTCTCGCTCAACATATTTTTTCACATGGACATACAGCTGACTTTGAGAATACAAAAATAATAGACGTTGAAAAGAAAGAGAAAACAAGGTTTACGTTAGAGAGCTTGCACATCTTAAAAAAATAGAGAGAGAACGGTAAACAAAAAAGAAGGCACCGAATGCATTGCAGCTACTTACCTCCTTTGTTTATAAATGAGAATAATATGTATTTAGTTAAGGACAAGTGTACCTGAGTTAATGGTACCATTTTCATATATAACTTGACAAATTTATGTTTTTATATATCAATGTATTTATGTAATTTAATGTAATTAAATGTGATCAAGTGCTAGGTGAAAAAAATTCATGTAAGTTTATATTTCTTTCGTGTGTTATGTTTAAAAAAATTTGTTGTTAAAATAACGTTATATGTATAGTAATACTATAAATTTTGTTTTTTCTGATTTATGTTGTTTTTAAATAAAGATTCGCCCCTGATGATGCTAAGGAGTTTAGCGAAACGTTGGGCAGAAAGTGGAAGTTATTGCGTTTGACTTTGCACTGTGCACACAATAGATCAAAACAGCCTATATCAAAAAACATATTTAAACATTTGATCAGCAAAAAATCACAAAAAACTTTTTTCGAAGGGCCTGTCGATATACAACCGTGGTATCTTTTATTTATCTACAACATATTAAAACAACAAAAAATCAAAATGAAACACTATTACCAACATATGAAATATAAATACGGGGAAAACATATGCATGTCATTAAAAGGCTTTAGCAAACAGAAACTAAAATTCACTAAGCAACAAAAACAACTCAACTTCCTATTAGAATGCAGAAAATATGACACAATTCCCAACCATTTAAATAATCCAATAAAAAAAATTTACAAATAGAGACTACTTCACAAAATGTAAAGAGAGTTAGAAAAAGCAAAAGTCACATTTCTCAGAAAAGTATTGAACTTAGAAATCACACAAACAAACATCAACATAAAGAAGATAAGAGACCAGTTGAGCTACACGGAACAATATTTAACACGTAATCTCAGTCAAACTGATTTTGACTCATTTATCTCTCAACAAAAATGCATAAACAATAGAATAGAAAAAGAACTAGAAGAAACCCAAACACAAAAGTTAGAGAAACTTAAACAAAAGCAATTAGAGAGCTTAGGCATACATATAAATAGCGAGTGGTTTGTTAACAAAACGAACATAGAGTTCCCCGATGACATAAAATGGTTACTCTCTTTGGGCCGAAAATTTACTTTACCAACCACTAACAAAAGTTTAAATCCCTTAAAGATCATCGCGGAAATGGAACCAGCAATCCAACAAATACCCGACTAAAGAGACAAAGAAATTGAGAGAAACAGACTGAGCAATGGTATAATACAACACAAACGGCGCATCAAGCATAACCCAGCAGACAAATTCATATTAGAAACATTAAGTAAAACAAAATCTTTTTTAAGTAAATATAGGGATGAAATCATTGTAACAGATTCAGACAAAGGAAATAAGACAGTTGCAATGTACAGTCATGACTACAAAGAAAAAATGAATGAGTTACTGTTAGACAAGAATACATATAGACCAGCGAGAAATGATCCGACAAATACGTTACATAAACAGAATAACGCTATAATTGAAAACTTATACAAGAACAAAATAATTAACTTCGCGGAAAAGCAACAACTCACATGTAATTCAGCATTTGCCCCGCGTCTTTACGGTCTTCCCAAGATACACAAAGATAACCTACCCCTTCGCCCGATCGCATCATCTGCCGGCGTACCTTGCTACAAATTATCGAAATTTATAGGAAAAAATCTAAACAACATCACATCTGACGAATACAACATTAAAAACTCCTTTAAATTAAAAGAAAGACTAGACGACATAGAGCTAAGAAACGACGAGATACTCATATCACTAGATGTGGTATCACTATTCACTAACATACCGACCTACCTCGCGATAAAAATAATAATGAATAAATTCAATAAAATTCAAACTCAAACCAAAATACCAAAGAATACGTTCCTTCAAATCCTTAATTTTTGCTTAAAAGACAACAACTACTTCATGTATGACCAAAAAATTTTCACTCAAAACTTCGGGATGCCGATGGGTAATCCTCTCTCCCCAACAATAGCCGACATAGTAATGGACGACTTATTAGATTACTCCTTATCAAATTTGAAACGATATCACAACATCGACATCAGATTTATAGTTAAATACGTTGATGACATTTTTGCTATTGTTAAAAGAAATGACGTAGAAACTATTCTCAAAACTTTCAATAACTATCACAACAAATTGAATTTCACAATAGAGCAAGAAAATAATTCACAACTCCCTTTCCTTGACGTTCTTTTGCACAGAGAAAATAATAAAATTATACTTGACTGGTATTGCAAACCTATTTCTTCAGGACGTATTATTAACTTTCTATCTGCCCAACCCATTAAATACAAAATAAATGCGGCGAAAAACTTAATAAATAAAATTCTCACACTAAGCCACCCTAAATTTCGACAAGGAAATATAAGCAAAATTTATAAAATACTGACTAGCAACAACTATCCAACTCACCTAATTAAAAGTTTTAATTTAAAACACTAATTTCAGATCACATGCTAGTAACAAATCGAACTCACAATAAAACGGTTACCACACCAATTACCGACGAAGCAATGCAATATTACAGTGTCACTTATATACCAGGTTTAACAGAGAATCTTGACCACAACATACGTAAAAAAACAAAAAACATCTCCCTAGCATACAAATCAAATCACACTCTCTCGAAAATTTACAGCAAAACCAAAAGCCCAATCAACCCCCACCAACAAGCTAACGTAGTGTACGAAATCCCCTGCAAGGGCAGCGGGGAGTCGCACTGTAACAAAGTATACATAGGGACAACAAAAAGACCACTGGGTGTACGCCTAACTGAGCATGATACAGACATACGGAAAAAGAAAACAAACACAGCTCTCGCTCAACATATTTTTTCACATGGACATACAGCTGACTTTGAGAATACAAAAATAATAGACGTTGAAAAGAAAGAGAAAACAAGGTTTACGTTAGAGAGCTTGCACATCTTAAAAAATAGAGAGAGAACGGTAAACAAAAAAGAAGACACCGAATGCATTGCAGCTACTTACCTCCTTTGTTTATAAATGAGAATAATATGTATTTAGTTAAGGACAAGTGTACCTGAGTTAATGGTACCATTTTCATATATAACTTGACAAATTTATGTTTTTATATATCAATGTATTTATGTAATTTAATGTAATTAAATGTGATCAAGTGCTAGGTGAAAAAAATTCATGTAAGTTTATATTTCTTTCGTGTGTTATGTTTAAAAAAATTTGTTGTTAAAATAACGTCATATGTATAGTAATACTATAAATTTTGTTTTTTCTGATTTATGTTGTTTTTAAATAAAGATTCGCCCCTTATGATGCTAAGGAGTTTAGCGAAACGTTGGGCAGAAAGTGGAAGTTATTGCGTTTGACTTTGCACTGTGCACACAATAGATCAAAACAGCCTATATCAAAAAACAAAAATAAGAAAAATTATGCCTGTACTCAATAAAGAACAAAAAGAAATAGAAGCAAAAATAGAAGAAATTTTTCTTATGAAAACAGATCAATTCAATACCAAGAAAATAAACATCTTAAACAACTAAAACCTAGCACCAATTGTGTAATAAAAAATACTTGTAAACTTATAAAAAATAAAGAATAAGAAGTTATATCTCTTGACGAAAAAACTATAGTTGTAAAAAATGCAATTGATTTAATTGTGAATAACACATGTAAAAAAGATAGGGTATGTTCAGAAACGCAGCATGAAGCGCAACAGCGGCAGTAATTATTTTTTTGATGATTGTGATGAGCGACGCTTCATGCAAAATTTACGTTTATGAACGCTATGCTTGTGCTACAAAAGCAAGTTGCGCTTCAAACTGAGTTTCTGAACAAAGCCATAACTATATTCTTAATGAAAATTATGTATTACAATTTAATAACTGTTCCATAAAAATAAATGACTATTACTTTTCTAATATCGTTGGAACCGTTGAAGAAAACGTTGAAATATGAAGATATTAAAAAGTTTACACAAAAAATTACATTTGAAGAAATAGGCCAGCAAAATAAATTATATACGAAAAGTATTTTTAAATTAAATTTACACAGCAAAATAATATACGGACTAAATGTAATAATTGTAGTTATGGTTTTGTTGGTTTTTGCAATATTGATTACAAAGCACAATTATATTAAAATTAAATTAAATAGTAGAATTCAGGAGAATTCGAATCTAAAAGAGTAGTTACATATAAAGACAGCAACCTACCCAATTCGTACATATCATTTTCTGATGATATAGACGAATTTATTAATTCAATAACAAAAAACAGGAAGCCAAAAAACGACTTCCTGTCCAACTTTAACATAAGTAAATAGTGCAATATTGCAAAATGATCGAAATACGATAATTTATAATAAGCAAAATCAGTAAGAAGTCACAACAACAAAATCAATTAAGTATGTACTTAGTAAGCACAATAAGTAAATACATAAGTACATATGTATGCATGTATTTTAAGTGAAATAAACTAATAAAGTCAGTCTTGTTTTAACCACCTCCAGCGGCAGCTCGCTACCTCGAAATAAGTTTGTTATTTTTTAAAAAGTCTTCTAACACGGTCGACAACAAAATTGGATTGTTTGGCTTAGTTGCTTGCTTGTACAAACCAATCAATCTCAATCTGATTGTGCAGAGCACTGGTATATATGTACATTCATTGCATACGTGCTCCACTTATTTGTATTTTATTTGTAAAAAAAATAAGCTGTGCGTATTTTTGTATTGAAAATTTATAAATTTTCACTTTTTATTTAATCTTTGTAATCGCGGTTCACGATTTCTCCTCACTCCCCTCACCAATAATATTACTATTCAAGCAGTTGGTATGACCTCAGCTACCTTTAAACAAATGCAGCTCGAGCTGAAGCAGTTTGCATGAACTCGTGCGTGGAGGTAAAGCTTGATTGACTCACCTCGAGCTGGAGTTCAGTTTTATGCATGAGGCCCATTGTTTCATAAGAAATAAAATTTTTTGTAAGATTAAATAATAATCCACTTTATTTAAAATAAGTATTAGGAGCCACAAACATTAGAAGCGAGTCAATTTTGAAGCCTCCAATATCTTAAGAAGAATAATTATTCTCTTACTGACATTATGCTTGTGTTTTGAGATGAGCCTCGTTTTTGGTGCCTACCACACCGCTTCTCATTACTTGCTACAAGCAGCCTGTCTAAATTCGATTTAATTTCGTCGTTATCCGTTATGGGGACTTCCTTTCCAATTGTAAGTATTCTGTTTCTTTGTTTATGTTCAGTTTGTGAATTGCCTTGACCTTGTCCTTGGTATTGGCTCTGGCCGCGTGCTTGCATCTTATTAGCTTTGGGTCGATGTTGTATGGCAACCGTATTAATAATAGGTTTAAGAACGTTTCCCACTGCTTTCGTACGGCCCTCACGGAATACCATTCTTTGTCCTACTCGGATATACTCTGGGTGCTTGATAAACCGAAACTTTACATGTGCTTTATCACCAGTTCGTAAGCAATCTTTCGACATATTTATAATGGATGCTGTTTGTCGAATACTTCCACAATGAACCATAGCCTGATAGCGAGATGATATCGTGGTTGGATGATGCAGGACAAGAATTTCACCTTCGAACTCCCAACAAGCTTGTGGTTTCAAATCTGGACTAACCATTACCTATGTAGATAATATACCTGTAAATAGCAAATCAATCTATGAAAGTATCATTCTAAGGTTACCATTCCTTTACGTATTTGAGATCTTTTAATCCTTTTCATTGCGAAGCTGGCGGTTTGACCTCCGCGGACCTCTTTAACATTCATTCGTTTTCGATGAATGCTCTTAACTGTGATTGGAATAAAATTGCCCAATGCGTCTGGCCCAAGCATTAGCGTATCATTTAATTTAATAAGTCCTTGAAGGCAAGTTCCAGAAACAACTGTGCCCACACCAGGTACTGAGTATGTATCATCAATTTGAAATTCCGCCGGTAAATTATCCTCTCCAGCCATTCGCGTAGTTAACAAATTTAAGAACATCTTTAACAATTCTAAATTATCACCAGTTACGTTGGAAACCTGGAAAATTGGACACAAACGCTGAGAAACAAAATTAGTCGCACTTAGTACAACATCATCAGCACTTTTGACCATTACAGGTACTTTTCGGCATCCTTGTGACTTTAATATCTTGAAAAGTAGCTTTAAATTATCTTGTAAAACATTAGGTGGACACATATCAATTTTAGTAACAACCACAAATACTGGTACAGACAATGCCAATGCTAATCCCAAATGCTCTTTGGTCATACCAACTATACCGGCATTTGCACCAATCTAAATTTTTTATTTATTTAGAACTGAGTCAAAGTGTAATGTTATTTTTTTTACCATTAACATTCCAAAATCTGGAGCATGACCTGTCATTCCAAATACAGTTGTTTTTAAGTAACGTTCATGTCCCGCCAAATCGATGAATGTAACCACTTTAGCAGAATTTTCACAAATTTTAACCCAGTCTAGATTTCCATGGTCTGGTTTATTAACCACGTTACCAACACTATCGAAACCTGGAAATCGAAATAATTAGTCAAATATACATTAGGTGGGTTCGATTAATAGCAACATATACACACATACCCAATATATCATTCCCTACGGAGCTAGTACGTCCAGTCTCCATCTCGTGCTTATGTCTAAATAAACGTTGTCTTGCATGGCCACGCCCGTTATCTAATTCACCATGTGTAAGTACCCCAAGCAAGGTAGATTTTCCCGCATCAACATTCCCAACAACTGCAACACTATACGCGAATAAAGGAAATTGACTTAATTTTTTTTTTGCTTTTGAGCTTCAGAAAAAAAAAATTACCGTATCTCCATAAAATCCGATCTATCAACTCGTTTCCGTATCAAATACTGGCCGGCCAAACCTTGTTCCACTTTACGCTGTCGCAACAAAACTACATCCGCATCAATTGTTTCAGCTAAAGATTTCAATGTGGCAACTGACATGCGATAATCGTCCTCATTCAAGCCGCTTTCACTCCCATCTGTATCATTAATAATCAATGTGATCATTACCAGTATTATTCGCATAATTGATATAAAATTTATAATCATATTAAAAACTGAATATACCTTCTCCTATGCCAATTTCGTATATGGTTTCTCCACGGCATTCGATTATTCGCTCTTCAAGTCTCTTTATTAATAAACAAGATTGATCCTCTGTTGGGCTAATTAAGACTTTTTTGCTACAAATACTCGAATAATCAACTTTGGGGTTGTGAAGCCTTTCAAAATCAGCAACATTTTCCGCTGAGATTAAATCAGCAAAACTGTGTTCATCTGCTGGTGACAATGAATTAATTTCGCACATAGTTTCGATAACTAATGTTGTAACCAATATCCGTTTCTTGAATATCACTTTTTTTACATTTAAAATCTGATCGTCAAACACATTCCCATATATTATCCTTACAGATTTACTTTTCGGTTCACTACCCAAGTATGCACATATATCTAAAAATGCATAGGTATTACATGTATTTTAATAAAATTTTTCCCAACGAAAGGATCGAACCAACATTGAGGTAAATTTTTGGTTGATCTTTCCCTTTCCTTTTGTAACTACTGTAATACAGGGAATTTTTCAGCGAAATTCGCGGGGAACGTTCATGTGGGGCTAACTAACAAATATGAGTCGATACATATCAAAGTCGACTAAGTCCACTGATGAAATTTTTCTGGATTATCGATGCAATGGACACTGGCCGTACAAATAAATAGTTTAAACCAAGGATGCTCAACAAACTATCAAAATATGTTTTCGTTTGTTAACATGCTATGTTAACGAAACAGATATGCAACCGTTAACGTTATCAACGTTGAAACAAAAACGGTGAACAAAAAGGTTTCGTTTTTTTATACTCAGCTGTACTAGTACACAGAGTATTATAGTTTTAATCACATAATGGTGGATTGTAACAGAATGAAATGATCAGGGTGAAAAGAGAAATCAATGGAGCCATGTCCGTGCGTCCGTACGTCGGTCTGTAAACACTAACGCCCAAAATAGAAATATTTTGATGAAATTTGGAATGCAAGTTTGTATCCAGACTGGGACGATTGGTATTGAAAATGGGCGAAAGCGGACCATGACCACGCCCACTTTTCCTATATAAAAAAAATCGGAAATGTTGAATCTCATTCACTAATATAGCTGGAGTGATAAAATTTCACGCACGTATTGAGCTCAGGCCCTTATAAAGAAATTTTGTGAAATGTGGAAAATCGGCGGCGCCACGCCCCCTTATTAAGGGGCAAACATTGAAAGTTTTGAGTCATAACTCAGAAACCGTTGAAGATATATCGATGAAATTTCGTACGTGCGCTCTACTTACTTAGGCAAATGTTTGGACGAGAAGTTGTCAAAATCGGTTGACGGCGACGCCCACTTTTATATATGGGCATAATAAAGTGGCCTGATAAAAACATTTTAAGCGATATCTTTGTCAAATATAAAGATAATTCATTGAAATTTTGTGGCACGAGTCCCACAGTAGACCGGAAACAAAAAAAAAAAAATGAGCGTAGCCCCACCCCTTTTAGACAAAAGGTATCTACGAGATTTCAGAGCCCACAACTCGACAAACAATTGAGACATTATGACGAAACTTTGTGTATAAAGTTGTATCATCTGTGGTAATACTTTTTAATGTTTTACTCTACTTATGAAGTTAATAAATTACAAATTACAAAAAATTACAAATATTTCTGGAACACCCTTTGGGAATTTGTAACGTCACATTTTTGTAACCAAAAGCCATAAAGGAATGCAATTTTGCACTAACAATAATATGTATATGTTTATCTGGGTGATTGATACAAATTTAGAAAATGAACGTGGCTTCGCCCACTTTATGCGGTACTCACTTTATATAAAATACACCGTATTTCCATCAAACGTAAAAAAACTATGCAAGCATACAGCTGAGTATCTAATGTTCGATTCCACTCGAACTTAGGCTTCCTTACTTGTTTTGTTTTAGCAATGCTTTAACGAAAAGCATAAGCACGGTTGCCACTGGTAAGAAAAATAACTAACCATAATCTGAAAAAACAACCAAAAACTACCAAATTTGACTTTTATGTATCATGTATCAAATGTCAAGGATATTTTTTTTGTCGGGTAATGTTATTCATGTATTTTTGTAAACTCAAAGCTAATCTATTTCTTTTTGACTCTACATTGTTAAAATTAATTCAATATCGCTAAAAACCAAAACCATACCTTTTAGCTTGAATTGCTGTTATCAAAAATGGTATTTCACCAGTAAAAAATAAAGCTCAGCTATACAGGTCGTAGCAGTTAAAAGAGAATACGTAGTTGCCTTTTGATTACCGTTTTTTTATAGATGTTAAGAACAGTTTTTTTCTAGCCGCGGGGAACTCGTCTAAACCTGATCCAACCCTTTTTTGGATGCAAATCGGTTGGTGTTGTTGTTGTTGTAGCGGTACAAAGCCCTGCTTAGCCGACGAGTTCTGCTCACAAATTGTCATCAATTTCACTTAACGGAAGGCTCAAGAATGTTGCAGCTTCTTTTGGACTTGTCCAGAGAGACAAGGGTGTTAAGTTGGTTGGTTTGAGGCGGCATGCAAAGAGGTGCTGTGTGTCATGCGGCGTCTCTCCACATGCCGGACATACGTTAGGTATGTTTGGATCGATTCTAGCCCTGTAGGAATTGAACCTACTACAGAAGCCCCAGCTAAATTGTGATAAGGTGACTCGGGTTTCTCTGGGCAACTCCAGTTCTTCTGCAGCTATTGGTGGTGGTTGGTCTCTAATTATTATGTACGCGGGGCGGGTTGAAACGAAGGTGGAGACTGTTTCGTTGTGTATCTCCTTTAGTGCCTGCCTGTATGTTGTGGGGTCTAGCGGTTGATTTATGTATTTTTCAATCTCTGGGTTGAGATTGAAGAGGGTTTTTGATCTGCCGGGGAGGAGGTTCGGGCTCCAGTAGATCGTTGTTTGGATGCCCTCTGCGGTAGCATCCCAGGAGAAACTGCTTGCTAAGAATGATGTTATATTTCTCAACTGGGAGCACCTGTGCCTCGTGATGTAAGTGGTGTTCCGGCGACATGAGTAGACTTCCCGTGGTGGTACGTAACGCCGAATTTTGGCAGGCTTAGAGTTTCTTGCACTGTGTCCTGCTTCTCAAAAAATGCATTCGCCGTTCGGAGCCGGCATAAAACTGTAGGTCCACCCAATTAGTAGGAAAAAACAAAAGGAGCACACCTCGAATTGGGAGAGAAGCTCGGCCATAAAACTCGTCAGAGTTATAATAGCGCCATTGTATTATATTATTGTATCATCGGCGTAGGATATGATACGAATCCCTTCAGGTGGAGGTGGAAGTGTGGAGATGTACATATAGGTTGAATAGCAACGGAGACAGGACACCTCCCTGTGGAACTCCCTGTTTTATTCTCCTTGGTTTTGAGGTACCATTTCTGAAGTCAACCGATGCCTGTCGACCACTCAGATAGTTCGCATTCCACCTTTTCAGCCTCGGCGGGAGGCTCGAGACGTCTTGGTCCTCCATTAGGGTGGCATGATTGACTGTGTGAAGGCTTTCGAGAAATCAAGTGCCACGAGGACCGCAGGGGCGTCGCTGTTTAAGACCGTGCACTATCTGTGTGGTTATGGCGTTTAGAGCTGTTGTTGTGCTGTGCGTTTTCCGGAATCCATGTTGATGTGTGGCAAGTTTTAGATGTGCGTTTATATATGGTAGTAAGACGGCCTCAAGTGACTTTACAACCGTGGAGAGGGGAGATATCGGTCGATATGATTCTCCTGCATTGGCTAGCTTCCCCGGTTTAAGTAAGGGGACCATCCTTGCCATTTTCCAAATATTGGGAATGACAAGGTTGGTCAGAGACAAGTTGAGGATCTCCGTTAGGAACCTTACTCCATTCTGTCCGAGGTGTTTCAGCATCAATATGGATATGCCGTCTGGTCCAACTGATTTTGAGGCTTTGGCCTTCTTTCTGACTTCCTGAATATCCGTAGGTGAGAGAGCAAGGGATGCGTCGTTGTTTGGCAGTTCACGCATCCGTCTGAAGATTCGACGTTTGGCCTTATCCCCCGGAGGATGCAGTAAAAATTTCCGACTAAAATAGTTCGCGCATTTCTTCGGGTCCGACTTCAAAGGCTATGGACACTTTGTCTTTATGTTTTGTCGGGTTGGATAAGGCTTTCACGGTGCTCCAGAACTTACTCACTCCACTAGAGAGGTTGCTCTGTCTACATCTGCCGTTTGTGCCAGTGACCGAATTTCCTTAATGCGGGGTTCTCTCGGGTCGGTTTGGTGGATGTGGACTCTTCAAACTTCTGCAGCTGAACTGCAAATTGGTTGGTCTGTTGCTCTAGTGCTGCCACACAACAACAAAAAATACCAAAAAAAAAAGCATTCGGAAAATGTCTAAAATGGACCAAGAAATGTTATACGTAGAAGTTATGCGTTTACAACCTTCGGCCGCGCTTCAAAACAATAACCCTCAGCCGGCAGAATTCTCTTTCTGGAGTAGAATCTAAGATGGATCCACAGTACTTTTGAGTAGAACACCTTTTTCCTTTGAAAATTCGTTTGGAATACATATATAGGTATATATGTACTTACATTACATTAAATTTTTTAGCATCCGGCAACTATTTCTTCGCAATAATAAATTGACAGATGTATTTAGTGGCTGAGTGTATAGTTCTGTTCGGCACGCTGCAAATCTTTACTGAGTCAAAAAGACTCCGCAAAAACTTGCAACTTTCTCTGCAAATCAAATGTAAAAATGCACTTTCTCCTTACAGTGCCGAACACCGAACAGTCTGAATGTGTATAAATGAATTCGCAAATACTAGCTAAAATGTCAAAGATTGTAAACAAAGTGAAATTTCAATATTTTCAGTGAAATAATACAAAAAGAGAGGTTGGGATTTTTATTAACAAATGGCGCAAAAACTATTAACATTTTCATAAAAAATGGTAAATATATTTGTTAACAGACACTCCAACTATACCTCCTGTGAATTTCATTTAAACATATGCAGTCGTTTAGAAACTATGAACATTGGCACGACTTATGAACTTGCAGCCGAAACGACCCGAAACGACCATTTAAGTGGATTTAACTAAGTAAGTAGTGGAATTAGAAGTCTTAGAGTTTTTGACTTTTAATTTTTGTTTGAAATGAATGAAATAAAATAAAAATCGTTTCGCTAATCATTGTAGTTTGGGCCTGAAAAAAATAATACATAATCCTACGCCGCGGATCGTTTTCAACCCGAATTGAATTTGCATTTTATTTTACCGAATACTGAAAAAGGCATGGTACTAGAGAAATCACCACAAGAAGCTTGGTTTATCCGGAAATGATTAATGAAGACTCCCAAGCGAGAGGTTCAAAGCTATAACAGCTGGAACCGCCGAAAAAAGGGGCGCGGTAGCACTACTGTTTGATAGAAAACAACTGGTAATTGTGATGGAATCGACATATAGTCATGTGCAAAATATATGTGTTTATAAACCCAGTGATGAATCTGTATATTCGTTTGTTTTTTTTTTTTCGTTCAATTAAGGCATGTCTACAGCACACTCCGTATGCGTATGACCAGGAACCAAAAACTTGTGATAAATTTTGTCAATGTTAGTATCACCTTGCATGAAGATTTAAAACATAGTACTAATAAAAGAGTTTTGGTTTTGGCCAGGACAGCAATCGCTATAAAAAACGACATGTTTAATATTGAATGGTAAACTATTTAAGTGGTTGAATAATCACGATGCTATTCCATTGCCACCACGATTTGCAAGAGTCTCATGCCACATATAACACGTAGGTTGTCCGGAAACAGTCATGTACAGTTAAATAAAAAGTGTTTAAAGCGTTTATCAAAATATTCAGAAGATCGCAAAAAGGTGTAGGAAGGCATAGGCTAATCAGCACTATCTGACCCCGTGTCCGACTGACTATCGTTAAAAATGAGTCCTTAATTGAGTCGTCGCTACTATAATCCATATTTAGAAAGTCTTCTTCCTCCATGTTTTCAGGATCCATACCTTGTAAAAGGCTACACATTAAAGTTTAATAACAATAATAACTAGCCGAAGGCCTGAGTTGTTAGTGCTATATAAAACAAGTAAGGAAGCCTAAGTTCGAGTGGAATCGAACATTAGATACTCAGCTGTATGCTTTTATTGTTTGTTTGCGTTTAATGGAAACACGTTGTACTTTATATAAAGTGAGTGCTGCATAAAGTGGGCGTAGCCACGCCCATTTTCCAAAATTTTTATCAGTTATCCAACTAAGTATATGAATATTATTATTTGTGCAAAATTTCATTCCTTTACGAGTTCTAGTTACAAAGATTTCACGTTAAAAATTCCCAAAGGGTGTTTCAGAAATATCTTTGTTAAAAAGTAGGCGTGGTCATAAATCGATTTCAATAAATTTTTGCGTGTGTATTACCACAAGTGATAAAAGTGTACACACCAAGTTTCGTCATAATATCTCAATTATTTGTCGAGTTATGGGCTAAGAAATCTCGTATATTCCTGCTTCTAAAAGGAGGCGGTGCCACGCCCATTTTCCAAAATTTTTGTGTTTTTTGTTTTATGTCCGCAGTTGGACTACTGCTATAAAATTTCAATGATATATCTTTATATTTGACAGATATCGCTTAAAATGTTTTTATTAAGCCACTTTATAATACCCATATATAAAAGTGGGCGTGGTCGTCAAACGATTTTGGCAATTTTTCGTCCAAACATTTGCCTAAGTAAGTATATCACGCCTACCAAATTTCATCGATATGTCTTCAACGGTTTCTGAGTTATGACTCATAAAACTTTCAATGTTTGCCCCTTAATAAGTGGGCGTGGCACCGCCCATTTTCCAAAATTTCACCATATTTCTTCATAAGGGCCTGAGCTCAATACGTGGGTAAAATTTCATCACTCCAGCTCTATTAGTTACTGAGATACAAAATTTCGTATTTTTACTATATAGGGGAGGTGGGCGTGGTCATGGTCCGATTTCGCCCATTTTCAATATCATCCGTTCTCGTCTTGATACCAACTTGCATTCCAAATTTCATCAAAATATTTCAATTTTTGCGCGAGTTATCGTGCTCACAGACGGACGGACGGACAGACGGACGGACATGGCTCAATCGATTTCTCTTTTCACCCTGATCATTTTTATATATATAAGTCTATATCTATCTCGATTATTTCATTCTGTTACAATCCACAGTTAGGAAATCAAAACTATAATACTCTGTGTACTAGTACAGCTGAGTATAAAAATATCTGTTAGTTTCTAGCTTTTATGCGTAACTATCAATCGTAATCGTATAGTCAACCTGTTCGGACGTGTTTATTCTCGCTCTTAATTTTGCTAAACCGTCTCGCTGAAAAAGTTCTCTGTGACGAATGTAAAGAGTTCTCTCATTTGAATTGTGTCGGATTGTGAAAATCTGATCTCGATTTTCTGCATAGTTCGAATAAGCCATTTGTATGTAATCAGTGTGCTACTGAGCGTCGTGCCTCTATTCGCACGCCTCCCCCACTTCCTGCTTAAATTGTGTCAGATGCTGCAAAAAGTGGGAGTATTTGTAGTGAGCAAGCTCTGAAAGAGACAGTTGCTGCTAAGAATAATTTTGGCAATATTCCTAATCAACAATCTAATAAACATACAACTTCCCTCTTAACTATTGGTAAAGAGATCTCTGCACTAAGAGGTGAAAATACTCGTGTGCTCTCCATGCTTCCCATTAAACATTGAAAAAGAAATTATCAAACGTTTGAGAAAATATTGTTTCTAAAGTTGAGAATCAGCATATATATCATTTGAAAATAAACATATTTTCAAATGTTCATCAAACATTGTTTATCAATTTTAAAATAACTTACAACACATTTGAAAAAAAAAACCTGTTTCGCATTTTGTACCATTTCACAAATTTCAACATGTCAAGGCTTGAAAGAACGAAGAAATTGTGTGTGTTTGCCAATTTCAGTCAGCGTTCGTTGTTCTACTCGAGCGGTCTTTTAACGGTTGAAATGATGATGGTTGAAAATGATTGTGTGTAATAATGATTCTGTATATCTTATTCTTATTTTATTTGTTTGTGGCTTTTTGTGAAGTTACACCAGATTTAATAGAAACATAGTTTGTTTCTCATATTAACATACTCATGTAACTGTACAAAAGGCATCGGAAAAATTCACCCGCACGGGTAAATGAAAAGCATCACATCAGAGTACAAATATGTAATACATATGTACATATGTACATCTATTTATTCCATATATGGAAATATATAATATATATATAATACAATGGCGCTATTATAACTCTGACGAGTTTTATGGCCGAGCTTCTCTCCCAATTCGAGGTGTGCTCCTTTTTGTTTTTCCTAATAATTGGGTGGACCTACAGTTTTATGCCGGCTCCGAACGGCGAATGCATTTTTTGTGAGAAGCTTTTTCATGGCAGAAATACTCTCGGAGGGTATGCCGCCCACTGCCGAGAGGTGACCGCTGCTCTTAAAAAACCCAATAATTGGATTTTTACTAATTAGAAAAATTTGTTTGGCTCGGACCGTGGTTTGAACCCGAGACCTCTGGCATAGCAGGCGAGCACTCTACCCACTGCACCACAGCGGCCACATATATGGAAATACAAATTTTAAATTTGCCTCTTGTAAGCTTCTGCTATGGCCGTAAGGGTAAAGAAGTCCGGAAGAAAAATTATATTGCGTACTGGCTTCCCTTTATAACATGGAATACACAGCTATCCTGCCCTTTGAGTTTCATAACTTTTTTTTTCAGTAATTTAAATTCAAATTTCTAAAAAAATAATTTTTGAAATAAATATTATTTTCATTTAGTTTGAAGTTTAATGTCAATCAAATTGTTTTTGATGGAGTATTTGTCTCTTTTCAACCTACAGAAGAATTGTTTTGTATTTTGTATTTTCGGTGGGTTTTCCAAACCAAAAAACCAAGAAAAAAATGTAGTGTCATATAGGCATAACGCACCCAGAGCATTATCACCACATATAAATGCTGCTTCTCTGCCTAATGCGACTGGTCCAAAACTGACCCCGTGAGCCAGTCATCTGCTGCTAGTAGTAGTTATTCTATGCGTACATCTACTACTAATATGCCCATAACTGTGCCTACAGTAAACCAGTCAACGTCTCTTGCCTGCTATTACTCATCAAACATTTGCTAGTGTTGCTGCTTCTGCAACTCTACTAGATCACAGCAATTCGTCACCGCGTAATAATGTCCATGGTCGGAAGACTGCTATAAAACCTAGCCATAAAAAACTAGGGCAACCCCTCATTTGCGGGTCCAACAACAAAAATATTGAACTCTCTCTTGCATCGCATATGAAATGGCTGCACATATCGCACACTAAATCAAAAAGCGTTACAACTCAAAATTAAAAAAATTTCAGGAGAGGCAAAAAACTGTTTAATTTTTATAGGCAATGATATGGGAAAAGGCTACGTATAATAGTTTTTCTCACTTAAAAAAGATTCTGATGGAAAAGATTTTTTGGCAGCCGCTAGAGATATAGTCTGTGTACCAATTTATGGAAGAAATCCGATTTCGAAAAATTTTGAGTTGTAACGCTTTTTGATTTAGTGTGCGATATCTTCGTTTTCTCCAAGTGTTACTGCTGTGGACATCATTGAATACGTATCTAAATATGCACAAATTGATAAAAAAAAATTGGTATGTAACTCACTTGTTAAAAAAAATACAAATCTTCCGGAGCTCAGAAATATCAACTTCAAGTTGGGAGTATCCGAATGGTCATATAACAAAGTTTTAAATTCTGAAATCTGGCCCACTGACGTTATGTTACGACCGTTTAATTTTTTTCGGAAAGCCGACGCTCTAAATCTTGAACCATAAATGATTGCCCCGCGACTAAGCCCAGCTCTAATCACCTAAAAATTTACTTTCAAAATGTGTCGGGCATAAGGACTAAGTCGAACACATTCTTCAATATGAGTGCCCATTGTGATTTCGATATATATGTACTAATTGAAACATGGCTAAATGCTGAGTTCAGTGAAAACGAATACTTCGATTCCAATCTTTTTAATGTCTTCCGTAAAGATAGAGACTTTGCAAAAATAGGTTTATGTAGAGGAGGAAGTATTATGATTGCGGTTCAAAGAAAATATAACGCTTCGATTGTGGTCATGGAAAACGACGACTCGCTGCTGGATCAATTGATAATTTTTCAAACCTCGAACTGTTTCAGGTAAAGAAAATTGTTAATAGTCTCTCGAGGATTCTTGACCTTATATTTGTGAGTGAAAACATTAATTTTAATCTGTTCGAATGTCTTGATCCCCTTTCTAAAGCTAGCTTACATCATGTTCCACTATCTCTTGAATTAGAGTTTAATAACTTTAGAAGCCTTGCAGTAATCACGAAGGACACAAATTTCTGCTATCAACGATGTAATTTTGATGTAGTTAATAATACCTTTTCTATTTTAGATTGGGACTCTTTTTTTGCCAATTCTAATGTTGATAATTGTTTTGAAATTTTCAAAAATAATGTTAGATCAATATGTATGAATCATATACCAGTAATTAGGAGCAAATGCCACAAAATTCCTTGGTATACTAGAGAACTCAAGAGGCTTAAGAATTTGAGAAATAAATTTCATAAAAAGTTCAAGCTATCCAACTCTTTATTTCACAAAGCCGAATATCTCCGTTATTGTAAGGAGTTTAAATCTTTAAGTAAAGCCCTGCAGCGAAATTATATTCGTAAATACGAATCTGACATAAAAGCTAATCCTAAGGCTTTTTGGCGTTTTGTCAAGGCCAAGAAAAAATCCTCTAGTTTCCCCTCTGAAGTCCTTCTCAATGGAACTATTTGCTGACTTTTTCAGCTCTAATTTTGATGTGTCATCTGTACCCTCTAATCATTCCTCCCGCGCTGTTACGCCAATTAATTTCGGTGCACTTGTGTTGTCGATTGAAGATGTTTTGTCTGGTATTGTACAAATCAAATCGTCTATGCAAACTGATGTTGATGGACTATCTTCTGTCTTATTTAAAAATTGCCATGCATTGGCTTATCCAATGCTTATAATATTCAATAAATCCTTCGAAGCAGGTGTATTTATTGATGCCTGGAAGGTCACTTCAGTCAGCCCAGTGTTCAAAAAGGGTAATAAACATGATGTTCCCAACTATAGGCCCATTGCAAAGCTGTCAACCGTTTCTAAGCTCTTTGAATCCATAGTCAAACAGAAGATCTATTTTTCCGTCAATCGCCTGATTTCTAATAACCAGCATGGATTCATGTCTGGGCGCTCCACTGTATCCAATCTTGCTGTCTTTTCTCAATTTTGTACCTCAGCTTTCAATAATCTTCTGCAAGTCGACACTGTATACACCGAGTTCTCCAAAGCTTTTGACAAGGTCAGTCACAAGCTACTAATCTCTAAACTCTCTTCCTTTGGTTTTCACTCTACTTTTCTTTCCTGGTTGAAAACGTACCTTTCCTTTCGTAAATGTGTTGTTGTTGTTGATAACACCTCTTCTTACTCGTTTGTGGCTACGTCTGGTGTACCTCAAGGTAGCATTCTGGGTCCCCTACTCTTTAATATCTTCATTAATGATATTTGCGATTGCTTCTCCCATTCTAACTTTCTATTATATGCTGATGATCTTAAGATTTTCTCCACTGTTCAGAATCAATCTGATTCAATTAAGTTGCAGGGTGACATTTACAACGTATCCCTGTGGTGTCAACGTAATGGCTTGAATCTGAACATCAGTAAATGTTTCCATGTATCTTTCTCTAAACGTCGCACACTGGGGCCACTTATATATATGAGGACGCTCAAAATTCTGAAATCAACTTTTTTACATCAGAATCGCTTTATCTGCACTAAAGTTGTTAATCTATAGCATCTTAACCCATTGACGGCCATGAGTTAACCCGTTGGTGACCTATGTTTTTTATTTTAGTTTCGAGTTTAATTTTCTTGAATCAGAATCAGTATATCGATACTAAAATAGTAAATCCCAAGAATTTTAACCCCTTAACGCCCACGCATTAACCCATTTTTAACCAAATTTTTTCACTTAATTCTTAGATCAAAATATTTAAATCATATTAGTTGTATCTACACTAAAACCAGTAATCTTTGGAATCTTAACCCATTAACGGTCATGAATTAACCTATTGGTGACCAGTTTTTTTTAAGATCTGTAAATAAATTATTTAAATCACAATTGGTATGTCTGTGGTGTGGTGGCCGCAGTGGTGCAGTGGGTAGAGTGCTCGCCTGCTATGCCAGAGGTCTCGGATTCAAACCCCAGTCCAAGCAAACGCCAAAAAAATTTTTTCTAATTAGTAAAAATCCAATTATTGGGTTTTTTAAGAGCAGCGGTCACCTCTCGGCAGTGGGCGGCATACCCTCCGAGAGTATTTCTGCCTGCTTATAAAAAATAACCCTGGGCTACGCCATCGAAGTCCGGACGTGTGCCCTAAACGTGGCTACCGCCACGGTGATGTCCTTCTGCGTAGTACACCCTTCAGCGATTTTTCATTCCAAATTTTCTTTTTTTTAATAATGGAGTAATATCCAAAAAAATTGCCGCAGGTATATACACTTTATAACACTTTATATATTTGATTATATTGAGTTAGAATTTGCTCATTACAACTAACCTCAAAGCTGGTATAGATATCAGCGTTGCCACTTAAAAAATTTTAAATTTACCAAAATTCAAAATAAAAGTAACCAAAACTAGAAACAGGTAACCAAAATTAATAATAGTGGCAATCTTTTGTAAGCAACCTGCAAAAGAATGCACTACCTGCTTTTATTGAGGGATTACTGAGGTATGGTTGAGGAATTTTTTAAATTGTGATTCATTTACAACACTACTAGGGGCATTTCAGTTATTACATCTGGGTCTGGGTTAAGATAAATTTTTACTGAAACAATCCGGCTCATAATGAAAATTGGCTGCACTTGCAAAGAACTAAAAAGAAGAAGAAACATATACAACATATACCCAGCAGTAAAAAACTGAAATGAATCCTTTATGAATCACTGATGAAATTCATCATGAGGAGGCATCAGTGAATGCTTTCGGCTATGTTCAGAAACACAGCATGAAACGCAACAGCGGCAGTAATTATTTTTTTGATGATTGTGATGAGCAACGCTTCATGCAAAATTTACGTTTATGAACGCTCTGCTTCTACTACAAAAGCAGATTGCGCTTCAAACTGAGTTTCAACAAAGCCTATATATAAAGGCTGCTGAATTTTTTCAAATAAATGGTTTGCTTTCCTCATGCCTATATGACTCCGTTCGGAGCCGGCATAAAACTGGGAGAGAAGCTCGGTCATAAAACTCGTCAGAGTTATAATGCCGGAATCGCAATTTGGCGTTAGGTCGGTCGCGCGTTGATCGTACCTCAAAGCCGCTTCACACTGACATTCGATATTAGATGTTTGATTGTAAACACGTTCACTGCCACTAATATATTTTGTTGAATTTTTTTCATAAATTTCATAATTTTTCATCGAAAAAAAAAAAACAATTTTAATTTACTTAATGTCAAACGCCCGACTTAGTAGAGAAATGTTCAACTCAGGCGTTATACAGGGTTGCAATCAACATACGATATTACAAAAATTTTACGATCAAACGCTTGAGGTCACAATGCGATTTGCTCCATATATTTCCATACATTTCTACTCACCTGTCAGAAGCGCGACCGACCGAACGCCAAATTGCGATTCGGGCATAATAGCGCAAAAACAATTCTATTGTACGTTGAAAAGAGACAAATACTCCCTCAAAAACAATTTGATTGACTTTAAACTTCAAACTAAATGAAAATAACTATTTCAAAAATTATTTTTTTGGAAATTTGAATTTAAATTACTGAAATAAATTATGAAACTCAAATGGCGGGATAGCTATGTATTCCATGTTATAAGGAGAAGCCAGTGCGCAGTATAATTTTTCTTCCGGACTTCTTCTTTCCCCTTACGGCCAAAGCAGAAGCTTACAAGAGGCAAATTTGAAATTTTTATTCCCATATATTTTTTATTTTAAATATAATTTGTTTTATAGTTGTCAAATTGAAAAATTTGTCAGAAAAGCTGCCAAATGTCAAAAAAAACCTACCGAAATACAAGCTGGCTCATGGGTTTTTAACCGCCTAGATGGTATTTCGTTTGGTTTTTCAATATAGCTTGCTTGCTTGCACCAACGCAAAACGATAGTGATGAATATTCAACAAAGTATGATCAATGATCATTTAGCAGTGAAACAAGTTTGCTGCAGGGTATATGTATATATATGTATACATACACAAATGTCACTTTTCAGTTCTGCCAAATTAAAAAAGCACTGTGCTGCCAAATCAGCACGGAAAAAACAAATCGAACAGGGCGGATCAGAAATTGAACCAGCAATTTATCTGGTTTAATCGAGCTGAAAACTTTGTTGTTGCATTTACATGCAAAAATTTTTATCTGGGTTAGGATCACCGTATGTGAAACACGGCTACTGTGAGCTTTCATATTGACACTATCCCTGCAAAAAATTCGAATAATTCGGGATGTATCCGGGATCATTCCCAATGGAGCATGCGACTAATACAACTTGTGGTCTCTTTATATGGAATGAAGTATTCCCTTTTGTTTGAGCATGTCCTATGTGGAGACTAATTGTACCCTTTTATACCTGAACAAAATCATATTTCGAAGTTCGTTTATAACCTTTTGAGTACAATTGTCAACAATTTTTCTACATTTCACCCTTCCAGGTAAAATTGAGGAGTAATTGTTTTTATTTATAAAATGTGATCAAAAAATATTACAAAAAGTAATAAGAAAGGAATATTATAAGGGTCTTCATCTAAAGTCATAAACTACTGGTAAATGGGGTAAAGTGATAAAATAATAATTGTGATAAATTATCTGTCAAAATTTGTATGAAAATATATTTAAGCAAAGTTTATCACTTTACCGAACGATTTTGTTGCGTAAATTTATAAATTTCGGTAAAATTCAAGTCTGACACATTGTCAGTTTGCCTTTTCAATTTAAAAGAGAAAAATGTGTTTTCCTTCGGCATTTTTGCACGATTTATTTAAATAGTTTCTACAAAAATGTTATATGCATTTTTTGTTTATTTTATTGGGTTTTTTATTTATTAATCAAGTTGGCACTGACAGCTGACAAGAGTTTAAACAATTATTTACCAAGGTACGTTCATGTAAAAATGCGGATCAACTGATAAACTTTAACAATTTATTATTTTATCACTTTAGATGAAGATCACTAATGTGATCATAAAATTATATCACATATGATTAAAAAAATAATTGAAAAATGATTGTGAAAAACAATCAAATGTTATTCCAAAAAAATGAAGTAGGAGATTTCAATGATATCCACATTCATTCACGTTCACGAGCGAGAATATTTCAAATTATTTTTTTCGTTCATTTATCACGAGTGAGTAATGCAAAAAAAAATTATGCTTCTCACTCGCGATAAGTGAACAAAAAAAAATTTCCATTTTTTTCACTCGTGAGCGAAAAATAACAAACCAAAATTTCTCATTCACATGTGATAAAACCGAACTAAGCCGGCGTCGGCTGTTCCCATATGAGAAAAGCAATGCGAGAAATACTGATCGCGAGCAGTATTTTAGCGTTCACGAAAAGAATTTCTCATGGACATTTTTCAGCTGCGTTGTATGGAAGGAAATGCAAGCAGATTTTTTGCAGTTGCCTTAGCCAAGCATTTGTACGTATATATGTATCCACATATTTATGTATGGTTGGGTGTATGCATACAAGCCCAGCCAGCAAAATCATCGTAAACGAGTTCGTAAACGGATGTTTTCTCGAAGAAAACTCTAATAAAATATCGTTTATGATATCCGTTTACGATTCGCCTACGAATACTGTTTCGCTTTAAAATGTTCAGTGCCTACGAGTGTCGTAAATGTATCGAAAAAGCACTCGTATATGAATCTTTTTACGTCCGTTTTTTTATCGTAAATGTAGAAATTTTACAAACATAGTACATACTTACTTTTAAAATATTGAGTTTGAAATTTTTCGTTTTCTTTTTTTTTTGACATGATAGAAAAAAGTTTCTTTTGTTATTGTTTTCTTATTCGAGAATAGCTCGTAAATCGCAATGTTCGTAAAATGTACGGTACCTTGCTGGCTGGGAGGGAATGGTTTCCATATGTACATATGTATGTAGTATGTATGTATATACATACTAGGCATGGGACTATTCGAATAAAAATTATTCGAAAAAAAAATCCTTTTATTCGAAAGGTATTCGAAATTCGAATAATAATTATTCGAATAATATTATAATACCATCTTTTGTACCATATACATATGTTATTTATATAACTGTTGTACTACAAAAGATATTATATCTTACGGTACTAATATATACTTCCATAAATGAAAATGAAATAATTTATTCGTATATTCGAATACTACTATTCGAATAGTATTATTCGAATAATATTATTCGAATAGTATTATTCGAATAGTATTATTCGAATAGTGTGATACATATATATACATATGTACACACGTGCTCGCTGTTTGTGCATAGACATGTAGATACGTGTTTTTATGTTATAAATATGTGGATACATACATACGTGTGAAGGGAAGTGGTAGTTTTTTGTTATTGTGTGTATGTATGTATGGAAGTATAAACGTACGCTGGCTAGCTACTAAATTTGGAAGTGCGGTTTATATGAGTGTACAATGTAAATACATATATGTACGTAGTGCATATATATAGTACTCCTATATTCGTAATACCTACGAGTTCCATCAGCCAACATTACAGTACAGACATATAAAAAAAGAAAGAGAAAACCGAGCAATCAAATTTGAAAAATGACATAGGAATTCAAAATAAACCGCAGTGACGGCACATACAAAAAAATTATAGGGAGTTTACATATTTATTATTTGATTCTCGTATTAAAAAATTAAAAAATGTCGAAGCGGTGCTATATTTGTGATAATAAAAGGGATAAAATAAATAAAATAGCTTCACATACGTATTTCGTTTTGAGTGCATTATTGGTTATATAAATATATATATATACATATGTAAATAGATTTCCAAAAGACGAAACCATTTGCAAACAATGGATGCATGCGTGCGGTCTGATGCCTGACGACGTTGTTAAAAACATTCGAATCTGCAGCAACCATTTCCAAAAAAGCGACTACACTGGGAGTGGCCTGTACGTATCAATGCCTGAAAGATTCTGCAGTAGTCCGGGACTAAAAAGGATTTTTTAATCCCAAGCTCCGGACGAAACACTGCAGCTCCCAGCCGTCCACCTTTTATCCGCCTGTAAATATGTGGAACATATAGCGATTGGTTCGTAGTGCTTTCTTCCATCCGTCTTGTTATATTATTACCTGTGGTCCCCTGTTGAGGTCGGTTTGGAGAGTAACGTACTCTGAACTTTGGTCCTCATATGTTGCTGTGTCCAAAAGTTCGTTGTCTAAATTGTCCTGTTATTCAGTTTAGAAATTCGCAGTACTCACCATGTTGGCGGCATTCGAACGTACATACTTTACAAACATAACCCTCAAGCGACAGAATTCGACTTTTTGATATAATGCCCATGGATCGGACCACAGGATTTTAACATGAAACGCTTTCCGCCGCGATTCATAAAAATATGAGTGCATAGAAAATAGATTTTTCTAGAACATTTCCACTAATTTTCATAAAAAAAATTCACAAAAGTTTGCATCTTAAAATAAATGTGGCAAATTTCTTATATTAATTATAAACAAATTCAAAAACTAAAATCAAAGGGGTATAAGTCCCCTAGAACACAATGATGCCTTTCAATTTTTTTTTTCAAACGCCTCTGAACTCAATTGAATGTATTTGTCACATGTATTCACAGATGACATTAAATGTAATTGAGCAAGGATGCATCGTAACGTTAATATTATCGTTTACCGAAAAAAAGCATTCGTTTCCGTTGAAACTATTCAGGCTTTTACCGTTTACACAACTATCAAAATAATTTATAGTCGCAAAATAACGATAATGAAATTATCGAAATAATACCATTTCGTTGATTAGCGAAAAGAAATTATCAAAATAATTTCATTTCGTTGATTAGCGTTATCATAACCAAATTTATAACGTTGAAATGCTTAGTGCGCTCGCAATGCCGTCGCGAACAATCGGCCGAGTACTCGCATGCATACATACATATATGCATATGCACACGAACTGCTACGATCTGAGTGACAGCTGTGTATGTATGCGCCTCGTGCAGGCAATCTTTTTGTTGATTTACTTCGTTTCAACGTTACCGGTTGCATTTTGATAATTTAGTTTTGTGAATTATCGAAACGAAATGGTTTTGATAATTTAGCGTTGCTAATTAACGAAACAAAACCATTTTGATAATTTAGGATTGTGAATTAACAAAACGAAATAGAATCCGTTCGTTCGTTAAGCATCTCTGTAATTGAGGCGCATGCGCAGAACTGCCAGTTGCACAAAATTTTTGGATGAATTCATACACATTGCACAGATAGAATACTATCAATATAGAAGTACTATATATATGACGTAGTGTCCCAGAAATTTGGGAATTCTCGCTAGTAGGTAGATCTTCCTTTATGTTTGTAGGTACATACATACATATAAGTGAAGGAATTTCATAAAGCGTGGCAAAAAAAGCAAACACAATGTACCTACCTATGTAATATGTATGTATTTATCTTAATATGGATAGGTACCTACCTACCTACATATTTAAAATTGTATTTAAATAAAGACAAAGGACGAGGGATCTCGCCATATATGTATTGTCGAATCGTGTAAGAATGAGGAAAAAATTAAATCAAGGTGTAGGTATTTCTCAAGATATATTAGAGAAACTTGAAACTTTAGAGTATTTGTACCCATATGGACCTAAATAATGTCACCAAAATTTGTCAGGATCGGACCGCTAAAACATATAGCTGCCATACAACCGATAGTTCAGATATAGCTTTTTTGGGGTATAGCTTCTAAATTTAATCTACTAGAACGTTCCTAAATAATCTTTATCCACATACATAGATTTCCGAATTGACAGTGGAAATTAATAAATATTTAGCAATATAGAATTTCATTTTCCGCGATTTTACGCGTTCCCCTTAACTATTGTACTTTTGTTCACTATTTGCGCTAGTGTACAATTATCTTCATCGAAAAAATAGAAAATTTTGTCAATTTAAGTTATTCTAAGATTTTTTCCTAAGATTATAAAAATCAAACTAGTTCATATATTTTCACGATAAAACCATCAGTAGAGAGCTACATTATTCTACTTTGATCTCTAATCGTTACTTCTTAAATGATGGACCAAAATTAGCAGAATTTTGAACTTTTCTGATAGCATCTAGGTACAAATTTGATTTTATTTTTGTCACGTTCGCCATCACTCTTTAAATACTACTTCTTATTTGCATCGATTATAGTGCTGCTCAAGTGCTTTCTAAAGATGAAAATCAGAGGAAAAATATTCAACGCTATGCATACTTCGTTGAGCTTTAAAGATGTGCGAACGTCACGTTCGACATTCTGGAATTGCCCATATACTGTTGTAAGCCGTTAATTTTTTTTTAATAATGGTTACATTAAATGCGTTTAATAGCATTAAGGTTTTTTGCATACATATTTACATACATACAGTGGCTCTCAGAAGTATTTTGCATAATTCCTGTCCTAAGAAAACTTTAGAAATTCCGCTTTTCTTCGAATTCTTTCCAAAATTTTTTTAATATGGTATTGTAGCCCAAAACGAATGCCTCTACCCTAACCACAATTAAGATAAATAATAGGTAGGTACCTAGGTATGTAGGTACATAGTGATTGCTTTTTTTGTCACTCTTTATGGAATTCCTTGCACCTACAAACATAAAGAAAGTTCTACCTACTAACGAGAATTCCCAAATTATGCATATAAATATGTACACTCGTACAAACCAGCGTGCACTTCCAAATTTACTAACTAGGCGCTACAAAAACCAAAAGCATACATATGTATGTACATACAATAACAAAAAACCATCTACTTCCCTTCACACGTGCATACATATGTCTCCACATATGTATATATTTATAATAACATACAAACACATATGTACATATACCTACATGTCTATGCACAAAAAGCGAGCACGTGTGTACATATACTATGTATAACACTATTCGAAAAATACTATTCGAATAATACTATTCGAATAGTACTATTCGAATTTTTTCCCACGAATAATATTATTCGTTTATTCGAATAACATTTATTCGAAAAAAGTCCCACTACCAATACATACATATTATTTATGTATACGCATTCAATATTATCTCGGATTGCCTGCGATCTTTAGTGGAAGGCGGGTAATTAAATACATACATATGTGACGAGTTCTTAATAGCCATTTTTATAGCAAATTTAGATGCTAGCTCCTTTTTTTTATACCTATTTAGGAAGGTTTTTGAACGTGGAATGATATACATACATAGCTAAATATGTATGTATATACATAAGTATATATGTACATATGTGCATACATATGTACATATGGATGTACATATCTATGAAAGTACTTAGGTAGCACTTTTTTGTCCTTGGATTTCATATTAAATGAGAGGCGGTACAATCCACCCAAACTACATACATACATAAATATTTTTTTATTGTTAGTAAAGCTAGGTACCCAGCTAACAATTTTACCCGAAATCTGTTAGATTTCTATCAGATTTTCTGCAAAAAACTCCGAAATCAACAAGATTTCTGTACGACTTCTTCAAGAGAAATGTATGAAGACGTTGACAGGAATTCTTACAGACATGTCTTGGGAAATTCTGTGTTTTTTACCGACGATTCGTGCAGATATCTAACAGATTTCTGAATGACCAATGGAGGGAAATTCTATTGTTTTCCGACGAATCTCACTGATATCTAACAGATATCTGAAGAAAAATCGTGATGATTTCTAATTAATATTCCGAAAATCTGATGGATATCTTACAGATATCTAAAGAATTTCCAATTAAAATTCGCATACACATTTGTAGTAGCAAATTAGTTATTATGTATTTAATATATGTTAGTTTACATTTGTAGATATATTTATGTACATACATATACATATATATGTATACATCGGTACTTAGTCTAAGAACTAGATCCGCTGATAATTTTCTTTAACTTGCGGCTGGCTGAGTATGGTAAAGAACCAGCGAATTACATTACCGCGTTATAAACACTTGAGGTTTATTTAATTGAAGGGACGCTCGTCTGATTTATTTGGCTGATATACATAAGTCTGCGCCATGTTCCACCAAAAGCGATATGATCTATCGAATATGCAATATTGATATCTACATAACTAAACTAACACGAACTTACATCATTGCAGTCTCCACATAACTTGTTTCACCAACAAAACATCTAGCAAAACATCTCGCTAAATAAGCCGTCTCCACATGACTGATCGTGATTCAGTTTAACATTTCTCTTTCTTGCTCTTCTTAAATGTTTGTATGTTTGCTTATATTTTGCGTTTTTGTTTTGGTCTGTGTGAGATTTCGATAGATTTTCGATACAAAATTAGAGAAGACATCGATATCATCGAGGTTGGCAAGATGATTCAGAATGAAACAGTGTTTCAATCTTCACTCGCTCTCAGAAATTTGTATGGAAATTGGCGAGTTTCGGCACTGGTTTCCGTGTCGAAACAAGATTGAGAGAGAAAATGCAGAAAAAAAGAGCGAAACACGTTATGTGGAGACATGGTATTATACCAATTTCTGAGAGCGAGTGAAGATTGAAACACTGTTTCATTCTGAATCATCTTGCCAACCTCGATGATATCGATGTCTTCTCTAATTTTGTATCGAAAATCTATCGAAATCTCACACAGACCAAAACAAAAACGCAAAATATAAGCAAACATACAAACATTTAAGAAGAGCAAGAAAGAGAAATGTTAAACTGAATCACGATCAGCCACGTGGAGACGGGTTATTGAGCGATATGTTTTGCTACATGTTTCTCTGGTGAATCAAGTTATGTGGAGACGGGCTTTAAGCCCGCTTCCAGCTTCTTTTGTTCATGTGTGTTTGCCGTACTATTTAACCGAAATATATATTTTAGCATGCGATCGAAATAATTTTTAATTTTGAACTGATGACAAATAGAAATTTTGTTCTAGGAAAATATTTTGGAATATCTGCACGAACTCGGTCCGATATCTATAAGATTTGTCGGATGAGAAAAAAATTAAATTCCCCAGACATTTCTGATAGAAATACTTAAGAAATCTGTAAGATTAGACCAAATACTCAAATTTTTACTCAGAATATTTTCAGAATTGTCTGATATCAGACAATTTCTGGTAAAATTGCAGGCGGGGTACTAAGTAATGATATGTGAATATATGCATATGTTTATGTACATACATATCTGTGCCCGCAAATTAAAGTAGCCTAACTCAAAATATGGTGAACGGAGAAAACTCAATTTTTTGTCAAAATTCAAACCATTGGACCAATTCGGATTTTTAAAAGGGGAAATAATGGATTTGTAGTGTTAGAGAAAGAATAGTTGTGAACCAGAAATCTTAAAGCAAAGTTAATGGCAAAAAATTTACTTTAATAACTTAAGTGCTTTTATTGGATGCAATTTTTACGAAAAGCAGAATTAACTCTAGTTAAGTTCTTTTATTGTGTTGAATTCTTCCCAATAAGGTTTTTATTTCCATCTAACTCGAGTTAAGTGTTTTTAAGCGTAGACCTACGTTCGGGTCGAAAACGACCCGAAACGACCATTTAAGTGGATATAACTGTGTAAGTAGTGGAATTAGAAGTCTTAGAGTTTTTGACTTTTAATTTTTGTTTGAAATGAATGAAATAAAATAAAAATCGTTTCGCTAATCATTGTAGTTTGGGCCTGAAAAAAATAATACATAATCCCACGCCGCGGATCGTTTTCAACCCGAACTGAATTTGCGTTTTACTTTACCGAATACTGAAAGAGGCATGGTACTAGGGAAATCACCACAAGAAGCTTGGTTTATCCGGAAATGATTAATGAAGACTCCCCAGCGAGAGGTTCAAAGCTATAACAGCTGGAACCAAAGATAACTAGATACGAAACTCTTCATTTCGTGAGAGCGCTGTCAAAATGCGCATTTTTTATAACATTTTTCATTGGTGCCACTCTGTTCGAAAACTGAAAATGGGTATTTTACATATTAATTCTGGGAATTATTCGGCTTCCTTATGCTATTGAAGACTAGCAATAATAAAATTTTGTTTATACCAAATTAATATAAGGATATAACCACAAAAGTGATACACAGGCTAGTATGACTTTCCCACATTCTGAATATTCGTGTTCAAAACCCAATCTCAGACAAATTAAGAATAACGCACAAAAAGTGGTGAACGATAATACATGTAGTTGGGTGGTATTTTTTAAGAAATATTTTACTCTATTTTGCAATTCTATTAAAATGTGAATATATTAGAACTGAAATATAATAATTTTTAGCCGGAGATATATATAAATCTACTGAATAAGCGCTGCCCGCGTTCCATCTCATTAACATATTTTTTATAATTTTAACTGAAACACAATTTTTTCCAGTTGAAACAATAAACTGCACTGCGTACTATACACGAGCAATACAATTACCTCGATATTTTTCATAATTCATTATTATTTCAACAAAATTTAACACACAAAACAAAAAATCTAAATCCACCAAATGCGCCTATTTATTTTGGCGTGTTTTCCCTTCTGGCACCTGCAATTTGTACAAACAGCTGATCGGCCGGGTTTTCTGTTGTGTTGATGCTGGCAACAAAGCCACAGAAAACCCGTGGGAAAATCATAAAAGTGAGAGAGTAAAAAAGAGTTTCGTATCAAGTCATCTTTGGCTGGAACCGCCGAAAAAGGGGCGCGGTAGCACTACTGTTTGATAGAAAACAGCTGGTAATTGTGATGGAATCGACATATAGTCATGTGCAAAATATATGTGTTTATAAACCCAGTGATGAATCTTTATATTCGTTTGTTTTTTTTTTCGTTCAATTAAGGCATGTCTACAGCACACTCCATATGCGTATGACCAGGAACCAAAAACTTGTGATAAAATTTCTCAATGTTAGTATCACCTTGCATGAAGATTTAATACATAGTACTAATAAAAGAGTTTTGGTTTTGGCCAGGACAGCAAACGCTATAAAAAAGACATGTTTAATATTGAATGGTAAACTATTTAAGTGTTTGAATAAGCACGATGCTATTCCATTGCCACCATGATTTGCAAGGGTCGCATGTTACATATAACACGTAGGTTGTCCGGAAACACAGTCATGTACAGTTAAATAAAAAGTGTATAAAGCGTTTATAAAAATATTCAGAAGATCGCAAAAAGGTGTAGGAAGGCATAGGCTAATCAGCACTATCTGACCCCGTGTCAGACTGACTATCGTTAAAAAATGAGTCCTTATTTAGAAAGTCTTCTTTCTCCATGTTACCAGGATCCATACCTTGTAAAAGGCTACACGATTAAAGTTTAATAATAATAATAACTAGCCGAAGGCCTGAGTTGCCAGTGCTATATAAAAAATATCTGTTAGTTTCTAGCTTTTAAGCTTAACTATCAATATTAATAAATAATAAATAATAACAATAATATTACACTGGCGATATTAAAACTTTGACGAGTTTTATTACCGAGCTTCTCTCCCAATTCGAGGTGTGCTTCTTAACTATTGTTTTTCCTACAATTTGTGTGGACCTACAGTTTTATGCGAGCTCCGAACGGCGAACCCAATAATTGGGGTTTAATCAAAAAGAAAAATTTGTTGTGGTGTTTGTCCGGACTGGGTTAGAACCCGAGACCTCCGGTATATCAGGCGAGCACTCTACGCACTGCACCTCAGCAGCCCCATTAAAGTTTAATTGATGAAAAAAGGTGTTTTATGTATACAGTATATAATAATTAATTGAATTTCTATAATATATATCCTTGAAAAATCTCTTATCTCAGTTTATCATATCCACTTGCTTCCAACAAAAAAACCTAACTGGAGATAATAACGCATGAAATGAGAAAAGTATTCTAACAAAAAAACCTAGCTCGAGATAAATTGAGTAAAAATTAAAAAAAAAAATCACTTAAAATAACCTATTTCCACTTAGGCTATGAAAACAAAATTGACAAAAAAAATCATAATTCCTAACTGAAGTTAGGTTTTTTTAATAAACTGAAAACGCAAATAAATACGTCCATGAAGTACCCACACAACTCTAGTTAGGATGTTTTAATAAAACGATTTTTCATACAATACTAGACTTAAGAGATTTTAAGTTTTTTTAACTGGTGCAAAATGTTTCTATCTGAGTTAGGATAATTTTTATATCTTAATAACTTTTTAAATATTACTGCAATTTAAATGGGGACAAGACAGATCGATGGGGTTTCCTCCAAAGATTACCACTATAACAATAACTGAATTTCGCATTATCTCGAGTTAGGCTACTTTAATTTGCGGGCACAGATATGTATATTCATAAAGTAATATTTTAACATGTTGTACCTAATTTCTGAGAAACTCAAATATTAAATGCATAAAGTATGTTCAAAGCAATGGATATTTAAATTTCCGGGAATCAAATTCGTTTCCATATGGGAGTATCGTGACAGGTAGTGCCTTTATGAAAAATAGTGCTTTTCGTAAAATTATAGAGGGCACACTTTGGATATACTTACTATATATAAACTTTCTTTACTTACTATATATAAACTTTCTTTACTTACTATATCCAAACTTTCATCAAATTTCTTCTTAGGGGCCTGAGCTCAACACGTGGGTAATATTTCATCACTCCAGCTATAACAGTGACTGAGATACCAAATTTCCGATTTTTTCTATAGAGGAAAAGTGGGCGTGGTCATTGTCCGATTTCGCCCATTTTCAATACCAAACGTCCCAGTCTCGATACCAACTTGCATTTCAAATTTCATCAAAATATCCCAATTTTTGCGCGAGTGAGAGTGTTTACAGACGGACGGACGGACGGATGGACATGGCTCAATCGATTTCTCTTTTCACCCTGATCATTTTGATATGTATAAGTCTATATCTATCTCAATTTTTGCGCGAGTTAGAGTGTTTACAGACGGACGGACGGACGGATGGACATGGCTCAATCGATTTCTCTTTTCACCCTGATCATTTTAATATATATAAGTCTATGCTCGCGATCAGTATTTCTCGCATTGCTTTTCTCATATGTGAACAGCCGACGCCGGCTTAGTTCGATTTTATCACATGTGAGTGAGAAATTTTGGTTTGTTATTTTTCGCTCGCGAGTGAAAAAAATGGAATTTTTTTTTGTTCACTTATCGCGAATGAGAAGCATAATTTTTTTTTGCATCTCTCACTCGTGATAAATGAACGAAAAAAATAATTTGAAATATTCTCGCTCGTGAAAAGTCTCACAAATGAATGAAAATGAGTAATCATAAATGAGAATTTCCGAACCCTGATCATAAATGACTACTTAAGAATAATCATATTTAGGGTACATTTTTCTCCCGACGATTCACTCATATTCCAATAGAAAATGTTTTTAAATTTGATCGTTTTTAATCATCTGGGCGTATGATATTTGAATATTTTTTGATCAAAATTTTCAAAAAATGCTGGCTGGGAAATTTTTTCATTTCTGATTTTTTGACGTTTATTTTGAAATTTTCCAATTACTTTCCGTTGACCATTCACAGTGACGCACGTTTTTAAACTTTTCAACACTGTTTTAAAGTTGGTTATGACTTACCGAGTTATACGCTTGCTGCTTATTTTTTAACTGGTAGCTTATTTTTTTGTATGCAATTCCTCAATTTTTGTGGTGTTCTTTTGCATGTCGCTTGCAAAATATTACAACTAATATAGGCATATCGCTAACTTAAGAGTGCAAACTGTGTAAGTCCACTTTTATAAAAAAGTGTATTTTTATGTAGAATGCTAGAAAAATCAAATACGCACCACGCTAAACAAGTCTTTGACACTTGTTATATTTCTACTCGTTGTTATTCAGTAGGCCTCTAGATACCCGGGTATCGAGCAATTCGAGCTGATCGTTTTTATTTGAAGCCCGTTTGTTGTTCAAATGCCCGTACAAACATTCGAGCTTACAAACAAAAAAATGTGTATCGGAAAAACAAATATAAAGAAAACTACATACGAAGAAGAAAGAAAATAATAATAAACAAAAGAAAAAAAACAAACTTCAAAATGCTCGAATTGTTCAAATGCCCGTACAAACATACGGGTAATAAACAAACGACTGTTCGAGCATTTGAACAACATTTGTTCGGGCTACACGAAAATGTTCAAAAAAAATCTGGAGCTCTATTATTCAGTGATGCGCAAATTGTGTAATTCCAAAATATTTACACAAACAGAAATTTTTTTCATTTCGAAATTTTTTTTTGTTTTTTTCTCCTACAAAGTTTGGCTAAAGGACTTACACAATTTGCACACTAAGCTAGCGATAAGTTCCATTAACGTTAGGGCTATTTATTATTTCAATTGTTTTAAATCTTTATGCCTTAAGCAGATTCAACGTCGAGCGAAATATCGCCCGATCGTAGCGTTCTATCAACATTTGAAAACACATGAGAATGAACAGCTGACGAAAATCGCCCGACGAAAATTCGCCAGAATAGATTTATTTCTAATGTGCTCGCTGGCTCCTGTCAAATAAATTATTTGGACTTAAAAGCTTTTTAATGCTTAGCACGAAAATTATTTAATTTAATTTTTTATTTTTGGGGGTAAATGGAAAAATTTCAACAACTATTTCCAACGAAGGTTGAGTATAGCTATTTCACGAAAAACCAATTTGGAAAAAACATATTTTATAGTTTGGAAAAATTAAAAGCGTATTCCTAAAAGTTGAATGTAACCATGGTGTACTCACTCAATTCATGGATCTTGATGGTAACCAAAATGGGCCGAAAGTAACCACGTAACCAAACAAAAAACTGGTAACCAATTTTGGTAAAAAGTAACCAAAGTGGCAACGCTGATAGATATTGCGATCAGTGATGCCGTTTTGATCCAATCGTATCAAATGTGATACTTTTTTAAGCCGAAGATACGTAGTAGAGCTCTCAAATCTATTCGAATAATTCGATTAATCGATTATTCGAATATTCGATTTTCAATTTTTTGTAAGATTGCCAATCGAATTTCATTATTCGAATAGTTGACTTCTTCCAATTATTCGAATAATCGCAGCTCCACGATTATTCGAATAACTTGTTAAAATCGAATAATCGATTTTTGAACCCAGCAAAAATGTAAGAAAAATATATTGTTTGCGTTTTGTTTTTTTTTTTTTTTGTTAAAATGAGTGACAATAAAGGAAAATAGATTTGGATCTTTTTTTATAAAAGGCCGTGAAGGCAAACAAGTTTCCCGCTCCATTTGTGGATCTGTTTTAAATTTTCACAAGTCTACCTCCTCGCAGAGCCCGAGCGGGATATATTGACACCCCATGGAGAAGTTGTTTATTAAAGCAAAATGTAAGTCTTTTAATATTCCTTCCCAATAACTCCTGTTATAGAACAGAAGCAAGTAACCAGTTTTTTTTTAATTCGTGGGAAATTAAGGCTTTGCGTAGCTGTTCTTATCTTCGTCAAATATAATGAACTTACAAATGCAGTTCCAATATGTCACTATTAGATGATTAGAATAACGAAAATGACGAATCAAATTCTTTTAATATTGGTATTATATGAAAAGTTTTTCGCAACGGTTAATACGTGTCAGAATATTTTTATTTCTTTACACAAGTACATATTTTTTTCTGTGTTAGAAAAAAAGAATGTATGTAATTTGTTGTATCGTAAAAGCAAAAGATATTTCTTTCTGTTCTATCATAGAAGAGTTACTTGGTTTTGTCGTGGACTCATTTTAACCCATCAGTACATTTAAAGTTACTTGGTTATATTTTTGTTTAGTTTAAGGTACTAAGAAACAAGATAGGAAAAAAACGGATTAAAGTCACTAATAGATGTTTTTATGAGAATTCCAAAAATAATGAGCACAACAAAAACAAGTAACTAGCAGTTATTTGCTTCTGTTCTATAACAGGAGATGAGCAGGAACTCTCGATGAATTCGAGAAGGTGAATATAATTTCTCGGACTCGTTTCTAGTTCGAGATGGACTCGAGAAAAATTAATTCTCGCAATAGCATTTTATTATTTTGTTAAATCCTGGTTTGCACGAAAAAAATCTCCATTAGGCTTAAATTTACCATTTAACACTCTACTCAAGAAACTCAAAAGATAGGATGACATCGTCGCTAATTCGATGCGGATTCGTAGAATGTATTCGCCAATAAACCTAAATGTCGCGTAAATCACTAATAACAAATTACTGGCCTGGAATTCGATTTCGCTGATCTATAGTCGCGAAGCATCGCCATGATAATATAACCAGAGAACCGAACTCTTCTCGAATTCGAGGCGATCCCATTGTGTGTATTGGGTTTATGTTGTTGTTGTTGTAGCGGTACTAAGTCCTGCTTAGCCGACGAGTTCTGCTCACAAATTGTCATCAATTTCACTTAACGGAAGGCCCAAGAATCTTGCAGATTCTTTTGGGCTTATCCAGACGGACAAGGGAGTTAAGTTGGTTGGTTTGAGGCGGCATGTAAAGAGGTGCTGTGTGTCATGCGGCGTCTCTCCACATGCCGGACATACGTTAGGTATGTTTGGATCGAAGGTAACACCCAAGATTTTTGGTTTGTTTACAGTTGGGATGGGTATATTCCCTATCCGTATGCCAAGCTATAGCCTAACCTCCTTCGTCCATGTCAAAAACAGGGTCGCGGAGGACTTAGAGGGCTGCAGTTCGAGGGAGCGCAATGTAAAGAAATGGGAAAGGTCGGAGAGATAACCGTTTATTTTTGAGCATAAGTCATTTATGTCGGTGCCTGACGCCATAATCGAGCAGTCATCGGCGTAGGATATGATACAAACTCCTTCAGGTGGAGGTGGGAGTGTGGAGATGGATAAGTTGAATAGTAACGGGGACAGGACACCACCCTGTGGAACTCCCTGTTTTATTCTCCTTGGTTTTGAGGTACCATTCCTGAAGTCAACCGATGCCTGTCGACCACTCAGATAGTTCGCGATCCACCTTTTCATCCTCGGCGGGAGGTTGGCGACGTCTAGATCCTCTATTAGGGTGGCATGATTGACTGTGTCGAAAGCTTTCGACAAGTCAAGTGCCACGAGGACCGTTCTCTCGCAGTGGCGTCGTTGGTTAAGACCGCGCCCTATCTGTATGTTTATGGCTGTTGTTGTGCTGTGCGTTTTTCGGAATCCATGTTGATTTGTGGCAGGTTGTATATGTCCGTTTATACATATATGGTAGTAAGGCGGCCTCAAGTGTCTTTACTACCGGGAAGAGAGATATCGGTCGATATGATTCTCCTGCATTAGCTGGCTTCCCCGGTTTAAGTAATGGGACCATCCTTGCCATTTTCCAAATATTGGGAATGACAAGGGTGGTCAGAGACAGATTGAGGACTGTATGGTACATATATTTATTATATTTTATTAAAAAAATTTTAAGTTGATATCTTTTGTTGAGAATTCAAAATCTAATAATACAAATTTTACTTTTTTGATAATCATAAATTTCAAAGAATAAAAGATAAAATATTTAACAAATAATTGAAAGTAATTACTTAACAAAGTAACTACTACATATACTCCCCCTCCAATAAAAAGTATATTAATTAATATTAAATGTTATTTTCTTTTTGTTATTAGAAAGTGTAAATGTATTAGTATTTTGTGTAGAGTCGTGGATAATATTTGCAGGTTTAAGTAAATCTATGGAAACTGTTTTAATATTATTTCCATATTGAATTTGAAACACTTTTTCATGTTTAGATATAACTTTGAATGGTCCTTCATAAAGTGGTTGTAAATTAGATTTGTGAATAACTTTAAGAAAAACATATTCACAAGATTTTAAATTTTTTCGAATAAAAGAATATTCTTTATTGTGATGTAAAACTTTTGATCTGATATGTGAAAAATATTCTCTTAATTTAGTAATCATCTCAATTGAATTATCATTTTCATTGTTATTATTATTATTTGAAATAACTAATTCACCTGGTAATCTAAGAGTTTGACCATATACTAATTCTGCAGGACAGCATTTCAAATCTTCCTTAATAGAAGTACGAAGTCCTAGTAGAATCCAAGGAAGAATATCAGACCAGTGTACGGAATCTCCTGAAGCTGTAATAGCAGTTTTCAAAGTTCTGTGAAACCTTTCAATCATTCCATTTGATTGAGGATGATAAGGAGAAGTATGAATTTTATGTGATCCTATCAATTTAGTTAATTCAGTGAATAATTTTGATGTGAACTGAGATCCTTGATCTACAGTTATTTTAAGTGGAATGCCAAAACGATGAATATAATTTTGAACAAAAGTTGTTGCAATTGTAGAAGCAGAAATATCTTTAATTGGATAAGCTTCTGGCCAGCGTGTATTTCTATCAATTATAGTTAAAATGAAACGATTTTCTCTTGACATAGGTAATGGGCCAACAAGGTCCATATGTATATGTTCAAATCGCCCATTAGGTATACTAATTTTTTCTACGATAGATTTTGTATGTTTCGAAATTTTAGATTTTTGACAACTGATACAAGTTGAAGTCCAATTGTTAATTTCTTTACGCATATTAGGCCAATAATATTTTGATTGAATTAAACGTCTAGTTGTTCGAAAACTTGGATGTGATAATGAATGAATTTTATCAAAAATAATTCTCCTCATTGAATTTGGAACAAATGGTCTAAAAGGTTGTTGAGTAATGTCACACCAAATGTTAAGATTAAGGACTGGTATATTAATTTGTTTTAAATTATTTTTAGAATTTTTGTTAGAAATAATTTCATGTAAAATTTTATCTTTTTGTTGTTCTTCATATAATGTTTGTAAATGTATATCTTGAGACGAAAGTGTGTTTATATCTGGAATTCGTGAAAGAGTATCAGCAACTATATTATCTTTGCCAGAAATGTATTGAATGTCACTTGTGAATTGTGCAATGTATTCGAGATGTCTAATTTGTCGAGGTGATTTATCTGTTTTTGAATTAAGAATTTGTGTTAAAGGTTTATGATCAGTGAATACAGTAAATTTTCGGCCTTCAAGAAAATGTTTAAAATGTTTAATTGAATTGTAAATTGCCAGAAGTTCTCTGTCAAAAGTAGAATAGTTGCTTTCTGTAGTAGATAATTTGCGTGAAAAATATGCAAGTGGTTCTAAAGTGTTATTACTAATTTGTTGTAAAACTGCACCAATTGCAACATTTGAAGCATCTACTGAAAGTGATAGTTGACCATATTTATCAAAATGTGTAAGTAATGTTTTTTGGGCAAAAAGTTTTTTAACATTTTCAAAAGCATTAGTAGTATTCTCAGACCAATTAAGTTCTTTAAGTTTATGTTTAATAGTAAATGTTAACATTTCATGTAACGGGTATAGTTCTGTTGCTAACATTTTAACATATCTATGGTAATAATTAACCATACCTAGAAACTTTTGCAATTTTTTGATTGAAAGTGGTTTTTCAAAATTAATGATTGCTTCAACTCGTTCGAAAGAAGGTTTAATTCCATCACATGAAATTTCATAACTGAGGAAGTCTAATTTATTTGTACCGAAAATGCATTTATTTGGTTTAATATTCAAATTATATTTTTGAAGTCTTTCAAATATGGATTTTAAATGTTCTATATGTTGCTCTTCATTATCACTTGCAACAAGAATGTCATCAATATAGACAAAAACAAATTCTAGACCTGAAAATACTTCGTTTATAAATCTTTGAAATGTTTGTGCACTGTTACGTAAACCAAAAGGCATACGTATAAATTCAAACATTCCAAAAGGTGTGGTTATTGCAGTTTTATGAATATCTTCTTCGGCCATAGGTATTTGATGATAAGCACGGACTAAATCAATTTTGGAAAATATGTGTTTATTCTTTAAATCAATTGTTAAATCACGAATATGAGGTAGTGGATAACGGTCTCGTATAGTGATAAAATTGAGTCTTCTATAATCTCCACAGTTTTAACTAAATATTCAAATTCCGTTTTTGCTATTTTTAATTTAATTGGATCAAGACGTCTAGGTTTTGAGAAAGGTAAAACTCCCTTTGTTTCAATCTTGTGAACAGTTTGATGTTGCACTGATTTAGTGTAATCTGGTTCACAGGTAATAGAAGGGAATTCATCAAGAATTTTAGTAAATTTATTTTCAGTGAATGATATCTTAAGTGAGAATATATCACAATAACCTGAAGATCCAGAGACTTTTAATTTAGTAGTTGAATCTATTATTTCTTTATTTTTAATATCAACTAATATACCGAATTTTTCTAAAAAATTTGCACCAATGATGGGAGTTGAAATATCAGCTAATATAAAAGGAAATTCGAAATCACGTCTTAATCCTAAATTAAGTTTCAAAAGTTTCGTTCCAAAAGTTTTGATAGAAGAACCGTTAGCTGCCGTTAAATTAAGATTACAGAATTTCTTGTATACGATTTGAATTTGGAAAAAGGAACAACTGAAACTATTGCACCAGTGTCAATTAAAAAATTTAAATTATTGAATTTATCATAAATAAAGAGGCGGCGAGAGGGTTTCACATTGTTTCCATTATCAGCCACCATCATAATGGAACGTTTTAGTTTAAATTACTTGAATTAGATTGAATATTATTTTTGTTAAAATTGCAAGGTGGAATGCATTTGTTGGCATTATGTTTAAATTTCTTATGATACCAACAAATTTGATTATAATTATTATTATTGTTACTTCGAGATCTTGAAAATTTTCTAAATCTTGAATTATTTCTTTCTCTAGATCTTGATCGTAATTTTAATTCATTAATATCAGATGTTATGTTATTTCAATTTTGGAAAATAACAGTAGATAAATCTGTTAAATTTTTAACATATTCAGAAAGTACATTATTTTCAACACTAGCTATAAAAGCTGATTTAGAAGATTGAGGTTTATTAAGAATATCAAAAATTTTATCAGATAATATAATAATTTCATCTATATTTTGATTATTACTAGAAGTTAAGTGAATTTGAATTTGTTGGGGAAGTTTTCTAATCCATAATTTAAATAATAATTGAAAGAGTTTTTAGTGCTTAGCACGAAATTTTTATTTTTAATTCAATTTTTAATTGTTGGGGTAAGTGGAAAAAAATTCAACAACTATTTACAGCGAAGGTTGAGTGTATAGCTATTTCACGAAAAACCATTTTCGATCATCAGCACTCTTTTCGGAAGTGGATGCACCGGGGATTGAACCCGAGTCCATTCCAACTTCAGCCGCAATGACCCAACGGATAAACACACTCGGCCATTGAGACTCTGTGCAAGCTGTTGGATTTTTCCCACTTTTGCCTTTTTCATTTTCAACATTAACGTTAGTGTGTATATGCTTTTGCATATATTCTCCACAAACGTGCTGAATTTTTGTTGTAGGCAGTTCGCAATGAACATTGTTGTTGGTATTTATTTTTATGTATATAGGTACCAAACAACGTTAACAATTTTACTTGAAAGAGTTTTTAGTGCTTAGCACGAAATTTTTATTTTTAATTCAATTTTTAATTGTTGGGGTAAGTGGAAAAAAATTCAACAACTATTTACAGCGAAGGTTGAGTGTATAGCTATTTCACGAAAAACCATTTTCGATCATCAGCACTCTTTTCGGAAGTGGATGCACCGGGGATTGAACCCGAGTCCATTCCAACTTCAGCCGCAATGACCCAACGGATAAACACACTCGGCCATTGAGACTCTGTGCAAGCTGTTGGATTTTTCCCACTTTTGCCTTTTTCATTTTCAACATTAACGTTAGTGTGTATATGCTTTTGCATATATTCTCCACAAACGTGCTGAATTTTTGTTGTAGGCAGTTCGCAATGAACATTGTTGTTGGTATTTATTTTTATGTATATAGGTACCAAACAACGTTAACAATTTTACTTGAAAGAGTTTTTAGTGCTTAGCACGAAATTTTTATTTTTAATTCAATTTTTAATTGTTGGGGTAAGTGGAAAAAAATTCAACAACTATTTACAGCGAAGGTTGAGTGTATAGCTATTTCACGAAAAACCATTTTCGATCATCAGCACTCTTTTCGGAAGTGGATGCACCGGGGATTGAACCCGAGTCCATTCCAACTTCAGCCGCAATGACCCAACGGATAAACACACTCGGCCATTGAGACTCTGTGCAAGCTGTTGGATTTTTCCCACTTTTGCCTTTTTCATTTTCAACATTAACGTTAGTGTGTATATGCTTTTGCATATATTCTCCACAAACGTGCTGAATTTTTGTTGTAGGCAGTTCGCAATGAACATTGTTGTTGGTATTTATTTTTATGTATATAGGTACCAAACAACGTTAACAATTTTAGTTGAAAGAGTTTTTAGTGCTTAGCACGAAATTTTTATTTTTAATTCAATTTTTAATTGTTGGGGTAAGTGGAAAAAAATTCAACAACTATTTACAGCGAAGGTTGAGTGTATAGCTATTTCACGAAAAACCATTTTCGATCATCAGCACTCTTTTCGGAAGTGGATGCACCGGGGATTGAACCCGAGTCCATTCCAACTTCAGCCGCAATGACCCAACGGATAAACACACTCGGCCATTGAGACTCTGTGCAAGCTGTTGGATTTTTCCCACTTTTGCCTTTTTCATTTTCAACATTAACGTTAGTGTGTATATGCTTTTGCATATATTCTCCACAAACGTGCTGAATTTTTGTTGTAGGCAGTTCGCAATGAACATTGTTGTTGGTATTTATTTTTATGTATATAGGTACCAAACAACGTTAACAATTTTACTTGAAAGAGTTTTTAGTGCTTAGCACGAAATTTTTATTTTTAATTCAATTTTTAATTGTTGGGGTAAGTGGAAAAAAATTCAACAACTATTTACAGCGAAGGTTGAGTGTATAGCTATTTCACGAAAAACCATTTTCGATCATCAGCACTCTTTTCGGAAGTGGATGCACCGGGGATTGAACCCGAGTCCATTCCAACTTCAGCCGCAATGACCCAACGGATAAACACACTCGGCCATTGAGACTCTGTGCAAGCTGTTGGATTTTTCCCACTTTTGCCTTTTTCATTTTCAACATTAACGTTAGTGTGTATATGCTTTTGCATATATTCTCCACAAACGTGCTGAATTTTTGTTGTAGGCAGTTCGCAATGAACATTGTTGTTGGTATTTATTTTTATGTATATAGGTACCAAACAACGTTAACAATTTTACTTGAAAGAGTTTTTAGTGCTTAGCACGAAATTTTTATTTTTAATTCAATTTTTAATTGTTGGGGTAAGTGGAAAAAAATTCAACAACTATTTACAGCGAAGGTTGAGTGTATAGCTATTTCACGAAAAACCATTTTCGATCATCAGCACTCTTTTCGGAAGTGGATGCACCGGGGATTGAACCCGAGTCCATTCCAACTTCAGCCGCAATGACCCAACGGATAAACACACTCGGCCATTGAGACTCTGTGCAAGCTGTTGGATTTTTCCCACTTTTGCCTTTTTCATTTTCAACATTAACGTTAGTGTGTATATGCTTTTGCATATATTCTCCACAAACGTGCTGAATTTTTGTTGTAGGCAGTTCGCAATGAACATTGTTGTTGGTATTTATTTTTATGTATATAGGTACCAAACAACGTTAACAATTTTACTTGAAAGAGTTTTTAGTGCTTAGCACGAAATTTTTATTTTTAATTCAATTTTTAATTGTTGGGGTAAGTGGAAAAAAATTCAACAACTATTTACAGCGAAGGTTGAGTGTATAGCTATTTCACGAAAAACCATTTTCGATCATCAGCACTCTTTTCGGAAGTGGATGCACCGGGGATTGAACCCGAGTCCATTCCAACTTCAGCCGCAATGACCCAACGGATAAACACACTCGGCCATTGAGACTCTGTGCAAGCTGTTGGATTTTTCCCACTTTTGCCTTTTTCATTTTCAACATTAACGTTAGTGTGTATATGCTTTTGCATATATTCTCCACAAACGTGCTGAATTTTTGTTGTAGGCAGTTCGCAATGAACATTGTTGTTGGTATTTATTTTTATGTATATAGGTACCAAACAACGTTAACAATTTTACTTGAAAGAGTTTTTAGTGCTTAGCACGAAATTTTTATTTTTAATTCAATTTTTAATTGTTGGGGTAAGTGGAAAAAAATTCAACAACTATTTACAGCGAAGGTTGAGTGTATAGCTATTTCACGAAAAACCATTTTCGATCATCAGCACTCTTTTCGGAAGTGGATGCACCGGGGATTGAACCCGAGTCCATTCCAACTTCAGCCGCAATGACCCAACGGATAAACACACTCGGCCATTGAGACTCTGTGCAAGCTGTTGAATTTTTCCCACTTTTGCCTTTTTCATTTTCAACATTAACGTTAGTGTGTATATGCTTTTGCATATATTCTCCACAAACGTGCTGAATTTTTGTTGTAGGCAGTTCGCAATGAACATTGTTGTTGGTATTTATTTTTATGTATATAGGTACCAAACAACGTTAACAATTTTACTTGAAAGAGTTTTTAGTGCTTAGCACGAAATTTTTATTTTTAATTCAATTTTTAATTGTTGGGGTAAGTGGAAAAAAATTCAACAACTATTTACAGCGAAGGTTGAGTGTATAGCTATTTCACGAAAAACCATTTTCGATCATCAGCACTCTTTTCGGAAGTGGATGCACCGGGGATTGAACCCGAGTCCATTCCAACTTCAGCCGCAATGACCCAACGGATAAACACACTCGGCCATTGAGACTCTGTGCAACAAAAATTCAGCACGTTTGTGGAGAATATATGCAAAAGCATATACACACTAACGTTAATGTTGAAAATGAAAAAGGCAAAAGTGGGAAAAATCCAACAGCTTGCACAGAGTCTCAATGGCCGAGTGTGTTTATCCGTTGGGTCATTGCGGCTGAAGTTGGAATGGACTCGGGTTCAATCCCCGGTGCATCCACTTCCGAAAAGAGTGCTGATGATCGAAAATGGTTTTTCGTGAAATAGCTATACACTCAACCTTCGCTGTAAATAGTTGTTGAATTTTTTTCCACTTACCCCAACAATTAAAAATTGAATTAAAAATAAAAATTTCGTGCTAAGCACTAAAAACTCTTTCAAGTAAAATTGTTAACGTTGTTTGGTACCTATATACATAAAAATAAATACCAACAACAATGTTCATTGCGAACTGCCTACAACAAAAATTCAGCACGTTTGTGGAGAATATATGCAAAAGCATATACACACTAACGTTAATGTTGAAAATGAAAAAGGCAAAAGTGGGAAAAATCCAACAGCTTGCACAGAGTCTCAATGGCCGAGTGTGTTTATCCGTTGGGTCATTGCGGCTGAAGTTGGAATGGACTCGGGTTCAATCCCCGGTGCATCCACTTCCGAAAAGAGTGCTGATGATCGAAAATGGTTTTTCGTGAAATAGCTATACACTCAACCTTCGCTGTAAATAGTTGTTGAATTTTTTTCCACTTACCCCAACAATTAAAAATTGAATTAAAAATAAAAATTTCGTGCTAAGCACTAAAAACTCTTTCAAGTAAAATTGTTAACGTTGTTTGGTACCTATATACATAAAAATAAATACCAACAACAATGTTCATTGCGAACTGCCTACAACAAAAATTCAGCACGTTTGTGGAGAATATATGCAAAAGCATATACACACTAACGTTAATGTTGAAAATGAAAAAGGCAAAAGTGGGAAAAGTCCAACAGCTTGCACAGAGTCTCAATGGCCGAGTGTGTTTATCCGTTGGGTCATTGCGGCTGAAGTTGGAATGGACTCGGGTTCAATCCCCGGTGCATCCACTTCCGAAAAGAGTGCTGATGATCGAAAATGGTTTTTCGTGAAATAGCTATACACTCAACCTTCGCTGTAAATAGTTGTTGAATTTTTTTCCACTTACCCCAACAATTAAAAATTGAATTAAAAATAAAAATTTCGTGCTAAGCACTAAAAACTCTTTCAAGTAAAATTGTTAACGTTGTTTGGTACCTATATACATAAAAATAAATACCAACAACAATGTTCATTGCGAACTGCCTACAACAAAAATTCAGCACGTTTGTGGAGAATATATGCAAAAGCATATACACACTAACGTTAATGTTGAAAATGAAAAAGGCAAAAGTGGGAAAAATCCAACAGCTTGCACAGAGTCTCAATGGCCGAGTGTGTTTATCCGTTGGGTCATTGCGGCTGAAGTTGGAATGGACTCGGGTTCAATCCCCGGTGCATCCACTTCCGAAAAGAGTGCTGATGATCGAAAATGGTTTTTCGTGAAATAGCTATACACTCAACCTTCGCTGTAAATAGTTGTTGAATTTTTTTCCACTTACCCCAACAATTAAAAATTGAATTAAAAATAAAAATTTCGTGCTAAGCACTAAAAACTCTTTCAAGTAAAATTGTTAACGTTGTTTGGTACCTATATACATAAAAATAAATACCAACAACAATGTTCATTGCGAACTGCCTACAACAAAAATTCAGCACGTTTGTGGAGAATATATGCAAAAGCATATACACACTAACGTTAATGTTGAAAATGAAAAAGGCAAAAGTGGGAAAAATCCAACAGCTTGCACAGAGTCTCAATGGCCGAGTGTGTTTATCCGTTGGGTCATTGCGGCTGAAGTTGGAATGGACTCGGGTTCAATCCCCGGTGCATCCACTTCCGAAAAGAGTGCTGATGATCGAAAATGGTTTTTCGTGAAATAGCTATACACTCAACCTTCGCTGTAAATAGTTGTTGAATTTTTTTCCACTTACCCCAACAATTAAAAATTGAATTAAAAATAAAAATTTCGTGCTAAGCACTAAAAACTCTTTCAAGTAAAATTGTTAACGTTGTTTGGTACCTATATACATAAAAATAAATACCAACAACAATGTTCATTGCGAACTGCCTACAACAAAAATTCAGCACGTTTGTGGAGAATATATGCAAAAGCATATACACACTAACGTTAATGTTGAAAATGAAAAAGGCAAAAGTGGGAAAAATCCAACAGCTTGCACAGAGTCTCAATGGCCGAGTGTGTTTATCCGTTGGGTCATTGCGGCTGAAGTTGGAATGGACTCGGGTTCAATCCCCGGTGCATCCACTTCCGAAAAGAGTGCTGATGATCGAAAATGGTTTTTCGTGAAATAGCTATACACTCAACCTTCGCTGTAAATAGTTGTTGAATTTTTTTCCACTTACCCCAACAATTAAATAATAATTCTTGGCTAACTATTGAATTTGAACCTGTTAGAGATTTCATATGTAGAAAAAGTTCTGACGGAGAACGATCTCCTAATTCAGTATTAGAAAATAATTGTTCTAATCTCTTTTCAAAAAACCTTCGTCCTCTTCCACTCGGAGGGGGACTGCGTCGGCGCAAGCGCCAATGACGCTTTCGCGCCTACATGGCGTCCACGTGGGTGGGAGGCTTGCCTCTCACCAAACAACAACAACAACAACTTTGACTGGCAGCTTGGGGGGCCCCAGCACCAGTAGGACCGCCGGAATGGTAGCGCTGGAAACGGCGAACCACCCGGCTCCTGCTGATGCTGAACACCTCCCAGGTGCTGGAACGGCGTACCTTCTCGCCGAGGCGGTGGCAATGGTCTCACGACCTGGCCACACCGAGCCAAAGGAGAAGGTAGCCGAAAGTAGGGACGATCGACGCCCGATGGATCCCAACTCCAGTGGGAACGCTGGAACGGCAGCGCTGGAAACCGCGAGCCGCCCAGCCCTCACTGTTGCGGTTGGTCCATCGAGTGTTGGTACGGCGACCTTTCTCACAGAGGCGGTGGCAGTGGTTTCGCGACCTGGCCATAGTACGCCAAAGGAGAAGGTAGCCTTCTTCAATACATTGAAGGGTGATACGATGGAGCCCAGCACCAGCAGGGCTGCTGTCACGGCAACGCTGGAAACGGCGAGCCGTCCAGCTCCTGCTGAGGCCAGGGGTCCATCAAGCGCCTTAAAGGCAACTTTTCCCCCGACGTCAGCGGCAGTGGTTTCACGACCTGGCCATGCTGATCCGAAGGGGAAGGTAGCCGAAGCTAATACATCTACCGGGGGAGCGGCAGCGAGGGAAACTACGAGCCGCCTCCCCCTGGACAATAAACCCCAATATGGGGATAAACGGAGGGCCGCAAAGGTCCTCAAACGTTACGGGGGGGTGGCACTCGACACGCTGCCCCAGGACGTGAGGGAGGCGGTAGTTAGGGCGAAAGCTCTGCTGCCATCGTTCCAAAACGTGTTGGGGAAAAATGTGGAAAGTGTCACTCCCTTTAAGCGCCAGAGATCGGATGAGGAGTTAAAGCCCCATCCGAAGCGGCTACAGCAGCACGCCGGTGTGCCCAAGCCAACCTTCGCCGAGGTTGCCAGGGACAGGATCCTCGTTGGGGTCCTGGACCGCGGAAATGACCGTGGGGCCATCCCGAAGGACAAGTGGTTGTGGGTCCTGGCCGCCATCACCGACGCCATCCTTGACGTCGTGCTGGAGTCTCCAGGACCACCCCCACGTGGTAGAGACGCGGGATGGTACCAGGGCCAGATTAAGGTGCTCGCTTGCGATGACGCAAGGACCGTCAGCCTGTATAAGGCTGCGGTCGCGAGGGTCGGCGAGGTATACCCCGGTGCGCGACTAGAGGTCGTCGACTGGAAGGACGTTCCGATTCGGCCTAGGGCCAGGGTATGGGTTCCTGTAACCCCAGCAGCTCCTGAGCGGATACTCAAGATGCTGCAGGTTATGAACCCATCCCTCCCTACGAAGAATTGGAGCGTCATTCGAGTCGAAGACGCAGTGGGCCCGAGAAGGGAGGTGGTCCTGGCGCTAAATAAGGAGGCTCTCGAGCCATTTAAACAGTGCCAGGGTAGGGTGAATTATGGCGTCGGGGATGTCATAATTCACGTGTACCGTGGCGACGCTCAGCGCGCCGCCGCTCCGGAAACCTCGGTGGACTCGGACATCGAGGCGCCCGAAGCGGAGGCGGATCTCTCCGACGTGGACAGCATGAAGTCCGCCACGTCAAACTGTGCAGATGCTCTGCATGATTTGACAATGGAGGATTTTGTGCTGGACAGCGACGAAGAGGCTGCCGACGTCACGGTGGTTGAGGGGGTGGGGGCTGTAGATACTCATGAGAGTGCTACAGATAAACCTCCACCGATCTAAAGCGGCTTCAGCCGCTCTCATCAGTCGCCTTTCTCAAGGCGACGTTGATGTGGTCCTCATCCAAGAACCTTGGGTGAATAACTTGAGGATTTGCGGACTGGGGGCCACTGGTTACAGGCTCATCCGAGCTTGTGTTGAAGGTAATATAAGAACCTGTATATTGGTTAAGTACGAGCTAACAATGTTTCTCTTGCCTAACTTCAGCGACGGCGACATTACTGCGGCCAGCACAACGATCAAGGGCACACCGGTAACTCTGGCATCGGTGTATATGCCCTATGATTCACACACACCTCCACCACAAGGCTTGATGATGGACCTGGTGGCCAAATATTGCCCCGGCCATCTACTCATCGGAGCGGACTCAAATTCGCATCATGTACAATGGGGCAGCTCTGACACAAATGAAAGGGGTGAGTCACTTTTTGATTACCTTTTGACAACTAACATGGTAGTGTGTAACATAGGTAATGAACCAACATTTATTACAAAAAATCGAAGAGAGGTACTAGACCTCACTTTATGTAGTGAAAAAACTCATGAGGGTGTCAAAGGCTGGCGCGTTCTTGATGAACACTCTTTCTCTGACCACCGATATATTAAAATAATCTTAGATTTCTCCATTCAACAATCCGTTTTAAAAAGGAACCCACGTAACACGAACTGGGATCTTCACAATGAACTATTTGTTAAGGGGCTACCGGATCTTCCACCCTGTAATCCCTCATCGACAGGGGAGTTGGAGGATCTGGTCGGTACCTTCACTAATGCACTTTCAAACGCTTTTAACTTAGCTTGTCCGGAACCAAGACCGCGTGGCAAGCGGAAACCTCATTGGTGGTCCTGCGATCTGGACTCACTTCGAAAATCTTGCAGGAAGCAATTCAATAGAGCCAAACGACTCGACAATGAGCCCGAGTGGCTGCAATATAAAGAAAATCTAAGGGCTTATAAAAAAGCCCTGAGACAATCGAAGAGAACCTCTTGGAGGAACTTCTGTACCGGAGTCGAAAGCGTCGATGAGACGGCAAGACTTAGATGCGTGCTCTCAAGGACACAAACGTCATTGGGCTACCTTCGGAAGCCTGATGGATCCTGGACCAATTCGGAAAAGGAAACTCTAGAGCTGCTGCTGGACACACACTTTCCTGGTAGCTCGCGAAACGGACTGGCGATATCATCAGCGGGTATCGCTGTTAATATACCTGTGACTGAGGAACGGGTTAGGTGGGCAATCAAAAGCTTCAAACCCTACAAAGCTGCGGGACCAGACGGGATCATTCCTGCACAACTTCTATATACCCTGGAGACATCAGCAAGCTGGCTTCAACGCATCTTCGTTGCTTGTCTTGCTTTCAATCATATCCCGAATGCGTGGAGACGCGTCTCGGTTATATTCATTCCTAAGGCTGGGAAAGCCTCGCACTATGAGCCGAAGGATTTTAGGCCAATAAGCCTTTCCTCCTTCTTGCTCAAGACGCTGGAGAGGATAATAAGTAATTTCCTCTCTATTACAATTGATAGTAAACTTCTCTCTGGATATCAACATGCATATCTTAAAGGGAAATCAACCGAAACGGCATTACATAGTCTGGTTTCTACCATTGAATCATCCTTGACCGATAAGGAGTTCTGCCTTGTGGCCTTTCTAGATATCGAAGGCGCTTTTAACAATGTCACCCCAGAGGCGATAAGCAACGCTTTAAGTCACTTAGGCGTTGACGTATCTCTGATTGGGTTGATTGATCAACTTTTGAGGGGAAGGATTGTACTCTCATCAATGGGCGAGGTCAAATCTACACGCTACGTCTTCAGAGGCACACCCCAGGGTGGTGTCCTCTCCCCGCTGCTATGGAACCTCACTGTCAACTCACTTCTAAAAAGAGACGCAGTTTGGGGCGGCGGGAGAGTCGTGGCATATGCGGACGACCTTGCTTTAGCATACAGAGGGAAGTTCCCACAGACCTTATGTGATCTGATGCAGGTAGCACTGCGAGAGATCTCAGCGTGGTCCTCTCGTTGTGGGCTCAGTGTCAATTCAAATAAGGTGGAACTTGTCCTCTATACTAGGCGGTATAAAATACCACCGTTAAATCTACCAGAACTAAATGGCGTTCGCCTGACCCTGGCCGACAAGGCTAAGTTCCTGGGGGTAGTTCTGGACAAAAAGCTGAACTGGAAGGATAACATCATTCAGCGCCAAAACAAAGCATATATTGCTTTATACACATGCAAAAGAGCCATAGGCAAAAAGTGGGGACTTAGTCCCAGCATTTGCAGGTGGATTTACACTGCGATCATTCGACCAATCCTGCTATATGGGGTCGTAGTATGGTGGCCTGCTTTGAGCAAGGCGTCAAACCTTAATGTTCTGAGCAGAGTCCACAGATCTAGCATGATCAGCATAAGTGGCGCACTCAGGACGACGCCTAGTGAAGCTCTGCAGGCCATCCTAGATATCTTGCCATTAGATTTAGCAGGTTTTCAAGTAGCGGCTACGTCAGCTCTACGTTTAAGAGAGTCATCCGGATGGCATACAAAAGCCACAGGACACTCTAGCATTCTAAGCAAATTAGGTTTTCTACCCGGTAGTACGGACCGCTGTACTACTACAATAGTTGCAGACAGCAACTACGAAACAAGGATTCCAGAAAGGGACGAGTGGGAAGAGCCAAATCGGTGCTACCCAACCCCAGGTAGCGTTTCCATCTATACCGATGGCTCGAAACTAGACAACAAAGTTGGGGGTGGAGTCTTTTCACAGGACTTGAATCTACAGCTAGCTTTTAGGTTACCCGACCACTGCAGCGTTTACCAGGCTGAAGTGTCAGCCATAATGGAGGCTGTCAACCGTATAGGACATGAACCTATCCACAGGGATCTATTCATCTTCAGCGACAGCCAAGCAGCAATTAAGTCTCTCGGCTCCAACTCGTTCAATTCTGAACTAACACTGGACTGTCGCCGATCTCTGCAGGAGATGGCCAAACAGACCCGTCTGCACCTCGTGTGGGTCCCGGGACATAGGGATATCGAGGGAAATTGTAGGGCAGATGAGCTTGCAAGGCAAGGCACTACCGAGCAGGTTCTTCCTGACAAAGAACGCATAGGTATGCCGTTTGCCACATGCAAGCTAATGCTTAAACAGCATATCTATAAACTAGCAAGCGATAGATGGCAACAGAACCCAGTATGTCGAACATCAAGACAAACCTGGCCGAATTGGGACCACAAGCGATCTCGTCAAATATGTACTCTAAGGAGAGAGGAAATCTCGAACCTTGTGGGGGTGCTCACAGGACACTGCCTTATCGGGAAACACGCAGAGAGACTGGGTGCACCCTACCGTAGATGCTGCAGAAGCTGCAAAGATGATGAGGAAGAGGAGACAATCGAACACCTCATTTGCCATTGCCCGGCTCTTAACAGCGCCAGACGACGCTTTCTTGGGACACCTTTCCTGGATGGCCTATCTAAGGTCGCGGTTGTCAACATAAAGGACCTGGTGAATTTCATTAGGGTATCAAACTGGTTTAAAAAGGAGGAGTAACCTGTTTTCTTCTTGTGGTATCACAATGGGCCTCTGCACTGGCCTAAGTGTGCCCCCATGGCAGCCACTCTAACCTAACCTAACCTAATCTCTTTTCTTCACTAAGGGAATATCTTTCACATAAAGTTTTTTTGATAGTTTCATATTTGTTAATTAAAGGTGGAGGATTAATTACATCTAAAATTTTTGAAATTGTATCACGTTGGAGCGAAATAAGTACATTTTGAAATTTCAGATTATCATCAAAAATCTGATTAATTTCAAATTGTCCTTCAACTAAAAGAAACCACGCTTGAGGACATTCTTCCCAGAATTGAGGAAGTTTTAAGGATTTAGATCTATTAATATTTTCGTTTTGAAATAACTGATTTGAACTTATAGTTTGTGTATTATTTAAATCTACAAACTGATTTTGATTTTCTTGTTGTGGATCTGTGGATGTAAATGTTCGTGTACGTATAGATGAACGATTCATGATTAAGGTGAAAATAAATTTATAATTATACAAATAAATTGGAAAAGGAGTGAACAATAATAATGTAAATAGTTAATTTGTTAAAATTGAATATATATGTATATATATGTATATGTATATACATATATATATATATATAAATATGAATATTAATATTAATACATATGTATATAAAAGTATAAATAGAAATAATACAGCTCACCAAAAAGAAGTGGTTGTTGTTATTGAAAAAATACCAATATAATTTTTGAATAAAATAAGGAAAGAATGTTTATGATCCCCGGTTATTTGATGACGGTAAATAAATTGAGGCCAATGTTGTTGATATGATGTTTGAGATTCAGTATAATAATAAGAAATGATCCAAATTGTATGTTGACACTGCAGAAATAGATTGCTTTGATGATCGGGTAATTTATGATGATGATAAAAATCCGTTTGTGAATGGTCAATAAGGTAAATATTATTGTTGTTGTAGTAATATTATTGATTAGTTATGAAAAGATCACCGTTAAATTGAATTATTGCAATTGTGGTTATTGGTACGTAAATCTGTTTGTAATAATTTCATTTAAGATTGAATGATGGTTATTGTAATAACAGATTTCATTGTAACGGAAGTTGATCGCTGATAAATTTCACTATGATATTGTTGATTGGTGAATGTAGTTAAGATGCTGTTAATTAAGTAGCTCCGTATCGTAGTGATATTTTTGATGCTCTTTTTAAAAAGATCGTGTGCCAATATGATCGACACAATGTTTGATCGTCGTGTACACAACACAATTATTTGCATATAAATAATATTTGCATAAGAATTATTATTAATAATATTAGTTTAAATTTGAATAGTTGGTTCAATGCAGGATCGCCAAAAATGTATGGTACATATATTTATTATATTTTATTAAAAAAATTTTAAGTTGATATCTTTTGTTGAGAATTCAAAATCTAATAATACAAATTTTACTTTTTTGATAATCATAAATTTCAAAGAATAAAAGATAAAATATTTAACAAATAATTGAAAGTAATTACTTAACAAAGTAACTCCTACAAGGACCTCCGATAGGAACCTTACTCCATTTTGTCCTAGGTGTTTTAGCATCAACATGGATATGCCGTCTGGTCCGACTGATTTTGAGGCCTTAGCCTTCTTTATGACTTTCTGAATCTCCGTAGGTGAGAGAGCAAGGGATGCGTCGTTGTTTGTTATTGGGTTTATAATAATAAGCGCTTCATGAACGATAATGACGCTACTGTATAAATGAGTTTCCGGATATCGTTACCTTAATTCACAAAGGCCCTAACTGACAAAATAATTTTTTTACAGGGGAGCCAAAAAACGTGTTAAAATTAAAATAAAAGACTTTTGTGAGTTTGTAAAAATGCAGTTTCTGCACAAACAAGGCCCTGGAGTAGATCTTGAAGAAAAATTTTAGATACATTGGATTTTGGCAATTCTGTGTCAGATAGGGATTTTTTACACTACGAATTTAGAAAAAAACTGTAGTTAGGGCTTTTTGTGGTTGGAATATTTATTCAAATTTTTAGCTGCAATTGATTCCAATAACTTAAAAGCGCATTATAAATAACATTTCAGACTGTAAATATATATGTACAATGTACAATGTACATATATATCGTAAAATTAATATATTAATTTCAATACACATACATACATACATACATAATATAGGAAAATTTCATTAATTTTTAAAGGGCAAGTTTTCATAAAAAGAATGGCAATCTTTAGGTAATGATATTTTTAGATCCTATAGATTGTCCCATTTCTTTTTAGAGATCGGAAGTTGTTGATTATGTAATAAGCTGGGCTTTACTATTTAAAAATTTTTGTTGGCTCTCTGAGGTAGAGGCTGGTACTCAGATGTTATATCAGTTTTATAAAATATTTGTCCCGAATGATCATATCCTAAGGCACGATTCTTCCTGAAAAGGAAATACCATAATATAATTTTAATTGTTGGGGTAAGTGGAAAAAAATTCAACAACTATTTACAGCGAAGGCTGAGTGTATAGCTATTTCACGAAAGACCATTTTAGATATGTTTAACGCACTAGGAATATACATATTACATACCAGGTCGAATCGTTGACTACATTTTCGGAATATTTTCAAAATTAAAAAAAAAAAAAAAAGCTATGCTCTAGGTGGTGAACTTGAAGTGGACTAGGATTTTTTCGAGCCTCGCGGATAAGTTGTACAAGTTGAGATGGTAAGTTTATTTGTTTTTTAGAAATTTTTCTTTCAATAAGAGAATGTGTAGCCTCGCATTCCATTTGTGTATGTCCTTTTACTAAATATTTATGTTCTATAGCTACATTATTTTCCATACAAAAGTTTAGCAAAGCATTTGATAACACAGTGTTACGATTTTGGTAACAACAACCATCTAAGCATGCATGGAGTCCAAAATGTATAACTCAAAGCCTGTCAAACACTTTCACCTTGTACTACTGCATATTGTAGCAAATGTAGTTAGGGCCTTTTAATTTATAGATTTTCAGCATATGCAGATAGGGCTTTTTATAAAGTGGTATAACTTCGTTACTTTTGTAACTATCGCCATCAAATTTTGTGGGAAGGTGTATTTTAATATATCCTACTACAATCTGCGAAAAACGCATTTTCGAAAAAAGTGTCAATTAGGACCTTTGTGAATTAAGGTAACGATATAAACTGTATTATGCATTCAATGTGAATTAAAATATGTAAAAATAACAAGAAATAATAGGCAAACTGTTGCTTTTGCGTAATAATTATAATAAAAAATTTCTAAAAATCGAACACATTCAAATTTTATATACACATGTATGTAAATATTTCAAAAATCGAATAATCGTTCAACAGCAATTATTCGAATAGTTGACAACGAGCGATTATTCGAATAATCGACATTGAACAATTATTCGAATTGGTCTAATCGAATTTTGAAAATCGATTTTATGGTATTCGAATAATTCGAATATTCGATTAATCGATTTTCACGAGCTCTAATACGTAGATACTTTTTATTTTACCGTAGAACAAATTTGATACATTTTTAATCCGTATCACATAATTTTGATACAATTTAATCAAAATCCAAGAATATTAACGGATTCTTTTTCATTTTTAAGATTTTCTTAAAAATTTTAACAACCTGTGAATGCCACGAAAAACATGTATTGTGAAGGTCTTTGAAAATACAAAAAAAGGCAATATTTTATCAAACTTTATAGTAGGCATCACTGCCCATGGAAGGAATGAGCACGACTCACTAAAGCTAGCCACACATGACGGCAGAAAACGTGCGTCTTCATGTATGCACATTGTCCGAAATACAAGGAAATCGAGGGTTTTTGTAAAAATTTTTTTGGTGATACGAAAAAAAATTGGACGTATCAAATTGTTATACGGGTTAAAAGATCGAAAACAGCTTTCTTGATTAATTGAAGTGTTTTTTCCAAAAAATTTTCGGAGATACGAAAAAAACCATGAAGGTATCAATTTTTGATACCAAATTTTTTGAGGCTGCGGCAACACTGATTGCTATATTTTGGAAATTCACCTCTTTTCACCATTCATATAAAAAGAGCTTAGTATGAAGGCAGGTTAATATTGGGTGAGTTTCTAAGACAAAGCTGCTCCGCAACTGTTGAGCTCAACAGGTGCCAACAGTTGGGTAACAGTTGAGTTAAACAGCTACGTCTTAGAAACGGCTTGATGAATTTATCAGCTGTTTGGCTTTACACAACGTGTTGAGCTCAAGTAGCGAACAAAATTTGTGATGGAAAAAATGGCGAAAAGTTGCCAACTGTTGAGCTGAGCGGAACTACTCAACAGTGCGTTTCTAAGACAAACACTCAACAGTTGTGGAGCAGCTTTGTCTTAGAAACTCACCCATTGATTAGTAGTAAATATTGGTGGCAACACTACGCGTCACAGTCCTTTGGTTTTTATTAAAATATTGGGCTCACATTTCCTTCTGTCTACCAAAAGCTATATCTCCAAAAGTATTAATGTTTTTCAAATGAATCTTTCAGTGGATGTTAGTCGAGACTTTTCTTTATCTAAATTTATTACTCTCATAAATATTTTACTAATATTAATAATAGCAAATTGTTGTTAAATAAACTAACACCATTATCACCAATTTCTAAATTAAACACACACGTAATCCTTACTACATTTTCACACGTAGCTTTATTAAGCTGTTCGAACCACTTTCACACAATTTTTATTAATTTTATTTGCCGAATTTTACATTTTAATTGTTCGACCAACTGCTTTTGTACCTTTTCAATAATAATAATGGCCACCAACATATAATGGTGATGCCACAACTACCAAAAAGTAAGTCACATGCACAGTGCGCGATTCGGAGCCAATGAAATGAGTAAAGAAAGGCGAAGGCCGCCTACGCTGAAGGGTGTACTACGCAGAAGGACATCACCGTGGCGGTAGCCACGGTTGGGGCACACGTCCGTAGCCCAGGGTTATTTTTATAAGCGCGGCCGAAAGCCGCCAACGCAGAAAAATTCAATACGACCCAACTAGTTTACCACTGTGACGACGGCCTTATGAAATAGTCGACTGCGTGTGGCAACACCGGTGTTTCTATTTCATTGTTTCGCAGGGAAAAGTGAAGTTAAATTTGACTTTTTTTGCAACTTTAACTACAAATTACTTAAAAACTATACATCTCCGGAAGCCAGGACTTTTACATTTAGAATCAGGAGGATCTCCTCTACAACGCCAAATAACTCTTTTTTCCAACGCGTGGTAGACGGTTGGAAAATTTTCCCAAATATTGTATTTAATGGTACAATATTGCAACTTTTTGTGTGTTATTTAGTAAATATAAGACATGTGTTATCCCACGATAAATATATAAGTTGAACTTATGTGTTCGTGTGTGTGTACTAAGCGAGCAAAAAAGCTGCATTTTAGAAACAGTTTTTTGTTAATAACTTTTTATTGAAATAAAAAACTTAACTTAACTTAACTTAACTTAACTTCAGATTTGTGTTCCTGAGATCGAAACGCGTTGATTGGTACCCTATTTGTAAAAATTGGATCAGTTTTAGTCGATGCACCGTAAACTAGATAATTATCGGATTTTTAAAAACAAATGTAGGAAACTATTTTCATAAAAAATAGTAAATCTATTTGTTAATAGACACTCCCACTATACCTCTTGGGGACGGCTTTATATTAAGGAACCACGGTCCGATAATTACTTTCTCAGGGGTCTAGAGGGCCTCTCACAGATCTCAAAACTGAAATCAAAACTTGCCGCAGTTTTAGGGTTTTGTTTGGTAAATTTTACAACTTACAAACATCTCCGATCGACGCGACTTTTAGATTTAGAATCAGGAGGACCTCCTCTACAACCCCCATGACTTTTTTTCAACGCGTGGTAGACTGTTGGAAAATTTTCCCAAACAATTTATATTGATATAGTCTTATTATAGACATACATATATCGACGCTTCCAAACAATACTGTAATGAGTCCACTTAGTACGATTCCCGTTTTTGGTGTTTTCAACAATTACATACGTGTCTTATAGTCCAGTTAGTCGAGAACGTAAACCCGTGTACCGTGTCAGCTGATCCAACTTATTCAATGGGATTTGTATGTAAACGATTATTCAACGACGGACGACGCAGATGCCTGTACCGCAGAAATCAAACTCATTTTGATTTTGACGTAAAAACGTGTCAGCTGATCGCTCGCATGGTTGCAAGGTAGAAGGGTTGCCGGTTGAACATTTTTAGTTATTAAATATTTAAACAGTAATTTTCACAGCATTATACAACTAACTCAACAAGATTGTAAAATGTTATCGAATATACATATATGTCTTCACATGGAAAAAATAGTATGTCTACTTAAACGAACCATTTATTATTACTTTAATTTTTAAAAAGAAGGGAAAGACAACTTTTATAAATTTTTTTTAAATCCAAAAAAAATGTAAATATATATGTATATAAATTAATAACAAGATAATAGCTTTGTTCAACAACTTTACTTGCAAGTACTTGCAAAAAGAGCGTCAATGTCAAATTAAGAGTAAAAACGAGAAAAAGAAAATTATCAACCAAAGTAATTGAACACAAAATCGTAAACATTCGCAAGAAAACAGCTGATACGCTGTTTTGACAATTTGATTTTTAGGTTAGGTTGTAATTGAAATTGGAAATGAATGGAAATAACTGTATTAGAAAAACAAAAATCTACTTTGGCTATTCCACAACATCATCAAGATTCCTTTTTGCGCTAATTTATTTAGTACACAATTAGAAATTTGCGTGTAAAATGTTTGTATATTTCCAATTGAAATTTTTGTGATCATATATTTTTGACACCTCTATTTTTTTTTTAATCTGCAAGTAGTTGCAAGTGAAAATTTTACTTGCAGCTTTTATCAACTCTTTCGAGGTCTTACTCTCTTGGCTCTCTTTTGCGAATTTTTTGGGTTATTGAACATAAATTCGTAACTATTCGTAAAAATATGTAAAAATTTTGAGATATTGAACACTCCTAATAAATGAAGATATTACTGGAAATTAAAGCAAAAATTGTATTTAACCACATATGGTGGTTGTAATTTCTTAATTGATAACTCTTGGTGGTCTTCTTGTGCAACTTTTTTCATTAAAAAGTTATAAATTGCCACAATAGATCTGAGTTTCTGTAACAAAACCGGGAAAAGTGTCAATTAAAGTGGCGTCACATTAATACGATCCACACTTTGTCACCGCCTATTTATACTAGAAAAGATATGAGCTACAGAAACTCAGTACAGATTTCTTAATTAAACACACATTTTTGTGAGAATCTTGTTGCTTCCCAATATAATTTTTAATGGATTTTCAATTTTGTAAATTTAATGTTCTGACTGTGTTTTTTGTTATATTATGTTTTAGCCCTTGTTAACTATCACCAAGGTGTGATGGAAATATATTGGGCAGCAACAAAATTACAAGAAAAATGTGTTTTAATTACCAACTAAGCCGTAAAAAAGTAACTAAATTAATAAAAAAAAAGTCGTCAACGACAACTTTAAAAACGATTAAATTAGTATTTTATTGTCATTTGGCAAATAATGCACAGTTGTGTATTGAAGAGTAATCCAGATAACACTTTGAAAATTAGTAAAAATCTTGTTTGTTCAAAAATGACTAAATGGCAACCCTGCCAAAATGTAAACAAACTATATATACATGTAAATATTTGTGAGTAAAACAGCTGATTGCTCCGTTGCCCCACGGGTTCAAAAAATCCTAAAAATTGCATACGGGCGGACCACACGTTCTTGACTAATAGTCCAGTTAGTCAAGAACGTGTTGTCCGCCCGCTGACGCAAACGCCCGTATGCAATTTTTAGGATTTTTTGAGCCCGTAGGGCAACGGAGCAATCAGCTGCTTTACTCACACATATATATATAATTTGTTTACATTTAGGCAGGGTTGCCATTTAGTCATTTTTGAACAAACAAGATTTTTACTAATCTTCGAAGTGTTATCCGGATTACTCTTCAATACACAACTGTGCATTATTTGCCAAATGACAAGAAAATATTAATTTCATCATTTTTAAAGTTGTCGTTGACGACTTTTTTTTATTAATTTACTTACTTTTTTACGGCTTAGTTGGTAATTAAAACACATTTTTTTTGTAATTTTGTTGCTGCCCAATATATTTCCATCACACCTTGCTAATTACCAACTATTAAAACATATTTTTCTTGTAATTTTGTAGCAGCCCAATATATTTCCATCAAACCTTGGTGATAGTTATCAAGGGCTAAAACATAAAATAACTAAAAACACAGTCAGAACATCAAATTTACAAAATTGAAAATCCATAAAAAAATTATATTGGGAAGCAACAAGATTCTCACAAAAATGTGTGTTCAATTAAGAAATCTGTATTGAGTTTCTGTAACTCATACCATTTCTAGTATAAATAGGTGGGCTATGTTCAGAAACGCAGCATGAAACGCAACAGCGGCAGTAATTATTTTTTTGATGATTGTGATGAGCGACGCTTCATGCAAAATTTACGTTTATGAACGCTCTGCTTGTACTACAAAAACAGATTGCGCTTCAAACTGAGTTTCTGAACAAAGCCGTGGTGACAAAGTGTGGATCGTATTAATGTGACGTCACTTTAATTGACACTTTTCCCGGTTTTGTTACAGAAACTCAGATCTATTGTGGCAATTTATAACTTTTTAATGCAGAAAAGTTGCACAAGACCACCAAGAGTTATCAATTAAGAAAATACTGCCACCATATGTGGTTAAATACAATTTTTGCTTTAATTTTCAGTAATATCTTCAATTATTAGGAGTGTTCAATATCTCAAATTTTTTACATATTTTTACGAATAGTTACGAATTTATGTTCAATAACCCAAAAAATTCGCAAAAGAGAGCAAATTTGACAGAGGAAGACCTCGAGAGAGTTGATAAAAGCTGTAAGTAAAATTTTAACTTGCAACTACTTGCAGCTTTAAAAAAAATAGAAGTGTCAAAAATATATGATCACAAAAATTTGAATTGGAAATATACAAACATTTTAAACGGAAATTTCTAATTGTGCACTAAATTAGCGCAAAAAGGAATCTTGACGATGTTGTGGAATAGCCAAAGTAGATTTTTGTTTTCCTAATTCAGTTATTTCCATTCATTTCCAATTTCAAAAATTTCAATTACAACCTAACCTAAAAATCATATTGTCAAAACAGCGTATCAGCTGTTTTCTTGCGAATGTTTACGATTTTGTGTTCAATTACTTTGGTTGATTATTTTCTCTTTTTCTCGTTTTTACTCTTAATTTGACATTGACGCCCTTTTTGCAAGTACTTGCAAGTAAAGTTGTTGAACAAAGCAATTATCTTGTTATTAATTTATATACATATATGTTTACATTTTGTTTGGGATTTAAAAAAAAAATGATAAAAGTTTTCTATCCCTTTTTAAAAATTAAAGTAATAATAAACGGTTCGTTTAAGTAGACATACTATTTTTTCCATGTGAACACATATATGTATATTCGATAACATATTAAAATCTTGTTGAGTTAGTTGTATAATGCTGTGAAAATTACTGTTTAAATATTTAATAACTAAAAATGTTCAACCGGCTACCCTTCAACCTTGCAACCATGCGAGCAATCAGCTGACACGTTTTTACGTAAAAAATCAAAATGATTTTGATTTCTGCGGTACGGGCATCTGCGTCGTGCGTCGTTGAATAATCGTTTACATACAAATCCCATTGAATAGGTTGGATCAGCTGACACGGTACACGGGTTTACGTTTTCGACTAACTGGGCTATAACTGGACTATTAATCTGGATGCTGTCAAATTTTGGTATCAATCGGACAATCCAATCAAAAGTTATAAGCAAAAGTGTACCTATAATACAATTCCGGATTTTTAAATAAAAACTTTGAGAGCTTGCCATGAAAAACCAGGTAGCAAGCTTTTATTTTTTATGGTTTTATATAAAGCGTACCCTAAATAAATGGTATCGTTTTGGTATTAGGTCTGTTTGGTCAGATTTTGGGTAGAATGCTATTTTATGTCAAACTGAAGATGAAGGCAAAAGTTCAACAAACGCGTTTGTGCGAAATGCTATTTAGTGTCAAAAATGACGCTTAGGAACAGTGTTGCCACATCCTCAAAAATTATGGTATCACAAATTGATGCCTTCATGGTTTTTTTTTTCGTAGTCACGCTTTCCTTTACCGATCCAGGGGGGCGTAAAAACCTTTTATAAAAGGGGCGTTGCACCGTCCTCCGATCCTAGATCTGAAGTCGGAACAGTCCGGAGGCCGATAGTTTTCGAAATATAAATATTTGTTTTTTTTTTTTTTAATTTTTGAATTTATTTAATTTAACGAGCACAGGCCCAGGTTATATTTTATTTTGGTAATTATCTAGTTTACGGTGCAACGGCTAAAACTCGTCAATTTTTAACAAGCGGGATATTAATGGACACGTTTCGATCTCAGGAGCACGAATCAGAAGGCGGAGCTTAACTTTTTTATTACAATAAAAAGTTATTAACAAAAAACGTTTTCATTTTTCGATTGCTTATTACACCCACATGAACACGCAAATTCAATTTATTTTTTCACCATTTGGTAATACATTCTTTATATTTACCATTTCACGCCCAAAATGTGCTAATATGTTGCAAATAGAAATAATATTTTAGTTAAACCCATAGTAAAAGTAAAGAAACTACGCCAATTTCATCAATATAGTGCGTAGCGTTGCCAACTACCTTGTGACAGTTCAATTATCGCTCGAAAAAAGTGAAAGAATCTCAATTGTTTACTTTGATTTTATTAAAAAATAGTATTTATTTGCAACATATTAAATAATGTTGGGTGTGATGTAGTAAATATGAAGAATGTATTATCCCATGGTAAAGAAATAAGCTGAATTTGTGTGTTCATGTGTGTGTAATGAGCAAGCAAAAAATAGTTTTGTTCGTTTACGGATATTTTTTGATGTTTTTCGAAAACTTTAAAAAAAAAAACACTTTGTCGCCGTTTTTTTACGCCAAATCTCCAACAGAAGAGAACCAACTGAGAGAGAAAACTGACATTTCAGTTTGTGAGAAGCTGTTGAATTCTGTTGGACAAATTTTTGCCAACAGCAATTTTCCAACAGGAAAACAGCTGATCAAACAACAGCTGACTTGAATTTTTGCAAGTAACAAGATTTGCAAAATATACAAATCAATTATAAAATTGGAAAAATACACTAAATTGGCAACAAATATGGATAAACTAAATATGCAAAATAAGTTACATACTTTTTGCGAAGTATTTATATGCATATTATGTACCTTAGTAAATTGTAATCTCCTTTGCGGGAATATATATTAACGGGGCCGCTGTGGTGCAGTGGCGAGTGTTGTGGCCATTGTGGTGTGGCGGACAGTGGCTAGTCTGCCATACCAGAGGTCATGGGTTGGATCCCCAGCCTGGATAGAGGGAAAATTTGTATATAATGATCCACGACCCGATAACAATTAATTTTCCAGAGGGTAGGGGTGGTCTTGTGGCCGCTGTGGTGCAGTGGGTAGAGTGCTCGCCTGCTGTGTCAGAGGCCTCGGGTTCAAACCACGGTCCGAGCCAAACACCAAAACAATTTTTCAATTATGTGTGCTACTTTTTGTTTTTCTTACTAATTGGGTGGACCTACAGTTTTATGCCGGCTCCGAACGGCGAATGAATTTTTTGTGAGAAGCTTTTTCATGGCAGAAATACACTCGGAGGGTATGCCGCCCACTGCCGAGAGGTGACCGCTGCTCTTAAAAAGCCCTCAGGAGCCAATGTAAAATATGGTTTAAACCGTTCTCTCAATTGATGTTCTAATTGTACTGCTGTTGAGCTAACATTGCTCAAAACTTCGGGTTTTCTGGATAATCTTAGCGGTTTATTACTCAAAGAAAATAACGCAGGATTAATACAACCATATTTCACATTGGCTTCACCTTGGAGAAAGTCCAAAGTTTGGGCAATAGGCTCCATTAGCAGCTTGTACGACTCCAAATATTGAAAATCACTTGATGTAAAAGGAGACAGATTCAGCTCATCGGAAAGCTTATTCAATTTCTCTTTGTACTGTAGTAACTTCACGATTGCAAATATTTCAAAATAGTTGATCTAATCAAATCTAATCAAAACTAGTCGAGAAATCTAATCAATTTTATTTTTGATTAGTTTTGATTAGATATGCCAATCGTCACTAATCGTGATTAGATTTTTGATTAGTTCTAATCTAATCAAAAAGTAGTCGATTAGAATAGCCATCTAATCCTAATTAATCAATTAGGATTAAAAAAAAAGTTTCTAATCCGATTAGTAATCATTAGGATGACTAATCATTATTCCCCAGCTATGATTCTCATTCTATATTTCATTAGCGATTCTTTAATTATAAAAAAATTACACCCCTATTGCGAGTGTCGACTGAGATAGATAATGGACTGTTGATCGATCCAGGAGCATAATAGCCCAGTTAGTCGAGAACGTGTGGTCCGCTCGCTGACGCAAACGCCCGTATGCAATTTTTAGGATTTTTTGAGCCCGTAGCAATCAGCTGTTTTACTCACACATATTTACATATATATATAGTTTGTTTTCATTTTGGCAGGGTTGCCATTTAGTCATTTTTGAACAAACAAGATTTTTACTAATCTTCAAAGTGTTATGCGGATTACTCTTCAATACACAACTGTGCATTATTTGCCAAATGACAATAAAATACTAATTTAATCGTTTTTAAAGTTGTCGTTGACGACTTTTTTTATTAATTTAGTTACTTTTTTACGGCTTAGTTGGTAATTAAAACACATTTTTCTTGTAATTTTGTTGCTGCCCAATATATTTCCATCACACCTTGGTGATAGTTATCAAGGACTAAAACATAAAATAACAAAAAATACAGTCAGAACATTAAATTTACAATTCAAAATCCATAAAAAAAATTATATTGGGAAGCAACAAGATTCTCACAAAAATCTGTGTTTAATTAAGAAATCTGTACTGAGTTTCTGTAACTCATATCTTTTCTAGTATAAATAGGTGGTGACAAAGTGTGGATCGTATTAGTGTGACATCACTTTAATTGATTTTGTTACAGAAACTCATATTTATTGTGGCAATTTATAACTTTTTAATGTAGAAAAATTGCAGAAGAAGACCACCATGAGTTATCAATTAAGAAAATACAGCAACCATTGTGGATAAATACAATTTTTGCTTTAATTTTCAGTAATATCTTCATTTATTAGGAGTGTTCAATATCTCAAAATTTTTACATATTTTTACGAATAGTTACGAATTTATGTTCAATAACCCAAAAAATTCGCAAAAGAGAGCCAAATTGAGAGAGTATGACCTCGATAGAGTTGATAAACGCTGCAAGTAAAATTTTCACTTCCAACTACTAGCAGCTTTAAAAAAAATAGAAGTGTCAAAAATATATGATCACAAAAATTTCAATTGGAAATATACAAACATTTTAAACGTAAATTTCTAATTGTGTACTAAATAAGTTAGCGCAAAAACGAATCTTGATGATGTTGTGGAATAGCCAAAGTAGAATTTTGTTTTCCTAATTCAGTTATTTCCATTCATTTCCAATTTCAAAAATTTCAATTACAACCTAACCTAAAAATCAAATTGTCAAAACAGCGTATAAGCTGTTTTCTTGCGAATGTTTACGATTTTGTGTTCAATTACTTTGGTTGATAATTTTCTCTTTTTCTCGTTTTTACTCTTTAATTTGACATTGATGCTCTTTTTGCAAGTAAAGTTGTTGAACAAAGCTATTATCTTGTTATTAATTTATATATATATATATATATATATATATTTACATTTTGTTTGGGATTTAAAAAAAAAATTATAAAAGTTTTCTATCCCTTTTTAAAAATTAAAGTAATAATAAACGGTTCGTTTAAGTAGACATACTATTTTTTCCATGTGAACACATATATGTATATTCGATAACATATTAAAATCTTGTTGAGTTAGTTGTATAATGCTGTGAAAATTACTGTTTAAATATTTAATAACTAAAAATGTTCAACCGGCTACCCATCAACCTTGCAACCATGCGAGCAATCAGCTGACACGTTTTTACGTAAAAAATCAAAATGATTTTGATTTCTGCGGTACGGGCATCTGCGTCGTGCGTCGTTGAATAATCGTTTACATACAAATCCCATTGAATAGGTTGGATCAGCTGACACGGTACACGGGTTTACGTTTTCGACTAACTGGGCTATAACTGGACTATTAATCTGGATGCTGTCAAATTTTGGTATCAATCGGACAATCCAATCAAAAGTTATAAGCAAAAGTGTACCTATAATACAATTCCGGATTTTTAAATAAAAACTTTGAGAGCTTGCCATGAAAAACCAGGTAGCAAGCTTTTATTTTTTATGGTTTTATATAAAGCGTACCCTAAATAAATGGTATCGTTTTGGTATTAGGTCTGTTTGGTCAGATTTTGGGTAGAATGCTATTTTATGTCAAACTGAAGATGAAGGCAAAAGTTCAACAAACGCGTTTGTGCGAAATGCTATTTAGTGTCAAAAATGACGCTTAGGAACAGTGTTGCCACAGCCTCAAAAATTATGGTATCACAAATTGATGCCTTCGTGGTTTTTTTTTTCGTAGTCACGCTTTCCTTTACCGATCCAGGGGGGCGTAAAAACCGTTTATAAAAGGGGCGTTGCACCGTCCTCCGATCCTATATCTGAAGTCGGAACAGTCCGGAGGCCGATAGTTTTCGAAATATAAATATTTGTTTTTTTTTTTTTTTATTTTTGAATTTATTTAATTTAACGAGCACAGGCCCAGGTTATATTTTATTTTGGTAATTATCTAGTTTACGGTGCAACGGCTAAAACTCGTCAATTTTTAACAAGCGGGATATTAATGGACACGTTTTGATCTCAGGAGCACGAATCAGAAGGCGGAGCTTAACTTTTTTATTACAATAAAAAGTTATTAACAAAAAACGTTTTCATTTTTCGATTGCTTATTACACCCACATGAACACGCAAATTCAATCTATTTTTTCACCATTTGGTAATACATTCTTTATATTTACCATTTCACGCCCAAAATGTGCTAATATGTTGCAAATAGAAATAATATTTTAGTTAAACCCAAAGTAAAAGTAAAGAAACTACGCCAATTTCATCAATATAGTGCGTAGCGTTGCCAACTACCTTGTGACAGTTCAATTATCGCTCGAAAAAAGTGAAAAAATCTCAATTGTTTACTTTGATTTTATTAAAAAATTGTATTTATTTGCAACATATTAAATAATGTTGGGTGTGATGTAGTAAATATGGTAAAGAAATAAGCTGAATTTGTGTGTTCATGTGTGTGTAATGAGCAAGCAAAAAATGATAATGTTTTTTGTTAATAACTCCGCCTTCGGATTCGGGTTCCTGAGATCGAAATGCGTCGATTGATACCCCTCTTTTTAAAGAAGGAACTATTTTAGTCGTTGCACCGTAAACTAGATAATTACCCAATTATATATGAATGATACGTAGATAATTTTTATTTTGGCTTAGAACAAATTTTATTTTTATCAAACTTTTGGGCTCACATTTCCTTCTGTCTACCAAAAGCTATATCTCCAAAAGTATTAATGTTTTTCAAATGAATCTTTCAGGGGATGTTAGGCGGGACTTTTCTTCATCTAAATTTATTACTTTCATAAATATTTTACTATTATTAATAATAGCAAATTGCTGTTAAGTAAACTAACACCATTATCACCAATTTCTACATTATACACACACCTAATCCTTACTATATTTTCACACGTAGCTTTGTTAAGCTGTTCGAAGCACTTTCACACACTTTTTATTAATTTTACTTGCCGAATTTTACATTTTAATTGTTCGATCAACTGCTTTTGTACCTTTTCAATAATAATAATGGCCACCAACATATAATGGTGATGCCACACCTACCAAAAGGTAAGTCACATGATAAGGTCGCATTCACAGTGCGCGATTCGGAGCCAATCAAATGAGTAAATAAAGGCGGAGGGTGTACTACGCAGAAGGACATCACCGTGGCGGTAGCCACGGTTGGGGCACACGTCCGGACGGATGGCTTAGCCCAGGGTTATTTTTTATAAGCGCGGCCGAAGGCCGCAAACGCAGAAAAATTCAATACGACCCGACTCGTTTACCACTGTGACGACGGCCTTATGAAATAGTCGACTGCGTGTGGCAACACCGGTGTTTCTATTTCATTGTTTCGCAGGGAAAAGTGAAGTTAAATTTGACTTTTTTTGCAAGTTTAACTACAAATTACTTAAAAACTATACATCTCCGGAAGCCAGGACTTTTACATTTAGAATCAGGAGGATCTCCTCTACAACGCCCAATAACTCTTTTTCAAACGCGTGGTAGACGGTTGGAAAATTTTCCCGTCTTCTTTCTCGCTCACATCCTCTGATCCTCTCGCTCTTTTGTGGTAAAATTCCTGGAACTCATACGCTTTCCTACATTCAACAAACGCTATTATTGACCTTTCAATCCATATAGAAGTTACAGGCGAAGATGTACTTAGCATACAACTGAAGTTTCATATCGAATTTAAACTTTGAGAGCTTTCCCTGCAAGACACAGTTTTCACTTAGTCCAGTATTGTTTGGAAGCGTTCTTGTTCAGCAGTAAAACTTACGTTATTTACACAATCAAAGAGGGCTGATTGGCATGATTTAAGAGTAATTTAGGCAAAAATTGTTGTTCGGCGTTATAATAATAATAATAATAATACAATGGCGCTATTATAACTCTGACGAGTTTTATGGCCGAGCTTCTCTCCCAATTCGAGGTGTGCTCCTTTTTGTTTTTCCTACTAATTGGGTGGACCTACAGTTTTATGCCGGCTCCGAACGGCGAATGCATTTTTTGTGAGAAGTTTTTTCATGGCAGAAATACTCTCGGAGGGTATGCCGCCCACTGCCGAGAGGTGACCGCTGCTCTTAAAAAACCCAATAATTGGATTTTTACTAATTAGAAAAATTTGTTTGGCTCGGACCGTGGTTTGAACCCGAGACCTCTGGCATAGCAGTCGAGCACTCTACCCACTGCACCACAGCGGTTGTTCGACGTTAATTACCCTTAAATAACGTTGTTTCGCCATACAAAAATGCCAGCTGAAATTACCCTTGAAATGCGCATTTCGGCTAAATAACTCACGAAACTACTCTGGGATCGGTCTCTTCTCTAAATTTTATAGATTGTAATCGAAAACATCTTTAACCATTGCCAAGGCAAATTCATTATGGTAATGGCACGGCGAATTCGGCAATATTCGCCTCGAGTCGCTTTAAATTTTCGTCCAGCAGAATGTCAAACTCAAAGTAACATTTTTCTTTGTTTGACATTCTCCTGTATTATTCTATACACGGTGAACTAAAAACGAGAAGAAGAAGAAGAAGTCAGCTGTTCACCTACCATTACCATATGAATGAATTTGCCTTGGCCATCGCTAATATTTCACATTAGCTGTGTTTTATTTTAGCGCATATACATCTGCGCTAAAATAAAAACACAGCTATTAAATTTGTTCACGACGGTTTCTTAGATATATTCTCATCATAGCTGGGGAACTTCGATTAGAATTAGAAATCATTACGATTAGAAAAATTAAGTAATCTAATCATTAGATTTTTTTTGATTCTTTATATTTTGATTACTAATTGATTAGATTAGAGCTAATCAAAAATCTAATGGCGATTAGCGACGATTAGCAAATCTAATCAAAACTAATCGAAACTAATAAAAATAAAAATCAATTGGATTTCTCGATTAGTTTTGATTAAATTTGATTAAATCAACTGTTTTGAAATATTTTTTTTTTGTCATTTAATTCATAAAGTATAATATATAATACAATGGCGCTATTATAACTCTGACGAGTTTTATGGCCGAGCTTCTCTCCCAATTCGAGGTGTGCTACTTTTTGTTTTTCTTACTAATTGGGTGGACCTACAGTTTTATGCCGGCTCCGAACGGCGAATGAATTTTTTGTGAGAAGCTTTTTCATGGCAGAAATACACTCGGAGGGTATGCCGCCCACTGCCGAGAGGTGACCGCTGCTCTTAAAAAGCCCTCAGGAGCCAATGTAAAATATGGTTTAAACCGTTCTCTCAATTGATGTTCTAATTGTACTGCTGTTGAGCTAACATTGCTCAAAACTTCGGGTTTTCTGGATAATTTTAGCGGTTTATTACTCAAAGAAAATAACGCAGGATTAATACAACCATATTTCACATTGGCTTCACCTTGGAGAAAGTCCAAAGTTTGGGCAATAGGCTCCATTAGCAGCTTGTACGACTCCAAATATTGAAAATCACTTGATGTAAAAGGAGACAGATTCAGCTCATCGGAAAGCTTATTCAATTTCTCTTTGTACTGTAGTAACTTCACGATTGCAAATATTTCAAAATAGTTGATCTAATCAAATCTAATCAAAACTAGTCGAGAAATCTAATCAATTTTAGTTTTGATTAGATATGCCAATCGTCACTAATCGTGATTAGATTTTTGATTAGTTCTAATCTAATCAAAAAGTAGTCGATTAGAATAGCCATCTAATCCTAATTAATCAATTAGGATTAAAAAAAAAAAGTTTCTAATCCGATTAGTAATCATTAGGATGACTAATCATTATTCCCCAGCTATGATTCTCATTCTATATTTCATTAGCGATTCTTTAATTATAAAAAATTTACACCCCTATTGCGAGTGTCGACTGAGATAGATAATGGACTGTTGATCGATCCAGGAGCATAATAGCCCAGTTAGTCGAGAACGTGTGGTCCGCTCGCTGACGCAAACGCCCGTATGCAATTTTTAGGATTTTTTGAGCCCGTAGCAATCAGCTGTTTTACTCACACATATTTACATATATATATAGTTTGTTTTCATTTTGGCAGGGTTGCCATTTAGTCATTTTTGAACAAACAAGATTTTTACTAATCTTCAAAGTGTTATGCGGACTACTCTTCAATACACAACTGTGCATTATTTGCCAAATGACAATAAAATACTAATTTAATCGTTTTTAAAGTTGTCGTTGACGACTTTTTTTATTAATTTAGTTACTTTTTTACGGCTTAGTTGGTAATTAAAACACATTTTTCTTGTAATTTTGTTGCTGCCCAATATATTTCCATCACACCTTGGTGATAGTTATCAAGGACTAAAACATAAAATAACAAAAAACACAGTCAGAACATTAAATTTACAATTGAAAATCCATAAAAAAAATTATATTGGGAAGCAACAAGATTCTCACAAAAATCTGTGTTTAATTAAGAAATCTGTACTGAGTTTCTGTAACTCATATCTTTTCTAGTATAAATAGGTGGTGACAAAGTGTGGATCGTATTAGTGTGACATCACTTTAATTGATTTTGTTACAGAAACTCATATTTATTGTGGCAATTTATAACTTTTTAATGTAGAAAAATTGCAGAAGAAGACCACCATGAGTTATCAATTAAGAAAATACAGCAACCATTGTGGATAAATACAATTTTTGCTTTAATTTTCAGTAATATCTTCATTTATTAGGAGTGTTCAATATCTCAAAATTTTTACATATTTTTACGAATAGTTACGAATTTATGTTCAATAACCCAAAAAATTCGCAAAAGAGAGCCAAATTGAGAGAGTATGACCTCGATAGAGTTGATAAACGCTGCAAGTAAAATTTTCACTTCCAACTACTAGCAGCTTTAAAAAAAATAGAAGTGTCAAAAATATATGATCACAAAAATTTCAATTGGAAATATACAAACATTTTAAACGTAAATTTCTAATTGTGTACTAAATAAGTTAGCGCAAAAACGAATCTTGATGATGTTGTGGAATAGCCAAAGTAGAATTTTGTTTTCCTAATTCAGTTATTTCCATTCATTTCCAATTTCAAAAATTTCAATTACAACCTAACCTAAAAATCAAATTGTCAAAACAGCGTATAAGCTGTTTTCTTGCGAATGTTTACGATTTTGTGTTCAATTACTTTGGTTGATAATTTTCTCTTTTTCTCGTTTTTACTCTTTAATTTGACATTGATGCTCTTTTTGCAAGTACTTGCAAGTAAAGTTGTTGAACAAAGCTATTATCTTGTTATTAATTTATATATATATATATATATTTACATTTTGTTTGGGATTTAAAAAAAAAATGATAAAAGTTTTCTATCCCTTTTTAAAAATTAAAGTAATAATAAACGGTTCGTTTAAGTAGACATACTAGTTTTTCCATGTGAACACATATATGTATATTCGATAACATATTAAAATCTTGTTGAGTTAGTTGTATAATGCTGTGAAAATTACTGTTTAAATATTTAATAACTAAAAATGTTCAACCGGCTACCCATCAACCTTGCAACCATGCGAGCAATCAGCTGACACGTTTTTACGTAAAAAATCAAAATGATTTTGATTTCTGCGGTACGGGCATCTGCGTCGTGCGTCGTTGAATAATCGTTTACATACAAATCCCATTGAATAGGTTGGATCAGCTGACACGGTACACGGGTTTACGTTTTCGACTAACTGGGCTATAACTGGACTATTAATCTGGATGCTGTCAAATTTTGGTATCAATCGGACAATCCAATCAAAAGTTATAAGCAAAAGTGTACCTATAATACAATTTCGGATTTTTAAATAAAAACTTTGAGAGCTTGCCATGAAAAACCAGGTAGCAAGCTTTTATTTTTTATGGTTTTATATAAAGCGTACCCTAAATAAATGGTATCGTTTTGGTATTAGGTCTGTTTGGTCAGATTTTGGGTAGAATGCTATTTTATGTCAAACTGAAGATGAAGGCAAAAGTTCAACAAACGCGTTTGTGCGAAATGCTATTTAGTGTCAAAAATGACGCTTAGGAACAGTGTTGCCACAGCCTCAAAAATTATGGTATCACAAATTGATGCCTTCGTGGTTTTTTTTTTTTCGTAGTCACGCTTTCCTTTACCGATCCAGGGGGGCGTAAAAACCGTTTATAAAAGGGGCGTTGCACCGTCCTCCGATCCTATATCTGAAGTCGGAACAGTCCGGAGGCCGATAGTTTTCGAAATATATATTTTTTTTTTTTAAATTTTTGAATTTATTTAATTTAACGAGCACAGGCCCAGGTTATATTTTATTTTGGTAATTATCTAGTTTACGGTGCAACGGCTAAAACTCGTCAATTTTTAACAAGCGGGATATTAATGGACACGTTTTGATCTCAGGAGCACGAATCAGAAGGCGGAGCTTAACTTTTTTATTACAATAAAAAGTTATTAACAAAAAACGTTTTCATTTTTCGATTGCTTATTACACCCACATGAACACGCAAATTCAATCTATTTTTTCACCATTTGGTAATACATTCTTTATATTTACCATTTCACGCCCAAAATGTGCTAATATGTTGCAAATAGAAATAATATTTTAGTTAAACCCAAAGTAAAAGTAAAGAAACTACGCCAATTTCATCAATATAGTGCGTAGCGTTGCCAACTACCTTGTGACAGTTCAATTATCGCTCGAAAAAAGTGAAAGAATCTCAATTGTTTACTTTGATTTTATTAAAAAATAGTATTTATTTGCAACATATTAAATAATGTTGGGTGTGATGTAGTAAATATGGTAAAGAAATAAGCTGAATTTGTGTGTTCATGTGTGTGTAATGAGCAAGCAAAAAATGATAATGTTTTTTGTTAATAACTCCGCCTTCTGATTCGGGTTCCTGAGATCGAAATGCGTCGATTGATACCCCTCTTTTTAAAGAAGGAACTATTTTAGTCGTTGCACCGTAAACTAGATAATTACCCAATTATATATGAATGATACGTAGATAATTTTTATTTTGGCTTAGAACAAATTTTATTTTTATCAAACTTTTGGGCTCACATTTCCTTCTGTCTACCAAAAGCTATATCTCCAAAAGTATTAATGTTTTTCAAATGAATCTTTCAGGGGATGTTAGGCGGGACTTTTCTTCATCTAAATTTATTACTTTCATAAATATTTTACTATTATTAATAATAGCAAATTGCTGTTAAGTAAACTAACACCATTATCACCAATTTCTACATTATACACACACCTAATCCTTACTATATTTTCACACGTAGCTTTGTTAAGCTGTTCGAAGCACTTTCACACACTTTTTATTAATTTTACTTGCCGAATTTTACATTTTAATTGTTCGATCAACTGCTTTTGTACCTTTTCAATAATAATAATGGCCACCAACATATAATGGTGATGCCACACCTACCAAAAGGTAAGTCACATGATAAGGTCGCATTCACAGTGCGCGATTCGGAGCCAATCAAATGAGTAAATAAAGGCGGAGGGTGTACTACGCAGAAGGACATCACCGTGGCGGTAGCCACGGTTGGGGCACACGTCCGGACGGATGGCTTAGCCCAGGGTTATTTTTTATAAGCGCGGCCGAAGGCCGAAAACGCAGAAAAATTCAATACGACCCAACTCGTTTACCACTGTGATGACGGCCTTATGAAATAGTCGACTGCGTGTGGCAACACCGGTGTTTCTATTTCATTGTTTCGCAGGGAAAAGTGAAGTTAAATTTGACTTTTTTTGCAACTTTAACTACAAATTACTTAAAAACTATACATCTCCGGAAGCCAGGACTTTTACATTTAGAATCAGGAGGATCTCCTCTACAACGCCCAATAACTCTTTTTCAAACGCGTGGTAGACGGTTGGAAAATTTTCCCGTCTTCTTTCTCGCTCACATCCTCTGATCCTCTCGCTCTTTTGTGGTAAAATTCCTGGAACTCATACGCTTTCCTACATTCAACAAACGCTATTATTGACCTTTCAATCCATATAGAAGTTACAGGCGAAGATGTACTTAGCATACAACTGAAGTTTCATATCGAATTTAAACTTTGAGAGCTTTCCCTGCAAGACACAGTTTTCACTTAGTCCAGTATTGTTTGGAAGCGTTCTTGTTCAGCAGTAAAACTTACGTTATTTACACAATCAAAGAGGGCTGATTGGCATGATTTAAGAGTAATTTAGGCAAAAATTGTTGTTCGGCGTTATAATAATAATAATAATAATAATACAATGGCGCTATTATAACTCTGACGAGTTTTATGGCCGAGCTTCTCTCCCAATTCGAGGTGTGCTCCTTTTTGTTTTTCCTACTAATTGGGTGGACCTACAGTTTTATGCCGGCTCCGAACGGCGAATGCATTTTTTGTGAGAAGTTTTTTCATGGCAGAAATACTCTCGGAGGGTATGCCGCCCACTGCCGAGAGGTGACCGCTGCTCTTAAAAAACCCAATAATTGGATTTTTACTAATTAGAAAAATTTGTTTGGCTCGGACCGTGGTTTGAACCCGAGACCTCTGGCATAGCAGTCGAGCACTCTACCCACTGCACCACAGCGGTTGTTCGACGTTAATTACCCTTAAATAACGTTGTTTCGCCATACAAAAATGCCAGCTGAAATTACCCTTGAAATGCGCATTTCGGCTAAATAACTCACGAAACTACTCTGGGATCGGTCTCTTCTCTAAATTTTATAGATTGTAATCGAAAACATCTTTAACCATTGCCAAGGCAAATTCATTATGGTAATGGCACGGCGAATTCGGCAATATTCGCCTCGAGTCGCTTTAAATTTTCGTCCAGCAGAATGTCAAACTCAAAGTAACATTTTTCTTTGTTTGACATTCTCCTGTATTATTCTATACACGGTGAACTAAAAACGAGAAGAAGAAGAAGAAGTCAGCTGTTCACCTACCATTACCATATGAATGAATTTGCCTTGGCCATCGCTAATATTTCACATTAGCTGTGTTTTATTTTAGCGCATATACATCTGCGCTAAAATAAAAACACAGCTATTAAATTTGTTCACGACGGTTTCTTAGATATATTCTCATCATAGCTGGGGAACTTCGATTAGAATTAGAAATCATTACGATTAGAAAAATTAAGTAATCTAATCATTAGATTTTTTTTGATTCTTTATATTTTGATTACTAATTGATTAGATTAGAGCTAATCAAAAATCTAATGGCGATTAGCGACGATTAGCAAATCTAATCAAAACTAATCGAAACTAATAAAAATAAAAATCAATTGGATTTCTCGATTAGTTTTGATTAAATTTGATTAAATCAACTGTTTTGAAATATTTTTTTTTTGTCATTTAATTCATAAAGTATAATATATAATACAATGGCGCTATTATAACTCTGACGAGTTTTATGGCCGAGCTTCTCTCCCAATTCGAGGTGTGCTACTTTTTGTTTTTCTTACTAATTGGGTGGACCTACAGTTTTATGCCGGCTCCGAACGGCGAATGAATTTTTTGTGAGAAGCTTTTTCATGGCAGAAATACACTCGGAGGGTATGCCGCCCACTGCCGAGAGGTGACCGCTGCTCTTAAAAAGCCCTCAGGAGCCAATGTAAAATATGGTTTAAACCGTTCTCTCAATTGATGTTCTAATTGTACTGCTGTTGAGCTAACATTGCTCAAAACTTCGGGTTTTCTGGATAATTTTAGCGGTTTATTACTCAAAGAAAATAACGCAGGATTAATACAACCATATTTCACATTGGCTTCACCTTGGAGAAAGTCCAAAGTTTGGGCAATAGGCTCCATTAGCAGCTTGTACGACTCCAAATATTGAAAATCACTTGATGTAAAAGGAGACAGATTCAGCTCATCGGAAAGCTTATTCAATTTCTCTTTGTACTGTAGTAACTTCACGATTGCAAATATTTCAAAATAGTTGATCTAATCAAATCTAATCAAAACTAGTCGAGAAATCTAATCAATTTTAGTTTTGATTAGATATGCCAATCGTCACTAATCGTGATTAGATTTTTGATTAGTTCTAATCTAATCAAAAAGTAGTCGATTAGAATAGCCATCTAATCCTAATTAATCAATTAGGATTAAAACAAAAAAGTTTCTAATCCGATTAGTAATCATTAGGATGACTAATCATTATTCCCCAGCTATGATTCTCATTCTATATTTCATTAGCGATTCTTTAATTATAAAAAATTTACACCCCTATTGCGAGTGTCGACTGAGATAGATAATGGACTGTTGATCGATCCAGGAGCATAATAGCCCAGTTAGTCGAGAACGTGTGGTCCGCTCGCTGACGCAAACGCCCGTATGCAATTTTTAGGATTTTTTGAGCCCGTAGCAATCAGCTGTTTTACTCACACATATTTACATATATATATAGTTTGTTTTCATTTTGGCAGGGTTGCCATTTAGTCATTTTTGAACAAACAAGATTTTTACTAATCTTCAAAGTGTTATGCGGATTACTCTTCAATACACAACTGTGCATTATTTGCCAAATGACAATAAAATACTAATTTAATCGTTTTTAAAGTTGTCGTTGACGACTTTTTTTATTAATTTAGTTACTTTTTTACGGCTTAGTTGGTAATTAAAACACATTTTTCTTGTAATTTTGTTGCTGCCCAATATATTTCCATCACACCTTGGTGATAGTTATCAAGGACTAAAACATAAAATAACAAAAAACACAGTCAGAACATTAAATTTACAATTGAAAATCCATAAAAAAAATTATATTGGGAAGCAACAAGATTCTCACAAAAATCTGTGTTTAATTAAGAAATCTGTACTGAGTTTCTGTAACTCATATCTTTTCTAGTATAAATAGGTGGTGACAAAGTGTGGATCGTATTAGTGTGACATCACTTTAATTGATTTTGTTACAGAAACTCATATTTATTGTGGCAATTTATAACTTTTTAATGTAGAAAAATTGCAGAAGAAGACCACCATGAGTTATCAATTAAGAAAATACAGCAACCATTGTGGATAAATACAATTTTTGCTTTAATTTTCAGTAATATCTTCATTTATTAGGAGTGTTCAATATCTCAAAATTTTTACATATTTTTACGAATAGTTACGAATTTATGTTCAATAACCCAAAAAATTCGCAAAAGAGAGCCAAATTGAGAGAGTATGACCTCGATAGAGTTGATAAACGCTGCAAGTAAAATTTTCACTTCCAACTACTAGCAGCTTTAAAAAAAATAGAAGTGTCAAAAATATATGATCACAAAAATTTCAATTGGAAATATACAAACATTTTAAACGTAAATTTCTAATTGTGTACTAAATAAGTTAGCGCAAAAACGAATCTTGATGATGTTGTGGAATAGCCAAAGTAGAATTTTGTTTTCCTAATTCAGTTATTTCCATTCATTTCCAATTTCAAAAATTTCAATTACAACCTAACCTAAAAATCAAATTGTCAAAACAGCGTATAAGCTGTTTTCTTGCGAATGTTTACGATTTTGTGTTCAATTACTTTGGTTGATAATTTTCTCTTTTTCTCGTTTTTACTCTTTAATTTGACATTGATGCTCTTTTTGCAAGTACTTGCAAGTAAAGTTGTTGAACAAAGCTATTATCTTGTTATTAATTTATATATATATATATATTTACATTTTGTTTGGGATTTAAAAAAAAAATGATAAAAGTTTTCTATCCCTTTTTAAAAATTAAAGTAATAATAAACGGTTCGTTTAAGTAGACATACTAGTTTTTCCATGTGAACACATATATGTATATTCGATAACATATTAAAATCTTGTTGAGTTAGTTGTATAATGCTGTGAAAATTACTGTTTAAATATTTAATAACTAAAAATGTTCAACCGGCTACCCATCAACCTTGCAACCATGCGAGCAATCAGCTGACACGTTTTTACGTAAAAAATCAAAATGATTTTGATTTCTGCGGTACGGGCATCTGCGTCGTGCGTCGTTGAATAATCGTTTACATACAAATCCCATTGAATAGGTTGGATCAGCTGACACGGTACACGGGTTTACGTTTTCGACTAACTGGGCTATAACTGGACTATTAATCTGGATGCTGTCAAATTTTGGTATCAATCGGACAATCCAATCAAAAGTTATAAGCAAAAGTGTACCTATAATACAATTTCGGATTTTTAAATAAAAACTTTGAGAGCTTGCCATGAAAAACCAGGTAGCAAGCTTTTATTTTTTATGGTTTTATATAAAGCGTACCCTAAATAAATGGTATCGTTTTGGTATTAGGTCTGTTTGGTCAGATTTTGGGTAGAATGCTATTTTATGTCAAACTGAAGATGAAGGCAAAAGTTCAACAAACGCGTTTGTGCGAAATGCTATTTAGTGTCAAAAATGACGCTTAGGAACAGTGTTGCCACAGCCTCAAAAATTATGGTATCACAAATTGATGCCTTCGTGGTTTTTTTTTTCGTAGTCACGCTTTCCTTTACCGATCCAGGGGGGCGTAAAAACCGTTTATAAAAGGGGCGTTGCACCGTCCTCCGATCCTATATCTGAAGTCGGAACAGTCCGGAGGCCGATAGTTTTCGAAATATATATTTTTTTTTTTAAATTTTTGAATTTATTTAATTTAACGAGCACAGGCCCAGGTTATATTTTATTTTGGTAATTATCTAGTTTACGGTGCAACGGCTAAAACTCGTCAATTTTTAACAAGCGGGATATTAATGGACACGTTTTGATCTCAGGAGCACGAATCAGAAGGCGGAGCTTAACTTTTTTATTACAATAAAAAGTTATTAACAAAAAACGTTTTCATTTTTCGATTGCTTATTACACCCACATGAACACGCAAATTCAATCTATTTTTTCACCATTTGGTAATACATTCTTTATATTTACCATTTCACGCCCAAAATGTGCTAATATGTTGCAAATAGAAATAATATTTTAGTTAAACCCAAAGTAAAAGTAAAGAAACTACGCCAATTTCATCAATATAGTGCGTAGCGTTGCCAACTACCTTGTGACAGTTCAATTATCGCTCGAAAAAAGTGAAAGAATCTCAATTGTTTACTTTGATTTTATTAAAAAATAGTATTTATTTGCAACATATTAAATAATGTTGGGTGTGATGTAGTAAATATGGTAAAGAAATAAGCTGAATTTGTGTGTTCATGTGTGTGTAATGAGCAAGCAAAAAATGATAATGTTTTTTGTTAATAACTCCGCCTTCTGATTCGGGTTCCTGAGATCGAAATGCGTCGATTGATACCCCTCTTTTTAAAGAAGGAACTATTTTAGTCGTTGCACCGTAAACTAGATAATTACCCAATTATATATGAATGATACGTAGATAATTTTTATTTTGGCTTAGAACAAATTTTATTTTTATCAAACTTTTGGGCTCACATTTCCTTCTGTCTACCAAAAGCTATATCTCCAAAAGTATTAATGTTTTTCAAATGAATCTTTCAGGGGATGTTAGGCGGGACTTTTCTTCATCTAAATTTATTACTTTCATAAATATTTTACTATTATTAATAATAGCAAATTGCTGTTAAGTAAACTAACACCATTATCACCAATTTCTACATTATACACACACCTAATCCTTACTATATTTTCACACGTAGCTTTGTTAAGCTGTTCGAAGCACTTTCACACACTTTTTATTAATTTTACTTGCCGAATTTTACATTTTAATTGTTCGATCAACTGCTTTTGTACCTTTTCAATAATAATAATGGCCACCAACATATAATGGTGATGCCACACCTACCAAAAGGTAAGTCACATGATAAGGTCGCATTCACAGTGCGCGATTCGGAGCCAATCAAATGAGTAAATAAAGGCGGAGGGTGTACTACGCAGAAGGACATCACCGTGGCGGTAGCCACGGTTGGGACACACGTCCGGACGGATGGCTTAGCCCAGGGTTATTTTTTATAAGCGCGGCCGAAGGCCGAAAACGCAGAAAAATTCAATACGACCCGACTCGTTTACCACTGTGATGACGGCCTTATGAAATAGTCGACTGCGTGTGGCAACACCGGTGTTTCTATTTCATTGTTTCGCAGGGAAAAGTGAAGTTAAATTTGACTTTTTTTGCAACTTTAACTACAAATTACTTAAAAACTATACATCTCCGGAAGCCAGGACTTTTACATTTAGAATCAGGAGGATCTCCTCTACAACGCCCAATAACTCTTTTTCAAACGCGTGGTAGACGGTTGGAAAATTTTCCCGTCTTCTTTCTCGCTCACATCCTCTGATCCTCTCGCTCTTTTGTGGTAAAATTCCTGGAACTCATACGCTTTCCTACATTCAACAAACGCTATTATTGACCTTTCAATCCATATAGAAGTTACAGGCGAAGATGTACTTAGCATACAACTGAAGTTTCATATCGAATTTAAACTTTGAGAGCTTTCCCTGCAAGACACAGTTTTCACTTAGTCCAGTATTGTTTGGAAGCGTTCTTGTTCAGCAGTAAAACTTACGTTATTTACACAATCAAAGAGGGCTGATTGGCATGATTTAAGAGTAATTTAGGCAAAAATTGTTGTTCGGCGTTATAATAATAATAATAATAATAATACAATGGCGCTATTATAACTCTGACGAGTTTTATGGCCGAGCTTCTCTCCCAATTCGAGGTGTGCTCCTTTTTGTTTTTCCTACTAATTGGGTGGACCTACAGTTTTATGCCGGCTCCGAACGGCGAATGCATTTTTTGTGAGAAGTTTTTTCATGGCAGAAATACTCTCGGAGGGTATGCCGCCCACTGCCGAGAGGTGACCGCTGCTCTTAAAAAACCCAATAATTGGATTTTTACTAATTAGAAAAATTTGTTTGGCTCGGACCGTGGTTTGAACCCGAGACCTCTGGCATAGCAGTCGAGCACTCTACCCACTGCACCACAGCGGTTGTTCGACGTTAATTACCCTTAAATAACGTTGTTTCGCCATACAAAAATGCCAGCTGAAATTACCCTTGAAATGCGCATTTCGGCTAAATAACTCACGAAACTACTCTGGGATCGGTCTCTTCTCTAAATTTTATAGATTGTAATCGAAAACATCTTTAACCATTGCCAAGGCAAATTCATTATGGTAATGGCACGGCGAATTCGGCAATATTCGCCTCGAGTCGCTTTAAATTTTCGTCCAGCAGAATGTCAAACTCAAAGTAACATTTTTCTTTGTTTGACATTCTCCTGTATTATTCTATACACGGTGAACTAAAAACGAGAAGAAGAAGAAGAAGTCAGCTGTTCACCTACCATTACCATATGAATGAATTTGCCTTGGCCATCGCCAATATTTCACATTAGCTGTGTTTTATTTTAGCGCATATACATCTGCGCTAAAATAAAAACACAGCTATTAAATTTGTTCACGACGGTTTCTTAGATATATTCTCATCATAGCTGGGGAACTTCGATTAGAATTAGAAATCATTACGATTAGAAAAATTAAGTAATCTAATCATTAGATTTTTTTTGATTCTTTATATTTTGATTACTAATTGATTAGATTAGAGCTAATCAAAAATCTAATGGCGATTAGCGACGATTAGCAAATCTAATCAAAACTAATCGAAACTAATAAAAATAAAAATCAATTGGATTTCTCGATTAGTTTTGATTAAATTTGATTAAATCAACTGTTTTGAAATATTTTTTTTTTTGTCATTTAATTCATAAAGTATAATATATAATACAATGGCGCTATTATAACTCTGACGAGTTTTATGGCCGAGCTTCTCTCCCAATTCGAGGTGTGCTACTTTTTGTTTTTCTTACTAATTGGGTGGACCTACAGTTTTATGCCGGCTCCGAACGGCGAATGAATTTTTTGTGAGAAGCTTTTTCATGGCAGAAATACACTCGGAGGGTATGCCGCCCACTGCCGAGAGGTGACCGCTGCTCTTAAAAAGCCCTCAGGAGCCAATGTAAAATATGGTTTAAACCGTTCTCTCAATTGATGTTCTAATTGTACTGCTGTTGAGCTAACATTGCTCAAAACTTCGGGTTTTCTGGATAATTTTAGCGGTTTATTACTCAAAGAAAATAACGCAGGATTAATACAACCATATTTCACATTGGCTTCACCTTGGAGAAAGTCCAAAGTTTGGGCAATAGGCTCCATTAGCAGCTTGTACGACTCCAAATATTGAAAATCACTTGATGTAAAAGGAGACAGATTCAGCTCATCGGAAAGCTTATTCAATTTCTCTTTGTACTGTAGTAACTTCACGATTGCAAATATTTCAAAATAGTTGATCTAATCAAATCTAATCAAAACTAGTCGAGAAATCTAATCAATTTTAGTTTTGATTAGATATGCCAATCGTCACTAATCGTGATTAGATTTTTGATTAGTTCTAATCTAATCAAAAAGTAGTCGATTAGAATAGCCATCTAATCCTAATTAATCAATTAGGATTAAAAAAAAAAGTTTCTAATCCGATTAGTAATCATTAGGATGACTAATCATTATTCCCCAGCTATGATTCTCATTCTATATTTCATTAGCGATTCTTTAATTATAAAAAATTTACACCCCTATTGCGAGTGTCGACTGAGATAGATAATGGACTGTTGATCGATCCAGTACCCGGATTCTAGATTTCGCCATCGCCAAAACGCTAAAAATCGCCAAAATTGCAATCGCCAAAAATTATCCGGACTTTAGGCGATTTTTCTAAAATGCGATTCTGGATTGCATATCGCCAAAAATCTCCAACAAACATTGTAATACCTTTATCCGCCGCAGGCGACGCTGTTGTCAAAGCAGAATTACCAGGTAGGCTCGGTGGCGAATTCAGAAATTTCCAATGTATTTTTTTATTGTTATTGGTAGAGTGTAATATAAAAATAATATTTCGACGTGTTTAAATCTGAATTTGCCTGGGACTCGCCTATTCCTATTGGCCATGATGTGAATTCGCTTTAATTTTGACATTACATTCTACCTTTGTAAATAAAAAAAAAAGTAGTTTCTGAATTCGCCACCGAGCCTACCTTTTTAGATCTGCTTGTAGTGGAAGAAAAATGTCAAAGTTTGTATACATATTTGGCGTGGTTCCTCCATATTTTACATTGATTAGGAAATATTATATTAAATAGTTGTATTCGCGTACAGCAATTTGTTGCAATTTATTACAATTTTGCAACAAATATCCGCTTTTTCCATTTTTTTACGCAAAAAAATTGCAGAAGTGATGGAAATGAGAGAGCAAAGTGACGTTTATTTTTGTGAGAGGCTGCAAAATTCTGCAGGACAAATTTTTTCCATCACATTTGTCCAGCAGCAAAACAGCTGATGAAAAAACATATGTTTGTAATTTGCGAAAATTGCAAAATTGAAATTCAAAATTAAAAAAGTTAAATATGGACGAATTAATTATGAAAGATGTAAATAAATAACATTTGATTATGTCTGCATCTGTACTTGGGCTAAATGTCGGATGATAACAGCAGCATTGTATGTTTGTTGCTTAATGTAGGAAGTCCGCCGGTTACCCTCTGCTAACTTATATGTATGTATGTATGTATGTCAATATGCAATGCCAGCAGGCAGCCGCTGCTCCGCATTTATATACATACATACATGTTTCTTTATTAGTAAAATACAATGCAGGCATAATCTACAGCTGAAACTAAGCTAAAGTAATACAAATTTCGTATAAATTTTTGTAAATATAGGATTTGTATATATTTTGTTAATTCCCATAATTTTAATTTGATCAGCTGTTCATCTTTCCTGCAAGATTTGAATAGATTTGCATTTTTTTACTTTTTTGGATATTTTTCTCTTGTGAGAGGAAGAATGATATTTGGCGAGATAGAGAGTGATAGAGGCAAACAGAGAAAAGCTGCTGGAAAAAGTACGCGAATACACCTAATAAGTATTGAGATAAAAAATATGTGGTCAAAGTGAGTATGTTCCGAAGTTATTTATGTCGCATGTCTATATATTCTCAGCGAGAGTAAAGAAATCGCTTGAAAAGTAGAAGAAAACTTTTGCGGGAGTCCACAGCTCCATTCTCTATTGCAGAAGAACTTTTCGTTGAAATTTTGCGACTTACAAAGCAAATATGCGAAATATTTTTGCGGAAGTACCGTGTATTTTTGCTCATTTATTATCCTTTTTGAGTTAAAATTCTCCATTTTTCCTATAATTATGAATATTATTAATGCGATGAAGTATTTTAAAAAGGAAATTAATATACTTTTTACCTTTACAACTTAAATAATCTTTTTGGCAACACATTTTTCGGGTCGCTAATTTTGGAGAAGTTTGGGCTAATAATGGCGATTTTTGGCGATAGCTAATTTATCGGAATCGCAATTTTAGCTAACTGAACTGTCAAGAAGTGTTCATTCCTTTTATCCGGGTTCATTTTGTTCATCGCTAAAATCCGCTAAAAATGTGCTAAAATAGGCAATTTTTAGCGATTTTTTATCACGCATTTTTATGATAGAATCGCAAAAATCGCTAAAAGTTGCTAAAATCAATTTGGCGAATTTTGGCGATGGAGTTTTGGCGATAGCGAAAACTAGAATCCGGCCACAGGAGCATAATAGCCCAGTTAGTCGAGAACGTGTGGTCCGCTCGCTGACGCAAACGCCCGTATGCAATTTTTAGGATTTTTTGAGCCCGTAGCAATCAGCTGTTTTACTCACACATATTTACATATATATATAGTTTGTTTTCATTTTGGCAGGGTTGCCATTTAGTCATTTTTGAACAAACAAGATTTTTACTAATCTTCAAAGTGTTATGCGGATTACTCTTCAATACACAACTGTGCATTATTTGCCAAATGACAATAAAATACTAATTTAATCGTTTTTAAAGATGTCGTTGACGACTTTTTTTATTAATTTAGTTACTTTTTTACGGCTTAGTTGGTAATTAAAACACATTTTTCTTGTAATTTTTTTGCTGCCCAATATATTTCCATCACACCTTGGTGATAGTTATCAAGGACTAAAACATAAAATAACAAAAAACACAGTCAGGATATTAAATTTACAATTGAAAATCCATAAAAAAAATTATATTGGGAAGCAACAAGATTCTCACAAAAATCTGTGTTTAATTAAGAAATCTGTACTGAGTTTCTGTAACTCATATCTTTTCTAGTATAAATAGGTGGTGACAAAGTGTGGATCGTATTAGTGTGACATCACTTTAATTGATTTTGTTACAGAAACTCATATTTATTGTGGCAATTTATAACTTTTTAATGTAGAAAAATTGCAGAAGAAGACCACCATGAGTTATCAATTAAGAAAATACAGCAACCATTGTGGATAAATACAATTTTTGCTTTAATTTTCAGTAATATCTTCATTTATTAGGAGTGTTCAATATCTCAAAATTTTTACATATTTTTACGAATAGTTACGAATTTATGTTCAATAACCCAAAAAATTCGCAAAAGAGAGCCAAATTGAGAGAGTATGACCTCGATAGAGTTGATAAACGCTGCAAGTAAAATTTTCACTTCCAACTACTAGCAGCTTTAAAAAAAATAGAAGTGTCAAAAATATATGATCACAAAAATTTCAATTGGAAATATACAAACATTTTAAACGTAAATTTCTAATTGTGTACTAAATAAGTTAGCGCAAAAACGAATCTTGATGATGTTGTGGAATAGCCAAAGTAGAATTTTGTTTTCCTAATTCAGTTATTTCCATTCATTTCCAATTTCAAAAATTTCAATTACAACCTAACCTAAAAATCAAATTGTCAAAACAGCGTATAAGCTGTTTTCTTGCGAATGTTTACGATTTTGTGTTCAATTACTTTGGTTGATAATTTTCTCTTTTTCTCGTTTTTACTCTTTAATTTGACATTGATGCTCTTTTTGCAAGTGTGTGTAATGAGCAAGCAAAAAATGATAATGTTTTTTGTTAATAACTCCGCCTTCTGATTCGGGTTCCTGAGATCGAAATGCGTCGATTGATACCCCTCTTTTTAAAGAAGGAACTATTTTAGTCGTTGCACCGTAAACTAGATAATTACCCAATTATATATGAATGATACGTAGATAATTTTTATTTTGGCTTAGAACAAATTTTATTTTTATCAAACTTTTGGGCTCACATTTCCTTCTGTCTACCAAAAGCTATATCTCCAAAAGTATTAATGTTTTTCAAATGAATCTTTCAGGGGATGTTAGGCGGGACTTTTCTTCATCTAAATTTATTACTTTCATAAATATTTTACTATTATTAATAATAGCAAATTGCTGTTAAGTAAACTAACACCATTATCACCAATTTCTACATTATACACACACCTAATCCTTACTATATTTTCACACGTAGCTTTGTTAAGCTGTTCGAAGCACTTTCACACACTTTTTATTAATTTTACTTGCCGAATTTTACATTTTAATTGTTCGATCAACTGCTTTTGTACCTTTTCAATAATAATAATGGCCACCAACATATAATGGTGATGCCACACCTACCAAAAGGTAAGTCACATGATAAGGTCGCATTCACAGTGCGCGATTCGGAGCCAATCAAATGAGTAAATAAAGGCGGAGGGTGTACTACGCAGAAGGACATCACCGTGGCGGTAGCCACGGTTGGGGCACACGTCCGGATGGATGGCTTAGCCCAGGGTTATTTTTTATAAGCGCGGCCGAAGGCCGAAAACGCAGAAAAATTCAATACGACCCGACTCGTTTACCACTGTGACGACGGCCTTATGAAATAGTCGACTGCGTGTGGCAACACCGGTGTTTCTATTTCATTGTTTCGCAGGGAAAAGTGAAGTTAAATTTGACTTTTTTTGCAACTTTAACTACAAATTACTTAAAAACTATACATCTCCGGAAGCCAGGACTTTTACATTTAGAATCAGGAGGATCTCCTCTACAACGCCCAATAACTCTTTTTCAAACGCGTGGTAGACGGTTGGAAAATTTTCCCGTCTTCTTTCTCGCTCACATCCTCTGATCCTCTCGCTCTTTTGTGGTAAAATTCCTGGAACTCATACGCTTTCCTACATTCAACAAACGCTATTATTGACCTTTCAATCCATATAGAAGTTACAGGCGAAGATGTACTTAGCATACAACTGAAGTTTCATATCGAATTTAAACTTTGAGAACTTTCCCTGCAAGACACAGTTTTCACTTAGTCCAGTATTGTTTGGAAGCGTTCTTGTTCAGCAGTAAAACTTACGTTATTTACACAATCAAAGAGGGCTGATTGGCATGATTTAAGAGTAATTTAGGCAAAAATTGTTGTTCGGCGTTATAATAATAATAATAATAATACAATGGCGCTATTATAACTCTGACGAGTTTTATGGCCGAGCTTCTCTCCCAATTCGAGGTGTGCTCCTTTTTGTTTTTCCTACTAATTGGGTGGACCTACAGTTTTATGCCGGCTCCGAACGGCGAATGCATTTTTTGTGAGAAGTTTTTTCATGGCAGAAATACTCTCGGAGGGTATGCCGCCCACTGCCGAGAGGTGACCGCTGCTCTTAAAAAACCCAATAATTGGATTTTTACTAATTAGAAAAATTTGTTTGGCTCGGACCGTGGTTTGAACCCGAGACCTCTGGCATAGCAGTCGAGCACTCTACCCACTGCACCACAGCGGTTGTTCGACGTTAATTACCCTTAAATAACGTTGTTTCGCCATACAAAAATGCCAGCTGAAATTACCCTTGAAATGCGCATTTCGGCTAAATAACTCACGAAACTACTCTGGGATCGGTCTCTTCTCTAAATTTTATAGATTGTAATCGAAAACATCTTTAACCATTGCCAAGGCAAATTCATTATGGTAATGGCACGGCGAATTCGGCAATATTCGCCTCGAGTCGCTTTAAATTTTCGTCCAGCAGAATGTCAAACTCAAAGTAACATTTTTCTTTGTTTGACATTCTCCTGTATTATTCTATACACGGTGAACTAAAAACGAGAAGAAGAAGAAGAAGAAGTCAGCTGTTCACCTACCATTACCATATGAATGAATTTGCCTTGGCCATCGCCAATATTTCACATTAGCTGTGTTTTATTTTAGCGCATATACATCTGCGCTAAAATAAAAACACAGCTATTAAATTTGTTCACGACGGTTTCTTAGATATATTCTCATCATAGCTGGGGAACTTCGATTAGAATTAGAAATCATTACGATTAGAAAAATTAAGTAATCTAATCATTAGATTTTTTTTGATTCTTTATATTTTGATTACTAATTGATTAGATTAGAGCTAATCAAAAATCTAATGGCGATTAGCGACGATTAGCAAATCTAATCAAAACTAATCGAAACTAATAAAAATAAAAATCAATTGGATTTCTCGATTAGTTTTGATTAAATTTGATTAAATCAACTGTTTTGAAATATTTTTTTTTTGTCATTTAATTCATAAAGTATAATATATAATACAATGGCGCTATTATAACTCTGACGAGTTTTATGGCCGAGCTTCTCTCCCAATTCGAGGTGTGCTACTTTTTGTTTTTCTTACTAATTGGGTGGACCTACAGTTTTATGCCGGCTCCGAACGGCGAATGAATTTTTTGTGAGAAGCTTTTTCATGGCAGAAATACACTCGGAGGGTATGCCGCCCACTGCCGAGAGGTGACCGCTGCTCTTAAAAAGCCCTCAGGAGCCAATGTAAAATATGGTTTAAACCGTTCTCTCAATTGATGTTCTAATTGTACTGCTGTTGAGCTAACATTGCTCAAAACTTCGGGTTTTCTGGATAATTTTAGCGGTTTATTACTCAAAGAAAATAACGCAGGATTAATACAACCATATTTCACATTGGCTTCACCTTGGAGAAAGTCCAAAGTTTGGGCAATAGGCTCCATTAGCAGCTTGTACGACTCCAAATATTGAAAATCACTTGATGTAAAAGGAGACAGATTCAGCTCATCGGAAAGCTTATTCAATTTCTCTTTGTACTGTAGTAACTTCACGATTGCAAATATTTCAAAATAGTTGATCTAATCAAATCTAATCAAAACTAGTCGAGAAATCTAATCAATTTTAGTTTTGATTAGATATGCCAATCGTCACTAATCGTGATTAGATTTTTGATTAGTTCTAATCTAATCAAAAAGTAGTCGATTAGAATAGCCATCTAATCCTAATTAATCAATTAGGATTAAAAAAAAAAGTTTCTAATCCGATTAGTAATCATTAGGATGACTAATCATTATTCCCCAGCTATGATTCTCATTCTATATTTCATTAGCGATTCTTTAATTATAAAAAATTTACACCCCTATTGCGAGTGTCGACTGAGATAGATAATGGACTGTTGATCGATCCAGGAGCATAATAGCCCAGTTAGTCGAGAACGTGTGGTCCGCTCGCTGACGCAAACGCCCGTATGCAATTTTTAGGATTTTTTGAGCCCGTAGCAATCAGCTGTTTTACTCACACATATTTACATATATATATAGTTTGTTTTCATTTTGGCAGGGTTGCCATTTAGTCATTTTTGAACAAACAAGATTTTTACTAATCTTCAAAGTGTTATGCGGATTACTCTTCAATACACAACTGTGCATTATTTGCCAAATGACAATAAAATACTAATTTAATCGTTTTTAAAGATGTCGTTGACGACTTTTTTTATTAATTTAGTTACTTTTTTACGGCTTAGTTGGTAATTAAAACACATTTTTCTTGTAATTTTTTTGCTGCCCAATATATTTCCATCACACCTTGGTGATAGTTATCAAGGACTAAAACATAAAATAACAAAAAACACAGTCAGGATATTAAATTTACAATTGAAAATCCATAAAAAAAATTATATTGGGAAGCAACAAGATTCTCACAAAAATCTGTGTTTAATTAAGAAATCTGTACTGAGTTTCTGTAACTCATATCTTTTCTAGTATAAATAGGTGGTGACAAAGTGTGGATCGTATTAGTGTGACATCACTTTAATTGATTTTGTTACAGAAACTCATATTTATTGTGGCAATTTATAACTTTTTAATGTAGAAAAATTGCAGAAGAAGACCACCATGAGTTATCAATTAAGAAAATACAGCAACCATTGTGGATAAATACAATTTTTGCTTTAATTTTCAGTAATATCTTCATTTATTAGGAGTGTTCAATATCTCAAAATTTTTACATATTTTTACGAATAGTTACGAATTTATGTTCAATAACCCAAAAAATTCGCAAAAGAGAGCCAAATTGAGAGAGTATGACCTCGATAGAGTTGATAAACGCTGCAAGTAAAATTTTCACTTCCAACTACTAGCAGCTTTAAAAAAAATAGAAGTGTCAAAAATATATGATCACAAAAATTTCAATTGGAAATATACAAACATTTTAAACGTAAATTTCTAATTGTGTACTAAATAAGTTAGCGCAAAAACGAATCTTGATGATGTTGTGGAATAGCCAAAGTAGAATTTTGTTTTCCTAATTCAGTTATTTCCATTCATTTCCAATTTCAAAAATTTCAATTACAACCTAACCTAAAAATCAAATTGTCAAAACAGCGTATAAGCTGTTTTCTTGCGAATGTTTACGATTTTGTGTTCAATTACTTTGGTTGATAATTTTCTTTTTCTCGTTTTTACTCTTTAATTTGACATTGATGCTCTTTTTGCAAGTACTTGCAAGTAAAGTTGTTGAACAAAGCTATTATCTTGTTATTAATTTATATATATATATATATATTTACATTTTGTTTGGGATTTAAAAAAAAAATGATAAAAGTTTTCTATCCCTTTTTAAAAATTAAAGTAATAATAAACGGTTCGTTTAAGTAGACATACTAGTTTTTCCATGTGAACACATATATGTATATTCGATAACATATTAAAATCTTGTTTAGTTAGTTGTATAATGCTGTGAAAATTACTGTTTAAATATTTAATAACTAAAAATGTTCAACCGGCTACCCATCAACCTTGCAACCATGCGAGCAATCAGCTGACACGTTTTTACGTAAAAAATCAAAATGATTTTGATTTCTGCGGTACGGGCATCTGCGTCGTGCGTCGTTGAATAATCGTTTACATACAAATCCCATTGAATAGGTTGGATCAGCTGACACGGTACACGGGTTTACGTTTTCGACTAACTGGGCTATAACTGGACTATTAATCTGGATGCTGTCAAATTTTGGTATCAATCGGACAATCCAATCAAAAGTTATAAGCAAAAGTGTACCTATAATACAATTTCGGATTTTTAAATAAAAACTTTGAGAGCTTGCCATGAAAAACCAGGTAGCAAGCTTTTATTTTTTATGGTTTTATATAAAGCGTACCCTAAATAAATGGTATCGTTTTGGTATTAGGTCTGTTTGGTCAGATTTTGGGTAGAATGCTATTTTATGTCAAACTGAAGATGAAGGCAAAAGTTCAACAAACGCGTTTGTGCGAAATGCTATTTAGTGTCAAAAATGACGCTTAGGAACAGTGTTGCCACAGCCTCAAAAATTATGGTATCACAAATTGATGCCTTCGTGGTTTTTTTTTTCGTAGTCACGCTTTCCTTTACCGATCCAGGGGGGCGTAAAACCCGTTTATAAAAGGGGCGTTGCACCGTCCTCCGATCCTATATCTGAAGTCGGAACAGTCCGGAGGCCGATAGTTTTCGAAATATATTTTTTTTTTTTTTTAATTTTTTAATTTATTTAATTTAACGAGCACAGGCCCAGGTTATATTTTATTTTGGTAATTATCTAGTTTACGGTGCAACGGCTAAAACTCGTCAATTTTTAACAAGCGGGATATTAATGGACACGTTTTGATCTCAGGAGCACGAATCAGAAGGCGGAGCTTAACTTTTTTATTACAATAAAAAGTTATTAACAAAAAACGTTTTCATTTTTCGATTGCTTATTACACCCACATGAACACGCAAATTCAATCTATTTTTTCACCATTTGGTAATACATTCTTTATATTTACCATTTCACGCCCAAAATGTGCTAATATGTTGCAAATAGAAATAATATTTTAGTTAAACCCAAAGTAAAAGTAAAGAAACTACGCCAATTTCATCAATATAGTGCGTAGCGTTGCCAACTACCTTGTGACAGTTCAATTATCGCTCGAAAAAAGTGAAAGAATCTCAATTGTTTACTTTGATTTTATTAAAAAATAGTATTTATTTGCAACATATTAAATAATGTTGGGTGTGATGTAGTAAATATGGTAAAGAAATAAGCTGAATTTGTGTGTTCATGTGTGTGTAATGAGCAAGCAAAAAATGATAATGTTTTTTGTTAATAACTCCGCCTTCTGATTCGGGTTACTGAGATCGAAATGCGTCGATTGATACCCCTCTTTTTAAAGAAGGAACTATTTTAGTCGTTGCACCGTAAACTAGATAATTACCCAATTATATATGAATGATACGTAGATAATTTTTATTTTGGCTTAGAACAAATTTTATTTTTATCAAACTTTTGGGCTCACATTTCCTTCTGTCTACCAAAAGCTATATCTCCAAAAGTATTAATGTTTTTCAAATGAATCTTTCAGGGGATGTTAGGCGGGACTTTTCTTCATCTAAATTTATTACTTTCATAAATATTTTACTATTATTAATAATAGCAAATTGCTGTTAAGTAAACTAACACCATTATCACCAATTTCTACATTATACACACACCTAATCCTTACTATATTTTCACACGTAGCTTTGTTAAGCTGTTCGAAGCACTTTCACACACTTTTTATTAATTTTACTTGCCGAATTTTACATTTTAATTGTTCGATCAACTGCTTTTGTACCTTTTCAATAATAATAATGGCCACCAACATATAATGGTGATGCCACACCTACCAAAAGGTAAGTCACATGATAAGGTCGCATTCACAGTGCGCGATTCGGAGCCAATCAAATGAGTAAATAAAGGCGGAGGGTGTACTACGCAGAAGGACATCACCGTGGCGGTAGCCACGGTTGGGGCACACGTCCGGACGGATGGCTTAGCCCAGGGTTATTTTTTATAAGCGCGGCCGAAGGCCGCAAACGCAGAAAAATTCAATACGACCCGACTCGTTTACCACTGTGACGACGGCCTTATGAAATAGTCGACTGCGTGTGGCAACACCGGTGTTTCTATTTCATTGTTTCGCAGGGAAAAGTGAAGTTAAATTTGACTTTTTTTGCAACTTTAACTACAAATTACTTAAAAACTATACATCTCCGGAAGCCAGGACTTTTACATTTAGAATCAGGAGGATCTCCTCTACAACGCCCAATAACTCTTTTTCAAACGCGTGGTAGACGGTTGGAAAATTTTCCCGTCTTCTTTCTCGCTCACATCCTCTGATCCTCTCGCTCTTTTGTGGTAAAATTCCTGGAACTCATACGCTTTCCTACACTCAACAAACGCTATTATTGACCTTTCAATCCATATAGAAGTTACAGGCGAAGATGTACTTAGCATACAACTGAAGTTTCATATCGAATTTAAACTTTGAGAGCTTTCCCTGCAAGACACAGTTTTCACTTAGTCTAGTATTGTTTGGAAGCGTTCTTGTTCAGCAGTAAAACTTACGTTATTTACACAATCAAAGAGGGCTGTTAAACTATCAATTATAGCCTCTGCACATTGGCATGATTTAAGAGTAATTTAGGCAAAAATTGTTGTTCGGCGTTATAATAATAATAATAATAATACAATGGCGCTATTATAACTCTGACGAGTTTTATGGCCGAGCTTCTCTCCCAATTCGAGGTGTGCTCCTTTTTGTTTTTCCTACTAATTGGGTGGACCTACAGTTTTATGCCGGCTCCGAACGGCGAATGCATTTTTTGTGAGAAGTTTTTTCATGGCAGAAATACTCTCGGAGGGTATGCCGCCCACTGCCGAGAGGTGACCGCTGCTCTTAAAAAACCCAATAATTGGATTTTTACTAATTAGAAAAATTTGTTTGGCTCGGACCGTGGTTTGAACCCGAGACCTCTGGCATAGCAGTCGAGCACTCTACCCACTGCACCACAGCGGTTGTTCGGCGTTAATTACCCTTAAATAACGTTGTTTCGCCATACAAAAATGCCAGCTGAAATTACCCTTGAAATGCGCATTTCGGCTAAATAACTCACGAAACTACTCTGGGATCGGTCTCTTCTCTAAATTTTATAGATTGTAATCGAAAACATCTTTAACCATTGCCAAGGCAAATTCATTATGGTAATGGCACGGCGAATTCGGCAATATTCGCCTCGAGTCGCTTTAAATTTTCGTCCAGCAGAATGTCAAACTCAAAGTAACATTTTTCTTTGTTTGACATTCTCCTGTATTATTCTATACACGGTGAACTAAAAACGAGAAGAAGAAGAAGAAGTCAGCTGTTCACCTACCATTACCATATGAATGAATTTGCCTTGGCCATCGCTAAAAGCTTTGTTCGTTTACGGTTATTTTTTGATGTTTTTCGAAAACTTTTAAAAACAAACACTTTGTCGCCGTTTTTTTACGCCAAATCTTCAACAGAAGAGAACCAACTGAGAGAGAAAACTGACATTTCATTTTGTGAGAAGCTGTTGAATTCTGTTGGACAAATTTTTGCCAACAGCAATTTTCCAACAGGAAAACAGCTGATCAAACAACAGCTGACTTGAATTTTTGCAAGTAACAAGATTTGCAAAATATACAAATCAATTATAAAATTGGAAAAATACACTAAATTGGCAACAAATATGGATAAATTAAATATGCAAAATAAGTTACATACTTTTTGCGAAGTATTTATATGCATATTATGTACCTTAGTAAATCTCCTTTGCGGGAATATATATTAACGGGCCGCTGTGGTGCAGTGGGGAGTGTTATGGCCACTGTGGTGTGGCGGACAGTGGCTAGTCTGCCATACCAGAGGTCATGGGTTGGATTCCCAGCCTGGATAGAGGGAAAATTTGTATATAATGATCCACGATCCGATAACAATTAATTTTCCAGAGGGTAGGGGTGGTTTCACAGATCACAAAAAAACAAAGTACTACCCTCCGGACGCTTATAGTTCAGGAGACATTCCTTGTTAAATTAATGTATGTATGTGTAGAACATCTTTCTGCGTTGGCGGCTATTGGCCGCGCTTCAATAAAATTACCCTCAGCCGGCAGAATTCTCCTTCTGGATTAATATCCATGGAGCAATCCACAGTTGTTTTGTATAGAACACCTTTTACCTTCAGCCGCGCTTTACAAAAATAACCCTCAGCCGGGAGAATTCTATTTCTGGAGAACTTTAATATTATAATTTAATAATAGTTGAAAGTGTTAAGATAAGATGAATTATCATCTATAGAATATTTCCTGAAAGTTTCACTGAGCCTGGATAGACAACAAATTCTAACTAAAACCCAATTATCCGGATTTTAAAAATAGCAGCCACTCTAGGCAGTGGGTGGCACACCCTCCGAGAGTAGTTCTGCAGTGGGTCAGCTTCAGTATAATGCGCCCGCCGTATTTATTTTCAAACCACTGGAACTTTCGGGAAATCTTCTATGGATGTTAATTTTACTAATTATAACACTCCCGATCACTCCGCAGATATAATTCGAGAAAGGAAATTTTGCTGGCTGGGGCTATTTTTTTTAAAGCGCGGCCAAATGCCGCCAACGCAAAAGTTTGTTCTACTCAAGAGTACTGTGGATCGGTCCATAGAGGGTTATTTTTTTAAAGCATGGCCAGGGCCGGGTGCATTAAATTGAAATCTCTTCTGCGGGGCAGCAGACGCGCAGACATACTGCGGTGGAAAACAGTATGGACATGGGTACAAAGAAAAGCAATTGTTAGTGTGATAATTATTACAATGAAATCATATTTATTAGATAGTAACAGCGAACCCCAGCGGGTTAGGGGGTCTAGAATATACCCGTTGTAAGGAATGCCTGTCGTAAGACGCGACTAAAATCCACCGGCCTAGAAATCGGTTCACGACAGTCGGGCTAGTGTCAGAAGGGACTAGTACCCGAGCGTACCGGATTTATCAGGCAAAGGACTGTCACATCCCCTACACTCCCCAAAACCTTCGGGGAGTGTCTTGGTGGCTACAACAACAACAACATGAAGTTAATTGTATTGCAGATACATACATATGTGCATATATCCCCACTGTTTTCAGGCAGAATTGTAACTCCATTAGCATTTATATAGAACAAACAGTGCCGATTTATTGTAAAAGAGAGTTCCGGATGCATTTCCGAACTTCAAAAAACCTTTTTGCGAGCCTATGCGAACGATTTTTAGATTGAGGAGGTTATCGCGAGGTGACAAAAGACTGACCAAAACGAAACCCAAGGGAAAATTTTCCAACAGTCTACCACGCGTTGAAAAAAAGGACTTGTCGGGCGTTGTAGAGGAGGTGCTGCTTATTCAAAATCCAAAAGTCCCGTCGACCGGAGATATTTGTCAGTTGTAAAATTTACAAGACAAAACCCCAAAACTGTACAGTATTACCGTATGAAGGCGCTTATAAAAACACGCACTATGTATATTTGTGTGTAGAACACCTTTTTGCGTTGGCGGCCTTCGGCCGCGCTTCAAAAAAATAACCCTCAGCCGGCAGAATTCTCTTTCTGGGGTAACATCTATGGACCCATCACACTACCAATAAACTACCAACAAATATCTCGTGAACTATAAGCCTCCGGCAGGTTTTGATTTTAGTTTTGAGATCTGTGAGAGGCCCTCTACCTCCCTGAAAAAGTCATTTTTCTCGGACCGTGGTTCCTTAATCTAAGGCCTACCCTCTTGGTAGACAGATGGAAATCTGAGCCAAACCCAAAACGAATCAAAAGAAATTAAATAAGAAAAAAACTATGTTTTATTTTATTATTTTTATGTTATATGTACATATATACATAATTAACAGCAATAATTTCCACCAATTTTAATATCATTTTAATTTTAATCCTTTTTATCCTTTGATTTTGGGGCTTGTGAATGTAAATAAAAATCAGCTGTTTGCCAAAGCTGTTGAACTCAGCAATTTTTGTGTTCGTTTACCTCTTACGATATTTTTCTCTTGTGAGAGGATAGGTGACATTTTTCTCCAACACCTGGCTGTTGGAGGCTGCTGAGTAAATGCTGTTGGAGAAAGTACGCGAACAAAGCTAATATTTCACATTAGCTGTGTTTTATTTTAGCGCATATACATCTGCGCTAAAATAAAAACACAGCTATTAAATTTGTTCACGACGGTTTCTTAGATATATTCTCATCATAGCTGGGGAACTTCGATTAGAATTAGAAATCATTACGATTAGAAAAATTAAGTAATCTAATCATTAGATTTTTTTTTGATTCTTTATATTTTGATTACTAATTGATTAGATTAGAGCTAATCAAAAATCTAATGGCGATTAGCGACGATTAGCAAATCTAATCAAAACTAATCGAAACTAATAAAAATAAAAATCAATTGGATTTCTCGATTAGTTTTGATTAAATTTGATTAGATCAACTGTTTTGAAATATTTTTTTTTTTGTCATTTAATTCATAAAGTATAATATATAATACAATGGCGCTATTATAACTCTGACGAGTTTTATGGCCGAGCTTCTCTCCCAATTCGAGGTGTGCTACTTTTTGTTTTTCTTACTAATTGGGTGGACCTACAGTTTTATGCCGGCTCCGAACGGCGAATGAATTTTTTGTGAGAAGCTTTTTCATGGCAGAAATACACTCGGAGTGTATGCCGCCCACTGCCGAGAGGTGACCGCTGCTCTTAAAAAGCCCTCAGGAGCCAATGTAAAATATGGTTTAAACCGTTCTCTCAATTGATGTTCTAATTGTACTGCTGTTGAGCTAACATTGCTCAAAACTTCGGGTTTTCTGGATAATCTTAGCGGTTTATTACTCAAAGAAAATAACGCAGGATTAATACAACCATATTTCACATTGGCTTCACCTTGGAGAAAGTCCAAAGTTTGGGCAATAGGCTCCATTAGCAGCTTGTACGACTCCAAATATTGAAAATCACTTGATGTAAAAGGAGACAGATTCAGCTCATCGGAAAGCTTATTCAATTTCTCTTTGTACTGTAGTAACTTCACGATTGCAAATATTTCAAAATAGTTGATCTAATCAAATCTAATCAAAACTAGTCGAGAAATCTAATCAATTTTATTTTTGATTAGTTTTGATTAGATATGCCAATCGTCACTAATCGTGATTAGATTTTTGATTAGTTCTAATCTAATCAAAAAGTAGTCGATTAGAATAGCCATCTAATCCTAATTAATCAATTAGGATTAAAAAAAAAGTTTCTAATCCGATTAGTAATCATTAGGATGACTAATCATTATTCCCCAGCTATGATTCTCATTCTATATTTCATTAGCGATTCTTTAATTATAAAAAATTTACACCCCTATTGCGAGTGTCGACTGAGATAGATAATGGACTGTTGATCGATCCAGGAGCATAATAGCCCAGTTAGTCGAGAACGTGTGGTCCGCTCGCTGACGCAAACGCCCGTATGCAATTTTTAGGATTTTTTGAGCCCGTAGCAATCAGCTGTTTTACTCACACATATTTACATATATATATAGTTTGTTTTCATTTTGGCAGGGTTGCCATTTAGTCATTTTTGAACAAACAAGATTTTTGCTAATCTTCAAAGTGTTATGCGGATTACTCTTCAATACACAACTGTGCATTATTTGCCAAATGACAATAAAATACTAATTTAATCGTTTTTAAAGTTGTCGTTGACGACTTTTTTTATTAATTTAGTTACTTTTTTACGGCTTAGTTGGTAATTAAAACACATTTTTCTTGTAATTTTGTTGCTGCCCAATATATTTCCATCACACCTTGGTGATAGTTATCAAGGATTAAAACATAAAATAACAAAAAACACAGTCAGAACATTAAATTTACAATTGAAAATCCATAAAAAAAATTATATTGGGAAGCAACAAGATTCTCACAAAAATCTGTGTTTAATTAAGAAATCTGTACTGAGTTTCTGTAACTCATATCTTTTCTAGTATAAATAGGTGGTGACAAAGTGTGGATCGTATTAGTGTGACATCACTTTAATTGATTTTGTTACAGAAACTCATATTTATTGTGGCAATTTATAACTTCTTAATGTAGAAAAATTGCAGAAGAAGACCACCATGAGTTATCAATTAAGAAAATACAGCAACCATTGTGGATAAATACAATTTTTGCTTTAATTTTCAGTAATATCTTCATTTATTAGGAGTGTTCAATATCTCAAAATTTTTACATATTTTTACGAATAGTTACGAATTTATGTTCAATAACCCAAAAAATTCGCAAAAGAGAGCCAAATTGAGAGAGTATGACCTCGATAGAGTTGATAAACGCTGCAAGTAAAATTTTCACTTCCAACTACTAGCAGCTTTAAAAAAAATAGAAGTGTCAAAAATATATGATCACAAAAATTTCAATTGGAAATATACAAACATATTAAACGTAAATTTCTAATTGTGTACTAAATAAGTTAGTGCAAAAACGAATCTTGATGATGTTGTGGAATAGCCAAAGTAGAATTTTGTTTTCCTAATTCAGTTATTTCCATTCATTTCCAATTTCAAAAATTTCAATTACAACCTAACCTAAAAATCAAATTGTCAAAACAGCGTATAAGCTGTTTTCTTGCGAATGTTTACGATTTTGTGTTCAATTACTTTGGTTGATAATTTTCTCTTTTTCTCGTTTTTACTCTTTAATTTGACATTGATGCTCTTTTTGCAAGTACTTGCAAGTAAAGTTGTTGAACAAAGCTATTATCTTGTTATTAATTTATATATATATATATATATTTACATTTTGTTTGGGATTTAAAAAAAAAATGATAAAAGTTTTCTGTCCCTTTTTAAAAATTAAAGTAATAATAAACGGTTCGTTTAAGTAGACATACTAGTTTTTCCATGTGAACACATATATGTATATTCGATAACATATTAAAATCTTGTTGAGTTAGTTGTATAATGCTGTGAAAATTACTGTTTAAATATTTAATAACTAAAAATGTTCAACCGGCTACCCTTCAACCTTGCAACCATGCGAGCAATCAGCTGACACGTTTTTACGTAAAAAATCAAAATGATTTTGATTTCTGCGGTACGGGCATCTGCGTCGTGCGTCGTTGAATAATCGTTTACATACAAATCCCATTGAATAGGTTGGATCAGCTGACACGGTACACGGGTTTACGTTTTCGACTAACTGGGCTATAACTGGACTATTAATCTGGATGCTGTCAAATTTTGGTATCAATCGGACAATCCAATCAAAAGTTATAAGCAAAAGTGTACCTATAATACAATTCCGGATTTTTAAATAAAAACTTTGAGAGCTTGCCATGAAAAACCAGGTAGCAAGCTTTTATTTTTTATGGTTTTATATAAAGCGTACCCTAAATAAATGGTATCGTTTTGGTATTAGGTCTGTTTGGTCAGATTTTGGGTAGAATGCTATTTTATGTCAAACTGAAGATGAAGGCAAAAGTTCAACAAACGCGTTTGTGCGAAATGCTATTTAGTGTCAAAAATGACGCTTAGGAACAGTGTTGCCACAGCCTCAAAAATTATGGTATCACAAATTGATGCCTTCGTGGTTTTTTTTTCGTAGTCACGCTTTCCTTTACCGATCCAGGGGGGCGTAAAAACCGTTTATAAAAGGGGCGTTGCACCGTCCTCCGATCCTATATCTGAAGTCGGAACAGTCCGGAGGCCGATAGTTTTCGAAATATAAATATTTGTTTTTTTTTTTTAATATTTGTCGTTTGCCGGCTCCAGGTCGTAAGAAAAACAATCAAAAATTTTTTGTTTATATATTTTTCATGCCAATATATTTCGATTACTTTCAGTAATCGTCCTCAGGGCCACTATTAACAATTAAATAAAACAATACATTATAAACAAATCACAACAAATCACAAAATTATAATTATAAATAAATACAAAATTACATACATTTATATGCACGTCCGTGCTGTATGACGTGGAGTTGTCAACTATCTGTTTTTAATAAATGTTTGTATATATGAGCACAATTATCTGTGTCCGTTTTGTAATTTAATCTAATGTTTGTCGGTGTGTTAATTATATGTAACATTTCGAGGGTAAAACGCTTGCTGTAATGTTGTTCTTGTTGCAGTATTTTTGTCTTCTCAAAATTTGGCAAGTGTCCGCTACTTGCACAGTGGGCCATAAGCGCCGTTTTTTGGTTTATTATTTTATTACAATTTTTTGCATCTGATTTATGTTGCGCTAGTCTAGTTTTTAGTTTAGATTTCGTTGTGCCTACATATACACTATTACATGGTTCGATGTTATTACCGTTACAGGGGATTTGATACACTACGTTACTTCTTTCAAATGGGGGAATATTTGACTTAACTCTATTGAAAAATTGTTTTAATGTGTTTTCTGGTTTATGTGCGATTCTTACTTTGTCATTATTGTAGCAGTCTGATTGTTTTAGTCGTTCTGATAATTTTGGCACATAAGTTACTGACTTGAAAATCACTGGGTTGTTGGCTTTTTGACTATTTTGCGACTTATATTTTCTTAATAAATTCTTTATTGTTTTTTCGGGGAAATCATTGTTTTTTAATAATAAAAATATTTCTTTTTGAATGTCATTGTGGTAAATTTCATCCGAAGTCTGCATCATTCTTCGTATACAGCCCATTGCTGTATTTATTATCATCGTCTTAGGGTGTTTTGAATTAAAGTTGACGATTCGTCCTGATGCTGTCGGTTTTTTATACCACTTTAATTTCAACTGGTTTCCATGCTTATTGATAACTGAGTCAAGATATACTAATTTATGGTCTTTCTCTATTTCAAATGTGAATTTAATATTTTTGTCAAAAGAGTTAAGTGCATTTAGAGTTGTGTGTATGTCATTTTCATTAATTATTGCGAATAAATCGTCAACGTATTTTGTGAGCATTCTTGGCTTTCGTTGTAACTTTTCTATTGTGCTTTCTAGCAAATTCTCCATCACAATATCTGCTATTACTGGAGACGTCGGAGATCCCATTGGTAGTCCTTTTAATTGCGTGTATATATTGTCCTTATATTTAAAATATCTATTTTCCTGGATGCAAAATTGAACTACTTCCATAAATGTTCGCTTTGGAATATCCGTAAATTTTCTTATTATTGACCATTTTTCTGATATAGCATCAAGTGCTAGATGTATTGGAATGCTCGGAAAAAGTGAAACCACGTCAAAAGAAATAAGTTTTTCGTCATCACAAATATAAGTATTATTAATTTTTTCTTTGAAATCCAGGGTATTTCTGATATTATATATAGAGTCCGTGGTTACTTTTTTTAGTACGTCAACAATATATTTGCACAGCCCGTATGATGGTGATCCTATGGTGGAACAAATTGGTCGAAGTGGCATTCCGTCTTTATGTATTTTGGGTAACCCATAAATTCTAGGAGGTAGTGCAGAAGTAGTAGTAAGTTTTCTTTTCTCGGCTATTGTGATATGTCCCATTGTAAAAAGTTTTTCAACCAGACTGTTATTTTTATTTTGTAACCGCGATGTGGGATCTTGTCTTTGGATTCTATATGTAGTCAAGTCGCTTAAAATATCTATCATTTTATTCTCATATTCGTCAATTTCCATCGCCACTGTTTTATTTCCTTTGTCTGATGTAAGTATTTTTATGTTTTTATTTTTCTTGAGAAATATTCGCGTCTGGTCCACTGTATCCATTATTGCACTATCTATTTCACTGGGGCTATGTGTTGTTGTGTGATTTTTAACCAGTAAGGAGAATTTTGTTCGGGCTTCTTCTTGTTTCTCTTTGTTGTCAAAACTCTGTATCAAATCCTCTCCATCGGCTATGTACTTGAAAAGTGGAAAATTCTTTTTATCCACTGGCAGAGCGAATTTTGGCCCCTTTGCCAACAGCGCTTTAACATCATCTGGTATATTTGCTTTTGTTTTATTTATAAACCAATCTTCATGTGTTTTGTTGTTTGTAAAAAATTGTTTGTTGCGTTTATTCCGGAGTTTCTCATATTTTTTATCTTGGCGCTTCTGCAAAGTTGTTTTAAGTCCATTACCTACGTGTTTTTCATTTTCAATAAATTGTTGAAAATCAATTTCGCTCATTTTTTCTTTGAGTTTTGTTGTTGTGTCTTCTATCTGTTTGTTAAACCTTTTTAAAACGTTGTGCTTTTGTTTAATAAGTAAATTTAATATTTTTGTCAGGTAGTTTTTTGTATGTCTATTTAAAATTTTTTCAATGTCGGTGTTGGCGTCACAATCTGATGCGAATAAACTATTACATTTTGTGGTGTTTTTCAAAAAATTAGGAATAATCTTAGACTTTCTACATTTTAAGAGGAACTTGATATTACATTTAACTTTAATTAATTTTTTAGATACATATTGAAATTTGTTTATTGTTGCCTTACAGTTGTCATAGTTGTTTTTTATTTCTGCATATCCCATTTTGCGTGTTATATGCCAACGGCGTGCCTTCCGTCTTTATATATATGTTATGTTTGGCGACCTTTATTGGTTAATATTTGTTGTTTGCCGGCTCCAGGTCGTAAGAAAAACAATCAAAAATTTTTTGTTTATATATTTTTCATGCCAATATATTTCGATTACTTTCAGTAATCGTCCTCAGGGCCACTATTAACAATTAAATAAAACAATACATTATAAACAAATCACAACAAATCACAAAATTATAATTATAAATAAATACAAAATTACATACATTTATATGCACGTCCGTCCTGTATGACGTGGAGTTGTCAACTATCTGTTTTTAATAAATGTTTGTATATATGAGCACAATTATCTGTGTCCGTTTTGTAATTTAATCTAATGTTTGTCGGTGTGTTAATTATATGTAACATTTCGAGGGTAAAACGCTTGCTGTAATGTTGTTCTTGTTGCAGTATTTTTGTCTTCTCAAAATTTGGCAAGTGTCCGCTACTTGCACAGTGGGCCATAAGCGCCGTTTTTTGGTTTATTATTTTATTACAATTTTTTGCATCTGATTTATGTTGCGCTAGTCTAGTTTTTAGTTTAGATTTCGTTGTGCCTACATATACACTATTACATGGTTCGATGTTATTACCGTTACAGGGGATTTGATACACTACGTTATTTCTTTCAAATGGGGGAATATTTGACTTAACTCTATTGAAAAATTGTTTTAATGTGTTTTCTGGTTTATGTGCGATTCTTACTTTGTCATTATTGTAGCAGTCTGATTGTTTTAGTCGTTCTGATAATTTTGGCACATAAGTTACTGACTTGAAAATCACTGGGTTGTTGGCTTTTTGACTATTTTGCGACTTATATTTTCTTAATAAATTCTTTATTGATTTTTCGGGGAAATCATTGTTTTTTAATAATAAAAATATTTCTTTTTGAATGTCATTGTGGTAAATTTCATCCGAAGTCTGCATCATTCTTCGTATACAGCCCATTGCTGTATTTATTATCATCGTCTTAGGGTGTTTTGAATTAAAGTTGACGATTCGTCCTGATGCTGTCGGTTTTTTATACCACTTTAATTTCAACTGGTTTCCATGCTTATTGATAACTGAGTCAAGATATACTAATTTATGGTCTTTCTCTATTTCAAATGTGAATTTAATATTTTTGTCAAAAGAGTTAAGTGCATTTAGAGTTGTGTGTATGTCATTTTCATTAATTATTGCGAATAAATCGTCAACGTATTTTGTGAGCATTCTTGGCTTTCGTTGTAACTTTTCTATTGTGCTTTCTAGCAAATTCTCCATCACAATATCTGCTATTACTGGAGACGTCGGAGATCCCATTGGTAGTCCTTTTAATTGCGTGTATATATTGTCCTTATATTTAAAATATCTATTTTCCTGGATGCAAAATTGAACTACTTCCATAAATGTTCGCTTTGGAATATCCGTAAATTTTCTTATTATTGACCATTTTTCTGATATAGCATCAAGTGCTAGATGTATTGGAATGCTCGGAAAAAGTGAAACCACGTCAAAAGAAATAAGTTTTTCGTCATCACAAATATAAGTATTATTAATTTTTTCTTTGAAATCCAGGGTATTTCTGATATTATATATAGAGTCCGTGGTTACTTTTTTTAGTACGTCAACAATATATTTGCACAGCCCGTATGATGGTGATCCTATGGTGGAACAAATTGGTCGAAGTGGCATTCCGTCTTTATGTATTTTGGGTAACCCATAAATTCTAGGAGGTAGTGCAGAAGTAGTAGTAAGTTTTCTTTTCTCGGCTATTGTGATATGTCCCATTGTAAAAAGTTTTTCAACCAGACTGTTATTTTTATTTTGTAACCGCGATGTGGGATCTTGTCTTTGGATTCTATATGTAGTCAAGTCGCTTAAAATATCTATCATTTTATTCTCATATTCGTCAATTTCCATCGCCACTGTTTTATTTCCTTTGTCTGATGTAAGTATTTTTATGTTTTTATTTTTCTTGAGAAATATTCGCGTCTGGTCCACTGTATCCATTATTGCACTATCTATTTCACTGGGGCTATGTGTTGTTGTGTGATTTTTAATAGAGTTAAGTCAAATATTCCCCCATTTGAAAGAAGTAACGTAGTGTATCAAATCCCCTGTAACGGTAATAACATCGAACCATGTAATAGTGTATATGTAGGCACAACGAAATCTAAACTAAAAACTAGACTAGCGCAACATAAATCAGATGCAAAAAATTGTAATAAAATAATAAACCAAAAAACGGCGCTTATGGCCCACTGTGCAAGTAGCGGACACTTGCCAAATTTTGAGAAGACAAAAATACTGCAACAAGAACAACATTACAGCAAGCGTTTTACCCTCGAAATGTTACATATAATTAACACACCGACAAACATTAGATTAAATTACAAAACGGACACAGATAATTGTGCTCATATATACAAACATTTATTAAAAACAGATAGTTGACAACTCCACGTCATACAGGACGGACGTGCATATAAATGTATGTAATTTTGTATTTATTTATAATTATAATTTTGTGATTTGTTGTGATTTGTTTATAATGTATTGTTTTATTTAATTGTTAATAGTGGCCCTGAGGACGATTACTGAAAGTAATCGAAATATATTGGCATGAAAAATATATAAACAAAAAATTTTTGATTGTTTTTCTTACGACCTGGAGCCGGCAAACAACAAATATTAACCAATAAAGGTCGCCAAACATAACATATATATAAAGACGGAAGGCACGCCGTTGGCATATAACACGCAAAATGGGATATGCAGAAATAAAAAACAACTATGACAACTGTAAGGCAACAATAAACAAATTTCAATATGTATCTAAAAAATTAATTAAAGTTAAATGTAATATCAAGTTCCTCTTAAAATGTAGAAAGTCTAAGATTATTCCTAATTTTTTGAAAAACACCACAAAATGTAATAGTTTATTCGCATCAGATTGTGACGCCAACACCGACATTGAAAAAATTTTAAATAGACATACAAAAAACTACCTGACAAAAATATTAAATTTACTTATTAAACAAAAGCACAACGTTTTAAAAAGGTTTAACAAACAGATAGAAGACACAACAACAAAACTCAAAGAAAAAATGAGCGAAATTGATTTTCAACAATTTATTGAAAATGAAAAACACGTAGGTAATGGACTTAAAACAACTTTGCAGAAGCGCCAAGATAAAAAATATGAGAAACTCCGGAATAAACGCAACAAACAATTTTTTACAAACAACAAAACACATGAAGATTGGTTTATAAATAAAACAAAAGCAAATATACCAGATGATGTTAAAGCGCTGTTGGCAAAGGGGCCAAAATTCGCTCTGCCAGTGGATAAAAAGAATTTTCCACTTTTCAAGTACATAGCCGATGGAGAGGATTTGATACAGAGTTTTGACAACAAAGAGAAACAAGAAGAAGCCCGAACAAAATTCTCCTTACTGGTTAAAAATCACACAACAACACATAGCCCCAGTGAAATAGATAGTGCAATAATGGATACAGTGGACCAGACGCGAATATTTCTCAAGAAAAATAAAAACATAAAAATACTTACATCAGACAAAGGAAATAAAACAGTGGCGATGGAAATTGACGAATATGAGAATAAAATGATAGATATTTTAAGCGACTTGACTACATATAGAATCCAAAGACAAGATCCCACATCGCGGTTACAAAATAAAAATAACAGTCTGGTTGAAAAACTTTGTACAATGGGACATATCACAATAGCCGAGAAAAGAAAACTTACTACTACTTCTGCACTACCTCCTAGAATTTATGGGTTACCCAAAATACATAAAGACGGAATGCCACTTCGACCAATTTGTTCCACCATAGGATCACCATCATACGGGCTGTGCAAATATATTGTTGACGTACTAAAAAAAGTAACCACGGACTCTATATATAATATCAGAAATACCCTGGATTTCAAAGAAAAAATTAATAATACTTATATTTGTGATGACGAAAAACTTATTTCTTTTGACGTGGTTTCACTTTTTCCGAGCATTCCAATACATCTAGCACTTGATGCTATATCAGAAAAATGGTCAATAATAAGAAAATTTACGGATATTCCAAAGCGAACATTTATGGAAGTAGTTCAATTTTGCATCCAGGAAAATAGATATTTTAAATATAAGGACAATATATACACGCAATTAAAAGGACTACCAATGGATCTCCGACGTCTCCAGTAATAGCAGATATTGTGATGGAGAATTTGCTAGAAAGCACAATAGAAAAGTTACAACGAAAGCCAAGAATGCTCACAAAATACGTTGACGATTTATTCGCAATAATTAATGAAAATGACATACACACAACTCTAAATGCACTTAACTCTTTTGACAAAAATATTAAATTCACATTTGAAATAGAGAAAGACCATAAATTAGTATATCTTGACTCAGTTATCAATAAGCATGGAAACCAGTTGAAATTAAAGTGGTATAAAAAACCGACAGCATCAGGACGAATCGTCAACTTTAATTCAAAACACCCTAAGACGATGATAATAAATACAGCAATGGGCTGTATACGAAGAATGATGCAGACTTCGGATGAAATTTACCACAATGACATTCAAAAAGAAATATTTTTATTATTAAAAAACAATGATTTCCCCGAAAAAACAATAAAGAATTTATTAAGAAAATATAAGTCGCAAAATAGTCAAAAAGCCAACAACCCAGTGATTTTCAAGTCAGTAACTTATGTGCCAAAATTATCAGAACGACTAAAACAATCAGACTGCTACAATAATGACAAAGTAAGAATCGCACATAAACCAGAAAACACATTAAAACAATTTTTCAATAGAGTTAAGTCAAATATTCCCCCATTTGAAAGAAGTAACGTAGTGTATCAAATCCCCTGTAACGGTAATAACATCGAACCATGTAATAGTGTATATGTAGGCACAACGAAATCTAAACTAAAAACTAGACTAGCGCAACATAAATCAGATGCAAAAAATTGTAATAAAATAATAAACCAAAAAACGGCGCTTATGGCCCACTGTGCAAGTAGCGGACACTTGCCAAATTTTGAGAAGACAAAAATACTGCAACAAGAACAACATTACAGCAAGCGTTTTACCCTCGAAATGTTACATATAATTAACACACCGACAAACATTAGATTAAATTACAAAACGGACACAGATAATTGTGCTCATATATACAAACATTTATTAAAAACATAGTTGACAACTCCACGTCATACAGGACGGACGTGCATATAAATGTATGTAATTTTGTATTTATTTATAATTATAATTTTGTGATTTGTTGTGATTTGTTTATAATGTATTGTTTTATTTAATTGTTAATAGTGGCCCTGAGGACGATTACTGAAAGTAATCGAAATATATTGGCATGAAAAATATATAAACAAAAAATTTTTGATTGTTTTTCTTACGACCTGTAGCCGGCAAACAACAAATATTAACCAATAAAGGTCGCCAAACATAACATATATTTTTTTTTTTAATTTTTGAATTTATTTAATTTAACGAGCACAGGCCCAGGTTATATTTTATTTTGGTAATTATCTAGTTTACGGTGCAACGGCTAAAACTCGTCAATTTTTAACAAGCGGGATATTAATGGACACGTTTTGATCTCAGGAGCACGAATCAGAAGGCGGAGCTTAACTTTTTTATTACAATAAAAAGTTATTAACAAAAAACGTTTTCATTTTTCGATTGCTTATTACACCCACATGAACACGCAAATTCAATCTATTTTTTCACCATTTGGTAATACATTCTTTATATTTACCATTTCACGCCCAAAATGTGCTAATATGTTGCAAATAGAAATAATATTTTAGTTAAACCCAAAGTAAAAGTAAAGAAACTACGCCAATTTCATCAATATAGTGCGTAGCGTTGCCAACTACCTTGTGACAGTTCAATTATCGCTCGAAAAAAGTGAAAGAATCTCAATTGTTTACTTTGATTTTATTAAAAAATAGTATTTATTTGCAACATATTAAATAATGTTGGGTGTGATGTAGTAAATATGGTAAAGAAATAAGCTGAATTTGTGTGTTCATGTGTGTGTAATGAGCAAGCAAAAAATGATAATGTTTTTTGTTAATAACTCCGCCTTCTGATTCGGGTTACTGAGATCGAAATGCGTCGATTGATACCCCTCTTTTTAAAGAAGGAACTATTTTAGTCGTTGCACCGTAAACTAGATAATTACCCAATTATATATGAATGATACGTAGATAATTTTTATTTTGGCTTAGAACAAATTTTATTTTTATCAAACTTTTGGGCTCACATTTCCTTCTGTCTACCAAAAGCTATATCTCCAAAAGTATTAATGTTTTTCAAATGAATCTTTCAGGGGATGTTAGGCGGGACTTTTCTTCATCTAAATTTATTACTTTCATAAATATTTTACTATTATTAATAATAGCAAATTGCTGTTAAGTAAACTAACACCATTATCACCAATTTCTACATTATACACACACCTAATCCTTACTATATTTTCACACGTAGCTTTGTTAAGCTGTTCGAAGCACTTTCACACACTTTTTATTAATTTTACTTGCCGAATTTTACATTTTAATTGTTCGATCAACTGCTTTTGTACCTTTTCAATAATAATAATGGCCACCAACATATAATGGTGATGCCACACCTACCAAAAGGTAAGTCACATGATAAGGTCGCATTCACAGTGCGCGATTCGGAGCCAATCAAATGAGTAAATAAAGGCGGAGGGTGTACTACGCAGAAGGACATCACCGTGGCGGTAGCCACGGTTGGGGCACACGTCCGGATGGATGGCTTAGCCCAGGGTTATTTTTTATAAGCGCGGCCGAAGGCCGAAAACGCAGAAAAATTCAATACGACCCGACTCGTTTACCACTGTGACGACGGCCTTATGAAATAGTCGACTGCGTGTGGCAACACCGGTGTTTCTATTTCATTGTTTCGCAGGGAAAAGTGAAGTTAAATTTGACTTTTTTTGCAACTTTAACTACAAATTACTTAAAAACTATACATCTCCGGAAGCCAGGACTTTTACATTTAGAATCAGGAGGATCTCCTCTACAACGCCCAATAACTCTTTTTCAAACGCGTGGTAGACGGTTGGAAAATTTTCCCGTCTTCTTTCTCGCTCACATCCTCTGATCCTCTCGCTCTTTTGTGGTAAAATTCCTGGAACTCATACGCTTTCCTACATTCAACAAACGCTATTATTGACCTTTCAATCCATATAGAAGTTACAGGCGAAGATGTACTTAGCATACAACTGAAGTTTCATATCGAATTTAAACTTTGAGAACTTTCCCTGCAAGACACAGTTTTCACTTAGTCCAGTATTGTTTGGAAGCGTTCTTGTTCAGCAGTAAAACTTACGTTATTTACACAATCAAAGAGGGCTGATTGGCATGATTTAAGAGTAATTTAGGCAAAAATTGTTGTTCGGCGTTATAATAATAATAATAATAATACAATGGCGCTATTATAACTCTGACGAGTTTTATGGCCGAGCTTCTCTCCCAATTCGAGGTGTGCTCCTTTTTGTTTTTCCTACTAATTGGGTGGACCTACAGTTTTATGCCGGCTCCGAACGGCGAATGCATTTTTTGTGAGAAGTTTTTTCATGGCAGAAATACTCTCGGAGGGTATGCCGCCCACTGCCGAGAGGTGACCGCTGCTCTTAAAAAACCCAATAATTGGATTTTTACTAATTAGAAAAATTTGTTTGGCTCGGACCGTGGTTTGAACCCGAGACCTCTGGCATAGCAGTCGAGCACTCTACCCACTGCACCACAGCGGTTGTTCGACGTTAATTACCCTTAAATAACGTTGTTTCGCCATACAAAAATGCCAGCTGAAATTACCCTTGAAATGCGCATTTCGGCTAAATAACTCACGAAACTACTCTGGGATCGGTCTCTTCTCTAAATTTTATAGATTGTAATCGAAAACATCTTTAACCATTGCCAAGGCAAATTCATTATGGTAATGGCACGGCGAATTCGGCAATATTCGCCTCGAGTCGCTTTAAATTTTCGTCCAGCAGAATGTCAAACTCAAAGTAACATTTTTCTTTGTTTGACATTCTCCTGTATTATTCTATACACGGTGAACTAAAAACGAGAAGAAGAAGAAGAAGAAGTCAGCTGTTCACCTACCATTACCATATGAATGAATTTGCCTTGGCCATCGCCAATATTTCACATTAGCTGTGTTTTATTTTAGCGCATATACATCTGCGCTAAAATAAAAACACAGCTATTAAATTTGTTCACGACGGTTTCTTAGATATATTCTCATCATAGCTGGGGAACTTCGATTAGAATTAGAAATCATTACGATTAGAAAAATTAAGTAATCTAATCATTAGATTTTTTTTGATTCTTTATATTTTGATTACTAATTGATTAGATTAGAGCTAATCAAAAATCTAATGGCGATTAGCGACGATTAGCAAATCTAATCAAAACTAATCGAAACTAATAAAAATAAAAATCAATTGGATTTCTCGATTAGTTTTGATTAAATTTGATTAAATCAACTGTTTTGAAATATTTTTTTTTTTGTCATTTAATTCATAAAGTATAATATATAATACAATGGCGCTATTATAACTCTGACGAGTTTTATGGCCGAGCTTCTCTCCCAATTCGAGGTGTGCTACTTTTTGTTTTTCTTACTAATTGGGTGGACCTACAGTTTTATGCCGGCTCCGAACGGCGAATGAATTTTTTGTGAGAAGCTTTTTCATGGCAGAAATACACTCGGAGGGTATGCCGCCCACTGCCGAGAGGTGACCGCTGCTCTTAAAAAGCCCTCAGGAGCCAATGTAAAATATGGTTTAAACCGTTCTCTCAATTGATGTTCTAATTGTACTGCTGTTGAGCTAACATTGCTCAAAACTTCGGGTTTTCTGGATAATTTTAGCGGTTTATTACTCAAAGAAAATAACGCAGGATTAATACAACCATATTTCACATTGGCTTCACCTTGGAGAAAGTCCAAAGTTTGGGCAATAGGCTCCATTAGCAGCTTGTACGACTCCAAATATTGAAAATCACTTGATGTAAAAGGAGACAGATTCAGCTCATCGGAAAGCTTATTCAATTTCTCTTTGTACTGTAGTAACTTCACGATTGCAAATATTTCAAAATAGTTGATCTAATCAAATCTAATCAAAACTAGTCGAGAAATCTAATCAATTTTAGTTTTGATTAGATATGCCAATCGTCACTAATCGTGATTAGATTTTTGATTAGTTCTAATCTAATCAAAAAGTAGTCGATTAGAATAGCCATCTAATCCTAATTAATCAATTAGGATTAAAAAAAAAAGTTTCTAATCCGATTAGTAATCATTAGGATGACTAATCATTATTCAATTTCAATTTTCAATTTCAGTTTATTCAGTCTATGATTACAAAAAATCTTACAGACTAGATACAATTTTAGATACAATTTTTATTTTCATTTTCATTTGATTTTTTAATATTAAGTGAACACATAAATGTACAAAAATATGCATATACATTTTTGCAAACAATAAAATACAAAATTACAAAATTAGACTCACTCAGTAGGGAGTGATATACCCATTAAGGGGCGAGTGTGCCTTAAAGGACACTAATGGCCAGAAAGGACCCAGTCAAAAATTAAATTTGACACTATTTTAATACATTTTGGGCCAGAAGGGACCCAGTCAAAAATTAATATTGACGCTGTTTAATAATTTTGTTAATTTGTACGTATATAATAAATAATTTTTGTTCAACAAAATTCAAAGACCTGAGTCACTGATAGTATGAAGATATCTTAGAGATAAATTGAGATCGAGGCATGGCGAAATCAAGATCTAATTTTTGATATATTCTATTCATCTCACTAGCGATTCTCGATATAGGTGCATAATTAAAATAATTTGACTTCACTACATCAACATGAAGAGGGTAGAAAAAACGTAACATCCTCGAAGGTACATTTATATAGATCTTCTCAAGAAGTGGCTGACAGTCAATTGAGCCGTTAATGACATCAAAGAAGAACATTAGGGACTGGATCATGCGTCTATTAGCAAGGGAATTTAAATTGATGAGAAGACAGCGTGAATGATAAGATGGAAAGGGGTCAGCAAACCTAAGAGGCAGAAGGGCAAAACGAGTAAAATTTCGTTGCACACGCTCTATTCTATCAGAATGTGTAGAATAATAAGGGTTCCAGATTATTGAGGCGTACTCCAACTTAGAGCGAACTAGGCAAGCAAACAGCGATTTCCTTGTGTAAGGGTCTTTAAAATCCTTGGCGTAGCGCTTCAGAAATGCAAGATTAGAGTAAGCTTTAGGCACAATGCAGTTCACATGACTTACGAAAGTGAAGCGAGAATCAAAAACAACCCCTAGATCTGAAAACTCCTCTACTATAGCCAACTGCGTATTTAGGATAGAGTAACTTGTGTTGATACGATTTTGACCTTTAGAAAGGGTCATATGGAAACATTTTCTTATATTGAGGGATAACTTGTTCCTAATACTCCACTCACTCAAATTATTTAATTCGTTTTGCAGTAATATGGCATCTTGCAAGCACGTAATTCTACTATACATTTTCAGATCATCAGCATATAGTAAAAAATGAGAAAAATTAAAACACGTGTGGATATCATTCACAAATAGAACGAACAAGAGAGGACCAAGGATACTACCTTGGGGTACTCCTGACGTAGCCACAAAAGTGTATGATTTGGTTTTTTCTATTTCCACATAAGATTCCCTGTTTGTCAGATACGAGGCCAGCCATGACAGAAAAACTGAGTGAAACCCTAAACATTTGAGCTTATATAACAGAAACTTATGCGACACCCTGTCGAAGGCTTTGGAGAAATCAGTATATATGGTGTCGATCTGATATCCACTCTTAAACGCTGCTATACAATATTCTGAGAAAACAGATAAATTAGTAACTGTGGAGCGGTTTCGGACAAAACCATGTTGGTTTGGGACAATTAATTCCTTAACTGAAAAAAACATTTTCTCTTTTACCACTTTCTCAAAAATTTTCGAGAAAACACTGAGCTTTGATATTGGGCGATAATTTCGAACGTCATTTTTGTTGCCTGATTTAAAAATGGGCGTAATAGAACCCACTTTCCACCGGTCAATGAAAACGCCTGAGGATAGAGAAAAATTAATAATGTGCGATATTGGCTTAGCAAGTGATGAACTACATTTCTTTAGGAAAAATGAGGAAAGTCCGTCAATGTCATTTTTTAATGATGATTTAAGGGAAGAGATTCCGAGTTGGACATCTAATTCAGAAATTGACAAAGCTCCGAAATCAATAGTTTTTGAACAAGTATAACTAAAAGAGCTACAACTGGTATCATTAACAAAATTAGACTTAAAAAAATCAGCAAAAAGATTGACTGTATCCGTCAAATTGGTAGAACGATTGTCCTCGAGACTCATGCAGGTTGGGATATTTGAACACCCTTTTTTAGAACGAAGGTATTTCCAGAAAGCTTTGGGGTTAGACTTTAATTCAGTTTCGAGACCAGATATATACTTGTTGTATAGGACTTTATCAAGATCGTTGAAACGATTCATAAAGTCAATATATTTTTCTTTATATTTTAGGTTATTATTGGCTTTGAAAAGCTTAAAATATTTGTTCCTTTGGTTCTTTAGCCACTTCAAACGCTTTGTGTACCACGGTAATTTATGGCGAGAGGCCGGAAGCAACGATAAATTACTTTCTAAAACCTCAAAGATTTTGAGGAGGTATGCCTCATAACACGAAGAGACACTTTCGGAAGGTAGAACAGAGGACCAGTCCACCTCATGAAATATTGCATTTAACAAATCGTAATTTGCCTCCTTGAAATTTAATGATTGGGAGTCACTCATGTGGACGGATGGGAAATGACAAAATTCGAAAAATATAGAAATGGGCACATGATGCATGTCTGACTTGCAGATAGGGAAACTACAGTCTTGTAAATGAGATATCAAATTTTCATCTATAAAAAATAGATCCAGAATATTACCAAGCTTATTTTTAAAATAGTTGATTTGCGTGAGATTAATACCAAAAAGGCTATCCAAAAGATATATTTCATGAGAAGAACTTAAATTCGCAGGTGTTAGGCAATTATCCCTAAGCATGTCAGACCAGACTATTTTACTCAAGTTAAAATCACCGCAAATACAAAAATGGGAATCTTCTTTCCCTTCATAAAGACTTATGATATTGTTAGTATGGTCTGCATACAAGGACTCCGAACTATTCGGTGGAATGTAAGATACACAAATGAAGAAATTACCATAGGTACCAGAAATACAGACACAGAGCTGGTCTAACAAGGAGTTTTCATTTAAAAGCTTGAAGGCTGATGACATCAGCGTACGCTTTACGGCAATTAGAACTCCACCACCTCTGCTACACCCGGTTTTTTGTGCATCCCTGTCCTTTCGATAAGTGAGAAAAAGATTAGGGTCAAAAAACTCTGCATCAAAAAAATCACTATTAAGCCATGTTTCTACTAAAACAAAAACATCAAAATCACAGCGAGAAGTAAATAGAAATACCTCTTTCGCTTTGGTACGCATTCCAGATACATTCTGGTAATATAGTTTTATATTATGCCTATTACTAATACTACCACTAGATAAAATATTATTATCATTATTGTTGCTAATTTTCGGCCTGGGGCTTCGGAATGTAACGAAAGGGCCGAACATTAATCCCAGCTGGCCAGATGTTAGGATCCATTAGCTTATTGTAGAAAACAGGCGGTACGCCAAGCTTGAAATTTATTCTCGATAGAGCGTTGAGAGACGTGTCTTTCTTGACGAGTTTATGGCACGAAAGAAGATTACCATCAATACCAGCATGTTTTTCAACATAAGAAACTATATTTTCTTCCGAAACTGAAGTTTTAAAAGATGAAATATGTACCCAATGCTTTTTGACAACGACATCAAGTTCAGTAGACTCATTCCTGCCGACCAATTGATTCTTTCGTCTCTGAACTTTTTTATTACGCACAGTAATCCATCTGCTGGGATCATCAGCAGAGCCTGTATTAGTGGCAGCAGCAGCATTGTTATTAGCAGATTGAGCGCTATTGGCAAATACATTTTTTGCTGTATCAGAATAAGAAAGAGTAGATAAAACGGAGACACCAGAAGGTAGAGCAGCAGAGGCGACGGTTTTGTTACACATATTTCCTGAAGGCGACCCAGTAGGAAACGACACTGAAGCATTATTGTTGGTATGAGTCTCAGCAGAATTCGATGATGTTAGAGAAGCAGTTGTAGCATTTTTGGATGCACCATGTTTTTTATTTGAGTGTGCATTTTCTTTATTTATATTGGCTTTTGAACTTTCGAGCAACATACGAAGTTCTTTAACCTCAGAAGACAGTGAGGTGATCAATTTGTCTTTATTAGCGACACATTGCTGCAAAGACAATAGCTCACCGTGCATGTTGTCAATTTTGTTAGCTAGTTTATTGTTATCAGCATGTAGAGCGGAGAGTAATTTTTGTATGCGAGAGTTGTCGGCACGGAGAGTGTCGAGAGCAGTTACTATCGAAGACATAGTTAAATGCTTGTTGATAGCGACTTCATTAGATGCTGCGTGTTGTTGTTGTTGTTTCGATTGAGCAGGCGAGATAGCATTGTTAGAGAGTGCTGGAGATAGATTAGCAGTATGTGCGATTGGCGCACTTGCAATAGCTGATGGTGAGAAAGCATTCACCTGGTTAGTTGCGGGTTGCTGAGAGCAAATAGATTTACGGCGAAGAGCGGCACAAGTTTTACAAAAAAAACTTTTGTTTGAAATAGCCAAGAATTCAATGTCGGCAGTTACTACACCAACACAATCCATATGAAAGAATTCATTGCAATTACCACACTCCACTTTGTTGGTATGCGCTCTCTCGACCCTTTGACCGCAAACACAAGGCATTGTGATAAATGCAAAAGCCCGAGATTTTGCACATATATATGTACGTATGTACTATGTATGTTTTAATAATTATATTTAATATTTATATTTACGAAAATTCAGAAAATTATTTTTAAGGCGATAAGCACAGTTTTTAACACTTGGTGTTAACACAATTGATTTAGAGCAATTTAGGCTTTAAGATTATATAAAACCACCGAATTATAATAAAGAAAGCCGAGCCGAACAAAAACACGTCCGCACAGCTCCGTACAACACAACTTGTTCCCCAGCTATGATTCTCATTCTATATTTCATTAGCGATTCTTTAATTATAAAAAATTTACACCCCTATTGCGAGTGTCGACTGAGATAGATAATGGACTGTTGATCGATCCAGGAGCATAATAGCCCAGTTAGTCGAGAACGTGTGGTCCGCTCGCTGACGCAAACGCCCGTATGCAATTTTTAGGATTTTTTGAGCCCGTAGCAATCAGCTGTTTTACTCACACATATTTACATATATATATAGTTTGTTTTCATTTTGGCAGGGTTGCCATTTAGTCATTTTTGAACAAACAAGATTTTTACTAATCTTCAAAGTGTTATGCGGATTACTCTTCAATACACAACTGTGCATTATTTGCCAAATGACAATAAAATACTAATTTAATCGTTTTTAAAGATGTCGTTGACGACTTTTTTTATTAATTTAGTTACTTTTTTACGGCTTAGTTGGTAATTAAAACACATTTTTCTTGTAATTTTTTTGCTGCCCAATATATTTCCATCACACCTTGGTGATAGTTATCAAGGACTAAAACATAAAATAACAAAAAACACAGTCAGGATATTAAATTTACAATTGAAAATCCATAAAAAAAATTATATTGGGAAGCAACAAGATTCTCACAAAAATCTGTGTTTAATTAAGAAATCTGTACTGAGTTTCTGTAACTCATATCTTTTCTAGTATAAATAGGTGGTGACAAAGTGTGGATCGTATTAGTGTGACATCACTTTAATTGATTTTGTTACAGAAACTCATATTTATTGTGGCAATTTATAACTTTTTAATGTAGAAAAATTGCAGAAGAAGACCACCATGAGTTATCAATTAAGAAAATACAGCAACCATTGTGGATAAATACAATTTTTGCTTTAATTTTCAGTAATATCTTCATTTATTAGGAGTGTTCAATATCTCAAAATTTTTACATATTTTTACGAATAGTTACGAATTTATGTTCAATAACCCAAAAAATTCGCAAAAGAGAGCCAAATTGAGAGAGTATGACCTCGATAGAGTTGATAAACGCTGCAAGTAAAATTTTCACTTCCAACTACTAGCAGCTTTAAAAAAAATAGAAGTGTCAAAAATATATGATCACAAAAATTTCAATTGGAAATATACAAACATTTTAAACGTAAATTTCTAATTGTGTACTAAATAAGTTAGCGCAAAAACGAATCTTGATGATGTTGTGGAATAGCCAAAGTAGAATTTTGTTTTCCTAATTCAGTTATTTCCATTCATTTCCAATTTCAAAAATTTCAATTACAACCTAACCTAAAAATCAAATTGTCAAAACAGCGTATAAGCTGTTTTCTTGCGAATGTTTACGATTTTGTGTTCAATTACTTTGGTTGATAATTTTCTTTTTCTCGTTTTTACTCTTTAATTTGACATTGATGCTCTTTTTGCAAGTACTTGCAAGTAAAGTTGTTGAACAAAGCTATTATCTTGTTATTAATTTATATATATATATATATATTTACATTTTGTTTGGGATTTAAAAAAAAAATGATAAAAGTTTTCTATCCCTTTTTAAAAATTAAAGTAATAATAAACGGTTCGTTTAAGTAGACATACTAGTTTTTCCATGTGAACACATATATGTATATTCGATAACATATTAAAATCTTGTTTAGTTAGTTGTATAATGCTGTGAAAATTACTGTTTAAATATTTAATAACTAAAAATGTTCAACCGGCTACCCATCAACCTTGCAACCATGCGAGCAATCAGCTGACACGTTTTTACGTAAAAAATCAAAATGATTTTGATTTCTGCGGTACGGGCATCTGCGTCGTGCGTCGTTGAATAATCGTTTACATACAAATCCCATTGAATAGGTTGGATCAGCTGACACGGTACACGGGTTTACGTTTTCGACTAACTGGGCTATAACTGGACTATTAATCTGGATGCTGTCAAATTTTGGTATCAATCGGACAATCCAATCAAAAGTTATAAGCAAAAGTGTACCTATAATACAATTTCGGATTTTTAAATAAAAACTTTGAGAGCTTGCCATGAAAAACCAGGTAGCAAGCTTTTATTTTTTATGGTTTTATATAAAGCGTACCCTAAATAAATGGTATCGTTTTGGTATTAGGTCTGTTTGGTCAGATTTTGGGTAGAATGCTATTTTATGTCAAACTGAAGATGAAGGCAAAAGTTCAACAAACGCGTTTGTGCGAAATGCTATTTAGTGTCAAAAATGACGCTTAGGAACAGTGTTGCCACAGCCTCAAAAATTATGGTATCACAAATTGATGCCTTCGTGGTTTTTTTTTTCGTAGTCACGCTTTCCTTTACCGATCCAGGGGGGCGTAAAACCCGTTTATAAAAGGGGCGTTGCACCGTCCTCCGATCCTATATCTGAAGTCGGAACAGTCCGGAGGCCGATAGTTTTCGAAATATATTTTTTTTTTTTTTTAATTTTTTAATTTATTTAATTTAACGAGCACAGGCCCAGGTTATATTTTATTTTGGTAATTATCTAGTTTACGGTGCAACGGCTAAAACTCGTCAATTTTTAACAAGCGGGATATTAATGGACACGTTTTGATCTCAGGAGCACGAATCAGAAGGCGGAGCTTAACTTTTTTATTACAATAAAAAGTTATTAACAAAAAACGTTTTCATTTTTCGATTGCTTATTACACCCACATGAACACGCAAATTCAATCTATTTTTTCACCATTTGGTAATACATTCTTTATATTTACCATTTCACGCCCAAAATGTGCTAATATGTTGCAAATAGAAATAATATTTTAGTTAAACCCAAAGTAAAAGTAAAGAAACTACGCCAATTTCATCAATATAGTGCGTAGCGTTGCCAACTACCTTGTGACAGTTCAATTATCGCTCGAAAAAAGTGAAAGAATCTCAATTGTTTACTTTGATTTTATTAAAAAATAGTATTTATTTGCAACATATTAAATAATGTTGGGTGTGATGTAGTAAATATGGTAAAGAAATAAGCTGAATTTGTGTGTTCATGTGTGTGTAATGAGCAAGCAAAAAATGATAATGTTTTTTGTTAATAACTCCGCCTTCTGATTCGGGTTACTGAGATCGAAATGCGTCGATTGATACCCCTCTTTTTAAAGAAGGAACTATTTTAGTCGTTGCACCGTAAACTAGATAATTACCCAATTATATATGAATGATACGTAGATAATTTTTATTTTGGCTTAGAACAAATTTTATTTTTATCAAACTTTTGGGCTCACATTTCCTTCTGTCTACCAAAAGCTATATCTCCAAAAGTATTAATGTTTTTCAAATGAATCTTTCAGGGGATGTTAGGCGGGACTTTTCTTCATCTAAATTTATTACTTTCATAAATATTTTACTATTATTAATAATAGCAAATTGCTGTTAAGTAAACTAACACCATTATCACCAATTTCTACATTATACACACACCTAATCCTTACTATATTTTCACACGTAGCTTTGTTAAGCTGTTCGAAGCACTTTCACACACTTTTTATTAATTTTACTTGCCGAATTTTACATTTTAATTGTTCGATCAACTGCTTTTGTACCTTTTCAATAATAATAATGGCCACCAACATATAATGGTGATGCCACACCTACCAAAAGGTAAGTCACATGATAAGGTCGCATTCACAGTGCGCGATTCGGAGCCAATCAAATGAGTAAATAAAGGCGGAGGGTGTACTACGCAGAAGGACATCACCGTGGCGGTAGCCACGGTTGGGGCACACGTCCGGACGGATGGCTTAGCCCAGGGTTATTTTTTATAAGCGCGGCCGAAGGCCGCAAACGCAGAAAAATTCAATACGACCCGACTCGTTTACCACTGTGACGACGGCCTTATGAAATAGTCGACTGCGTGTGGCAACACCGGTGTTTCTATTTCATTGTTTCGCAGGGAAAAGTGAAGTTAAATTTGACTTTTTTTGCAACTTTAACTACAAATTACTTAAAAACTATACATCTCCGGAAGCCAGGACTTTTACATTTAGAATCAGGAGGATCTCCTCTACAACGCCCAATAACTCTTTTTCAAACGCGTGGTAGACGGTTGGAAAATTTTCCCGTCTTCTTTCTCGCTCACATCCTCTGATCCTCTCGCTCTTTTGTGGTAAAATTCCTGGAACTCATACGCTTTCCTACACTCAACAAACGCTATTATTGACCTTTCAATCCATATAGAAGTTACAGGCGAAGATGTACTTAGCATACAACTGAAGTTTCATATCGAATTTAAACTTTGAGAGCTTTCCCTGCAAGACACAGTTTTCACTTAGTCTAGTATTGTTTGGAAGCGTTCTTGTTCAGCAGTAAAACTTACGTTATTTACACAATCAAAGAGGGCTGTTAAACTATCAATTATAGCCTCTGCACATTGGCATGATTTAAGAGTAATTTAGGCAAAAATTGTTGTTCGGCGTTATAATAATAATAATAATAATACAATGGCGCTATTATAACTCTGACGAGTTTTATGGCCGAGCTTCTCTCCCAATTCGAGGTGTGCTCCTTTTTGTTTTTCCTACTAATTGGGTGGACCTACAGTTTTATGCCGGCTCCGAACGGCGAATGCATTTTTTGTGAGAAGTTTTTTCATGGCAGAAATACTCTCGGAGGGTATGCCGCCCACTGCCGAGAGGTGACCGCTGCTCTTAAAAAACCCAATAATTGGATTTTTACTAATTAGAAAAATTTGTTTGGCTCGGACCGTGGTTTGAACCCGAGACCTCTGGCATAGCAGTCGAGCACTCTACCCACTGCACCACAGCGGTTGTTCGGCGTTAATTACCCTTAAATAACGTTGTTTCGCCATACAAAAATGCCAGCTGAAATTACCCTTGAAATGCGCATTTCGGCTAAATAACTCACGAAACTACTCTGGGATCGGTCTCTTCTCTAAATTTTATAGATTGTAATCGAAAACATCTTTAACCATTGCCAAGGCAAATTCATTATGGTAATGGCACGGCGAATTCGGCAATATTCGCCTCGAGTCGCTTTAAATTTTCGTCCAGCAGAATGTCAAACTCAAAGTAACATTTTTCTTTGTTTGACATTCTCCTGTATTATTCTATACACGGTGAACTAAAAACGAGAAGAAGAAGAAGAAGTCAGCTGTTCACCTACCATTACCATATGAATGAATTTGCCTTGGCCATCGCTAAAAGCTTTGTTCGTTTACGGTTATTTTTTGATGTTTTTCGAAAACTTTTAAAAACAAACACTTTGTCGCCGTTTTTTTACGCCAAATCTTCAACAGAAGAGAACCAACTGAGAGAGAAAACTGACATTTCATTTTGTGAGAAGCTGTTGAATTCTGTTGGACAAATTTTTGCCAACAGCAATTTTCCAACAGGAAAACAGCTGATCAAACAACAGCTGACTTGAATTTTTGCAAGTAACAAGATTTGCAAAATATACAAATCAATTATAAAATTGGAAAAATACACTAAATTGGCAACAAATATGGATAAATTAAATATGCAAAATAAGTTACATACTTTTTGCGAAGTATTTATATGCATATTATGTACCTTAGTAAATCTCCTTTGCGGGAATATATATTAACGGGCCGCTGTGGTGCAGTGGGGAGTGTTATGGCCACTGTGGTGTGGCGGACAGTGGCTAGTCTGCCATACCAGAGGTCATGGGTTGGATTCCCAGCCTGGATAGAGGGAAAATTTGTATATAATGATCCACGATCCGATAACAATTAATTTTCCAGAGGGTAGGGGTGGTTTCACAGATCACAAAAAAACAAAGTACTACCCTCCGGACGCTTATAGTTCAGGAGACATTCCTTGTTAAATTAATGTATGTATGTGTAGAACATCTTTCTGCGTTGGCGGCTATTGGCCGCGCTTCAATAAAATTACCCTCAGCCGGCAGAATTCTCCTTCTGGATTAATATCCATGGAGCAATCCACAGTTGTTTTGTATAGAACACCTTTTACCTTCAGCCGCGCTTTACAAAAATAACCCTCAGCCGGGAGAATTCTATTTCTGGAGAACTTTAATATTATAATTTAATAATAGTTGAAAGTGTTAAGATAAGATGAATTATCATCTATAGAATATTTCCTGAAAGTTTCACTGAGCCTGGATAGACAACAAATTCTAACTAAAACCCAATTATCCGGATTTTAAAAATAGCAGCCACTCTAGGCAGTGGGTGGCACACCCTCCGAGAGTAGTTCTGCAGTGGGTCAGCTTCAGTATAATGCGCCCGCCGTATTTATTTTCAAACCACTGGAACTTTCGGGAAATCTTCTATGGATGTTAATTTTACTAATTATAACACTCCCGATCACTCCGCAGATATAATTCGAGAAAGGAAATTTTGCTGGCTGGGGCTATTTTTTTTAAAGCGCGGCCAAATGCCGCCAACGCAAAAGTTTGTTCTACTCAAGAGTACTGTGGATCGGTCCATAGAGGGTTATTTTTTTAAAGCATGGCCAGGGCCGGGTGCATTAAATTGAAATCTCTTCTGCGGGGCAGCAGACGCGCAGACATACTGCGGTGGAAAACAGTATGGACATGGGTACAAAGAAAAGCAATTGTTAGTGTGATAATTATTACAATGAAATCATATTTATTAGATAGTAACAGCGAACCCCAGCGGGTTAGGGGGTCTAGAATATACCCGTTGTAAGGAATGCCTGTCGTAAGACGCGACTAAAATCCACCGGCCTAGAAATCGGTTCACGACAGTCGGGCTAGTGTCAGAAGGGACTAGTACCCGAGCGTACCGGATTTATCAGGCAAAGGACTGTCACATCCCCTACACTCCCCAAAACCTTCGGGGAGTGTCTTGGTGGCTACAACAACAACAACATGAAGTTAATTGTATTGCAGATACATACATATGTGCATATATCCCCACTGTTTTCAGGCAGAATTGTAACTCCATTAGCATTTATATAGAACAAACAGTGCCGATTTATTGTAAAAGAGAGTTCCGGATGCATTTCCGAACTTCAAAAAACCTTTTTGCGAGCCTATGCGAACGATTTTTAGATTGAGGAGGTTATCGCGAGGTGACAAAAGACTGACCAAAACGAAACCCAAGGGAAAATTTTCCAACAGTCTACCACGCGTTGAAAAAAAGGACTTGTCGGGCGTTGTAGAGGAGGTCCTGCTTATTCAAAATCCAAAAGTCCCGTCGACCGGAGATATTTGTCAGTTGTAAAATTTACAAGACAAAACCCCAAAACTGTACAGTATTACCGTATGAAGGCGCTTATAAAAACACGCACTATGTATATTTGTGTGTAGAACACCTTTTTGCGTTGGCGGCCTTCGGCCGCGCTTCAAAAAAATAACCCTCAGCCGGCAGAATTCTCTTTCTGGGGTAACATCTATGGACCCATCACACTACCAATAAACTACCAACAAATATCTCGTGAACTATAAGCCTCCGGCAGGTTTTGATTTTAGTTTTGAGATCTGTGAGAGGCCCTCTACCTCCCTGAAAAAGTCATTTTTCTCGGACCGTGGTTCCTTAATCTAAGGCCTACCCTCTTGGTAGACAGATGGAAATCTGAGCCAAACCCAAAACGAATCAAAAGAAATTAAATAAGAAAAAAACTATGTTTTATTTTATTATTTTTATGTTATATGTACATATATACATAATTAACAGCAATAATTTCCACCAATTTTAATATCATTTTAATTTTAATCCTTTTTATCCTTTGATTTTGGGGCTTGTGAATGTAAATAAAAATCAGCTGTTTGCCAAAGCTGTTGAACTCAGCAATTTTTGTGTTCGTTTACCTCTTACGATATTTTTCTCTTGTGAGAGGATAGGTGACATTTTTCTCCAACACCTGGCTGTTGGAGGCTGCTGAGTAAATGCTGTTGGAGAAAGTACGCGAACAAAGCTAATATTTCACATTAGCTGTGTTTTATTTTAGCGCATATACATCTGCGCTAAAATAAAAACACAGCTATTAAATTTGTTCACGACGGTTTCTTAGATATATTCTCATCATAGCTGGGGAACTTCGATTAGAATTAGAAATCATTACGATTAGAAAAATTAAGTAATCTAATCATTAGATTTTTTTTTGATTCTTTATATTTTGATTACTAATTGATTAGATTAGAGCTAATCAAAAATCTAATGGCGATTAGCGACGATTAGCAAATCTAATCAAAACTAATCGAAACTAATAAAAATAAAAATCAATTGGATTTCTCGATTAGTTTTGATTAAATTTGATTAGATCAACTGTTTTGAAATATTTTTTTTTTTGTCATTTAATTCATAAAGTATAATATATAATACAATGGCGCTATTATAACTCTGACGAGTTTTATGGCCGAGCTTCTCTCCCAATTCGAGGTGTGCTACTTTTTGTTTTTCTTACTAATTGGGTGGACCTACAGTTTTATGCCGGCTCCGAACGGCGAATGAATTTTTTGTGAGAAGCTTTTTCATGGCAGAAATACACTCGGAGTGTATGCCGCCCACTGCCGAGAGGTGACCGCTGCTCTTAAAAAGCCCTCAGGAGCCAATGTAAAATATGGTTTAAACCGTTCTCTCAATTGATGTTCTAATTGTACTGCTGTTGAGCTAACATTGCTCAAAACTTCGGGTTTTCTGGATAATCTTAGCGGTTTATTACTCAAAGAAAATAACGCAGGATTAATACAACCATATTTCACATTGGCTTCACCTTGGAGAAAGTCCAAAGTTTGGGCAATAGGCTCCATTAGCAGCTTGTACGACTCCAAATATTGAAAATCACTTGATGTAAAAGGAGACAGATTCAGCTCATCGGAAAGCTTATTCAATTTCTCTTTGTACTGTAGTAACTTCACGATTGCAAATATTTCAAAATAGTTGATCTAATCAAATCTAATCAAAACTAGTCGAGAAATCTAATCAATTTTATTTTTGATTAGTTTTGATTAGATATGCCAATCGTCACTAATCGTGATTAGATTTTTGATTAGTTCTAATCTAATCAAAAAGTAGTCGATTAGAATAGCCATCTAATCCTAATTAATCAATTAGGATTAAAAAAAAAGTTTCTAATCCGATTAGTAATCATTAGGATGACTAATCATTATTCCCCAGCTATGATTCTCATTCTATATTTCATTAGCGATTCTTTAATTATAAAAAATTTACACCCCTATTGCGAGTGTCGACTGAGATAGATAATGGACTGTTGATCGATCCAGGAGCATAATAGCCCAGTTAGTCGAGAACGTGTGGTCCGCTCGCTGACGCAAACGCCCGTATGCAATTTTTAGGATTTTTTGAGCCCGTAGCAATCAGCTGTTTTACTCACACATATTTACATATATATATAGTTTGTTTTCATTTTGGCAGGGTTGCCATTTAGTCATTTTTGAACAAACAAGATTTTTGCTAATCTTCAAAGTGTTATGCGGATTACTCTTCAATACACAACTGTGCATTATTTGCCAAATGACAATAAAATACTAATTTAATCGTTTTTAAAGTTGTCGTTGACGACTTTTTTTATTAATTTAGTTACTTTTTTACGGCTTAGTTGGTAATTAAAACACATTTTTCTTGTAATTTTGTTGCTGCCCAATATATTTCCATCACACCTTGGTGATAGTTATCAAGGATTAAAACATAAAATAACAAAAAACACAGTCAGAACATTAAATTTACAATTGAAAATCCATAAAAAAAATTATATTGGGAAGCAACAAGATTCTCACAAAAATCTGTGTTTAATTAAGAAATCTGTACTGAGTTTCTGTAACTCATATCTTTTCTAGTATAAATAGGTGGTGACAAAGTGTGGATCGTATTAGTGTGACATCACTTTAATTGATTTTGTTACAGAAACTCATATTTATTGTGGCAATTTATAACTTCTTAATGTAGAAAAATTGCAGAAGAAGACCACCATGAGTTATCAATTAAGAAAATACAGCAACCATTGTGGATAAATACAATTTTTGCTTTAATTTTCAGTAATATCTTCATTTATTAGGAGTGTTCAATATCTCAAAATTTTTACATATTTTTACGAATAGTTACGAATTTATGTTCAATAACCCAAAAAATTCGCAAAAGAGAGCCAAATTGAGAGAGTATGACCTCGATAGAGTTGATAAACGCTGCAAGTAAAATTTTCACTTCCAACTACTAGCAGCTTTAAAAAAAATAGAAGTGTCAAAAATATATGATCACAAAAATTTCAATTGGAAATATACAAACATATTAAACGTAAATTTCTAATTGTGTACTAAATAAGTTAGTGCAAAAACGAATCTTGATGATGTTGTGGAATAGCCAAAGTAGAATTTTGTTTTCCTAATTCAGTTATTTCCATTCATTTCCAATTTCAAAAATTTCAATTACAACCTAACCTAAAAATCAAATTGTCAAAACAGCGTATAAGCTGTTTTCTTGCGAATGTTTACGATTTTGTGTTCAATTACTTTGGTTGATAATTTTCTCTTTTTCTCGTTTTTACTCTTTAATTTGACATTGATGCTCTTTTTGCAAGTACTTGCAAGTAAAGTTGTTGAACAAAGCTATTATCTTGTTATTAATTTATATATATATATATATATTTACATTTTGTTTGGGATTTAAAAAAAAAATGATAAAAGTTTTCTGTCCCTTTTTAAAAATTAAAGTAATAATAAACGGTTCGTTTAAGTAGACATACTAGTTTTTCCATGTGAACACATATATGTATATTCGATAACATATTAAAATCTTGTTGAGTTAGTTGTATAATGCTGTGAAAATTACTGTTTAAATATTTAATAACTAAAAATGTTCAACCGGCTACCCTTCAACCTTGCAACCATGCGAGCAATCAGCTGACACGTTTTTACGTAAAAAATCAAAATGATTTTGATTTCTGCGGTACGGGCATCTGCGTCGTGCGTCGTTGAATAATCGTTTACATACAAATCCCATTGAATAGGTTGGATCAGCTGACACGGTACACGGGTTTACGTTTTCGACTAACTGGGCTATAACTGGACTATTAATCTGGATGCTGTCAAATTTTGGTATCAATCGGACAATCCAATCAAAAGTTATAAGCAAAAGTGTACCTATAATACAATTCCGGATTTTTAAATAAAAACTTTGAGAGCTTGCCATGAAAAACCAGGTAGCAAGCTTTTATTTTTTATGGTTTTATATAAAGCGTACCCTAAATAAATGGTATCGTTTTGGTATTAGGTCTGTTTGGTCAGATTTTGGGTAGAATGCTATTTTATGTCAAACTGAAGATGAAGGCAAAAGTTCAACAAACGCGTTTGTGCGAAATGCTATTTAGTGTCAAAAATGACGCTTAGGAACAGTGTTGCCACAGCCTCAAAAATTATGGTATCACAAATTGATGCCTTCGTGGTTTTTTTTTCGTAGTCACGCTTTCCTTTACCGATCCAGGGGGGCGTAAAAACCGTTTATAAAAGGGGCGTTGCACCGTCCTCCGATCCTATATCTGAAGTCGGAACAGTCCGGAGGCCGATAGTTTTCGAAATATAAATATTTGTTTTTTTTTTTTAATATTTGTTGTTTGCCGGCTCCAGGTCGTAAGAAAAACAATCAAAAATTTTTTGTTTATATATTTTTCATGCCAATATATTTCGATTACTTTCAGTAATCGTCCTCAGGGCCACTATTAACAATTAAATAAAACAATACATTATAAACAAATCACAACAAATCACAAAATTATAATTATAAATAAATACAAAATTACATACATTTATATGCACGTCCGTGCTGTATGACGTGGAGTTGTCAACTATCTGTTTTTAATAAATGTTTGTATATATGAGCACAATTATCTGTGTCCGTTTTGTAATTTAATCTAATGTTTGTCGGTGTGTTAATTATATGTAACATTTCGAGGGTAAAACGCTTGCTGTAATGTTGTTCTTGTTGCAGTATTTTTGTCTTCTCAAAATTTGGCAAGTGTCCGCTACTTGCACAGTGGGCCATAAGCGCCGTTTTTTGGTTTATTATTTTATTACAATTTTTTGCATCTGATTTATGTTGCGCTAGTCTAGTTTTTAGTTTAGATTTCGTTGTGCCTACATATACACTATTACATGGTTCGATGTTATTACCGTTACAGGGGATTTGATACACTACGTTACTTCTTTCAAATGGGGGAATATTTGACTTAACTCTATTGAAAAATTGTTTTAATGTGTTTTCTGGTTTATGTGCGATTCTTACTTTGTCATTATTGTAGCAGTCTGATTGTTTTAGTCGTTCTGATAATTTTGGCACATAAGTTACTGACTTGAAAATCACTGGGTTGTTGGCTTTTTGACTATTTTGCGACTTATATTTTCTTAATAAATTCTTTATTGTTTTTTCGGGGAAATCATTGTTTTTTAATAATAAAAATATTTCTTTTTGAATGTCATTGTGGTAAATTTCATCCGAAGTCTGCATCATTCTTCGTATACAGCCCATTGCTGTATTTATTATCATCGTCTTAGGGTGTTTTGAATTAAAGTTGACGATTCGTCCTGATGCTGTCGGTTTTTTATACCACTTTAATTTCAACTGGTTTCCATGCTTATTGATAACTGAGTCAAGATATACTAATTTATGGTCTTTCTCTATTTCAAATGTGAATTTAATATTTTTGTCAAAAGAGTTAAGTGCATTTAGAGTTGTGTGTATGTCATTTTCATTAATTATTGCGAATAAATCGTCAACGTATTTTGTGAGCATTCTTGGCTTTCGTTGTAACTTTTCTATTGTGCTTTCTAGCAAATTCTCCATCACAATATCTGCTATTACTGGAGACGTCGGAGATCCCATTGGTAGTCCTTTTAATTGCGTGTATATATTGTCCTTATATTTAAAATATCTATTTTCCTGGATGCAAAATTGAACTACTTCCATAAATGTTCGCTTTGGAATATCCGTAAATTTTCTTATTATTGACCATTTTTCTGATATAGCATCAAGTGCTAGATGTATTGGAATGCTCGGAAAAAGTGAAACCACGTCAAAAGAAATAAGTTTTTCGTCATCACAAATATAAGTATTATTAATTTTTTCTTTGAAATCCAGGGTATTTCTGATATTATATATAGAGTCCGTGGTTACTTTTTTTAGTACGTCAACAATATATTTGCACAGCCCGTATGATGGTGATCCTATGGTGGAACAAATTGGTCGAAGTGGCATTCCGTCTTTATGTATTTTGGGTAACCCATAAATTCTAGGAGGTAGTGCAGAAGTAGTAGTAAGTTTTCTTTTCTCGGCTATTGTGATATGTCCCATTGTAAAAAGTTTTTCAACCAGACTGTTATTTTTATTTTGTAACCGCGATGTGGGATCTTGTCTTTGGATTCTATATGTAGTCAAGTCGCTTAAAATATCTATCATTTTATTCTCATATTCGTCAATTTCCATCGCCACTGTTTTATTTCCTTTGTCTGATGTAAGTATTTTTATGTTTTTATTTTTCTTGAGAAATATTCGCGTCTGGTCCACTGTATCCATTATTGCACTATCTATTTCACTGGGGCTATGTGTTGTTGTGTGATTTTTAACCAGTAAGGAGAATTTTGTTCGGGCTTCTTCTTGTTTCTCTTTGTTGTCAAAACTCTGTATCAAATCCTCTCCATCGGCTATGTACTTGAAAAGTGGAAAATTCTTTTTATCCACTGGCAGAGCGAATTTTGGCCCCTTTGCCAACAGCGCTTTAACATCATCTGGTATATTTGCTTTTGTTTTATTTATAAACCAATCTTCATGTGTTTTGTTGTTTGTAAAAAATTGTTTGTTGCGTTTATTCCGGAGTTTCTCATATTTTTTATCTTGGCGCTTCTGCAAAGTTGTTTTAAGTCCATTACCTACGTGTTTTTCATTTTCAATAAATTGTTGAAAATCAATTTCGCTCATTTTTTCTTTGAGTTTTGTTGTTGTGTCTTCTATCTGTTTGTTAAACCTTTTTAAAACGTTGTGCTTTTGTTTAATAAGTAAATTTAATATTTTTGTCAGGTAGTTTTTTGTATGTCTATTTAAAATTTTTTCAATGTCGGTGTTGGCGTCACAATCTGATGCGAATAAACTATTACATTTTGTGGTGTTTTTCAAAAAATTAGGAATAATCTTAGACTTTCTACATTTTAAGAGGAACTTGATATTACATTTAACTTTAATTAATTTTTTAGATACATATTGAAATTTGTTTATTGTTGCCTTACAGTTGTCATAGTTGTTTTTTATTTCTGCATATCCCATTTTGCGTGTTATATGCCAACGGCGTGCCTTCCGTCTTTATATATATGTTATGTTTGGCGACCTTTATTGGTTAATATTTGTTGTTTGCCGGCTCCAGGTCGTAAGAAAAACAATCAAAAATTTTTTGTTTATATATTTTTCATGCCAATATATTTCGATTACTTTCAGTAATCGTCCTCAGGGCCACTATTAACAATTAAATAAAACAATACATTATAAACAAATCACAACAAATCACAAAATTATAATTATAAATAAATACAAAATTACATACATTTATATGCACGTCCGTCCTGTATGACGTGGAGTTGTCAACTATCTGTTTTTAATAAATGTTTGTATATATGAGCACAATTATCTGTGTCCGTTTTGTAATTTAATCTAATGTTTGTCGGTGTGTTAATTATATGTAACATTTCGAGGGTAAAACGCTTGCTGTAATGTTGTTCTTGTTGCAGTATTTTTGTCTTCTCAAAATTTGGCAAGTGTCCGCTACTTGCACAGTGGGCCATAAGCGCCGTTTTTTGGTTTATTATTTTATTACAATTTTTTGCATCTGATTTATGTTGCGCTAGTCTAGTTTTTAGTTTAGATTTCGTTGTGCCTACATATACACTATTACATGGTTCGATGTTATTACCGTTACAGGGGATTTGATACACTACGTTATTTCTTTCAAATGGGGGAATATTTGACTTAACTCTATTGAAAAATTGTTTTAATGTGTTTTCTGGTTTATGTGCGATTCTTACTTTGTCATTATTGTAGCAGTCTGATTGTTTTAGTCGTTCTGATAATTTTGGCACATAAGTTACTGACTTGAAAATCACTGGGTTGTTGGCTTTTTGACTATTTTGCGACTTATATTTTCTTAATAAATTCTTTATTGATTTTTCGGGGAAATCATTGTTTTTTAATAATAAAAATATTTCTTTTTGAATGTCATTGTGGTAAATTTCATCCGAAGTCTGCATCATTCTTCGTATACAGCCCATTGCTGTATTTATTATCATCGTCTTAGGGTGTTTTGAATTAAAGTTGACGATTCGTCCTGATGCTGTCGGTTTTTTATACCACTTTAATTTCAACTGGTTTCCATGCTTATTGATAACTGAGTCAAGATATACTAATTTATGGTCTTTCTCTATTTCAAATGTGAATTTAATATTTTTGTCAAAAGAGTTAAGTGCATTTAGAGTTGTGTGTATGTCATTTTCATTAATTATTGCGAATAAATCGTCAACGTATTTTGTGAGCATTCTTGGCTTTCGTTGTAACTTTTCTATTGTGCTTTCTAGCAAATTCTCCATCACAATATCTGCTATTACTGGAGACGTCGGAGATCCCATTGGTAGTCCTTTTAATTGCGTGTATATATTGTCCTTATATTTAAAATATCTATTTTCCTGGATGCAAAATTGAACTACTTCCATAAATGTTCGCTTTGGAATATCCGTAAATTTTCTTATTATTGACCATTTTTCTGATATAGCATCAAGTGCTAGATGTATTGGAATGCTCGGAAAAAGTGAAACCACGTCAAAAGAAATAAGTTTTTCGTCATCACAAATATAAGTATTATTAATTTTTTCTTTGAAATCCAGGGTATTTCTGATATTATATATAGAGTCCGTGGTTACTTTTTTTAGTACGTCAACAATATATTTGCACAGCCCGTATGATGGTGATCCTATGGTGGAACAAATTGGTCGAAGTGGCATTCCGTCTTTATGTATTTTGGGTAACCCATAAATTCTAGGAGGTAGTGCAGAAGTAGTAGTAAGTTTTCTTTTCTCGGCTATTGTGATATGTCCCATTGTAAAAAGTTTTTCAACCAGACTGTTATTTTTATTTTGTAACCGCGATGTGGGATCTTGTCTTTGGATTCTATATGTAGTCAAGTCGCTTAAAATATCTATCATTTTATTCTCATATTCGTCAATTTCCATCGCCACTGTTTTATTTCCTTTGTCTGATGTAAGTATTTTTATGTTTTTATTTTTCTTGAGAAATATTCGCGTCTGGTCCACTGTATCCATTATTGCACTATCTATTTCACTGGGGCTATGTGTTGTTGTGTGATTTTTAATAGAGTTAAGTCAAATATTCCCCCATTTGAAAGAAGTAACGTAGTGTATCAAATCCCCTGTAACGGTAATAACATCGAACCATGTAATAGTGTATATGTAGGCACAACGAAATCTAAACTAAAAACTAGACTAGCGCAACATAAATCAGATGCAAAAAATTGTAATAAAATAATAAACCAAAAAACGGCGCTTATGGCCCACTGTGCAAGTAGCGGACACTTGCCAAATTTTGAGAAGACAAAAATACTGCAACAAGAACAACATTACAGCAAGCGTTTTACCCTCGAAATGTTACATATAATTAACACACCGACAAACATTAGATTAAATTACAAAACGGACACAGATAATTGTGCTCATATATACAAACATTTATTAAAAACAGATAGTTGACAACTCCACGTCATACAGGACGGACGTGCATATAAATGTATGTAATTTTGTATTTATTTATAATTATAATTTTGTGATTTGTTGTGATTTGTTTATAATGTATTGTTTTATTTAATTGTTAATAGTGGCCCTGAGGACGATTACTGAAAGTAATCGAAATATATTGGCATGAAAAATATATAAACAAAAAATTTTTGATTGTTTTTCTTACGACCTGGAGCCGGCAAACAACAAATATTAACCAATAAAGGTCGCCAAACATAACATATATATAAAGACGGAAGGCACGCCGTTGGCATATAACACGCAAAATGGGATATGCAGAAATAAAAAACAACTATGACAACTGTAAGGCAACAATAAACAAATTTCAATATGTATCTAAAAAATTAATTAAAGTTAAATGTAATATCAAGTTCCTCTTAAAATGTAGAAAGTCTAAGATTATTCCTAATTTTTTGAAAAACACCACAAAATGTAATAGTTTATTCGCATCAGATTGTGACGCCAACACCGACATTGAAAAAATTTTAAATAGACATACAAAAAACTACCTGACAAAAATATTAAATTTACTTATTAAACAAAAGCACAACGTTTTAAAAAGGTTTAACAAACAGATAGAAGACACAACAACAAAACTCAAAGAAAAAATGAGCGAAATTGATTTTCAACAATTTATTGAAAATGAAAAACACGTAGGTAATGGACTTAAAACAACTTTGCAGAAGCGCCAAGATAAAAAATATGAGAAACTCCGGAATAAACGCAACAAACAATTTTTTACAAACAACAAAACACATGAAGATTGGTTTATAAATAAAACAAAAGCAAATATACCAGATGATGTTAAAGCGCTGTTGGCAAAGGGGCCAAAATTCGCTCTGCCAGTGGATAAAAAGAATTTTCCACTTTTCAAGTACATAGCCGATGGAGAGGATTTGATACAGAGTTTTGACAACAAAGAGAAACAAGAAGAAGCCCGAACAAAATTCTCCTTACTGGTTAAAAATCACACAACAACACATAGCCCCAGTGAAATAGATAGTGCAATAATGGATACAGTGGACCAGACGCGAATATTTCTCAAGAAAAATAAAAACATAAAAATACTTACATCAGACAAAGGAAATAAAACAGTGGCGATGGAAATTGACGAATATGAGAATAAAATGATAGATATTTTAAGCGACTTGACTACATATAGAATCCAAAGACAAGATCCCACATCGCGGTTACAAAATAAAAATAACAGTCTGGTTGAAAAACTTTGTACAATGGGACATATCACAATAGCCGAGAAAAGAAAACTTACTACTACTTCTGCACTACCTCCTAGAATTTATGGGTTACCCAAAATACATAAAGACGGAATGCCACTTCGACCAATTTGTTCCACCATAGGATCACCATCATACGGGCTGTGCAAATATATTGTTGACGTACTAAAAAAAGTAACCACGGACTCTATATATAATATCAGAAATACCCTGGATTTCAAAGAAAAAATTAATAATACTTATATTTGTGATGACGAAAAACTTATTTCTTTTGACGTGGTTTCACTTTTTCCGAGCATTCCAATACATCTAGCACTTGATGCTATATCAGAAAAATGGTCAATAATAAGAAAATTTACGGATATTCCAAAGCGAACATTTATGGAAGTAGTTCAATTTTGCATCCAGGAAAATAGATATTTTAAATATAAGGACAATATATACACGCAATTAAAAGGACTACCAATGGATCTCCGACGTCTCCAGTAATAGCAGATATTGTGATGGAGAATTTGCTAGAAAGCACAATAGAAAAGTTACAACGAAAGCCAAGAATGCTCACAAAATACGTTGACGATTTATTCGCAATAATTAATGAAAATGACATACACACAACTCTAAATGCACTTAACTCTTTTGACAAAAATATTAAATTCACATTTGAAATAGAGAAAGACCATAAATTAGTATATCTTGACTCAGTTATCAATAAGCATGGAAACCAGTTGAAATTAAAGTGGTATAAAAAACCGACAGCATCAGGACGAATCGTCAACTTTAATTCAAAACACCCTAAGACGATGATAATAAATACAGCAATGGGCTGTATACGAAGAATGATGCAGACTTCGGATGAAATTTACCACAATGACATTCAAAAAGAAATATTTTTATTATTAAAAAACAATGATTTCCCCGAAAAAACAATAAAGAATTTATTAAGAAAATATAAGTCGCAAAATAGTCAAAAAGCCAACAACCCAGTGATTTTCAAGTCAGTAACTTATGTGCCAAAATTATCAGAACGACTAAAACAATCAGACTGCTACAATAATGACAAAGTAAGAATCGCACATAAACCAGAAAACACATTAAAACAATTTTTCAATAGAGTTAAGTCAAATATTCCCCCATTTGAAAGAAGTAACGTAGTGTATCAAATCCCCTGTAACGGTAATAACATCGAACCATGTAATAGTGTATATGTAGGCACAACGAAATCTAAACTAAAAACTAGACTAGCGCAACATAAATCAGATGCAAAAAATTGTAATAAAATAATAAACCAAAAAACGGCGCTTATGGCCCACTGTGCAAGTAGCGGACACTTGCCAAATTTTGAGAAGACAAAAATACTGCAACAAGAACAACATTACAGCAAGCGTTTTACCCTCGAAATGTTACATATAATTAACACACCGACAAACATTAGATTAAATTACAAAACGGACACAGATAATTGTGCTCATATATACAAACATTTATTAAAAACAGATAGTTGACAACTCCACGTCATACAGGACGGACGTGCATATAAATGTATGTAATTTTGTATTTATTTATAATTATAATTTTGTGATTTGTTGTGATTTGTTTATAATGTATTGTTTTATTTAATTGTTAATAGTGGCCCTGAGGACGATTACTGAAAGTAATCGAAATATATTGGCATGAAAAATATATAAACAAAAAATTTTTGATTGTTTTTCTTACGACCTGGAGCCGGCAAACAACAAATATTAACCAATAAAGGTCGCCAAACATAACATATATTTTTTTTTTTAATTTTTGAATTTATTTAATTTAACGAGCACAGGCCCAGGTTATATTTTATTTTGGTAATTATCTAGTTTACGGTGCAACGGCTAAAACTCGTCAATTTTTAACAAGCGGGATATTAATGGACACGTTTTGATCTCAGGAGCACGAATCAGAAGGCGGAGCTTAACTTTTTTATTACAATAAAAAGTTATTAACAAAAAACGTTTTCATTTTTCGATTGCTTATTACACCCACATGAACACGCAAATTCAATCTATTTTTTCACCATTTGGTAATACATTCTTTATATTTACCATTTCACGCCCAAAATGTGCTAATATGTTGCAAATAGAAATAATATTTTAGTTAAACCCAAAGTAAAAGTAAAGAAACTACGCCAATTTCATCAATATAGTGCGTAGCGTTGCCAACTACCTTGTGACAGTTCAATTATCGCTCGAAAAAAGTGAAAGAATCTCAATTGTTTACTTTGATTTTATTAAAAAATAGTATTTATTTGCAACATATTAAATAATGTTGGGTGTGATGTAGTAAATATGGTAAAGAAATAAGCTGAATTTGTGTGTTCATGTGTGTGTAATGAGCAAGCAAAAAATGATAATGTTTTTTGTTAATAACTCCGCCTTCTGATTCGGGTTCCTGAGATCGAAATGCGTCGATTGATACCCCTCTTTTTAAAGAAGGAACTATTTTAGTCGTTGCACCGTAAACTAGATAATTACCCAATTATATATGAATGATACGTAGATAATTTTTATTTTGGCTTAGAACAAATTTTATTTTTATCAAACTTTTGGGCTCACATTTCCTTCTGTCTACCAAAAGCTATATCTCCAAAAGTATTAATGTTTTTCAAATGAATCTTTCAGGGGATGTTAGGCGGGACTTTTCTTCATCTAAATTTATTACTTTCATAAATATTTTACTATTATTAATAATAGCAAATTGCTGTTAAGTAAACTAACACCATTATCACCAATTTCTACATTATACACACACCTAATCCTTACTATATTTTCACACGTAGCTTTGTTAAGCTGTTCGAAGCACTTTCACACACTTTTTATTAATTTTACTTGCCGAATTTTACATTTTAATTGTTCGATCAACTGCTTTTGTACCTTTTCAATAATAATAATGGCCACCAACATATAATGGTGATGCCACACCTACCAAAAGGTAAGTCACATGATAAGGTCGCATTCACAGTGCGCGATTCGGAGCCAATGAAATGAGTAAATAAAGGCGGAGGGTGTACTACGCAGAAGGACATCACCGTGGCGGTAGCCACGGTTGGGGCACACGTCCGGACGGATGGCTTAGCCCAGGGTTATTTTTTATAAGCGCGGCCGAAGGCCGCAAACGCAGAAAAATTCAATACGACCCGACTCGTTTACCACTGTGACGACGGCCTTATGAAATAGTCGACTGCGTGTGGCAACACCGGTGTTTCTATTTCATTGTTTCGCAGGGAAAAGTGAAGTTAAATTTGACTTTTTTTGCAACTTTAACTACAAATTACTTAAAAACTATACATCTCCGGAAGCCAGGACTTTTACATTTAGAATCAGGAGGATCTCCTCTACAACGCCCAATAACTCTTTTTCAAACGCGTGGTAGACGGTTGGAAAATTTTCCCGTCTTCTTTCTCGCTCACATCCTCTGATCCTCTCGCTCTTTTGTGGTAAAATTCCTGGAACTCATACGCTTTCCTACACTCAACAAACGCTATTATTGACCTTTCAATCCATATAGAAGTTACAGGCGAAGATGTACTTAGCATACAACTGAAGTTTCATATCGAATTTAAACTTTGAGAGCTTTCCCTGCAAGACACAGTTTTCACTTAGTCCAGTATTGTTTGGAAGCGTTCTTGTTCAGCAGTAAAACTTACGTTATTTACACAATCAAAGAGGGCTGTTAAACTATCAATTATAGCCTCTGCACATTGGCATGATTTAAGAGTAATTTAGGCAAAAATTGTTGTTCGGCGTTATAATAATAATAATAATACAATGGCGCTATTATAACTCTGACGAGTTTTATGGCCGAGCTTCTCTCCCAATTCGAGGTGTGCTCCTTTTTGTTTTTCCTACTAATTGGGTGGACCTACAGTTTTATGCCGGCTCCGAACGGCGAATGCATTTTTTGTGAGAAGTTTTTTCATGGCAGAAATACTCTCGGAGGGTATGCCGCCCACTGCCGAGAGGTGACCGCTGCTCTTAAAAAACCCAATAATTGGATTTTTACTAATTAGAAAAATTTGTTTGGCTCGGACCGTGGTTTGAACCCGAGACCTCTGGCATAGCAGTCGAGCACTCTACCCACTGCACCACAGCGGTTGTTCGGCGTTAATTACCCTTAAATAACGTTGTTTCGCCATACAAAAATGCCAGCTGAAATTACCCTTGAAATGCGCATTTCGGCTAAATAACTCACGAAACTACTCTGGGATCGGTCTCTTCTCTAAATTTTATAGATTGTAATCGAAAACATATTTAACCATTGCCAAGGCAAATTCATTATGGTAATGGCACGGCGAATTCGGCAATATTCGCCTCGAGTCGCTTTAAATTTTCGTCCAGCAGAATGTCAAACTCAAAGTAACATTTTTCTTTGTTTGACATTCTCCTGTATTATTCTATACACGGTGAACTAAAAACGAGAAGAAGAAGAAGAAGTCAGCTGTTCACCTACCATTACCATATGAATGAATTTGCCTTGGCCATCGCTAATATTTCACATTAGCTGTGTTTTATTTTAGCGCATATACATCTGCGCTAAAATAAAAACACAGCTATTAAATTTGTTCACGACGGTTTCTTAGATATATTCTCATCATAGCTGGGGAACTTCGATTAGAATTAGAAATCATTACGATTAGAAAAATTAAGTAATCTAATCATTAGATTTTTTTTTGATTCTTTATATTTTGATTACTAATTGATTAGATTAGAGCTAATCAAAAATCTAATGGCGATTAGCGACGATTAGCAAATCTAATCAAAACTAACCGAAACTAATAAAAATAAAAATCAATTGGATTTCTCGATTAGTTTTGATTAAATTTGATTAGATCAACTGTTTTGAAATATTTTTTTTTTTGTCATTTAATTCATAAAGTATAATATATAATACAATGGCGCTATTATAACTCTGACGAGTTTTATGGCCGAGCTTCTCTCCCAATTCGAGGTGTGCTACTTTTTGTTTTTCTTACTAATTGGGTGGACCTACAGTTTTATGCCGGCTCCGAACGGCGAATGAATTTTTTGTGAGAAGCTTTTTCATGGCAGAAATACACTCGGAGGGTATGCCGCCCACTGCCGAGAGGTGACCGCTGCTCTTAAAAAGCCCTCAGGAGCCAATGTAAAATATGGTTTAAACCGTTCTCTCAATTGATGTTCTAATTGTACTGCTGTTGAGCTAACATTGCTCAAAACTTCGGGTTTTCTGGATAATCTTAGCGGTTTATTACTCAAAGAAAATAACGCAGGATTAATACAACCATATTTCACATTGGCTTCACCTTGGAGAAAGTCCAAAGTTTGGGCAATAGGCTCCATTAGCAGCTTGTACGACTCCAAATATTGAAAATCACTTGATGTAAAAGGAGACAGATTCAGCTCATCGGAAAGCTTATTCAATTTCTCTTTGTACTGTAGTAACTTCACGATTGCAAATATTTCAAAATAGTTGATCTAATCAAATCTAATCAAAACTAGTCGAGAAATCTAATCAATTTTATTTTTGATTAGTTTTGATTAGATATGCCAATCGTCACTAATCGTGATTAGATTTTTGATTAGTTCTAATCTAATCAAAAAGTAGTCGATTAGAATAGCCATCTAATCCTAATTAATCAATTAGGATTAAAAAAAAAGTTTATAATCCGATTAGTAATCATTAGGATGACTAATCATTATTCCCCAGCTATGATTCTCATTCTATATTTCATTAGCGATTCTTTAATTATAAAAAATTTACACCCCTATTGCGAGTGTCGACTGAGATAGATAATGGACTGTTGATCGATCCAGGAGCATAATAGCCCAGTTAGTCGAGAACGTGTGGTCCGCTCGCTGACGCAAACGCCCGTATGCAATTTTTAGGATTTTTTGAGCCCGTAGCAATCAGCTGTTTTACTCACACATATTTACATATATATATAGTTTGTTTTCATTTTGGCAGGGTTGCCATTTAGTCATTTTTGAACAAACAAGATTTTTACTAATCTTCAGTGTTATGCGGATTACTCTTCAATACACAACTGTGCATTATTTGCCAAATGACAATAAAATACTAATTTAATCGTTTTTAAAGTTGTCGTTGACGACTTTTTTTTATTAATTTAGTTACTTTTTTACGGCTTAGTTGGTAATTAAAACACATTTTTCTTGTAATTTTGTTGCTGCCCAATATATTTCCATCACACCTTGGTGATAGTTATCAAGGACTAAAACATAAAATAACAAAAAACACAGTCAGAACATTAAATTTACAATTGAAAATCCATAAAAAAAATTATATTGGGAAGCAACAAGATTCTCACAAAAATCTGTGTTTAATTAAGAAATCTGTACTGAGTTTCTGTAACTCATATCTTTTCTAGTATAAATAGGTGGTGACAAAGTGTGGATCGTATTAGTGTGACATCACTTTAATTGATTTTGTTACAGAAACTCATATTTATTGTGGCAATTTATAACTTTTTAATGTAGAAAAATTGCAGAAGAAGACCACCATGAGTTATCAATTAAGAAAATACAGCAACCATTGTGGATAAATACAATTTTTGCTTTAATTTTCAGTAATATCTTCATTTATTAGGAGTGTTCAATATCTCAAAATTTTTACATATTTTTACGAATAGTTACGAATTTATGTTCAATAACCCAAAAAATTCGCAAAAGAGAGCCAAATTGAGAGAGTATGACCTCGATAGAGTTGATAAACGCTGCAAGTAAAATTTTCACTTCCAACTACTAGCAGCTTTAAAAAAAATAGAAGTGTCAAAAATATATGATCACAAAAATTTCAATTGGAAATATACAAACATTTTAAACGTAAATTTCTAATTGTGTACTAAATAAGTTAGCGCAAAAACGAATCTTGATGATGTTGTGGAATAGCCAAAGTAGAATTTTGTTTTCCTAATTCAGTTATTTCCATTCATTTCCAATTTCAAAAATTTCAATTACAACCTAACCTAAAAATCAAATTGTCAAAACAGCGTATAAGCTGTTTTCTTGCGAATGTTTACGATTTTGTGTTCAATTACTTTGGTTGATAATTTTCTCTTTTTCTCGTTTTTACTCTTTAATTTGACATTGATGCTCTTTTTGCAAGTACTTGCAAGTAAAGTTGTTGAACAAGGCTATTATCTTGTTATTAATTTATATATATATATATATATATTTACATTTTGTTTGGGATTTAAAAAAAAATGATAAAAGTTTTCTATCCCTTTTTAAAAATTAAAGTAATAATAAACGGTTCGTTTAAGTAGACATACTAGTTTTTCCATGTGAACACATATATGTATATTCGATAACATATTAAAATCTTGTTGAGTTAGTTGTATAATGCTGTGAAAATTACTGTTTAAATATTTAATAACTAAAAATGTTCAACCGGCTACCCTTCAACCTTGCAACCATGCGAGCTATCAGCTGACACGTTTTTACGTAAAAAATCAAAATGATTTTGATTTCTGCGGTACGGGCATCTGCGTCGTGCGTCGTTGAATAATCGTTTACATACAAATCCCATTGAATAGGTTGGATCAGCTGACACGGTACACGGGTTTACGTTTTCGACTAACTGGGCTATAACTGGACTATTAATCTGGATGCTGTCAAATTTTGGTATCAATCGGACAATCCAATCAAAAGTTATAAGCAAAAGTGTACCTATAATACAATTCCGGATTTTTAAATAAAAACTTTGAGAGCTTGCCATGAAAAACCAGGTAGCAAGCTTTTATTTTTTATGGTTTTATATAAAGCGTACCCTAAATAAATGGTATCGTTTTGGTATTAGGTCTGTTTGGTCAGATTTTGGGTAGAATGCTATTTTATGTCAAACTGAAGATGAAGGCAAAAGTTCAACAAACGCGTTTGTGCGAAATGCTATTTAGTGTCAAAAATGACGCTTAGGAACAGTGTTGCCACAGCCTCAAAAATTATGGTATCACAAATTGATGCCTTCGTGGTTTTTTTTCGTAGTCACGCTTTCCTTTACCGATCCAGGGGGGCGTAAAAACCGTTTATAAAAGGGGCGTTGCACCGTCCTCCGATCCTATATCTGAAGTCGGAACAGTCCGGAGGCCGATAGTTTTCGAAATATAAATATTTGTTTTTTTTTTTTTTAATTTTTTAATTTATTTAATTTAACGAGCACAGGCCCAGGTTATATTTTATTTTGGTAATTATCTAGTTTACGGTGCAACGGCTAAAACTCGTCAATTTTTAACAAGCGGGATATTAATGGACACGTTTTGATCTCAGGAGCACGAATCAGAAGGCGGAGCTTAACTTTTTTATTACAATAAAAAGTTATTAACAAAAAACGTTTTCATTTTTCGATTGCTTATTACACCCACATGAACACGCAAATTCAATCTATTTTTTCACCATTTGGTAATACATTCTTTATATTTACCATTTCACGCCCAAAATGTGCTAATATGTTGCAAATAGAAATAATATTTTAGTTAAACCCAAAGTAAAAGTAAAGAAACTACGCCAATTTCATCAATATAGTGCGTAGCGTTGCCAACTACCTTGTGACAGTTCAATTATCGCTCGAAAAAAGTGAAAGAATCTCAATTGTTTACTTTGATTTTATTAAAAAATAGTATTTATTTGCAACATATTAAATAATGTTGGGTGTGATGTAGTAAATATGGTAAAGAAATAAGCTGAATTTGTGTGTTCATGTGTGTGTAATGAGCAAGCAAAAAATGATAATGTTTTTTGTTAATAACTCCGCCTTCTGATTCGGGTTCCTGAGATCGAAATGCGTCGATTGATACCCCTCTTTTTAAAGAAGGAACTATTTTAGTCGTTGCACCGTAAACTAGATAATTACCCAATTATATATGAATGATACGTAGATAATTTTTATTTTGGCTTAGAACAAATTTTATTTTTATCAAACTTTTGGGCTCACATTTCCTTCTGTCTACCAAAAGCTATATCTCCAAAAGTATTAATGTTTTTCAAATGAATCTTTCAGGGGATGTTAGGCGGGACTTTTCTTCATCTAAATTTATTACTTTCATAAATATTTTACTATTATTAATAATAGCAAATTGCTGTTAAGTAAACTAACACCATTATCACCAATTTCTACATTATACACACACCTAATCCTTACTATATTTTCACACGTAGCTTTGTTAAGCTGTTCGAAGCACTTTCACACACTTTTTATTAATTTTACTTGCCGAATTTTACATTTTAATTGTTCGATCAACTGCTTTTGTACCTTTTCAATAATAATAATGGCCACCAACATATAATGGTGATGCCACACCTACCAAAAGGTAAGTCACATGATAAGGTCGCATTCACAGTGCGCGATTCGGAGCCAATCAAATGAGTAAATAAAGGCGGAGGGTGTACTACGCAGAAGGACATCACCGTGGCGGTAGCCACGGTTGGGGCACACGTCCGGACGGATGGCTTAGCCCAGGGTTATTTTTTATAAGCGCGGCCGAAGGCCGCAAACGCAGAAAAATTCAATACGACCCGACTCGTTTACCACTGTGACGACGGCCTTATGAAATAGTCGACTGCGTGTGGCAACACCGGTGTTTCTATTTCATTGTTTCGCAGGGAAAAGTGAAGTTAAATTTGACTTTTTTTGCAACTTTAACTACAAATTACTTAAAAACTATACATCTCCGGAAGCCAGGACTTTTACATTTAGAATCAGGAGGATCTCCTCTACAACGCCCAATAACTCTTTTTCAAACGCGTGGTAGACGGTTGGAAAATTTTCCCGTCTTCTTTCTCGCTCACATCCTCTGATCCTCTCGCTCTTTTGTGGTAAAATTCCTGGAACTCATACGCTTTCCTACACTCAACAAACGCTATTATTGACCTTTCAATCCATATAGAAGTTACAGGCGAAGATGTACTTAGCATACAACTGAAGTTTCATATCGAATTTAAACTTTGAGAGCTTTCCCTGCAAGACACAGTTTTCACTTAGTCTAGTATTGTTTGGAAGCGTTCTTGTTCAGCAGTAAAACTTACGTTATTTACACAATCAAAGAGGGCTGTTAAACTATCAATTATAGCCTCTGCACATTGGCATGATTTAAGAGTAATAATAATAATACAATGGCGCTATTATAACTCTGACGAGTTTTATGGCCGAGCTTCTCTCCCAATTCGAGGTGTGCTCCTTTTTGTTTTTCCTACTAATTGGGTGGACCTACAGTTTTATGCCGGCTCCGAACGGCGAATGCATTTTTTGTGAGAAGTTTTTTCATGGCAGAAATACTCTCGGAGGGTATGCCGCCCACTGCCGAGAGGTGACCGCTGCTCTTAAAAAACCCAATAATTGGATTTTTACTAATTAGAAAAATTTGTTTGGCTCGGACCGGGGTTTGAACCCGAGACCTCTGGCATAGCAGTCGAGCACTCTACCCACTGCACCACAGCGGTTGTTCGACGTTAATTACCCTTAAATAACGTTGTTTCGCCATACAAAAATGCCAGCTGAAATTACCCTTGAAATGCGCATTTCGGCTAAATAACTCACGAAACTACTCTGGGATCGGTCTCTTCTCTAAATTTTATAGATTGTAATCGAAAACATCTTTAACCATTGCCAAGGCAAATTCATTATGGTAATGGCACGGCGAATTCGGCAATATTCGCCTCGAGTCGCTTTAAATTTTCGTCCAGCAGAATGTCAAACTCAAAGTAACATTTTTCTTTGTTTGACATTCTCCTGTATTATTCTATACACGGTGAACTAAAAACGAGAAGAAGAAGAAGAAGTCAGCTGTTCACCTACCATTACCATATGAATGAATTTGCCTTGGCCATCGCTAATATTTCACATTAGCTGTGTTTTATTTTAGCGCATATACATCTGCGCTAAAATAAAAACACAGCTATTAAATTTGTTCACGACGGTTTCTTAGATATATTCTCATCAGAGCTGGGGAACTTCGATTAGAATTAGAAATCATTACGATTAGAAAAATTAAGTAATCTAATCATTAGATTTTTTTTTGATTCTTTATATTTTGATTACTAATTGATTAGATTAGAGCTAATCAAAAATCTAATGGCGATTAGCGACGATTAGCAAATCTAATCAAAACTAATCGAAACTAATAAAAATAAAAATCAATTGGATTTCTCGATTAGTTTTGATTAAATTTGATTAGATCAACTGTTTTGAAATATTTTTTTTTTTGTCATTTAATTCATAAAGTATAATATATAATACAATGGCGCTATTATAACTCTGACGAGTTTTATGGCCGAGCTTCTCTCCCAATTCGAGGTGTGCTACTTTTTGTTTTTCTTACTAATTGGGTGGACCTACAGTTTTATGCCGGCTCCGAACGGCGAATGAATTTTTTGTGAGAAGCTTTTTCATGGCAGAAATACACTCGGAGGGTATGCCGCCCACTGCCGAGAGGTGACCGCTGCTCTTAAAAAGCCCTCAGGAGCCAATGTAAAATATGGTTTAAACCGTTCTCTCAATTGATGTTCTAATTGTACTGCTGTTGAGCTAACATTGCTCAAAACTTCGGGTTTTCTGGATAATCTTAGCGGTTTATTACTCAAAGAAAATAACGCAGGATTAATACAACCATATTTCACATTGGCTTCACCTTGGAGAAAGTCCAAAGTTTGGGCAATAGGCTCCATTAGCAGCTTGTACGACTCCAAATATTGAAAATCACTTGATGTAAAAGGAGACAGATTCAGCTCATCGGAAAGCTTATTCAATTTCTCTTTGTACTGTAGTAACTTCAATATTGCAAATATTTCAAAATAGTTGATCTAATCAAATCTAATCAAAACTAGTCGAGAAATCTAATCAATTTTATTTTTGATTAGTTTTGATTAGATATGCCAATCGTCACTAATCGTGATTAGATTTTTGATTAGTTCTAATCTAATCAAAAAGTAGTCGATTAGAATAGCCATCTAATCCTAATTAATCAATTAGGATTAAAAAAAAGTTTCTAATCCGATTAGTAATCATTAGGATGACTAATCATTATTCCCCAGCTATGATTCTCATTCTATATTTCATTAGCGATTCTTTAATTATAAAAAATTTACACCCCTATTGCGAGTGTCGACTGAGATAGATAATGGACTGTTGATCGATCCAGGAGCATGATAGCCCAGTTAGTCGAGAACGTGTGGTCCGCTCGCTGACGCAAACGCCCGTATGCAATTTTTAGGATTTTTTGAGCCCGTAGCAATCAGCTGTTTTACTCACACATATTTACATATATATATAGTTTGTTTTCATTTTGGCAGGGTTGCCATTTAGTCATTTTTGAACAAACAAGATTTTTACTAATCTTCAAAGTGTTATGCGGACTACTCTTCAATACACAACTGTGCATTATTTGCCAAATGACAATAAAATACTAATTTAATCGTTTTTAAAGTTGTCGTTGACGACTTTTTTTATTAATTTAGTTACTTTTTTACGGCTTAGTTGGTAATTAAAACACATTTTTCTTGTAATTTTGTTGCTGCCCAATATATTTCCATCACACCTTGGTGATAGTTATCAAGGACTAAAACATAAAATAACAAAAAACACAGTCAGAACATTAAATTTACAATTGAAAATCCATAAAAAAAATTATATTGGGAAGCAACAAGATTCTCACAAAAATCTGTGTTTAATTAAGAAATCTGTACTGAGTTTCTGTAACTCATATCTTTTCTAGTATAAATAGGTGGAGACAAAGTGTGGATCGTATTAGTGTGACATCACTTTAATTGATTTTGTTACAGAAACTCATATTTATTGTGGCAATTTATAACTTTTTAATGTAGAAAAATTGCAGAAGAAGACCACCATGAGTTATCAATTAAGAAAATACAGCAACCATTGTGGATAAATACAATTTTTGCTTTAATTTTCAGTAATATCTTCATTTATTAGGAGTGTTCAATATCTCAAAATTTTTACATATTTTTACGAATAGTTACGAATTTATGTTCAATAACCCAAAAAATTCGCAAAAGAGAGCCAAATTGAGAGAGTATGACCTCGATAGAGTTGATAAACGCTGCAAGTAAAATTTTCACTTCCAACTACTAGCAGCTTTAAAAAAAATAGAAGTGTCAAAAATATATGATCACAAAAATTTCAATTGGAAATATACAAACATTTTAAACGTAAATTTCTAATTGTGTACTAAATAAGTTAGCGCAAAAACGAATCTTGATGATGTTGTGGAATAGCCAAAGTAGAATTTTGTTTTCCTAATTCAGTTATTTCCATTCATTTCCAATTTCAAAAATTTCAATTACAACCTAACCTAAAAATCAAATTGTCAAAACAGCGTATAAGCTGTTTTCTTGCGAATGTTTACGATTTTGTGTTCAATTACTTTGGTTGATAATTTTCTCTTTTTCTCGTTTTTACTCTTTAATTTGACATTGATGCTCTTTTTGCAAGTACTTGCAAGTAAAGTTGTTGAACAAAGCTATTATCTTGTTATTAATTTATATATATATATATATATATTTACATTTTGTTTGGGATTTAAAAAAAAAATGATAAAAGTTTTCTATCCCTTTTTAAAAATTAAAGTAATAATAAACGGTTCGTTTAAGTAGACATACTAGTTTTTCCATGTGAACACATATATGTATATTCGATAACATATTAAAATCTTGTTGAGTTAGTTGTATAATGCTGTGAAAATTACTGTTTAAATATTTAATAACTAAAAATGTTCAACCGGCTACCCATCAACCTTGCAACCATGCGAGCAATCAGCTGACACGTTTTTACGTAAAAAATCAAAATGATTTTGATTTCTGCGGTACGGGCATCTGCGTCGTGCGTCGTTGAATAATCGTTTACATACAAATCCCATTGAATAGGTTGGATCAGCTGACACGGTACACGGGTTTACGTTTTCGACTAACTGGGCTATAACTGGACTATTAATCTGGATGCTGTCAAATTTTGGTATCAATCGGACAATCCAATCAAAAGTTATAAGCAAAAGTGTACCTATAATACAATTTCGGATTTTTAAATAAAAACTTTGAGAGCTTGCCATGAAAAACCAGGTAGCAAGCTTTTATTTTTTATGGTTTTATATAAAGCGTACCCTAAATAAATGGTATCGTTTTGGTATTAGGTCTGTTTGGTCAGATTTTGGGTAGAATGCTATTTTATGTCAAACTGAAGATGAAGGCAAAAGTTCAACAAACGCGTTTGTGCGAAATGCTATTTAGTGTCAAAAATGACGCTTAGGAACAGTGTTGCCACAGCCTCAAAAATTATGGTATCACAAATTGATGCCTTCGTGGTTTTTTTTTTCGTAGTCACGCTTTCCTTTACCGATCCAGGGGGGCGTAAAAACCGTTTATAAAAGGGGCGTTGCACCGTCCTCCGATCCTATATCTGAAGTCGGAACAGTCCGGAGGCCGATAGTTTTCGAAATATATTTTTTTTTTTTTTTTAATTTTTGAATTTATTTAATTTAACGAGCACAGGCCCAGGTTATATTTTATTTTGGTAATTATCTAGTTTACGGTGCAACGGCTAAAACTCGTCAATTTTTAACAAGCGGGATATTAATGGACACGTTTTGATCTCAGGAGCACGAATCAGAAGGCGGAGCTTAACTTTTTTATTACAATAAAAAGTTATTAACAAAAAACGTTTTCATTTTTCGATTGCTTATTACACCCACATGAACACGCAAATTCAATCTATTTTTTCACCATTTGGTAATACATTCTTTATATTTACCATTTCACGCCCAAAATGTGCTAATATGTTGCAAATAGAAATAATATTTTAGTTAAACCCAAAGTAAAAGTAAAGAAACTACGCCAATTTCATCAATATAGTGCGTAGCGTTGCCAACTACCTTGTGACAGTTCAATTATCGCTCGAAAAAAGTGAAAGAATCTCAATTGTTTACTTTGATTTTATTAAAAAATAGTATTTATTTGCAACATATTAAATAATGTTGGGTGTGATGTAGTAAATATGGTAAAGAAATAAGCTGAATTTGTGTGTTCATGTGTGTGTAATGAGCAAGCAAAAAATGATAATGTGTTTTGTTAATAACTTCTTATTGAAATAAAAAAGGGCTAGAGTTTCGACGTCGATACCCACTTTTTGAAAATGCGAAATAATGGCAATTTCACCACGAAAATCAGTTAGAATGTGACTAAAATGCAAGTTCTAGCTTTAATTTAACTAAATAAATCATTTTCACAGATTTTTTAATTACACAATTCATGTAATTTATTGTTAAATTCACCCTTCCCAAAAGCAAAATTTCATGTGGGAAAATTGATTCAACTGCCTTTGGAACGATACTTTTTGTACAAGTTTTCACTTTCATAACTTTTAATTATATTTAAACTTCGATTTTATTTATATTTTCGGGAGAATTTTACGTTTTTATTATAAAAAACTCGCTTTTATTAATTTGTTTACATTTTTTCACTAACCGCGACGAGTTATGTGTGCTTCTGTGTTTCTCACTACATGCAGGGTTGTAATATACAGTACTTTTTGTGTTGCCGTATCGAGGTAAGTAAGTAAGAAAAGGCACCAAACGGTTCTTTACTTTTTTTAACGTATTTCTATATATATAAAGGATGTGTACGCACCGAAGTAAAGAACAACATGCAAATACATGTGTCCAACACAAAAGCAGCAACAACAACATGTAAATATATGTGTTAACTAAAACAACAGCAACAACAGCAACAAAAACATGTAAATACATGTGTCCAACACAAAAGCAGCAACAACATGTAAATACATGTGGAAAATAAAACATCAGCAACAAAATAGTTGTATTCGCGTACAGCAATTTGTTGCAATTTATTACAATTTTGCAACAAATATCCGCTTTTTCCATTTTTTTACGCAAAAAAATTGCAGAAGTGATGGAAATGAGAGAGCAAAGTGACGTTTATTTTTGTGAGAGGCTGCAAAATTCTGCAGGACAAATTTTTTCCATCACATTTGTCCAGCAGCAAAACAGCTGATAAAAAAACATATGTTTGTAATTTGCGAAAATTGCAAAATTGAAATTCAAAATTAAAAAAGTTAAATATGGACGAATTAATTATGAAAGATGTAAATAAATAACATTTGATTATGTCTGCATCTGTACTTGAGCTAAATGTCGGATGATAACAGCAGCATTGTATGTTTGTTGCTTAATGTAGGAAGTCCGCCGGTTACCCTCTGCTAACTTATATGTATGTATGTATGTATGTATGTCAATATGCAATGCCAGCAGGCAGCCGCAGCTCCGCATTTATATACATACATAAAGTTTCTTTATTAGTAAAATACAATGCAGGCATAATCTACAGCTGAAACTAAGCTAAAGTAATACAAATTTCGTATAAATTTTTGTAAATATAGGATTTGTATATATTTTGTTAATTCCCATAATTTTAATTTGATCAGCTGTTCATCTTTCCAGCAAGATTTGCATTTTTTTAATTTTTTGGATATTTTTCTCTTGTGAGAGGAAGAATGATATTTGGCGAGATAGAGAGTGATAGAAGCAAACAGAGAAAAGCTGCTGGAAAAAGTACGCGAGTACACCTAGTGTTATACAAGCGTACCATTTTTGTGTTCAGTGAATGTAAATAATCCTTTAAACTTAACTTTGGTAAGTTTTTTATATTTTTACGCTTTAAATATGAAAATTTTTAATAACAAATCGCGCGGTGTACTACGCAGAAGGTTTGACAATTTTTATTTAAAAATACCAAAACTTAATAAAAATCGCTCGGTGTACTACGCAGAAGGACATCACCGTGGCGGTAGCCACGGTTAGGTTGTATAGCCGGACTTTGGTGGCGTAGCCCAGGGTTATTTTAAATAAGCGCGGCCGAAGGCCGCCAACGCAGAAAAGTTTTTGACAATTTTTATTTAAATTTGGTGTTACATTTTTTCCCCCAAACGGCAACACCCAACCCAACACCCAACGGCAAGCCTGGCGAGTGTTCGGTGAAATTTGTATGGGAAATATCGGAACTTTAACGACGTATATCTCGGGAACCATAGGCCTCCGGAGGGTGGGGTCTTCAGTTTTGTGATCCCCTCCGCCCCCCCTACCTCCCTAAAAAAACAATTTTTTTTCTAGCCGGGGGATCGTCGTCTAAATTTTACCTAAAAAAGTTAAGCTCCGCCTTCTGATTCGGGTTCCTGAGATCGAAATGCGTCGATTGATACTCCTCTTTTTAAAGAAGGAACTATTTTAGTCGTTGCACCGTAAACTAGATAATTACCCAATTATATATGAATGATACGTAGATAATTTTTATTTTGGCTTAGAACAAATTTTATTTTTATCAAACTTTTGGGCTCACATTTCCTTCTGTCTACCAAAAGCTATATCTCCAAAAGTATTAATGTTTTTCAAATGAATCTTTCAGGGGATGTTAGGCGGGACTTTTCTTCATCTAAATTTATTACTTTCATAAATATTTTACTATTATTAATAATAGCAAATTGCTGTTAAGTAAACTAACACCATTATCACCAATTTCTACATTATACACACACCTAATCCTTACTATATTTTCACACGTAGCTTTGTTAAGCTGTTCGAAGCACTTTCACACACTTTTTATTAATTTTACTTGCCGAATTTTACATTTTAATTGTTCGATCAACTGCTTTTGCACCTTTTCAATAATAATAATGGCCACCAACATATAATGGTGATGCCACACCTACCAAAAGGTAAGTCACATGATAAGGTCGCATTCACAGTGCGCGATTCGGAGCCAATCAAATGAGTAAATAAAGGCGGAGGGTGTACTACGCAGAAGGACATCACCGTGGCGGTAGCCACGGTTGGGGCACACGTCCGGACGGATGGCTTAGCCCAGGGTTATTTTTTATAAGCGCGGCCGAAGGCCGCAAACGCAGAAAAATTCAATACGACCCGACTCGTTTACCACTGTGACGACGGCCTTATGAAATAGTCGACTGCGTGTGGCAACACCGGTGTTTCTATTTCATTGTTTCGCAGGGAAAAGTGAAGTTAAATTTGACTTTTTTTGCAACTTTAACTACAAATTACTTAAAAACTATACATCTCCGGAAGCCAGGACTTTTACATTTAGAATCAGGAGGATCTCCTCTACAACGCCCAATAACTCTTTTTCAAACGCGTGGTAGACGGTTGGAAAATTTTCCCGTCTTCTTTCTCGCTCACATCCTCTGATCCTCTCGCTCTTTTGTGGTAAAATTCCTGGAACTCATACGCTTTCCTACACTCAACAAACGCTATTATTGACCTTTCAATCCATATAGAAGTTACAGGCGAAGATGTACTTAGCATACAACTGAAGTTTCATATCGAATTTAAACTTTGAGAGCTTTCCCTGCAAGACACAGTTTCATAGTGTATAGCATACAGTGAAATGGCCATAGTGTATAGCATACAGTGAAATGGCTCTGGGATGCGTAGTCGAAATTCGATAAAAAAAAAGACGATAAGTCATCGAAAAATGTCAAAATCGGGGACAGATTGGTATGGCGGCGACTTCCGGGGGTACAGATTGGTATGGCGGCCGGATGTGGTTGTTGTAAGAAAAGGGAACATAATGACAAGGTCGTAGCAATCAAGACAGAAACGCAATTCCGGAATTGGGAATTGAAAAAACCAATTCATAATTCCGAAAAGAATTTAAGGCTGAGTTCCTAAAACGCAATTCCCGGTGATAGCGTAAACGCCAGCTATTCCACGAATAACATGTGCAAGAATGTAAAATCAACAACCTACAAAACAGAAAGAAGAAGAGCAACTTCTATTGCTTTCACCATCGTTATTGGGCCATAACAGCAACCCTGAAATCAGCTGAGCACAGCTGTTCGACCTTTTTAACACACATCCCAGAGTCAAGTCACTTGTATCCATTCACAATGGAAATGGCTCTGGGATGCGTAGTCGGAATTCGATAAAAAAAAAAGACGATAAGTCATCGAAAAATATCAAAATCGGGGACAGATTGGTATGGCGGCGACTTCCGGGGGTACAGATTGGTATGGCGGCCGGATGTGGTTGTTGTAAGAAAAGGGACCATAATGACAAGGTCGTAGCAATCAAGACAGAAACGCAATTCCGGAATTGGGAATTGAAAAAACCAATTCATAATTCCGAAAAGAATTTAAGGCTGAGTTCCTAAAACGCAATTCCCACTGATAGCGTAAACGCCAGCTATTCCACGAATAACATGTGCAAGAATGTAAAATCAACAACCTACAAAACAGAAAGAAGAAGAGCAACTTCTATTGCTTTCACCATCGTTATTGGGCCATAACAGCAACCCTGAAATCAGCTGAGCACAGCTGTTCGACCTTTTTAACACACATCCCAGAGTCAAGTCACTTGTATCCATTCACAATGCACAGTTTTCACTTAGTCTAGTATTGTTTGGAAGCGTTCTTGTTCAGCAGTAAAACTTACGTTATTTACACAATCAAAGAGGGCTGTTAGAGCCTATACACACTTGCGACTCAATCGATTTAGTCGAATGTTGATTTGCATGGGAATGTATGGAAGCATTCACACTACATTCAATTAGTTGTACAACTGAAACAGTTGGATTTGCAGCCCAATTTCATTCCAACTGAAACAGTTGTACAACTGCTTGATCAGCAAGGCGCCCTTCTACGTATTCACACTTGAGACAATTTAGTCGAACGACTACAACAACAACAGTGATATTCGTAGTGGAAAGAGTTGCCATGCTGACAGCACTACTTTTATTTCACTTTTGGTAAATTGTAGAGATTGAATATTTCAATTAATATTTTCAAAATGTTTAAAAACAAAAGGTTCGTTTCTTATTAACTACACCATTTCCAGATGAATTTTAGAAAGCGTTAACTGGATTTTAGAAAGGGGAAATTGGATTTTAGAAATGTCAATTGGATTTTAGAAAGGGGAAATTGGATTTTAGAAATGTCAATTGGATTTTAGAAAGCGTTAAAATGATTTTAGAAAACAAAATTGGATTTTTGAAAGCGTGAATTGGATTTCAGAATGTGCGTTTAAAATAAATTTTACACAGAATTTTTCGAATAGAAATTCTTTATTGCGTATGAAAGTATAAATTAATAATTATATAAATTTTCGAAAGTCCAATTTACAGTTTCTAAAGTCCAATTTCCCTTTTCTAAAATCAAATCGACATTTCTAAAATCCAATTTCCCCTTTCTAAAATCCAGTTGACGCTTTCTAAAATCCATCTGGAAATGGTGTAGTTATAGACAAGAATTATCTAACTAAGGATACTTACTTCCGTTTTCATATGTTTCTTGATATTGTTGTTCTCTTCAAATGTCATTAATCGCATTTTTAAAATAGAAATAATGAAAATGAAATTTCATGAAAATTATTAATGGCTGATTTTTACTATTTTTTCGTTTCTTGTACTTCTGTTCGTTTCGCCTTTATGAGCGTAATTCCTTCCGTTTTTCTCTTTTCATTTACTTGACAGCTAGTTGCTAGTTTAATAAGAAACAAAGCCAAACAATGTATGCACTTTTTGTTTATTTTATTGTTTTTTATTTATTAATCAAGTTGACAGCTGACAAGAAGGTGCTTTCATGTAAGAATGCAGATAAACTTTAACAATTTAAAACTTCATCACTTTATATGAAGACCACTAATGTAAAATTTGCTGAGTAAAATGTGAACATTGGCAACACTATGTCATTGTCAATCGCACGACTATTTAGTCTCAAGTGTGAATAGCTGCCACCGATTCGACTAAATAGTTGGAGTAGTGTGAATACAACAGTCCAATTCGACCAAATCGATTGAGTCGCAAGTGTGTATAGGCTCTTAAACTATCAATTATAGCCTCTGCACATTGGCATGATTTAAGAGTAATAATAATAATACAATGGCGCTATTATAACTCTGACGAGTTTTATGGCCGAGCTTCTCTCCCAATTCGAGGTGTGCTCCTTTTTGTTTTTCCTACTAATTGGGTGGACCTACAGTTTTATGCCGGCTCCGAACGGCGAATGCATTTTTTGTGAGAAGTTTTTTCATGGCAGAAATACTCTCGGAGGGTATGCCGCCCACTGCCGAGAGGTGACCGCTGCTCTTAAAAAACCCAATAATTGGATTTTTACTAATTAGAAAAATTTGTTTGGCTCGGACCGTGGTTTGAACCCGAGACCTCTGGCATAGCAGTCGAGCACTCTACCCACTGCACCACAGCGGTTGTTCGACGTTAATTACCCTTAAATAACGTTGTTTCGCCATACAAAAATGCCAGCTGAAATTACCCTTGAAATGCGCATTTCGGCTAAATAACTCGCGAAACTACTCTGGGATCGGTCTCTTCTCTAAATTTTATAGATTGTAATCGAAAACATCTTTAACCATTGCCAAGGCAAATTCATTATGGTAATGGCACGGCGAATTCGGCAATATTCGCCTCGAGTCGCTTTAAATTTTCGTCCAGCAGAATGTCAAACTCAAAGTAACATTTTTCTTTGTTTGACATTCTCCTGTATTATTCTATACACGGTGAACTAAAAACGAGAAGAAGAAGAAGAAGTCAGCTGTTCACCTACCATTACCATATGAATGAATTTGCCTTGGCCATCGCTAATATTTCACATTAGCTGTGTTTTATTTTAGCGCATATACATCTGCGCTAAAATAAAAACACAGCTATTAAATTTGTTCACGACGGTTTCTTAGATATATTCTCATCAGAGCTGGGGAACTTCGATTAGAATTAGAAATCATTACGATTAGAAAAATTAAGTAATCTAATCATTAGATTTTTTTTTGATTCTTTATATTTTGATTACTAATTGATTAGATTAGAGCTAATCAAAAATCTAATGGCGATTAGCGACGATTAGCAAATCTAATCAAAACTAACCGAAACTAATAAAAATAAAAATCAATTGGATTTCTCGATTAGTTTTGATTAAATTTGATTAGATCAACTGTTTTGAAATATTTTTTTTTTTGTCATTTAATTCATAAAGTATAATATATAATACAATGGCGCTATTATAACTCTGACGAGTTTTATGGCCGAGCTTCTCTCCCAATTCGAGGTGTGCTACTTTTTGTTTTTCTTACTAATTGGGTGGACCTACAGTTTTATGCCGGCTCCGAACGGCGAATGAATTTTTTGTGAGAAGCTTTTTCATGGCAGAAATACACTCGGAGGGTATGCCGCCCACTGCCGAGAGGTGACCGCTGCTCTTAAAAAGCCCTCAGGAGCCAATGTAAAATATGGTTTAAACCGTTCTCTCAATTGATGTTCTAATTGTACTGCTGTTGAGCTAACATTGCTCAAAACTTCGGGTTTTCTGGATAATCTTAGCGGTTTATTACTCAAAGAAAATAACGCAGGATTAATACAACCATATTTCACATTGGCTTCACCTTGGAGAAAGTCCAAAGTTTGGGCAATAGGCTCCATTAGCAGCTTGTACGACTCCAAATATTGAAAATCACTTGATGTAAAAGGAGACAGATTCAGCTCATCGGAAAGCTTATTCAATTTCTCTTTGTACTGTAGTAACTTCACGATTGCAAATATTTCAAAATAGTTGATCTAATCAAATCTAATCAAAACTAGTCGAGAAATCTAATCAATTTTATTTTTGATTAGTTTTGATTAGATATGCCAATCGTCACTAATCGTGATTAGATTTTTGATTAGTTCTAATCTAATCAAAAAGTAGTCGATTAGAATAGCCATCTAATCCTAATTAATCAATTAGAATTAAAAAAAAAGTTTCTAATCCGATTAGTAATCATTAGGATGACTAATCATTATTCCCCAGCTATGATTCTCATTCTATATTTCATTAGCGATTCTTTAATTATAAAAAATTTACACCCCTATTGCGAGTGTCGACTGAGATAGATAATGGACTGTTGATCGATCCAGGAGCATAATAGCCCAGTTGGTCGAGAACGTGTGGTCCGCTCGCTGACGCAAACGCCCGTATGCAATTTTTTGAATTTTTTGAGCCCGCAGCAATCAGCTGTTTTACTCACACATATTTACATATATATATAGTTTGTTTTCATTTTGGCAGGGTTGCCATTTAGTCATTTTTGAACAAACAAGATTTTTACTAATCTTCAAAGTGTTATGCGGATTACTCTTCAATACACAACTGTGCATTATTTGCCAAATGACAATAAAATACTAATTTAATCGTTTTTAAAGTTGTCGTTGACGACTTTTTTTTTTATTAATTTAGTTACTTTTTTACGGCTTAGTTGGTAATTAAAACACATTTTTCTTGTAATTTTGTTGCTGCCCAATATATTTCCATCACACCTTGGTGATAGTTATCAAGGACTAAGACATAAAATAACAAAAAACACAGTCAGAACATTAAATTTACAATTGAAAATCCATAAAAAAAATTATATTGGGAAGCAACAAGATTCTCACAAAAATCTGTGTTTAATTAAGAAATCTGTACTGAGTTTCTGTAACTCATATCTTTTCTAGTATAAATAGGTGGTGACAAAGTGTTGATCGTATTAGTGTGACATCACTTTAATTGATTTTGTTACAGAAACTCATATTTATTGTGGCAATTTATAACTTTTTAATGTAGAAAAATTGCAGAAGAAGACCACCATGAGTTATCAATTAAGAAAATACAGCCACCATTGTGGATAAATACAATTTTTGCTTTAATTTTCAGTAATATCTTCATTTATTAGGAGTGTTCAATATCTCAAAATTTTTACATATTTTTACGAATAGTTACGAATTTATGTTCAATAACCCAAAAAATTCGCAAAAGAGAGCAAAATTGAGAGAGTAAGACCTCGAGAGAGTTGATAAACGCTGCAAGTAAAATTTTCACTTCCAACTACTAGCAGCTTTAAAAAAAAATAGAAGTGTCAAAAATATATGATCACAAAAATTTCAATTGGAAATATACAAACATTTTAAACGTAAATTTCTAATTGTGTACTAAATAAGTTAGCGCAAAAACGAATCTTGATGATGTTGTGGAATAGCCAAAGTAGAATTTTGTTTTCCTAATTCAGTTATTTCCATTCATTTCCAATTTCAAAAATTTCAATTACAACCTAACCTAAAAATCAAATTGTCAAAACAGCGTATAAGCTGTTTTCTTGCGAATGTTTACGATTTTGTGTTCAATTACTTTGGTTGATAATTTTCTCTTTTTCTCGTTTTTACTCTTTAATTTGACATTGATGCTCTTTTTGGAAGTACTTGCAAGTAAAGTTGTTGAACAAAGCTATTATCTTGTTATTAATTTATATATATATATATATATTTACATTTTGTTTGGGATTTAAAAAAAAATTTATAAACGTTTTCTTTCCTTTCTTTTTAAAAATTAAAGTAATAATAAATGGTTCGTTTAAGTAGACATACTTTTTTTCCATTAAAAATGTTCAACTGGCAACCCTTCTACCTTGAAACCATGCGAGCGATCAGCTGCCACGTTTTTACGTAAAAAATCAAAATGATTTTGATTTCTGCGGTACGGGCTTCTGCGTCGTACGTCGTTGAATAATCGGTTACATACAAATCCCATTAAATAGGTTGGATCAGCTGACACGGTACACGGGTTTACGTTCTCGACTAACTGGGCTATTATAATTACATGCTCTTTGGTCGATCAATAAGCGATCAAGGCAGATCTAGGAAGGTAGGCCCGGTGGCGAATTGAGAAATTTCCCATGTATTTTGTTAGTGTAATCGGTAGAGTGTAATGTCAAAATTAATGAATTCGCTTGGGCCTCGTCCATCCCTATTGGCCATGATGTGAATTCGCTTGGATTTTGACATTACACTCTACCTTTGCATATAAAAAAAATAGTTTCTGAATTCGCCACCGGGCCTACCTTCCTAGATCTGCCTTGTAAGCGATTATCTATCACAATCGAAACTCGCAATACGGGTGTTAATTTGGAGGCAAGGCAAATTCATTATGTTATGGCACGGCGAATTCGGCAATATTCGCCTCGATTTTGCCTCTATTCGCTTTAAGTTTTTGTCCATCAAAATGTCAAACTCAAAGTAAAATTTTTCCTTTTTGACATTCTCCTGTATTCTTCTGTACACGGTGAATTAAAAACGAGAAGAAGAAGAAGTCAGCTGTTCACGTACCATTACGAAAAGAATGAATTTGCCTTGTTTTTATCCATCAAAATGTCAAACTCAAAGTAAAATTTTTCCTTGTTTGATATTCTCCTGTATTCTTCTGTACACGGTGAATTAAAAACGAGAAGAAGAAGAAGTCAGCTGTTCACGTACCATTACCATAAGAATGAATTTGCCTTGTTTGGAGGGAGTATTCTATTAGAGCCTATACACACTTGCGACTCAATCGATTTAGGCACTCTGCACACGGAGCGTACTCTTTTAGACGCGTATTAGATACTACAGACGAAAGCTGTACGCTTTGATGTCGCGCACGTATATTTCAATTGAAGGCTGCACACGAGTCGTCAGCTTCATGCATTCGTCAAAGTATGCTGGCTACATGTCGCTTGGCGTAAAGCAGTGCTGGTAGCTAGGCGTACTACGCTTAGAAAACAGGAAGAAGAAGACGTTTGTTTACATTTTTCCACATGGTGAAATTTATAAAAGCAGTAAAATTTGTGGAAAAAATCGGAAAAAATTTGTGTATAATTAAAGAAAATGGAAGATTCCATAAAATTTTTCATCTTTTCTATTTAAAGCTTCGAAACTTAAAGCAAATACCGTATTATTAATTTGTTTGTTTGTTTTGTGCAGCGAAGTTTTATGTCGCTTCGTGTGCAGATCTTGAGGCGTAGGGAAATCGACGCTACATGAAATGTCTGGTACGCGTCTATGACGATACGCCTCGTGTGCAGAGTGCCTTAGTCGAATGTTGATTTGCTTGGGAATGTATGGAAGCATTCACACTACATTCAATTAGTTGTACAACTGAAACAGTTGGATTTGCAGCCCAATTTCATTCCAACTGAAACAGTTGTACAACTGCTTGATCAGCAAGGCGCCCTTCTACGTATTCACACTTGAGACAATTTAGTCGAACGACTACAACAACAACAGTGATATTCGTAGTGGAAAGAGTTGCCATGCTGACAGCACTACTTTTATTTCACTTTTGGTAAATTGTAGAGATTGAATATTTCAATTAATATTTTCAAAATGTTTAAAAACAAAAGGTTCGTTTCTTATTACACTTTTTCCAGATGGATTACTACACCATTTCCAGATGGATTTTAGAAAGCGTTAACTGGATTTTAGAAAGGGGAGATTGGATTTTAGAAATGTCAATTGGATTTTAGAAAGGGGAAATTGGATTTTAGAAATGTCAATTGGATTTTAGAAAGCGTTAAAATGATTTTAGAAAACAAAATTGGATTTTTGAAAGCGTGAATTGGATTTCAGAATGTGCGTTTAAAATAAATTTTACACAGAATTTTTCGAATAGAAATTCTTTATTGCGTATGAAAGTATAAATTAATAATTATATAAATTTTCGAAAGTCCAATTTACAGTTTCTAAAGTCCAATTTCCCTTTTCTAAAATCAAATCGACATTTCTAAAATCCAATTTTCCCTTTCTAAAATCCATTTGGCTATTTTAAAATCTAATTTCCCCTTTCTAAAATCCAATTGACATTTCTAAAATCCAATTTCCCCTTTCTAAAATCCAATTGACATTTCTAAGATCCAATTTCCCCTTTCTAAAATCCAGTTGACGCTTTCTAAAATCCATCTGAAAATGGTGTAGTTATAGACAAGAATTATCTAACTAAGGATATTTACTTCCGTTTTCATATGTTTCTTGATATTGTTGTTCTCTTCAAATGTCATTAATCGCATTTTAAAATAGAAATAATGAAAATGAAATTTCATGAAAATTATTAATGGCTGATTTATACTATTTTTCCGTTTCTTGTACTTCTGTTCGTTTCGCCTTTATGAGCGTAATTCCTTCCGTTTTTCTCTTTTCATTTACTTGACAGCTAGTTGCTAGTTTAATAAGAAACAAAGCCAAACAATGTATGCACTTTTTGTTTATTTTATTGTTTTTTATTTATTAATCAAGTTGACAGCTGACAAGAAGGTGCTTTCATGTAAGAATGCAGATAAACTTTAACAATTTAATACTTCATCACTTTATATGAAGACCACTAATGTAAAATTTGCTGAGTAAAATGTGAACATTGGCAACACTATGTCATTGTCAATCGCACGACTATTTAGTCTCAAGTGTGAATAGCTGCCACCGATTCGACTAAATAGTTGGAGTAGTGTGAATACAACAGTCCAATTCGACCAAATCGATTGAGTCGCAAGTGTGTATAGGCTCTTAATCTATAGCATCTTAACCCATTGACGGTCATGAGTTAACCCGTTGATGACCTATGTTTTTTATTTTAGTTTCGAGTTTAATTTTCTTGAATCAGAATCGGTATATCGATACTAAAATAGTAAATCCCAAGAATTTTAACCCCTTAACGACCACGCATTAACCTATTTTTAACCAAATTTTTTCACTTACCTATTTCTTAGATCAAAATATTTAAATCATATTAGTTGTATCTACACTAAAACCAGTAATCTTTGGAATCTTAACCCATTAACGGTCATGAATTAACCCATTGGTGACCAGTTTTTTTAAGATCTGTAAACAAATTATTTACATCACAATTAGTATGTCTGTGGTACGGTGGCCGCTGTGGTGCAGTGGGTAGAGTGCCCACCTGCTATGCCAGAGATTTCTGGTTCAAACCACGGTCCAAGCAAAACACCAAAAAAATTTTCTAATTAGTAAAAATCCAATTATTGGATTTTTTTAAGAGCAGCGGTCACCTCTCGGCAGTGGGCGGCATACCCTCCGAGTGTATTTCTGCCATGAAAAAGCTTCTCACAAAAAATGCATTCGCCGTTCGGAGCCGGCATAAAACTGTAGGTCCACCCAATTAGTAGGTGTTGTCAAATGCTACTTAAGCCGAGATCACACGATTTACGTATTTGTACAAAAAATTACAAATTTAAATTTGTCCACATTTGTCCATTTTGATATCGATGTGCAAATGATTTGCTTTGCGTTCAGACGATTTGCCCGATTTATTAGCTTTTGATTTGCCACACATTTGTACATAGAAGTAAAGTGGCAAATTTGTTCACATTCGTTCACACGCTTTAACCAATCATGATAAAACAGTCGTATGAAAAATATAGAAGCATACTTTTGGGCATTATTTGGAAGAAAATTTTATGAAAAATTAACAAACAAAAATTAATCACATAGGTATTAAATCATTATAAGTACATGTATTTTCACGATTTCAAAACTGGATAATACTTCTTTTAATTCTCTGTAAGATGATATAAAGTTAATTTAATTCATTCAATAGAATACGTGTGCTAACGAGCTCCAAAAAAATGGTCATTGTGAAATGTTGACTTTGGTTGCACAAAAGTGAATGAAAAGATACGTCGAAATCGTATATGAAGAAATTGTTTATGTACTCATTTTGAATGAAAGTGATTGTTACTTTTTTGCTCGGAATGACTATTTTCGGAGTTAGAAACAAATGAAGGATCAAAATCATATAACAATTTCGATTATTTTTAGAAATGGTTAGGGTAATAGTAGGATATAGTCACGTGCAAAGTTTTGTTAAATTCGCTCGGAAACTGACTGAGTTATTACCAGGGGTTCATGTTTATTTATATTCGGTTCGGATTCGGGAAATTATTAGAAAAATAATAGGTTAAGTATTCGGGTTCGGTTTCGGATCCGGTATTTGGAAAAATATTCGGTTCAGATTCGGGAAAGCATTTGGGAAAACATTCGGTTCAGATTCGGGCAAATATTCTTTCCTGATTTGGGAAAGTATTGGGGTTCCGTTTAGGATTCGGGAAGTATTTGGAAAATTATTCGGTTCAGTTTCGGGAAAACATTCGGTTCAAATTCGGGCAAATATTCTTTCCTAATTTGGGAAAGTATTCGAAAAATCACTTTTTGAAAAAGTATACATGTGTGACTAGCAAGAATTGAATAACGTCAAAAATGTATTCATTATACAAAATTATCTCAATAAGGAATAAAAAATTATTCCTAATTTTTTCTAGCTAAACGTTAAAAAATGCTTCTTCGGCCTATATGACACTACGTTTTTTCTCTGGTATATTTGGTTTGAAAAACCCGTCGAAAGTCAAAATACAAAAACAATTCTTGAAAAGAGAAAACCTGTTTTCAATTACTAAAAATTTTTAACTTATTTTTCATAACTGTCATTTTCATATGGAGAGCTGTCATTTTTTACGAAAAATTCGTAACAATTTTTTGTTATTGAACAGAGCTAAATAATAATATAATAATACAATGGCGCTAATATAACTCTGACGAGTTTTATGGCCGGGCTTCTCTCCAATTCGAGGTGTGCTCCTTTTGTTTGTCCTACTAATTGGGTGGACCTACAGTTTTATGCCGGTTCCGAACGGCGAATGCATTTGTTTGAGAAGTTTTTTCATGGCAGAAATACACTCGGAGGGTATGCCACTCACCACCGAGAGGTGACCGCTGTTTCTAAAACCCCAACAATTGAGTTTTAATTAATTAGAAAAAATTTTTTTGCTGTTTGTTCGGACTGGGGTTTGAACCCGTGACCTCTGGTATAGCAGGCGAGCACTATACCCACTGCACTACAGCGGCCACGAACAGAGCTAAGTACTCCATTAAAAACAATTTGATTGACATTAAACTTCAAACTAAATGAAAATAATATTTATTTCAAAAATTATTTTTTTTCGAAATTGGAATTCAAATTACTGAAATAAAAAAATTATGCATCTCAAATGGCAGGGTATATGTGTATTCCATTTTATAAAGAGAAGCCAGTGCGCCGTATAATGTTTCTTCCGGACTTCTTCTTTCCCCTTACGACCAAAGCAGAAGCTTATAAGAGGCCAATTTAAAACTTGTATTTCCATATATTTTTTATTTTAAACATAATTTATTTTATAGTTGTCAAAAAATATTTGTATATTTGCCACAATCATTTGTATCCAAGTGGCAAATCAAAATTTGTCCATTTTTATCATTTTTATTTACCTTCTGTATCACATTTGTGTTCACACGATTTGGCTACAAGGGCTGTTTTTGATTTGCCACAAGAGGCTAAATATTTGGCTTTTGTTATTTGTGTCAAATGAAATTTACCGTTCACACGGTTTGCCTATGAATTTGGCAAATTTTTAGCTAAATGTACAAATCGTGTGATCTTAGCTTTAGAATCTCTTTGAATTGTTACGATACCTAAAATGATGCAACCCTGCATTGTAAACCAACGTTTTGCCCTTATTCTTCTTTGCCTTTCGTTCTCTTTCATTCTCTACATTTTCGTTTTACTTTTACCTGTCAAAGTACTTAGCGCGAAAATCTTATATATTTTTCATTATTTGCGAACAGCCATGAAAGGGTGCAAAACTGCGGTAAGGTCATGAAATTAATATCATTATTACATTTATTTAAATTAACTAAATTTACAGAATAAACATACGCACATTGAAATGCATTTAGATCGCCTTGTTATTAACGCAAACCCTTTCGTTCGACCAAGTCGTAGCCACGACATATTTATTCGCAGTTTTCTTTGATTTAACTGCGTCGCTGCCGCGAGAAATTTAATTTAATCGTTGAAATGAAAGATCAAGATGATGCCATGGAGAAACGCCGTAGCCCTCGGCTCAATAAAATTGAAACGGAGTCAGGTGAAGTGTTGCCCCATACCACCTTGTCAACTACCACCGGCAGTGCCACCGCCACAGCCACTGCCGCCGCCATCGATACAAACGCTATAGCCACCAACGCCAGCTCGTCAAAGCTAGAAGGTTCGACAATAGAAATGCAAAAACAAATTGCCATCCTCCAAAAGCAGTTAGAGGACTCACAGGTAAGGCTAGGTGAACAGAATCGCATTTGCCAGAGGCTAGAGGCTGCACTGCGCAGCTCCATGTATTTAGATAAAGCCGCACCTGTCGGCGCTACAACAACAGCAGTACCCGTCGTTATATCACATTTTGCGTTGACTGCCGGTGCTCATAACCTCACAAATATGACAAGCACATGTGCAAAATTTTATGGGTATTGGCTCGATAAATAAAATCACGCCATCTAACATAAACGGTTTCGCACAAGCGTCGACGTCGACGGCCATCAGCGGCGTTGCTATGCCACCTGCAACTGAGAACGCCTACGCCTTCCTTCACTGCCGACGTCGACTGCTAGTGCCCTCTTTGCGCCAGCACAAGCGTCGACATCGACTGCCGTCAGCAGCGCTGCTATGCCACCTGCAACTGAGAACGCCTACGTCTTTCCTTCGCTGCCGACGTCGACTGCTAGTGCCCTCTTTGCGCCAACGTATTCAGTAACGAGTAGAATGCATACTGTTCCAATCTACGGTGGTATGCCATGTACAATACCGTCGATAACTTCGCCCCCGTCCCTTGATAACTTTAACAATTTTACTCGTATGCCTATGGCAACAAATGATTTGAATAATTTTTCCCTTTTGGCCAATTCTGCAATAGCCCCACGCAAATTGCGAGAATTGCCCGTGTTCAATGGGGAACCAGAAGAATGGCCAATCTTTTATACAGCCTTTATTCAGTCGACTTCGGCGTACAATTATACCAATTTAGAAAACAATGAGCGGCTGCAAAAGGCCGTTAAGGGAGAAGCCCGCGAAGTGACTTAATCCACCCTAATAACGTCGGCGCTGCCATAGAGCAACTTCGCTTTCGTTTCGGGCGCCCAAAACAATTGATTCAAAGTCAGCTACGCCAAGTGAGGGATTTGCCTAATACAACAGAGAACGCTTTGTCCAAGTTGGTGCCCTTTGCTACTAAAGTAAAAAATATAGCAACGTTCCTACAATCGGTAAACGGGCATCAACACAATCCTACGTTATTGGAGGAATTAGTATCGAAGCTCCCAATGAATAAGAAACTCGAATGGGCCAGAGTCGCCGCCGCAATACTACCATATCCAACGATAATACATTTTAGCGCCTGGGTAAGTGAACTTGCTAATTTAATATGTACAGTACAAGACCTCGATAATAAAGAGCAAAAGCGCCGTGTGGTGCTACATACTTTCGACAAACATAGTACAGGTTCTGTAAATTTAAACCCCGTCAAATGCCCACTATGCCCAGGGCAGCATAGGGTACGTTCATGAAAATTTATAACTGCAGCAGTACAGCAACCCCGTTGCTTATTTTGCACTTGCCTGCTGATACTCAGCTGATATAGGGTACGTTCGCGACGGCAATCAGAACCGCAGTGTTGCAAGTATCACGTTCTTCGCGTGTTTGTGGCAACACCTGCAAAAGTCAAACGTTCGTTTGACACATCAACCGTGCAGTTTGTTTGAATAATCGGCAACAGAAAATTTGTGTTTGCAATTTTTGCTTTAAAAAAATGGAAAGATAAGGGTAAGCATGATTGCTATATATTTAATGGAATATGCAATAATGTAATTTTAATAACACAAATTAATTGCAAATACTTTTAATAATGCTGTTATAGCAATATATCAGCTGAGTATCAGCAGGCAAGTCCAAATAAGCAACGGGATTGCTGTACTGCTGCAATTATAAATTTTCATGAACGTACCCATATTGCTATAGTTTTGCAGATGTTCATTTCATACAATTTTATATCGCAGTGAAAATGGAGATTAATTTAATAATCGAAGAGAGTGACAAAAGTGCTGATTATTTGTTATTAAATATGTGGAAAAGGAGGAGATACGCAATTAAAAAAAGAAATGATCTGTTGGAAGAGATGTTAAAGAGAAGGCGAATCGTAAAGATCCAAAATTTTTTTTCCACAATTGAGCTGTATGAGGGAGATGTATTCTTTTCACACTTCCGCATGACTCGCGATACACTTAATAAATTGATTATAGCCATGCATCCGTTCTGGACAACAGACACAAAATATTCATTGAAGCAGTCACTGTACCTTACTTTGTGGAAGTTGGGGAACAGCCGTATTACATATCGCCAGTTATCTGATCGGTTCAATGTTGCCAAAGGTACGGCGCATAAACTGTTTTACAAAACAATGAAAGCCATATGCTGCCTTAGAAACGAAATTTGTTGGCCTACGGTTGCAGAGCAGCAGGGCGTGATGGAGAAGTTCCAAGAGAAAAGGCCAAATTCATTTGCATATGTTGTAGGATGTATGGACGGGATCCATTTCCAAATAAATACTCCAAATCAAGACGCGGTTAGCTATTACGACCGCAAAGGACATTTTTCAATTATAATGCAGGCTATTTGTGACAGCAGTCTTCGATTTCGAGACGTTTTTATTGGTTACCCTGGGAGCTGCCATGATGCTAATGTCTGGAGGAACAGCCCAATTTATCAAAAGATCACTTCAGGGGAACTTCAACTTGCTAGCGGGGCCTTAATTTTAGCAGACTCAGCTTATCCGATAGCAAAATATTTGATGGTCCCATATAGGGACAATGGCCATCTTTCTGCTGAAGAAAGAACATTCAACTACTACCTGAGTTCAACGCGTGTATTAATAGAGCAGGCTTTTGGTGTTTTGCGAAAAAAATTTAAAATACTAAATCATATTGATGTATCAACTATAAAGAAAGCTTCCAAGATAGTCATGGTCTGCTCTATATTACATAATTTTATAATTAACCATGATGGCGATCCAGGTGCAGCAGATGTTTTGGATAGCGCAAATGCTGATCATTACCATGCCTTTGAACCTGTCGAATATATTAATGAAAGCAATGAAGGAGTTATTAAAAGAAACGATTTAAAAATGTTATTTATGTCTTAAATTTGCATTTTATTAAATAAATAAAGATCAACAAAAGAATTGTTCACATTTGTACTCTTGGAGGAATTCATATTACACGTATGTACATATGCAAATTTGTGCTTGCGTTTACAAAACAGTGCAAAAATAACTTAAATTTTACTCAAATTTTATGATGCATATTGAAGCATTCAGGTCCTCTTAGCTAAAATTTCACGTAACGAATTTAGCACACCAATTTTCTCCTTTTCAATCTCTAGCTTTTCTCTCTCTAGACGAAGAACTTCCTCATGACGTTTTTGTTCTTTGCTGGCCTCCGATTTAAAAAATGATAACGTCTCATTTGTAGTTTTCTTGCACTGCCAACTTGGCTATCCGAATCTCCTTCGCTTTCGTCACCCGATGCGTTTGCCATGGAAGATTGCAAATTCTCCTGGGGCGGCTCAACTGAATGTCGACATCCATACACGGCATCAAACTCGTCGAAATACTCCCAGGTCGTTGCGTCCCGACCAGTATCTTTATTTCGCTTCTTTATGCGTTTATACGAGGCCAATAGATTTAGAAATTTTCTCTGGAGTACTTCTTTGGAATCTGTTACTTCTGGATTTACTTCTTTCATAGCTTCTAAAACTTTACCCCAGAGATACGATCTTTTCTTTTTGCCGGCAGCAAATTCGGACTCCATGTCCAGTCGGCATCGAATAAGAAGTTTGCTTATGGCGGTACCCACTCTTTCGCTGCAAAAAGTAAGGAAACAGCATTATTAAAAGTATTTGCAATCAATTTGTGTTATTAAAATTACAAAATTGCATATTCCATTAAATATAATAGCAATCACGCTTACCCTTCTCTTTCCATTTTGTTTAAAGCAAATATTGCAGACACAAATTTTCCGTTGCCGATTATTCAAACAAACTGCAGGGTTGATGTGTCAAACGAACGTTCGACTTTTGCAGGTGTTGCCACAAACACGCGAAGAACGTGATGCTTGCAACACTGGGGTTCTGATTGCCGTCGCGAACGTACCCATAAACTGCAAGATTGTCGCCGTTTTCTTAATGCTGCAGTATCCGAAAGGTGGGATTTAGTGAAGAAGCATCGTGCTTGTTTTTCTTGTCTGAGCGTGGGCCATTCCACACGCAACTGTCGCCGTAAAAAGTTTTGCTCAGAAGAGGGCTGCCAGCGCAGGCATCACGGTCTGTTACACGAAGCCATTGCTACAATCTCGAACCCCAGACCTCAAAGGGAGGAACGCGGCGAAGTGCAAGGAAGCGTTCTGAGCTGTGCAACCGCTATCAACACTTCGCCCAAAATACTCTTCCGTGTGTTACCTGTATCATTATATGGCGAAAATAAGCGCGTCGACACATACGCCCTCTTTGACGAAGGGTCCTCGATCACAATGTTAGACAGCAAACTTGCCAAGCAGTTGGGAATACGCGGCCGCCAACAGCGCTTGGATATACAGTGGTTTGGAGGACGAGCAGCACAGGAACCGTCTGAGGTCTTCAACATTGAAATCAGCGAAGGTAAAAATAAGCGCCACCTACTGCGTAATGTTTATGCAGTAGCCAACCTGGATTTACCAATGCAGAGCTTAAGCCGAGATGATCTGAAGCGTGGCGACAAATCAATATCGTCACTACCTCTCCAACCGTATTGCGATGCTGTACCTCAACTCCTGATTGGAATTGATAATGCCCACTTGGGCTTACCGACCGACATAAAATGGATTAGCAAACAAGGCCCATATGCCTGTAACACTGAACTGGGGTGGATAGTTTTCGGACCGACCAGCCGGGTGTCGCCAGTCACTCACTCTTGCTTATTTGTGCGTGCCCAACAAGAAGAAGACATTCATCAACTTGTAACAAACTATTTCGACATCGAAGGTCTCGGGGTCAGAGCTTCACCGCCTGTTGAAAGCGACGACGACGGCAGAGCCAAGCACTTGCTTGAAAGCACAACCAAGCGAATTAAAGGACGTTTTCAAACCGGGTTATTATGGAAATCTGACAACGTGCACCTGCCCGACAATTATGCCGCAGCCTTGCACAGACTTGAATTCATCGAGAAGAAGATGAATCGCGATGCAACGTTTGCAAATGTGTACACAGGCGTCATCGAAGAATACTTGAAAGGATACGCGCGAAAACTTACAGATGACGAAACGAAAATTACATCGTCTAGGAAATGGTATTTGTCCCACTTCGGCGTCACTAATTCGAATAAGGCGAAAAATTTACGTTTTGTTTTCGACGCGGCTGCTCAAGTGGAAGGGGTGTGCCTAAATTCTAAGCTTTTAAAGGGACCACCACTACACATCGTTGCCTTCGATATTATTTAATTTTAGAACGCGTGCAGTTGCAGTCTGCGCGGATATTAGAGAAATATTCCACCAGATAGCTATACAGCCAGCTGATAGGTGCGCGCAGCGTTTCCTATGGCGTGATGGCCAGAGTAACAAGCCGCCTCAGGAATACGAAATGAAAGTTGTGATTTTCGGAGCCGCGTGCTCTCCTTGCTCGGCACAATATGTCATGAGACTTAACGCCAGGGAGCATCACGAAAGTCATCCTCGCGCAATTGAATCCATCCTAGAACATCATTATATGGATGACTTTGTGGATAGTTTTGAAACGATCCAAGAGGCGATAGATATTTCGAAACAGGTTAGGGAAATCCACAGCGATGGCGGGTTCGAATTGCGTGGTTTCGTATCGAACTCGAATGAAGTAATTAATCAGTTAGATGGAAGTACGATAACTAAAAGGATCGCTGCTGGTGATAGTACAGAAAAGGTTCTTGGATTGTATTGGGAGTCAGTAAGCGATAACTTTAAGTTCGATTTCAAATTTCATCGTATTGATCAGGCAATAATTACGGGGGAGAAGAGCCCTACGAAACGTCAACTCCTTAGCATTATAATGTCCACGTTTGACCCGTTGGGGTTTTTAAGCTTTTTTACTGTTGCAGCCAAATCTATCTTGCGTGAACTATGGCGCCGTGAAGTTCGCTGGGATGAGACGATCCCTAGTGACGTGGGCGTATTATGGGAACGGTGGCGCCAACAGATGCACAAAGTGGCAAAATTTCGTGTGCCGCGATTCTACTTTTCCCACGGGGTGGACCAAAATTTAGAGCTACATGTATTTGTTGACGCTAGCGAAGAGGCCTTTGCTGCAGTCGCTTATTGGAGGTCGAGAGATCTCGATGGTAAAGTTACCGTTACGTTAATCTGTGCTAAAACCAAGAGCGCTCCGCTAAAAGCTGTAACCATTCCGCGACTTGAATTACAAGCGGCGGTGCTAGGCGTACGGTTGCGAAAATTGATATCGGCCAACCACCAAATACGTCCTCAACGATGCTTCTTGTGGAGCGATTCCAAAACGGTTCTGAAGTGGATTGGCAGCGAACATCGACGCTACAAACCATATGTGACGCACCGCGTCGCGGAGATCCTGATCGAGAGTGATTGTTGGCGAATGGCGATGGGTGCCTACCAAAAGCAATGTAGCTGACGATGCGACAAGAAGCCACGGAAACGTTGATTTTTCACTACCATCTCGTTGGCTACAGGGACCGGAATTCTTAAAGTGCGATGATACCTGGCCTACTAAAGAAAACGATGCCATAGTCACTACGGAAGAGGACGAAGAACTTCGCGCTAGGTTCGCCTTAATCGCTAACGACAACGTTCTCATTGACTATAGTCGCTTTTCAAGTTTAATAAGGTTGAAGAGGTCAATAGCGTGGATGCTTCGCTTCATATGCCATTGTCGTAAACAAAAACTACAATATCATGAATATGGACTCAACGCAAATGAGCTGGATGCGGCCGAGCGCTTATTATGTCTACGCCTACAATCAGAAGCCTTCGCTTCAGAGCGCAAATGTATCGAGATTGGTCAAGGCATACCGAAAGAGAGCACGATAAGTCAACTTTCTCCATACTTGGATGACGATGGCCTACTTCGCGTGCAAGGGCGCATTGATGCAAGTTTCCTGCCGTATGACGTCAAGAGACCAATAATATTGCCACATGGGCACATATTTACACGGTTAGTCGTCCGCTATTATCATTGCAGGATGAAGCACCAGAATCACGAAGCGGCTTTAAGCGAAATTCGTCGGAGATACTGGATTCCCAGAATGAGACAACTGCTTCGAAGTGTAATAGCTGAATGTAAACTTTGCCACATCAAAAAGACAGAACCTCGCCAGACCGTGATGGGTCCTTTATCTGAAGATCGCCTAGAACCCTACGTACGGCCCTTCACGTATACTGGGCTCGATTACTTCGGACCTATTTCCGTGACAATCGGTCGGCGCACTGAAAAACGGTGGGTAGCGTTGTTCACGTGCCTCACCGTGCGCGCGATTCATCTCGAAGTCGCCCACGACTTGCCAACGGATTCGTGCATAATTGTCATGCGCAACTTCATGAATCGAAGAGGGGTTCCGGCACGTATTCGTTCCGACAACGGAAAAAACTTTATAGGAGCAAACGAAGAGGCGAAACGTTTTTCTGAAGTTTTCGACACCGAGCGGGTTCAAAATGAATTGTCGACAAAAGCAATCATGTAAGAGGCTGTTTTAACTTGTTTGCTCCAATTCGGTTCACAAATCGTATTGGGAAGTTCTGCTTTCAACGCTTCTTTTAATCGCAAAACCAAGCTTTCTTTCTCCATATTTAATACGCCATCATAATCCCTGGCATGAATTGTTCTATAATAGCGTCCGACAAAAAATTTGGTCGCCCGGGCGATATCACTATGACAAACCAAACATTTTGGCCCCTTTTCCCCATTGCTAATTACTAAGAAATCTGTTTCCCAATTTAAGTTAAACATTTTTCGCAACAACCTGATTACTTGAAAGTAGCGCGTCGAATGAGCACGATCACAACAAAACCGTAGTGTCGGCATCACTGGTTCATACAAAATGCGTATATGTGTGCGTTAGCAGTGAAGCTTATCTTGTGTACGTGTGAAAGCAGAAGAGAAAAAATTGGCACGCGTGCCTATGGGATGGCCATCTATGGACTAAACGCAAAAATGCCTCCGAAACGCAAAACGCTGGCTCACCATGAACATGCTATAATCCTGTTTAAATTGATTTCAAAGAGTAAAGTAATAAAAAATAAAAAAAATATTAAAAACAGTACCATTCTCTATCCACTATTATTTCCATGATTTTATAGTCAGATACTAGAGTTATTACCAGGAAAAAGTGCCAGAAGGATTGAATAAATATACTGTACCTAAGATTTTGTTACTGCTTAGCTGTAATAAATATACATAATTTCTTGCTGAAAATCTAAATAGGAAAATAAAACGTAAGTGACGCAAAAACCTTGAAAAGTTATCTTAATTTCAAAACTGATCTTTCAAATTAGCTCATATCTTGAAGTTTCTTTAAAATTTACCTGTCAAACAAATCTGCATCATTTAAAACTTTAAAATTAAGACATTTTTTTAATTAATGCCATTTAAAAAGTGAAATAGAGGTGGGAAACTATCGATGGCACTACCGATAGTATCGATATTTTATTTTTTTGAACACTATCGAAGACCATCGATGGCTTTTTCAAAACTATCAGAAACTATCGATGGTAATGTGTACTCTCGATAGTTTTACAACTTTTACATCCCCATATTGCACCATAATATTTCAGATTCTGTAGAGGTTTTATATTCGTATATGTACAAAAAAATTTAAACGACATTATAGAAGATTTTTTTTGCTTCGAATTCAAACCTTCACTTCCGTGTACTAAAATATACTGGACTGAACGTAAAAAATTGAGATTTTGATGTTTTCCTGAATTTTTCAAATTTTCGGCGATAGTTCTATCGATAGTACTATCGATGGTTTTTTTTTTTTTGAAGACTATCAATAATTTTTTCTAAACTATCAAAAACTATCGATGGTGGCACTATCGATAGTGTCCCACCTCTAAAGTGAAACGTAAGTGACGCCAGGTAAAAATAATGTTAATTTTTTTGACGATCGAGTAGCCAATTGTAAAAAAATTTCTGCTGCAATAATGAAAACATAAAGGGAAAGCATACCGAACGTGAGAGGATCTTCAAGCCAAAAACACCCAAAACCCCAATATAACACAGAAGCAGTATAAAGAATAAGCCTTCTATGGGTTAAGAGGTGGCAAAAGTGAAATACGTATTATATTTGTGCTTGAAAAGAGGAAGAGCTAAAAAGATATACCTTTTCATACAATATTCAAAAATATAAGTGTTTGCATATGAAGATGCTGAATTTTTCAATATAAGTAACTTATTAAGGGATATTTGTTGGAAATTTTAACTGAAATACCATTTATTTTTTAGGGGGGCCCGTAAACGCGAACTGTCCCAGGGGCCCGGCTCGGCTCTCTGTGGGCTTGATCCTATACATGCATTCGTGTTTACAATTCGTCAAATTCTTCATTCTGTGAGTTTATCCATTATTCGCCCGTGAGCTGAATATCAAATTATTTCGTCTTACAGTTTTGACATCTCGGTCGCGAGTGTATGTGTGTATGTATCTTGAACCGACCTGTTAAATTGACCTTGAATTTATGTGTGTTTTGAAAACACATTATATACTTTGTGTATAAGCATACAATTTTGTATACTCGCTTTTAACATTGTATGTCCTAGAAAGGGAAGTAATAAACAAAAACAAAATAAACAAATAACACATTATATACTTTGTGTATAAGCATACAATTTTGTATACTCGCTTTTAACATTGTATGTCCTAGAAAGGGAAGTAATAAACAGAAACAAAATAAAACAAAACTGGAAAAATTTTGATATTGCTCGAAAAGGATATCAAATAGAGTACTCTTCTGCCCTCGCTTTGGGATATCTCGCTCCAAGTTTAATGGGCAATTTCGTAATTTTTAGCTTCTTTTTTAGCTTTAATTTTTTTTTTTTGATGTGGGAAACAATTTTTGTTTACCTTTTTCTAGCTTTTTTTTGAAAATCTAGCTGGAACTCTGGAAAAGTTCTGGCAACACTGATTGGAATTTTATTTTCAAAGAGCCGAATGACAGAAAAAAGAGGAGAATAGAATGAAATAGCTGTCTATTTACTTAACCTGTTTATTACACCATGATTACCCGAATGTTTGTACGGCCATTTGAACAATTCAGATATTTTGAAGTTTGTTTTTTTTTTTTGATTACTATTTTTGTTTTTTGTCTTTATATGTATCAGAGATGTAAAAATCATTCTTCCCAGCAATCATTGATTGTTCCAGCAGTTTTGTTGAGAAAGAAAGACGCAAACTTTTTTTTTCAAGGAAAGACGCATTAAAAATATTTTTCGAAAGAAAGACCTTATTTTTTTTTATAACGAAGAAAGACGCTTTATTTTTTTTACTATAAAGAAAGACGCATTTAAAGACGTATTCGATTTTTTTTTTCTTCGTCAATATTAGTGCTAATGCGTCTTTCTTCGCAGTTAATAATGCTAACGCGTCTTTCTTCGCCGAAATATTTTATAATACGTCTCTGTTAGTCGAAATATTTTTAATGCGCCTTTTTTCATTGACAAATTACTGGCATGCGTCTTTCTTCGTCCGGAGCGACGATATGTAGTATGTACATTAGGGTGGTCCTTAAATCATATTAACGATTTTCTTCGATCTCACCCCCTACATCGTTAACAGCATGATCAAAGATATCATAGCTGTATTCATAATTTGGTGCAAATAGGTTAGCAAAATTATGCAATTGCATGAAAATGAAACGGATAGTGATTGCCCCTTATAATCATTCATTGCAAACTTATTTGTAGAGAAGGTACAATTATTATATCGAGTAGCACCGAAGTAGGCTACGTAAGGCACTCTGCACACGGAGCGTACTGCTTTAGACGCGTATTAGATACTACAGACGAAAGCTGTACGCTTTGATGTCGCGCACGTATATTTCAATTGAGGGCTGCACACGAGTCGTCAGCTTCATGCATTCGTCAAAGTATGCTAGCTACATGTCGCTTGGCGTAATGCAGTGCTGGTAGCTAGGCGTACTACGCTTAGAAAACAGGAAGAAGAAGATGTTTGTTTACATTTTTCCACGTGGTGGAATTTATGAAAGCAGTAAAATTTGTGTAAAAAATCGGAAAAAATGAGTGTATAATGAAAGAAAATTGAAGATTCCGTAAAATTTTTCATCTTTTCTATTTAAAGCTTCGAAATTCAAAGCAAATGCCGTATTATTAATTTGTTTGTTTGTTTTGTGCAGCGAAGTTTCATGTCGCTTCGTGTGCAGATATTGAGGCGTAGGGAAATCGACGCTACATGAAATGTCTCGTACGCGTCTATGACGATACGCCTCGTGTGCAGAGTGCCTAAATCGTTTGACAATCGTCGTGACTACTTAACAGGGTGAACGCAGAAAGGTAAAAGCTTATAAAAAACCTACTTTTGGGCGAAGGTGAGAGTAAGAGCCTATACACACTTGCGACTCAATCGATTTAGTCGAATGTTGATTTGCATGGGAATGTATGGAAGCATTCACACTACATTCAATTAGTTGTACAACTGAAACAGTTGGATTTGCAGCCCAATTTCATTCCAACTGAAACAGTTGTACAACTGCTTGATCAGCAAGGCGCCCTTCTACGTATTCACACTTGAGACAATTTAGTCGAACGACTACAACAACAACAACAGTGATATTCGTAGTGGAAAGAGTTGCCATGCTGACAGAACTACTTTTATTTCACTTTTGGTAAATTTTAGAGATTGAATATTTCAATTAATATTTTCAAAATGTTTAAAAACAAAAGGTTCGTTTCTTATTAACTACACCATTTCCAGATGGATTTTAGAAAGCGTTAACTGGATTTTAGAAAGGGGAAATTGGATTTTAGAAATGTCAATTGGATTTTAGAAAGGGGAAATTGGATTTTAGAAATGTCAATTGGATTTTAGAAAGCGTTAAAAGGATTTTAGAAAACAAAATTGGATTTTTGAAAGCGTGAATTGGAATTCAGAATGTGCGTTTATAATAAATTTTACACAGAATTTTTCGAATAGAAATTCTTTATTGCGTATGAAAGTATAAATTAATAATTATATAAATTTTCGAAAATCCAATTTACAGTTTCTAAAGTCCAATTTCCCTTTTCTAAAATCAAATCGACATTTCTAAAATCCAATTTCCCCTTTCTAAAATCCAGTTGACGCTTTCTAAAATCCATCTGGAAATGGTGTAGTTATAGACAAGAATTATCTAACTAAGGATATTTACTTCCGTTTTCATATGTTTCTTGATATTGTTGTTCTCTTCAAATGTCATTAATCGCATTTTAAAATAGAAATAATGAAAATGAAATTTCATGAAAATTATTAATGGCTGATTTTTACTATTTTTCCGTTTCACCTTTATGAGCGTAATTCCTTCCGTTTTTCTCTTTTCATTTACTTGACAGCTAGTTGCTAGTTTAATAAGAAACAAAGCCAAACAATGTATGCACTTTTTGTTTATTTTATTGTTTTTTATTTATTAATCAAGTTGACAGCTGACAAGAAGGTGCTTTCATGTAAGAATGCAGATAAACTTTAACAATTTAATACTTCATCACTTTATATGAAGACCACTAATGTAAAATTTTGCTGAGTAAAATGTGAACATTGGCAACACTATGTCATTGTCAATCGCACGACTATTTAGTCTCAAGTGTGAATAGCTGCCACCGATTCGACTAAATAGTTGGAGTAGTGTGAATACAACAGTCCAATTCGACCAAATCGATTGAGTCGCAAGTGTGTATAGGCTCTTAATGATATTTTCATTTAAGTTGACTATGTAAAAATTTTTATTTGGCGCAGGAACAGCGTAACTGAAACACGACTAAATTTCATATGCAATCTGCAGAGGCTATTAGTTGTGTCGTTCATGAACTATTGAGTTTAAGCTTAGTATCGACCATTGTGTAAGGTTTTACACAAGGCAAATTCATTCTAATGGTAATGGTACGTGAACAGCTGACTTCTTCTTCTTCTCGTTTTTAGTTCACCGTTGTAGAAGACGGCGGCAGAATAATAAATGCGACAAACGAGTTTAGTTTAAGATATGTATATATGAATTTACTTTATTAAATTATTAAAAGTTATAGAAGGCCGCGACTGTACATTTTAATACATTACATTATTTTATTTCCTACGTGTACGTGTGTTTCAAAACTGCTGTGCCCTCTTCGACGATACTTTTCTTTCTCCCCAATTTGCCAAATCATTGCGTGATGGTCGCCAAAGGAAACGGTATTTTTCCCATGCTGCGCCGTGTTACCAGATACAGTAAAATGAATGTTACCAGATTGTTAATTACGCATTGAGGAATTACGCAGGAGTTTTCTATTATGAAATGACATCCCACCCACCGGTGGATCCGCTGGAGGATTCACTAACCATCAAAGCGGCTAGCTTACTGGCTGGACGACGTAGTAAACCGGATGCTGTGCGGACTTGGGCGCTTCTTACCTGACCATCTTTAGCGGTGAATACTTCCGTCACCCGGCCTCGCTCCCACTGACTTCTTGGTCTCGCGGAGTCAATCACAATTACCAGTTGACCTGGTTGCAGAGGGATTGCTTCAGTCCTCCATTTCGAACGTCGAAGAAGTTGCGGCAAATACTCTACCGTCCATCTCTTCCACAACCGGTCCTTTAAATTTTGAACGATACGCCATTGTTTGCGAAGGCATATATTTTCATCTGCTGGACCAGGAGTTTGGGTTGAATTTAGACATCCTGTCAAAAAATGGTTTGGCGTCAGTGGTTCTTCATCCTGCGGTGATACTGGCAACTCTGTCAACGGACGACTGTTTATTATATTTTCCGCCTCTATTAACGCACTCCTAAATGTTTCTACACGTGGTGCCTCCTGGCATAATACTCTCTGCAATAGGCGTTTCGTGCACTGTACGAGACGCTCCCAACAACCACCCGCTGATGGATTCGCCGGGCAATTAAATACCCACTCAATATTGCGACGTGTCATCTCACCCTTTATTCGGTCAAAATCAAATATACGTTCGTCTTCCTTTAGCTCTTTCTGTGCTCCAACAAAATTCGTGCCGTTATCACTGCGGATTCTCACTGGCACTCCTCGGCGGTTCACGAAATTCCTGAGACACAAAATAAATGCATCTGTCGACAAATCTTCAGAAATTTCTAAATGTATTGCTCTAATCGTCAGGCATGTGAACAGACAAACCCACCGCTTCTCTCTCCTTCGACCTATTGCCACGTGGAATGGCCCGCAATAGTCGACTCCGGCGTAGGAAAACGGGCGAACGTATGGTGTTAGTCGATCGATCGGTAGTTGCCCCATGAGCGGTGTAGCTGGTTTAGCGTTGTTATATTGGCAGACCATGCAATCTCGTTTAATTGACTTCAGTAAAACGCGTGCCTGAGGCACCCAGAATTTTTGCCGCAACTCGTTAATCGTCAAATTGTCATTTTGATGATGTAGCTTATGATGGTATTGTTGGACGATTAATCGTGTTACATAATGGTTTTGTGGCAAAATAGTCGGACGTCGTGCCGTGTACGGCAAACAATAAGCAGCATCGATCCTTCCGTTGACTTTAATCAACCCATCGCTATCTATAAACGGCGTTAACTGGAACAATGATGATGATTTCGCTACAACTTTGTTACGTTTCAGGACTTCGATTTCTTGTGCGAATGTTTCTGCTTGCACTCTCTGAAGGATTAGCCTTTCTGCATTTGCGATCTCTGTAGCGTCCAACTCCCCACTGCGGCGTACTTCTGGCTTGCTGTTGTGCACAAACCTCAACACATAGGCAACAACTCTCACGATTTTATAATATTTCGAAAATTTGTTAAATTGTATTGGATATTCTCCTTTGCTCGACAACATGACTCTTTTGGTGATTTCTTCTAAGGCGCAATTATCGGACGAAAGCTCTGGGGTTTCTTGCGGCCAGCAATTTTCCTCTTCATACAGAAACGATGGCCCTACCAACCATTTTGATCCTGATTCGTGTTGAAATGTTGTGGACGGCCTTGTTGCTTCGTCGGCTGCATTCATACTTGTGGAAATCCAACGCCATTGTTTCGTAGTTGTAGTGCTTAAAATTTCGGCTATTCGGCACGCGACGAATTGTTTATAGTTTCGGCTGGTCGAGCGAATCCACTGTATTACTGTTTGGGAGTCGCTCCAAAATATTGTTTTATCGATCGCGAAGTCGTGACAGCGTTCTAACGACTCTTTAAGTCGGCATCCCAACACAGCAGCCTGCAATTCCAATCGAGGTATTGTCATACCTTTGAGCGGTGTGCACCTTGACTTAGCACACATCAATGTCACATCGATCTTGCTTCCTCTCTTCACGCGAAGGTAAGCGACGGCAGCGTATGCAGAAGAACTTGCGTCGACGAAAATGTGCATTTGAATATTGTCGGCAACCGCTAGGTTTGTTGAGTAGCAGCGTGGAACCGTAAAATGTTTTATTGATTGAAAGCTAGTCCACCACGACATCCATTGCTCCGCCAACTCGCTAGGTATTGCTTCATCCCATTCTACCTTCAAACGCCATAATGATTGCAACATTATTTTCAAAAATATCGTTCTGTTCGCCAAAAGACCAAAGGGATCATAGATCGACATTGATATACCCAATAGTTCTCGCTTGGTTGGCCATCGTTTTCCACTCAACACATCTCTAGCAATTTTGTGAAACATAAACTGAAATTCTAGCCCGTCACTGGTGGTGTTCCAGTACATACCCAGCACCTTCTCCGTTGCTGTTTGACGATCCATTCTAACTAATTCGACGTTGGTTTCGGCATCTTCTCCATTAAGTTCACGCTGCACATTTTTGTCATTTGATATAAAATTTCGTAATTTGAAGCCAGCGTTGGCGTTAATCAGCGTGGCTTCCTTCGTCACCTTTAGTGCCTCCTCGGCGCTGTCAAAGCTGATAACTAAGTCGTCTACATATGTACTAGCAATAACGGCCTGGCTTCCTTTTGGCATTCTCGACTCATATTTAACGGCGTTAATATTCTTTATGTGCTCGGCGCAACACGGCGAACATATGGCTCCAAAAATCATGGATGTCATTACGTAGGTATGGATTGGCTCATCCGGCTTGCCATCTCGCCACAAGAATCTCTGTGAGTCCTGGTCAGCATTCCTTATTCGTACCTGTGAAAACATCTCTTGAATATCTCCTGCCACTGCTACGATACCTTGACGAAACTTATGAATGATGGTTATTAACGGCTGTGCCTTCTCTGGACCTTTAAGTAGCACTGAATTTAATGATACGGAGTTTGTAACGGCGGCTGCGTCGAATACGATACGCAATTTCTCTGGCTTAAATGGGTTAACTACTCCGAAATGTGGCAGATACCATGTCCTTGGTCCTTCACGAGCGGCTTCATATGGCGTCAGTTTTCTAGCGTAGCCCTTGTAAACATATTTGGCAATTTCCTTTCGATAACTCTCGGCATAAGCGGCATCTCTCTGCATTCGTGACTCAATATTCAATAGACGTTGTTTGGCTGTAGCATAACTTGACGGCAGTTCTACTGAGTTATCTCTCCAAAGCAATCCAACTTCGTATTGCTGACCCAAATCTTTTGTAGTCTCAGCTAAAACTTTTCGAGCGCGTTGATTTTCATCCGATTCCAAAATGAGTTTGTTATTGACTCCAAAATTCTCTATGGCAAAATATTCCTCCATCATCTTCGTTAATTGCGTTAATGATTCAGACTTACGAACATGAAGCACCCGTTGCACAGTGGCAGTTCTTTGTTTATGTGGTCCGTATACGACCCATCCTAATTTTGTGTTGATGGCGACTGGCTGATCATGGCGCGCGACGACTGTTGCGTTAGGTACACCCAAGTGGCAATTATCTAAGCCCAACAATAAAACAGGTTTGGCATCCACGTAATTAGATATAGGCAGTTCTCTCAAATGTGCGTATTTCGATTTGTCAAATGTCTGCCTCGGCAAATTGAGGCTTTTTATAGTATGTACTGCTTTGAGAGAGTATTTGTCACCCGTTAACCCTTTTATGTCGCAGGACACCATTCTCGACCTCTCAGTTGTTTGACTGTCACCGTACCATTGTAGCGTCAGCGGCTTCGTACGTCCTTTTAAACCCAGCTGTATGGCGATCTCTTCTTCTAATAATGACACCGATGAACCTTCGTCGTACATCGCATGTATATTGACACTACCATGTGGACCAGATAAAGTCACCGGCAAAATTTTAAAAAGGTTAATTTCGGTTTCTTGGCGACAATTAAGAATGCGTTCTCTCTCGGCAGTTGGTTGCGACTGCAAATTGGCTTGGACGACATCTTTGTGTAGCAATTGATTGTGCATACGTTTGCACCCATTAAGACCGCATGTTTTACGACGATGGCAGGTAAGTAAGCTGTGACCTTTCCGTAGACATCCGAAGCACAGACGTTGTTGCTTTACCAGTGACCACTTTCCTTCCAAGTCGAGGGCTTTGAACTTGCGGCATTCCAGTATGACGTGACTTTGACTACATGACGGGCATTTCGGCTGTTCATTACTGTGCAAGACTCGACGGGCTGGCCCTCCACTTGAATTAGACTGACGATTGGCATAAGTACTGCTTCTCTGTGGTTGTACTGCTTGTTGACTTGAACGTAATGAATTTTCACTGACTCTAGGCATAATAGCCACCACCTTTGCCAACTCACTCAACCAATTTGCGAACGTTGTTACTGTCGGGTACGGCGAAATATTAGCGGCATACTTGCTCCACTCAAATTGTTTGGATGTTGGGAGTTTCGAGATGAGCTGTTCCAGCAATGTTGGGTTCGCTAGGTGATGTTCGCATTTTGCCGATTTAAAGTAGGCTGAGATATTTCGCACACGGTTCGAAAATTCGATAATTTGTTCAAGGTTATTGTCGCTTATACCCGGGAATCCTTGTACCTTTTTTAATTGTGATCGTATGAGCAGATCCTGTCGGCCAAAATTGAATTCCAACTCCTTTATGGCCTGTGGCACGTCTTCAGGGTATATCAGCATCGATGTCACCGCTCGTTTTGCATTGCCTTGTAATGCCTTCTGCAAACGCATGAGATTTTGTCTGTTGTTATATGAAAACTCGGCTGTAGTATCGTTAAAGTTGGCTATGAATAGGGGCCAATCCTCCGGATTGCCATCAAAATAAGGTAGCGGGTAAAGTCTCGCGGCATGATTATCCATCAACAACATTGTATTCCTTGGTGGCTGTGGTTGCGTTGATGGTAAACTTATTTGTGGCGGCATCTGTGTCACGGACGTAGGTCTGTTGGTAAGAACATCGACTGCCTCTGCATCTATTCGCTGTCGCAGTTGTTGGAGCTCTACTTGACTCTGGCTTGTTTCATTGCGCAGCTCCGATACGACGTCCCTTAAAGATGCTATGTTGTTTATCAAAGCAGCCAGTGCATCTGCTGACACGTTTACTTCCGGCTGGCCTTCAGCATGTGACTCTGTTGTGGCATTACCCGATGCTCGAACTTGATCACGTTCCCCCATATTTATTGCTGTTGTATCTAACTCGGAATCCGATTGTTCATCTAATCCAGCTGGCATTGCTTGTCTTGCTCGAGAACGTGTGATCATAAGCGGAGATCTTTTTAATTAATATTTAATGATGACGACGTGACACAGCAGCGAACAATGATGGCGATAAATTAACGACAAGTATTTGCGGTGACCAGAGACATTTATATTTAGCGACAGACGTTAAATACGATCATATATTATATAATAGATGATGGATAAACATTGACAATTAACGATAACGATGAATGTTACCAATAATAATGACGATGGCGTTGTACGACGGAAACGATCTTGAAACGTTGAACACTGACAAAAAAAATATATTTAATAGGGTAAATGTTGACGATGACGTTGCCGTAGACGAGATTTGACCATTAAATGACTTTGAATTTATGACTATTAAAGATGAACGTTGACATAGACGAGAATTGACCATTAAATTACTTTGACGATATGACTATTAAAGATGAACGTTGACATAGACGAGAATTGACCATTAAATGACTTTGACTTTATGACTATTAAAGATGAACGTTGACATAGACGAGAATTGACCATTAAATGACTTTGAATTTATGACATTAAATGACTTTGACGATATGACTATTAAAGATGAACGTTGACATAGACGAGAATTGACCATTAAATAACTTTGACGATATGACTATTAAAGATGAACGTTGACATAGACGAGAATTGACCATTAAATAACTTTGACGATATGACTATAAAAGATGAACGTTGACATAGACGAGAATTGACCATTAAATAACTTTGACTATATGACTATAAAAGATGAACGTTGACATAGACGAGAATTGACCATTAAATGACTTTGACGTAATTAACTATCGACGATTACGATGAATTTGGAACGACGAAAATGACTATTAAAGATGAACGTTGACGATTGACAATTTGACGAGTTGACATTAACGAGAATTGAACATGACCATTAAATGACTGACGAAATAAACTATCGACGATTACGATGAATTTGGAACGACGGTTATGACTATTAAAGATGAATGTTGACGATTACCAATTTGACGAGTTGACATAGACGAGAATTGACCATTAAATGACTTTGACTTTACGACTATTAAATGACTTTGACGATATGACTATTAAAGATGAACGTTGACGATTGACAATTTGACGAGTTGACATTAACGAGAATTGAACATGACCATTAAATGACTGACGAAATATACTATCGACGATTACGATGAATTTGGAACGACGGTTATGACCATTAAAGATGAATGTTGACGATTACCAATTTGACGAGTTGACATAGACGAGAATTGACCATTAAATGACTTTGACTTTATGACTATTAAAGATGAACGTTGACATAGACGAGAATTGACCATTAAATAACTTTGACGATATGACTATAAAAGATGAACGTTGACATAGACGAGAATTGACCATTAAATAACTTTGACGATATGACTATTAAAGATGAACGTTGACATAGACGAGAATTGACCATTAAATAACTTTGACTATATGACTATAAAAGATGAACGTTGACATAGACGAGAATTGACCATTAAATGACTTTGACGTAATTAACTATCGACGATTACGATGAATTTGGAACGACGAAAATGACTATTAAAGATGAACGTGGACAGTAATATTGATGATTGACTGACGAAAACAAACGGTCGACGATTATGATGATAATTGACCGACGGACAATGTTAAAGATGAACGTGGACAGTAATATTGATGATTGACTGACGAAAACAAACGATCGACGATTACGACGTGTGTTGACCGACGGAAAAATATTAAAGATGAATATTGACAACAATACTGATGATTGACTTTGACGAAACCAAACGGTCGACGATTACGATGAGAATTGAACGACGGAACAATGTTGAACGTTGACGATTGACAGTGATGTTTACGATTGTCGCTGACGAAGTTAACGATCGACGTTTACGATGTGATTGACGACATTGAAGTTGAGTACGTTGGACGACGGAACAAAATATACTTTAATTAACATATGTATGGTCAAGTATTAAAGATGATGCACATTGTCGTTGAAAATTTACGACGGAAAATTTGTTGAGACGGTGGACGATTACGACGTTAATTTTATGTTGGACGACGTAACAACTATTGACGGAAATATTGACGAAATTAAAACGTTGATTTGACTACTGAAGATATGTACATTGACGGTGGAAAACATGAACTAATTAGTTGCTCTGCAATTTAGATGACCACAATCTGTTGAAAGACCTTTAGCATTCAATTAATTTATTGTACAACGCAAAATATTAATTGGAACCACTTATCTTGTTTCGGCATTCTCAATTCTCGTTGGAGGGCACAGTTTTGAAAACTTGTAGAAGACGGCGGCAGAATAATAAATGCGACAAACGAGTTTAGTTTAAGATATGTATATATGAATTTACTTTATTAAATTATTAAAAGTTATAGAAGGCCGCGACTGTACATTTTAATACATTACATTATTTTATTTCCTACGTGTACGTGTGTTTCAAAACTGCTGTGCCCTCTTCGACGATACTTTTCTTTCTCCCCAATTTGCCAAATCATTGCGTGATGGTCGCCAAAGGAAACGGTATTTTTCCCATGCTGCGCCGTGTTACCAGATACAGTAAAATGAATGTTACCAGATTGTTAATTACGCATTGAGGAATTACGCAGGAGTTTTCTATTATGAAATGACAACCGTGTATAGAAGAATACAGGAGAATGTCAAACAAAGAAAAATTTTACTTTGAGTTTGACATTTTGCTGGACGAAAATGTAAAGCGAATATTGCCAAATTCGCCGTGCCATTACCATAATGAATTTGCCTTGGTTTTACACTATGGTATCGACCTCTCAAGAAACGCAAAAGTTCCATATAAAATTACGTACAAGAAATGCTCAAGAAATTTTTCTTGTGAAACTTTCTTGAGCGAGTATCGACCTCTCAAGAAATTTAATACACTTTTTTACCACTATTTTTCAATATAATGAGAACACAGCAACACAGGTTTTGCCAAGAAATATATCATCGGGCATTTATTTCTTAAAGAAATTTTGACGTTTGTTGCGTGTTATTAAAAATCGTGGAAATCGTTGGTGAAAATGTATAAAAATAATCAAAAAAATAGAATGCACAGTTTTTCTAATGATGCAAAGCGGAAGTTGTGTCGATTTCTTATATCTTCCTACATTCCGGCCATCAATATACCGCAGTTTAGCAGTAAGATAACGTCATCCTCGTCGCTATACATGATTTTCGTAATTAACAAAAAAATTAAACTATTGAAACTATTTGCTTAAAGCCTTTATTTAATATTTTTAAGAACTTACCAATTGCTTATGTTTACAAAAAGGTTTCTTTTGTTTACGTTTTTGATGCTCTTCTTCATTTCACCTGGTATTCACGGTGGATTACTAAACGTCAAATTTCTTGCCTACTATTATTTTTCACTCAAGAAATAAAGCCAAAGGGCCTTTTCACATTACTCGTTACGACATCGGATTGACATTTTTTGCTCGGTATTTTCAGCTTGCCGAAACGATTCCGCGTTGCTGTGTTTTTCACACTTTTGGGAATACGTTCGGTGCGTAATCGGCAGAAAATAGGAAAACAAACATCGAAATTTGCAAAACAAAATTTTTAACTTCAACAAATCACTCAATAATAACAATAATGTCTAGCGAAGACGAAGACATTATAACTTGCTACATTTATAGCCGAAACGAGTTTTTACTGACTTTGTTCTTCTTCTTTTATTACGCCGCAAAAATGTATTCAGTAATTCCTCAAATTTTACTGACCGGTCTTACCGCGTTGCGGTATACCGAAATAAATCCGCTCCGATTTCACGTATGCAACACTAATGTGAAAGTGCCAATTGAAATACATGTGGTCGGTAAGGTTTCGGTATACTTTCGGTAAAAACCAAAAATGTCGATCCGATACCGCACCGAGTAATGTGAAAGCGCTCAAAAATTTCTTGAGCTGTTTATTGAGAGGCGATACCAGCCTTTACTATAATCATCCATTTTAAGGAAAAATAAACAAAATCGCTAGAGCAAACGAAAAACTCAACACTCTCTCGCGTTCTCGCAGTTTTTTCAACAGCTATCCAATTTGTTTTCTTCTGCATATCCTATACAGGGCCGCGGAGAGAGGGGGGCAGCCAGGGCAATCGGCCTGGGGCCCGGAAGGTTCTTGGGGGCCCGGAAAGGCAAAGCAGTATTGACAGTACTCGAACTAGGACTTCATAGATACATACATAGGTATTTTCTTGCTACGAAAAATTGTTTTAAAATTGAACCAAATCACCAAACTAAAATTATAAGCATCCAATCAAATATTTACCTTGTTTATACATGGGCAAATCCTAGAAAAGTGAGTTGAAATTGAGAAAAATCGACTTTTATTTAGAGTTTCCAAAGTACCACGATTGGTAAGGTGGTGAACCAAGCTTCTCAGAAATATTTACTTTTCAAATGAAAAATGTTGATAATACTATGTTCATGATGGATTTGAAACGCAACATTTTGCATTTTCGAAGATGGCTTTTCGAAAAGTGTTCATGCTGCCGCGTTTTGTAAATGCGCATTTGAGAAGTTCGAAACAAACGGAGCTAATATCCCAGATTACGCAATCAGGTGTTGAGGTTTATTTTTTTGTTTTGTCTAATTAAAAAATAGAACAAGATTTGCAAAATATGTAATAATATAATACACTAGTTTTGCAAACCAAACGTACGAACCGCTTTGGTATTAATTTTGATCTCTGTTTTGTTTACTTTCGTTCGTCATCATGGAGCTCGTGTGCCCATGCTCATGCTACTCTATATGCGTAATCTTGTAGGTATTTCGTTCTTGTATTGCCAGAGTGTTGCCACTATTTTCCATTCGAATGGCAAATTTTTTCGAAGATTTCAGGGTTGCTTTCTGCGTTAGCATTCAAAACGCAAAAAAATAGTTGCGTTAAGTTGCATTTTGGTGGTGGCATTTGTATGGGGAAATGTAATATTTAATGTTGCGTTTTGGACTAAACCATAGATGGCCAAAAGTATCACATTCAAACATTTATATTTTATGAAGCGATGAGAGAATGAGGAGAATAAGTCGCTCACGCGTCTCGTCAAAACAATGTTGCCAACATTTCCAATTTATGCGAAAAGGGAATTTTATGTAGAAGGGACTTTTTATAATGCAAATAGTGCGATAAGTAAATTTTTTGTTTTGAAAGAGAAATCGTGTCAGATATGGCTGCACACTCTTGACCTTGTTTGCCAAAACATTTTAATGTGCCTTGACAAAGATCTTTAAAAAATATTCCGTCGGTATACGGGCGCAATTGTTTCGCAAGAGCTAAAGCAATCATGTAAGAGGCTGTTTTAACTTGTTTGCTCCAATTCGGTTCACAAATCGTATTGGGAAGTTCTGCTTTCAACGCTTCTTTTAATCGCAAAACCAAGCTTTCTTTCTCCATATTTAATACGCCATCATAATCCCTGGCATGAATTGTTCTATAATAGCGTCCGACAAAAAATTTGGTCGCCCGGGCGATATCACTATGACAAACCAAACATTTTGGCCCCTTTTCCCCATTGCTAATTACTAAGAAATCTGTTTCCCAATTTAAGTTAAACATTTTTCGCAACAACCTGATTACTTGAAAGTAGCGCGTCGAATGAGCACGATCACAACAAAACCGTAGTGTCGGCATCACTGGTTCATACAAAATGCGTATATGTGTGCGTTAGCAGTGAAGCTTATCTTGTGTACGTGTGAAAGCAGAAGAGAAAAAATTGGCACGCGTGCCTATGGGATGGCCATCTATGGACTAAACGCAAAAATGCCTCCGAAACGCAAAACGCTGGCTCACCATGAACATGCTATAATCCTGTTTAAATTGATTTCAAAGAGTAAAGTAATAAAAAATAAAAAAAATATTAAAAACAGTACCATTCTCTATCCACTATTATTTCCATGATTTTATAGTCAGATACTAGAGTTATTACCAGGAAAAAGTGCCAGAAGGATTGAATAAATATACTGTACCTAAGATTTTGTTACTGCTTAGCTGTAATAAATATACATAATTTCTTGCTGAAAATCTAAATAGGAAAATAAAACGTAAGTGACGCAAAAACCTTGAAAAGTTATCTTAATTTCAAAACTGATCTTTCAAATTAGCTCATATCTTGAAGTTTCTTTAAAATTTACCTGTCAAACAAATCTGCATCATTTAAAACTTTAAAATTAAGACATTTTTTTAATTAATGCCATTTAAAAAGTGAAATAGAGGTGGGAAACTATCGATGGCACTACCGATAGTATCGATATTTTATTTTTTTGAACACTATCGAAGACCATCGATGGCTTTTTCAAAACTATCAGAAACTATCGATGGTAATGTGTACTCTCGATAGTTTTACAACTTTTACATCCCCATATTGCACCATAATATTTCAGATTCTGTAGAGGTTTTATATTCGTATATGTACAAAAAAATTTAAACGACATTATAGAAGATTTTTTTTGCTTCGAATTCAAACCTTCACTTCCGTGTACTAAAATATACTGGACTGAACGTAAAAAATTGAGATTTTGATGTTTTCCTGAATTTTTCAAATTTTCGGCGATAGTTCTATCGATAGTACTATCGATGGTTTTTTTTTTTTTGAAGACTATCAATAATTTTTTCTAAACTATCAAAAACTATCGATGGTGGCACTATCGATAGTGTCCCACCTCTAAAGTGAAACGTAAGTGACGCCAGGTAAAAATAATGTTAATTTTTTTGACGATCGAGTAGCCAATTGTAAAAAAATTTCTGCTGCAATAATGAAAACATAAAGGGAAAGCATACCGAACGTGAGAGGATCTTCAAGCCAAAAACACCCAAAACCCCAATATAACACAGAAGCAGTATAAAGAATAAGCCTTCTATGGGTTAAGAGGTGGCAAAAGTGAAATACGTATTATATTTGTGCTTGAAAAGAGGAAGAGCTAAAAAGATATACCTTTTCATACAATATTCAAAAATATAAGTGTTTGCATATGAAGATGCTGAATTTTTCAATATAAGTAACTTATTAAGGGATATTTGTTGGAAATTTTAACTGAAATACCATTTATTTTTTAGGGGGGCCCGTAAACGCGAACTGTCCCAGGGGCCCGGCTCGGCTCTCTGTGGGCTTGATCCTATACATGCATTCGTGTTTACAATTCGTCAAATTCTTCATTCTGTGAGTTTATCCATTATTCGCCCGTGAGCTGAATATCAAATTATTTCGTCTTACAGTTTTGACATCTCGGTCGCGAGTGTATGTGTGTATGTATCTTGAACCGACCTGTTAAATTGACCTTGAATTTATGTGTGTTTTGAAAACACATTATATACTTTGTGTATAAGCATACAATTTTGTATACTCGCTTTTAACATTGTATGTCCTAGAAAGGGAAGTAATAAACAAAAACAAAATAAACAAATAACACATTATATACTTTGTGTATAAGCATACAATTTTGTATACTCGCTTTTAACATTGTATGTCCTAGAAAGGGAAGTAATAAACAGAAACAAAATAAAACAAAACTGGAAAAATTTTGATATTGCTCGAAAAGGATATCAAATAGAGTACTCTTCTGCCCTCGCTTTGGGATATCTCGCTCCAAGTTTAATGGGCAATTTCGTAATTTTTAGCTTCTTTTTTAGCTTTAATTTTTTTTTTTTGATGTGGGAAACAATTTTTGTTTACCTTTTTCTAGCTTTTTTTTGAAAATCTAGCTGGAACTCTGGAAAAGTTCTGGCAACACTGATTGGAATTTTATTTTCAAAGAGCCGAATGACAGAAAAAAGAGGAGAATAGAATGAAATAGCTGTCTATTTACTTAACCTGTTTATTACACCATGATTACCCGAATGTTTGTACGGCCATTTGAACAATTCAGATATTTTGAAGTTTGTTTTTTTTTTTTGATTACTATTTTTGTTTTTTGTCTTTATATGTATCAGAGATGTAAAAATCATTCTTCCCAGCAATCATTGATTGTTCCAGCAGTTTTGTTGAGAAAGAAAGACGCAAACTTTTTTTTTCAAGGAAAGACGCATTAAAAATATTTTTCGAAAGAAAGACCTTATTTTTTTTTATAACGAAGAAAGACGCTTTATTTTTTTTACTATAAAGAAAGACGCATTTAAAGACGTATTCGATTTTTTTTTTCTTCGTCAATATTAGTGCTAATGCGTCTTTCTTCGCAGTTAATAATGCTAACGCGTCTTTCTTCGCCGAAATATTTTATAATACGTCTCTGTTAGTCGAAATATTTTTAATGCGCCTTTTTTCATTGACAAATTACTGGCATGCGTCTTTCTTCGTCCGGAGCGACGATATGTAGTATGTACATTAGGGTGGTCCTTAAATCATATTAACGATTTTCTTCGATCTCACCCCCTACATCGTTAACAGCATGATCAAAGATATCATAGCTGTATTCATAATTTGGTGCAAATAGGTTAGCAAAATTATGCAATTGCATGAAAATGAAACGGATAGTGATTGCCCCTTATAATCATTCATTGCAAACTTATTTGTAGAGAAGGTACAATTATTATATCGAGTAGCACCGAAGTAGGCTACGTAAGGCACTCTGCACACGGAGCGTACTGCTTTAGACGCGTATTAGATACTACAGACGAAAGCTGTACGCTTTGATGTCGCGCACGTATATTTCAATTGAGGGCTGCACACGAGTCGTCAGCTTCATGCATTCGTCAAAGTATGCTAGCTACATGTCGCTTGGCGTAATGCAGTGCTGGTAGCTAGGCGTACTACGCTTAGAAAACAGGAAGAAGAAGATGTTTGTTTACATTTTTCCACGTGGTGGAATTTATGAAAGCAGTAAAATTTGTGTAAAAAATCGGAAAAAATGAGTGTATAATGAAAGAAAATTGAAGATTCCGTAAAATTTTTCATCTTTTCTATTTAAAGCTTCGAAATTCAAAGCAAATGCCGTATTATTAATTTGTTTGTTTGTTTTGTGCAGCGAAGTTTCATGTCGCTTCGTGTGCAGATATTGAGGCGTAGGGAAATCGACGCTACATGAAATGTCTCGTACGCGTCTATGACGATACGCCTCGTGTGCAGAGTGCCTAAATCGTTTGACAATCGTCGTGACTACTTAACAGGGTGAACGCAGAAAGGTAAAAGCTTATAAAAAACCTACTTTTGGGCGAAGGTGAGAGTAAGAGCCTATACACACTTGCGACTCAATCGATTTAGTCGAATGTTGATTTGCATGGGAATGTATGGAAGCATTCACACTACATTCAATTAGTTGTACAACTGAAACAGTTGGATTTGCAGCCCAATTTCATTCCAACTGAAACAGTTGTACAACTGCTTGATCAGCAAGGCGCCCTTCTACGTATTCACACTTGAGACAATTTAGTCGAACGACTACAACAACAACAACAGTGATATTCGTAGTGGAAAGAGTTGCCATGCTGACAGAACTACTTTTATTTCACTTTTGGTAAATTTTAGAGATTGAATATTTCAATTAATATTTTCAAAATGTTTAAAAACAAAAGGTTCGTTTCTTATTAACTACACCATTTCCAGATGGATTTTAGAAAGCGTTAACTGGATTTTAGAAAGGGGAAATTGGATTTTAGAAATGTCAATTGGATTTTAGAAAGGGGAAATTGGATTTTAGAAATGTCAATTGGATTTTAGAAAGCGTTAAAAGGATTTTAGAAAACAAAATTGGATTTTTCAAAGCGTGAATTGGAATTCAGAATGTGCGTTTATAATAAATTTTACACAGAATTTTTCGAATAGAAATTCTTTATTGCGTATGAAAGTATAAATTAATAATTATATAAATTTTCGAAAATCCAATTTACAGTTTCTAAAGTCCAATTTCCCTTTTCTAAAATCAAATCGACATTTCTAAAATCCAATTTCCCCTTTCTAAAATCCAGTTGACGCTTTCTAAAATCCATCTGGAAATGGTGTAGTTATAGACAAGAATTATCTAACTAAGGATATTTACTTCCGTTTTCATATGTTTCTTGATATTGTTGTTCTCTTCAAATGTCATTAATCGCATTTTAAAATAGAAATAATGAAAATGAAATTTCATGAAAATTATTAATGGCTGATTTTTACTATTTTTCCGTTTCACCTTTATGAGCGTAATTCCTTCCGTTTTTCTCTTTTCATTTACTTGACAGCTAGTTGCTAGTTTAATAAGAAACAAAGCCAAACAATGTATGCACTTTTTGTTTATTTTATTGTTTTTTATTTATTAATCAAGTTGACAGCTGACAAGAAGGTGCTTTCATGTAAGAATGCAGATAAACTTTAACAATTTAATACTTCATCACTTTATATGAAGACCACTAATGTAAAATTTGCTGAGTAAAATGTGAACATTGGCAACACTATGTCATTGTCAATCGCACGACTATTTAGTCTCAAGTGTGAATAGCTGCCACCGATTCGACTAAATAGTTGGAGTAGTGTGAATACAACAGTCCAATTCGACCAAATCGATTGAGTCGCAAGTGTGTATAGGCTCTAAGTGTGAGTGACTGCGACGCAACGAGTTACCGCGTTTGTATAATAAAGGCCTAAATCCCTGTGCATAAGTCCATGTCCTATACAGCTAACAGCACCCTTATAGCTGACACTTTAGCCGTAAGCGATTCCACGAATAACACTAGAAAGAATGTAAAATCAAAACAAAGTACGATAATTTGTCAACCTTTAAAATAGAAAGAATAAGAGCGATTTTCTATCGCTTTGATCATTCTTATAAGTCCATGATTCGCTTTGAGTTTGACAATACACTCAACCGCAATCAACTTTGCAAATAAAAAAGGTAGAAATCAGCAAACGAGATGAGCCCCTTTATAGGTAAGCTATGGTGTGTAATGTCATATTTGTTTTTGCAGTACGCAGTTCTAAAGAAATTCTACTACTATTTTTTTTTTTTTTTATTTTTTAGAAAAAGTGCACAACTGAACTCTGGTTCTGCCAAGAAATAATGAATTTACTATTTGATAGAAGAGGTCAAATATCAAGCCACGTATCTTTCGATCGGAAAGATGTGCAAAATCTTTAAGACACTATGGTGTAAAACTATTTAATAAGCTTCCATATGAAGTCCAAAATGCCAGGAATGTGCCATGCTTCCAAACGGCAGTAAAACGGCTGCTTCTAGCCAATTTTAATTTTAACATTTAATTTGAGGAGCATAACTTATTTCAAATTACTATGGCTATGTAAACATTTCCGAGTTCATTATGTAACCTCTCTCAAAAATTGATGACTAAAGGTAAGCAAACGGAATATTCTCACACAAAAATGTTTTTTTTTTTTGAGAAATTTGTAAAATTAAAACATAATTGATTATCAAATTATCAATAAAGAAACAAAAAAAAATAAATAAACTCAAATGTAACATTTCTTTTGAAATTATAATGACCTTCCTACTACTATTTCAAAGCACAAGAAATAATACAAATTTTTTCTTGAGCGTTTCTTGAGAGCTGCGAATGGCTTTAAGCAATGGCATGTAATTTCGAAGTACGGCAACTGTGAACTAATAGTTCATCTGAAAATATGAACTAGTTCGTTCACTCACTTGGATGAATCAGTTCAGTAAACTCAATAGTTCATAAACTCTGGTTAAGTGCTAATCAACCTGTGGGCCTATTCTGTAACCAATTTGCGACAATTTTCGGATCGGTATCGTAAATTTGCGATCATTTTTGCGATTATGCTATTCTGTACGATTTTTCTGTCGAATTCTATAGTATATTTTGACAGACGTTTCCGATAATCATCTCAGAGGTATCGAGGGAAATTTTTGTGTCGGTAGATTTTGCGATTATCGGTCGCAAAATAAGTTACAGAATTCCAGCACTGGGCCGCGACAAAAAAACAAAAACCTAAAATTTTTTGAACCTAGCAACCAATTCGATATCAGCAACCGAAAACTGGTTGGAAAGAACATTTGTGACCATTTGGACGTAAGAAATAATTTTGTCCACCTAGAATTCTCATTCCCACCACTGTGGGCCGTAGTCATAGTCGTTCACTAAAATCTGTTTTAGTTAAAATCGGTATTAAATTTAGAACTACGATTAAAATAGTGGTATGTCATAGACCAGTTAGAACAACGTTTTTGCTAAAATGAACGGGAACAGGGTTACCCATATAAAATAATAAGAATCGCTCGGTAATTTTAAGAAATTTCGGTTGTTTTAAGAGTTCACCCTGTGTCAACTTTTAAATTGAAAAGAAAAAAGTAAGCGTATCTACATACGTAGGTACATATCTCTTCGCTATTTTGATGTTTGCAAATTTTATTTTAATCGTATATTTATTTAAAATATGGAGCAGCTAAAAGTGAGTTAAATTTTGAGATAAAACTACACTTCATACATATGTATATGTAAATCAAAATAAGCTTGTGATTTTAGAGAACAAAAAGAGCACCTGAATCAAAGTGGAGCGCAGGAGAAAAAGCTTGTCTGCGGGAAAGCATTGAGTGCCACCTGATGAGCATTTCGACCTAAAAATCGTAATGTAGCCAGAACTTGCAATCCGGGTGAGAGTAACAGTCCCCTATTACTGTCAGGCTCTAAAATATCTATAAGATATTCCCCTGTGGCCTTAACAAAGCAATATCTCGAATAAAATTCCTCTTCCTCCATTGGGAACGGACCATATCGGCTTCTATATACCTTTGCGATCCGTTACGGGATAGCATGGTCTACAATCGCAAAATCTTGAAAAATTGTTCTATTTCCAAACATATTTAATAAAATATATTCTTTATATGTATTTTTTATTGTATTCACGTACTCTCTTTTTATTTGCATAGCTTTTATGACGAATTCCTAACTTAGAACAATATTTTAAGATTTTAAAATGACATTCACCTCATTTTAAAGTTAGAACGCTGTTTTAGTGATAAAACTGATTTTAAGTCGACTATGACAGAGATAAAATGACGTTTATGCTAGCATCATTCTAAGAGCCTATACACACTTGCGACTCAATCGATTTAGTCGAATGTTGATTTGCATGGGAATATATGGAAGCATTCACATTACATTCAATTAGTCGAACAACTGAAACAGTTGGATTTGCAGCCCAATTTCATTCCAACTGAAACAGTTGGACAACTGCTTGATCAGCAAGGCGCCCTTCTACGTATTCACACTAGAGACAATTTAGTCGAACGACTACAACAACAGTGATATTCGTAGTGGAAAGAGTTGCCATGCTGACAGCACTACTTTTATTTCACTTTTGGTAAATTGCAGAGATTGAATATTTCAATTAATATTTTCAAAATGTTAAAAAAAAAAATAAAAGGTTCGTTTTTTATTAACTAGAATTTTCTAACTAAGGATATTTACTTCCGATGATGTATTGTGGAACGATCTTCCGTCATCCCTTGTCAAGTTTGGTTTGCCTCCAAACATCATATTCCTACCCTGTCGGAAAAACAAGCAACCAAAAAGTATATTTACTTCCGTTTTCATGTGTTTCTTGATATTGTTGTTCTCTTCAAATATGTCATTAATCGCATTTTAAAATAGAAATAATGAAAATGAAATTGCATGGAAATTATTAATGGCTAATTTTTACTATTTTTCCGTTTCTTGTACTTCTGTTCGTTTCGTTATTTATGAGCGCAATTCCTTCCGTTTTTCTCTTTTCATTTACTTGACAGCTAGTTGCTGGTTTAATAAGAAAGAAAGCCAAACAATGTATGCACTTTTTGTTTATTTTATTATTTGTTATTTATTAATCAAGTGTTATGGTACGCATTAGACCTCGATTAGGATCTGCGCTTTGTGGCGCCCTATGCCACCAACAGCGATGACCTCCTTGGACAACCTGATCAGTCTCACCATCTCGCCGCAACGCAGTGGCGGCGCAGGGTCTGCCCATTTGGGACTTGCGAGATAGTAAGGCGTCACTGGCTGACCAAAAAGCCATCGAGTCAGCACGTTGGGCGCCATCTGTTATGGATACGCATTCTATAAGAGTGGAGCAGCAATGCATGGCGGTCGGCATGATCTAGGGTTGCACTGTGGCTAGCCATTGTCGGCTGGGCGGGGTTCTTGCCTACATTGCTGTCCTGCGCCATAAACAGAAATAATTCATATAATGCCTTTTCAAACCAATAACGAGAAAATCACACGAAAACAACATCCGGTTTGGCCGGATGTCACGGACGGACCGTTGAAAAATTCAAAAATTCAAAAGATAACCCGAAAAAAATTAAATTCAAGAGGCATTTAAACCAAAATTTAAATCGGACGGAAATACTGACACTCAACGGAAATAGATAAGCGGACGTTAAATTTAAATAATCGCGGACGGACGAGAAAAGAATCGTTGTACCAAAATTTAAGTTTGAATGTATGTTGAAGTCGATGTGCACTAGATAGGGTTGGTCCCCATACGAAAAAAAAAAGTTGTAAAAGTCCGCCCCTAAATTTTAAGCTTATGTTATTTTTTTTTTGATCCCGCGAAATACCGCCGAAATCGTTTTTTTATTGTAACTTTGTTATTTTTCATCCGATTTTTAAAATTGATACGTCATTATTTTCGTATTTTGCAGCTCTACACTTCCTTCTAATGCTCTTTTGAGCTCTGAAGTTATGTTCACATAGTTGGGTCAGCTAACTTATTTGTATGAATTATCCTTTTTGTTTTGCCAAATGAAAGTGCTTCAAAATTCATGACAATGTTGCCTTTAAAGGGTTTTACTAAATTAATAAACAAAGAAGTTACGTCACTACGAATATTTAACGTAGCTATTATTTAATTTATTTTTTAAGCAATTCAATATATGTAAAGTTGTAAAAGTCCGACCCTAAATTTGAAGCTTATATTGAGAGGATTAAGGGACAAAAAAAATTTTTTTTCTGATCCCGCGAAATTCCGCCGAAATGGTTTTTTTCTTGTAACTTTGTTATTTAACATCCGATTTTTAAAATTGATACGTCATTATTTTCGTATTTCGAAGCTCCACATTTCCTTCTAATGTCCTTTTGAGCTCCGAAGTCAAATAACAAAGTTACAATAAAAAAACTATTTCGGCGGTATTTCGCGGGATCAGAAAAAAAAATTCAATTTTTTTCTTTAATCCTCTCAATATAAGCTTCAAATTTAGGGTCGGACTTTTACAACTTTACATATACTGAATTGCTTAAAAAAATAGTTAAATAATATCTACGTTAAATAACTTCTTTGTGACGTAACTTCTTTGTTTATTAATTTAGTAAAACCGTTTCAAGGCAACATTGTCATGAATTTTGAAGCACTTTCATTTGGCAATACAAAGAGGATAATTCGTGGACATACAAATAAGTTAGCTGACCCAACTATGTGAAAACGACTACAGAGCTCAAAAGGACATTAGAAGGAAGTGTAGAGCTTCAAAATACGAAACTAATGACGTATGAATTTTAAAAATCGGATGATAAATAACAGTTACAAGAAAAAAACAATTTCGGCGGTATTTCGCGGGGTCAAAGGAAAAAATTTGTTTGTGTCCCTTAACCCTCTCAACATAAGCTTCAAATTTAGGGGCGGACTTTTACAACATTTTTTTTCGACCCTATCTAATGTGCACTAAAATTGAATAACCACTGCAATAAAAAAAAACTGTTAAAGTGAATTTAAATTTGAATATATATATCGCAAAAAAAACGCGTTAAATTTGAGTTTAGATTTGAATCAACCGGAACGACCGGTTATTAACGGGCACCTGAAAATACATAGAAGAAAGCTGAAATTTAAAACATATGGAAAATCAAAAAAAAGTTAAAGGCCGAACTCACGAGGGGGTGGCGTTGCTGATGTTGTTGCAGCGCCGGTGCTTTTTTGTTCCACCCTAATCCATAGTCACTGTCGCACCCGGGTATCAGTGACCCCTTACCTGTGGTGCGCCGCTGGTGTTGTTGCAGCGCTGGTGCTTTTCTAGCCCACCCTCATCCTTGGCCATCGGTGCACCTATATTTCGATGACCCCGTTATTATTATGCGCTGCTGGTGTTGTTGCAGCGTCGGTGCTTATCGACCCACCCTCATCCATGGTCATCAGTGCACCTATGTTTTGATGACCCCGTTCCTGAAATCCCTATGCCTTTTTAAATGAAGACAATCAGCATTCCCATATTCATTTTTACAATTTATTTATAATTCATTTTGGTATATTTCAAAAAAAAAAACCTATGTCCTATGTATAGTTGCTTTTAGTGCCATATATAGTTTAATATAGTGCTTATTGATCTACTAAGCCTGATATGAACCAACTACTAAATAAAACGGAATAGCCGCACTTACAAATATAAGTATATGCAGTTACATAGAGTCGAATCAAACATAGATTGTATATATGTTTGTATATATGTAAGTACAAAAAAAAACCCTTACAATTACTTTATTTTAATTAGCTTACGTTCTAAGCCCACTCTGTGAAACGTGGCTCGAAGAGTAGATACATTGAAGTTGTATTTTAATTTAGACTAATTAGGTTAAGTTTAATGAACGAAGAAATAAAAAAAATTCTTTTCTTTTGAAGATTTTACAAGTATATAGTATAAAATAAGATAAAAGGGAATAGGGAGTTCGTGACGGGAACTTTTTGGTAATTGGTTTTATATAATATCATTGGCGGCCTATATCTATATATTATCTTTATTGTTTGTTTTATGGGTTCTTTAATTTACGCTGGCTTGTTATATTCTCCTACACAGTCCCCCTCTTTATTACATCTAACTAATACAAATGTCATCAAAATAATATTAATAATTATTAATTATTAATAAGAATATTCTTGTATCCTTGTTTTATACACCAATTATGCATGTATACTATTATTCCTTACAGCGGAATTTCATGGTTCTTTTGGTAATACATATGTATACGTAGTAGATGGCCATTTGTATGTACACACGTAAACCAAAATTGATGCGAATTAAGCGCACTCGGGCAGCGTTATATACTCATGTTTTCACCTACGTTCGAACCGAGTGGTGCCTTAGCTCAACATTACATTCAAAAAGAAAAAAAAAATTTAGCTATGTACTTAAGCATACACGTATGCACAATACCATTTGCCTCTTCTATATTTTCGAATACTCTATGCATTGTACAATTAGTCACAGCACAATTTCAATGCAGATACGAATATAACCCATACTTTTCATTTGGAATACAAATACTATTTCTATTTGCTCTGTTGGAGCGATTAGTGTACACTATTCGCCACGATAGAATAGAACATAATAATAACCATGTTATGAAGTATTCGCAAAACCTTGTTGCTTCTTTGGTTTGTTTGTTTATTAAATGTGCATATGGCATTAAGGTGGACCAAAAAATAAAAGCCCAACAAACATATGTTCCATTTTTTAATGATAAGAAATGTTTTTCTTGTTCATTAAGGACTTTGAAAAAAATTATGTATCATCACTGATATAAAAGGAGAAAGAAATTTGGAGGCATTTGCACGACCTCTAAATTTTAATATATTAAGGAAAAATTTTAGGTATAGATTTCCGTATTATATTCGCATGAAAATCGGGTTGTTCCGCGAATTTCGGGAGAACTTTATTTCCTTCATAAAACCACCTTAATATGCCAAATAAGTTTCCTAACTAATGCCGAAAAAATCAAAAGAATCGAAGTATTGGTTACCGAGTTATTTTAAAATATATAGAACAGTTGGAAATATGTAGATCGTAAAAAGCTCTGGTTCGAAATTTATTTTAGACATATGGTTTCTTGGGCAAAAAAGCTTGAAATTACCCAAATTTTTATAATTACGATGTGTCCATTAATTTTTTTTTGGCCCCTACCAATCGACCCGCCCTAGTGTGTATGTATATGCACATACACATACACACACTCACACTAGCAGCGTAATTTTGCTGAACACAACGTCTGGATGTGTGTTTATGAAAATATGTATGTACATACATATATTTCGATTATATTCGAAGTATTCGCAAGTAGTGTACACTATTTGCAGAACCTTTTTAAGGTCATGTAATTGTCGCTACGAATAAGTAATTGTATTGGTTCTGTTTATGGTTGTGCTCTACTTGCGCTTATTCTAAGGCACTCTGCACACGGAGCGTACTGCTTTAGACGCGTATTAGATACTACAGACGAAAGCTGTACGCTTTGATGTCGCGCACGTATATTTCAATTGAGGGCTGCACACGAGTCGTCAGCTTCATGCATTCGTCAAAGTATGCTAGCTACATGTCGCTTGGCGTAAAGCAGTGCTGGTAGCTAGGCGTACTACGCTTAGAAAACAGGAAGAAGAAGTTGTTTGTTTACATTTTTCCACTTTGTGGAATTTATGAAAGCAGTAAAATTTGTGTAAAAAATCGGAAAAAATGAGTGCATAATGAAAGAAAATTGAAGATTCCGTAAAATTTTTCATCTTTTCTATTTAAAGCTTCGAAATTTAAAGCAAATGCCGTATTATTAATTTGTTTGTTTGTTTTGTGCAGCGAAGTTTCATGTCGCTTCGTGTGCAGATATTGAGGCGTATGGAAATCGACGCTACATAAAATGTCTCGTACGCGTCTATGACGATACGCCTCGTGTGCAGAGTGCCTAAAACGACAGAAACAAGTAGGTACTGTAATTGGACGGCCGCGAATATTTTGTTGGCCGTTTCGAATCCATTCGTGCAGCCTTCTAATACGTATATGCCTACATATGTATGTACATACATATGACCATATGACTGCTGCTCTTTTCACATCACTCGGAGTGTATTAAATCACTTTTATATACCTACATGTACAAGACACTGCATATCAAAAAAAATTTCGTTTGCCAAAACTAGTATTCTTTTCTACCGCTGTTTTCCAATTGAATTACTATATTTAACCTCTATTTAAATTTCGTTGTCTGCACTATACATACACACAAATCCATACGAACCAGACTTGGGCATTATTCGAATAAATTCTTTTATTTAGGTGATTATTTGGATAAAAAAAGTATCCATTTTTAAAGGTTTTATTCAGATAAACTCTCTACGAACAAATCATTCTGAACTTTAATTCTTGTTTCACAAGGTAAATTAAAACTCAGGGCAAACCGAGGACACAACTGAGCGATAGTCAAAATTATATGTACATACATATATGTACACGTACATATGTATAAAGGATGAACAACCGTATGTAGACGAAAATATCAGTTATTCGAATAGCTCTCTTGTTCGAATAAACGAAATTATCTATTATAAAGATCAAAAGGAATTATTCATCCATCATTGGTTATTTGAACACTTTTTGGTTTTCCTTTTGCCCAACTCTGAACACATGCGTATTAATATTTGTGTGTACATATGTATGCATATTTTCATATGCTCTATACCAAAATAACGTATACCATTTATTTTTTTGTTTTTAATTTAATTAACTACGTTAAAATATATACATATTTTCTAATGCACCCGTTGCCTGACTCACCACCCGTTGCGGTGCACCTATAGTGGTGGTGCCACCGATCTGCTGCTAATGCTGCCACCGGTTGTTCGTTGCTGTTGTTATGGCGCTGAATTGTAGCGCATTGCTGTTGTTGATGTGGCTGTTGGTTGCTGATGTGATGGTTATTGCGGTTGTTGTTGCTGTGACGTTATATGTGGTGCTTAGTTGTTGTTGTTGCGCTGTGGCACTTTTGTGGCACTCATCATTGTTGCTGTGGCTGATGGTTGTTGTTGAGGCGCCTGATTGCTGAACGCCGCTGTCGTTCAAAATTGCTGATGTTGATGTGGCGCTGTAACGTTGTGCGCCGCTACCGTCTGATTTCTGAGCGCCGCTGTTGTCGGTGGCGTTTTTATACGTCACGCCGCTGTGATGGCGCTATATGGTATATGCTGCGCCGTTGTTGTCGTTGGCAGTGGTTATACAGCGCTATGTATGTTGCGCTGTTGTTATTGTTGGTGGCTGGAGGCGTTATGTGCGTTGCGCCGCTGTGTCGGTGAGCGCTATCTATGTTGTGCCGTTGCTGCCCTTAAGGTGCCGTCGCGGCGCTTGGTTGCGGCGCTCTACTGTCGACAGGCGTTATATGGCGTCGTTGGGCGATATATAGAGTCGCGCCGTTTGGGGCTGCTGGTAATGTGTCAGATGATGATGACGGGTGATAGCGATAACTTTGCCAATACCAGGGAATACTAGTGGTGATGTGTATGTATATAACGTCTGATGGAGGACACGGTACACTTAATCATTTCCCAACCACTGCTTAGAACATTTGGTGTTTCGCTGCTTCTGAGTACGTCATACATACGCCGGGGTCTTTTATCTTTGGGGTATCATTCTTTTTTTTTTTTTCTCGCACTGATTTTTCCCTTTTTGGTTTTTCCTATATGTATGTATGTATGTGCGCAGCAATGATTTGCCAACAGGTGGCGATTTCCTCTTGTTGTTGTGGTGCCAATGATTTGGCGATTTGTTGGTGTAGTTGTGGTACCGCAGGGCCGAAGTTACGTGAAGAGCCAAGTTGCCAATTTGATGTGGAAATGATTCCCACTAAAACTCTACAAATGATGATTCAATAGGGCACTTTGCACAACCATATACATATGTATGCAAATGAGTACTTATAAAGTTGAAAGCTTGTTAATTTTTTTTTTTTCTATAATCGCGTACAAAATCCCATTTAATTTCAGTCACAAATAATACCAATACTAGAATGCACGGTTAGGCAGTGGTGTTTTGATAGGGCCGTATTCTGCACTTGTTCCTGATATTTTTCTTGTTAACACAATTATGGACCCTTTCGAAGGTTTTTACATATGCACTCCCTTTTTTTCCTTTTTTTTTATTTTTTATTTTTTTTTTCCACCTAACTTAAGATATTTTTATACGTCTATCGAAATTTTTCCCAATAACGCACGTTACGATATAAGCGTGGATTGCATAATAATCGATGTTAAATTAATATAAAATTTGTTTATTAGCGTACAAACGAAATACGTTCAATCCACATCGGGGCTTCGTTTTCCGGACTTCACTTTTCAACTCCTACTGCTGTACTAAAAAATTTCCGCGTGCCTACATTTCCGTTTTCTTTTCTCTATCCCCATTGGGAAAAATCCCGTTAATTCCATTGAATGCCATTACTTTGAATGCCATTGCATTGACATAGTGTGTGTGAACATAATGGTTTAGACCGAATCGAAGCGCAACGACACGACGTCGCGTCAACGGCAGTCTGTCACAACTAAAATCTATGCGCTCTTATGGAAGCAATTATAATGACTACGCGTGAGACGTCATCCAACGACAAAATTACGTTGCCATCACTTGGGCTAATTTCTAATTTTGGTGACGACAGCAAGCTGCCACTGCATTATGAAATATGAAAATTTTGACAACTCAATAAATTTAGCGGAACTTGGAAAAAAACCAGCAGTATTTATACTCAAACAAATGTAAGAAAAATCTAAGGTATTAAATTAATAAATTTACCTATTTCGCTTATTATTTAAAAAAAAAATTTTGATCCAAACGAAAGAAAACTTTTATTCGTGAATGAAAAATTGAAATGTGACAGCAACTAGTCTTCTGCAGGGACGGTCGTTGGCGTTTTATAATGCTTTAGTCGCTGATATCGCACCGACATTCTTACGTCCAGGGACTGTCGCTATCGCACCGTCGCGTCGCGTCGATATGTCTTCAGCGTAAAAGTGGCGTGACTGCCGCTTGTTCAGTGGCGTGATTTTACTGTTATTTTGGGTGTCTATATTCTGGTGTGACGCTAGCAGTGAAACAAGCGGGGTGGAATGTGATTGCCATGTTACACAAAAAAAAATACCAAAACTTTCGGAATAAAATGCCTCAAGCATTTTTCCCATGAAACTATTTCAAAATAATCGATTATATTCGCGCCCTTATAAATTTTGCTACTGTAAAATTCAATTAATGTGCGTTACGAATATTAATAGACATTGTTGTCTTACGCTCAAATTATAGAATTGGTAAGAGACAGGAAAATCTGATTAATGAAACAATAGTATAGATATGTCGTAAATAATTAATTTTCTGTGAACTATGTAAAATTTAAAATTGTGTAGAGCGCATAAGAACATTTTATAATATATGCATCTGAGAGTAATAAGTCACCAATAACCAGGTGTGACGTATTTTCACGATAAGAAGTGTTCATGGCAACCCTGGAAGAACCAGTTTGTGCATCACCAATACATGTGCATATATCGCCATTGGAACTATTGTCAACGATTGCGGCCACCTGTCACACTAGCCCACAGCTCAAACATACAAGGTCGATGTGAGAGAGAATCGCTCTTCTTCTTGGCTTATATCAACTTATCGTCTGTTGCTTTGAGTTTACAATCTTGCATGCGTCGTCCGTAGAAGTAAATTGAATGTTAGGTAGTGTGTTTACTGGCTTTTTCCCTACTTTTGACATTTGAAACAACCCGTCTAACGCCAATCGCATATTCTCCCTCACATGCGACGACCTGTCTTGTTTGGGCCACGCGTCATCCATTCTTCTTCACCATGTCAGCATGTCGGCCATTATGAATTGGAAGTTATTGGAAACTACTAAAAAAGAAGCTACTGAAATAGTGGTGCTGCCACAGAGACAGAATTGAGCAACCGAAATTAACCCGTTTATGATCGATATCAGCATTGATATCGATAGCAAACCATAACACAAGTTGAGAGATGACAAGAAGGTGCTTTCATGGAAGAATGCAGATAAAGTGATAAAAGCAATTTAATAATTCATCACTTTATACGAAGACCACTAATGTAAAATTTGCTGTGTAAAATGTGAACATTGGCAACACTATGTCATTGTAAATCACCCGACTATTTAGTCTCTAGTGTGAATAGCTGCCACCAATTCGACTAAATAGTTGGCGTAGTGTGAATACAACAGCCCAATTCGACCAAATCGATTAAGTCGCAAGTGTGTATAGGCTCTAAGTGTGCTAAAACACTGTTTTAAATCGACTATGCCTAATTTCAAATGCACTATGCATTGGCTATTAGTTGTGTCGTTCATGAACTATTGAGTTTACTGAACTAGTTCATCCAAGCGAGTGAACGAACTAGTTCATATTTTCAGATGAACTATTAGTTCAAAGTTGCCGTACTTCGAAATTACATGCCATTGCTTAAAGCCATTCGCAGCTCTCAAGAAACGCTCAAGAAAAAATTTGTGTTATTTCTTGTGCTTTGAAATAGTAGTAGGAAGGTCATTATAATTTCAAAAGAAATGTTACATTTGAGTTTATTTATTTTTTTTTTGTTTCTTTATTGATAATTTGATAATCAATTATATTTTAATTTTACAAGTTTCTCAAAAAAAAAAACATTTTTGTGTGAGAATATTCCGTTTGCTTAGGCTATGTTCAGCAACGCAGCATGAAACGCAACAGCGGCAGTAATTATTTTTTTGATGATTGTGATGAGCGACGCTTCATGCAAAATTTATGTTTATGAACGCTCTGCTTGCACTACAAAATCAGGTTGCGCTTCAAACTGAGTTTCTGAACAAAGCCATACTTTTAGGCCCACTTGCGCAATATCCAGGGTTAAATTTATAAATCTCGAGTTAAGTAACTCTGAGTTAATTGGTTAATTTTTTAACCCAGCCTGTACGTTGCTGAACATACAATTTAACCCGAGTTAAGTGTGTATAGGCTCTTAATTGGATCATGCTTGCGACTCAATCGATTTAGAGCCTATACACACTTGCGACTCAATCGATTTAGTCGAATGTTGATTTGCATGGGAATGTATGGAAGCATTCACACTACATTCAATTAGTTGTACAACTGAAACAGTTGGATTTGCAGCCCAATTTCATTCCAACTGAAACAGTTGTACAACTAATTGAATGTAGTGTGAATGCTTCCATACATTCCCATGCAAATCAACATTCGACTAAATCGATTGAGTCGCAAGTGTGTATAGGCTCTAAATCGATTGAGTCGCAAGCATGATCCAATTAAGAGCCTATACACACTTAACTCGGGTTAAATTGTATGTTCAGCAACGTACAGGCTGGGTTAAAAAATTAACCAATTAACTCAGAGTTACTTAACTCGAGATTTATAAATTTAACCCTGGATATTGCGCAAGTGGGCCTAAAAGTATGGCTTTGTTCAGAAACTCAGTTTGAAGCGCAACCTGATTTTGTAGTGCAAGCAGAGCGTTCATAAACATAAATTTTGCATGAAGCGTCGCTCATCACAATCATCAAAAAAATAATTACTGCCGCTGTTGCGTTTCATGCTGCGTTGCTGAACATAGCCTAAGCAAACGGAATATTCTCACACAAAAATGTTTTTTTTTTGAGAAACTTGTAAAATTAAAATATAATTGATTATCAAATTATCAATAAAGAAACAAAAAAAAAATAAATAAACTCAAATGTAACATTTCTTTTGAAATTATAATGACCTTCCTACTACTATTTCAAAGCACAAGAAATAACACAAATTTTTTCTTGAGCGTTTCTTGAGAGCTGCGAATGGCTTTAAGCAATGGCATGTAATTTCGAAGTACGGCAACTGTGAACTAATAGTTCATCTGAAAATATGAACTAGTTCGTTCACTCGCTTGGATGAACTAGTTCAGTAAACTCAATAGTTCATGAACGACACAACTAATAGCAAATGCATAGTGCATTTGAAATTAGGCATAGTCGATTTAAAACAGTGTTTTAGCACACTTAGAGCCTATACACACTTGCGACTTAATCGATTTGGTCGAATTGGGCTGTTGTATTCACACTACGCCAACTATTTAGTCGAATTGGTGGCAGCTATTCACACTAGAGACTAAATAGTCGGGTGATTTACAATGACATAGTGTTGCCAATGTTCACATTTTACACAGCAAATTTTACATTAGTGGTCTTCGTATAAAGTGATGAATTATTAAATTGCTTTTATCACTTTATCTGCATTCTTCCATGAAAGCACCTTCTTGTCATCTGTCAACTTGTGTTATGGTTTGCTATCGATATCAATGCTGATATCGATCATAAACGGGTTAATTTCGGTTGCTCAATTCTGTCTCTGTGGCAGCACCACTATTTCAGTAGCTTCTTTTTTAGTAGTTTCCAATAACTTCCAATTCATAATGGCCGACATGCTGACATGGTGAAGAAGAATGGATGACGCGTGGCCCAAACAAGACAGGTCGTCGCATGTGAGGGAGAATATGCGATTGGCGTTAGACGGGTTGTTTCAAATGTCAAAAGTAGGGAAAAAGCCAGTAAACACACTACCTAACATTCAATTTACTTCTACGGACGACGCATGCAAGATTGTAAACTCAAAGCAACAGACGATAAGTTGATATAAGCCAAGAAGAAGAGCGATTCTCTCTCACATCGACCTTGTATGTTTGAGCTGTGGGCTAGTGTGACAGGTGGCCGCAATCGTTGACAATAGTTCCAATGGCGATATATGCACATGTACAAGGCTGCTCAACGAAATGAACAAAATAATTTTGTTTCAAAAAATATCAATAAAAAATATCCAAAAATTATTTTGTTTTGCTAATTAACAGAAACAAAATTTTTTCGTTTCAAAAATTATCAATAAATCTTTAATCAGAATAATTTTGTTTCGTTGATATCAAAAAAATTAACAAAAATTGTATTTGTTTTTATTTATGTACGTATGTACATACATACAAACATATGTAAAATTTATTTTCTTCATAGAAAACGAAATTATTGAAAAGTCAATTTTTTCGTTTAAATTTGAAACTATATTTTTTTGAAATAATTGTTTTGATAATTATCAAAACAAAAAAAATTTTGTTAATTTTTTTTGATAACAGTTGAAACCAAAAAGATTTTGTTATGCTTTTTACGTTTATAAAATCGAATATTTCAACAGAAACAAAATTTTTTTTTGTTTATTGTTAAAAATAACGTTATTTTGCAGCCTTGCACATGTATTGGTGATGCACAAACTGGTTCTTCCAGGGTTGCCATGAACACTTCTTATCGTGAAAATACGTCACACCTGGTTATTGGTGACTTATTACTCTCAGATGCATATATTATAAAATGTTCTTATGCGCTCTACACAATTTTAAATTTTACATAGTTCACAGAAAATTAATTATTTACGACATATCTATACTATTGTTTCATTAATCAGATTTTCCTGTCTCTTACCAATTCTATAATTTGAGCGTAAGACAACAATGTCTATTAATATTCGTAACGCACATTAATTGAATTTTACAGTAGCAAAATTTATAAGGGCGCGAATATAATCGATTATTTTGAAATAGTTTCATGGGAAAAATGCTTGAGGCATTTTATTCCGAAAGTTTTGGTATTTTTTTTTGTGTAACATGGCAATCACATTCCACCCCGCTTGTTTCACTGCTAGCGTCACACCAGAATATAGACACCCAAAATAACAGTAAAATCACGCCACTGAACAAGCGGCAGTCACGCCACTTTTACGCTGAAGACATATCGACGCGACGCGACGGTGCGATCATTGTGAATGGATACAAGTGACTTGACTCTGGGATGTGTGTTAAAAAGGTCGAACAGCTGTGCTCAGCTGATTTCAGGGTTGCTGTTATGGCCCAATAACGATGGTGAAAGCAATAGAAGTTGCTCTTCTTCTTTCTGTTTTGTAGGTTGTTGATTTTACATTCTTGCACATGTTATTCGTGGAATAGCTGGCGTTTACGCTGTCACCGGGAATTGCGTTTTAGGAACTCAGCCTTAAATTCTTTTCGGAATTATGAATTGGTTTTTTCAATTCCCAATTCCGGAATTGCGTTTCTGTCTTGATTGCTACGACCTTGTCATTATGGTCCCTTTTCTTACAACAACCACATCCGGCCGCCATACCAATCTGTACCCCCGGAAGTCGCCGCCATACCAATCTGTCCCCGATTTTGATATTTTTCGATGACTTATCGCCTTTTTTTTTATCGAATTTCGACTACGCATCCCAGAGCCATTTCACTGTATGCTATACACTATGGGTGCGATAGCGACAGTCCCTGGACGTAAGAATGTCGGTGCGATATCAGCGACTAAAGCATTATAAAACGCCAACGACCGTCCCTGCAGAAGACTAGTTGCTGTCACATTTCAATTTTTCATTCACGAATAAAAGTTTTCTTTCGTTTGGATCAAAATTTTTTTTTTAAATAATAAGCGAAATAGGTAAATTTATTAATTTAATACCTTAGATTTTTCTTACATTTGTTTGAGTATAAATACTGCTGGTTTTTTTCCAAGTTCCGCTAAATTTATTGAGTTGTCAAAATTTTCATATTTCATAATGCAGTGGCAGCTTGCTGTCGTCACCAAAATTAGAAATTAGCCTAAGTGATGGCAACGTAATTTTGTCGTTGGATGACGTCTCACGCGTAGTCATTATAATTGCTTCCATAAGAGCGCATAGATTTTAGTTGTGACAGACTGCCGTTGACGCGACGTCGTGTCGTTGCGCTTCGATTCGGTCTAAACCATTATGTTCACACACACTATGTCAATGCAATGGCATTCAAAGTAATGGCATTCAATGGAATTAACGGGATTTTTCCCAATGGGGATAGAGAAAAGAAAACGGAAATGTAGGCACGCGGAAATTTTTTAGTACAGCAGTAGGAGTTGAAAAGTGAAGTCCGGAAAACGAAGCCCCGATGTGGATTGAACGTATTTCGTTTGTACGCTAATAAACAAATTTTATATTAATTTAACATCGATTATTATGCAATCCACGCTTATATCGTAACGTGCGTTATTGGGAAAAATTTCGATAGACGTATAAAAATATCTTAAGTTAGGTGGAAAAAAAAAATAAAAAATAAAAAAAAAGGAAAAAAAGGGAGTGCATATGTAAAAACCTTCGAAAGGGTCCATAATTGTGTTAACAAGAAAAATATCAGGAACAAGTGCAGAATACGGCCCTATCAAAACACCACTGCCTAACCGTGCATTCTAGTATTGGTATTATTTGTGACTGAAATTAAATGGGATTTTGTACGCGATTATAGAAAAAAAAAAAATTAACAAGCTTTCAACTTTATAAGTACTCATTTGCATACATATGTATATGGTTGTGCAAAGTGCCCTATTGAATCATCATTTGTAGAGTTTTAGTGGGAATCATTTCCACATCAAATTGGCAACTTGGCTCTTCACGTAACTTCGGCCCTGCGGTACCACAACTACACCAACAAATCGCCAAATCATTGGCACCACAACAACAAGAGGAAATCGCCACCTGTTGGCAAATCATTGCTGCGCACATACATACATACATATAGGAAAAACCAAAAAGGGAAAAATCAGTGCGAGAAAAAAAAAAAAGAATGATACCCCAAAGATAAAAGACCCCGGCGTATGTATGACGTACTCAGAAGCAGCGAAACACCAAATGTTCTAAGCAGTGGTTGGGAAATGATTAAGTGTACCGTGTCCTCCATCAGACGTTATATACATACACATCACCACTAGTATTCCCTGGTATTGGCAAAGTTATCGCTATCACCCGTCATCATCATCTGACACATTACCAGCAGCCCCAAACGGCGCGACTCTATATATCGCCCAACGACGCCATATAACGCCTGTCGACAGTAGAGCGCCGCAACCAAGCGCCGCGACGGCACCTTAAGGGCAGCAACGGCACAACATAGATAGCGCTCACCGACACAGCGGCGCAACGCACATAACGCCTCCAGCCACCAACAATAACAACAGCGCAACATACATAGCGCTGTATAACCACTGCCAACGACAACAACGGCGCAGCATATACCATATAGCGCCATCACAGCGGCGTGACGTATAAAAACGCCACCGACAACAGCGGCGCTCAGAAATCAGACGGTAGCGGCGCACAACGTTACAGCGCCACATCAACATCAGCAATTTTGAACGACAGCGGCGTTCAGCAATCAGGCGCCTCAACAACAACCATCAGCCACAGCAACAATGATGAGTGCCACAAAAGTGCCACAGCGCAACAACAACAACTAAGCACCACATATAACGTCACAGCAACAACAACCGCAATAACCATCACATCAGCAACCAACAGCCACATCAACAACAGCAATGCGCCATAACAACAGCAACGAACAACCGGTGGCAGCATTAGCAGCAGATCGGTGGCACCACCACTATAGGTGCACCGCAACGGGTGGTGAGTCAGGCAACGGGTGCATTAGAAAATATGTATATATTTTAACGTAGTTAATTAAATTAAAAACAAAAAAATAAATGGTATACGTTATTTTGGTATAGAGCATATGAAAATATGCATACATATGTACACACAAATATTAATACGCATGTGTTCAGAGTTGGGCAAAAGGAAAACCAAAAAGTGTTCAAATAACCAATGATGGATGAATAATTCCTTTTGATCTTTATAATAGATAATTTCGTTTATTCGAACAAGAGAGCTATTCGAATAACTGATATTTTCGTCTACATACGGTTGTTCATCCTTTATACATATGTACGTGTACATATATGTATGTACATATAATTTTGACTATCGCTCAGTTGTGTCCTCGGTTTGCCCTGAGTTTTAATTTACCTTGTGAAACAAGAATTAAAGTTCAGAATGATTTGTTCGTAGAGAGTTTATCTGAATAAAACCTTTAAAAATGGATACTTTTTTTATCCAAATAATCACCTAAATAAAAGAATTTATTCGAATAATGCCCAAGTCTGGTTCGTATGGATTTGTGTGTATGTATAGTGCAGACAACGAAATTTAAATAGAGGTTAAATATAGTAATTCAATTGGAAAACAGCGGTAGAAAAGAATACTAGTTTTGGCAAACGAAATTTTTTTTGATATGCAGTGTCTTGTACATGTAGGTATATAAAAGTGATTTAATACACTCCGAGTGATGTGAAAAGAGCAGCAGTCATATGGTCATATGTATGTACATACATATGTAGACATATACGTATTAGAAGGCTGCACGAATGGATTCGAAACGGCCAACAAAATATTCGCGGCCGTCCAATTACAGTACCTACTTGTTTCTGTCGTTTTAGGCACTCTGCACACGAGGCGTATCGTCATAGACGCGTACGAGACATTTTATGTAGCGTCGATTTCCATACGCCTCAATATCTGCACACGAAGCGACATGAAACTTCGCTGCACAAAACAAACAAACAAATTAATAATACGGCATTTGCTTTAAATTTCGAAGCTTTAAATAGAAAAGATGAAAAATTTTACGGAATCTTCAATTTTCTTTCATTATGCACTCATTTTTTCCGATTTTTTACACAAATTTTACTGCTTTCATAAATTCCACAAAGTGGAAAAATGTAAACAAACAACTTCTTCTTCCTGTTTTCTAAGCGTAGTACGCCTAGCTACCAGCACTGCTTTACGCCAAGCGACATGTAGCTAGCATACTTTGACGAATGCATGAAGCTGACGACTCGTGTGCAGCCCTCAATTGAAATATACGTGCGCGACATCAAAGCGTACAGCTTTCGTCTGTAGTATCTAATACGCGTCTAAAGCAGTACGCTCCGTGTGCAGAGTGCCTTAGAATAAGCGCAAGTAGAGCACAACCATAAACAGAACCAATACAATTACTTATTCGTAGCGACAATTACATGACCTTAAAAAGGTTCTGCAAATAGTGTACACTACTTGCGAATACTTCGAATATAATCGAAATATATGTATGTACATACATATTTTCATAAACACACATCCAGACGTTGTGTTCAGCAAAATTACGCTGCTAGTGTGAGTGTGTGTATGTGTATGTGCATATACATACACACTAGGGCGGGTCGATTGGTAGGGGCCAAAAAAAAATTAATGGACACATCGTAATTATAAAAATTTGGGTAATTTCAAGCTTTTTTGCCCAAGAAACCATATGTCTAAAATAAATTTCGAACCAGAGCTTTTTACGATCTACATATTTCCAACTGTTCTATATATTTTAAAATAACTCGGTAACCAATACTTCGATTCTTTTGATTTTTTCGGCATTAGTTAGGAAACTTATTTGGCATATTAAGGTGGTTTTATGAAGGAAATAAAGTTCTCCCGAAATTCGCGGAACAACCCGATTTTCACGCGAATATAATACGGAAATCTATACCTAAAATTTTTCCTTAATATATTAAAATTTAGAGGTCGTGCAAATGCCTCCAAATTTCTTTCTCCTTTTATATCAGTGATGATACATAATTTTTTTCAAAGTCCTTAATGAACAAGAAAAACATTTCTTATCATTAAAAAATGGAACATATGTTTGTTGGGCTTTTATTTTTTGGTCCACCTATACACACTTGCGACTCAATCGATTTAGTCGAATGTTGATTTGCATGGGAATGTATGGAAGCATTCACACTACATTCAATTAGTTGTACAACTGAAACAGTTGGATTTGCAGCCCAATTTCATTCCAACTGAAACAGTTGTACAACTGCTTGATCAGCAAGGCGCCCTTCTACGTATTCACACTTGAGACAATTTAGTCGAACGACTACAACAACAACAGTGATATTCGTAGAGGAAAGAGTTGCCATGCTGACAGCACTACTTTTATTTCACTTTTGGTAAATTGTAGAGATTGAATATTTCAATTAATATTTTCAAAATGTTTAAAAACAAAAGGTTCGTTTCTTATTAACTACACCATTTCCAGATGGATTTTAGAAAGCGTTAACTGGATTTTAGAAAGGGGAAATTGGATTTTAGAAATGTCAATTGGATTTTAGAAAGGGGAAATTGGATTTTAGAAATGTCAATTGGATTTTAGAAAGCGTTAAAAGGATTTTAGAAAACAATATTGGATTTTTGAAAGCGTGAATTGGATTTCAGAATGTGCGTTTATAATAAATTTTACACAGAATTTTTTGAATAGAAATTCTTTATTGCGTATGAAAGTATAAATTAATAATTATATAAATTTTCGAAAATCCAATTTACAGTTTCTAAAGTCCAATTTCCCTTTTCTAAAATCAAATCGACATTTCTAAAATCCAATTTCCCCTTTCTAAAATCCAGTTGACGCTTTCTAAAATCCATCTGGAAATGGTGTAGTTATAGACAAGAATTATCTAACTAAGGATATTTACTTCCGTTTTCATATGTTTCTTGATATTGTTGTTCTCTTCAAATGTCATTAATCGCATTTTAAAATAGAAATAATGAAAATGAAATTTCATGAAAATTATTAATGGCTGATTTATACTATTTTTCCGTTTCTTGTACTTCTGTTCGTTTCGCCTTTATGAGCGTAATTCCTTCCGTTTTTCTCTTTTCATTTACTTGACAGCTAGTTGCTAGTTTAATAAGAAACAAAGCCAAACAATGTATGCACTTTTTGTTTATTTTATTGTTTTTTATTTATTAATCAAGTTGACAGCTGACAAGAAGGTGCTTTCATGTAAGAATGCAGATAAACTTTAACAATTTAATACTTCATCACTTTATATGAAGACCACTAATGTAAAATTTGCTGAGTAAAATGTGAACATTGGCAACACTATGTCATTGTCAATCGCACGACTATTTAGTCTCAAGTGTGAATAGCTGCCACCGATTCGACTAAATAGTTGGAGTAGTGTGAATACAACAGTCCTATTCGACCAAATCGATTGAGTCGCAAGTGTGTATAGGCTCTAAGTCGGGCTTTGATTTGCATGGGAATGTATGGAAGCATTCACACTACATTCAATTAGTCGAACAACTGAAACAGTTGGATTTGCATACAACAGCCCAATTCGAGTAAATCGATTGAATCGCAAGTGTGTATAGGCTCTTAATGAAGAACAATTCTGCATGCAACCCTGTTAAAAAGCTTGTTTCATAAGCAAAATGAAATATCATCAAAGAAATGTCATTAGCGTCAGAGTCCACTAAACAGGTTGGTTCGTCAGATCAGCTGAATTCTTGTTCTTCTTCATCACCTATCAAATTTGTTTTTATTTGTGCTTATTCTATACATGCATTCGTGTTTACGATTGGTAAAAGTTGTGAGCTGAATGTCAAATTATTTCGTCCTCCTTGCAGTTTTGACATTTAGGTCACGAGTGTTTGATATTCAGCTCACGGCGTGTATGTGTGTATGTATCTCGAGCCGACCTGTTAAATGGGCCAAGTAAATTAAATATGTCTCAACACCAAATCTAGAGATGTTCAATCAAGCCCAATTGACTTAATTTTTATGTCTGAACATGATATAATAAGGTTGTTCTCTCTGTGTGATTTTGGCCTGGCAAATTTGCCGAGATGACGTAAGTGTGATAAATTTGCCGAGCGCAACAACAAAATACACATCTTGTCAAATTTGGAGCTTCGGCAAATTTCTCATATCCCAATCCGTGATATTTGATATCATGAGAAAATTATTACGGGAAATGCAACCATGTTATTACATTCACAATAATCTTCTATGAGAAGTGAGTTTAAATTTATGTTTCTAGTTCTTTTTTTTAAGTATTTTATTTTATTCAGATAAAAAATTTATTAATTCGTAATTGAATCAAGCAAAGCAAAGCGACAACAGTCGTATAAAGAGTGGAAAGAATATGGCTAACATTGCTAGTTCACAATGAAGTCAGTTCGAATTTTATTTTCTTAAAGGTGCGCTCTCTCTGTGTCAGAAACCTTATTAAGGTTGTTCTCTCTGTCTAATCTTTTTGCCGAGATATCATGATATCTTGAGAAATTTGCCACACAGAGAGAGCGCACCTTTAAGAAAATAAAATTCTAACAGACTTCATTGTGAACTAGCATGTTAGTCATATTCTTTCCAATCTTTATACGACTGTTGTCGCTTTGCTTTGCTTGCTTCAATTTCGATTAATTAATTTTTCATCTGAATAAAATAAAATACTTTAAAAAAAAGAACTAGAAACATAAATTCAAACTCACTTCTCATAGAAGATTATTGTGAATGTAATAACATGGTTGCATTTCCCATGATATTTTTCTCATGATATCAAATATCACGGGTTGGGGTATGAGAAATTTGCCGAAGCTCCAAATTTGACAAGACGTGTATTTTGTTGTTGTGCTCGGCAAATTTATCACACTTATGTCATCTCGCCAAAATCACAGAGAGAGAACAACCTTAAAATGTTTTCAAAACACACATAAACTCAAGGTCAATTTAACAGGTCGGTTCAAGATACATACACACATACAAGCCATGAGCTGAATGTCGAACTCTCGTGACCGGGATGTCAAAACTGTAAGGAAGACGAAATAATTTGATATTCAGCTCACGGGCGAATGATGGATAAACTCACAGAATGTAGAATTTGACGAATTGTAAACACGAATGCATGTATAGGATATGCAGAAGAAAACAAATTGGATAGCTGTTGAAAAAACTGCGAGAACTCGAGAGAGTGCGGTTGTGTTCTTCGTTTGCTCTAGCGATTTTTTTTTATTTTTCCTTAAAATGGATGATTATTGTGGAAAATGCGATAAAGCTTTCGGAAGGAATGATCCACTAATTCTTGTATGCAGTGGTTATTGCAAAAAACGCTTTCACCGCGCATGTTGTGATAGGCAAATAAATGAATATGATGTTAAACTTCTAAAGATTAACCGCCATATTTCTTATATGTGCAATGACTGTTTGTGTTGGCCTGACCAATTTTGCTAAGCCTTTGATTCTAACCAAGCCTCGCATAAATAATTGAATCGCTTATGAATCTTTTTAGTAAGCTATTTGAAGGTATGTCAATACAGATTGTAGATTTGAAAAATCAATTTGCTGATCTCGTGAAATCAAATAAAGACGAATGCATTTCAATTGCCAATAAATTGGATTTGTTGTTGGATAGAGTTGGTGCTGTTGGTAGCGCTGCAGCTGCTGCGTCGTCTTGCGCTCCAAACTCGGTAAATAACCTGTTCAACGATAAGAGTTCATCTGAAGTTCGTGATAATACTAATGCTGTGGTCTTGCTTTCTCTTGCCCGACATGTATCTTTGTCTCAACTCGCTAATATCATACCGCCTGTCTACTCACCGGGTATAGATCCAGCTCACTCTGCCTTTAATAATAATGTTCTGTTTTGCTTGAATGATTTGGGTTCGGACATTGCTGCACTGAATGTTGTTGCTTCAAATTCTACTAAACCTATTGTGAAGGTGAATAGCAATAGCAAAGGCAATAACAATGGCAAGAACAAGAAAACTCGTTTGCCAAAAATTGTTTTTACTCCTGCCTCCCCCACTGAAAAAGTAAACAATGCATTAAACAACGACTTTAGTGAGAAGGTAAACAATGCATTTAGCAAGGACTCTGCTAACGTTTCGGGTAGCAGTGCAGCGCCGTCGACGCCTTCTGACGCTGCTGTTGATGTCGAATTGGCTACTGGCTCACAACCTCCGCCGCCTGCTTCTGCTGACAATACAGAGAACTGGATTAAAGTGAGCCGTAAGACGAAACCTAAGCAAAATAATATTGTGGGGCAGAATGATAATAAGGAATTTGAAGTGTTCAATCATTCTCAACATTTTAAATGGTTGCACTTGTCTTCGTTTAAACCGTCAGTGTCAGAAAATGATATAATCAGTTACGTTTCTAAGCATGTTAGTATTGCCAATCGGAAATTCCTCTGCTACAATCATCAAAAGGACTGACTCAGATGTGGACTCCCTAGATTTTATTAATTTCAAATTGGGTGTTCCTGAAAATTTCTTTGATGAACTACTGAAACCGGTTTTCTGGCCCGCCAAAGTCAACGTTCGGCCTTTTCAGTTTTTCCAAAGCAAAGGGCGCAACATCTTAAGACTTAGTCAATGTACCCATTGGTTTTAAAGTCTATTTTCAAAATATGTCTGGTATGAGAACTAAAGCGAATGATATATTTCTGGCCACATCGCAATCGGACCATGATGTTATAGTTTTAGTGGAGATTTGGCTAAATGAGGATTTCTACAGTGAGGAGTTTTTTGACCGCAACCTATTTACGGTATTTCGGAAGGACAGAGACAGTGTTGCGACAGACACTGTTCGTGGAGTTTGTGTACTTATCGCAGTAAAAAATTTACTTCATGCGACGCTCGTGCCGCTAAAAAATGGTGATTCTCATCTTGATCAACTGTTTGTCTCTATCGAAGGTGTCGCTGCGAAACTCTTTATCTGCGTTTCCTACATACCACCAAATAGTACTGATAAGTTATTCTTTGACCATGTTGATAATGTTTTAGATGTATCACAATCTTCAAAAGATGCTAATTTATGTGTATTATGTGACTTTAACCTGAGTAAAATTGTCTGGTCTTGCTTGGTGGATGATCCAGAGTTTATTCCCAGTAATGTGAATAGCCCTCATGAGATTTATTTAGTGATGGATTTTATAGTTTACAACTAAGGGCCGGTTTCACCATCTCCGGTTAATTTAACCGCTGATTAGTTTGACGTAAATTGCATGGCGAGCTGTCAAATAAATTGCTTAACCGGGCAAAAATCTCTGGTTAAGTGCTTAATAGCATGTTCATGGTGAGCCTGTGTTTTGCGTTTCGGAGGCATTTTTGCATTTAGTCCAAAACGCAACATTAAATGTTACATTTCTCCATACAAATGCCACCACCAAAATGCAATTTAACGCAACTATTTCTTTGCGTTTTGAATGCTAACGCAGAAAGCAATCCTGAAATCTTCGAAAAAATTTGCCATTCGAATGGAAAATAGTGGCAACACTCTGGCAATACAAGAACGAAATACCTACAAGATTACGCATATAGAGCAGCATGAGCATGGGCACACGAGCTCCATGATGACGTCACTCTACATGTAATGAACGAAAGTAAACAAAACAGAGATCAAAATTAATACCAAAGCGGTTGGTACGTTTGGTTTGCAAAATTAGTGTATCATATTATTACATATTTTGCAAATTCTTGTTCTATTTTTTAATTAGACAAAACAAAAAAATAAACCTCAACACCTGATTGCGTAATCTGGGATATTAGCTCCGTTTGTTTCGAACTTCTCAAATGCGCATTTACAAAACGCGGCAGCATGAACACTTTTCGAAAAGCCATCTTCGAAAATGCAAAATGTTGCGTTTCAAATCCAGCATGAACATAGTATAACCGGAGATGGTGAAACCGGCCCTAAGACAGGTTAACAATTTAAAAAATGAGCTTAATAGAATTCTTGGTTTGATATGTATTTATATCTAGTGATTTATTGTTTAAGTTATATAAGTCAGTTTTTCCATTAGATTCTACAGACAAACATCATATTCCACTCTCTCTGGAGCTTGAGTTTTATGAGTTTTCTATGTGCCCTCGAGATACCTCAGTGAGTTATAATTTTTCTCGTTATGATTTTGATCATATAAATACTTTAATTTCCAGCTTTGATTGGGAGAGGTTGTTGTAGACCGTAGTCTCTCTGAATGTTTTGATGAATTTAAATGCCAAATTACTCATATAATCAGAGAGAATATCCCTACTTATCTTAAACGAGTTCACAAGTTACCATGGTATACTAAGCGGTTGAAATGATTAAAGAATTTACGAAACAAATATAAGCTTTCTGTAAAGTCTGGCCACTTCGAGCACAAAAGTTTGTTAGAGAAATTCACACGGGATTTCAATTGCCTATAATAAATTTTTATATAATAAATACATTTTAGGATTTGAGAACAATATCAGATCTAATCCTAAAGCTTTCTGGAATTTTATTAATTCAAAGCGTACTTCATCTGGAGGATGGCTTCGTGTGTAGAAGTCCACGTAAGTGGGGAAAGCTTCTGACTGCCATCCTCCTCGGGGTGGCCAGAGCGATTCTTTTACATGCGGAGCAAGCAGCTCACGACTTCCGCCATTCTATTTTTGCGTCTCTATGATCACACACGGTCGTATTGGATCATCACGCTTGAAATGGCTGAATCCAGTTGGGTTGCGTAATTATATTGGTGTTAATCAGGTAAATTGAATCTCCGATATGTAACAAAGCCGGTCTAATATTAATATATGTCTCTAAAGGAATCTATGTTGTTTTCTAGGTTAATACGCGACACCCTTAAAGAAACCTTGATGAATTCAACGCACAGCTAGCCGATGGACTGAATGTGTCGGTGTTGGAGGATGGCTCCGTGTGTAGAAGTCCACGTAAGTGGGGAAAGCTTCTGGCTGCCATCCACCTGGGGGTGGCCAGAGCGATTCTTTTGCATGCGGAGCATCTTTTTGATGATGACCATGGCAAACGTTTAAAGGACTATGATTTGAGGGTATGCACCTGGAACGTCCGGACCCTTAATAGGGAAGGTGCCGCTACCCAGCTGGTTGATGTCCTCGAAAAAGTAAAAGCAGACATCAACGCTGTTCCGGAAGTGCGATGGACGGGGCATGACTCAAAAAAAATCGGGTCTTGCGTCATATACCACAGTGGCCATGCAGAGGAGCACATATTTGGTGTTGGTTTTGTGGTGGGAAAGAAACTCACCCGCCGAGTACTGTCTTTCACGCCAGTGAACGAGCGTCTAGCCGCCATCCGCATAAAAGCGAAGCATTTCAACATATCGCTCATCTGTGCCCACGCCCCGACGGAAGAGAAGGACGATGCGACCAAAGACTCCTTCTATGAGCTATTAGAACAAATCAACGACCGCTGCCCCCGCCGCGATAAAAAGATCGTGCTTGGCGATTTTAATGCCAGGGTGGGCATGGAAGGTATCTTTGGTGGCACAGCCGGAAAATTAAGTCTCCACGACGTAACTACCCCTAATGGGACGAGGCTGATCGATTTCGCCGGGTCCCGAAACATGGTCATTAGCAGTACCAGATTCCAGCACAAAAAAATTACACCAAGCCACATGGCTGTCACCTGATCGAAAAACGCGAAATCAGATCGATGACGTCATGATCGACGGCAGACACAGCTCCAGCATCCTAGACGTGCGCACAATCCGTGGTCCCAATATCGACTCGGACCATTATCTTGTGGCGGCCAAGGTACGCACTCGCCTCTGTGCAGCAAAGAATGTGCCAACAGGGAAGCAAGGAAAGTTTGAAGTCGAGAGACTGCACATGACGCAGACAGCCAACGAATACTCCACCCGGCTCTCACTCCTGCTCTCTGAGAGCAACTCTCCACCAAACGATGTATCCGAGGAATGGGAGCGCATCGCTCGTTCACTTCGTACCGCCGCTGAGGAAACTATTGGATACCAGCGAGCCCGCAGAAAAAACACCTGGTACGATAAGGAATGCCACGACGCCTCGGAAAGAAAGAACGCCGCCTACAGTGCTACATTGCGTGCGGGCGCAACACGAAGCGTATGGGAGCACTATCGGACGGCTAAGAGGGAGAAGAGGCGCCTTTTTCGAATGAAGAAAAGGGAGCCCGAAAGGCGCGAGTGTGAAGAGCTTGAGATGCTGGCGCGTAGGAATGATGTTCGAAAATTTTATCAAAAAGTAAGGCGGATGACTGAAGGTTTCAAGACCGGGACGAATTCCTGCCGGAATGATAACGGCGATCTGGTAACTGATGTCCAGAATGTACTTAAGTTGTGGAGGGATCACTTCTCATCCCTGCTAGATAACGGCGACAGTGAAATTGTGGAAGGAGAAGATGTTCGACCCGAATCCCCAATAGCAGATGATGGTAGGAATGTTCCACCACCCGATCATGACGAAGGCGAATAGCAATGTCTCGGCTTAAAAATAACAAAGCCCCGGGAGCTGACGGCTTGCCAGCCGAGCTATTCAAACATGGCGGGGAAGAGTTGATAAGGAGCATGCATCAAATCCTATGCAGAATATGGTCGGACGAGCGCATGCCCGACGATTGGAACTTAAGTGTGCTCTGCCCAAACCATAAAAAAGGAGACTCCACAGTACGCGCCAATTATCGTGGGATAAGCCTTCTGAATTTCGCATATAAGGTCTTAGCAAGTGTATTGTGCGAAAGACTGAAGCCCACCGTCAACAAGCTGATTGGACCTTATCAGTGTGGCTTCAGACCTGGTAAATCTACCATCGACCAGATCTTCACAATACGCCAAATCCTGGAAAAAACTCATGAAAAAGGAACCGACACACACCATCTTTTTGTCGATTTTAAAGCCGATTTTGATAGCACGAATAGGAACTGCCTATATGCCGCAATGTCTGAATTTGGTTTCCCTGCTAAACTTATACGGCTATGCCAAATGACGCTGACTAACACCACCAGCACCGTCAGAATTGGGAAGGACCTCTCCGAGCCGTTCGAGACCAAACGAGGTTTCAGACAAGGTGACTCCCTTTCGTGTGACTTCTTCAATTTGATGCTGGAAAAGATAATACGAGCTGCAGAACTTCACCGTGCAGGAAGCATCTTATACCACAAGAGTGTTGAACTGCTGGCGTACGCCGATGACGTCGACATCATTGGCACTAACACGCGCGCCGTATGTTCTGCCTTCTCCAAGCTGGATAAAGAGGCTAAGAAAATGGGTTTGGCGGTAAACGATGACAAGACGAAGTACCTCCTATCATCACACAAAGAAACAGCTCGCCTTGGCAGCCACGTCAATGTTGATAGCTACAAATTCGAAACTGTTAAGGACTTCGTCTATTTGGGAACCAGCATTAACACCAAAAATAATGTCTGCACTGAAATCCAACGAAGAATCACTCTTGCCAATAAATGCTACTTTGGACTAAGTAGGCAATTGAAAAGTAAAGTCCTCTCTCGACGAACCAAAATCACACTCTACAGGACACGATGAGTGTCCTCATGTACGGCGCAGAAGCATGGACTATATCAAAAGCAGATGAGATGGCGCTTGGAGTATTCGAGAGGAAAGTTCTTCGGAGGATTTATGGACCTTTGCGCGTTGCCGAGGGCGAGTATCGACGGAGATTTAACAATGAGCTGTACGAGCTTTACGCAGACATCGATATTGCTCAGCGAATAAAGATTCAGCGGCTCTGGCAGGTCATGTCGTGAGAATGGACGAAGATGCTCCGGCCAAGAAAGTATTTCTGTCGAAACCCGCTGAACGCAGAAGAAAGAGGAGACCTCCACTGCGTTGGGAAGATCAGGTGGACAGTGATGCTGGCTCCCTAGGTATTCCCAAATGGCGCCACGCGACACGAAACAGAAATAGCTGGCGCGCTATGTTGGATTCGGCCAAAATCGTCTAGACGGTTACGTGCCAATTAAGTAAGTAAGTACTGCATCTGTCTTTCCTATCACTATGAGATATAATGGCGACACATCAAACACTATTAATGAATCTGCCAACTTGTTTGCAGATTTTTTCAACTCCAATTATGTATATGAATCTCCGTTGAGGACTGACCGAGGGGACATTTCATGTTCTACGTTAGACTTTGGTAGTTTGGTCTTATCGGAAGATGATGTTTGTGAGGACCAAATGTCCTACATAAATTTGGCCCACACAAAACGACCAACCCTCTATATAAAAACACTTACAATACACCCAACATGCTGCATTACAACCAACAAGCTGTAATACAACCAACAAGCTGCAATACAACCAACAAGCTGCAATACAACCAACAAGCTACGGAAACATAAAGCACAGCAAGCCGTAGCAACAAGTTGCAGAAACACAAAGCACAGCAAGTCTTAGCAACACAATCATTGAAGTCATAAAAGGAGCGACACAGCAGAACAAAAGTCAGTCAGCACGGAGCTGTGGTTGCGACCGGAGCTACTTGCGAATAAGCGTCTGGATTGCGCAGAGGTTTGTGCCAGTGCAAGAAAGCGCTATTCATAGTAGAGAGCCGTGGCCAAGTGTAGTGGCTAATAAGCGTCTGGATTGCGCAGAGGTTTGTGCCAGTGCAAGAAAGCGCGGTTTACCCACCCGCTACGCTTAAACACCACGTTCGCACCCCCTCGGGTAAACCGTCCCCACAGTCCGCCGTGAACCGCGTATAGGCGCATCTGATCGTCTACGCGAACGTCGCCATAGCAGCGCAGCAGCAGCGCATTACCATAAAGGACGCTCAACGTCTACGTCAACGTAAAACGTCGCCGCAGTACCGACGCATCATCGCAGCGACACTGAACACCCACGTCAACGCAATACGCCGTCGCAGAGCCGCGTCGCCATAACGCGCAGTAGCGACACTGATCACCTACGTCGACGCTAAACATCGCAGACCTACGCCGCCGCAAGGGCGCAGCAGAGATACGTCAGCGCAACGCACAGCGCCGCAGCCGCAGCAGGGCGTCTGCCCATCGGAACAAAACGCTAACGGGATACGTTAACGGGACCTTCATTAAACCGTTGGGCCGTACCGTTATTAGAAAGATAGAATTTAGTTTATTTGTAAGAGATTGAAATAAATAAAGGGATAAAACGATTTTAAGGAGCCCCAACATAATAAATTTATTGTAAGCGAACCTTGGACACGGCGAGTATACCCCAGCACTAGAGTAGAAGCACCGGGGCAGGAAAAACCTTCGTTACAATTGGCGCCCGAGCAGGGACCCTACAAGTCGTACAACGTCAGACAGGAAATCCCTTACTAGAAACTTAACTTACAAGATGGCAGACCAGATCAGCATCACGTGGATAGACAACGCTTCCAAAGAACAGCTAGTACCCATCGCACAGGAATTGGGTATCGAGCAAACAGGCACCGCACGGGAAATCCGCAAACGCATAGTAGCATTGGCTGCTAAAGCGGTCACTGATCTGGAGATTCATACTAAATTTTTATCATTGGAGGTCAAATACAAAGATATCGTGGCCATCATGGAGAGTGAAAGCGAGCCAAAAACTCCGATCCCTCCGAATACAGGCACAGCCACGAACTTTACACAGATAGAACAAATCCAAGTAAAACCACCTCCCGGTAATACTCAACTCCCGCTACAGTACCAACCGTCAGGAGTAGCCGCGCCAAACGCGGATACGACACTCCACATCAATCCAACACCGACATATGTAATGGCACCAATCATCGACCAAGTACGAAAGTGGTCAGTAAAATACGATGGTGGACTAAACGTGGATCTCCTCCCAAAAACCATGCCCGAACTACTAGGTGGTACCGCCCTTCAATGGTATCGCAACAACAACGCACACTGGAGCAATTGGACGAGTTTCAAGCAGGATTTTTTGCGTTTCTTCCTACCCTAGGAAGCATGGGAGCTACAATATCATGTGGTGGAGGCCACATAGTACTGACCAGACCCGCTGCTCAGAATACACCTACACATACACCAGTACTCACGACTCAAACCTCAGGGAATACATCATCTCCAGTCGGGAATAACAACGTAAACGAGAGATTAAATAGCATGCAAGTTATAGAACATAACGCCCGGAATAGCCACGTCGAGAACGAGGAGGACCGCATACGTGATTTCTTGGTAAAGGAACTCAAAATGTTCGAGACAATGAGCGGAGTAACAACGGTAGCCGAACACAAGATCATCGTTACTGACGACCGCCCCATCAAACAGCGTTATTTTCCACGCAATCCAGCGATGCAAGCCATCATCAATAACGAGATCGATGAACTCCTCGCGAAGGGATGCATCGAGCCATCGTGTAGCCCACACAGCGCACCGATCGTGTTAGCAAAGAAAAAAAATGGCAAGTGGCGGCTATGTGTGGACTATCGGCAACTTAATGCCCGATCAGTACCCGACGCATACCCCTTGCCAAGAATACAACATATACTGGACAAACTACGAAGAGCGAAATATATCAGTAGCCTAGACCTTAAAAACGGGTACTGGCAAATACCCCTGGAACCAAACAGCCGACAATATACGGCCTTCACTGTTCCAGGGCGCGGACTATTCCAATGGCGCGTCATGCCATTTGGCCTACACTCCGCACCCGCTACGTTCCAGAGGACACTCGATCAGGTCATTGGTCCGGAGATGGAACCCAATGCCTTTGCTTACCTCGATGATATAATCGTCATAGGCTCCACGTTGGAAGAGCACACACACAACTTACGAGAGGTATTATCACGATTACAGCGTGCCAATCTAAGAATCAACCCCGAGAAGTGTGAATTCTTTAAAAAGGAACTGCGCTACCTAGGACACGTTGTCAGCGACAAGGGAATTCACACCGACCCAGATAAAGTAGCCGCCATCAAGGAATTGAAACCACCAACTAACGTGAAAGAGGTGCGCCAGTACCTCGGGATAGCCTCCTGGTACCGACGTTTCGTACCCGACTTTGCCACGATGAGCCAACCGCTCACCAGCCTTCTGAAAAAGGGAAAACACTGGAAGTGGGGAGCCGAACAACAACAAGCATTCGACACAATCAAGCAAAAACTCACGGAAGCTCCGGTACTCGCGTGCCCGGACTTCACAAAAGTCTTCACCCTACAGACGGACGCAAGCAACTACGGCTTAGGAGCAGTACTGACACAGGATTTAGAGGGTGGCGAACGTGTCATCGCCTACGCCAGTCGAAAGCTCAACAAAGCTGAGGCAAACTATTCGCCCACAGAAAAAGAGTGCCTTGCCATTGTATGGGGAATCCGCAAAATAAGGCCATACTTGGACCGATCATATGTCACTGAAGTGGCTAAATTCCATCGAGAGCCCTACCGGACGCATAGCGCGATGGGCCTTGGAATTACAACAACATGCTTTCGACATTGAATATCGGAAAGGTAAGCTCAATATGGTAGCGGACGCACCCTCACGACAGCCATTGGAAACTTTACGACAAGCCACTACGACAGAACCACAATGCAAATGGTGGCACAAGCGTGTGGCTGAGATACGCACCAACCCGGAGAAATTCGCCGACTATACGATGCAGGATGGACAATTATATCGCCATATTCCCTGCCGCACACACGATGAAGAGGCAGTACCATGGAAATTATGTGTGCCCACACCACTGAGACAACGAGTACTCCAGGAAAATCATGACATACCAAGCGCGGGACACATGGTCGGACGATATCAAGGATTGCCAGCAGGTATTATTGGCCAGGTATGTTCCGGGACATCAGTCGCTATATACGACAATGCGAATCTTGCCAAAAATACAAGGAGGCACAACACAAGCCAGCGGGGAAGATGCTCTCACAGATAGCCGAAGAACCTTTCGCCACGTTATGCTCCGATTTCGTTGGACCCCTTCCACGATCCACACACGGGAACACTATGCTATTGGTATTTTTCGATCGGTTCAGCAAATGGGTGGAATTGATCCCCATGAGACGAGCAACAGCAGACGGCCTTCGCCGAGCATTCCGGGAACGAATCCTTGCAAGATTTGGCGTCCCCAAAATACTCATCTCAGACAACGGCGTACAATTCACCAGTAAGCAGTGGCAGTGTTACATCAAGGAATTGGGGGTACGACAACAATTCACGGCACCCTACACTCCCCAAGAGAATCCTACTGAACGCGCAAACCGAACTATCAAGCGAATTATAGCACAACTCACTAAGTCACAACATAAGCGATGGGACGACCTCCTCCCAGAAGTTGAACTCGCCATAAATACTAGCGTCGCCGAATCCACAGGGTACAGCCCAGCTTTCCTTATACAAGGACGCGAGCCGCGACTTCCAGGAGCACTATTTGACGAAGTCAACATCGGGACAGGCACAACTCCCACCACAGCAGAGGACAAGTCACACAGGATGAAGAAGGCATTTAGAATAGTCAGGCAAAACATGGAGCGGGCTGCGACAGACCAAGCACGTCACTATAACCTACGGCGGAGAAAATGGACCCCCGTAGTCGGCGAACTAGTTCTCGTCAAGGAACACCACCTGTCCAAGGCAGCCGAGAACTTTGCAGCGAAACTGGCCCCAAAATATGACGGCCCATACCAAATACTAAGGTACGTCTCACCAGTAATAGTCCAACTACGGAAAGTCAACGGGGGAAAGGAAAGAACTGCAAATATCGCGGAACTAAAAGCATATCACACAGCAGAGGCCACGGAGACATGCACACTAATTAATTAATAAACAAACAAAAGAAAAAAAAATTGGTGTACAGACACCCAACATGAACGGGTCATTCAGTCGCAAACCGCCAAGGTGATAACAACATATTTTGCGAAAAATTAGTGGAGAAAAAAAAAAAAAAACAAGGAATTTTACAATGGAGAACAACAAAAAATGGGACAGCGTCAAACGGTTCCGCCAACGTATGGAGGAGGAGCAAACGAAGCGCCGCAGAATTCAGGTACTAGGGACAGAAGAAAAAACCCCGAGAGCCGCTACACACCCATACGCAAGGCGCACCACCACGTCCACAGTCATCGACGCGTTGGCAAAGTATCTAGAAGTCGAATACGGACAGCAAGGCACTACCCTAAGCCCATTCATGGTGTGGCAGCTAAGCCAACCGGGGAATAAGGAGGAGAACTACCGGCGTATACACCGCTGGGTCCGGAGCATCGATTTGTTCAAAAAAAGAGTAATACTCGCACCACACAACATTAACAAACACTGGTACCTGCTCGTGTTAGCAAACAGCGCAGTCACACACCACGCTACGGATATGGAATGTTGGCACGATCGCTACATATGGCCAGCCGACTCAATGCTAAGAGCAAAAGTACCACACGCAACACAAAATTTATTAGATTTTTTAAAATGGGAATACCAACAGAGGTATGGGAAAACCGATTTCGAGGCCAAGGAAATTTTGCCAAGAGTACCACAACAAACCAACTACAATGATTGCGGGATCTATGTAGCCGAAACTATGGACAGAGTACTGAGGTATACAGGACGAGGGGAAGGTGAATTGGGACTCACTCAAAACCCATTCACCGAGCAGATGGCACAACAAAAACGCGCCGCGATACTAGCGACCTTCAAGGGGAACAAAGTACAAGATTATACCCCGAAAGATACCAAGGAACCTGAGAAACCGCGCACCACGTCAACGACCGAACTTACAAACAAACCACAAGGTGGCGAGAGCATAACCATCTTCGCCGAACACGCAGAAGGACCTGCACTGGAACAATTCCCCGAGGTAGCCGAAAGGATCAGAAAAGCGTTCAAGGACATGACCGAAGGCAAATGCAGAGGCCGTGTAAGGTTCCGGGTGAAGAAGTACAGGGTGACGGTAAAGCCGAAGTGTGCATACATCCACATCATAAATAACGATGGTTAAGTCTCCGAAGTGGAGGGGGAGTGTGAGGACCAAATGTCCTACATAAATTTGGCCCACACAAAACGACCAACCCTCTATATAAAAACACTTACAATACACCCAACATGCTGCATTACAACCAACAAGCTGTAATACAACCAACAAGCTGCAATACAACCAACAAGCTACAGAAACATAAAGCACAGCAAGCCGTAGCAACAAGTTGCAGAAACACAAAGCGCAGCAAGTCTTAGCAACACAATCATTGAAGTCATAAAAGGAGCGACACAGCAGAACAAAAGTCAGTCAGCACGGAGCTGTGGTTGCGACCGGAGCTACTTGCGAATAAGCGTCTGGATTGCGCAGAGGTTTGTGCCAGTGCAAGAAAGCGCTATTCATAGTAGAGAGCCGTGGCCAAGTGTAGTGGCTAATAAGCGTCTGGATTGCGCAGAGGTTTGTGCCAGTGCAAGAAAGCGCGGTTTACCCACCCGCTACGCTTAAACACCACGTTCGCACCCCCTCGGGTAAACCGTCCCCACAGTCCGCCATGAACCGCGTATAGGCGCATCTGATCGCCTACGTCTACGCGAACGTCGCCCTAGCAGCGCAGCAGCAGCGCATTACCATAAAGGACGCTCAACGCCTACGTCAACGTAAAACGTCGCCGCAGTACCGACGCATCATCGCAGCGACACCGAACACCCACGTCAACGCAATACGCCGTCGCAGAGCCGCGTCGCCATAACGCGCAGTAGCGACACTGATCACCTACGTGGACGCTAAACATCGCAGACCTACGCCGCCGCAAGGGCGCAGCAGAGATACGTCAGCGCAACGCGCCGCAGCCGCAGCAGGGCGTCTGCCCATCGGAACAAAACGCTAACGGGATACGTTAACGGGACATTCATTAAACCGTTGGGCCGTACCGTTATTAGAAAGATAGAATTTAGTTTATTTGTAAGAGATTGAAATAAATAAAGGGATAAAACGATTTTAAGGAGCCCCAACATAATAAATTTATTGTAAGCGAACCTTGGACACGGCGAGGATACCCCAGCACTAGAGTAGAAGCACCGGGGCAGGAAAAAGCTTCGTTACATGTTATTGATGGTATCGAAGCCTAAAACACTCTAAACAATTTGATATCCATCTTATCTCCTCTTTTTTTCTCAAGCAGTGCCTTGGATCAATTTCTGAACCTACTGCAGGGTATGTATATGTACATATTTGAAAGAAATAGATAAAAAAATACATATACATATTTACTTATGTACGTGTGTATGTATGTATGTACACATAATATGTATGTCCATTTGCAAGCATCTTTTCATGTTGAATTCTGCTTAAAAACTAGTTTCAGCAAAATAAGCAACTATAAGAAAAAATTTACCACTCAACTAATTGCTGGAAGTAAAAGCAACCCTCTCAAATTGGGTTGCTTGGCTTAACTACACAAGCAAACACTACTCAGCTGCAGGGTTGCGTGATTTTGATTTGACTGAATCACTAATCAAAAATATTTTCTGATTCTTGATTTAAAATATTTTCAAATCAAAGATAATTTTTATTTGTGATTCGTTTCAAAAAAGAATCAGAAATACCCTTTGATTCGTGATTCAAACTATTTTCAAATCAAAGATAAATTTTATTTGTGATTCGTTTCACAAAAGAATCAGAAATACCCTTTGATTCGTGATTCAAACTATTTTCAAATCAAATATAAAATTGATTTGTGATTCATTTCTCAAAAGAATCAAAAATCTTTTTTGATTCTTGATTCAAACTTGATTTCGAATCAAGATTCTTAATAAATTTTTGATTCGAATCAAATATTTGATTCGAATAAAATTTTTGATTCGAATCAAACTTTTGATTCGAATTAAAAAATTATTTTGTATCAAAACTTTATTTCAAATAATGTGCCTATGCACATACATACAAACGTAAATACGACAATCAGAAATATGTATATATGTACATACATACATACACATGTACACATATGGCGTCAGCAAACAATTTGGCTGTTATTGGTGCATTTTATATATTTTTGTGTTACCGAGAATGTACTTGCATATTTCTGATATGCTACAGTATTTTTGATTCGAATCAAAAATTTTATTCGAATCAAAAATTTATTTTGAATCAATATTCGTAATAAATTTTCGATTCGAATCAAAGAAATTTTTTGAATCAAGAATCAAAAAAGATTTTTGATTCTTTTGAGAAATGAATCACAAATCAAATTTATCTTTGATTTGAAAATGGTTTGCATCACGAATCAAAGCGTATTTTTGATTCTTTTGAGAAATGAATCACAAATAAAAATTATCTTTGATTTGAAAATAGTTTGAATCGAATCGAGTTGATTCTTTATTTGAAAGTTGATTTGAAATCAAAATTGATTCGAATCACGCAACGCTGCTCAGCTGAAAACTGAAGCGAATGATTCGTGTTTTCGTATTTGGATTGGCTGAATTCAGCAATAAGCAAAAAACATCGGCTATTGCTGTTTTGCAGCAAGCAAATTCAAGCCCTGTTAGAAAATACTGCTAAATTCGTGACAGTTGACCGCCCAGGTACAAATCCGTGTTGAGCAGGGGATATCAAACGCTTAATGGCAAAAAACAACTTCTTATAAACAATCTTTTCAAAAAGTTTTGAGATAGTAGGCAACTTTGAAATTGGTCGATAACACTGGATCACAAAATGACATTTTTTGTCTGTACTTTGGACGTGACTATCCTATCTATATGTAGAATCGGTCGCTGATTCCGAAAATCGGGTTCATTTTTAATTCTATGGGAAGGTTTTTGAGATATCGGCCAATTTACCGTTATTTGGCCAATGGGTCCACTTAATCCTGTATATCTCTTTAACACAGTGAGTTATCTTCCTTAGGGTGACACCGAAAGAAAAATGTTATAGGAGCCATGAAAAGGAAATTTAATTTTCTTTCGTCTTTCTGTATTAAAGAGATATACTGGATTAAGTGGAGCCATTGTCCAAATAACGGTAAATTGCCGATATCTCAAAAACCCATAGAATTAAAAATGAACCCGATTTTCGGAATCAGCGACCGATTCTACATATAGATAGGATAGTCACGTCCAAAGTACAGACAAAAAATGTCATTTTGTGATCCAGTGTTATCGACCAATTTCAAAGTTGCTTACTATCTCAAAACTTTTTGAAAAGATTGTTTATAAGAAGTTGTTTTTTGCCATTAAGCGTTTGATATCCCCTGCTCAACACGGATTTGTACCTGGGCGGTCAACTGTCACGAATTTAGCAGTATTTTCTAACAGGGCTGGAATTTGCTTGCTGCAAAACAGCAATAGCCGATGTTTTTTGCTTATTGCTGAATTCAGCCAATCCAAATACGAAAACACGAATCATTCGCTTCAGTTTTCAGCTGAGCAGCGTTGCGTGATTCGAATCAATTTTGATTTCAAATCAACTTTCAAATAAAGAATCAACTCGATTCGTGATTCAAACTATTTTCAAATCAAAGATAATTTTTATTTGTGATTCATTTCTCAAAAGAATCAAAAATACGCTTTGATTCGTGATGCAAACCATTTTCAAATCAAAGATAAATTTGATTTGTGATTCATTTCTCAAAAGAATCGAAAATCTTTTTTGATTCTTGATTCAAAAAATTTCTTTGATTCGAATCGAAAATTTATTACGAATATTGATTCAAAATATATTTTTGATTCGAATCAAAAATTTTATTCGAATCAATAATTTGATTCGAATCAAAAATTTTATTCGAATCAAAAATTTATTTAGAATCAAAAATACTGTAGCATATCAGAAATATGCAAGTACATTCTCGGTAACACAAAAATATATAAAATGCACCAATAACAGCCAAATTGTTTTCTGACGCCATATGTGTACATGTGTATGTATGTATGTACATATATACATATTTCTGATTGTCGTATTTACGTTTGTATGTATGTGCATAGGCACATTATTTGAAATAAAGTTTTGATACAAAATAATTTTTTAATTCGAATCAAAAGTTTGATTCGAATCAAAAATTTTATTCGAATCAAATATTTGATTCGAATCAAAAATTTATTAAGAATCTTGACTCGAAATCAAGTTTGAATCAAGAATCAAAAAAGATTTTTGATTCTTTTGAGAAATGAATCACAAATCAATTTTATATTTGATTTGAAAATAGTTTGAATCACAAATCAAAGGGTATTTCTGATTCTTTTGTGAAACGAATCACAAATAAAATTTATCTTTGATTTGAAAATAGTTTGAATCACGAATCAAAGGGTATTTCTGATTCTTTTTTGAAACGAATCACAAATAAAAATTATCTTTGATTTGAAAATATTTTAAATCAAGAATCAGAAAATATTTTTGATTAGTGATTCAGTCAAATCAAAATCACGCAACCCTGCAGCTGAGTAGTGTTTGCTTTTGTAGTTAAGCCAAGCAACCCAATTTGAGAGGGTTGCTTTTACTTCCAGCAATTAGTTGAGTGGTAAATTTTTTCTTATAGTTGGTTATTTTGCTGAAACTAGTTTTTAAGCAGAATTCAACATGAAAAGATGCTTACAAATGGACATACATATTATGTGTACATACATACATACACACGTACATAAGTAAATATGTATATGTATTTTTTTTATCTATTTCTTTCAAATGTGTACATATACATACCCTGCAGTAAATTTGTTTCACTGATGAATGATCATTGATGATTCTTTGTTGAATATTCATCACTGTCGTCATAACTGAGTACAATTTTTATTGTTTTTGTTTTTTTTTTTTCTGAGGAAAGCAAACCATATATATATGAAAAATTCATCAGTCTTTATATGAAAGTATTCACTGATGCCTCCTCAGTCGTAGCTGAATTTCATCAGTGATTCATAAAGGATTAATTTGGGATTTTTACTGCAGGGTGTGTACGTGTACATTTACATACATACATACTTACATATTTTCTGAATATTCCCTGCAGGGAACTCAACTAGTGAGCAAAATTTCTCGTTTCGAACTAGCGAAAAGGTGTCAAAAGGGAACTAGATCAATTGTAGTTAGACCCTCACCAGTTCAGAAGGAGGAATAGAGTGACCATTATAAGACACACTTTGATTTGTATGCAATTTTGAAGTGAAAATTTTTCGTTCGTTCAATTGCCGTTGGCTTTGTATATTTCTGAAATTCTCAGATGTTTAGTGAAGCATTTTATATAAAGAGTTTTTTTTTGCATTTTGTATGAAATGAAATGTTCCCCTAATTATGCTTTTCCGATCCCTCAGGCTTATTTTTAATTTTTTTATTTTATTACTTTTTAAATACTATTGTAAATTTTTATTAAATAAAAAAAGAGGAGTTATTCGAAACACAGAGTGCAGCGTGTGAAGGTGGGGTCTGACAACTCTAACATTAAACGATTGGTAACCGGAGTGCCACAAGGTTCAATACTGGGTCCGTTGTTATTTACTTTTTTGTGAATGATATTTTTAAAACCTGTCGTTTTGCTCAAATGCACGCATATGCTGATGATGTGCAATTATATATGTCTGGTATGCAGAGTCAAATCTCTCAACTATGCGCTAATTTTAATAGTGATCTTTCTTCTATTGCATTGAGGGCGTCTGAGAACAGTCTTTGTCTAAACATTAAAAAATCGTATGTGATGCCTATAGCCAAAAAGTCTATAAATATGTTAGAACTTCCTTGTATCTATGTTAACGGCATGCCTCTTAAATTTGTCTCTAAGGTAACGAATCTTGGCTTTGTTATATACTCCAATCCATCGTGTGATGATCATGTTAATGTTGTTGTTAGTAAAGTCTACCATGTTTTGCGTAATTTGAGAATATCAGCGTCATTTACCCCAGTTGGAATACGACGACAGCTGGCTATACAATTAATATTACCTATAATTTGCTACTCAGAGTGTGTTTACAGCAAGCTAAGTTCCACATCTGCACATAAAATTGAAGTAGTATTTAACCATATAACACGTTGCGTGTTTGGGTTAGCGAAGTTCGATCATATATCTGAGTGGAAAAAGCGTCTCTTAGGCTGTGAAATCCAAGATTACTTCAAAGCAAGAAACTGTATTCTTCTATACAGGGTAATGGAAGAAAGGGTGCCTGCCTAATTGTATGAAAAATTGGAATTTACAAAATCTGTTCGTGTTAGTGACCTAATTGTTCCTAGGTATAATTATCTGAGCTCTGCAACGCTGGTTTTTGTCAATGCTATCCGCATATGGAATTCTATTCCTAGTAACATCCACAGTAGGATGAATAAGAGCAACTTCAAAAACGTTATATATTCGTTTTTTCGTGAAAATAATAATAATAATACAATGGCGCTATTATAACTCTGACGAGTTTTATGGCCGAGCTTCTCTCCCAATTCGAGGTGTGCTCCTTTTTGTTTTTCCTACTGTCGTGGCTACGACTTGGTCGAACGAAAGGGTTTGCGTTAATAACAAGGCGATCGAAATGTATTTCAATGTGCGTATGTTTATTCTGTAAATTTAGTTAATTTAAATAAATGTACAAATGATATTAATTTCATGACCTTACCGCATTTTTGCACCCTTTCATGGCTGTTCGCAAATAATGAAAAATATATAAGATTTTCGCGCTAAGTACTTTGACAGGTATAAGTAAAACGAAAATGTAGAGAATGAAAGAGAACGAAGGGCAAAGAAGAATAAGGGCAAAACGTTGGTTTACAATGCAGGGTTGCATCATTTTAGGTATCGTAACAATTCAAAGAGATTCTAAGCATTTGACAACACCCCCACCCCCGTGGAGCGATTAGCTTCACCATTTTCCAGATCAAGGACAGCCAGTTTGGATACCGCTCGCTGCAAAAGACCACTAGCTGTACGCACGTCCGCACGCCGAGCCACACCATCCACGCCGGTGTACACACGCTCCACGATACCTCGGTGCCACTGATTTCTTGGCATATTCGGATCACAAATAAAAACGGCGTCACCTTCTTTAAGTGGTGCCGTCCGTTGACACCATTTAACTCTTCGAGTCAGCGTTGGTAGATACTCAAGTATCCAGCGCTTCCAAAACGCATCTCTTAGACTACGCGCAATGCGCCACTGCTTGCGAAACCCAAATATCTTTTCATCGGGGGCGCTGGCTGCCGGTGTTCTTGGGATATTACCGGTTCCAATTAGGATATGATTTGTGGTGAGTGGTTCCTCTTCATCGGGAGAGATGGGCAAGTGCGTTAATGGACGTGAATTTACTATGTTTTCCGCCTCTATCAGAAAACTCTGCAATACATGCTCACGTGGCGCTTCTTCTTTCAACGAGTGCCGGAGAACCTTTTTAACGCACTGTACCATCCTTTCCCATATTCCTCCTTCAGATGGATTTGCCGGACAGTTGAAGAACCACTCGACCCCTTTTGTCGACAATTCATTTTGAACCCGCTCGGTGTCGAAAACTTCAGAAAAACGTTTCGCCTCTTCGTTTGCTCCTATAAAGTTTTTTCCGTTGTCGGAACGAATACGTGCCGGAACCCCTCTTCGATTCATGAAGTTGCGCATGACAATTATGCACGAATCCGTTGGCAAGTCGTGGGCGACTTCGAGATGAATCGCGCGCACGGTGAGGCACGTGAACAACGCTACCCACCGTTTTTCAGTGCGCCGACCGATTGTCACGGAAATAGGTCCGAAGTAATCGAGCCCAGTATACGTGAAGGGCCGTACGTAGGGTTCTAGGCGATCTTCAGATAAAGGACCCATCACGGTCTGGCGAGGTTCTGTCTTTTTGATGTGGCAAAGTTTACATTCAGCTATTACACTTCGAAGCAGTTGTCTCATTCTGGGAATCCAGTATCTCCGACGAATTTCGCTTAAAGCCGCTTCGTGATTCTGGTGCTTCATCCTGCAATGATAATAGCGGACGACTAACCGTGTAAATATGTGCCCATGTGGCAATATTATTGGTCTCTTGACGTCATACGGCAGGAAACTTGCATCAATGCGCCCTTGCACGCGAAGTAGGCCATCGTCATCCAAGTATGGAGAAAGTTGACTTATCGTGCTCTCTTTCGGTATGCCTTGACCAATCTCGATACATTTGCGCTCTGAAGCGAAGGCTTCTGATTGTAGGCGTAGACATAATAAGCGCTCGGCCGCATCCAGCTCATTTGCGTTGAGTCCATATTCATGATATTGTAGTTTTTGTTTACGACAATGGCATATGAAGCGAAGCATCCACGCTATTGACCTCTTCAACCTTATTAAACTTGAAAAGCGACTATAGTCAATGAGAACGTTGTCGTTAGCGATTAAGGCGAACCTAGCGCGAAGTTCTTCGTCCTCTTCCGTAGTGACTATGGCATCGTTTTCTTTAGTAGGCCAGGTATCATCGCACTTTAAGAATTCCGGTCCCTGTAGCCAACGAGATGGTAGTGAAAAATCAACGTTTCCGTGGCTTCTTGTCGCATCGTCAGCTACATTGCTTTTGGTAGGCACCCATCGCCATTCGCCAACAATCACTCTCGATCAGGATCTCCGCGACGCGGTGCGTCACATATGGTTTGTAGCGTCGATGTTCGCTGCCAATCCACTTCAGAACCGTTTTGGAATCGCTCCACAAGAAGCATCGTTGAGGACGTATTTGGTGGTTGGCCGATATCAATTTTCGCAACCGTACGCCTAGCACCGCCGCTTGTAATTCAAGTCGCGGAATGGTTACAGCTTTTAGCGGAGCGCTCTTGGTTTTAGCACAGATTAACGTAACGGTAACTTTACCATCGAGATCTCTCGACCTCCAATAAGCGACTGCAGCAAAGGCCTCTTCGCTAGCGTCAACAAATACATGTAGCTCTAAATTTTGGTCCACCCCGTGGGAAAAGTAGAATCGCGGCACACGAAATTTTGCCACTTTGTGCATCTGTTGGCGCCACCGTTCCCATAATACGCCCACGTCACTAGGGATCGTCTCATCCCAGCGAACTTCACGGCGCCATAGTTCACGCAAGATAGATTTGGCTGCAACAGTAAAAAAGCTTAAAAACCCCAACGGGTCAAACGTGGACATTATAATGCTAAGGAGTTGACGTTTCGTAGGGCTCTTCTCCCCCGTAATTATTGCCTGATCAATACGATGAAATTTGAAATCGAACTTAAAGTTATCGCTTACTGACTCCCAATACAATCCAAGAACCTTTTCTGTACTATCACCAGCAGCGATCCTTTTAGTTATCGTACTTCCATCTAACTGATTAATTACTTCATTCGAGTTCGATACGAAACCACGCAATTCGAACCCGCCATCGCTGTGGATTTCCCTAACCTGTTTCGAAATATCTATCGCCTCTTGGATCGTTTCAAAACTATCCACAAAGTCATCCATATAATGATGTTCTAGGATGGATTCAATTGCGCGAGGATGACTTTCGTGATGCTCCCTGGCGTTAAGTCTCATGACATATTGTGCCGAGCAAGGAGAGCACGCGGCTCCGAAAATCACAACTTTCATTTCGTATTCCTGAGGCGGCTTGTTACTCTGGCCATCACGCCATAGGAAACGCTGCGCGCACCTATCAGCTGGCTGTATAGCTATCTGGTGGAATATTTCTCTAATATCCGCGCAGACTGCAACTGCACGCGTTCTAAAATTAAATAATATCGAAGGCAACGATGTGTAGTGGTGGTCCCTTTAAAAGCTTAGAATTTAGGCACACCCCTTCCACTTGAGCAGCCGCGTCGAAAACAAAACGTAAATTTTTCGCCTTATTCGAATTAGTGACGCCGAAGTGGGACAAATACCATTTCCTAGACGATGTAATTTTCGTTTCGTCATCTGTAAGTTTTCGCGCGTATCCTTTCAAGTATTCTTCGATGACGCCTGTGTACACATTTGCAAACGTTGCATCGCGATTCATCTTCTTCTCGATGAATTCAAGTCTGTGCAAGGCTGCGGCATAATTGTCGGGCAGGTGCACGTTGTCAGATTTCCATAATAACCCGGTTTGAAAACGTCCTTTAATTCGCTTGGTTGTGCTTTCAAGCAAGTGCTTGGCTCTGCCGTCGTCGTCGCTTTCAACAGGCGGTGAAGCTCTGACCCCGAGACCTTCGATGTCGAAATAGTTTGTTACAAGTTGATGAATGTCTTCTTCTTGTTGGGCACGCACAAATAAGCAAGAGTGAGTGACTGGCGACACCCGGCTGGTCGGTCCGAAAACTATCCACCCCAGTTCAGTGTTACAGGCATATGGGCCTTGTTTGCTAATCCATTTTATGTCGGTCGGTAAGCCCAAGTGGGCATTATCAATTCCAATCAGGAGTTGAGGTACAGCATCGCAATACGGTTGGAGAGGTAGTGACGATATTGATTTGTCGCCACGCTTCAGATCATCTCGGCTTAAGCTCTGCATTGGTAAATCCAGGTTGGCTACTGCATAAACATTACGCAGTAGGTGGCGCTTATTTTTACCTTCGCTGATTTCAATGTTGAAGACCTCAGACGGTTCCTGTGCTGCTCGTCCTCCAAACCACTGTATATCCAAGCGCTGTTGGCGGCCGCGTATTCCCAACTGCTTGGCAAGTTTGCTGTCTAACATTGTGATCGAGGACCCTTCGTCAAAGAGGGCGTATGTGTCGACGCGCTTATTTTCGCCATATAATGATACAGGTAACACACGGAAGAGTATTTTGGGCGAAGTGTTGATAGCGGTTGCACAGCTCAGAACGCTTCCTTGCACTTCGCCGCGTTCCTCCCTTTGAGGTCTGGGGTTCGAGATTGTAGCAATGGCTTCGTGTAACAGACCGTGATGCCTGCGCTGGCAGCCCTCTTCTGAGCAAAACTTTTTACGGCGACAGTTGCGTGTGGAATGGCCCACGCTCAGACAAGAAAAACAAGCACGATGCTTCTTCACTAAATCCCACCTTTCGGATACTGCAGCATTAAGAAAACGGCGACAATCTTGCAGTTTATGGGTACGTTCGCGACGGCAATCAGAACCCCAGTGTTGCAAGCATCACGTTCTTCGCGTGTTTGTGGCAACACCTGCAAAAGTCGAACGTTCGTTTGACACATCAACCCTGCAGTTTGTTTGAATAATCGGCAACGGAAAATTTGTGTCTGCAATATTTGCTTTAAACAAAATGGAAAGAGAAGGGTAAGCGTGATTGCTATTATATTTAATGGAATATGCAATTTTGTAATTTTAATAACACAAATTGATTGCAAATACTTTTAATAATGCTGTTTCCTTACTTTTTGCAGCGAAAGAGTGGGTACCGCCATAAGCAAACTTCTTATTCGATGCCGACTGGACATGGAGTCCGAATTTGCTGCCGGCAAAAAGAAAAGATCGTATCTCTGGGGTAAAGTTTTAGAAGCTATGAAAGAAGTAAATCCAGAAGTAACAGATTCCAAAGAAGTACTCCAGAGAAAATTTCTAAATCTATTGGCCTCGTATAAACGCATAAAGAAGCGAAATAAAGATACTGGTCGGGACGCAACGACCTGGGAGTATTTCGACGAGTTTGATGCCGTGTATGGATGTCGACATTCAGTTGAGCCGCCCCAGGAGAATTTGCAATCTTCCATGGCAAACGCATCGGGTGACGAAAGCGAAGGAGATTCGGATAGCCAAGTTGGCAGTGCAAGAAAACTACAAATGAGACGTTATCATTTTTTAAATCGGAGGCCAGCAAAGAACAAAAACGTCATGAGGAAGTTCTTCGTCTAGAGAGAGAAAAGCTAGAGATTGAAAAGGAGAAAATTGGTGTGCTAAATTCGTTACGTGAAATTTTAGCTAAGAGGACCTGAATGCTTCAATATGCATCATAAAATTTGAGTAAAATTTAAGTTATTTTTGCACTGTTTTGTAAACGCAAGCACAAATTTGCATATGTACATACGTGTAATATGAATTCCTCCAAGAGTACAAATGTGAACAATTCTTTTGTTGATCTTTATTTATTTAATAAAATGCAAATTTAAGACATAAATAACATTTTTAAATCGTTTCTTTTAATAACTCCTTCATTGCTTTCATTAATATATTCGACAGGTTCAAAGGCATGGTAATGATCAGCATTTGCGCTATCCAAAACATCTGCTGCACCTGGATCGCCATCATGGTTAATTATAAAATTATGTAATATAGAGCAGACCATGACTATCTTGGAAGCTTTCTTTATAGTTGATACATCAATATGATTTAGTATTTTAAATTTTTTTCGCAAAACACCAAAAGCCTGCTCTATTAATACACGCGTTGAACTCAGGTAGTAGTTGAATGTTCTTTCTTCAGCAGAAAGATGGCCATTGTCCCTATATGGGACCATCAAATATTTTGCTATCGGATAAGCTGAGTCTGCTAAAATTAAGGCCCCGCTAGCAAGTTGAAGTTCCCCTGAAGTGATCTTTTGATAAATTGGGCTGTTCCTCCAGACATTAGCATCATGGCAGCTCCCAGGGTAACCAATAAAAACGTCTCGAAATCGAAGACTGCTGTCACAAATAGCCTGCATTATAATTGAAAAATGTCCTTTGCGGTCGTAATAGCTAACCGCGTCTTGATTTGGAGTATTTATTTGGAAATGGATCCCGTCCATACATCCTACAACATATGCAAATGAATTTGGCCTTTTCTCTTGGAACTTCTCCATCACGCCCTGCTGCTCTGCAACCGTAGGCCAACAAATTTCGTTTCTAAGGCAGCATATGGCTTTCATTGTTTTGTAAAACAGTTTATGCGCCGTACCTTTGGCAACATTGAACCGATCAGATAACTGGCGATATGTAATACGGCTGTTCCCCAACTTCCACAAAGTAAGGTACAGTGACTGCTTCAATGAATATTTTGTGTCTGTTGTCCAGAACGGATGCATGGCTATAATCAATTTATTAAGTGTATCGCGAGTCATGCGGAAGTGTGAAAAGAATACATCTCCCTCATACAGCTCAATTGTGGAAAAAAAATTTTGGATCTTTACGATTCGCCTTCTCTTTAACATCTCTTCCAACAGATCATTTCTTTTTTTAATTGCGTATCTCCTCCTTTTCCACATATTTAATAACAAATAATCAGCACTTTTGTCACTCTCTTCGATTATTAAATTAATCTCCATTTTCACTGCGATATAAAATTGTATGAAATGAACATCTGCAAAACTATAGCAATATGGGTACGTTCATGAAAATTTATAATTGCAGCAGTACAGCAATCCCGTTGCTTATTTGGACTTGCCTGCTGATACTCAGCTGATATATTGCTATAACAGCATTATTAAAAGTATTTGCAATTAATTTGTGTTATTAAAATTACATTATTGCATATTCCATTAAATATATAGCAATCATGCTTACCCTTATCTTTCCATTTTTTTAAAGCAAAAATTGCAAACACAAATTTTCTGTTGCCGATTATTCAAACAAACTGCACGGTTGATGTGTCAAACGAACGTTTGACTTTTGCAGGTGTTGCCACAAACACGCGAAGAACGTGATACTTGCAACACTGCGGTTCTGATTGCCGTCGCGAACGTACCCTATATCAGCTGAGTATCAGCAGGCAAGTGCAAAATAAGCAACGGGGTTGCTGTACTGCTGCAGTTATAAATTTTCATGAACGTACCCTATGCTGCCCTGGGCATAGTGGGCATTTGACGGGGTTTAAATTTACAGAACCTGTACTATGTTTGTCGAAAGTATGTAGCACCACACGGCGCTTTTGCTCTTTATTATCGAGGTCTTGTACTGTACATATTAAATTAGCAAGTTCACTTACCCAGGCGCTAAAATGTATTATCGTTGGATATGGTAGTATTGCGGCGGCGACTCTGGCCCATTCGAGTTTCTTATTCATTGGGAGCTTCGATACTAATTCCTCCAATAACGTAGGATTGTGTTGATGCCCGTTTACCGATTGTAGGAACGTTGCTATATTTTTTACTTTAGTAGCAAAGGGCACCAACTTGGACAAAGCGTTCTCTGTTGTATTAGGCAAATCCCTCACTTGGCGTAGCTGACTTTGAATCAATTGTTTTGGGCGCCCGAAACGAAAGCGAAGTTGCTCTATGGCAGCGCCGACGTTATTAGGGTGGATTAAGTCACTTCGCGGGCTTCTCCCTTAACGGCCTTTTGCAGCCGCTCATTGTTTTCTAAATTGGTATAATTGTACGCCGAAGTCGACTGAATAAAGGCTGTATAAAAGATTGGCCATTCTTCTGGTTCCCCATTGAACACGGGCAATTCTCGCAATTTGCGTGGGGCTATTGCAGAATTGGCCAAAAGGGAAAAATTATTCAAATCATTTGTTGCCATAGGCATACGAGTAAAATTGTTAAAGTTATCAAGGGACGGGGGCGAAGTTATCGACGGTATTGTACATGGCATACCACCGTAGATTGGAACAGTATGCATTCTACTCGTTACTGAATACGTTGGCGCAAAGAGGGCACTAGCAGTCGACGTCGGCAGCGAAGGAAAGACGTAGGCGTTCTCAGTTGCAGGTGGCATAGCAGCGCTGCTGACGGCAGTCGATGTCGACGCTTGTGCTGGCGCAAAGAGGGCACTAGCAGTCGACGTCGGCAGTGAAGGAAGGCGTAGGCGTTCTCAGTTGCAGGTGGCATAGCAACGCCGCTGATGGCCGTCGACGTCGACGCTTGTGCGAAACCGTTTATGTTAGATGGCGTGATTTTATTTATCGAGCCAATACCCATAAAATTTTGCACATGTGCTTGTCATATTTGTGAGGTTATGAGCACCGGCAGTCAACGCAAAATGTGATATAACGACGGGTACTGCTGTTGTTGTAGCGCCGACAGGTGCGGCTTTATCTAAATACATGGAGCTGCGCAGTGCAGCCTCTAGCCTCTGGCAAATGCGATTCTGTTCACCTAGCCTTACCTGTGAGTCCTCTAACTGCTTTTGGAGGATGGCAATTTGTTTTTGCATTTCTATTGTCGAACCTTCTAGCTTTGACGAGCTGGCGTTGGTGGCTATAGCGTTTGTATCGATGGCGGCGGCAGTGGCTGTGGCGGTGGCACTGCCGGTGGTAGTTGACAAGGTGGTATGGGGCAACACTTCACCTGACTCCGTTTCAATTTTATTGAGCCGAGGGCTACGGCGTTTCTCCATGGCATCATCTTGATCTTTCATTTCAACGATTAAATTAAATTTCTCGCGGCAGCGACGCAGTTAAATCAAAGAAAACTGCGAATAAATATGTCGTGGCTACGACTTGGTCGAACGAAAGGGTTTGCGTTAATAACAAGGCGATCTAAATGCATTTCAATGTGCGTATGTTTATTCTGTAAATTTAGTTAATTTAAATAAATGTAATAATGATATTAATTTCATGACCTTACCGCAGTTTTGCACCCTTTCATGGCTGTTCGCAAATAATGAAAAATATATAAGATTTTCGCGCTAAGTACTTTGACAGGTAAAAGTAAAACGAAAATGTAGAGAATGAAAGAGAACGAAAGGCAAAGAAGAATAAGGGCAAAACGTTGGTTTACAATGCAGGGTTGCATCATTTTAGGTATCGTAACAATTCAAAGAGATTCTAAAGCTAAGATCACACGATTTGTACATTTAGCTAAAAATTTGCCAAATTCATAGGCAAACCGTGTGAACGGTAAATTTCATTTGACACAAATCACAAAAGCCAAATATTTAGCCTCTTGTGGCAAATCAAAAACAGCCCTTGTAGCCAAATCGTGTGAACACAAATGTGATACAGAAGGTAAATAAAAATGATAAAAATGGACAAATTTTGATTTGCCACTTGGATACAAATGATTGTGGCAAATATACAAATATTTTTTGACAACTATAAAATAAATTATGTTTAAAATAAAAAATATATGGAAATACAAGTTTTAAATTGGCCTCTTATAAGCTTCTGCTTTGGTCGTAAGGGGAAAGAAGAAGTCCGGAAGAAACATTATACGGCGCACTGGCTTCTCTTTATAAAATGGAATACACATATACCCTGCCATTTGAGATGCATAATTTTTTTATTTCAGTAATTTGAATTCCAATTTCGAAAAAAAATAATTTTTGAAATAAATATTATTTTCATTTAGTTTGAAGTTTAATGTCAATCAAATTGTTTTTAATGGAGTACTTAGCTCTGTTCGTGGCCGCTGTAGTGCAGTGGGTATAGTGCTCGCCTGCTATACCAGAGGTCACGGGTTCAAACCCCAGTCCGAACAAACAGCAAAAAAATTTTTTCTAATTAATTAAAACTCAATTGTTGGGGTTTTAGAAACAGCGGTCACCTCTCGGTGGTGAGTGGCATACCCTCCGAGTGTATTTCTGCCATGAAAAAACTTCTCAAACAAATGCATTCGCCGTTCGGAACCGGCATAAAACTGTAGGTCCACCCAATTAGTAGGACAAACAAAAGGAGCACACCTCGAATTGGAGAGAAGCCCGGCCATAAAACTCGTCAGAGTTATATTAGCGCCATTGTATTATTATATTATTATTTAGCTCTGTTCAATAACAAAAAATTGTTACGAATTTTTCGTAAAAAATGACAGCTCTCCATATGAAAATGACAGTTATGAAAAATAAGTTAAAAATTTTTAGTAATTGAAAACAGGTTTTCTCTTTTCAAGAATTGTTTTTGTATTTTGACTTTCGACGGGTTTTTCAAACCAAATATACCAGAGAAAAAACGTAGTGTCATATAGGCCGAAGAAGCATTTTTTAACGTTTAGCTAGAAAAAATTAGGAATAATTTTTTATTCCTTATTGAGATAATTTTGTATAATGAATACATTTTTGACGTTATTCAATTCTTGCTAGTCACACATGTATACTTTTTCAAAAAGTGATTTTTCGAATACTTTCCCAAATTAGGAAAGAATATTTGCCCGAATTTGAACCGAATGTTTTCCCGAAACTGAACCGAATAATTTTCCAAATACTTCCCGAATCCTAAACGGAACCCCAATACTTTCCCAAATCAGGAAAGAATATTTGCCCGAATCTGAACCGAATGTTTTCCCAAATGCTTTCCCGAATCTGAACCGAATATTTTTCCAAATACCGGATCCGAAACCGAACCCGAATACTTAACCTATTATTTTTCTAATAATTTCCCGAATCCGAACCGAATATAAATAAACATGAACCCCTGGTAATAACTCAGTCAGTTTCCGAGCGAATTTAACAAAACTTTGCACGTGACTATATCCTACTATTACCCTAACCATTTCTAAAAATAATCGAAATTGTTATATGATTTTGATCCTTCATTTGTTTCTAACTCCGAAAATAGTCATTCCGAGCAAAAAAGTAACAATCACTTTCATTCAAAATGAGTACATAAACAATTTCTTCATATACGATTTCGACGTATCTTTTCATTCACTTTTGTGCAACCAAAGTCAACATTTCACAATGACCATTTTTTTGGAGCTCGTTAGCACACGTATTCTATTGAATGAATTAAATTAACTTTATATCATCTTACAGAGAATTAAAAGAAGTATTATCCAGTTTTGAAATCGTGAAAATACATGTACTTATAATGATTTAATACCTATGTGATTAATTTTTGTTTGTTAATTTTTCATAAAATTTTCTTCCAAATAATGCCCAAAAGTATGCTTCTATATTTTTCATACGACTGTTTTATCATGATTGGTTAAAGCGTGTGAACGAATGTGAACAAATTTGCCACTTTACTTCTATGTACAAATGTGTGGCAAATCAAAAGCTAATAAATCGGGCAAATCGTCTGAACGCAAAGCAAATCATTTGCACATCGATATCAAAATGGACAAATGTGGACAAATTTAAATTTGTAATTTTTTGTACAAATACGTAAATCGTGTGATCTCGGCTTAAGTAGCATTTGACAACACCTACTAATTGGGTGGACCTACAGTTTTATGCCGGCTCCGAACGGCGAATGCATTTTTTGTGAGAAGCTTTTTCATGGCAGAAATACACTCGGAGGGTATGCCGCCCACTGCCGAGAGGTGACCGCTGCTCTTAAAAAAATCCAATAATTGGATTTTTACTAATTAGAAAATTTTTTTGGTGTTTTGCTTGGACCGTGGTTTGAACCAGAAATCTCTGGCATAGCAGGTGGGCACTCTACCCACTGCACCACAGCGGCCACCGTACCACAGACATACTAATTGTGATGTAAATAATTTGTTTACAGATCTTAAAAAAACTGGTCACCAATGGGTTAATTCATGACCGTTAATGGGTTAAGATTCCAAAGATTACTGGTTTTAGTGTAGATACAACTAATATGATTTAAATATTTTGATCTAAGAAATAGGTAAGTGAAAAAATTTGGTTAAAAATAGGTTAATGCGTGGTCGTTAAGGGGTTAAAATTCTTGGGATTTACTATTTTAGTATCGATATACCGATTCTGATTCAAGAAAATTAAACTCGAAACTAAAATAAAAAACATAGGTCATCAACGGGTTAACTCATGACCGTCAATGGGTTAAGATGCTATAGATTAAGAGCCTATACACACTTGCGACTCAATCGATTTGGTCGAATTGGACTGTTGTATTCACACTACTCCAACTATTTAGTCGAATCGGTGGCAGCTATTCACACTTGAGACTAAATAGTCGTGCGATTGACAATGACATAGTGTTGCCAATGTTCACATTTTACTCAGCAAATTTTACATTAGTGGTCTTCATATAAAGTGATGAAGTATTAAATTGTTAAAGTTTATCTGCATTCTTACATGAAAGCACCTTCTTGTCAGCTGTCAACTTGATTAATAAATAAAAAACAATAAAATAAACAAAAAGTGCATACATTGTTTGGCTTTGTTTCTTATTAAACTAGCAACTAGCTGTCAAGTAAATGAAAAGAGAAAAACGGAAGGAATTACGGTCATAAAGGCGAAACGAACAGAAGTACAAGAAACGGAAAAATAGTATAAATCAGCCATTAATAATTTTCATGAAATTTCATTTTCATTATTTCTATTTTAAAATGCGATTAATGACATTTGAAGAGAACAACAATATCAAGAAACATATGAAAACGGAAGTAAATATCCTTAGTTAGATAATTCTTGTCTATAACTACACCATTTCCAGATGGATTTTAGAAAGCGTCAACTGGATTTTAGAAAGGGGAAATTGGATCTTAGAAATGTCAATTGGATTTTAGAAAGGGGAAATTGGATTTTAGAAATGTCAATTGGATTTTAGAAAGGGGAAATTAGATTTTAGAAATGTCAATTGGATTTTAGAAAGGGGAAATTAGATTTTAGAATAGCCAAATGGATTTTAGAAAGGGAAAATTGGATTTTAGAAATGTCGATTTGATTTTAGAAAAGGGAAATTGGACTTTAGAAACTGTAAATTGGATTTTCGAAAATTTATATAATTATTAATTTATACTTTCATACGCAATAAAGAATTTCTATTCGAAAAATTCTGTGTAAAATTTATTTTAAACGCACATTCTGAAATCCAATTCACGCTTTCAAAAATCCAATTTGGTTTTCTAAAATCCTTTTAACGCTTTCTAAAATCCAATTGACATTTCTAAAATCCAATTTCCCCTTTCTAAAATCCAATTGACATTTCTAAAATCCAATTTCCCCTTTCTAAAATCCAGTTAACGCTTTCTAAAATCCATCTGGAAATGGTGTAGTTAATAAGAAACGAACCTTTTGTTTTTAAACATTTTGAAAATATTAATTGAAATATTCAATCTCTACAATTTACCAAAAGTGAAACAAAAGTAGTGCTGTCAGCATGGCAACTCTTTCCACTACGAATATCACTGTTGTTGTTGTAGTCGTTCGACTAAATTGTCTCAAGTGTGAATACGTAGAAGGGCGCCTTGCTGATCAAGCAGTTGTACAACTGTTTCAGTTGGAATGAAATTGGGCTGCAAATCCAACTGTTTCAGTTGTACAACTAATTGAATGTAGTGTGAATGCTTCCATACATTCCCATGCAAATCAACATTCGACTAAATCGATTGAGTCGCAAGTGTGTATAGGCTCTAACTGCTTTAAGGCCTCCTCAAACAGACGCGATACGATACAGCCCACAAACCAAAACGCGATCAATTGTGCATGACGCGATACCAACGCGATACGATTTTGGTTTGTGGGCTGTATCGTATCGCTTCTGTTTGAGCATGGCTTTAGTGCAGATAAAGCGATTCTGATGTAAAAAAGTTGATTTCAGAATTTTGAGCGTCCTCATATATATAAGTGGCCCCAGTGTGCGCTCTATCGTTCTGGCGTTTATAGAAATCATAATGGAAAAGCTACAGATCACTCTCATAGATGCACAGAGATTTCAGTATAATGCAATTTTTGCGTAGAATCCATCTACAAATCACTCGTAGAGCAGAGATTTTAGTGGAATGCAATTTTTGAATGTGATCCCAACGCATATAAAAAGGAAGAGAGAGAGAGCGCTTTGAAATTAAAGCAACTCTTCAACTGTGTTTACGATATTTGTAAACATTTTTACGATATCTATTTCTCTTAACTAAAAACTTTATTTATTAATTATAAATAAATTAAATAATTTATAGAAAAAATGATATGCCTATGCACTGCTCCTCACTCATACGAACACATCCATATCAATTTTATGTGGATGAGTGTGTTAAATGTGCTAAACAGCCTGGCAATTGTTTGTATGGGAAAAATGTTAGCCTATTAGTATATAGATAGTGGGCACATTTGCCAACGAAGCAAAAACGAAGTAAATCAAAAATGGTACAAATATAAATAAAGTAATAAAGTATAATAAATACGAATTAAGTAAAATTGAAATGAAAAGATCAAAATATTTAAATAAAAAAAAGGGAAAAATAGTAAAATAAAAGGATATAAGATAATAAATAATAGAAATAAAATAATAAATAAATGAAAATAGAAAAAGGTGTAACAGTAAATAAAGCGAAATTAAAACAAAAATTGAAATGAAAACAAGTAAGGAAGACTAAGTTCGAGTGGAATCGAACATTAGATACTCAGCTGTATGCTTTCATTGTTTGTTTGCGTTTGTTCGATATAGGGTGTATTTTATATGAAACGAGTGCTGCATAAACAGGGCGCAGCCACGCCCATTTTCAAAATTTGTATCAATCATCCAAATAAGCATATAAATATTATTGTTAGTGCAAAATTGCATCCCTCTATGACTTTTAGTTACAAAGACTTCACGTTACAAATTCCAAAAGGGTGTTCCAGAAATATCTTTGTTAAAAAGTAGGCGTGGTCATAAACCGATTTCAATACATTTTTGCGTGTCTATTAACACATGTTATAAAAGTGCATAAACCAAGTTTCGTCATAATATCTCAGTTATTTGTCGAGTAATAGGCTCGTAGATTTCTTTGTATAAAAAGAGGCGGTGCCACGCCCATTTTATAAACTTTTTTTTATTTTTTGTTTCCGGTCTATTGTAGAACTCATGCCACAAAATTTCAATGAATTATCTTTATATTTCACAGAGATATCGCTAAAAATTATTTTATTAGGTCACTTTATAATACCCATATATAAAAGTGGGCGTGGTCGTCAACCGATTTTGGTAATTTTTCGTCCACACATTTGGCTAAGTAAATATATTACGCGTACCAAATTTCATCGATATATCTTTAACGGTTTCTGAGTTATGACATATAAAACTTTCAATGTTTGACCCTTAATAAGTGGGCGTGGCACCGCCCATTTTCAAAAATTTTTGTATTTTTTGTTTTATGTCCGTAGTTGGACTCTTGCCACAAAATTTCAGTGATAGATCTTTATATTTGACAGAGATATCGCTTAAAATGTCTTTATTAGGTCACTTTATAATACCGATATATAAAAGTGGGCGTGGCCGTCAACCGATTTTGATAATTTTTCGCCAAAACATTTGTCTAAGTAAGCAAATTACGCATACCAAATTTCATCGATATATCTTCAACGGTTTCTGAGTTATGACATAAAACTTTCAATGTTTGCCCCTTAATAAGTGGGCGTGGCACCACCCATTTTCCAAAATTTTTGTACTTTTTGTTTTATGTCCGTAGTTGGACTCTTGCCACAAAATTTCAGTGATAGATCTTTATATTTGACAGAGATATCGCTTGAAATGATTAGGTCACTTTATAACACCGATAAATAAAAGTGGGCGTGGCCGTCAACCGATTTTGATAATTTTTCGCCAAAACATTTGTCTAAGTAAGCAAATTACACATACCAAATTTCATCGATATGTCTTCAACGGTTTCTGAGTTATGACATATAAAACTTTCAATGTTTGCCCCTTAATAAGTGGGCGTGGCACCGCCCATTTTCCAAAATTTTTGTACTTTTTGTTTTATGTCCGTAGTTTGACTCTTGCCACAAAATTTCAGTGATAGATCTTTATATTTGACAGAGATATCGCTTAAAATGGTTTTATTAGGTCACTATAATACCGATATATAAAAGTGGGCGTGGCCGTCAACCGATTTTGATAATTTTTCGCCAAAACATTTGTCTAAGTAAGCAAATTACGCATACCAAATTTCATCGATATATCTTCAACGGTTTCTGAGTTATGACATATAAAACTTTCAATGTTTGACCCTTAATTTCATCCAATGCTTACTTTGAGCTCAAATGCATACGTGTGTTGATTGGTAAAGGATATATGTATCTAACCCTTTGCTATATCCCACCAAAGTCCAACACGTCAATTTACAATGAGCTTCTGTTAACACTTAAATCTATAAACTCTAGGATGACACTTTCTGATACTCTGGTAGTACTGGGTGATTTTAACCTCCCGAGCATATATTGGAACGTTAATGACTCGGATATTGTACCTGTTTCTTCTAAAGATAATCACATTTTTTTCCTTGAAGAAATGGCTGAACTCTGCCTCAACCAAATAAACTTGAATTCAAATAAATTTGGCAGGATATTAGACCTAGTATACGTTAATGATATTCCGAACTTCTCCCTAAATCGGTGTGACCCTCTAGTTCTTCCGGAGGATGTTTATCATCCTGCTATTGAGTTCTCTTATGAAGTTATTAACGAAAATGGAACTAAAAATTATTTCAGTTCTAGTGATCAATTTGTTTTTGCAAAGGCGAACTTCAAGAAAATAAATAAAGAGTTGTCGCGCTTTCCCTGGCCAAACTATGTAGATGATATTGACCTTTGTGTTGAACATTTCAATAACACCATCTATAACCTATTTCTAAAGTATGTTCCTAAACGCAGGGTCAATGAAGAACAAACACAGTTATGGTTCACCAAAGAGCTTAAAAAATTAAAAAATAAAAAGTCACGCTTTTTTAAGCTATACAAAAAATCAGGTCTTCATAGAGATTACGTCAAGTACTCAGTCTTGCGGCATAGATACATGGCATTAAACAAAAAATGTTACAAATCATACTTATGCAAAATGAAGAAAAAACTGGTTCACGATCCCAAATCATTCTATAACTTCGTCAACTCAAAACGTAGAGTTCATAGTTTTCCGTCCGCCATGAATTATAATAACACTGCGTCTTCTGATAGCCAACTTATTGCTAACATGTTCGCAAAATTTTTTAGTTCGAATTATTCTATGGATTCTCCTAAAAGTAGTGATTATCCGTTTAGACTTACCCCATCCAATTTAACTCATGTCTCAGTTATATCTCCGGAAGTAGTCTTAAATTCATTAAAAACCTTAAAAGATTCATTTAGATCTGGACCGGATTTCATTCCGGCTTGCTTTCTTAAAAAGTGTGCTGTAAATATTTACAAGCCCCTAACATCCTTATTTAACTTGTCTCTAAAAAAAGGTGTTTTCCCATTAGTTTGGAAGGAATCTTTTATAATACCCCTACACAAAAATGGCAGTAGGTCTTCTATTGAAAATTATCGAGGCATAGCCAAGCTGTCAGCGGTTCCAAAATTATTTGAAGCAATCATTGTTAATTATCTGAAGTACTCTATTTCCTCATCAATATCGCCATCTCAACATGGGTTTTCTACTGGAAAATCTACCACAACTAATTTATTGCAGTTCACAACTTATGTTTCAAATGGATTTAGAGAAAATGCTCACACAGATGTAATTTACACGGATTTTAGTAAAGCTTTTGACAAAGTATGTCATTCATTGCTCATCCGTAAACTAGGTCTAATAGGTCTTCAACCCAGTTTTATTCGATGGATATCTTCATACCTACATGGTAGAACTCAAAAAGTTATTTTCAAAAACTGTTCTTCCGATGTCATTTTCGTTCCTTCGGGCGTTCCCCAAGGAAGCCACCTTGGGCCAATTCTGTTCCTGCTATTCATTGATGATATTTCGTCTGTAATAAAACATTCTAAGATCTTATTATATGCTGATGATGTAAAACTATTTAAATCATTTTCCTCTATAGAAGATAGATCTTTCTTACAAGCAGATCTTAACAACCTTGTTCATTGGTGTAAAGCAAACTACATGCCGCTAAACTTAAAAAAATGTAAAGTTATGTGCTTTTCTCGTAGAACAGTACAACCAGCTTCTTATAAAATATCACAGCATAATCTAGATCAGGTAACTAATTTTATCGATCTTGGCGTCACAATGGACTCCAAACTCACCTTTAACCTCCATATAAACTCCACTGTCAACAAAGCTAAAGCTGTCTTTGCATTTATAAAGCGATGGTCTAAGGAGTTCAATGATCCTTACGTCACAAAAGTTCTATTTACAAGCTTAGTTAGACCTATCTTGGAATACGCATCTATTATTTGGAATCCCCACTACCAGTGTTTTTCAGATAAAATAGAATCTGTCCAAAAGCAGTTCCTGCTTTTTGCTTTGCGGAACTTTCGTTGGGACTCAGATTACATTCTTCCACCTTACACTTCTCGTTTAAAACTCATTAATTTGCCTTCACTTTCTAGTCGTAGAGAGATGCTTGGTATAGTTTTTATGGTTAAATTAATCACTGGACTTATAAATAGCCCATGCCTTCTAAGTGAGTTATATTTTAACGTTCCATGTAGAGTATCGAGGCATTTCAAGCCACTATTTGTGAAACCTTGCAAAACAAATTTCGAATTAAATGAACCATTCCGCCGCTTATGCCATGACTTTAATAATCACTCCAGCACGTTTGACACTTCAGACTCGCTTTTTATTATAAAAAAAATAGTTCTAGCCTCACTTAATAAATGATATACAATCAGCTGATGAATTTTGTTCTGTAGCTGAATAGTTTTAGATCTCGACACCTAACAAACCCCTTCCTGTACGACTCGGCACAAAAAAAAAAAAAAAAACAAAAAAAAAACATATCCGTGCGTCATGCGGATTGGCGCCCCTCGCGTCGGTCGGGCGGGATATGGAGGGTAAACCGTTGGGTATTATTATTATTAATAAGTGGGCGTGGTACCGCCCATTTTCAAAAATTTTTGTATTTTTTGTTTTATGTCCGTAGTTGGACTCTTGCCACAAAATTTCAGTGATAGATCTTTATATTTGACAGAGATATCGCTTAAAATGGTTTTATTAGGTCACTTTATAATACCGATATATAAAAGTGGGCGTGGCCGTCAACCGATTTTGATAATTTTTCGTCAAAACATTTGTCTAAGTAAGCAAATTACGCATACCAAATTTCATCGATATATCTTCAACGGTTTCTGAGTTATGACATATAAAACTTTCAATGTTTGACCCTTAATAAGTGGGCGTGGCACCGCCCATTTTCCAAAACTTCATCAAATTTCTTCATAAGGGCCTGAGCTCAATACGTGGGTAAAATTTTATCACTCTAGCTATATTAGTGGCTGAGATACCAGATATCCGATTTTTTCTATATAGGAAAAGTGGGCGTGGTCATGGTCCGATTTCGCCCATTTTCAATACCAACCGTCCCAGTCTCGATACCAACTTGCATTTCAAATTTCATCAAAATATCTCAATTTTAACGCGAGTTATCGTGCGTACGGACGGACGTACGGACGGACATGGCTCAATCGATTTCTCTTTTCACCCTGATCATTTTGATATATAAAAGTCCATATCTATCTCGATTATTTCATTATGTTACAATCCACCGTTATGAAATCAAAATTATAATACTCTGTGTACTAGTACAGCTGAGTATAAAAAGAATAAAAAACACCTAATATATGGAATAAATACGAATTAAGTAAAGAGTTGAAATAAAAAGAACAAAATATTTAAATAAAAGCAAATAATATAATAAATAAATGGAAACAAAAAATAAAAGGAAATAAAATAATAAATAAATGAAAATAAAAAGACCTAATATTGAATAAGGAGAAATGAAAACAAAAATTAAATGAAAATAATTAAAAAGTACACATATGTATTGGCACACTCTAAAGTAAATAAGTGTGGCATCCGTAGAAAATATTTGAGCGCCAAAATGGCTGGTTTTATTTTTCCATGTATGTTTTATTGCAATTGGTTGCTCCTTTTTCTCTATAGTATGGAATATTGCACGGCCTACTTCTTGGAGCTTTTTAGTTTTCTTGCGCTCTGTCGTTCTGGCGTTTATAGAAATCATAATAGAAAAGCTACAAATCACTCTCATAGATACACAGAGATTTCGGTGTAATGCAATTTTTGCGTAGAATCCATCTACAAATCACTCATAGAGCAGAGATTTGAGTGGAATGTAATTTTTGAATGTGATCCCAACGCATATAAAAAAGGAAGAGAGAGAGAGAGCGCTTTGAAATTAAAGCAACTCTTCAACTGTGTTTACGATATTTGTAAACATTTTTACGATATCTATTTCTCTTAACTAAAAACTTTATTTATTAATTATAAAGAAATTAAATAATTTATAGAAAAAATTATATGCCTATGCACTGCTCCTCACTCATACGAACACATCCATATCAATTTTATGTGGATATGAGTGTGTTAAATGTGCTAAACAGCCTGGCAATTGTTTGTATGGGAAAAATGTTAGCCTATTAGTATATAGATAGTGGGCACATTTGCCAACGAAGCAAAAACGAAGTAAATCAAAAATTGTACAAATATAAATAAAGTAATAAAGTATAATAAATACGAATTAAGTAAAATTGAAATGAAAAGAGCAAAATATTCAAATAAAAGAAAAAGGGAAAAATAGTAAAATAAAAGGATATAAGATAATAAATAAAAGAAATAAAATAATAAATAAATGAAAATAGAAAAAGGTGTAGCAGTAAATAAAGCGAAATTAAAACAAAAATTGAAATGAAAAAAATAATATAAAACACCTAATATATGGAATAAATATGAATTAAGTAAAGAGTTGAAATAAAAAGAACAAAATATTTAAATAAAAGCAAATATAATAAATAAATGGAAATAAAATAATAAATAAATGAAAATAAAAAAGACCTAATATTGAATAAGGAGAAATGAAAACAAAAATTAAATGAAATAATTAAAAAGTACACATATGCATTGGCACAATCTAACGTAAATAAGTGTGGCATCCATATAAACTATTTGAGCGCCAAAATAGCTGGTTTTAATTTTCCATGTGTTTTATTGCAATTAGTTGCTCCTTTTTCTCTATAGTATGGAATATTGCACGACCTACTTCTTGGAGCTTTTTAGTTTTCTTGCGCTCTATCGTTCTGGCGTTTATAGAAATCATAATAGAAAAGCTACAAATCACTCTCATAAATACACAGAGATCTCAGTGTAATGCAATTTTTGCGTAGAATCCATCTACAAATCACTCATAGAGCAGAGATTTGAGTGGAATGCAATTTTTGAATGTGATCCCAACGCATATAAAAAAGGAAGAGAGAGAGCGCTTTGAAATTAAAGCAACTCTTCAACTGTGTTTACGATATTTGTAAACATTTTTACGATATCTATTTCTCTTAACTAAAAACTTTATTTATTAATTATAAAGAAATTAAATAATTTATAGAAAAAACTATATGCCTATGCACTGCTCCTCACTCATACGAACACATCCATATCAATTTTATGTGGATATGAGTGTGTTAAATGTGGGTACGTTCATGAAAATTTATAATTGCAGCAGTACAGCAACCCCGTTGCTTATTTTGCACTTGCCTGCTGATACTCAGCTGATATATTGCTATAACAGCATTATTAAAAGTATTTTGAATTAATTTGTGTTATTAAAATTACAAAATTGCATATTCTATTAAATATATAGCAATCATGCTTACCCTTCTCTTTCCATTTTTTTAAAGCAAAAATTGCAGACACAAATTTTCTGTCGCCAATTATTCAAACAAACTGCACGGTTGATGTGTCAAACGAACGTTTGACTTTTGCAGGTGTTGCCACAAACACGCGAAGAACGTGATACTTGCAACACTGCGGTTCTGATTGCCGTCGCGAACGTACCCTGTGCTAAACAGCCTGGCAATTGTTTGTATGGGAAAAATGTTAGCCTATTAATATATAGATATTCATACGACATGTGTGTCTGGGGTATAACTAACGCAAAATGGAAAACTCGCAGGAACAAGTTTTTGCCATTTTTTTCTCTAATTATTCGTGCTTCTTCTTTTTACAAGCGCAATAATATCCTATTCCATCTTCCCTCAAAATAATTTTTACAAAATGAGATTGTACAACAAGGTTGTACAATAAATTGTACCGTATGTAGGCAAACAGTCCAACTCGGTTGCAACAGAATCGGTTCAACGGTCGCACCGTGTATGGCTACGGTTAGAACTAATACGCAACCATAGTATTTTTTTTTGCAAATTTTGCTGCCAGTGATGTTAATATTTTGTTGTTGCTAATACTACTACCACCACCAGTGTTGCCACTGCCAAAATAAAAAAATTTACCAAAAATTAAAAAATAAATTACCAAACAATTACCATTTTTTATAAATAATGAAAATCACATCTCTGACTATGAGTTTTCATTTTAGTACACAAATATCGCATACTATATATTAAACTCTTCAACTAACTTACTTCAAAATTAAAAAAATACACAACCCCACCAACATACAGGTGACAAATGTCGAAAACGTCGGCAAATTCACTGATGCTGGATAGCAGGTTGTAAAAAGGAAAAACAAAAGAAAAATTAAAACAACAAAATCCAAGGCGGCAGTGGCCTAATTGTTATGCCACTAGCTTACCAACTGAAAAATCCGAGATTCGAATCTCGGCGGACGCCCAGAAAAAAATCAGTCTGAGGAAGAGATGTGAATAGATCTAGATATAACTTCTACCAAAAAATATAACTTTTTCACCACAATTTTTCTTATATCTTTGTAAAAAATCTCAAAAATTTAGTACTTAATTAATAAAATTATTTATTTTTTTATCTGTAGGATCTCATACTACTCTATTTTGTTATCCTTGTACATATTCATATGTTCCAAGTAGTTTGGTTTGTCATCTACATACAGTGTTGGAAAAAATAATAGGGACACGAGAAATATTTTACAATTCTCCATTTATTTCATTTTATGACCAAATAATAATTACTATATATTGATAGCTACACGGAGAGGACATGCTGCAATCTCTCTGGGGTGGTTTTTGTATAATAATTTAATTTTTATAAACAAAAATAATGAAATGTATAATTTAAGTTGGAAAAAATAATAGGGACAAACTTTAAATTCGATTGTTTTTTCAAATAATCTACAATATTACTGCTGCAGTTAGATTTAAACTAAAGTTTAATTGAAGCTCCTTCATTTTTTATAACTTCCTTACATCGCCGTGGCATAGGGTTGACCAAATCAGCGCAATTTGCAACCGGTATTAAGTACCAAGCTTCTTTAATTTTTTTTCATAACTCTTGCTTATTTTTCCATTTTTGATCCGCCATCGTCTTCTTTAATGTTCCCTATAGGCCTGAGGTACGACGTCTGTGAGGGCTACTCCAAAACAGCAGCTTTCTTACGTTCAAACCATGAGTTTTCGATTCTGGAGGCATGTTTGGGGTCATTGTCATGCGTAAATCGCCATCTAATGATATCAAGGAGGGTTTAAATGATCCTGTTTTGAGTAGAACAATTCGCAACAGACCTCGAGAAGTAGGACTAAGTGGAAGAAATCCCAGAAAAGCTCCGTATCTGAGAAAAAATAATGTTGTGTTCTCCGAAATAGATCTACATACATATGTATTTATAACTTCTACAAAAAATCCCAATATGCAGTGAAGTAAACTAGCTTATTATGCAATATTTTCCAAACCCTTTTATTCAAGGTTCTCCAAACTAGTTTGGAAATACAAAATTTCCCAAACGTTTTGTTATATTTTACAATCAGAAAGTGAAGAGAAGTTGAGGTGAAACATTTGAAAAGAACAAAAAAAAAAAGAAACCTGATTGAATAAATTCGAATTTAGACAACAAAGTTCCGAATACGTTTGTAGCGTAATGGTGAGGTATGCTGCCTACGGACCAAGGAGCTCAGGTTCGAGTCCCGAGTGGCGCATTTTATTTTTTTTTTATTTTATTTTTTTATTTTTAGAGAAATTTTTTTCACCTCACGTTTACAAAACATTTTATAAAAATTGCTTTCCAAACGTGAAATGCAATTATAGAATAGGGTTCCTTTTCGTTGATTCAGCACTTACTATTAAATGAATTACAAACAAAACCAGTTCTTGCTTTGCATACGTATGTATGTACATGCGGCTGATTTCATTGCAAATACAACAAACCCCAAAACAGAAAGCTTCAAGCTTAATTATACCTTTCATGAGAATGAAATGGTATTATAACTTAGTGCCAAAAATTTTTTGTCGAAAGTACCAGAAGGAAGCGTGGGGGACCCACCAAAATATATACCGATATGATCAGAATCACGAGCTGAGTCGATTAAGCCATGTCCGTCTGTCCGTCGGTCCGTCTGTCCGTCCGTCCGTCTGTGTGAACGCAAACTAGTCCCTCAGTTTTTGAGATATCTGAATGAAATTCGGAATACAGGTATGTTGTTATATGCAGCTGATCATTTGTCGGAACCTACCGAATCGGACCACTATAACATATAGAAAACAACCGATTATTCAGATATACATGAAATTTTTGGATGTAATTTGTGCATAACTTCCCCATTTAAACAGCTAAGGACATGAAACTTTGAAGTAGACGTGCCCATTTTGGCCCAAACAAGGTTACCGAAAATTGTCAAGATCGGACCACTATAACATATAGTTCCACAACATCCGATTATTCAGATATACACATTTTGGTGTATAACTCCTCCATTTTAACAGCTAACGGCCTGAAATTTTGAAGTATTTGTACCCATATGGACCCAAACGGGATTGCCGAAAATTGTTAAGATCGGACCACTATAACCTATAGCTCCCCTACAACCGATTGTTCAGATAAACACATTTTGGTGTATAACTCCTCCATTTTAACAGCTAACGGCGTGAAATTTTTAAGTATTTGTACCCATATGGGCCCAAACGGGATTACCGAAAATTGTTAAGATCGGACCACTATAACCTATAGCTCCCCTACAACCGATTGTTCAGATATGGACATTTTGGTGTATAAATTCTCCATTTTAACAGCTAAAGGCGTGAAATTTTTAAGTATTTGTACCCATATAAGCCCAAACGGGGTTACCGAAAATTGTCAAGATCGGATCATTATAACATATAGCTCCCATACAACCGATTGTTCAGATATGGGCATTTTGGTGTATAACTCCCCCATTTAAATAGCCAAGACACCATTTTTATACCTTTCATGAGAATGAAATGGTATTATAACTTAGTGCCAAAAATTTTTTGTCGAAAGTACCAGAAGGAAGCGTGGGGGACCCACCAAAATATATACCGATATGATCAGAATCACGAGCTGAGTCGATTAAGCCATGTCCGTCTGTCCGTCGGTCCGTCTGTCCGTCCGTCCGTCTGTGTGAACGCAAACTAGTCCCTCAGTTTTTGAGATATCTGAATGAAATTCGGAATACAGGTATGTTGTTATATGCAGCTGATCATTTGTCGGAACCGACCGAATCGGACCACTATAACATATAGAAAACAACCGATTATTCAGATATACATGAAATTTTTGGATGTAATTTGTGCATAACTTCCCCATTTAAACAGCTAAGGACATGAAACTTTGAAGTAGACGTGCCCATTTTGGCCCAAACAAGGTTAACGAAAATTGTCAAGATCGGACCACTATAACATATAGTTCCACAACATCCGATTATTCAGATATACACATTTTGGTGTATAACTCCTCCATTTTAACAGCTAACGGCCTGAAATTTTGAAGTATTTGTACCCACATGGACCCAAACGGGATTGCCGAAAATTTTAAGATCGGACCACTATAACCTATAGCTCCCCTACAACCGATTGTTCAGATAAACACATTTTGGTGTATAACTCCTCCATTTTAACAGCTAACGGCGTGAAATTTTTAAGTATTTGTACCCATATGGGCCCAAACGGGGTTACCAAAAATTGTCAAGATCGGACCACTATAACATATAGCTCCCCTACAACCGATTGTTCAGATATGGCATTTTCGTGTATAACTCCTCCATTTTAACAGCTAACGGCGTGAAATTTTGAAGTATTTGTACCCATATGGGCCCAAACGGGATTACCGAAAATTGTTAAGATCGGACCACTATAACCTATAGCTCCCCTACAACCGATTGTTCAGATATGGACATTTTGGTGTATAAATTCTCCATTTTAACAGCTAAAGGCGTGAAATTTTTAAGTGTTTGTACCCATATAAGCCCAAACGGGGTTACCGAAAATTGTCAAGATCGGATCATTATAACATATAGCTCCCATACAACCGATTGTTCAGATATGGGCATTTTGGTGTATAACTCCTCCATTTTAACAGCTAACGGCGTGAAATTTTTAAGTATTTGTACCCATATGGGCCCAAACGGGGTTACCGAAAATTGTCAAGATCGGATCATTATAACATATAGCTCCCATACAACCGATTGTTCAGATATGGGCATTTTGGTATATAACTCCTCCATTTAAATAGCCAAGACACCATTTGTTCTAATAAATCTTTCCATAAATAATCCACATAATTAAAATTATAAATTAAACTTAATCCGGCTATGTACATACATAGGTAACTTTTCATTTCCCCACTCATGAAAGGTATGAAGTCTTCGGTACGGCCGAAGACAGCCGCGCTTTTACTTGTTTTTGAGTGAATTTATGCATTGAGTTTATCGCCATCGCTATGAGCGATCGCTGGCTGTTGTGCGTTAGTTCGCTCGCTATTTGAGTGGTTATACGTTTTTCTTTGAACATTTGTTTGTGATTTGAGAAGAATGTATTTTTGAGCGTTCGTGAGTGAGTTTTTCCGTACCCTGAAAGCTTGTTACTTATTGGCTTATATACGGGAGAGAATTGAAATTCATAGAGGCTATTTTGAGGAAAGGTAACTTAAAAGCCGCAATGAAGCATGAAGTATAATGTTGAATGTCCTACTATATGATGCCGTTGGGCTGTTGATGTCATGTTTCGAATCCGGAGGAGAATAGAAATAATAGAGAGAACACAATAAAAGTGAATGTTTGAAAGATATAATAATTTAGTTAAATGTTACAACTTTTAGGATGGGATGAAGTTACATACATACATACATACATACAGGTGAAGCTAATAAAAGCGTGTTAAAAAAAATAAAAAAAAATCTACTGTACTGTAACTATGCAGCCTTCAATTTCCAAAAAATTACTGTCGACTGTTGCTGTACTGTGGAAATTTTTACAGCACAGTAAAACAACAACAAAATACAAACACAATTTTTTTTACAGGACTTTTGTTGTTTTTTTTATGTGAACACCATCGAAATTATAAGGTAAAAATAACAAATTTCAAAATGCCGTACTGAAAATTGAAATTTTTGTTTATCTGTGCTATGCTGTTAACTGAACTGTTTGAAATTACACAGCAAAGCAACAGCACAGAGCAACAAAAAAAAAAATGATTCGAATGCTCTCTGCTTCGAATGTAGATATGTATGTATTTTCAAAGGAAATCAAAATTCAAAAGTTCTAAAAAAATAATGACAACTTTCGCAGAACAGGAGCAGCTTATTTTTTGAGACTGTTGCTGTTTTTCTGGCAGTTTTTCAAACCCTGATTTATATATATTTATATAACATGTTATACATCAAATAAAAGGTAATAGAATTCTCTCTTTGATTTCTGCAACAAAAATATATGTTTATAATAATTTTTTTTAAATAAAATAGGTTTTTTATACAAAATACATTGATTTTTTTTCTTAATTTTCTTACAAACTATTTACTATAAGCTTATACATATGTATATCATAGAAGTGTTTTTAATTACCTTTTCAATGGTGTGCTTCAATTTAAAATCGGTTAAATACTTTTCGTGACATTCGCTTTTAAAATTTAGAAAATTTCATCTTTAACCCCACCCCTAGCTCCTCTAATAGGTATGAGCGAGCCCAAAAAAAATTATATCACTTAAATCACGCCCACTTTTTGTTTTTTGTCTAGCTTACCGGGCCGTATTCTGCACTTGTTCCTCAATTTCTGCTGTAAAATTGTTCATACTAAAATTCCTAAATTTTTATGCATCCCGGGTTAAGGTACATATTTTATATTATATTATAGTATTAATTTTATTAATTATTATTTTTTTATATTATATTATTAAATATGCCTTAACCTATTAAGGGCTCATATCTCAGAAACTACACGTAGGATCCATAGTGCTACAAAAACTCACATACAGAGCACTATACCTTATATTTTGTCACCAAGCCTGTACAAACTAGTGGAAAGTTTTTAGATTTATAAAGCATAGTTTTTGTAGTACTACGGAAGGTCTCACGCATTATATGTATAACATAATGTTCTAACTGGGTTTGTGTGTGTACTCGCTCTTCTGTGAAGGCGCTATTAGCAACATTTTTGATAAAAGTTATTTTAACGCGATTTTGCAAAATTTATTACATATAGTAATATACGTGTTGTGAACAGTGTAACCATTACTTATTTACTAAAGTAAAGAGTAATTTGTTTTTCGAATAAGGAATTGGAGTTGTTACCGGCAAATATTTAACAACTAACAAATTTCGGGAAAACTATGTACGTCCGCCTCCTACATTTAACAAATTCAGAACGTACTTCCCCTCCCCCACCTTTCAGTAAAAGTCATTTTTTCGGGGACGTACGAAATTATTGGAAAGCCATCAGTTATCCAAATTTAACAGTTTTATTCTGCATCACTTCGCATTTTAATGCTTCAACAGGGTTTGTATAATTGTATATAATTGTATTTTAACGCGATTTTGCAAAATTTATTACATATAGTAATATACGTGTTGTGAACAGTGTAACCATTACTTATTTACTAAAGTAAAGAGTAATTTGTTTTTCGAATAAGGAATTGGAGTTGTTACCGGCAAATATTTAACAACTAACAAATTTCGGGAAAACTATGTACGTCCGCTTCCTAAATTTAACAAATTCAGAACGTACTTCCCCTCCCCCACCTTTCAGTAAAAGTCATTTTTTCGGGGACGTACGACATTATTGGAAAGCCATCAGTTATCCAAATTTAACAGTTTTATTCTGCATCACTTCGCATTTTAATGCTTCAACAGGGTTTGTATAATTGTATAGATGGAATTTTTATAATTTAGTTTACATATTATTAAGGTGTAGCCAGACGGCACTAGAAAGTACTGTGTAAACGAGAAAATTGAACTTTTTCACTTTCTGAAAGTACTTTCTTGAGTTGCCTGACTGTTTTTTTACTTTCACTTTCCAAGGCGCCAACAACTTATTGCCTTAAATTAAGTTTATATGCAAAAGAAAATGTTTTACGTTAGAAATGCGTTTAGTTCAATATTTACTTGGTTCACATAAGTTCTCTTGCTAATTTTTGTTTGCTAAAAGTGTTTTTTATTGTTACCTTTTCTTTGACTAAACATGTTGTGACGCACTTCTGATCGATATATGTATGTATATATTTTGACGAGTTTATATATATTCGCCATTTTCCCTTAAACATGTCAAACGTTCTTCCGATGTTTCAATTTTTTAAATAGATGTTACTAGTGCTTGTAGGCACCACTAATCCTATAAAATCTATGCAAATACGACTTAGGCCAAAGGGATCTCTTCAGATTTCTGTGTAGTTTCAGTAGAACGCGAAACATCTAATCCTTTTATTGATGAACCTCCGATAGCCACTTCCTCAAAGTTCTGGACTAAATCTGGCACATCATCATCTACAGCAGATGCAGATGTACTCGCCAATCCCACAGAAGTCGTACCGGAAGCAGTAGCACCTTTACTGGCGAATTCTGTTGCAATTTTTTTCAATTGTGTGATGTCCTGAGGCCCTAATTGTGTTAAAATTCCGGGCAGCATCTCTGAAATAGATTTATTCTCTCCATGTCCAGTAATTGCGAAAGTGTTCGTTGGAAGTGACGCCTGAGCTTTCGGGTTATTAAAGTGAATTACGGTGCCATCATTTTTAATTATATTAACTTCTTCAATACCCGGAATCGTATTCACCGATAGCTTTTTCAGTGAAGACTGTAACTTTTTGTCATCAGTAGCCGGAGTAGAATGCACGATCTTCTTCTTACGGCGTGGAGTACCCTTACCACCTATGCGAACATGTGCTTGAAGCTTTTTTAGTTTCTCTGGATTCATCTAAGAAAACAATTAGGATGAGTACTTGTATTGTTTGCTTGTTGAATATTACACTGTCGCAATAACCTTTTATGATTTTCTGAATATGTAAGAAAACACGTGCGCCTGCACTAGAACCAATTGTCAAAAAGAAATCGCCGTTTTGTTAGGAATGTAAAAAAATATCGATATATCGATGTATCATTGGCATACGCTACACTGACAATATGAATCGCGATTCTTATTCGAATGTCGCCCATCACTGCTTGCCCAGAATGTTGTACTACAGCTACGGACTACATAGCTTACTACATCAGCTGATGACTGATTTTGTGGCAACGCTCGAAAATGTGAACACAATGGTGTAGCTCAGTGTATCTCATATATGTCATCTTTTTTATATTTTTGTACAGGGGATTCCTTAAATTCCATAAAAACTCTTTATTTTTTACAAGTTCAATTCATTTTTCCGTTTCTTCGTCCTTCATTTCGAATTTCCGTCATTAAAAAATTGAGCTGTCACACTGTAGCGCGCTACAAAGTTAAAGTTAACTCTACTTCTACTACAGCCACAACTACACGCTACAGACACAGCTACACATTGTGGGCATTGCAATGCAATTGTACTGTTTTAACTTTTGACAGCTCTTACTACGTACTACAGCCACACCATTCTGGACAAGCAGTTAACCATGCAATTTATCGTACTACACCGTCGTACGATAAATCGCATGCTTCGCCACCAACTTTCCAACGTCTACGTCGATTTACCGTCAAACATCATTTTTACCAACGCTTTGAAGAGTAAACAACAAGCCAAAACATACGGATTGTACATGTAATAATTAAAAAATGCTAATTTTTATGTTATAAAAATATATAAGTTAACTGTTCACACTTTTCGCACTTAATATTGCACATTTGGCAATAATTTTGTAGCAATGTAGCACGCGATGCTTTCACTACAGCGAGAAAAAAACTATGAAGTTTGTCAAACATATCCACTAACCTTACAATTTATTGTACAACGCGACAAAATATCAAAATCGTTTGACCTTCATCCAACTTGCAGTCAAACTTCCCAGCCAGCATTTATTAGCTTTGTTTCTCTATCCACTAATTAACGTTAATAAACACTAATTTTTAGATTTGACATATAATTTGTGTTTCTTTGGTTTCTCTCCAGTAAAAGAGAGCGAACTGAACGAAAATTGAGAGAGCACTGAACGAAACTGGTGAGAGCGGCAATGATAGTTCTACTAACTTTTTTACTGGACAAATTTTCACTAGCAAGACACTAGCAAGAAGAAGAAGAAATGTCAAATGTGGAAAAAGGAATTCAAATTTGTATTTGAAAATACAAAAGTAAATATATACGTAGTAAATCAAGTTATATGGCTATTTTTATTAAAAAAAAAAGTTTAATATGGAAACGGGAAGTTATTTATAATGTATGGATGCTGTCAAACTAATCCTATATTGAAACATATGTACATATATACATTAGACAGCGGCTCAATACAAGAACCACGAAGAGAGTGCATCTTCCGCCGGATCGGCTGTAATGAAAGAAGTAAGAAAAATTATTCTTACAATTCACCCTTACCTTTCACTGTTTGCTATTAGACAAATCCATCTTCATATATACATATGTACATACAGAGATTTTTAAGAATTGTAACAATGCTTATGGAGCCTATTGAAAACGATGATGAGATTGAACAGGTAGCTGTAGAAAGTTTAAGGTCAATCGACATCGGTTTGTTTCTAACCAATCGAAATACCAGGAATTGTTTACTTCAGTACATTGAAATTGTAGTTCCGAGCTATCGTCATAATTTTCGAATTTCCAGAAGCTTGCTTGAAATGAGCGAGTATGTCAGTCGAAATTTGTTTTTCTAAGGCAATAGAACACTTAGGCACTCTGCACACGGAGCGTATTGCTTTAGACGCGTATTAGATACTACAGACGAAAGCTGTACGCTTTGATGTCGCGCACGTATATTTCAATTGAGGGCTGCACACGAGTCGTCAGCTTCATGCATTCGTCAAAGTATGCTAGCTACATGTCGCTTGGCGTAAAGCAGTGCTGGTAGCTAGGCGTACTACGCTTAGAAAACAGGAAGAAGAAGATGTTTGTTTACATTTTTCCACTTGGTGGAATTTATGAAAGCAGTAAAATTTGTGTAAAAAATCGGAAATAATGAGTGTATAATGAAAGAAAATTGAAGATTCCGTAAAATTTTTCATCTTTTCTATTTAAAGCTTCGAAATTTAAAGCAAATGCCGTATTATTAATTTGTTTGTTTGTTTTGTGCAGCGAAGTTTCATGTCGCTTCGTGTGCAGATATTGAGGCGTAGGGAAATCGACGCTACATAAAATGTCTCGTACGCGTCTATGACGATACGCCTCGTGTGCAGAGTGCCTTAAAGGGATATATTAAAATCCATATTTTTCTTTTCTGATGATGATTTCAATTTTTTATTCTTTCTTAAATTTTCGGGCGTGTCATTTATCTTTTTTCATGCGCCAAACCATCATATCGTCGTTTAAACTGCATAACCGCTTAAGTGAAACTTTCATAACCGCCTATGCCAATATTGAGATTTTCCAAACTTTAACTCCTGGTGGTCTGCTCTATGGATTTATACTATAGATTTGACCTTTGGGAAGCTCTATATTTTCTTCTAATGTTCTTTTCACCTCTGAAGTCGGAGAGTTGGGCGGTTATGAAAGTCTCACGAAGTGTAAACGGTGATATGTCACTAACATTTGCTAATTCAAGTTTCCTAATCTATTTTGCTAATATCTCTCACTGAGAGCAAATGTCACTTCACTCTCACAAATTTCGTTAAAAGAGATTAGCAAGAAATGTTAGTTAATGTTTTGCTGGAAAGTAAAGAAAAGAACCTATTATCATGGAAGTGACTAAAAAGTAACTTCAAGAAGTTTAATTCAATCGCGGAAGATATCGCTTTCTTAACTTTTTCCTATCTTCGTTCGGGAAAAAGTGTTCCCCGTCAACGTTGCGTCCATAAGGAGTCTTAAACGACACTTCAGGAAGTATCTTTCAAGTGTCGTTTGGAAGAGAAAAAAAAGTTACGTACAAATAAACTAAAGCCCATATGACACTACATTTTTTTTCTGGTATTCTACCAGGTTTTTTGTGTGAAGGAGATGGTCAAATACAGTTTTGCGTTGGTGCAAGCGAGCAAGCTATATTGAAAAAAACCAAACAAAATACCATCTAGGCGATTAAAAACCAACGAGCCAGCTTGTATTTCGGTAGGTTTTTTGGCATTCGGTCATTTTTTCTGACAATTGTTTCAATTTGACAACTAGAAAATAAATTATATTTAAAATAAAAAATATATGGAAATACAAATTTTAAATTTGTCTCTTGTAAGCTTCTGCTATGGCCGTAAGGGTAAAGAAGAAGTCCGGAAGAAAAATTATATTGTGTACTGGCTTCCCTTTATAACATAGAACACACAGCTATTCTGCCCTTTGAGTTTCATAACTTTTTTATTTCAGTAATTTAAATTCAAATTTCAAAAAAAATTAATTTTTGGAATAAATATTATTTTCATTTAGTTTGAAGTTTAATGTCAATCAAATTTTTTTTGAGGGAGTATTTGTCTCTTTTCAACCTATAGAAGAATTGTTTTTGTATTTTGACTTTCGGTGGGTTTTCAAAACCAAAAAAACCAGGGAAAAAATGTAGTGTCATATAGGCATAATAAGACACTTCCGGAAGTGACTTCTTGGTGTCATCTGGGAGACAGAAAAGCGTCAATTATAATTTCTCATACAATTTTCTCACTTTATATAAAACCTAAATAAAAGTGCAAATATGTGCATGTATACATATATTTTCTCACTTCTTTATTTTTTATTACCACAGATACATATGTATGTACATCCACATAGTTATGTACATATCTACATATAAACACGTGTAGGTAAGAGCAAATGTGTTCCTTCAGGAACAGAAGTTCATTTTCCTTTCTAAGAGAATCTAAAAAGGAAAGAAAAACATTTTAGTTCTATGAAGTCCTAGAACATTTTAAGAGAACTTACCAAAAATTTTAGCAAGGAAAAACACCAAATGAAGTTTTGAAGAACATGATTTTGTTTAGGATTTCTTGGATTTTTGTTTAATTTATACATTTCCTTTTTGTTAAAAAAATTATTTTGACCTTGTTTTGGTTGTCAATACCCAAATATCTTCTCCATTCACAGCAAGAAGTATGATACGCGATAGCAAAGAAATTTGTTTTTGTAAAATATAGACTATCTGTCGAATAACGCCTAGAAGTGACCCAGACGTTACTTAGTTGAGATAGACGATAAACTTCTCTTCCAAATGCTAGCAGGGTTGTACAACAAGCCCACTAACCTGACGATTTGTTGTACAACGAGGCCAGGTCGTACGATAAATTGCATGGTTAGTGGGCTGCAATAAGGCGAGTTCCCATGGCAGTGATCCAGATCGAGATAAGAATTTTTCAACAAATGCAAAAACAATTTTGTAATCCTGGTATTTTTCTGGATCAACTTCCGATTTGTATAAATTGTAATAGATTTTGTTGACAACTAACCCTTTTCACTTGACAGCACTGACAGATATATGTATACACACATTAGTTCTGTTCGGTACGCTTGCAAGTTTTTATTAAGTCAAAAAGACTCCGCAAAAACTTGAAATTTCTCTCCAAACCAAATGTAAAAATGCAATTTCTTCTTGCAAGTTTCGGGCAATGCCGAACACGATCCGAAAAAATTTCAGAATTACCGAACATAACTATTACATGAGAAACAAATTAAAGAGTGAAAGGCTGCACAACGAAAAAATAAACAGGAAAACAATTTAAAGGAGATGTAAGTATAAAAAAGCCTTTATGTGTACGAAATTATTTGAATGGTACTAAAATAGATAACATTTTTAGGGATAAGGGAATTGGGACAATGGAGGAGACTAGGGCGTTGTTCATGTACGAAGAAAAAAATTTGCAATGCAGAATGTCATGATCTAATTAAAAGGTCTTATCAGTTCGCTGACCGCCATATTTCTTTCGGTTTTAGAAAAAAGTTCAGGTCCTCATACGTCATTTTCTTTTGCAATTGGCACAGCTGTTTGTTTGGTTGTTGATGTTGTTGTTGTTGTAGCGGTATTAGTACCGCCCTGCTTAGCCGACGAGTTCTGCTCACAAATTGTCATAAATTTCACTTAACGGGAGGCCCAAGAATATTACAGCTTCTTTTGGGCTTGTTCAGAGCAGTACCTTTCGAGGCTAACCTTGAATTGTCAAGTCTTGTTTATGTGTACACACACATACGCACATTTCTTTATTTACATTTCGTGTGAAATTTAAAAGGACGAGGTTTTTGTGTACAAATTGAGATTTTTTTGTTCTGATTCTAATAATACGAAATGGTGAAGTGCTTTTTGTGTAAAAAGAGCTCTATGTTGAAGCCCTACTGAGCACCTTTCATTCGATACCAATATCGTCCAGCAACATTCAGAGTTCATCTGGGTCCACGTTTCAACCAGTACCTTGGGATCCGACCGAGTTTTGGGGAATTCTCTTTGGCGTTATTCCTGTTTGGTCGTAGACCATTCCGAATTTGGGCGAACCGGCGAAATTTCTTAAGTTATAAGCGGTGAAAATAATGTCACTCTTTTAATACATAAGTATACGTATATATTGTGGCAATTTCCCAAACATCTAAATGGTTCTCGGTGGTTTCCCAACTTATCATACTCGATCATCCCAGAAAATTGCTACGTTCATAAAGTATTGTATATCTGCATATACATACATATCGATGCCTTACTTTCTCAACCTCGTATCTTAAAAAAATGCGATTTTGAGATTTTCATATCAAACGATTCCTATTTTTCTGTTCTATAACTGCAACAAATTCCTATCTCAATAGATTGTGTCTATAGCAAAAAAAAATAGGAATAAATATTTCTTTTTTGTTGTTTGCTTCTCCGACAGGGTAGGATTGCGATGTATTGCGGAACGAATTTCCGTCATCCCTTGTCAAGTTTGATTTGGTTATAAACCGGTTTCGGCTATGTGCCATCTTCAGTATCTTGTTTCGTTCTGAGTTAATCTCGTTAGTTCGCTAGTATTTATAGTCGTTAATGTCCGTTATTTTGTCCTCGTTAATTGATCATGGACTACGTGTGTGTGTACGTGCGCGGTCAGGTATGCTAGTCTTGTTACCTGCGGTTCCTTCATTATCGTATGTATGCGTGCACAGTGCTTTGCCTTAATTCTTATGTGGTTTAGGTAGGTAAAAGTCTGTTATTGTTTTCTTTTGTGAAGTTTTATTTCTGTCATTAGTATATTTGCTGTCCTTTTTTTGGTATATTAGCCTGAGTGGCTCAAATAGTGTGTCCGAAGCTGTGTTTATTTGTTCGTTTATATTTCCCCCCTTGAACGTTTTCTGTTTGTATATTTCCATGTTCTCTAGTATGTTTAGTCGTTTTCCTTTGTATTCGACGTGGAGGATTTTGGCTGCTTTTCCTATCTTCGTTGGAGCACATTTGTTTTGTGCCATGTGGTTGGCGAAATTTGATTCCACAATGGTTGATGATTTCTTTATTTTCTTGTTGTAGTCTCTGATGTGTTCCCGATATCTTGTTTTTATCTTTCGTCCTGTTTGTCCTATGTAACTGTTTTGGCATTCGCAAGTTAGTTTGTATACCCCTTGTTTATCAAATGCGTCTTCTTCGTTAATGTTGTTTCGTAGTAGTTTTCCTATGTTGCTCTTGGTTTTGAATGCAGCGTTGATGTTGTACTTTTTAAATACTTTGGCCAATTTGTATGACGTCAGTCCAGTGTATGTTAAGGCCGTCCATGTTTTTTCTTCTCTTTCTTTGTCATCCGATTTTCTTGAGGTAAAGTTTTTCTGTATTCTGGTGGTGGCATTTGTATGGAGAAATGTAACATTTAATGTTGCGTTTTGGACTAAACGCAAAAATGCCTCCGAAACGCAAAACGCAGGCTCACCATGAACATGCTATAACTCGGAAACCGTAGCAGATATATCGATGAAATTTGGTATGCGTTATTTACTTACTTAGGTAAACGTTTGGAGGAAAAATTGTCAAAATCAGTTGACGGCCACGCCCACTTTTATATATGTGTATTGTAAAGTGACCTAAGAAAATGGGCGGTGCCACGCCCACTTATTAAGGGGAAAACATTGAAAGTTGTATGAGTCATAACTCAGAAACCGTTGAAGATATATCGATGAAATTTATTACGCGTGATATACTTACCTAGGCAAATGTTTGGACGAAAAATTGCCAAAATCGGTTGACGACCACGCCCACTTTTATATACATATGTGTATTATAAAGTGACCTAATAGAAACATTTTAAGCGATATCTCTTTCAAATATAAAGATATATCATTGAAATTTTATGGAAGGAGTCCAACTATGGACATAAAATAAAAAACACAAAAATTTTGGGAAAATGGGCGTGGCACCGCCTACTTTTAGAAGCAGGAATATACGAGATTTCTGAGCCTATAACCCTACAAATAATTGAGATGTTATGACGAAAATCAGTTTGTACACTTTAATAACTTGTGGTAATACATGCTCAAAAATTTAGCGAAATCAGTTTATGACCACGCCTACTTTCCAACAAAGATATTTCTGGAAAACCCTTTAGAAATTTGTAACGTGATATCTTTGTAACTAGAAGTCGTAAAGGAATGAAATTTTGCACAAAGAATAATATTCATATGCTTAGTTGGATGACGGATAAAAATTTTGAAAATGGGCGTGGCTACGCCCACTTTATGCGGCACTCGCTTTATGTAAAATACGCCGTGTTTCCATCAAACGCAAACAAACAATGAAAGCATACAGCTGAGTATCTAATAGCATGTTCATGGTGAGCCTGCGTTTTGCGTTTCGAAGGCAGTTTTGCGTTAAGTCCAAAACGCAACATTAAGGCACTCTGCACACGGAGCGTACTGCTTTAGACGCGTATTAGATACTACAGACGAAAGCTGTACGCTTTGATGTCGCGCACGTATATTTCAATTGAGGGCTGCACACGAGTCGTCAGCTTCAAGCATTCGTCAAAGTATGCTGGCTACATGTCGCTTGGCGTAAAGCAGTGCTGGTAGCTAGGCGTACTACGCTTAAAAAACAGGAAGAAGAAGATGTTTGTTTACATTTTTCCACTTGGTGGAATTTATGAAAGCAGTAAAATTTGTGTAAAAAATCGGAAAAAATCAGTGTATAATGAAAGAAAATGGAAGATTCCGTAAAATTTTTCATCTTTTCTATTTAAAGCTTCGAAATTTAAAGCAAATACCGTATTATTAATTTGTTTGTTTGTTTTGTGCAGCGAAGTTTCATGTCGCTTCGTGTGCAGATCTTGAGGCGTAGAGAAATCGACGCTACATGAAATGTCTCGTACGCGTCTATGACGATACGCCTCGTGTGCAGAGTGCCTAAGGCAAGGAAAAATTTTACGGAATCTTCAATTTTCTTTCATTATACACTCTTTTTTTCCGATTTTTTACAAAAATTTTACTGCTTTCATAAATTCCACCAAGTGGAAAAATGTAAACAAACATCTTCTTCTTCCTGTTTTCTAAGCGTAGTACGCCTAGCTACCAGCACTGCTTTACGCCAAGCGACATGTAGCTAGCATACTTTGACGAATGCATGAAGCTGACGACTCGTGTGCAGCCCTCAATTGAAGTATACGTGCGCGACATCAAAGCGTACAGCTTTCGTCTGTAGTATCTAATACGCATCTAAAGCAGTACGCTCCGTGTGCAGAGTGCCTTAATGTTACATTTATCCATACAAATGCCACCACCAAAATGCAACTTAACGCAACTATTTTTTTGCGTTTTGAATGCTAACGCAGAAAGCAACCCTGAACTCTTCGAAAAAAATTTCCATTCGAATGGAAAATAGTGGCAACACTCTGGCAATACAAGAACGAAATACCTACAAGATTACGCATATAGAGCAGCATGAGCATGGGCACACGAGCTCCATGATGACGTCACTCTACATGTAATGAACGAAAGTAAACAAAACAGAGATCAAAATTAATACCAAAGCGGTTGGTACGTTTGGTTTGCAAAATTAGTGTATTATATTATTACATATTTTGCAAATTCTTGTTCTATTTTTTTAATTAGGCAAAACAAAAAAATAAACCTCAACACCTGATTGCGTAATCTGGGATATTAGCTCCGTTTGTTTCGAACTTCTCAAATGCGCATTTACAAAACGCGGCAGCATGAACACTTTTCGAAAAGCCATCTTCGAAAATGTAAAATGTTGCGTTTCAAATCCAGCATGAACATAGTATAATGCTCGATTCCACTCGCACTTAGGCTTCCTTACTTGTTTTTTTTATAATATCCTCTAACAAATAAAACATTGAATTTAAGCAAAATATTGTTTTTATTTAATAGTTTTGAAGTATCTTCGTTGTATGCATATAAGTGCAGCAAACGAGTAACTTATAAATCAAGTTTCAAAAATGAAATTATCGTTAATGCAGCAAACTCGTATCTTAAAAAATTCGTTTTATGCGTAAATGGACATAGATAAGTATATAATTTTTAATTGTGCACATAGTTATAATTCATGTCTTAATAATTGCATTAAAATTTTTACATAAAAAACGACGGTAAAAAAAATAAACAGTTTTTTTTGTTTCCTGAAAAGTTTCCTTATTTAAGATACGAGGTTGAGAAAGTAAGGCATCGATATGTATTTGTATAAAAAACATTTTGATTTTACACTTTACCCCACCCAGAAGAATTTGGAGCGAGATCTTGGGAATTGCAGGGAATGCATTCCGAAAGGAATACATTGCTTAACAAGTCCGGTACATACATATTTACATACATTCATATATAGGTATTTACTTAAAAAAATATAATAAAAAATCATATGCAAATAAATGCATGTACGTATGTATTTAGTATTGTGACATACATACATATGCCAAAAATCCAAGAGATGATCCAAGAAATACCTTCGCCACGCACTGGAGCAATATGCAATGAGGAGACGGGTTGGTTACCAACTGGATTTGATAAGCAAGTGAGCCAAAAAAGTGTGATGCCATTCAAGGTTGCTACGCAGTCATTAAGTGCATTAATATACATATTCATACATACATATGTACACACGTTCAATTTTTTTATGCTTTAAATAAATTAGTATATTTAAGCAAAGAAATTTTTGGAAAATAAAACTATACATAGTAAATGCGAAAAATATGTACCTACATTAAAGCAATTAAATTATTGATTAAACGTGACGATTATCCAATTTTTTTACTTCTCATGCTTTTACATATTATTACTAATGTACATATGTACATTATCCTGGGGGGGGAAATTTTCCAAGAGTCTACCACACGTTGAAAAAGTTATTGGGAGTTGTAGAGGAGATCCTCCTGATGATTATCTTTCTGGAATAATATCTATAGACCCATCTAACTACCAAAAAAATTACCAACAAATATCTCGTGAACTATAAGCCTCCGGCAGGTTTTGATTTCAGTTTTGATATCTGTGAGAATCTACACCCCTGAGAAAGTCATTTATCTCGATCCGTGGTTCTTTAATGTAAAGCCGGACGTTTTGGTAGACAGATGGAAATCTGAGCCAAAGCTATTCCAAGAAATTTGTCAAAAATTAAAGAGAGGAATCCCAATTTCGATGGCACGATATCCACTAATTTCATACAAATCGCCCTTGCCTAATGCACGTATCGTTACTTTGACTTTTTCGAAAACCTGAATCGTCTTTGTCACTTGTACTTGCTATCGCTCCTGACGCTGGTGGTGATTTTACTGCCAGTGCCTTTAAATCGGGATATTGGATAATTCCAGCGCTCGAGTAACACCATTGTAGAATCTCATGCTGTTGCAACACGTCGCAAAGAGTGTATTTTTCCCCTCCGTCTCCATGCCCACATGCAATAAGTCCAATGCCGCAAATGATGGTGCCACGGGCAGCTTCTTTGCCACAGGGACTTCCGTCGTAATTTCACGCAAGCTTTAGATTTTTTACGCCCAGTATATATTTTGTCATTTTCACTTTGGTCTGAAATGTAGTTTTTCTTTTTAATTTGAATTTTTACTTCGCTTTATTGTTTATTTACCTGTGCTTTTTCTACAAATTCCATTTCCGTATTGCTTGCGCTATTTTATTTTCATTTTGAACTGTCAAATTACGTTGAATGTGTGGGTGTGTTGACAATTCATATTTGACAGTCTAGCGACGTGGGGCAACAACAAATGTAATGGAAGGGTTGCATTTTTCGTAATGCTTCTACCTTCTCAGTTTACCCTGGTTCTAACTGGTCTATGACACAACACTATTTTAAACGTCGTTCTAAATTTAATACCAATTTTAACTAATAGCATGTTCATGGTGAGCCTGCGTTTTGCATTTCGGAGGCATTTTTGCGTTTAGTCCAAAACGCAACATTAAATGTTACATTTCTCCATACAAATGCCACCACCAAAATGCAACTTAACGCAACTATTTTTTTGCGTTTTGAATGCTCACGCAGAAAGCAACCCTGAAATCTTCGAAAAAATTTGCCATTCGAATGGAAAATAGTGGCAACACTCTGGCAATACAAGAACGAATTACCTACAAGATTACGCATATAGAGTAGCATGAGCATGTAATGAACGAAAGTAAACAAAACAGAGATCAAAATTAATGCCAAAGCGGTTGGTACGTTTGGTTTGCAAAATTAGTGTATTATATTATTACATATTTTGCAAATTCTTGTTCTATTTTTTTAATTAGACAAAACAAAAAAATAAACCTCAAGACCTGTAACCAATTTGCGACAATTTTCGGATCGGTATCGCAAATTTGCGATCATTTTTGCGATTATGCTATTCTGTACGATTTTCGGTCGAATTCAATAGTATATATTGACAGATGTTTCCGATAATTATCGCAGAGGTATCGAGGGAAATTTTTGTCTCGGTAGATTTTGCGATTATCGGTCGCAAAATAAGTTACAGAATTCCAGCACTGATTGCGTAATCTGGGATATTAGCTCCGTTTGTTTCGAACTTCTCAAATGAGCATTTACAAAACGCGGCAGCATGAACACTTTTCGAAAAGCCGATTTTAGTGAACGACTATGACTACGGCCCAATGTATTTGATTAGTGATTCGCTAGTCGGTAACGCTATCGGTAACAACCAAATGAATTTTGGTTTTCAGCCGTAACGCTAACCAGCTGATCGATTGTTTGTTTCAGTTGTTCACTGTCATGACCCAATGATAATAAGGTCGTAGCAATCAAAAGACAACACGCTATTAGCGTTAATACAAAATATGATAATTTCGCAACCTAAAAAACCAAAAGAAAAGAGCGACTCTATGCATGGCATTGTGCCAGGGTTTGAAATTGCTTAGCTACTTTTGCTGCATTTGCTTTTGCTTTGCTTTTGCTAACGAAAAGTAAATTAGCAAACTCGGCCAGCCGAGTAAAAAACGAGCCGTGTTTGCTTGTATAGTTAAGCAAAGCAACGCGATTTGGGGGATTTCATTTTACTTCCCGTGGCCGCTGTGGTGCAGTGGGTAGAGTGCTCGCCTGCTATGCCAGAGGTCTCGGGTTCAAACCACGGTCCGAGCAAAACACCAAAAACAATTTTTCTAATTAGTAAAAAATCCAATTATTGGGTTTTTTAAGAGCAGGGGTCACCTCTCGGCAGTGGGCGGCATACCCTCCGAGAGTATTTCTGCCATGAAAAAGCTTCTCAAAAAAATGCATTCGCCGTTCGGAGCCGGCATAAAACTGTAGGTCCACCCAATTAGTAGGAAAAACAAAAAGGAGCACACCTCGAATTGGGAGAGAAGCTCGGCCATAAAACTCGTCAGAGTTATAATAGCGCCATTGTATTATATTATATTATTATATATTACATTTTACTTCCAGCAATTAGTTGTGTTTTTGCATTTTTTCTGCTTTTGCTTATTTTGCTGAAACGATTTGTTTACGCATATTCCGATTTTTTATACATATTTACTTATGTGGCCGCTGTGGTGCAGTGGGTAGAGTGCTCGCCTGCTATGCCAGAGGTCTCGGGTTCAAACCACGGTCCGAGCAAAACACCAAAACAATTTTTCTAATTAGTAAAAATCCAATTATTGGGTTTTTTAAGAGCAGCGGTCACCTTTCGGCAGTGGGTGGCATACCCTCCGAGAGTATTTCTGCCATGAAAATGCTTCTCACAAAAAATGCATTCGCCGTTCGGAGCCGGCATAAAACTGTAGGTCCACCCAATTAGTAGGAAAAACAAAAAGGAGCACACCTCGAATTGGGAGAGAAGCTCGGCCATAAAACTCGTCAGAGTTATAATAGAGCCATTTTATTATTGTATTATATATTATTACTTATGTATGTATGTATGTACACATAATATGTATGTATGTCCATTTGTAAACATCTTTTCATGTTGAATTCTGCTTAAAAAATAGTTTCAGCAAAATAAGCAACTGTAAGCAAAAATTTACCACTCAACTAATTGCTGGAAGTAAAAGCAACCCTCTCAAATTGAGTTGCTTGGCTTAACTATACAAGCAAACACGACTCAGCTGAACACTGAAGCGAATGATTCGTGTTTTCGTTTTTGGCTCGGCTGAATTCAGCAATAAGCAAAAAACATCGGCTATTGCTATTTTGCAGCAAGCAAATTCAAACCCTGCATTGTGCAATTCAAGGGTAATTTCAGCTGGCATTTTTGTATGGCGAAACAAGGTTATTTAAGGGTAATTAACGCCGAAACAACGATTTTTGCCTAAATTACCCTTAAATCATGCCAATGTGCAGAGGCTATTATAATGGTGCTTATTAGCTGAGTTCCCGTGGCAGTGATCCAGATCCGGATCCGAATTTTGCAAGCAAATGCAACAGCAATTTTGTGAGTCTGATATTATTATGACGGAACCTATTATGACGGAATTCTTCTTTGTGGAGACGCCGGGTATCTAACAGCCTCATTCCCTTTCAGGAACGATAGCCTTGACGAACGATAGCCGTGAAGGCGATATCGTCTGATTTTGGTATTATGAAACTTAGGCACTCTGCACACGGAGCGTACTGCTGTAGACGCGTATTAGATACTACAGACGAAAGCTGTACGCATTGATGTCGCGGACGTATATTTCAATTGAGGGCTGCACACGAGTCGTCAGGTCCATGCATTCGTCAAAGTATGCTGGCTACATGTCGCTTGGCGTAAAGCAGTGCTGGTAGCTAGGCGTACTACGCTTAGAAAACAGGAAGAAGAAGAAATTTGTTTACATTTTTCCACTTGGTGGAATTTATCAAAGCAGTAAAATTTGTGTAAAAAATCGGAAAAAATTAGTGTATAATTAAAGAAAAAGGAAGATTCCGTAAAATTTGTCATCTTTTCTATTTAAAGCTTCGAAATTTAAAGCAAATACCATATTATTAATTTGTTTGTTTGTTTTGTGCAGCGAAGTTTCATGTCGCTTCGTGTGCAGATCTTGAGGCGAAGAGAAATCGACGCTAGATGAAATATCTCGTACGCGTCTATGACGATACGCCTCGTGTGCAGAGTGCCTTACGTTGCCGATATCGTCTAGCGTTACGTTGATCGCCAGCAACACGAAAATAAATGTTAAATTTGCAACGCTGTGCTCATATGATTCATCTTTCAAGAAGGTAGGCGCAGTGGCGAGTTCATATATTTTGTTACTGCAGTTAGCTTATTTTCATTACTTTTCCGCCAAATCTATATAATTAGTGTTAATTAACGTTAGTGGGTAGAAAACAAACACCTATTGATAGAGTGTGTGGAATTCAATTATTCAACAATATATTTTATCTTTCAATTAAATATTAATAATTTACAATTAGTGCGATTAGAATATTCGCGAACGCCTTGCGTGCCATATTTGATGAAACATCAAAGTCATACAATATGACATTTATTTTGCAAATAAAACGTTGAAAGTTGCCACAAAATTATGTTTCGCTTGAAAAATGCCCACAAACACACAAAATGTTCCACGAATAACGCGTGAAAAATGTAAAATCAAAACAAAGTACATATGTATAATAATTTGACAACCTATAAAACAGAAAGAAGAAGAGCAATTATCTATCTACTAGCTTTGATTTTGAAATTATACTCTACCGTTGTAACTAAAAAAGAATTTTTTGAATTCGCCATTGTGCCTACCTTCTTAGATCTCAGAAGAAATTGCGTGCTTGTTGTCTTTTTGCAATCTATAATAACAATAAAAACACACATTGATAATATAAAATGCACAATATTCTAATATTCGTTCCACAATACATCATATTCCTACCCTGTCGGAAAAACAAGCAACCAAAAAGTTATTCTAAATATACTTACTTTCTCTAATTTATTTACAACTTTTCTGCCAAAACGATACCTCCGAACCTATCGTTTGATTTCGACAGTTCGTTTTCGCGTTCACAACTTCTGATCGTGATTGGGAATACCAATTTCTTACGTTTTCAATGTAACAATCAGCTGTTATCGTCTTGGCTTTCGTTTTGCTTATCGCATCGTCATTCATAATACCAACACACGAACGACAACGTTTTGGACACGATAACGTCAAAGGGAGTGAGGCTGTAAGAGCCTATACACACTTGCGACCATTGTGTATGGAGAACAGTAACTTGACTCTGGGATGTGTGTCAAAAAGGTCGAACAGCTGTGCTCAGCTGATTTTGAAGTTGTTGTTATGGCCCAATGACGATCGTGAATACAATATAAGTTGCTCTTCTTCTTTCTGTTTATTAGGTTGTTGATTTTACATTCTTACACATGTTAATCATGAAATGGCTGGCGTTTACGCACTCTCCGGGAATTGCGTTTTCGCAACTCGGCCTTAATTTCTTTTCGGAATTATGAATTGGTTTTTTCAATTCCCAATTCCAGAATTTCGTTCCTGTCCTGCTTGCTACGACCATGTCATTATGGTCCCTTTTCATACAACAACCACATCCGGCCGCCATGCTGAACTACACTTCAAAAATCGCCGCCATGCTGGTCTGCCCATCATTTTGACATTTGGCGATGGCACATCGACCATATACCGACTTTTTTTAATCGATTTTTCGATGAGCTGGCTCACTTGACGTTTTACACAATGCTTGCGACTCAATCGATTTATAGCTTAAACAGAACCAATCGCCGGGCGTGTTTTCACGTGGTGCGGCGATGACAGTTGTTTGCGAATATCGCCCAGTAATACAGAATCAAGGCGAAATTGCCATATGAATATTTTTGTAATTACAATATTTCCTTACTTTTTCCATTGACTCTTCTCTTCTGTCCATATTTTCAACATTTTCCACATCAAAAAACGTATATTTTTATTTTATTACATGTTTTTATCATGTTCCAAACAATTTATTTGACAGGCGATAGCGTCCAAATTAGAAATAAGTCTATTCTGACGAATTTTCGCCAGCGTTTTCGTTCTGTTCATTCTCATATACTGCCGTGTATTTTAATCGTTTGACAGACCGCCGCGTCCGACGAAAATTCGTCCGACGCTGATTCTGTTTAAGCTATTAGTCGGGCTTTGATTTGCATGGGAATGTATGGAAGCATTCACACTACATTCAATTAGTCGAACAACTGAAACAGTTGGATTTGCATACAACAGCCCAATTCGACTAAATCGATTGAATCGCAAGTGTGTATAGGCTCTAAATGAGGTTTCTCACATAACAAAAAGTAATAGCATTGACAGACGGCAGCGATAATCCCGATTACCACAACACTTAATTCGATTAAAATTTTACCCTGACAGACGGCAAGTATTGCGGATTAACAAAACAGCTGAAGGAAGGTAGGCGCAGCAGCGAATTCAAAAACTTCTTGTTTTATTTCCAAAGGTAGGGTAATATCAAAATCAAAACGAAATCACATCATGGTCAATAGGAATGGGCGAGTCCCAAACGAGTTCAGATTTCAACCAAGGCGAGATATCATTTTGACATTACACTCTACCAATTACAACAACAAATTACATTCAAAATTTCTGAATTCACTTATGCGCCTACTTTCCTAGATCTGCCTTGGGTTCTTCTTTTTCTTCCTTTTCATTCACAATAGACATTTTTCACCAGGGATGTCAATACAAAATGCTCTAATCCGCTAAAAATTTGAGGACTAACTCAAGAGATATTCCGGATTACCTCCAGTTAATTCTCAAGTTAAGTCCGAATTAGCTAGATATTCCGGATTATCGCTGCCGTCTGTCAATGCTATAACGCAACGCCGAAGTTACGTAAAGCACCAAGTTGCCCAAAACTCAACTTTTTGGTGCGTTTTTTTTTAGTTTCCCTTTACTTCAAATGTAAATAAACAAATTTAAATTTAACACAATTGGAAAATAATTTAATAGAAACATTTTTGAGTGATGTTACAGCGTTCATTTTGGCATAGTTTTTCAGGTTTGCGTTTTTTGAAATAGAATAAGGCGTAACGCAAAGCGAAAAAGAATCGGCTATATGCATGAAGGAACTATGAAGGAGAATGCAGGCGATCAGCTGACTTCTTCTTCAATCTCCATAAACACACGAACGCAAGCATTTTGTTTTTTTTTAACATATACCACACACACACACGCACCCTAGCATTTCCATAGGGCACGGATTCTGTCAAATTCTTCTACATTCCTGTTTCCATGACATTTGATCGGCATGCGATAACCTTTATTATTGGGTGAGTTTCTAAGACAAAGCTGCTCCGCAACTGTTGAGCTCAACAGTTGCCAACAGTTGTGTAGCAGTTGAGTTAAACAGTTACGTCTTAGAAACGGCTCAATGAATTTATCAGCTGTTTGGCTTTACACAACATGTTGAGCTGAAGTAGCGAACAAAATTTGTGATGGAAAAAATGGCGAAAAGTTGCCAACTGTTGAGCTGAGCGGAATTACTCAACAGTGCGTTTCTAAGACAAACACAACAGTTGTGGAGCAGCTTTGTCTTAGAAACTCACCCATTGAATCATGGCTATATGAGCCCGTGCACTATTGGCTTTGTCTGCTCCAACTTTGATAGAAAAAACCTTAAAGCAAAGCGAAATTCCAGATGCTTGCTACAATTAACACTTTGACAATTTCCACTTCACTTCTTTGCTTTAATTTATAACCCTGATTTTTGGTAAAAAATTTGGGGAATTTGCTTTTTTCTGCTTATTCGACTGTTATTTTTTACTTTTCTCAGTTCACTTCTGACGAAATTGCGCGAAATCGCTAAAATAAGTGTAGATATACAAACATACCCAGTTAGAACACTATATGTTAGGCACTCTGCACACGGAGCGTACTGCTTTAGACGCGTATTAGATACTACAGACGAAAGCTGTACGCTTTGATGTCGCGCACGTATATTTCAATTGAGGGCTGCACACGAGTCGTCAGCTTCTTGCATTCGTCAAAGTATGCTGGCTACATGTCGCTTGGCGTAAAGCAGTGCTGGTAGCTAGGCGTACTACGCTTAGAAAAGAGGAAGAAGAAGATGTTTGTTTACATTTTTCCACTTGGTGGAATTTATGAAAGCAGTAAAATTTGTGTAAAAAATCGGAAAAAATTAGTGTATAATTAAAGAAAATGGAAGATTCCGTAAAATTTTTAATCTTTTCTATTTAAAGCTTCGAAATTTAAAGCATATACCGTATTATTAATTTGTTTGTTTGTTTTGTGCAGCGAAGTTTCATGTCGCTTCGTGTGCAGATCTTGAGGCGTAGAGAAATCGACGCTACATGAAATGTCTCGTACGCGTCTATGACGATACGCCTTGTGTGCAGAGTGCCTTATATAATGCGTTAAACCATTCGTACTACACATACTATGCGTTATAAATCTGAAAACTTTCCAGTAGCCCGTTTCTGTAACCTTGCGTTATAATAACGAACGAAATGTTATCGCAAGGCTCGTATCGCTTGCATATGAAAAGTGTTCTGTAAGAGCCTATACACACTTGCGACTCAATCGATTTAGTCGAATGTTGATTTGCATGGGAATGTATGGAAGCATTCACACTACATTCAATTAGTTGTACAACTGAAACAGTTGGATTTGCAGCCCAATTTCATTCCAACTGAAACAGTTGTACAACTGCTTGATCAGCAAGGCGCCCTTCTACGTATTCACACTTGAGACAATTTAGTCGAACGACTACAACAACAACAGTGATATTCGTAGTGGAAAGAGTTGCCATGCTGACAGAACTACTTTTATTTCACTTTTGGTAAATTGTAGAGATTGAATATTTCAATTAATATGTTCAAAATGTTTAAAAACAAAAGGTTCGTTTCTTATTAACTACACCATTTCCAGATGGATTTTAAAAAGCGTTAACTGGATTTTAGAAAGGGGAAATTGGATTTTAGAAATGTCAATTGGATTTTAGAAAGGGGAAATTGGATTTTAGAAATGTCAATTGGATTTTAGAAAGCGTTAAAAGGATTTTAGAAAACAAAATTGGATTTTTGAAAGCGTGAATTGGATTTCAGAATGTGCGTTTATAATAAATTTTACACAGAATTTTTCGAATAGAAATTCTTTATTGCGTATGAAAGTATAAATTAATAATTATATAAATTTTCGAAAATCCAATTTACAGTTTCTAAAGTCCAATTTCCCTTTTCTAAAATCAAATCGACATTTCTAAAATCCAATTTCCCCTTTCTAAAATCCAGTTGACGCTTTCTAAAATCCACCTGGAAATGGTGTAGTTATAGACAAGAATTATCTAACTAAGGATATTTACTTCCGTTTTCATATGTTTCTTGATATTGTTGTTCTCTTCAAATGTCATTAATCGCATTTTAAAATAGAAATAATGAAAATGAAATTTCATGAAAATTATTAATGGCTGATTTTTACTATTTTCCGTTTCTTGTACTTCTGTTCGTTTCGCCTTTATGAGCGTAATTCCTTCCGTTTTTCTCTTTTCATTTACTTGACAGCTAGTTGCTAGTTTAATAAGAAACAAAGCCAAACAATGTATGCACTTTTTGTTTATTTTATTGTTTTTTATTTATTAATCAAGTTGACAGCTGACAAGAAGGTGCTTTCATGTAAGAATGCAGATAAACTTTAACAATTTAATACTTCATCACTTTATATGAAGACCACTAATGTAAAATTTGCTGAGTAAAATGTGAACATTGGCAACACTATGTCATTGTCAATCGCACGACTATTTAGTCTCAAGTGTGAATAGCTGCCACCGATTCGACTAAATAGTTGGAGTAGTGTGAATACAACAGTCCAATTCGACCAAATCGATTGAGTCGCAAGTGTGTATTGGCTCTAACTCCTGAATTCACCTTGCATTATGATAATGGTGAGTTGTCGTCATATCGCTGTAACAATCGAAAAATTTACCATTCCTAACGAAAAATTGTAAACAAAGTGCGCGTCCGTAACAAAATATTTATAAAAAGCCGGCTTTACTCGCAAATTGTATAATGTTTGTAAGTAAATACATACAAAATACATCGTTAAAATTGCACAAATTGGTCCACATCGAACTAAACTTTTACCGAACTTTTTCCGGCTGCACTAATATCTTTGCAAAATGATCAACGAAATATGTTGCGAGTCCATAGACGCCATTTACGGGATGCGACGGACCCATTTAAGCTACCGGAACCGCGATTCAATGAGCTGTTTCGCTTCAAGCAAGAAGCTGCCATTGTTCTGCTCAACGAGCTTAGCTCTTTTATGAAAAATTGACAAAGATCAACATTTGTGCCGAAACCATTAAAAATGACTGCCGCACTGTATTATTATGCAACAGGCTCATATCTACGAGATATCGGACAAGATTTCGTTTGTTCTTTGAGCAAAACAATGATCTGCCGGTCGGTTAAGGAAGTAACATTTATTATTGAAAGCGAACTCATGCCGAAATACATCAAATTTCCTACAACAACGGAGGAGCAAAATATAATAAAACAAACGTAAGTAATTACTTTATGTGTATTTTTTATAGTTATGTATATTGGCCAGTTTTGTTTAAGAAAAATTAAAAAAAAATTGAAAAAACAAAACTGGCCAATAGCTATATAATTGTAATAATTGACGGCATTTGCGTACATACTATATGTACATATATGTATAACCCTGACCAATTTCATTTATAACCCTCAGTATATATACTTGATTTTGCTATGCTTAAACATATTTTTCCAAAAAAATACGTTTACATTTTGATTTCTCTTTCAGATTTTTTTTCTGCCACTGGCTTCCCAGGTTGTATTGGCGCTATTGACTGTACGCACATTAAGATTAAGAAGCCGAGACAGCCGACATCGAAACATGCTACATCAATAGAAAGGGATATTTTTCCAAGAACGTACAGTGAGTGTGCGACTATGAACTGAAAATACTTGCCGGTAATGCGCGTTATGGTGGAAGTACCAACGACGCGTTCATATGGGAAAATAGCGCATGCAAAGATTATTTAGAAAGACGATATGGCCTTGAGGCTGAAACATAGTTTAGGTTTTCCCGATATCAATGGGAATGAAAATTTCGTTGAAGTAGAGTTCCTTGAAGAAGACCGCCCAAATGATAGTTTGTTGAACCAAGGAAGAAGGGTTCGGGAACGAATCGTTCGCCATTATTTCACTTAGAGCCGTAAGGTAAACAAAGTTTATCTTCATTTCATTTATTTTTTAAAAATAATTATTTCCCATCCTTAGTTTTTATTCGATATCAAAAGTCAAATAAAATAAAAAAATTAATAAATTCATAATAAAAAAAAAACTAAATATCCAGCAAGATTGTGTATTGGGAAATGGAAAAGGTAGAACAGTGCCAGCCGTTCGTCTTGTCATATCGACGGCTGAGAATAAGATCGCCCTATTTCAAAAATTGTTTCAAAAATGCCCTATTCCAAAAATTGTTTGAATAACGTCCTATTTCAGATTTTGCTTCAAAAACGCCCTATTTCAGAATTGGTTTCAATAACGTCCTATTTCAGACAATTATTCAAAAACGCCCTATTTCAGAGAAATATATATATGGAATTTTCTCTGAAATAGGGCGCGTTTGAAAAAAAATCTGAAATAGGACGTCATTGAAACAATTTTTCAAATAGGGCGTTTTTTGAAGCAAAATCTGAAATAGGACGTTATTGAAGCCATTTTTCAAATAGGGTGTTTTTGAAACAATTTTTGAAATAGGGCGATCTTATTCTCAGCTTTCGATATAATCTGTGCATTTTATTAGGTCAAAAAATTGGTTTTGAGAGATGCATCAATTGATTTTAACGTCCCGTGCATTAGGGTGCGTTTATGTCGGAGCAATAAAGAAAGAAAGAGCTGTGCGTGATATACGCTTATCGGAATAGCGCTATTGAGTGTTTATGTCGGAGCAGTGATAAGAGCAATAGTAGCGAAGAGGTCAATAAGCGGAGGTAATAGCGCTGTTCGATCAAAGCATATAGCGCTATTGAGTGTTTATGTCGGAGCAATAGAAGAAAGAAAGATAGCTGTGCGTGATATACGCTTATCGGAATAGCGCTGTTATCTATGAAGCTATGGATTTGTCTTTAGTGTATTGTGGTACTTCAATCATACAAGATGTACGATTCGGATGAAGATGATTTAGTATTCTTATCCTCAGCGACAAAACATTTTATTAATACAAAAAACAAAAAAAAAACGCAAATATTGTGCACACCCAATGCATAAAAAGAGACCTAAGGATGGAGAATTTGAAAAATTATATTCAAATTTGAGGAAGTACCCCGTAAGGTTTTCGAACTATATGCGTATGGAAATTCATACGTTCGATTACATCTTAAATAAAATAAGCCACAAATTAGAAAGAAAATGGAAGAATTGCCATAGTAGGCCCATTTCTTCAGAGGAGCGGCTAATGTTGACCTTAAGGTATGTAAGTTAAAAAAATATTTTTTTTTACATGCATATGTATGTATATGTAATATATTTAATTTTTTTCTTACATAATTGATTTGTTGAATACATAATTGATTTGTTGATTGATTGCTAAATTCAAGAAATAAATTATGTAAGAAAAAAATTAAATATATTATAAATATGTAATAAAAGAAATTGACAAATTCAACAAATCAATTATGAAAGAAAAAATTAAATATAATCAAATATATATGTATGTACATAGATAGATATATCATATATATGTATATATATGCATATATGTATATATATCATATATATGATATATCTAGCTGTGTATGTACATATATATGTATGTCATTATATTTTCTTTCATAATTGATTTGTTAAATTTGTCAATTTCTAAATATCATATATCTACTGTACTATGTACATATTTAATTTTTTATTATTTTATATATATATATATATATGTACATACATACATATTAACATAGCGCACCATAAATCATAAACGACACAATTTAAAGTTTTTCTCTAAATCTTCCTTTTCATAAAGCAGTATACACATCACAGTTATCCAACGACTCACTTCTTCTCTTTTTCTGGAAATTTACTGTTATACATGGTATTATGCCCATAACCTAACTATAGAGGTCCATGCAAGGGAGAGTAGCTCTTCTTCAGCGAGTTTGTAGCTTATGTCAAACTATCGTCTTTTGTTTTGATTTTGCATTCTTGCACGTGTTTTTCGTGGAAATACTTGTGTGTTCGGTTGTGTGTTTGTATGTTCGGTTGTGTGTTCGCTGGCGTTTTCTCTGCTTCTGACATTTTTGAAAAGGGCCGTCTAACTGTAATCACCTATTCCGCTTCACAAAAGACGACCTGTATATAGATTGGTCTTGATTATGCCATACTATTGTTTGTAAAAAAAGAGTTTTCTGTCTCCTGAAAATTTTTGAATTGCGTCACTATGATTTAGGGGGCGATACATATCGACGCTTCCAAACAAAACTGTACTAAGTCTGAAAACTATGTTTTGCAGGAGAAGCTCTCAAAGTTTAAACCCGATATGAAACTTCAGTTGTATGCTAAGTACATTTTCACTTGTAACTTCTGTTTGGATTGAACGAAATGTACTAAGTCGACTTAGTACAGTATTGTTTGGAAGCTTCGATATGTATGTATGTAATATGTTTGTGCACTTATAACAAACAGAGCCAAACAAGCCTGATTTTTTTCGAAATTCTACAAATAAGTTGCCATCAATTAAAAATTTTGTAAATCTTTTTAATTCAAATATAAGAAATAAAAAATTAGGAGGTTAAAATAAGAATGCTTTTCTTAGTGAAGGAATGACTAAATAATAATTTTCTAACTTATTCGTTATTAAAAAATGTAATATTAACATAAAGAATATATCGCTAGCTTAGAGTGCAAATTGTGTAAGTCCCTTTTTTCCAACTTTACAGCAGAGACAGAAAACAAAAAATAAAATAATTTCGAAATTAAAAAAAATTCTGTTCATGTAAAATAACAATGATAAAAATATGACACTTTTTCATAAAAGTATACTTACACAGTTTGCACTCTAAGCTAGCGATATGTATCATTCAAAAACTACTAATTCCAACAATTTCAAGATACTTTCTGTTTTTATTTTCTTTTAATAATAAAAATCTTAGCGAAATTTAAGTAAGTTGGTATGTAAGGGGAAGTGGCGTGTTGGATGGGTGAGTGGGAGAGCATAGGGGATAATATACAGAGAAAGAAAAAGAGTCAAGTGTAGACAGGGATAGGAGTTGGAAAAGGGATAGGAATGAGATGGAATTATTGTAAACTCATTTTTAATGTTCTGGCTGTTTGCGTTTTTTGCAAAGCTGTGTATTTTTTCATAGATATGTATATCATCGTACCAAACGAAAACTAGCACCCGATTTTTTATGCCTGACGAATACTACCACTTTCAATTTTGTAGGCTGATGAAAAGTACAATTTCGAATTTTGGCTGACGAAAACTAGCAATTTTGTTGAAACAACAACAATTACAATGTATAAACCATATATGTATAATTATTGCTACTTTTCGTGAGCCAAAAATTGAAAGTGTTAGTATTCGCCAGCCAAAAGTCGAAAAATCAAATTTTCGTACATAATTTTTAAATTGCCAGTTTTCGTAAGAAATTTTGAAAGTGCTATTTTTCGTATGGTACGTCGATATCTATGAGAATTTTTTTTTAAACTAAACGAGGAAATTTAAATTACGTATAGATATAATTATTTTAAGCTTGTTGAATACTTTGATTCCCTTATTTTTACATCACCGTAACTAAGAACAAATTAAAGTATATCTTCAGTAATGGTTATTATATTATAGTCAACAGATTTTTCCGTTTTTTCTTCCTCTTTTTCTTCTTCTTCCTTTTTTTCTTTTTCACTTTTTTCTATAAAAGATTTTGTTAGTTCCATCACTTTTATTCGGTAATCTATTTTGTTTGATGCTGATATCATCTCCACATGTGGCAGTAGGCTTTTAAAAAAACAGAGATCTTCATTGCTTTCCTCCTTTCCTTTTTTGTTTTTTAAATAATCAAGCTTTTCCCTCTCGATTTGGAGCAGCGATTCTCCATAGTCATCTTGCTTGGAAGTTTTTTTAGCTTTTTGTGTTACATTAACATTAGACCCTTTCGTTAAGGAATGTGAATCGTGGTTGACATTAGAGTCTTCCGTTAAGGAATGTTGATCGTTGTCAGGCTCATCAACTGAATTCTCTGCAGAGCAGTCAATAGACATTTGTTGACTTTCTTCATTAATCAACAGGTTCAATGCACTTTCACAAGCCTCGTCGCTTTTGTTTTTGCGCTTGAAGTTTCCATCAGATCTCCTTGCCGTGAATTGGTCTTTCAAAAATAAAAGACTTTTAAAATATTTCCACTCCGGAATTAGTTCATTTGATTGGGCATCACCTGACCTAGCCTTGGGAATATTTGCCATAGAAATTCTGAATTTATCTCGCAAACTCTTCCACTTATTTCGGCAAGTAGTAGCTGAAAGGTTAAATAAAATTTTTTTTAAATAAGTAAAGTTCAACAACATAATTATCGTGCCTGCGAATAAAAAAACAGTTATGTATTTTTCAGTAACTTTGCAGGAGAGCAAAAAAACTGATTCCTGGCGTACATTGGCAAAATTTAGCAAACCTTTAATTCAGAAGGGATGGTACTATATCATTGTTATTGATTTATGAAAAAATAAATCACTTTTTTTACCCATTGCGACGTGATAAACATTTGCGCCTTTTTAATGCACATAGCTGTTTTTATACTCCACAAATTTTTTTTTTTGTAAAAACTTATGCAATCTGTACACAATACACCGCTAGGCCTAGTTTGTATGTGAAAAAGTTGAGTATCTAACTAATTAACTAACAGTTGCCAGTTTGTCTGTATGCCTGTAAACGCATACCTTTTTCTCAGAACATTTATAGTGCTACACGCGCATACATACTTTATTTGATAACTTCTAAACCAAACCAGATATAAAAAAACTGCAAACGCAGAAATGTGGGCAATGAATAGGGCTAGTAAAAATGCAATAAAAAAATTTACTAAAAATTTACATAACTGTTTTTTTATTCGCAGGGACGATATATATGTGCTGTAACAAAGTTACGGGTATATGTGTATCTATGTAGGTACATTACGGTGTCCCACAAAAGGACGATTTGTAATTATGAAAACGCTTACCCACTAATTTTGCTTATTATACCAATTATAATTATAATTATTACTCGAATACAAAATTCCCACGTTAGTTGTAAACCTTGCCGAAGAGGTCTACAATTTCAGAATAGTCAGTAGTCTATGCACTCAGAGAAAAACCCTTCCTTTACTAGACTTGACAAATTTCTTTAGTTTTTTTTTTTCAGAACAACATTTAAAATCAATTGTCTTCTGTTTGCAGATATTTATCAACAGGAATGTCATTCAGGAGTCTATCCTTCTCGTTTCTTATGGGAATAACAACGGTTTCTAAAATAGTGCACGAAGTAGTAAGAGTCATATGGAGAGAGCTCCAACCAATTCATATGGGTGTCCCAACGGAAGACGATTTGCGAAAAATAGCCGACGATTACTACAATCTTTGGAATTTTCCGAATTGTATTGGAAGCATAGATGGAAAACATATTAGAATTATTTGCCCTCCTCATTCAGGCACAATGTTTTATAATTATAAACAATATTTTTCCATTGTATTGCAAGCATTGGTTGATGCGCATTACAGGTTTATAAACATAGAGGTAGGTGGCTATGGTAAACAAAGCGATGGTGGAACATTTCGATCATCGGCGTTGTTTATGAACCTGTCAGATGGAACATTCCATATGCCTAGACAATCTGCTCTTCCTAATACTGAAATAACTGCGCCTTTTGTTATAATAGGGGATGAAGCATATCCTCTTCTTCCTTATTTATTAAAACCATACAGCCGGCAGCAATTAGGCCCCGAACAAGAATATTTTAATATGCGGTTATCAAGAGCACGGAGAACGGTGGAATGCGCTTTTGGTTTGATATATTCTAAATGGAGGATTTTGGGAACGGCAGTACAAACATCCGTAAATAATGCTGACGAAATTGTCAAATGTATTTGCTTACTGCATAATATAATTATTGATAAACAAGGCATAGAGCATAATATCGAACGGCAACATTATTTTGGACCCAGGAATTCCACATTAAATAATCCTGTTGGAAGGCGTAACAGAGAGGCGGAAAATATTCGTGAAATTTTTAAATTGTTCTTTTGTCGCAATCCCATTTGATTTATTTATCAAACTACATATGTACATGGAATATTATATATAAAATTTTCAGTTACTACAAATAATATCTTTACCTATTTTTAACGGTTTTCTGAAACTTTCACTACACTCAAAAAAAAATTTACTCAAATTATGGAAAAGTGGGAATGATCGGCGCTAAAGACAATTTTCATTGTTTTGATGTACAATTTTCTTTAAAACGTGGTTTTTATTCCTTGATTTGAAGAAAATTGTACATCAAAACAACGAAAATTGTCTTTAGCGCCGAATCATTCCCACTTTTCCATAATCTGAGTAAATTTTTTTTGAGTGTATTTTTAGAAAATCTTAAAATTTTTATAATTAATTACGAAGTGAATTTTAGCGTAGGAATTCTGCTTGTATCATAGATCATAAAAAATATATACACATGATTTTAAAAAGCCTTATATACAGCGACAACAAGTTTTCTAATATATGTATGTATTTCGAAGAATTCTTACGATAAAATTCGTTCCTTACTCTTTATAAAAATACATATGAACAATTTTTTGTATCAGTTTCCAAAATGCGTTTAAAGCAGATATTGAATTTAACTATTAACCTATGTATAATGTTGTTTTTCAATGTCTGGTTCAAAGTCAAACAAAAAAGTATGTTTTCTAAATACTAATAAATGTTGGAAAGAATCTATTTGAATTAGTGTTCAATGTATATAAAACAGTCCAAAAAATCATGGAAGTTTGGAAAAAAAATGGGTCAAAATTGTGAGCACGGAGGCCAGAATATCAAGAAAAAATCTAGATATACATATATGTATACAGTTTGGTAGCCCATTAAATTATAAAATTATTAAGTCTCAACACACCAAAAAAATTCATTGATTTTTTACGATTTTTTTCTGAAAGGGCTTTGGTACATTTTTCCATATGAATATATTTTATAAATCCTGACAATTTTTGGATGCTTAGTTCCAACATACATATGTAGTCATAGTATAAAAGGTGGTTTTATATAACTATATTATTTGGGATCCATAAAAACATATCTGAATTATCACTGAACTAAGGTTGGGACTTATGATTTTGTCAAACATTTGAGATTTTTTGGCCCGGTGTTTATTGGGTGTCTACATGGTATGCAATTAGGGTTGCCAGATACCTTCCCCGAAAAAATCAGTACATTGCCTTCAAAAAAAAAAAAAAAAAAACAATGTATGCGGAGAAAATCGTCTTTAATACTGGCATTTTGTTTTTGTTTCCGTATCGTTAATTGTCAATCATGTTTCTATGACATTTAACGTTCGCGTTCCTTCCTAATTGTTTCATGATGCTTACGAGCAAAACCACGATAAGATCTAGGAGTGGTTTTCGACACCAAACTTAGGGTGCGTTTATGTCGGAGCAATAGAAGAAAGAAAGAAAGATAGCGAAGAAAATTGTAAACGGGAATTCTGTACTTCTGTTTATGTCGGAGCTGCGATAAGCGCTAAGCTCACCACAGATAATAGCAAAGAAAATACCTTACGGAAATCACGTATAGTGTTTATGTCGGAGCAATAGAAGAAAGAGTGATACTAGCAACGAAAATTGTAAATGGGAGTTCTGTACTTCTGTTTATGTCGGAGCAGTGGGTGACTAAAGATATTCACCACATTAGCGCTATTATCATAGCAGAGAAAATACCTTATGGGAAACGCGTGTAGTGTTTATGTCGGAGCAATAGAAGAAAGAGTGGATACTAGCAACGAAAATTGTAAATGGGAGTTCTGTACTTCTGTTTATGTCGGAGCCGCGCTATAAGCGCGTATCAAAGTATAAGAGCGAAGAAAATTAATTCATTGATTTTCTTTAGTCGATTAGCGCTATTCATTATGGACACAGAAACTTTCATCAGTGCAATTTTTAAAAGGCAACCTTTGTGGGATCAAAGAAATCCAAATCATCCCAATAGGCTTGTCTTGGATAAACTGTGGACGGCCGTAGCATGTGAAATGAAGTCCACACGTAAGTAAATATATACGACTTCATGCATAAAAAATAAAATAGGTTTTAAAAATTTTTAAGTGACATTTTCATAAAATTTTTCGATTTCGAAAATTTTATAAATCTATTTTATTTTTTATGAATAGGAGGGACATTGTTTATGTGTTTTATTACTTTTTATACATAATTTTTATATAACCTTTCAAATTAAAAAAATTAAATATATAGATAAGTATGTGTGGAGCAGAAATATATGTAAATATTTACTATGTGTAAAATAACAACGTCTCTTCTCCTTTTCGGTTATTCTAAAATTTTTATTTAAGTACCACAATACACTAAAGACAAATCTAGTACCATAGCTTCAATATACGCAGATAACAGCGCTATTTCACTCTTTGCTAGCTTAGCTCCGACATAAACACTCAATAGCGCTATATGCTTTGGTCGAACAGCGCTATTACCTCCGCTTATTGACCTCTTCGCTACTATTGCTCTTATCACTGCTCCGACATAAACACTCAATAGCGCTATTCCGATAAGCGTATATCACGCACAGCTATCTTTCTTTCTTCTATTGCTCCGATATAAACGCACCCTTACTTTTAACAAACATATTGATCTCGTTCTGTCTAAATCACTTTCTATGCTTGGATTTATCAGAAGAAACTCAGTGGAATTCAAGGATCCTTGTACGTTGAAGTCCCTTTATAATTCCCTAGTAAGGAGTCACTTCGACTATTGTTGTTTAGTATGGAATCCTTATTACTCATCTCATATAAATATAATTGAAAGAGTTCAAAGAACCTTTACGAGGATCGCGCTATATAAACTAAATTGGCCTTGCGATTTGCCCAATTACGAGGGTAGAAGGAAATTGCTTGGCTTGCAGTCCTTGGAGGACCGGAGAATTTATTTTGCGCTACTATTTGTCTATAACATAGTAAATCATAATATTGATTGTACCGATCAAGTTAATTTAATAGAATTTAATACTTCGTCGCGTGTATTGAGACATAATCGATTGCTTGTCGAAATGTCTCATAGAACCAATTATGGTTATAACGAACCAATTGCGAGGTGTATACGAGCTTGCAATAATTATGCGCAATTAGTAGATTGGAATGCCACTTTAACTAGATTTAAATTAAATATATTTTCTTTTTTGAATTAGTAATTAGAGTGTAAGAACTTCTGTAGACTGAATAATTAAATAAATAAATAAATAAATCCGGATATATTTTCATCATCGGACCACTTATTGCCACATTTAAAAATTGTTTGATATACCTTCATAGCTACTGGCTATTTTTATTTTCTGTGGACCTAGATTTTTTATACAAAGATTTTGACCAAGGAGCCCCATAGGGAAGTTTTGTGCCGAATATTTTTCTAGACTATGGTAACCTTAAAGTGACCTCCAAAAGGCCATTTGGCGCACTCCTCCTTTTCTTTCTAGTTCTCTTTCTCTTCCCCTTTCCCCTTTATTTGCGCTTTCTTTTCCCTTTATCCATTTTATTTTTCATATTTCCTCTTTCGCTTCCTGTCCTTCGCCATATCCGTCCCTTTAATTCTCCTCTTCCCTTTCCTTTTATTACCCATCTTCAGTGCTAGGCCTTGCATGACACTTCAAATTTAAAAATGAGATAAACTGTAGCGTAAAAATGGATTATTGAACGGTGGCAACCCTTTTTGTGAAAATTTTAATAAATTACTCATTTCCATGCCAAGTCCTTTCATATGACACCTCAAATTTAAAAATCAAACAAACTATAGCGTAAAACTGAATTTTTGAACAGGTGGCAACCCTTTTGGTAAAATTTTTATTAAATTACTCAATATCAGGTCAAGCCCTTTCATATGGTGCCAAAAATTATAAAATCAAATAAACTATACCGTAAAATTAAATTTTCAAACATCTGGCAACCCTTTTCAAAAAAATTAAACCTTCCTGCACATCTACAGGTCAAGCCCTTTCATGTGACACCACATTTTCGAAAATCGGTATAACGGTGTAAAAGTTATGGTGCGTACAAAAAATCGCTTAGCGTAATATATATAAAGATGTGTGATAATAATAATTATTATGAACACATACACACATATGTACATAAATATACATACATATGTATAGTGTAAAATAAGGAGAGGGTTAGGTTTATAAACTAACCAGTCTTCTTTAAATTTACCAGTTTTCTCTTTTAAATAAAATTTTTAGAGTAACCGAAAAGGAAAAGAGACGCTGTTATTTTTCTTCCATTTTAAAGCATGTTCATATATACATATGTGTGTATGTACCTGCATATACATTTGTATATATGCACATACTAGGGATTCCAATCCCGGGATCCCGCCCTTTTTGACACCCCGAAAATCCCGGGATCGCTAGAATTTTATCCCGGGATTTTCGGGATAAGATAAGGAGAGAATATTCCGCTATTATAGCAAAGAAAAGTTATATTTTATATAATTTTTATTGGTCTCAGATCTGTATACTAATAGCATTTCCTATTCTGAATGAAAATGTTGCATTATTACATTGCAGCATTATGAACATGTGTCATGTGCCCTATTAAAGTGTTGAATTTTTCATGTGATTAATGAAACAAAAATAATGCAACCTTTTATTTGTGCTAAGAGCAGAAAATGTTGCCCATAGTCGGGCCAGTTTTATATTTTGTCAATAGAACAAACATCCCCAAAAAAGTGTTGTGTCTGTGTAGAAGAGAACAAAAAATGTGACAGCCGGAAGAAAGTGCGACATTTTTTCTAGAATAAAAAAGTCCATTAGTTAAAGTAAGGATTAAAATTTTTTATTTTTTTTTAATAATTAAATTTTTTTGTATTGAAGTACGCGTTGTAAGGAAACGTACGTTAGGTATTTTTAAAGCTTTTAGCTTGTGGCAAAATTCATTCGATAATTTCTATTTCCTGATTTTTGGTCATTTATTTCTCAAATGTTTTTTGGAATTTTCCCACATGGAAAGTAAATAATGGAAGAAAATGGAAACAAAATTTTAATTAGACTTGATAGTCTTACAACACTGTACTAAAATTAAATACGCAGCTGCATACTCGGAATTCATATCAAAATTTTGCCTCCGATATTTATCTATTCAGAAGTTGCATTAATTTTCTGAATTTTTCGGCAAGCTTGGAAATATCAATAATTTTTCTTTGCACTTTAAAGTTGTAGCGTTCCTCGAAATATATATTTCCTTTTTTCAACCCCAAATGTGGGAAAATAATACTGGTCGAAAAATGTTTGTAACAGAAATAAAATTCTACGTTTCAAAAGGATTTCGGTGTAGTTTTTGAGACATTCATGTCCAAAAAGGCGAAAAACGCAGTTTGTGGCCATATTCACTCCTCAATATTTTTAAAACTACTCACTTTCATTAAAAACTGATTACATCTATTGAAAGCACGATCATTTCTTTTGAAGACAACGTAGATATCCGAATAAGATACCCGAAAAAGGAAAGCGCTGTTTTCAAGAGAAATGATCGTTCTTTCAATAGCTGCAATCATCTTTTAATGAAAGTAAATAATTTAACAGATTGAGCAGTGAATATAGCAAAAAATCGCATTTTTCATCTCTTTGGACACGAATATCTCAAAACCTAAACGCATTACCGAAAATCCGACTTCAAATTCAGAATCAGCGCACCGAAATCCTTTAGAAAAGTAGAATTTTATTTGAGTTAGAAAATTTTTTGTAAATATTGTCGGCCTGTGTAATTAAAGTCCAAATCCCGGGATAAATCCCGGGATCCCGGGATTTAAAAAATAAATCCCGAAAATCCCGGGATCGTAAAAATCGGAAAAATTGGAATCCCTAGCACATACATAAGAAATATTTACATATATTTCTGCTCCACACATGCTTATCTACATAATAAATTTTTTTTTTAATTTGAAATTATGCATAAAAATAATAAAAACATAAACATATCCCTCTTATTCACAAAAAATAATAATAGACTTACCTATAAAATATTAAAAATCGAAATATTTTATGAAAATGTCACTTACAAATTTTTAAATCCTAATTTATTTTTTATGAATAAAGTCGTATACATATGTATATTTACTTACGTGTAGACTTCATTTCCACTGCCACAGCCGTCCACAGTCTGTCCAAAACAAACCTATTGTGGTGATTTGGATTTTTCTGATCCCACAAAGGTTGTCTTTTATAAATTGCACTTATTAAAATTTCTGTGTCCATACTGTATCAACTAAAGAAAATCAATGAATTAATTTTCTTCGCTCTTATACTTTGATACCCGCTTATAGCACAGCTCCGATATAAACAGAAGTACAGAACTCCCATTTACAATTTTCGTCGCTCTATTGCTCTCTTTCTTCTATTGCTCCGACATAAACACTATACGCGTTTCCCATAAGGTATTTTCTCTGCTATGATAATAGCGCTAATGTGGTGAATTTCTTTAGTCACGCACAGCTCCGATATAAACAGAAGTACAGAACTCCCATTTACAATTTTCGTCGCTCTAATGCTCTCTTTCTTCTATTGCTCCGACATAAACACTATACGTGATTTCCATAAGGTATTTTCTCTGCTATTATCTGTGGTGAGCTTAGCGCTTATCGCAGCTCCGATATAAACAGAAGTACAGAACTCCCGTTTACAATTTTCTTCGCTATCTTTCTTTCTTTCTTCTATTGCTCCGACATAAACGCACCCTTAGTCTCAGAGTGTTTAATATCTCTTGTTGTGTGTTGTTAAATTCTGTTTGCTTCACTTCTTGCTCTCTCATATTCTGCTTGATTTCAGCATAAGCACTGCTGAAAGTGTTATTAACTCGTGGTGGAGTCGCTTTTGTTGTTTCGGTCATTGGCTTGGAGATTGTAGTCGCCTCTGTACCTTCATTCGATAGTTTTGAGATTGAAGTCGCCATTGGAGTTTCACTGGGGTGTTCATGATTTACCATTGGCTACATTCAGAAGGCGCAACCGTGGCGCAACAGTTGCGCAACTGTTGTGTTTTATCTTCTGAACGCAACGTTGAGTATTTCTGATCAACACAACATGTTGTGATTTTGGAGACTTTTTTCCATCATAAATTTTTTACGCTCACTTTACACAACATGTTGAGCTTACGATTTTGACATATGTACAAAAATATAAAGTGTTTATGAATTTTGGAATGTAATAAAAATGTTTCAAAGCCGCGAAATTATTGGCAATTACGTTGGGGATAATTAAAATACTAATTTGTTTATTTAATGTATCAGCTCGTTCAGAGGGCGAAAATTGTATCACTTTCCGATTACTGATATCTACACAACAGTTGTGCTCCACCGTTGCGCCTTCTGAATGTACCCATTGCTGTTTCTATGTTTGAACCTTTTAAATTTGAAATCTAAAAATAAAACGTTCATACTACAAAATTTTTTTATGTATGTATGTCGATCCTTTTTATATATATAGATTATTACCTCAGTGAAGCCCGCTTCTTTCGTTCTGCCATCTCCGACTATCATTGTCGATGGAACGAACTGCAAAACTTCAATTTCGATGCCCTCTAGTGGTGCAGGTCCCTCGCTTGCCGGCAGATTGCCGGTTCTATTTTGAAATTTTTTGTTAGCCGCTTCTTGTTTTTTAATGGCGCACTTCCAATCAGACCAACTCTGCAAATATGTAAGCTAATTATAATATGCACACTTATTTATACATATATACACACTTTTGTTTCAATTAGTTATTACCTTTTTCCATTGTTCCGCAGTTTTGCAAGCTCCCCCAGCTGCATTTAGCTCAACAGCAACGGATTCCCACACACTGCGAGTTATAGAGGCACTATTCGGCCCACTAAATGTCCCCATCGCGACTTTTTTATTGGCTTTCATAACTTCCAGGAGTTTCGCTTTTTGCAACTTGGAAATCTTTCCACTTCTAATTTTCTTCTACAAAACACAAACTAATGAAATAAATAAAAATGCAAGAAATTGAATACAAACCTCACTCATTATTTTTAAATGTATCTGTTTTCACTACCCTCAAAGCTGCTGATATGAATATCGCAAGAAATAACGAAAACCAAAATTCACCACACTTACAGAAACACTACCTTGCGATAAGTATGAAACAGAATGGTATTTTGCGTTATAATTCATATCGCTTAGGAACAGTGTTGCCACAGCCTCAAAAATTATGGTATCACAAATTGATGCCCTCATGGTCTTTTTTTCGTTATCACGCTTTCCTTTACTGATCCAGGGGGGCGTAAAAACCGTTTATAAAAGGGGCGTTACACCGTCCTCCGATCCTATATCTGAAGTCGGAACAGTCCGGAGGCCGATAGTTTTCGAAATATAAATATTTGTTTTTTCAAAATACCTTTATTTTGGTGATAACGGGTTGAAAGGACCACATAATCCTCTTTCTGGGGCAAAATCTACGTACCCATCCACAGTAATCCTGCGTGGAATACCTTCATCGCCTTCATGAGGGAGTACTTAAATTTATCAAAAAAAAAAAAAAAAAAAAAACACCTAAGCACACTTACATATGAATGATACGTAGATAATGTTTATTTTGGCTTAGAACAAATTTTCTTTTTATCAAACTTTTGGTTGGACCACTCCGCATAGCAGGAATTTTGACGTAAAGGAGGACAGCGCGACATATATTTAAGAACTGATTCAATGACTCCAAATCAATTCCAGAATCAGCTCTGGCAACTAGATCACCCAGCTCGTTTGACCCATTGCATTTTATAGAACTTTTATATTACTCGGTACAGTACCAAAGTATTCATATTTATTTGCATATGAAATTTAAGTATTATCTTTATATTTTTATATTATTAAAAAAAAAATGATATCTTTAAACCACGAAAGTAGCTTACTTTATTAATTTTAATTTTTTTCTCAAAATTTTTTCTGTGCTAGAACCCCAAAAGCAGCATACTTTGTTAATTATAATTTTTTTTTTTCAAACATTTTTCGGTGATACCAAAAAAACCATAAATGTATCAATTTGTGATACCAAATTTTTTGAGGCTGTGGCGACACTGTACAATTTCTTCCTCTTCTTCCATGGTGGAATTATAATGGTGGATTCAAATGAAATTATGCTTCTTACTTATTAATCAGCTGATGGACAGATGTGCCAAATTTTCAGCCATTATTGGGCCATATTAATAAAATTCAAGCAAATGCTTTTACTCAAAATTTAAGAAATTGGACATTAATTTGTATGAACCAAATTTCAAAATTTGAGTAAAAGGTCTGAAACTTTAAGCAAAAGCAAATGCTTGGCTTTTATTAATATGACCCATTGTTTCGCTTTATGTCTTCTATATATATTTCCGAGAAAAGTAGTGAAATCGCGTATGCAACTAGTTTTTTTGAGGCTATTATTATATTATTATACACTTTGTGTGCTTTCTGTGTTGATAATTATACAATTATTTTTCATTATTTCAAGCGATTCATAAATTACACGAATTTCAATAAGTAAACAAAACAAAGAAAAACACGTGTTTTTGCATTTGACAGATCAGTACATAACAGTAAATTTTGTTGTTGCCCATTTACCACCACCATATACATATAATTTCACCATGCTCTTCTTCAGAGATTTTGACACATTTTAGGAAAGTACCCACACAAATTCTGTGCGGATTCCTACAAATAGCTAGTCTTCTTTCTCGCTCACATCCTCTGATCCTCTCGCTCTTTTGTGGTAAAATTCCTGCAACTCATACGCTTTCCTACACTCAACAAACGCTATTAATATAACGTATACGTTCTGTACGTGTGAGTTTTTGTAGTACTACGGATAGTTTAATGCAGTGGTGGGCGAAAATTTAGCTCTTGCAGCAGTCTCGGAGCCAGCAAGAGGTTGGAGAGGGGCTGATTTGTTTTTCGGTGATAAGGGGAATGCAAAACAATTAAAATCAGCGTATATTGCCTCGCTCGTCATGTTCATCGCACGAAGCCTGCGGAAATACTAAAAATCAAAAACCAAAACCACCAACTCTCAGCCACGATCAACAATTGTCAAACTGTGTTGCCGTAGTACGGAAACAAAATAATACAATTTTCGCCAAGAATTACGAAAAAAGTAATTAATACTGAATTTTTCGATTTTTAGGTAGCGACGACTTTATAATATACATTTAGTTTGTGCGTATTTCATTTCTACATGCAAATCGATTTATTTACAAACTGTATACATATTTTTGTGGCCGCTGTGGTGCAGTGGGTAGAGTGCTCGCCTGCTATGCCAGAGGTCTCGGGTTCAAACCACGGTCCGAGCCAAACACCAAAAAATTTTTCTAATTAGTAAAAATCCGATTATTGGATTTTTTAAGAGCAGCGGTCACCTCTCGGCAGTGGGCGGCATACCCTCCGAGAGTATTTCTGCCATGAAAAAGCCTCTCACAAAAAATGCATTCGCCGTTCGGAGCCGGCATAAAACTGTAGGTCCACCCAATTAGTAGGAAAAAAAAAAGGAGCACACCTCGAATTGGGAGAGAAGCTCGGCCATAAAACTCGTCAGAGTTATAATAGCGCCATTGTATTATATTATATTGTACATATTTTTAGTATTGATAGTAGCAAAGCAAAGTGTCTGTCCTTTATAGACTCCCAAACTAATCAACCGATCTTCATGAAATTTTTGCAGTATATTCATGTGGTATTAACGCACATGATAGGGTATATAGAATTTCAATAAGTTGGAACTTCTCGGAATACAGGCCCAAATGTGGACCCAGACTGGCCCAGATAGACTTTGAGCAATATTGGTACCAAATGAAAGGTTCTAAGCTGGCCTTCCATTTAATTAAATTTTTTTTCAATAATTTTTAGGTGATACGAAGAAAAAACCATGAAAGTACGAATTTCTGATACCAAATTGTTTGACGCTGCGGCAATACTGCTGCACACTGCCTCTCAGGCATGAACCAGTGATGGAAAATGACTCGTGCGTGTGCAGTTTTCGGTTATTTGCGAAGTAGCAAGGCACTTATGTATAATCAATTGATTTTCGCACTATTCTGCAAAACTCAATTCAGATTATAAATATTTTTAGATCACAATGCTATTTTTGTTGCTTCTTAGTAAACAAACGGTTGTTTTTTTATTATGTAGGCATATAAACTTTATTATAAAGTAATCTTCATAAAAGTAGGACGCACAAATATGTGTAAGAAAGGTTTCGTATGAGATCCTTATTATACAATATGTGCTGTAAACTTATTTTATCAAGGTAATGCTACCAACAGACGATTTTCAAATTGATTGCACAATTAAATTCAAAAATTCACCACTTTTTGTACAAATTTGATACAATTGGAAACTTTCATTTTCCATCACTGCCACGAATACAGGCGGCGACATACTCTCTCGTTCTCAATCTTGCTTATGTGTTGGTGAGTTCTTCCTCAGTTCTTCTCCCCTTACTGTGTAACCTAAATCAAACGCAAGTCGTCAATTTAACGCACGCACGCAAATTTTTCATATGCGTTGAACCGAAATTGACTTGCGTGCGTGTTCAGATAAAGAAATAGAAAAATACAGAAAATCAGAGAAAATCTTGTTAGTTTGTGGAATATGTACCTAACAGACACGATATCAAAAGCAAGTGTCAATTTTTTTGCAAACAATCACCCACAATGCTTAATTTCAACTGTCACGCAAAACAAAAATTGGGCGTCGAATTTGCTTTTTACGCACGCCGTTCAATTTCGGTTACTCCCATACAAGTTGTATGGGCATGAGAAATGTTTGACAGTAAATTGACGGCGTGCGTTTGATTTAGGTTACACAGTTATGCTGCACTTGGTTGCGTCCCTCACCAACAACCAAATGTGCCAAGTCGGCTCCTAAGTGCAAAATGCTACCAGGAGCTATTTTGCCCAACGCTGGTTTAATGCATTATATAACTAGTTGGGTTAGTGGACAGCTGATTATTTTGCGTATGTGTTGGTGAATGCGTAATACCATGTCTCCACATAACGTGTTTCGCTCTTTTTTTCTGCATTTTCTCTCTCAATCTTGTTTCGACACGGAAACCAGTGCCGAAACTCGCCAATTTCCATACAAATTTCTGAGAGCGAGTGAAGATTGAAACACTGTTTCATTCTGAATCATCTTGCCAACCTCGATGATATCGATGTCTTCTCTAATTTTGTATCGAAAATCTATCGAAATCTCACACAGACCCATGACCAAATAATAATATGGTCGTTTCACTGAAAAGGGAATAGGCGATTACCGTTGAACGGCCGTAGATAAAACTGTCAAAAACAGAAAAAACGCCAGCGAACATACAAGCGAACACACAAGCTATTTCCAGGAATAACACGTGCAAGAGGGTAAAATCAAAACAAAAGACGATAATTTGACAGCTTACTTTTCCAAAAACAAAATAGCCGTCCTCTGCTGCGTCCACCATTTTATTATTGCATCATGCACAGACCAAAACAAAGACGCAAAAATAAGCAAACATACAAACATTTAGGGCCGTTTACTCAACATCTGATTAATTTAACCGCTGGTTAATTTGACGTAAATTGTATGGTGAGCTGTCAAATAAATTGCTTAACCGGACAAAAATCTGTGGTTAAGTGCTTAACCGGAGCTTGAGTAAACGGCCCTTAAGAAGAAAAAGAAAGAGAAATGTCAAACTGAATCACGATTAGCCACGTGGAGACGGGTTATTTAGCGAGATGTTTTGTTGGTGAAACAAGTTATGTGGAGACGGGCTTTTAGTCCGTTCTTGCTGGGATACACACACATACACAAGGTGAGATGTTTGTCAAAGTGTAAAAAAGTTGAAACTTGGCTAACTTTATACCTTGCTTTATAGTCCAACTCTAATGCACCGTATGCGAATGCGTGTGCGTATGCGCATCTAAACGTTTTCTTGCGTGCGGCCCTGGCTGCTCCAGTGTATGCGCATGGTTGCGTCTATCAATTACACTACATACATATATACAATTCCCGCCATTGTTATTTTTGAAAATACATATTTTACCAATTCGCGAAAGATTTAACAAAATGTATAGTGGATGACGATTTAGAATTGATATTAATTATGATAGGAAGTGTTATTGCCGTATATAAGGAATACTTTAAAATTATTAAAAAAAAAAAAAGTAACATTCGAGTACGTGATTTGTTTTTGGAAAGGGAAGTTAGTGTTTCTTTAATTTGATGAAAACCCGTGAAGTGGATCAGTTCCAAATTAATAATAATATAATACACTGGCGCTATTATAACTCTGACGAGTTTAATGACCGAGCTTCTCTCCCAATTCGAGAAGTGCTCCTTTTGTTTTTGCTAATTGGGTGGACCTACAGTTTTATGCCGGCCCCGAACGGCGAATGCATTTTTTGTGAGAAGCTTTTTCATGGAAGAAATACACTCGGAGGGTAAGCCGCCCACTGCCGAAAGGTTACCGGTATTTCTAAAAACCCAATAATTGGTTTTTAATTAATTAGACAAATTTTTTTGGTGTTTGTCCGGACTGGGGTTAGAACCCGAGGCCTCTGGTATAGCAGGCGAGTGCTCTACCCATTGCGCCACAGCGGCCACATTGCCAAATTGCTATCCATTGATTTTTATGTATTGTAAGAATTACAGTTGCTTTGCTTTAAAATATCAGACTATAAATTTTGGTTAATACAAATATGTATGTACATATATGCACAACCTCTGAAATCTGGTGTTCTGTTATACCAAGGCGAAAACTGCCTATTCAAAAGAGTACTCATTTCACTTAAATATTTTTTCACAGTTAAACTTATTTAAGTTTCCATTATGTATTTTTACACGGGTAACTACATATGTATATGTAATTTAAATTCATGTACTATGTACATGGATATGCAGATAGTAATTAACATATAATTAATATTAACCATTTCTAAATATATTTAAAACACCTTTTAATTAACATTTCTGCTGGCAAACAAATTTTCACTACTTCACTTTAAATCAATTTAACGAAGTTTTTACGATTAAATATGTATACCGATGTAGCAACCAAATTAATATTGGCTGCGAAACGCATAGAAAACGCATAGAAGTAGAAAGTTTTCAACTTAGCTGCATTCGAATGCGTGTTCGAAATCATCTTCGAATTTTCTATGCGTGTGGTGCATTTACATCCGTGCCACTGGAGTTTGCCTCATTTAAACACAGGTATGCAACACGGCTGTCAGTGACACGCACACGCATACGCATCTGCATACGGTTCATTAGAGTTGCACTATTACTCGCTTCACCTCAATTGTGAACATATCCATTTGAAAAGCACATGCTGAACGGAACTGTCAAAGCAAAACTCTGAACCAAAGCGAGGTAGAAGTCAATTGTGCACGGGCGCTATGGGTTGATCGTGTAACAGGGCCCGATTTGAAATTTTGCGTTTCTGTAAGTTCATGTTTTTATTTATCCATAGTTTATCGTAAAAATTACAGAGTAATCTTTTTGAAATTAAGTGTGAAATAAACACACTGCTAGCGGATAAATCTGGTAATTATCTAGTTTACGATGCAACGGCGGGTCGGCTTCGATATAATGCGATCGTAGGGCTCCGGAGAGTAGGGATATTCTCACAGATCACAAAAAACAAAGTCGCACTCGCCGGACGCTTACAGGGGAAATTTTTCCAAACTTGCCGGAGGCTTATGGTTTCCGAGATAGGTAAAATTTTAGACGAGTCCCTCACGGGGAAATTTTCCAATAATGCCGCACGCCCCCAAAAAAACGATTTGTACCGTGGGTTAGGGGAGGGGAAGGGTGTTCTGAATCCGTAAAATTTAGGCGCCGGACGTACCTCGTTTTCGAGGAATTTATGGTTAAAGTTTAGTAACTCCATATAAATTCGATAGATAAAGAAAAAACACAGTGCTTTTGCGCAGAACACTTCTGCGTTGGCGGCCTTCAGCCGCGCTTATTTAAAATAACCCTGGGCTACGCCACCAAAGTCCGGATATACAACCTAACCGTGGCGGGAAATGTTTCCATTATTCCAGCACGCCCCGAGAAAAATGACGGGAAATGTTTCCATTATTCCAGCACGCCCCAAGAAAAATGACTTATACAGGGGTGTAGAGGAGCTCTCACAGATCCCAAATCTGAAAACCAAACTTGCCGGAGGCTTATGGTTTCCGAGATAGGTAAAATTTTAGACGAGTCCCCCACGGCTAGAAAAAAATGGTTTTTTAGGAGGGTAGAGGTGGGCCCCCAGATCACAAAACTGAAGACCCCACCTACCGGAGGGCTATAGTTCCCGAGATATTTGTTGTTAAAGTTCCCTTACAAATTTCACCACACATGGAGTTTAGCGAAAATTTTGCAAAAAAAAACTTTTCTGCGTTGGCGGCCTTCGGCCGCGCTTATAAAAAATAACCCTGGGCTACGCCATCCGTCCGGACGTGTGCCCCAACCGTGGCTACCGCCACGGTGATGTCCTTCTGCATAGTATTTTCACAACTTTAAGAAGGAATATCTCGGGAACTATAAGCCTCCGGCAAGTTTGGTTTTCAGTTTTGAGATCTGTGAGAGCCCCTCTACCGCCCTGCATAAGTCATTTTTCTCAGGGCGTGCTGGAATAATGGAAAGCCGACCCAAAATGACTTATACAGGGGTGTAGAGGAGATCTCACAGATCCCAAATCTGAAAACCAAACTTGCCGGAGGCTTATGGTTTCCGAGATAGGTAAAATTTTAGACGAGTCCCCCACGGCTAGAAAAAAATTGTTTTTTAGGAGGGTAGAGGGGGGCCCCCAGATCACAAAACTGAAGACCCCACCTACCGGAGGTCTATAGTTCCCGAGATATTTGCTGTTAAAGTTCCCATACAAATTACATAGAGTTTAGCGAAAATTTTGCAAAAAAAAACTTTTCTGCGTTGGCGGCCTTCGGCCGCGCTTATAAAAAATAACCCTGGGCTACGCCATCCGTCCGGACGTGTGCCCCAACCGTGGCTACCGCCACGGTGATGTCCTTCTGCATAGTATTTTCACAACTTTAAGAAGGAATATCTCGGGAACTATAAGCCTCCGGCAAGTTTGGTTTTCAGTTTTGAGATCTGTGAGAGCCCCTCTACCGCCCTGCATAAGTCATTTTTCTCAGGGCGTGCTGGAATAATGGAAAGCCGACCGCGTCCGGCGCCCAAATTTAACAAATTCAGAACCTACTTCCCCTCCCCTACCATCCAGTAAAAGTCATTTTTTTGGGGGCGTGCGGCATTATTGGAAAGCCGACCCTCCCTCACGGCTAGAAAAAAAAAACGGTTTTTTAGGGGGTAGGGGCCCCCAGATCACACAACTGAAGACCCCACAGTACTTTTGAGTAGAACAAACTTGCGTTGGCGGCATTTGGCCGCGCTTTAAAAAAAATAGCCCCAGCCAGCAAAATTTCCTTTCTCGAATTATGGAATTTGTTGTCTATCCAGGCTCAGCTTGTATATAATGAACCAATTTCTTTTATTTACAAACTACTGGGAATGTTTCAGTGAAATTTTCAGGAAATATTCTGTATATGATGATTCGCTAATTATCTAGTTTACGGTGCAACGGCTAAAACTCGTCAATTTTTAACAAGCGGGATATTACTGGACACGTTTCGATCTCAGGAGCACGAATCAGCAGGCGGAGCTTAAATTTTTTATATCAATAAAAAGTTATTAACAAAAAACGTTTTCATTATTCGATTGCTTATTACACCCACTCGAACACGCAAATTCAATCTATTTTTTTACCATTTGGTAATACATTCTTTATATTTACCATTTCACGCCCAAAATGTGCTAATATATTGCAAATAAATATAATCTTTTAGTTAAACCCAAAGTACAAGTAAAGTAACTACGCCAATTTCATCAATATAGTGCGTAGCGTTGCCAACTAACTTTGTGACAGTTCAATTATCGCTCGAAAAAAGTGAAAGAATCTCAATTGTTTACTTTGGTTTTATAAAAAAATAGTATTTATTTGCAACATATTAATAATTTTGGGTGTGATGTAGTAAATATGAAGAATGTATTATCCCATGGTAAAGAAATAAGCTGAATTTGTGTGTTCATGTGTGTGTAATGAGCAAGCAAAAAATGATAATGTTTTATGTTAATAACTTCTTATTGAAATAAAAAAGTCAAACTCCGCCTTCTGATTCGTGTTCCTGAGATCGAAATGCGTCGATGGATACCCCTCTTTTAGTCGTTGCACCGTAAACTAGATAATTACCTTCAACTATTATTAAATTATAATATTGAAGTTCTCCAGAAATAGAATTCTCCCGGCTGAGGGTTATTTTTGTAAAGCGCGGCTGAAGGCCGCCAACGCAAAAGGTGTTCTATACAAAACAACTGTGGATTGGTCCATGGATATTAATCCAGAAAGAGAATTCTGCCGGCTGAGGGTAAATTTATTGAAGCGCGGCCGATGGCCGCCAACGCAGAAAGATGTTCTACACATACATACATACATTAATTTAACAAGGAATATCTCCTGAACTATAAGCGTCCGGCGGTTGGTACTTTGTTTTTTGTGATCTGTGAGACCACCCCTACCCTCTGGTAAATTAATTGTTATCGGATCGTGGTTCATTATATACAAATTTTCCCTCTATCCAGACTGGGGATCCAACCCACGACCTCTAGAATGGCAGACTAACCACTGCCCGCCACACCACAGTGGCCACAACACTCCCCACTGCACCACAGCGGCCCCGTTAATATATATTCCGGCAAAGGAGATTACAATTTACTAAGGTACCTAATATGCATATAAATACTTCGCAAAAAGTATGTAACTTATTTTGCATATTTAATTTATCCATATTTGTTGCCAATTTAGTGTATTTTTCCAATTTTATAATTGATTTGAATATTTTGCAAATTTTGTTACTTGCAAAAATTTCAGTCAGTTGTTTGATCAGCTGTTTTCCTGATGGAAAATTGCTGTTGGCAAAAATTTGTCCAACAGAATCCAACAGCTTCTCACAAAATGAAATGTCAGTTTTCTCTCTCAGTTGGCTCTCTTCTGTTGGAGATTTGGCGTAAGAAAACGGCGAAAAAGTGTTAGTTTTTAAATGTTTTCGAAAAACATCAAAAAATATCCGTAAGCGAATAGTCCTTATACAAATCAATTATAAAATTGGAAAAATACACTAAATTGGCAACAAATATGGATAAATTAAATATGCAAAATAAGTTACATACTTTTTGCTAAGTATTTATATGCAGATATTCCCTGTTAAATTAATGTATGTATGTATGTGTAGAACATCTTTCTGCGTTGGCGGCCATCGGCCGCGCTTCAATAAAATCACCCTCAGCCGGCAGAATTCTCTTTCTGGATTAATATCCATGGACCACCTTTTGCGTTGGCGGCCTTCAGCCGCGCTTTACAAAAATAACCCTCAGTCGGGAGAATTCTATTTCTGGAGAACTTTAATATTATAATTTAATAATAGTTGAAAGTGTTAAGATAAGATGAATCATCATATACAGAATATTTCCTGAAAGTTTCACTGAAACATTCCCAGTAGTTTGTAAATAAATTAAATTGTTTCATTATATACAAGCTGAGCCTGGGCCCGAATCGTCACACACGTGATCGTATAACTCGTCACGTAAAAAGTTGCATTTTGGATTATGACATACGTGATCGTATAACTCGTTACGTGAAAGTGCAATTTTTGGATTACCACATACGTGAACGTACTCTAAGTTTCGTAATTTGGTATTATGATAATTGTGAATGGGTACGCTTTCGAGCTCGTTCGTTCATATTGTTATACGATCACAAATTTTAAAACGGAATCAAAGGTAATCGAGGGAAAATGTAAGTTTATTAAAAAAATAAATATAATTATAATATTTTAACTAATATTTGAGTTATCTAAGGGCCAACTCTAATAAATTGAACCCCAAACAAAAGGAACTAATGGCGGAGTTTATGTCGGAGCATCCGGACTTGGCTAAGAATAAGCCTCCAAGACACCCGCAGGGGAGATTTTCAACAAATAGGCTTTGGGAGGAACTTGCGAGACGGTTAAACGCCGAGGGGCCACCTGTAAAGGACGCGAAGATGTGGCGGAAGGTATTTATATGCAAACCATTATGTATTATGGTGCGAAATAAATATTTATACATACGTATTTAATTATTCGAAGGTTTACGCTGACCAAAAATACCAAACCAAGAAAAAGCTATCCTTCAACAAGATGTCAAAGAGGCAAACCGGAGGCGGGCCATATCGTGAAAGGCCGATAAGCGCAGTGGAAGAGCTCATCATAGAAGCTGCTGGACTTGAGGCCTCAGTGGAGGGAAATAGTAATGTGCGTTCTTCTGGTAGCGAACCAGCTGCAGGTTGAGTTAGCGAAAGTGGCAATGAGAGCGACAGCGTCAGTGGCAGCGATAATGGCACCGGCAGTGGCAGCGTTAATGGTAGCGGCAGCGGTAACAACGGCGATTGCACAAGGTCACCCAGCAGTGACGAATTACCGGGTCCATCAAGGCCACTGACTACCCCAGCTCGGCGTCAAAGGAGCAACACACCGAGACTTAGGGCCGGTTTCACCATCTCCGGTTAAGCACTTAACCAGAGATTTTTGCCCGGTTAAGCAATTTATTTGACAGCTCGCCATACAATTTACGTCAAATTAACCAGCGATTAAATTAACCGGAGATGGTGAAACCGGCCCTTAGACGAGACACAAGCGACAAGTTGGCGTTGCTCCAAGAAAATACCAAAAAGATTTGCCGAGTTCCAAAAAGACTTGGGAAAAAAGTTCGACAAATTAATCGATGTGCAAGAGAGGCAATTGGCGGTGCAAATGCGTATGCTAGCGTTAAAGGAGGAAAAACATCGCCAACAAACCGCAGCTAGAGAGCATAATGAACATAATTTATTTTCCATTTCCAGAAGTACATGGGATGATATCTTCGATATGGTACTTTGGCACATTCCAACCAAATAGTCGCTGCCGACACAATGCTGATAACCGCCACTTCCTAGCAGGGAAAGCGTAGCAGCAAGTTGTAGTACCGGAGGCACAGCTTTCGCATCCAGCTGCTTCAAATTTAGCAGATTTAGTACATATTCAAACGCCTCTTTAGAAAGCCTAAACCGTTTCAGAAATCTGTACAAAAAACTTAAATTTTGCTGCAAAAATTGTTTTTGTATTATATGTATATACGTACGCTGTATTCGACAATGCAAAAGGATCACTTTTCTCCCTAAGTAGCCTCCGTGCCACCCTTTCATCTTCCTCACTTTGACTTGAACTCAAATAAAAAAGTAAATGCACATCCATATTTAAATTTTAAGTTTTATTTTGCAATATGTACTTACATATGTATGTATATCCTTAAATTCGTTTTGTACGGATGTCAAAATTTGTTTATTTTTTGTATTTGGCTTTGCAAAAACAAATATTACATTTAATGTGTCACATTTCATTATGCATTTTTGTTTTTGAAAATATATACATATGTTTATTTACACTGAAATCACGATAACAAGCAAATATCTCGTCTGTAGCTATTCATGTGAAGATCAAATCGCTGAAGCCATGTGCAACACCTACAAAGTGGGGAAGATCAAAGCTGCTCCAGCTCCTGCTCCTGCCAAAAAAGCCGTCTACACCCACTCAGCTCCAGCTCTGTCTCCTTTTCGATTTCACTGCGAATTTTATTGAAATCCGTAAAAATCTTTTGTTTTCCCCAAATAGAAAATTAGCCATCATGGCATGGAAATAGAAGAAAGTTACAATTATAATTATTTTCGATCAGCTGTGCGACCTTTTTGACACTTCTACATCTATTGTGAACTAAGAGTGTGTTCCACAAGGTGGTTATTTGTAAAACCCATTGTGAACTCGAAAACCAATTACGATACGATAGATATCGTATGTCGTAATGCCATTTAGCAAATACGTGAGATGTATCACGGAATTATTTTTCGTATCGAAATCAATCCGTGATCGTGTGTCACGATTCGACCCCTGGATAGACAGCAAATTCTAATTAAAACCCAATTATTCGGATTTTAAAAATATCGGTCACTCTAGGCAGTGGGTGGCACACCCTCCGAGAGTATTTCTGCAGTGGGTCGGCTTGAGTATAATGCGCCCGCCGTATTTATTTTCAAACCACTGGAACTTTCGGGAAATGTTCTATAGATGTTAACACTCCCGATCGCTCCGCAGATATAATTCGAGAAAGGAAATTTTGCTGGCTGGGGCTATTTTTTTTTTAAAGCGCGGCCAAATGCCGCCTACGCAAAAGTTTGCTCTACTCAAAAGTACTGTGGATCGGTCCATAGAGGGTTATTTTTTTGAAGCATGGCCAGGGCCGGGTGCATTAAATTGAAATCTCTTCTGCAGAGCAGCAGACATGAAGACATATTACGGTGGAAAACACTATGGACATGGGTACAAAGAAAAGCAATTGTTAGTGTGATCATTATTACAATGAAATCCTATTTATCAGATAGTGGCAGCGAAAGTAATGTTGACTGTTTCAGGCAGAATTGTGTCTCCATTATCATTTATATAGAACAACCAGTACCGAATTTTTGTAAGAGAGAGTTCCGGATGCATTTCCGAGGGTGCGTTCAGCTGGACCCCCCACTCAATGGATTTGAAAATTGATAGGCTTGGATTTATGTGCTTTTTATGTGCTAATTTCGTCCCCCAACAAAAAATTTTGTGCTCGAATTTTAAGGGTATTTTTTAAAAAATCGTTCACCTAGACCCCCTCCTCAATGGATCAAGATGGTAATAACATAAAATGAATTAGATATTTATGTGCTAATTTCGTCCCACAAAATTTTTTTTTTTTTTGCTTAAATTAAAAAAAAAATTTCACTTGGGAAGTGGGAGATAGGTGAACAGTGTACAAAACCAACTATATAATCTATAGTTAATATAATATTGATGTACTAATTACCTACACCAACAAAAAAAAGTTTTTTTTTAAACAAAAGAGTATTTAGTATTTTTCTTATCTTAACTGCATGTTTGCTTGCATGTATGTACATACATACATATGTATATATGTACATCCATATGTAGCCGGCTCCTTTTTGCATTGCATACTTTGCGGAGAAACGTGTGTACACACATGTGTATGTGTGTATGAGAGCTTTCATATGACATTAAAAGTGGGGGCTGAGATTATCAAAATTGTAATATTATATTATGGACACAATATTTATGTGCTAATTTCGTCCCCGAGGAAATTTTATTTTTCCAACATTTTACATGAGTTTTCATATGACTTCATAAGTGGGGGGTCTGGATGCAACTTCTACCCTATGTTATATATCAAGATATTGATAGTACAATATGAATACAATATTTATGTGCTAATTTCGTCCCCCAACAAAAAATTTTGTGCTCGAATTTTAAGAGTATTTTTTTAAAAATTAAAAGTGGGGGGTCCAGGTGAACGTTCATCTAGACCCCCCCCCCTCGATTGATCAAGATGGAAATAACATAAAATGAACACAATATTTATGTGCTAATTTCGTCCCCGAGGAAATTTTATTTTTCTAACATTTTACATGAGTTTTCATATGACTTCATAAGGGGGGGGTCTGGATGCAACTTCTCCCCTATGTTATGTATCAAGATATTGATAGTACAATATGAATACAATATTTATGTGCTAATTTCGTCCCCCAACAAAAACTTTTGTGCTCGAATTTTAAGAGTATTTTTTTAAAAATTAAAAGTGGGGGGTCCAGGTGAACGTTCGCCTAGACCCTCCCCTCAATGGATCAAGATGGTAATAACATAAAATGAACACAATATTTATGTGCTAATTTCGTCCCCGAGCAAATTTTATTTTTCCAACATTTTACATGAGTTTTCATATGACTTCAAAAGTGGGAGGTCTGGATGCAACTTCTACCCTATGTTATGTATCAAGATATTGATAGTACAATATGAATACAATATTTATGTGCTAATTTCGTCCCCCAACAAAAACTTTTGTGCTCGAATTTTAAGAGTATTTTTTTAAAAATTAAAAGTGGGGGGTCCAGGTGAACGTTCGCCTAGACCCTCCCCTCAATGGATCAAGATGGTAATAACATAAAATGAACACAATATTTATGTGCTAATTTCGTCCCCGAGCAAATTTTATTTTTCCAACATTTTACATGAGTTTTCATATGACTTCAAAAGTGGGAGGTCTGGATGCAACTTCTACCCTATGTTATGTATCAAGATATTGATAGTATAATATGAATACAATATTTATGTGCTAATTTCGTCCCCGAGGAAATTTTATTTTTCCACCGATTTATATGAGTTTTCATATGACTTCAAAAGTGAAGGGTCTGGATGCAACTTCTACCCTATGTTATGTATCAAGATATTGATAGTATAATCTGAATACAATATTTATGTGCTAATTTCGTCCCGAGGAAATTTTATTTTTCCAACATTTTACATGAGTTTTCATATGACTTCAAAAGTGGGGGGTCTGGATGCAACTTCTACCCTATGTTATGTATCAAGATATTGATAGTATAATATGAATACAATATTTATGTGCTAATTTCGTCCCCGAGGAAATTTTATTTTTCCAACATTTTACATGAGTTTTCATATGACTTCATAAGTGGGGGGTCTGGATGCAACTTCTCCCCTATGTTATTTATCAAGATATTGATAGTACAATATGAATACAATATTTATGTGCTAATTTCGTCCCCCAACAAAAAATTTTGTGCTCGAATTTTAAGAGAATTTTTTAAAAAATTAAAAGTGTGGGGTCCAGGTGAACAACAACAAAAAATTTTGTGCTCGAATTTTAAGAGTATTTTTTTTTAAATTAAAACTGGGGGAAAATAGGGTAGAAGTTGCTGAAGTCATATGAAAACTCATGTAAAATGTTGGAAAAATAAAATTTCCTCGGAGACGAAATTAGCACATAAATATTGTGTTCATTTTATGTTATTACCATCTTGATCCATTGAGGGGGGGGGTCTAGGTGAACGTTCCCCTGGACCCCCCCCCTTTTAATTTAAAAAAAATACTCTTAAAATTCGAGCACAAAAATTTTTGTTGGGGGACGAAATTAGCACATAAATATTGTATTCATATTGTACTATCAATATCTTGATACATAACATAGGATAGAAGCAAGGTTTGAAATTGCTTAGCTACTTTTGCTGCATTTGCTTTTGCTTTGCTTTTGCTAACGAAAAGTAAATTAGCAAACTCGGCCAGCCGAGTAAAAAACGAGAACACGATTCATTCGCTTCAGTTTTCAGCTGAGCCGTGTTTGCTTGTATAGTTAAGCAAAGCAACGCGATTTGGGGGATTTCATTTTACTTCCAGCAATTAGTTGTATCTTTGCATTTTTTCTGCTTTTGCTTATTTTGCTGAAATGATTTGTTTACGCATATTTCAATTTTTTATACATATTTACTTATGTATGTATGTATGTACACATAATATGTGTGTATGTCCATTTGTAAACATCTTTTCATGTTGAATTTTGCTTAAAAACTAGTTTCAGCAAAATAAGCAACTGTTAGCAAAAATTTACCACTCAACTAATTGCTGGAAGTAAAAGCAACCCTCTCAAATTGAGTTGCTTGGCTTAACTATACAAGCAAACACGACTCAGCTGAAAACTGAAGCGAATGATTCGTGTTTTCGTTTTTGGCTCGGCTGAATTCAGCAATAAGCAAAAAACGTCGGCTATTGCTATTTTGCAGCAAGCAAATTCAAACCCTGGATAGAAGTTGCATCCAGACCCCCACTTTTGAAGTCATATGAAAACTCATGTAAAATGTTGGAAAAATAAAATTTCCTCGGGGACGAAATTAGCACATAAATATTGTGTTCATTTTATGTTATTACCATCTTGATCCATTGAGGGGGGGGGTCTAGGTGAACGTTCACCTGGACCCCCCACTTTTAATTTTAAAAAAAATACTCTTAAAATTCGAGCACAAAATTTTTTGTTGGGGGACGAAATTAGCACATAAATATTGTATTCATATTGTACTATCAATATCTTGATACATAACATAGGGTAGAAGTTGCATCCAGACCCCCCACTTTTGAAGTCATATGAAAACTCATGTAAAATGTTGGAAAAATAAAATTTCCTCGGGGACGAAATTAGCACATAAATATTGTATTCATATTATACTAACAATATCTTGATACATAACATAGGGTAGAAGTTGCATCCAGACCCCTCACTTTTGAAGTCATATGAAAACTCATATAAAACGTTGGAAAAATAAAATTTCCTCGGGGACGAAATTAGCACATAAATATTGTATTCATATTATACTATCAATATCTTGATACATAACATAGGGTAGAAGTTGCATCCAGACCCCCCACTTTTGAAGTCATATGAAAACTCATGTAAAATGTTGGAAAAATAAAATTTCCTCGGGGACGAAATTAGCACATAAATATTGTGTTCATTTTATGTTATTACCATCTTGATCCATTGAGGGGGGGGGGGTCTAGGTGAACGTTCACCTGGACCCCCCACTTTTAATTTAAAAAAAAAAAAAACGTTCACGTTCATTCTTTTGGTGTTATATGTACATATATACATAATTAACAGCAATAATTTCCACCAATTTTATTATCATTTTAATTTTAATCCTTTTATGCAACTTTGAGTTTGGGGCTTGTGAATGTAAATAAAAATCAGCTGTTTTCCAAATCTGTTGAACTCTGCAAATTTTGTGTTCGATTACCTCTTACGATATTTTTCTCTTGTGAGAGGAAAGATGAAATTTTTCTCCAACACCTGAGTTGGAGGCTGCTGAGTAAATGCTGTTGGAGAAACTAAGCGAACAAAGCTATTATTGGAAAGGCAACCCCAGAATTCTTTTTCTGGAGGACTTTAATTATAATATAATTTAATAATAGTTGAAAGTGTTAAAATTAGATGAATTGTCATCTGCAGAATATTTTTCGTGAAAATTTCACTGAAAAATTGCCAGTAGTTTGTAAATAATTGAAATTGGTTCATTATATACAAGCTGTTTACATTCTGCATTGTTTTTGGTTTGTTGGAATCAGACCTGTTATTTATTGATTAAAAATTTTAATGATCATTAATTAATGCCCTTGGCAACTTACAATCTGGATTGTCCAGTTTGAGTGTTTTTGTGAGTGAGTTAGTTAAATTTGAGTGTTTTTGTGTGTGTTAGTGCAATCGGCAGCCGTCGTGCTACACGTACTTGTTGTCGGCTCGCTGTCGGCTCGTGGCGACGAAAATCAAAAATTTTTGATATTTGCGTCAATCACCCGACACTCACACATATACACTTCCTCTCAATTCAGATTGTAAGTTGTCAACGGCCTTAAAACATGTTTTGTTTTTGTAACTTTTTAACACGCTTTTATTAGCTTCACCTGTATGTATGTATGTATGTATGTATGTATGTATGTATGTATGTATGTAACTTCATCCCATCCTAACAGTTGCAAACGTTTAACTCAATTATTATTTTTTTGAAACATTCACTTTACTTTTATTGTGTTCTCTCCTCTATTATTTCTATTCACCTCCGGATTCGAAACGTGACATCAACATGGGATTCAACCCATCGACATCATATAATGAGATTCAACATTATACTCTATGCTTCATTGTGGCTTTTATGTTACCTCTCTTCAAAATAGCCTCTATGAATTTCATTCAATTCACTCCCGTATGCAAGACAATAACAGAGAACGTAGATGAACAGAGAAGTTGCAACTACGAATAATCGTGGATCCAGAGACCCAACAAAATTCTGTTAGTGCATCTGGTGAATAAAAAATTTTAATTCAACACAGCTGGCTGTTAAAATAACAGAAGTAGAGCGAGTTCGTCTGTAGAAAGGAATGTTATATTAAATTTCTGCACATCTGCTGATATGGCTCATTATTAATGATTAATTACAATTATTTTCACCTCTTTAATGATTAAAAGTTAATTAAATTATATAAAAACATTAATTAATCGATTAATTATTTTTAATTGCATGATTATTTATATTATTTTAAATTATTTTTATTTTTGTATGGGATGTGTCCATCCCTGCATTACCAAGACCTATCGCTTTCATACGCTGAGTACGTGATTATCTCAAACGCCCACACACCAATTTTCAGTACCCTACTAAATATTTCAAGAGATAATCGCTGTGAAATTTCCAGTTTATATGTGAGGAAAGTGCCCATCCCTGCTTTTCCAGGACCTAGGTTGATGATCTGTTGGGTATATAATTATGTATAATTTCTTCACACAAATTTTCATTATTCTAGTACAAATATTTCAAGAGATATTACGAAAAAAATGAAAATTTTGTATGGGAGGTGCCCATCCCTGCCTTTTAATCAGACTAAAAATATGCCTATAGTAATTACCGGGTGAAAATACCTAGGTGTGCAAAGTTTCGTGAGGATCCGTTAAGCGGTTTTCTCGCCAATTGAGTTTAAACACAATTTCCATTTCACGTTTATAAGATTTTCGAAAATAAAGGTGGGTCTAGTTAAGTGTTACGAGAAATTCAAAATTGATCTATGCATGACTGATCTAGATAAACTTAGTAAGATAGTGTAAGTCATTATGGGCACAAATCTTGAAAATTCCCATGTTCCTAGCGGTTTAAATGGATCAGGTTTAGCCAAAACGCTTATATCTGAAAAATCGGTTGTATGGCAGCTATATGTTATAGTAGTGTGTTTCGGCCGATTCTGACAAATAATTAATTCTACGTATGAAAAAAAAATCGCATATATATTTGCCGAATATCAAGCAGATTGCCACTATCACCAACACCGTCGGCGGTACCGAAATGACGTTTTCGGCAAAACGGCATTATGACAACCGACGGCGCGCCGAATCTTTCGAAGTTCGGTAAATCGGCATTATGAACACCGAATGAACGAACATTTAGACAGTTTTTCGTGCCGAAATTTGCCGCAAGTATTTGGTTGCGGCGATATTAACAAAATACCAAAAAATTACAAAAAAAGTTAAAGTAAATTGTGTGAATGCATGTATGAAGTTGGAATAAGTGTTAATAAGTGTGAATATATGTAAATATATTAATCAACCGGTCGCGAGAAGCCACAAACATGGCGTGGGTCCATTGCATTTTCCACCGAGATTGAATTGCTGTTATATGCAAAGAAAAACTTCAGAGAAAAAATTGTGAAATAATGATAATAACAGTGATTTAAATACGTGTGTATGTAGGTTTTGGAAATTAAAATATATTTTCACCAAAGAATAATAATGCATTTTCTGAAGTTGATAATTATTGTTTGACTACTATAAAAAAGCAACTAACGAATTATGAATGTGTATTACCAACAATTTACCATTTCAGTAAAAACTTTCAAATAAATATTGCTGGTGGTGGTCGGCTTCAGTATAATGCGCCCGCCATAGTTATTTTCAAACCACTAAGAATGTTTCAATGAATCCTTCAGGAAAATTTCTGCGAATGATAATTTTACTAGTTATAACACTCCCGACTACGCAAAATTACTGTAAATCTCTCCAGATCTAACTCCAGTAAGGTAGTTCTGTCGGCTGAGGGTTACTTTTCAAAGCGCGGCGCAGTGCATAAGGGTGCTCTACGCAAAAATATTGTGTTATTAATGAATTATAAGTTTCCGCAAGATTTCGTTTGCATTTTAGTGATCTATCGCCAAAAAAATAAACGAAAAATTCCGGTGCCGGGTACATTGTTATTGAAATTTTCCCCTGTTTTTGTATACAATTTGCTTTTATGTAGTAAACTTAAGACTATTATTTTTATTTTCAGCCTCTAATTAAATTTACGCTTGTTTACTTAAAGTAAAAGGATTGCTATGATCCCTTAAAAACTTTCTCTCGTTTATCAGATTCCTTTGTTCTTCTTCCTCCACTAATATAGCTGCTATCGCAATAGAATCCATTATTTTATTATTTAAATAAATAGTTTTTAGTAAAATAAACTAACGATGTATTTGCTTTTATCAAAAAGATAAGAAACGTCAGAAAATCCCGCTCAATTTAGAAAGGTAGGCGCATACGTGAATTCAGAACTTTAATATTGTAATTGGTATAGTTTAATGTCAAAATAATGTTTCGCCTTGGTTAAAATCTGTATTCGCTTGGGACTCGCTCATTCCTGTTGGCCATAGTGTGAATTTGCTTTGATTTTGACATTACACTGTACCTTTCTAAATAAAAAAAATAGTTTTTGAATTCGCCGCTGCGCCTACCTGTCTAGAATTTCGCATCAGTACTTGGCAACACTGATTCGAACACAGTTCACATATTTGGCTACACTGAACTTCGAACCGTCGGGGTTGCTGATGCCATTTTCGACGAGTTCGGCGCCGTGGCTTTCGGCATATCGGTACCGCCGACGGCGTTGGTGATACACACAGATATCTTAAAAACTGAGGGACGAGTTTGCTATAATAAATACTAGCCGGACCCGTGCGCATCTTGCGCAAAAAATAACAAAACATACGTGGCGCCAGTCGATATGGTTTGTGTTGTCACGCCCATTTTAAAAAGCATTAGTTATGTTCGGCACGCTGATAATTTATACAATTTGTACAAATTTTCCTGAAATTTTGTCGAATCCTGTTCGGCACTCCACAAACTTTGCAAGGACAGAGCGGATTTTGACATTTCATTTCGAGAGAAAGTTATAAGTTTTTACCGAGTCTTTTTAGCCTCAGTAAAGATTTGCAAGTTAAAAACAGCTGATCTTGCCACAGAATTTTCAGTCTGGAAAACAATTTTAAATTTATGTGAAACTTCATTATTTTTAAAATATTTGTAGGAAATTTCGATATCATGCACCGACCCCGGAATTTTTTGATTGTTTTGGTGGTAGGGGGGTTCATATAGATCACTAAAATGGAAACTAAATCTTGTTGAAACTTATAACAGTATTTTAGCGTAGACCAGTCTTATGCATTGGTGGCCTTCGGCCGCGCTTTAAGAAAATAACCTTCAGCCGTGGAGCGGTCCACAGTATTTTTGCGTAGTCCGGAGTGTTAAAATTAGTAAAATTAACATATACAGAACACTTCCTAAAAGTTTAATTGAAAAATTCTAAGTTTTTTGGAATAAATACGGCCGGCGTATTATACCGAAGCTGACCCAATATGTTTTAAACTACATATATGTTTCATAACTAGGGCAACCAAATATATGCAATGTCATATTTTTTCTGATTCGTTCTATTGAAAAACTTTTAATTTATAAATTTGTTTCTAGAGAAAAACAAGTGGTTGACGTATATTTTTTAGAGCATATTTTAGCATATTTTACACAGCTATTCTACAATCCCTCGGAACTCCGGTCGCGGCGACGCCGACTACTACGACAAAACGAAAATTGGTATTCTGGTTTACGACATTTCGAACATAAGTGTTGTTGAGTGTTAAACTATGTTCGAATCAGTGTTAGATAGCGTTTATGCGAAATAATATGTCTTATTTGACAGCACATTTGTATTTTTGACAGCAAATTTATATTTTCAGTAAGTTTTAGATTAAATTTTCAGAAAGAATATATTAAATGGTTAAAAAATGGATTCCATTGCTGCAGCAGCTTATTTAGTGGAAAAATAAATGGAAGAACAAAGGAATTTGGACATTAATTTTAATTAAATTTTTTTTTAATATTGCTTTCTATTATAAAAAGAAAGTGCCAACATATATGAAAACGGCATTTATAGAATACTGTCACCAAGTTTCATGCGATAATACCTTGTAATTCGGAAATTAACACCGGCTAAGCTTGGATAGAATGAACCAATTTTATTTATTTACAAACTACTGCGAATTTTTCAGTGAAACTTTCAGGAAATATTCTTTGGATGATAATTCATCTACCTTTAACGCTTTCAACTATTATTAAATTATAATATTAAAATTCTCCAAAAGGAGAATTCTGCCGGCTGAGGTTTTTTTTTATAGCGCGCCCAAAGGCCGGTGACACAAAGAAGTTTTCTACACACACATTGCTTTAACAAGGAATATCTCTTGCGCTATAATCGTCCGCGGGAGCGACGTTTTTATGATCTGCGATAGGATCGTGGTTCATTATATACAAATTTTCCCTTAACACCAGTGGTACATTATTGCGATTCCCTCTTTAGCTATTAGTAATTTAAAAATAATGAAAAAAACTGGACTCCATGAACTCAAGGGCAATGAAAATGCCAAGTTTAGTGAAAATAACATTTACAGCTTATTCCAACAAAGTTTCATGCGAAAACCTCTTGCAGTTGGTTTGTTTTACACTATTTATAGTGATATGTTATACTGATGCAATGCATGGATGACGCTCCACACTGGTCGCATATCAACAAGTTTTTATGGATCACAAAACATAAAAGCAAATTTGAGATCCAGGTTGCGATCAATCAAATCATGAATATGTACATATGCAGGAATTTTGTGACTCGCCAGGATGCGTTGAGCATGAACGGATATAGAAAGTGAGCACGTTTCTTCGATTTGTTAGTTTCTCGTGCAAATGTTTGTAAATCATGTTGCAAGGCGATATTTTAAATCTTTAAAAAGACACAGTCAGGCAAAAATGCTTAAAGGAGTACATCTTGGCACAGAAATTATGCCCGAGTTGCGCTACCCACTCATATTACATGATCGTAATAATAATACACAATTAAAATTATTTTCAGAAGCTTTTATTAAACAATAATATATAAATATTGCTAAAAAGGATAATAAATTTTATTATTAAATAAAAGTTCAATACGTTGAAACTCCTTGTACTTATTTCCCTCTATTCAGTCTATTGTACTAAAGCAGATTCCTTTTGTTCACTTATTTTGCAAAGAAAAGGCCAGTAGCATAGCTAAACCAAGCCCGTTTTGTATAATAATGTTGCATAAATTTAAAAATCATAGTTTAATTACATTAAATTGGTAATATTTCCAAAAATAATCAAACTTTCTATTGCCTCCGACACACAAAAGCTGACGGAAAGAATCGCTCCGCTAAACTGTCAAAAATCCGATCCATCGTGAACCAGAATGCCGATTTCCGAACTTCGAAAAAATCTGACGTTCATCGGACGTCAATCGAATTGCAGAATGCCATTTGATCCGATTCACCTCCGATGAAAGTGGATCGTAAACCGGAATAGATGTGTTAATAATGACAGAATATTTTACTTGTAAATGCATATTTTGTCATATTTTACACCTTTGAGGAAAGTCATAGGCCCGGTTTCACCAACCATGCAACTGAGCTAAGTCGCAAGTTAGTCAGCTTTTGTCTTGACTAAAAATAAACTAAGAATTTGAGTCGCTTTAGCAAATTCAACAACAAAAAGAGCGAATATGACAAAAAAATGAGCAAATACAGCAACCAAAATAACCAAAAAAAAACAACAGTATTTGCCATAAAAGCTGGCAGGGTTGCTGGCTGCAAAACTATTTTCTTAGACTAGTTGGTGAAACACAAAAGTAAGTTAGCCCCAAACCTGGGCTAACTTAAGTCAAAACTTAGTTTTAGCTTTAGTCACGTTGGTGAATCCGGGCCATATTATTTCTGCTGTTATAAAAAAATTTCAGAATTAGTGCGCAGGAATGCAACCATGTCCTTGGACATCTTTCGATTTAATTATCGAACTATCGAAACATTTATGCAAATCTCATTTTATAACGGCACTTGAAAAATTTCAGTTGTTTTTGCATTCTCTGGTTTTGTTTTTTGCCAGCGTTTTCTTATTTTAAGAAACGGTAAGTGCTTGTTGAAATAAAGATTGAAAATATATACATTCATGTATGTACATATGCAAATTCTTACAGATAATGCCAAAAGCTAAGCAAACTATTTCGGGAAAGCTGAAGCAGATCGTTACGGAATTTCCCGATCTTCAAACTGACGGTGAGGTGCTGATTTGCAAGTTATGCAGCAAGACCGTATTATTCAAGAAAACATTTCTTGTAAAGCAGCATGTGCAGAGTGAAAAGCACATCAAACTCAAACGATCACTAAATTTGCCACAATCACAAAGCTTTGTAGCGAATAGCTTGACACCGTCATATGTCGAATTCGCAAAGGATTTGTGTAAAGCATTTGTATGTGCCAGGGCGGTTTTGAATAAATTTTTATTTATTCAAATAAAAAATGAATTTTTATTCTTCATTTTGATACCCTTGAATAAAAAACAAATTTTTATTCTTCATTCCGGCGCCCTTGAATAAAGAATAATTTTTATACTCAGCTGTACTAGTACACAGAGTATTATAATTTTGATTTCATAACGTTGGATTGTAACATAATGAAATAATCGAGATAGATATGGACTTATATATATCAAAATGATCAGGGTGAAAAGAGAAATCGATTGAGCCATGTCCGTCCGTCCGTCCGTCCGTCCGTTCGTACGCACGATAACTCGCGTAAAAATTGAGATATTTTGATGAAATTTGAAATGCAAGTTGGTATCGAGACTGGGACGGTTGGTATTGAAAATGGGCGAAATCGGACCATGACCACGCCCCCTTTTCCTATATAGAAAAAATCGGATATTTGGTATCTCAGCCACTAATATAGCTAGAGTGATAAAATTTTACCCACGTATTGAGCTCAGGCCCTTATGAAGAAATTTGATGAAGTTTTGGAAAATGGGCGGTGCCACGCCCACTTATTAAGGGTCAAACATTGAAAGTTTTATATGTCATAACTCAGAAACCGTTGAAGATATATCGATGAAATTTGGTATGCGTAATATGCTTACTTAGGCAAATGTTTTGACGAAAAATTATCAAAATCGGTTGACGGCCACGCCCACTTTTATATATGGGTATTATAAAGTGACCTAATAAAACCATTTTAAGCGATATCTCTGTCAAATATAAAGATCTATCACTGAAATTTTGTGGCAGGAGTCCAACTACGGACGTAAAACAAAAAGTACAAAAATTTTGGAAAATGGGCGGTGCCACGCCCACTTATTAAGGGGCAAACATTGAAAGTTTTATATGTCATAACTCAGAAACCGTTGAAGATATATCGATGAAATTTGGTATGCGTAATTTGCTTACTTAGACAAATGTTTTGGCTAAAAATTATCAAAATCGGTTGACGGCCACGCCCACTTTTATATATGGGAACTATAAAGGGGCCTAATAAAAACATTTTAAGCGATATCTCTGTCAGATATAAAGATCTATCACTGAAATTTTGTGGCAGGAGTCCAACTACGGACATAAAACAAAAAATACAAAAATTTTTGAAAATGGGCGGTGCCACGCCCACTTATTAAGGGTCAAACATTGAAAGTTTTATATGTCATAACTCAGAAACCGTTAAAGATATATCGATGAAATTTGGTACGCGTAATATATTTACTTAGCCAAATGTGTGGACGAAAAATTACCAAAATCGGTTGACGACCACGCCCACTTTTATATATGGGTATTATAAAGTGACCTAATGAAATCATTTTTAGCGATATCTCTGTGAAATATAAAGATAATTCATTGAAATTTTGTGATATGAGTTCTACAATAGACCGGAAACAAAAAATAAAAAAAAGTTTATAAAATGGGCGTGGCACCGCCTCTTTTTATGCAAAGAAATCTACGAGCCTATTACTCGACAAATAACTGAGATATTATGACGAAACTTGGTTTATGCACTTTTATAACTTGTGTTAATAGACACGCAAAAATGTATTGAAATCGGTTTATGACCACGCCTACTTTTTAACAAAGATATTTCTGGAACACCCTTTTGGAATTTGTAACGTGAAGTCTTTGTAACTAAAAGTCATAGAGGGATGCAATTTTGCACTAACAATAATATTTATATGCTTATTTGGATGATTGATACAAATTTTGAAAATGGGCGTGGCTGCGCCCTGTTTATGCAGCACTCGTTTCATATAAAATACACCCTATATCGAACAAACGCAAACAAACAATGAAAGCATACAGCTGAGTATCTAATGTTCGATTCCACTCGAACTTAGGCTTCCTTACTTGTTTATTCTTAATTCTGATACCCTTGAATAAAGAATAAAAATTTATTCTTCATTCTGATACCCTTGAATAAAAAATAAATTTTTATTCTTCATTTTGGTGGCCTTGAATAAAGAATAATTTTTTATTCTTCATTTTGATACCCTTGAATAAAGAATAAAAATTTTTCATCATTCTGATACCCTTGAATAAAAAATAAATTTTTATTCTTCATTCTGATGCCGTTGAATAAAGAATAATTTTTTATTCGTCATCCAAAATTGGTTGAATAAAAAATAAAATTTTATTTTTCATTCAGATAATTTTGAATAAAGAATAAATTGTTATTCACGTTATTCAAATTATTCTTGCAGGTCACACAAGTAAATGATTTTGCTAATATTTTTCTTAATACGAACCAAGTATTTTCCCGACCGTTAACCGATTATTTTTCCGAATACTTTCCCGAATACGAACCCAAATTCTCAACCCAATATTTTTCTGAATCCGAACCGCATATTTTCCCAAATCCGAAACCGAATACTTTTGCGGGTTCGAACCGAATACTTTCCCGAGTCTGAACCGAATACTTTCCCGAGTCCGAACCGAATACTTTGCCTAGTCTGAACCGAATACTTTGCCTAGTCTGAACCGAATACTTTCCCGGGTCCGAACCGCATACTTTTCCGGGTACGAACCGAATACTTTTCCGAGTTCGAACTGAATACTTTCCCGAGTACGAACCGAATTCATTTCAAGGCCACCAAAATGAAGAATTAAAATTTATTTTTTATTCAAGGGTATCAGAATGAAGAATAAATTTTTATTCTTTATTTAAGGGTATCAGAATGAAGAATAAAAAATTATTCTTTATTCAAAGGCGCCGGAATGAAGAATAAAAATTTATTCTTTATTCAAGGGTATGAGAATGAAGAATAAAAATTTATTTTTTTTTTTCGTTATTGAATTATTCAAATTTTGAATAATGCCCATCCCTGGTATGTGCAGATATACCCTTATATAAAATACGTAACATAAATCTAGTGCAGTTTTTTGAAAATTGGGTTTCCCAGAAAATACCAAGTGAGACAAGCCTTCGAACTACTTATGTTAAGCAACTATATAGCAATACTATGGAAAAGATACAATCGCTACTAAAAGACCACTTTATTTGGATTGCGATTGATTAAACCAGATTCTGCAGGTAGATATATGGCAAATGTTATAGTCGGAATTTTACATGAAAACTTTGATATATCTAAGCAAAAGTTTCTTTTGAACGTTGCAGTATTGGAAGCTGCAAATCAAAAAACAATTACTCGGCTTTTCGATGAATCTGTAAAACTTTTGGGAGAAGGCTTCAATAGAGATTATATTCTTTTATTTCTAACAGACGCCTCACCATATTTTTAGGTGGTGAAAAAGTATGGAACATATTACTGTGGCGTCAATTTAACGAAAACTTTCCCGAATTTGTTACAGAAACGCACTTCCGATGTCTTGTGCACTTTTGCAATTTTCTGGGGCATATTTTTGATTTATATCATATTTTTTTTAGCATATTTTGCCTTTTTTGTGGCATGTTTTAATTTTTTTGAAGCATATTTTTGGTTGCTCTATTCATAACATATGTTTTGCTTGCAAATGTTGACAAAGTCATGTTCGGCGAAAACTTTGTACGTTTCAGCTTTAGGGAGAATTTGAAACAATTCTCTCTGCTTAGGTTGCTTGCAAATTTTTGTGCCGAACAGACTTATTATTTATTTGGTTTGGTAGAACTTATGGAACTTTCAATGAATTACCTATATGTTTGACAAAGATATCGCATAAGATATTTTTATTATACCTATGTATGTATATAGGTATGTGCATTATATTTTTATATATTTTACATATATTTTTATGTACATATACGTATGAGGTCCCTGCCGACTTGGGTAATTTTTCCCACACGTTTGCCTTGGCAAGCAAATCAGTGACCCAAGCTTAATCGATTTATCTGCTACAGTTCCTGAGTTTTGACTTATAAATCTTTGAAAATTTTCCCCTTTTGGCCCATTTTTTTTTTTTTTTTAAATTTCAGCATATTTCCTCATAACGACATAAGGTCATTGCATGGATGAAATTCCATCACTCGGGCTTTGTTAGTGACTTAATTATCATGTTTTACGTGTTTATCGAAATACATACATATGCCTTATTTTCAACCCCAACCTTCTCTGTTCCCATTAGAATCTGTGTACCAGATTTCATTAAAATATTTCTATTTTTGCGCCAGTTAGATTATGTACGGCCGGCCGTTCAATCACTTTTTTTTTCATCCTGATCGTTTGATTCATGTAAGTCCATATCTATCTCAATTATTTTATGGTCTTACGTACAACCGTTATTTGAACAAAATTATAAATACATATACATATTTTGTACTACGTACAGCTGTGTATAAATAAGCTCATCCCGTGCTGAAAACCCCCATTCAGCGTAAGTATGAATACACACGTGTTCGCCTAAAATAATGTGATGTTTACATACAAACATACAGCTGAAGCTTATAAAATTGTTTCAAAATATACACGACTGTTCAACTGTAGCGACATCTACATTTGAAATTTGTATTTAACTATGCACTCTTGTTAGAATAAAATAATTCTGAAGGCATAGTTTTAGGCGCAAATCTTTTAGTTTAAATTTAAACATTTTATTTTTGCAAAATACTATTAAAAAAAGTACCACGCCCAATAAAACACGGTTTCACATGCATAGCTAATTTATACCTTTAAAACAATGCCTTACTTATTAATTTTGGTAAATTATGTGAGCAGAAAAGGGGATTTTTATAAAAACATCAATTAGAAATAATATATATGATTGGAGGTGCCGTAACTTCTTGGTTTATTAATTTAGTAAAACCGTTTGAAAGCAACATAGCTATGAATTTCGAAGTTCTTTCCCCTGGCAAAACAAAAAGGATAATTTATGGACGTACAGCAAGGTTAGCTGACCCAACTATGTGAAAATTACTTCAGAGTTCAAAAGGACATTAGAAGGAAATATAGAGCTTCAATAGACCAAGATAGCAACATTTCAATTTTAATAACACTACTCGACAAATTTTGATCAACTTTTACCACCAAAAATGAAATAATACTTTTCTAAAGCGAAATTTTACGCTGATTCCGAATATCATCTCCATTTTTTTTGTGGCAGACCCAGTTTTTGAGATATTGGTAAAAATGTGGAAAAAGCCATATATGCAAGACATTGCATCATAAGTGCATCAAAAAGCTTTATTAGACATCGTGGCGATTTGACATCTAGGAAGTACTGGTAGAGGGAGCTCCAACAAACATTTTTTGCCTTCACACTCCAAAATTGGTCAAGTAGTTTGATCACATTGGAAAAATTAATGAAAAAAATTAAAAAAATAATCGAATTTTTTTAAAGAAATTACAGACTGTCCTAAAATCAAAAAAATTATATGGGCCATAAAAAGTTAGCCCATCTATCCTATAGAGAATTTAATTGTGAACATTTTAAGAGTAATTGTGCAATAATCGGAAGAACCATTTTTTATTTTTACCTATTTTTATTGAAAGACCTTAACCAAAAATTTTCCGGAAGTGTAAAATTTCAACAACAAAATTGGGTTTATTCATAAAACTTTATTAAGGAGTAATACTTAAGATTATTTCATTCCATTTATTAGATACGTGTTTTTATGTGCACAATATCTCTCAAATCAGCGATTAATAGGAAAAAAAATTAATTGAATAAAAAAATATCTGCATTCCGCGATTTTAAAGAGAGGATAAATAATAAGCGATGTGAGTAAGTACTTTTGACTACTCTTTTGAGATTTTCTGCAATTGTTACACGTATGATTGTCCAAAAATATAGTCTCCCATCATATCCTCGTACCAAGACCCTTGATATCGCCATTCAAAAACTATTAAGTCCTGATGAAATCTCTCACCGTGTTCATAACTTTCAGCACCTAAGCTTGTAGGGAAATTATCAAGATGTGAATGCTAGAAATAAATTTTAAGCGGTATATTACTTTCCTTGCTATATAGTTTTGCAATAAAGCAGCTTTTTGTTGTCTAGAAATCCACAAACAGAACAAAAGTTTAAACTATTTCACGATAGATCGGGTGCTTTTTGTTACTGCTTGCAGCAGTTTTTAACAAACTGTTTGGGGATTTCTAGGTAACAAAAAGTTACTTTATTGCAAAAGATTGTAATATGCCGCCTAAACTTCCTTCACATCTTCATAATTCGCTACAACTTAGGTGCTGAAACATGGTGAGAGATTTTATCAGGATTTAATAGTTTTTGAATGGCGATATCAAGGGTCTTGGTACGAGGATATGATGGGAGACTATATTTTGGACAATCATACGTGTAACAATTGCAGAAAATCTCAAAAGAGTAGTCAAAAGTACTTACTCACATCGCTTATTATTTATCCTCTCTTTAAAATCGCGGAATGCAGATATTTTTTATTCAATTATTTTTTTTCCTATTAATCGCTGATTTGAGAGATATTGTGCACCTAAAACTTAAAAACACGTAATAAATGGAATGAAATAATCTTAAGTATTACTCCTTAATAAAGTTTTATGAATAGACCTAATTTTGTTGTTGAAATTTTACTCTTCCGGAAAATTTTTGGTTAAGGTGTTTCAATATGTTTAGACCAGCAGTCTAAATATTAAGACCACCCCTAATGTTTTCTGTTAATGCGACAAACTGGTAAATATGTATGCACATATGTACATGTCTTCCTATATGTACACGTACATATGTATGTACATATGTGTAAAGCATAATACGGCTAATAAGCCGAGCTTATCTCTTCGGCGGTGACAAATAAAGCAGAATAAATTATTGCTCTCACTCGTTGTTAGACCAGCCACAGGTGAGTTCTATATTTCCCAATTCGTATGCTTTTCCATAGCAGCACGTCACTGCGTCCATAAACAGCATAACTCCATTTATGCTGTTATCCAGATATTACCAGCACATTACTGCTAGTATATATACTTTCAATTATACAAATAAAACTAATTGTAAGATTTAAATATTAATTCAATTGTGTTTTATTTATTCCTCTAATTTCATAATTTATTACTCGGCCGGAGCACGTCACTCCCCGTAAGTAAACATGGTCCTTCGAGCCGGATATGAACCAGCGACCTATGGCAAAAGCAACAAATAGCAATGAAGCTAGGTATATATAAAAAATGGTACATCCGATTATTGCACAATTAGTCTTAAAATGTTCAGAATTAAATTCTCTATGGGATAGGGGGGCTAGCTTTTTGTACCTCATACAATTTTTCTGATTTTAGGACAATGGAATCTGAAATTTCTTTAAAAAAATTCGATTTTTTTTCAAATTTTTTCATTATTTTTGCCATTGTAACCAAACTACTTGACCAATTTTGGAGTGTGAAGGCAAAAAATGTTTGTTGAAGCTTCCTCTACCAGCACTTCCTAGATGTCAAATCGCCACGATGTCTAATAAAGCTTTTTGATGCACTTATGTGATGCAATGTTTTGCATATATGGCCTTTTCCACATTTTTACCAATATCTCCAAAACTGGATCTGCCACAAAAAAATGGAGATGATATTCGGAATCAGCGTAAAATTTCGCTTTAGAAATGTATTATTTTATTCTTGGTGATTTTTAGTGTCGAGTAGTGTAGTCGGATGTAAAACAACAAAGTTATAATAAGAAAACCACATCGGCGGTATTTCGCGGGATTAAAAAAAATTTTTGTGTCCCTTAACCCTCTCAACATAAGCTTCAAATTAGGGGCGGTCTTTTATAAATTTTTTATTTCGTATGGGAACCAAACCAGTATACATATGTATATCCTTTAATATTATTAAAAAACAAGATACCATGCATAATATTGGTAACATAATACATTTTCCTTACATAAAACACATCAGAGGTAAATGCACATACCCTACTTTGCAAGGAATAAGCTGTTAAAGTGAAAAAAATTTTTGGGGTTAAAGTGATATTCTGGAAATTTCTTACATATAGTTTTTTGTTTTTTTACAGCTTATTTATTGCAACATACACGAAGGATATTATCAAGAATCCTTAAAAGGATCAACAAAATTTTTTATTAATTCCATTTTTAATATTTTTGTCGCAAAAAAGCCGCGCGACATTCCGGAAATATGTAGCAGTACATACCATGGTGCGATAATAAATCTACTTAAATTCCCAAAATAGCTTCCTTTACGAAAATATTAATTCATCGCTAAAATTATAAACATGTGACATTCTGGAAAATTTGGGGGTACAACATTATTAATATATATAATACAATGGCGCTATTATAACTCTGACGAGTTTTATGGCCGAGCTTCTCTCCCAATTCGAGGTGTGCTCCTTTTTGTTTTTCCTACTAATTGGTTGGACCTAGTTTTATGCCGGCTCCGAACGGCGAATGCATTTTTTGTGAGAAGCTTTTTCATGGCAGAAATACACTCGGAGGGTATGCCGCCCACTGCCGAGAGGTGACCGCTGCTCTTAAAAAACCCAATAATTGGATTTTTACTAATTAGAAAAATTTTTTGGTGTTTTGCTCGGACCGTGGTTTGAACCCGAGACCTCTGGCATAGCAGGTGAGCACTCTACCCACTGCACCACAGCGGCCACACATTATAATAGAAGAAAAAACCTATATTTATTGAACTTTTCCAGACAAAGATTACAGAAACACAGAAAGCGAATGTAGTCGTCGCCAAACAGCCAAGTTTTCTTCCACTGATCCCTTGTTTTTAAAGTTTTTTCTCACTTTGAATATCGAAAAGTGAAATGGGGGACAAAATTTTTTGTATATAAATCATGTAGTTTATCAAATAAAAACCGCTCTCACAATTAAACAAATCGACTTTAAAGAGTAAGATATACCTTTATTTGTTGCTTAATATATGGGGCGAGCTATGCTGCTCATTTCCTGCTTTTCTGAAAGTAACCTAATTTAAATTGAGGGGGAGGGGCGGGAAGGCAACAAAGTAGCGTTTTGTTTGAGAATGATCCACATATGTGTGTACATACTTGTATATACATATGTACATATGCATATTTGTATCAAATACAGCGAGCCTTACCTCATCCCATCCTCATTGGTACATAGTAATAATAACAGTGAATTTAGCATCGGAAACTCTTTAAAATTTTATTTCTAACATTTTCAAGGCCACTCGGGTACCCGGGTAATTTTTCGTGGTTAGTATTTTAATGCCCTAATTTAATACCTTTCGTACGTGTTAGGTAGGTTACCACTGTCTATTGATAAAGATGAGGGGATATATTTATCTGCCGTATCTTAGACAATTATAACAAGTATGGAAGCCTAAGTTCGAGTGTAATCGAACATTAGATACTCAGCTGTATGTTTTCATTGTTTGTTTGCGTTTGATGGATTTTATATAAAGCGAGTGCTGCATAAAGTGGGCGTAGCCACGCCCATTTCCAAATTTTTATCAGTCATCCAAATAAGCATATGAGTATTATTCTTTGTGCAAAATTTCATTCCTTTATGACTTCCAGTTACAAAGATGTCACGTTACAAATTTCCAAAGCGTGTTCCAGAAATTTCTTTGCTAAAAAGTAGGCGTGGTCATAAACAGATTTCAATAAATTTTTGCGTGTCTTTAATACAAGTTATAAAAGTGTATAGACCAAGTTTCATCATAATATCTCAATTATTTGTCGAGTTATGGGCTCCGAAATCTCGTAGATTCCTTTGTCTAAAAGGAGGCGGTGCCACGCCCATTTTCCAAAATTTTTCTATTTTTTGTTTCCGGTCTATTGTAGAAATCATGCCACAAAATTTCAATGAATTATCTTTACATTTGACAAAGATATCGTTTAAAATGTTTTTATTAGGTCACTTTATAATACCCATATATAAAAGTGGGCGTGGCCGTTAACCGATTTCTCTAAAATTTTGAAAATGTATTACCATAAGTAATAAAAGTGTACACACCAAGTTTCGTTATTATATATAAATTATTTGTCGAGTTATAGGCTAAGAAATCTCGTATATTCCTGCTTCTAAAGAGAGGCGGTGCCACACCCATTTTCCAAAATTTTTACGGTTTTTATTTTATGTTCGTAGTTAGACTCCTGCCATAAAATTTTAATGATATATCTTTATATTTGACAGAGATATCGCTTAAAATGTTTTTATTAGGTCACTTTATAAGACCCATATATAAAAGTGGGCGTGGTCGTCAACCGATCTTGGAAATTTTTCGTCCAAACATTTGCCTAAGTAAGTATATCACGCGTACCAAATTTCATTGATATATCTTCAATGGTTTCTGAGTTATAACTCATAAAACTTTCAATGTTTGCCCCTTAATAAGTGGGCGTGGAACCGCCCATTTTCCAAAATTTTTGTGTTTTTTGTTTTATGTCCATAGTTGGACTCATGCCACAAAATTTCAGTGATAGATCTTTAAATTTGACAGAGATATCGCTTAAAATGTTTTTATTAGGTCACTTTATAATACACATATATAAAAGTGGGCGTGGCAGTCAACCGATTTTAACAATTTTCCGTCAAAACGTTTGCCTAAGTATGTAAATCACGCGTACCAAATTTCATTGATATATCTTCAACGGTTTCTGATTTATGACATATAAAACATTCAATGTTTGACCCTTAATAAGTGGGCGTGGCACCGCCCATTTTCCAAAATTTCATCAAATTTCTTCATAGGGGCCTGAGCTCAATACGTGGGTAAAATTTCGTCGCTCTAGCTGTATTAGTGGCTGAGATACATACCAAATTTCCGATTTTTTATATATATGGTCCGATTTCGCCCATTTTCTATACCAGCCGTCCCAGTCTCGATACCAACTTGCATTCCAAATTTCATCAAAATATCTCAATTTTTGCGCGAGTTAGAGTGTTTACGGACGGACGGACGGACAGACGGACGGACGGACATAGCTCAATCGATTTATCTTTTCACCCTGATCATTTTGATATATGTATATAAGTCTATATCTATCTCGATTATTTCATTCTGTTACAATCCACCGTTATGTGATTAAAACTATAATACTCTGTGTACTAGTACAGCTGAGTATAAAAAGGCTATCTTTTGACTTTTTCTACAACTCTTCGGATAGTCTTGTTTAATGGTTTACTGAAGTATTTCTCAAGATTGACGCTTATATTTGTAAGCTTGTTATAATATTTTTATCAAGCCTTTTGGTCTGTTAGAAATGGTCTGAAAGCTTAAGCAAATGTTGAATTCTATTAATATGGCCCAATGTTTTTTGTTCGCAATCAGGAAAAAAACTTTTGAAAATAATTATGGGTGAATGAGAACAACATTGATTGAATCAGTTTACACTGTATATATAATATGCATTATGTACATATATAATATGTTGCGAATTTTTTTTTTTATTTTTCTTACAGCCTATTCGTTATTTATAAAAATTCAAAAATATTTTGGGATTAGGATATCATGGATACAGAAAAATCTAGCAATAGTTCGTTTGAAGATCTTTCTGACATAAATGAAGATGACACGAAATGGTCTGCCGCAATAAGAGAGGAAACTAAGTTGGTTGAGTCTAAAAATCTTATAAGCCAACAAGGAGGGGACAATAAAAATGCTTTGGATGAAAGTAATACAACTGCAGGAAACGAAGAGTCCTGTGATTTATTTGGAAATGGTCAGCTAGTTAAACGTGTGCTAAAACAATCGCGGGAATTTCAACGTCCAACTCGTGGTGATTTGGTAACTATTTCGTATACCTGTAAACTGTCTGATGGGACTGTGGTAGATCGTAAAGAAAGACTTCAAGTGCACGTTGGAGATTTCGAGGTATATTAAATGTATGTTTTTTCGTTTATTATCTATATCGTGAATTATTTTTATGTATAGATTGTTCAAGGACTTGACATGGCGGTACCATTGATGAATGTTAATGAGATTGCAGAAATAACTATCGATCCTAGATTCGCATACGGTAGTTTGGGTTTGAAAAACGAAAGGGATGAGAATGGAAACATTCCGGCTGATGCAACAGTAGGAAATAAGAGTTACCTGCATATCTACTCATATTTTAATATCACATTTATCTATTTTCTGCAGCTTATTTATGAAGTCCATTTATTAGACTGTAAAAGTGAGGAATTTTCCGACTTAAAATCCTTTGAAGTGCGAAGAAAATATGGGTTGGTATACCTTTATATATACATGTAAATAAATAATTTCTTATACATATGTAATTTTTTTTTTAATTTTAATTAATTTAGTACAAAAAAAAAGGAGCGTGCAAATTTTTGGTATAATCGTAATGAATTTAACACGGCAATTCAACTTTATAGGCGTGCGTTGGAGTACTTAGATAATCGTGATGGTGATCCGGATGCCATTCTCTACAATGAAGACCTAGACGTGAGTAATTAAACAAAATTAAGTCGTCAATATTAGCAAAATCTATAAAAATGTATCTAAAGTTTTCTAATAGAGACTTGCAAATATTGTTAGAGGATAGATTAGTAGTATACAATAACTTAGCAATGGCCCAAATAAAAATATCAGCTTATGACGCTGCCTTAAAGTCGGTAGAAACCGTTTTGAGATGTCAACCAAATAACTCAAAGGCCTTATATAGAAAGGGAAGGGTGAGTAAACTAAGTAATATGAATAATCATATCCATATAATTTGTTTAATAGATTCTTGAGGGTAAAGGAGATACGAAAGGTGCTATTGTGTTATTGCAAAAAGCTGCTACTCTAGAACCGGATAACAGAGCAATACAGCAGGTTAGTAATAAAGTAAAAATTTCTTCAAAATCATAAATTCATAGATTTCAATATAGGATTTGGCTAAATTAATAATAAAAGCGCGTCGGGAAGAACATAACGAAAAGGAAATGTACCAAAAAATGCTGGGTCAAGCAAAAAAACTTGAGCAGAAACATAAGCAGCCACAAGCACAGCAAAACATTGAAAGTTCTAAGGTATGCTAATAAAAGAAGTAACAAAATATATTTTTACATATTATACAGTGAAACGCAATTTGATGTAATAATGGGCGCTATAGTATGCATTCGTTGTTTTACGAAAACACACAGTGGTTGTGCCTTTCGTGAGCAGATTTAGAATAATCCACAGATAAGTATCCAAAAATACTTAAGAACATACTTTGATATATAATTGCATTTGTACATACGCGTATGCATATGTATGTATATATGTATGTACATGTATAAGTGCGTCCACTAAGTAACAACACTGCCTTTGCTTGGACCAGGATGCTAGAACCAGGCGCGGATCTAGGATTTCGGCAAGGGGGGGGGTTTTGAAAATTTATTTTTTTGGAAGATGTTTTTTAAGGGCAGACGCTGGTGAAAATATGGACTAATACCACCTACTATTATTATTCTATATACTAGTTGCGCCATTTCCCGCACCTTAAAACACCAAACTCAAAACCCTCCAAATTAACAATATGTATGTCATCACATAAAGTGCAGGAGATTTCTATTGAAGTTCTAAATAACATGTATAACGTATGTATGTATATTTTTGCATTGATACGTGCGAATGAGTATCGTATGGTATTGGTGGCAAATTGATCATCAATTTCACTTACCCTTGCATTTAAAGCCAAAATAAATAAGAATATATGTATGTTGTTGTGTTGTTGTTGTTGTGTTAGCAGTACTAAGCCCCGCCTAGGCAACACACATTTTTCACAAACTATCGTCAATTTCATCTAACGGGAGGCCCAGGAATGTTGCAGCTTCAGTGGGATGTGTCCAAAGGGACATTGGTGTTAGATGAGTTGGTTTAGTTGGGCATGTGAAGAGGTGTTTGGTGTCGTGTGGTGATTCTCCACATGCTGGGCATACATTCGGGATGCTGGAATCAATTCGGGACCTGTAAGAGTTTAGTCTACTGCAGTATCCGGAACGGAGTTGCGCGAGTGCAACTCGTGTCTCTCGCGGTAGTTCTTTTTCTTCTTCTGCTACTGGTGGGGGTTGGTCTCTAATCAAAAGGCATGCCGGACGGACGGACACGTAGCTGTTGACTGTGTCTTTATGGATGTTGTTGAGGGCTTGCCTATAGGATGTCTGGTTGAGCGGTTGTGGGATGTATTTTTCCACCTCTTTGCGGTGATCAAGAAGGTGATTCCTGATGTGACGAGGAGGTGGTTCAGGTTCAATAAGATGACTATTTGGGTGACCTCTGCGATAGCATCCCAGTAGAAATTGTTTGTCAAGCATGTTGTGAGTTTTGACTGGGAGCATTTGGGTCTCAAGGTGAAGGTGGTGTTGTTGAGTCATCTGGAGGCATCCTGTGGCAGTCCTAAGTGCGGTGTTTTGGCACGCCTGTAGCTTTGTCCATTGGGTGGTGCAAGTCCCCGGCGACCATATTGGCGACGCATAGTTGAGGACCGGCCGGCCGATTGCTTTGTATGTCGCTATTAAAGTTTCTTTATCTTTGCCCCATGTGCTGCCGGCTAGCGATTTGAGAATCTTGTTGCGACTTTGTACTTTATTGGCAATCGCGGTCGTATGCGCGGAGAAAGAGGCGAGACTGTCAAACGTCACACCTAAAATTTTAGGGTTGTTTGTTGTTGGTATCCTATTGTTACCAATATGGATATCCAACTCAAGTCTCACCTCCTTCGTCCATGTCGTGAATATGGTGGCGGAGGACTTACTAGGTGACAAAGCTAGATTTCTCGAATTGAAAAAGCTGGAAAGATCGGGGAGATAGTTGTTAATTTTAGAGCATAGGTCGTCAATGTCGGTGCCTGTTGCCATTATCGAACAGTCATCGGCGTAGGAAACAATGTTGACTCCCTCTGGTGGGGGAGGGAGTTTAGATATGTAGAAGTTAAACAATAGTGGGTATAGGACACCACCCTGCGGAACCCCTTGTTTAATTCGTCTTGCCTTAGATGTTATGCTCCTAAACTGTACCGATGCCTGTCGACCACTCAGGTAGTTGGCGGACCAACGCTTTAGCCTTGGTGAGAGGGATGATTGTTCGAGGTCTTCCATTAGTGTGGCGTGGTTGACCGTGTCGAATGCTTTCGACAGGTCTAGTGCCACGAGGACCGTTCTCTCACATGGGCGGCGTTGGTTTAGTCCGCGAACTATCTGAGTGTTTATGGCGTTTAGAGCTGTTGTTGTGCTATGCGTTTTGCGGAAGCCATGTTGATGAGTCGCAAGAGTCAGATGTCTGTTAAAATATGGGAGCAAGATAGCCTCGAGTATCTTCACTACTGGGGAGAGGAGTGATATTGGTCGATAAGATTCACCCTCATTAGCAAGTTTCCCCGGTTTGAGTAGTGGGACCATCCGTGCCATCTTCCAAATATTGGGGATGACAAGGGTGGTCAGTGATAACTCAAGGACCTCTCTTAGGTATCTTACTCCCACCTGTCCTAAGTGTTTAAGCATCAACATGGAGATTCCGTCTGGTCCGATCGATTTTGACGATTTCGCCTTTTTATGGCTTCCTGAACCTCTGTGCTGGAGATGTCAAGGTGCGCATCATTATTTGGCAGTTTGCGCATCTTTCTGAAAATTCGACGCTTGGCCTTGTCTACCGGAGGATGTAGTAGAAATTGTCTACCGAATTGGTTCGCACATCGCTTCGGGTCCGATTCAGCCTCACCTCCAAAGGTTATGGACACTTTGTCCTTAGGCTTCGTCGGGTTAGACAGGGCTTTCACGGTGGTCCAGAGCTTGGCAACCCCAGCAGAGAGGTTACAGGATTTAAGGTGCTCCCTCCACTTCGATCTTTTCTGCTCGTCCACCAACGCCCGAATTTCCCGGTTGAGGTCCTTTATGCGGGGGTCTCCCGGGTCGGTGTGGCGGATCTGGTCTCGCTCCCTGGCTAATGTAGTGGCTTCACCCGGGAAGTTTGGTCGAATTTCAGGAATTCTTCCAGCCGGGATGAAGCGTGCATTAGCTTTGGCAATGACCTTGCGGAATTGTTTTTCGCCGCCGAGCACATCAGTCGGAGCGGAGAGGGCACCAAATATGCTCTCTGTATATGTCGTCCAGTTGTCCCAGTCCGCTTTGTTATGGTTAATGTAGGTCCTTTTGTCTGTCGTCATGAAGTCGGCAGGCATATCTATCGAGATGATTAAGGGAAGGTGATCTGATGCTAGAGTCAACGTAGGTTGCCAGTCTACGTTGTTTATCAGATTAGCACTTACTATTGTGATGTCTGGCGAGCTGCAGCAAGTTCCCGTAATCCTAGTGGGGGACTCGTCGTTTGCCGTACAGAATGTCGATGCGTCTATCTGATCTGCAAGATATAGGCCTCGTCTGTCGTTTGACAGAGCCGATTGCCAAAGCTCATGATGAGCATTGAAGTCTCCTACTACCAGCCTATTATCTCCCGTCAACAGCGAGCTGATTTCAGCGAGGTATTGAGGCGGGCAGCAGGAGGCTGGAGGTACGTATACGTTATATATCTGCAGTTCGACATCGCCGGTTCGGACTGCTATGCCCTGACATTCTAGGGTAGTGTCCACGCGGGCTATGTCTGCTTCGATGAGACGGTAATGCACGGCGTTGTGTGTTATGAACGCGAGTCCGCCACCATTACCTCTTGCGCGGTCCTTTCTATGTATATTATATTCAGCATGACTAAGTAATGCTGAATTAGGTGTTAGTTTGGTTTCTTGGACCGCGGCTATAGGTATTCCATGCCGATTCATGAAGTCTGTGATCTCTGCGATCTTTCCAGCGAGACCATTGCAGTTAAATTGCAGGAACTTGAAGTTACGCGGAGGGGTGGACGTGACTCTGGGCGTGAGCGACTGCTGCACTGAGCTTACAGGCTGGTGTTGAGTTGTTTGCTGCCCGTAGGTGGGCGGTTGTCTTCCTGCGGGAGCTTGCATCGGGTGCACCGATGTTAATCCGGCCTGGCAGCATGGTGCGATGTAGTTCGCAGTCCAATCTCTTGTAGTGTGCAACCCAGAGCACCTGCGAAAATGACACCAGCTATTGCACGAGTTGCATTTTACTGAGGTCATGTTCGCAGGTATCCTGGTGTTGCACACTGAACATAGCCAGATGACTGGCTGTAGTATGTAGTACTTTTTGGTTATAATTAAATTTTTAATAGAATTTTTCTTGTTCTTGTTTTTATATACTCCAATTTTTAAGAGGTTAATTTAAACAAGAATTGCGAAATACCTCTGAAAAAGGCAATTTCTCCAACGATTCAGACATTTCTGACCAAATTAATTCTGTACAATCCCGATAAAAATAGGGATAAGAAAGAAAAGAAAATAAATTTGCGATTTGGCAATTTGCGAATAGCAGGATTCGAACCGCGATCGAGAAAATGCGAATCAAAGGCGCTACAGCTACGCCAACGAGCCATTTACATTGTGCATGTCAAACGCTGTACTTTAATTGTATTTCTTTCAACTACCTACTATGCTCGCATCTTTTTCGATGGACGACAAGTGCGCAATTGTCTTTTCACACATATATATATGTGCATATAAAATATAATCTGAAAATAAATGAAAATAAATGTCGAGTTTTTCCTTTGGACAGCTAAACCCATCCAACCATTGCTTTTGGAATGATAGAGTTTTCCTTGATCAGTTTGGGAAATTTGGGCGCAGAATCTATAAAGGCATTAATTTGGGATCTATGATCAACCACAAGGGGGGCGGGTTTGAACCCCCCCAAATCCGCACCCCCCAGTGGATCCGCCACTGACGAACGTTTCTTTAATAATCTTTATCCGCATAGATTCCCGAATTGACAGTGGAAATTAATTAATATTTAGCAATATAAAATTTCATTTTTCCTCGATTTTACGCGTTCCCCTTAACCAGTGGCGCAAACAGAAAAATATTTTGGGGGGGGGATTTCAATATCCAACGGAAAATTAAAAAAAAAAATACTCAAAACTCGTCGACAATTTTTACTTAAATCTATGTATGTTTGGGGAGTGGACCTACGTATGCACACATTAAACAAAGGCACCTTTTAAAGCTCAATTCATTGCATTTTCTCTGTATTTAAACTAAAACTAAAAAGGAAAGGTCACCTGTATTATTGCGTCATGATTGCAACTGAATTCATATTTTTCGTCATGTAGCAGCTACATTGTTTGTAGCTTTGGTGGAACGAATTGGATTATGGTGAATTAAATACTCGTTAAGTCCACATCGTTGCACACTGGTCAGCCCCCATACACAAAAGTAAAAAATGTTGGTGTCTCAAAAAGAAATTTCTGTCATGCATTTCCGTGGGAAATATATTGAATTTTATGGAAAACCTCCTATACGCAATAGACATCATTAAACGTTACTTTGGCTCATTTAAAGTCAACACATTTGAAAAAAAATTTTTTTTTTCTGGAAAAAAATTGTGTAAAAAAGAGTATTATGATTTTTGCGAGATTTCAAGTTTGAGTGCCAAAAAATGCGGATAACTATGGAAACGTAAGAAAAGGGTATGTTTCATGATTTTGCTAAAGAAAGCAGTGAGACAATTTATTTTTAGTCAAATACAAGATGAAGAAATCTTAGTTTTTCTATGAGCGTAATTTTCAAGCATTAGCATTTTCATTTAAACTTTTAACAACTAAGGACCATTCTGGACCAGATCTTATAAGCAGATTTGGGTTGTTTCAAGTGTTCTCTTGAGAAGCCTGTTTATACATTTTCCCCTTTTTTCCCTTTTTCTTAAAATATCATATTAAATGTAGCTAGTCTATAAAAAATATTGTTGCCCAAGATGCTAGTTTTACGTATTTTTGTGCATATGTACGTCGACTGTATTCGATAAAACTTTATTTTCGATAAAATCTGAGTAATTGAGTTTTGTCCCACTCTCCATACAATTTTTTTTATCCCGCGAATATATCGCGGAAATATTTGTTTTTAATTGTAACTTTGTTATTTGACATCGGATTTTTAAAATTCAAATGTCATTAGTTTAGTCTTTGGAAGCTCTATATATCCTTCCAATGTCCTTTTGACCTATGAAGTCATTTTCACATAGTTAAGTCACCTAACCAAGCTTTTCATCCAAAATATCCTTTTTGTTTCACAAGAAAAAATTCGCCAAAAATAAAGTATTCATCGGATCTTTCCTGATTTCTACAACTTTTTGTAAAAAACTTACTTTGAAAATCAAAATTTTTTCAAAAATCGCAAAACATGCACGCAATTTTAACCAGCTATCGCTCAGCGAGTTTTTATTAGACCACTGCAAGTTGTATGTCATTTGAAGCGTATTTTAATTGCCTTTCGAACGAGATATTGCTTGTGTTTATCGCATTTGTAACCCCAGCGAAAATAATTTTTGAATGAAGTGAAAACATAAAATTATCATTATCATTATTATTTTCTTGTTTTTTTTTTTGCTGTAAACTAGCGCTAGTGTTGGGCGTGGATTACAACATATATGTTTTTATTTTTTCTGAAAGATGAGTCGTTTAGTGGGACACCAATGTGCAAAATTTGGTTTCGATAGGTCCATCCGTTTTCAAGAAACTGAGTTTTGTCCCACTCTCCATACAAATGTGACCAGTGTGCGTTGGTGAATTATTTTAAATTAAAACAAATCTCAGCGAATATCCACAGCATACTTTTATGGAAATGTCTCCACACTGCTTGTTTATAAACACAATCAGTAGTTGTTGACAAACATTGGCAATGTACATTAGATGCGTTTTTTTCGGCAAAGTTTCTCAGATCTTCCCTCCGGCCACAGAATATGAAAATAGGATGTTGTAGGATAACTAGGCTAATTTTTTTTTTTTTGTTAGAAAGAAAACTGAGTGGGCTACTCCAAAAACAGCGATTTTTTTTTTTAAAATTCAATGATAGGTTTAGATTCATATATGAAAAAAACCACAGAATTAAAAATAAAAAAAAACAAAAGATATATATTCTCATGTAAAATTAACGGCTTAATCGAATGGTGTACTCAGTTTTTTAGTGCGAGCCATAGGGAAGGTACCACGATCCCCTAAAGTGGAATTTTATTTTTTTAGTCACGGATTTTCAAGTTTGGACACTGGTATTGTTAAGATAGCTTAAATTTCTTTTTAATCAAAATATATAGGAATCTGCGCAAATTAATGCAGTTTTCAGAAAAGTTTATTTGATCGAAATCGAGCTTTTTTTATCCAAGCTACTTTGGTTTAAATGAAACATTCCAAAATCACTTTCATATTAAAAAACATTTTTTATTGTTGCAAGTACAAAATTCGAAAATTTATTATTTACATATGTAAAAAAAATGTTGTTCAATATGAAAATGATTTTGGAATGTTTCATTTAAACCAAAGTAGCTTGGATAAAAAAAGCTCGATTTCGATCAAATAAACTTTTCTGAAAACTGCATTAATTTGCGCAGATTCCTGTATATTTTGATTAAAAAGAAATTTAAGGTATCTTGAAAATGCCAGGGTCCAAACTTGAAAATCCGTGACTAAAAAAAATAAAATTCCACTTTAGGCGATCTTGGTACCTTCCCTATGGCTCCCACTAAAAAACTGAGTACACCATTCGATTAAGCCGTTAATTTTACATGAGAATATACATATATCGTTTGTTTTTTTTTTATTTTTAATTCTGTGGTTTTTTCATATATGAATCGAAACCTATCATGGAATTTAAAAAAAAAATCGCTGTTTTTGGAGTAGCCCACTCAGTTTTCTTTATAAAAAAAATAAAAATCAGCTTAGTTATCCTACAATATACTACTTTCATATTCTGTGGCCGGAGGGGTATGTTAGATCAAAAAACGCATCTAATGTACATACATCTACGAATATTCATAGATTTTGCAATATATTTACACATGTACCATCGTACATGCATGTACCATCGTACATCTTTTATAAAATTATTTTTTTATGGTGTGCTGTCAAATTTTGGGGGGGGGGTTTAACCCCAAACCCCCCCTCCAAATTTTTTTAATATGGTATTATAGCCCAAAACGAATGCCTCTATCCTAACCACAATTAAGATAAATAATAGGTAGGTACCTGGTTATGTAGGTATATATGTACATAGTGTTCGCTTTTTTTGCCACGCTTTATGGAATTCCTTGTACCTACAAGCATAAAGAAAGTTCTACATGCTAACGAGAATTTCCAAATTATGCATGTAAATATGTACACTCATACAAACCAGCGTGCACTTCCAAAGTTACTAACTAGGTACCAGGGATGCCACTTTTGGGCTTTTCCTACCAAAACTGGTAGTTATTATTCCTTTTGGTAGGTTGGTAGGACGATTTGAATTTTGGTAGGTTTTTGCCTTCGTTCAACTAACATCACTGATTTGGTACATTTGGTCACTTTGCCACAACACTGTTGAGAAAACGTGTCTTCTCAGTAGAGTTTTGTCACAAAAAAAGAGGAGGAAAGTGAAAACAATGCCCGCTAAATCATCTTACGTTTCCTTCAGGATCAGTTGCTTTTTCCCATTATTACTCAAATGTTGTTCCACAAAATGTGAATCCTGATTTCCTCCGCACTGGACGAGCGGTGGCAGCCACTAATACCCAATCCAACCTTGTCCGAATATCATTTAACACCAACTCAAGTTTTTGTTTATCTGGAAACTGCTGCTTCCTCCTCTTTTCCTTCACATTTTTATTACTCACAGTGATGCCAGATAATCTGCGCTAAAATTCCCACAGAAATTGGAAACAAATTCCTAATTTCCCACATTTTAAATTAAAAAATCCCACAAAATTCCCACCGAATTTAAAGCATTTATTCCAGTAATATAAGAATATACAACAGACAAATGCAGTTTTTTTAATAGTTAAAAGTATCAGTTGTACAAATTATTTGCATTGTGCAAGTGGATATGATTTTTTTTGATTTTAAAGTTGAAGCAATTGATATTTTGGATTGAAAGGCAACTCTTACTTTACTTATACTAGGTTTGTTTCTTATTAAACTAGCAGCTAACTGTCAAGTCAGCAAAACGGAAAGAATTGCGCTCATAAAGAGCGAAACGAACACAAAATCATGAAACGGAATAATAGTAAAAATTAGCGATTAGTAATTTGAGTGCTATTTTTGACTGTTAATGGTTATTTTTTCTAAAAAACATTTAATTTTCTTTATTTCTATTTCAAAAATTCAGAAAATTTCAAAAGTAATAATTTCAAAAGTACTCGCTTGTTTATTTTTTCAACAGCTGTTTCTTACTTTGGCAGCAAATAATTTCAGCTAGGGAAAATTTTACTAGCTGAAATTTGGAGCTGTCAATGGCTCTCTTCTGCTATTTTTTTGACTCAAGAAACGATTTGCCAGCCGAAACTTGGCTAACTATTCATAACTAGCTAATAACACTGGTTGACAAAATTTCAACAAATTTTTGTTACAGAAATAAAATTCAACTTTTCTAAAGTTTTTGAGATATTCATGTCTAAAGAGGCGAAAAATGCGATTTTTGGCTATATTCACTCCTTAATATCTTTTAAATTACTTACTTATTTTAAAAATTGATTAAAGCTATTGAAAGCTCGGCCATTTCTCTTGGAGACAACGTTTTAATTTTTCGGATATCTAATTTAGGTATGTAGAAATATATGTTTTTGTAAAATAAGGTATTTGTCGTCGAAAACAACGGCAGCATTTGTAGCATGTTATAGGCGCAATCAAATTTTGTAGTTGCTCAGCAGAACAATTTTTTTACGAAGCCACTTACATACGTCCATAATAAAATAAACTGCCTAAAAGCGTGCTTCAAAATTTTTAATTATTTTTGTATGGATAAAATATTGAAAAACTAATGAGGCTTAATATGCAATATTGCAAGTTACAAGAAAAGTATCTGATATATTAAAACGGTTTCTTCAAGAGAAATGTCCGCGCTTTGAATAGCTCTAATCAATTTTTAAAATAAGTAAGTAATTTAAAAGATATTGAGAAGTGAATATAGCAAAAAATCGCGTTTTTCGCGTCTTTAGACATGAATATCTCAAAAACTGTACGTATTAGAGAAAAACTGACTTCAGATTCGGATTCAGCGCAGCGAAATCCTTTAGAAAAGTAAAATTTTATTTCTGTAACAAAAACTTGTCGACCAGTGTAATAAACGGACCTACTATTTAACATATCACTAGATAGTTTGTTTTGCTTTTTTACATTTAACATCCGTTACAATTGAAAATATTCTTTCTGATTCAGAGTTTGAATGGGGTAACGTGAGTACAATTTCAACCAATTGCTTAAGATTATGAAACAAAAAATTGTCATTATAGTTTTTAAAGTTTATTATTTTTTTAAGTCGTCTTTTTGTGTTTTGGTTAAAACTATACAAATACTTTTGTATTCTGATTCTGTGAGATCAGGATTAATATTTAATTTTTTAGTTAGAGCAAGAAGTGATAGATGATTGTTTTAAGAGAAATCAAAAGCAATATTGGGATCTAAAAACTGCGATTCTTCGAAAACACCCTCAAATGGAAAACATAATATTATCTGAAAAGTAGAAGCTTCATAAAAGCGCACACTTTTTTTGAATACAATCTTTTCTCCAAATTTAAATTTGACAAAATATCTTCGCATTCATAACCAACGTAAACGTTATGCACGTCAAGTAAAAATGGAGTTGGAAGTTCCAAAACTTTTAGCTGTAATTCCCACGGAACTATAAAAAAGTCAGGTTTTAAGAAATTTCTTGCAATTTTCAACACAAGTGTCTTAGCTTCTTGCCCTAGTCGGTGTATAAGTATATTTCGGCTTTGGAACAATGCGTTAAATTCATTGAAAAAGTTAAGAACTGACTTCAAAAATCTAAAATAAGCCTTGAATTCTTTCCAATTCTCCATAAATAGTTTCTGCTTTTTTACACTTATCTTTAAATGAGGCCAGGCGAAAATAGCTTTTAAGTGGCTCCCAATTCTCCAAAATTCTTTCGATTATTAACAATACAGTACGAATGTGCACAATGAAAAATAAATTACCTAAGAGCGGCGATTATTAACACACTTTTAAATAAGTTACATATACGCAGTGTAGTTCACTGTATGTTTACTTGTACGCCGACTCCTTTTTGCATTGCATAAGTTAACGCGAAAGCGTGTGTATTCATACACTGCATGGGAGTTTTTCAGTGTGAGATGTGCTCATTTTAAGTTATACTACAAATTATACATATGTAGGTATGTAAACAGTTCTGCATCCAAAAAATCCCTTTTTTTATGGACGACAATAAAATGTCCCTTTTTCCTTCTTTAAAAATTTTGCGTTAAAAATCAAAAAGGGAAATTTCCCTCAATCTGGCACCACTGATTACTCATTCTAAAATTAATTGAAACTAGCCGGACCCATGCGCATCGTGCGCAAAAATAACAAAACATACGTTGCGCCAGTCGGTATGGTTTGTACTGTCACGCCCATTTTAAAAAACTTACTATTTATTTGGTTGAGTGGAACTTATGGAACTTTCAATGAATTACCTATATGTTTGACAAAGATATCGCATAATATGTTTTTATTGTACCTATATCGGTATGTGCATTATATTTTTATATATTTTACATATATTTTTATGTACATATATGTATGTATGTGGTCCTGCCGACTTGGATAATTTTTTTCCCACACGTTTTCCTTGGCAAGCAAATCAGTGGCCGAAGCTTAATCGATTTATCTGCTACAGTTCCTGAGTTTTGACTTATAAATCTTTGAAAATTTGCCCTCTTGGCCCATTTTTTTTAAATTTCAGCATATTTCCTCATAACGGTATAAGGTCATTGCATGGATGAAATTCCATCACTCGGGCTTTATTAGTGGCTTAATTATCATGTTTTACGTGTTTTTCGAAATATGTACATACATATGCTTTATTTTCAACCCCAACCTTCTCTGTTCCCATTAGAATCTGTGTACCAAATTTCATTAAAATATTTCTATTTTGCGCCAGTTAGATTATGTACGGCCGGCCGTTCAATCAATTTTTTTTTCATCCTAATGGTTTTGATTTATGTACATAAGTCCATATCTATCTCAATTATTTTATGGTCTTACGTACAACCGCTATTTGATCAAAAGTATAAATACATATACTTATATTGTACTACGTACAGCTGTGTATAAATAAGCACATCCCATGCTGAAAAACCTCCATTCATCGTAAGTATGAATACACACGTGTTCGCCTAAAATAATGTGATGTTTACATACAAGCATACAGCTGAAGCTTATAAAAGTGTTTTAAAATATACACGACTGTTCAACTAGAGCAGTCTTGTTAGAATAAAATAATTCTGAAGGCATAGTTTAAGGCGCAAATCCTTTAGTTTAAAGCATTATATTTTTGCAAAATACTATTTAAAAAAAGTACAACGCCCAATAAAACACCGTTTCACATGCATAGCTAATTTATAACTTTAAAACGATGCCTTACATATTAATTTTGGTAAATTATGTGAGCAGAAAAAGGGATTGCAAAAAAACACCAATTAGAAATAATATATATGATTTGTACAAATAATAAGGGTCTTCATCTAAAGTGATAAGCTGCTGGTAAATGGGGTAAAGAGATAAAATAATAATTGTGATAAATTATCTGCAAAAATATGTATGAAAATATATTTAAGCAAAATTTATCACTTTACCGAACGATTTTGTTGCGTAAATTTATAAATTTCGGTAAAATTCAAGTCTGACACATTGTCAGTTTTACTTTTTCAATTCAAAAAAAGAAATTGTGATTTCTTTCCGAATTTTAGCACGAATTATTAAAATAATTTTTACAAAAATGTTATATGCATTTTTTGTGTATTTTATTGGGTTTTTTTCAGGGACGTAACGGTTATAAGAGAAATGGGGTAAAAGTCATATTCAACCATTATCATGAGAAAAAAAAACCGTTTTGGGCCTGAATAACCGTTATGGCAACAAAAAAACCGATTTGGGCCTGAATAACCGTTATGGCAACTAAAAAAGTGTTTTGGGCCTGAATAACCGTTATTCAGATTTTTATTTTTTTTTTGGTCAGCTATAAAAATCAAGCCTATTTATTTGTCAATATTTCTGGGCGATATTGGTATCAAATGAAAGATGTTGAGCAGGGATTGTAGCTCTGATTACCTCTTTTCATTTGATACCAATATTGCTTAAAACATTCCAGGGCATCCGGGTCCACTTTTCACCCATAACTGGGAACCCGACCTACGAATCTTAACAAATACACCTCTATGTAAAAGCCCTGCTCAACACCTTTCATTTGATACTAATATCGCCCAGAAATATTGACAAATAAATAGGCTTGATTTTTATAGCTGACCAAAAAAAAAATAAAAATCTGAATAACGGTTATTCAGGCCCAAAACAGTTTCTTGGTTGCCATAACGGTTATTCAAGTCCAAAACACTTTTTTGGTAGCCATAACGGTTATTCAGGCCCAAAACGGTTTTTTGGTTTTTATAATGGTTATTAAGGACCAAAAGAAGATTAAGGTTATTTTTGCGTAATTCTCCAAAATTCTTTCGATTATTAACAATACAGTACGAATGTGCACAATGAAAAATAAATTACCTAAGAGCGGCGATTATTAACACACTTTTAAATAAGTTACATATACGCAGTGTAGTTCACTGTATGTTTACTTGTACGCCGACTCCTTTTTGCATTGCATAAGTTAACGCGAAAGCGTGTGTATTCATACACTGCATGGGAGTTTTTCAGTGTGAGATGTGCTCATTTTAAGTTATACTACAAATTATACATATGTAGGTATGTAAACAGTTCTGCATCCAAAAAATCCCTTTTTTTATGGACGACAATAAAATGTCCCTTTTTCCTTCTTTAAAAATTTTGCGTTAAAAATCAAAAAGGGAAATTTCCCTCAATCTGGCACCACTGATTACTCATTCTAAAATTAATTGAAACTAGCCGGACCCATGCGCATCGTGCGCAAAAATAACAAAACATACGTTGCGCCAGTCGGTATGGTTTGTACTGTCACGCCCATTTTAAAAAACTTACTATTTATTTGGTTGAGTGGAACTTATGGAACTTTCAATGAATTACCTATATGTTTGACAAAGATATCGCATAATATGTTTTTATTGTACCTATATCGGTATGTGCATTATATTTTTATATATTTTACATATATTTTTATGTACATATATGTATGTATGTGGTCCTGCCGACTTGGATAATTTTTTTCCCACACGTTTTCCTTGGCAAGCAAATCAGTGGCCGAAGCTTAATCGATTTATCTGCTACAGTTCCTGAGTTTTGACTTATAAATCTTTGAAAATTTGCCCTCTTGGCCCATTTTTTTTAAATTTCAGCATATTTCCTCATAACGGTATAAGGTCATTGCATGGATGAAATTCCATCACTCGGGCTTTATTAGTGGCTTAATTATCATGTTTTACGTGTTTTTCGAAATATGTACATACATATGCTTTATTTTCAACCCCAACCTTCTCTGTTCCCATTAGAATCTGTGTACCAAATTTCATTAAAATATTTCTATTTTGCGCCAGTTAGATTATGTACGGCCGGCCGTTCAATCAATTTTTTTTTCATCCTAATGGTTTTGATTTATGTACATAAGTCCATATCTATCTCAATTATTTTATGGTCTTACGTACAACCGCTATTTGATCAAAAGTATAAATACATATACTTATATTGTACTACGTACAGCTGTGTATAAATAAGCACATCCCATGCTGAAAAACCTCCATTCATCGTAAGTATGAATACACACGTGTTCGCCTAAAATAATGTGATGTTTACATACAAGCATACAGCTGAAGCTTATAAAAGTGTTTTAAAATATACACGACTGTTCAACTAGAGCAGTCTTGTTAGAATAAAATAATTCTGAAGGCATAGTTTAAGGCGCAAATCCTTTAGTTTAAAGCATTATATTTTTGCAAAATACTATTTAAAAAAAGTACAACGCCCAATAAAACACCGTTTCACATGCATAGCTAATTTATAACTTTAAAACGATGCCTTACATATTAATTTTGGTAAATTATGTGAGCAGAAAAAGGGATTGCAAAAAAACACCAATTAGAAATAATATATATGATTTGTACAAATAATAAGGGTCTTCATCTAAAGTGATAAGCTGCTGGTAAATGGGGTAAAGAGATAAAATAATAATTGTGATAAATTATCTGCAAAAATATGTATGAAAATATATTTAAGCAAAATTTATCACTTTACCGAACGATTTTGTTGCGTAAATTTATAAATTTCGGTAAAATTCAAGTCTGACACATTGTCAGTTTTACTTTTTCAATTCAAAAAAAGAAATTGTGATTTCTTTCCGAATTTTAGCACGAATTATTAAAATAATTTTTACAAAAATGTTATATGCATTTTTTGTGTATTTTATTGGGTTTTTTTCAGGGACGTAACGGTTATAAGAGAAATGGGGTAAAAGTCATATTCAACCATTATCATGAGAAAAAAAAACCGTTTTGGGCCTGAATAACCGTTATGGCAACAAAAAAACCGATTTGGGCCTGAATAACCGTTATGGCAACTAAAAAAGTGTTTTGGGCCTGAATAACCGTTATTCAGATTTTTATTTTTTTTTTGGTCAGCTATAAAAATCAAGCCTATTTATTTGTCAATATTTCTGGGCGATATTGGTATCAAATGAAAGATGTTGAGCAGGGATTGTAGCTCTGATTACCTCTTTTCATTTGATACCAATATTGCTTAAAACATTCCAGGGCATCCGGGTCCACTTTTCACCCATAACTGGGAACCCGACCTACGAATCTTAACAAATACACCTCTATGTAAAAGCCCTGCTCAACACCTTTCATTTGATACTAATATCGCCCAGAAATATTGACAAATAAATAGGCTTGATTTTTTATAGCTGACCAAAAAAAAAATAAAAATCTGAATAACGGTTATTCAGGCCCAAAACAGTTTCTTGGTTGCCATAACGGTTATTCAAGTCCAAAACACTTTTTTGGTAGCCATAACGGTTATTCAGGCCCAAAACGGTTTTTTGGTTTTTATAATGGTTATTAAGGACCAAAAGAAGATTAAGGTTATTTTTGCGTAACCTTTTCACCACACTAGAAAAAATAACCGTTATTTTCGGTCCCTGTTTTTTTTAAATTTATTTATTAATCAAGTTGAAATTGACAGCTGACAAGAGTTTAAACAATTATTTACTAAGGGGCGTTCATGTAAAAAGGCGGATAAACTGATAAATTTTAACAATTTATCACTTTAGATGAAGACCACAAATATTAAGTTTAATACTAAAGTTAAAAAAAAAAAAAACTAAATAAATAAACAGTGTCCGGTTACTGCAGGGTGGTCGGTTACTGGCACAGTTACCCTAAATGAATTTGTTGAATAGGGTTAAATCTCACATTAAAAAAAAAAAATAAATATATTGGTAGGCTCGAAGCCATTTTGGTAGGTTTTTGGTAGGAAAAAATTTTTTTTGCATATATACAAATGCATATATACAAATAATAACAAAAAACATCCACTTCCATTCGCGCTAGCCAGAGTACGTACATGTATATATGCATATGCACTTACAAAAGCATACATACATATGTACATACAATAACAAAAAATTGCTAAAGACTCAAAGGAGTCCCAGACAACGCCCTCAATAAAGCAGCAACGAGCAAAGAGGGTTAGAGAAAGAGTCTCTGGAGCTACACCATCCCCAGATGCGCTGCCAAAGAAGATGAAGGAGGCCCAAAAAACCACGCCTAGTAAGGAGGAAGAAGGAGCTACGGCAAAAACTAAAAATCAATCGGAGTCAAACAAAGAGGGGACATGGACCAAAGTGGATAGGCGTAAGGTCCAAAAGCCAAAGCCACAAAAGCCAAAGGCAGCACGCCCTGACGCAATAATAATAAAGCGAACGGGGGACTATTCTTATGCCGACATATTGAAGGCAGTTAAGAAAGAAGACTCGCTTAAAGAAATGAGTTAATTAGTTCGCAAAATTCGAAAGACGGGTAGCGGAGATCTCTTGTTCCAACTGACTAAGCAGTCAGAAACTGATACAGTTAAGCTGCAAGCTGCTGTAGAACAGGTCCTAGCGGGAAAGGCAGATGTAAGATCCTTAGTGGAAGAGTCGCTGTGCGAAATACGCGACATAGATGAAGTAACAACCAAGGAGGAAGTATGCGAAGCAATAAACAAAGTGTTCAGCGATTACGAAGCGAAACCAACGTGCGTGCGTTCAATCAGGAAAGCCTGTGGCAAAAACCTGCTCCAATTCACCAAAATGCTTAATATGCACCAAAAAGGGGGCCAGCAAATTCGACCACCCAACGGGGGGAATCCAATGTCCCGCCTATAAGGAAGCAATCCAGAAGTTGACCATACGATGAGATTCCTGAAACCTAACTTGAATCATTGCGAAGCGGCGCAAGATATGTTGGCGCAAACTGTGCTTGAGCTTAAAGCCCTAATTAGCGAACCTTACAAGGAAAAGTCCTCAAATTGGATACAAGGTGTTTGCAGCAAGACTGCAATCTGGTCCTGTGGACATAATCCTTTATATATAGAAACTATACGTTAAGGTGGAGTGAAATTTTTTTTTTGGAAATTCAATTTGTTCCAAAGCCAGAACGGCACCTTTGTAGCCCAGAAATAAGCTGGGTATCCACATCATAAGAAATTGCTCAAGAAAAAATTGGCATTTATTTCTTAAGTAATTTTGACGTTTCATTTTTTCTTGAAGATATATATACAATCGTATATATTTCTTGGCAAAACCAGCGTTGCCAACCCCATTTTTCGTCAAAATTTGTAATAGATTTTCTTGTGAAGTGGATACTGCCTAAAGAAAATTTGACACAAGGAAATTTCTTGACTATTTCTCGAGCGTTTTTTTATATGGAGTGTTAGCATTTCTTGTGATGTGGATACCCGGCTATAAGCCTGTAAAATTTTATTGACCTATTCGCATGTTTAGAGGTGCCCCCAGTCCCACAAAGTTGAAAAAAATAGCACGATCTGGTACAAATGTAAAATTTCTAAAATTATAAAATCAAAAAACGTAGTATGAGGATTGATAAAGATGGCCAAGCTGAGTATTAAAGTGAATTTATTTTTTTTTGGAAACAACAACAACAAAAGTTATTAAAGGTCAAAGTTTATATTATGCATTTTTTATTTGCAATTTCTTTAAAACTACTGAATCGATTTCGAATATTTTTATACCATTCGATAGGTATTTTGATTCCCTTTAATTTGATATACATTTTATGTGGGTTCCATAACTCCCCCCTTGCGGCGGTCAACGCCCCTTTTACCCTTTTCATATATAAAAAGTATATCAAATTAAAGGGAATCAAAATATCTATTGTACGGCATAAAAACATTCGAAATCGGCTCAGTAGTTTTTAAGTAATTGCAATTTAAAAAATGCATAATATAAACTTTGACCTTTAATTACTGTTGTTGTTGTTGTTTCAAGAAAAAATAAATTCACTTTAATACTCAGCTTAGCCATCTTTATCAATCCTCATACTTCGTTTTTTGATTTTATAATTTTGAAAATTTCATATTTGTACCAGATCGTGCTTATTGCTTTCAACTTTGCGGGGCTGTTTAGATGCAGTCTTGCTAAACACAGGGAATGAAAACATCTTTTCCAGAAACGGCTATGGCTCCATAATCGATATATCAGAGCGACCACTCGGCGATATTAATCGACGTTACATTATACGAGGGCAATCTGATCAATAAAGAACCTCGCATTAAACGACATGGTTGTAAAGCAGTGTCGGCCAATGCAATAGTATGTAGCTTTCACTTGTGTGCGTACAATACGCTGCTGCCGAACCAAGCTATTCATAGATATACGAGCAGTTTACTGGCTCTTTCGTTTTTTCTGAAGCTGGCAGAAGAGTATACGAGCAGTTTATTGGCTCTTTCGTTTTTTCTGAAGCTGGCAGAGAGTATACGTGTGAGTATACGTGTTTGACGTCGCAGCAGCTAGCCTATGCCCCGGACATAGGAAAAATGCATTTTGGCCGACACTGTTGTAAAGTTAACACATTCGACGAATATGTATTCAAGGAAATGTTTTCTAAAATAGAATACAAGGGGCGAACAAATGAGATGGCAAGTGCAATAATGGACGATTTACGAGCGGCTTGCAATACATCTATGTCAAGCAAAAAGAACTCCAGATCACAGTCCTCCACGTACTGGTGGAACGAAAGCATCAACTCACTACGGAAGGAGTGTTTTTCAAGCTAGAAGACACTTTCAACGTTCAAGAGGTAGAGCCGATTTCGAGGAACTACGTTCAAAATTCAAATCGGCTCGACGATCTCTTAAGACGGCTATTAAGCAAAGCAAACGTGAATGTTTTCTAGAACTCTGCGATGAGGTAGAGAATAACCCGTGGGGGACCGCATACAAGATTGTGACTAAAAAATTAAAAAATGGCAGGGAATCTACACCAATGTGTCCTATTTTTTTTGGAGAAAGTGGTAACTATTTTTAATGTCCAAAGGAAACTAGTTTCCCCTATTTCGAGTGAAATACAGCTGTCATTCGGAGAAGTAACGGACGAAGAAACTCTCCAGGCAGCTAATGGACTCAAGGAGAGCAAGTCGCCCGGACCAGACGCTATACCCAACAAAGTACTTAAAGTAGCCTTCAAACATGCGACATCTGTGTTCACCAACCTGTTTAATTCATGCCTAGCAGAAGGTACATTCCCGACGATATGGAAACACCAAAAGCTGGTACTGCTACCTAAGCCTGGAAAAGACCTCACTGTACCATCTAGCTACAGGCCTATATGTCTACTCGACTCGGCCGGCAAAATTCTAGAGAGGGTCATCTATAATCGCTTCGAAAGGGAAGTAATGGCATCAGGAGGCATATCTGAGAATCAATTTGGTTTTAGGAAAGGAAGATCTACAGTTCACGCAGCGGACGCGGTAAAAAAGGTAGCCCAAGACGCCATAAGTGTCACGCGATGGGTGTCAGGTTCTAAAGAGTACTGTCTTATAGTAACACTGGACATAAAGAATGCATTCAACACTGCCAACTGGGCAAAAATCCAAATGCGCTTGATCGAATCGGAATATCAAAATACCTTAGAAGGCTTGTACGAAGCTACTTCGAAAATCGAACGCTGGAGTACGAAACGTCAGCCGGCACTAAGAAACTAAAGATTACAGGTGGCGTACCACAAGGTTCAGTGCTTGGGCCCTTGCTGTGGAACATTATGTATGACGGCGTTTTACGCCTTGGATTTCCGGAAGGCGTAAAAATATTTGGTTTTGCTGATGACATAGCCCTGGTTGTTACTGCTAAGCAACTAGACGATATACGCACAAAACGAACGAAAGCATAATCGGCGTGAAAAAATGGCTGGATAAAAATGGCTTGAAGCATGCGGAACAGAAGACGGAATCAGTGCTCATTAAGCCGTATCACGAAAATAAAGGTTGCGTGTGTCAGTTTTATTTGAATATGGTGTAGAATTTTTTTTTTCAGGCCCACGTTAAAAACAGCTAAATCGCGTTTTTTGTAATAACTTCCTTATTTGATGTCGGATCTCTATGATCTTAATGTCGTAGAAAAGGTCTCGCTCAGCACTATATTTGGCCCATATAAAGTTTCCTCCTAAAAGGTTGTCCTGAGATTTACCTTTAAAAACTTTGGAGTTACTATCCCTAGATTTTTTTATTTTTATCACTAATACAAAGATCTCAAAAAACCATGAGGACTCCGCTAAAAAAGTTGTAGCCTTTATTCACAAACAAAAAAGTTATACCGTTTTAAAATCAGAGAACCTGTAGAGGCAGTAACGCCATATAGTATGAGTTTTTGATTAAAAAGTATTCTAAGCCCTCGCTTGACTTGAGAATGTTGCACCGCGATGGAACAACTACCAATACTGGATACATGATATGCAAAAAATTATTGATGATTGGACTATTCGTGCTGATCAACGTTATTTATATTGAATGATAATGGCTGTAGTGAAGATTTGGTAAGTATTCAAGTGGGATCTCTAAGCACAGTGCGCTGGCTTACAACGGTTTCACGATTCCTGCATCCGTGCGTATCTTAAAATCATGCAAGTTATTTAGAAAAACTGCTAGAGTTCGTTGTAAAATTATTCGCGCCTAAAGAGACAATGGAAGTCTAAATGTATTATCAATACTTGCGCTGGATGCGCCCTCTGCCCCTAGAAATGCAGTTAATTATTCAGCCTACAATTGAAAACAACGCACTTTACTTTAATCCCGAAAACATCTTATCTATGATAACCGAGCCGAAAATGACGATGAAAGAAGTTTCAGAGCTCTGAAAGTGAGTTCTTCGTCGCTTATATTACTTTGCTCACACTCAAAAAAAAATTACTCAGATTATGGAAAAATGGCAATGATTTGCCGCTAAAGACATATTTTCCTTGTTTTGAATACAATTTTCTTTAAAACGTGGTTTTTATTCCTTGATTGAAAGAAAATTGTACATCAAAACAATGAAAATATGTCTTTAGCGCCGAAACATTCCCCTTTTTCCATAATCTGAGTAAATTGGTTTTTCAGTGCAGGTTTCGAACGTTTAAAACAAATTGGAATTTAGTGCAGGGTATTCTCTTCCCTCTCATATGCATTTTATATACATACTCTGAAAAAAATACCCGTAGTTAAACCAACAACTTTCGGCTGTTGAATCTCCGTCTTTGATTCAACAGCAAAAGTATTTGTTTTTACAGCAAAGTGTAATGGTAAAATAAATAAATAATCAAAATCAAAAATTAAAATAATCAAAATAGTCAAAATAAATTCGTCACGCTGCCTGTTTCCAATTTGTGGCAACCCTGTTGTCCATTGTGAACAGGTGTTGAAACAAAATGGAAACAGGCAGCGACGGCTACGAAGAAGCCGGCCGGCCATAGCAAATTTAATCTGAACGCGAATCTTGAACCGACCGGCAGTGCAAAAAAAAATAGAAAATTAAAGTGAAGTTGTGTTTAAGAAAAATTAAAAGTCTAAAATAAAATAACTTAAGATACACACGGTAGGCAGGAAGCGACGATAGGTTGCATGAAAATGTCGAGAAAAAAGGAAAGTGGGGTTGTATTATGTGATGTTTATAGATGAAACATCCGTTGAAATTAAAATCCGAGCTGCTCCTTTTTCAAGGATATCCACATTTTTTGTTTTTTTTGAAAGGATCAAATATTGAGGAAATCGAAAATTCGCCACTGTCCAAATTTTTCCGATTTTGATACATTATTTGGTCGCTAAGGGATACAAAAAAAGGTATTAAAAAGAAAAAAGGACACCTATAGTGGAAAAATCCAATGTGAACAGGACCTAAAGGATAACCACTGAAATATAAAATAACACAAAAAGTACCCATTTTAATTTGCGCATAACTCCTAAAATGTTAACTCTACGTGAAAATTCCGTATAATATGTTTCATTCAGAATAAATAAAGGAATATTTCTTTGATATACGATTTTCATCTACCTGCAGTGGTTAATGCACTTTGGTCCATCTAAAGTGAAAATTTCAAAAAAAAGTACTTTTTTTTATGGTGCTATTTTAAGTTCAAATATTTGTCTAGTTTATGTAAATATTTTAATCTAATGATCCAATTCTCATTCTTACATATCTATACGTTAATATTAAAAAGAATTAGAGCTGAAATACGCGCTAGCTGTGCACGGTGGACGGTAAGCAACAATAGGTTGCATGGGAATATCGAAAAAACGATCGCCGGCTAAAAACTTACGTAAAATGATATTCTAATATACTTCATAAACACACAGCAAGCGTGAATAAAATCTCCAACATTTTATTTAAACGAAAATTAGTACCAGCACACAGCTAGGCACATATTCGTTGGGCCATCGTTTTTACGATATTCCCATGCAACCTATTGTTGCTTCCCGCCCACCGTGCACAGCTAGCGCGTATCTCAGCTCTAACTCTTTTTTAGTATTAACGTATAGATATGTAGGAATGAGAGTTGGATCATTAGATTAAAATATTTACATAAACTAGAAAAATATTTGAACTTAAAATAGCACCATAAAAAAAACGTACTTTTTTTGAAATTTTCACTTTAGATGCACAAAAGTACATTAAGCACTGCAGGTACATCAAAATTGCATATCAAAGAAATATTTCTTTATTTATTCTGAATGAAACATATAATAAGGAATTTTCACGTAGAGTTAACATTTTAGGAGTTATACGCAAATTAAAGTGGGTACTTTTTGTGTTATTTTATATTTCAGTGGTTATCCTTTGGGTTCTGTTCACGTTGGATTTTTCCACTACAGGTGTCCTTTTTTCTTTTTAATACCTTTTTTTGTATCCCTTAGCGACCAAATAATATATTGAAATCGGAAAAATTTGGACAGTGGCGAATTTTCGATTTCCTCAATATTTGATCCTTTCAAAAAAAACAAAAAATGTGGATATCCTTGAAAAAGGAGCAGCTCGGATTTTAATTTCAACGGGTGTTTCATCTATAAACATCACATAACACAACCCCACTTTCCTTTTTTCTCGACATTTTCATGCAACCTATCGTCGCTTCCTGCCTACCGTGTACAGAAACTAAATAAAAAAGTTATTGAAAGACAAAAATAAGTAAAAAGAAGAACATAAATAGAATTTTTTATTTAAAAAGGAAAACAAAAGCGTAAGTGCGAGTAGTGTAAAACAGTGGGACACAAAAACTATAATCGGAGCGTTAAATGGCGACCGTGCAGAGTGGCCACGATTTGGCCAATAGAGCCACCCAGAAAAGGAAGCCACCTGGGAGTGCCACAACTGTAAGAACGCGCAATATTTAAAATATAATAATGTACCGTGTACACACGAAACAGACGAAAATTTTGCCTTTAACGAAATGAATTCAGTGATCTAAAATAACGCAAAAATCTACAAAAAAAAAAAAAAAAAAAAATAATATTAAAATACAAAAATCCCATACAAAAAAAATATAAAAACAAAAAAAAAATAATACAAAAAAATTTTTAAAACATTAAAAACCCATACAAAAAAAATTTAAAAATATGAAAAACCCATACAAAAAAAAATTTAAAAATATGAAAAACCCATACAAAAAAAAACAAAATTTTTTAAAAATCATCAAAAACCGAATAAATATACAGTTGGAAATACATATTTACGTGAAAAGTGTATGTATGTATGTATTCAGATACATAACAACAAGTACGTAAAAACTATAATTCAGAAACAGCACTGTACCTACTCGCCATAAAATCATGAAACTTGCGGTCGTATAACGGGTAATACCGTTACACAGAGGTGCTAACCACCACCAAAAAGCAAGCACGCTGTAGAAGTCCAGTACAAGTCGGCAAACAAAAATGCACACATATTTTGGTACAGCTCGCCCAACTTCATCAAAACTATATACAAACATACATATGTGTATTCGCCACGATATACGTAACTACATATGGGAACAAATCTGCATATAAGCCAACTGTGCCTTGCGAATATTGAACGATTCTCTTTCGTGCTTTTGGTCGGTCTTCTGCTGGTTCAAACACATTCACTCGTCACAAGTTCAACAAAAGCCATAAAAACATACATACATATATAACAAAAACAAAGGTAGCAATTGGCGGCGATCTAGAATCTTCCTAACCTTGGCGGCGACAGAAACGTTGACAGCGACAGCACAAATTAGCGGCGACAGCACAAACTGGCGGCAACAGCAAAATCTACGGCGATATCAGATTTGACGGCGGCAGCAACTGAACGGCAGCGGCGACGACAGTGTATGAGTAGCTAAATGCATCACATAATTGAGGACGGCAGCAAAAGAACGACACCGGTGAGAGTAAGGTAGTTGTTAATACATATGTACTTATGTCTGTTGACTTAGAGTATTTACATACATACATATAAGTTCTATTTTTCAAATTCAATTAAAATACATCTTAATAACTTCAAACGATAAAATATCAAAATATACTTATGTAAATGAATTTTTCCTCGCATTTTCACAAAATTACAATATTCAATTAAAAACTTATAAAAAATTTTTTTCACCAAATAAATAGCTTATCATACAGTCAAAATTGTATACGTATATCAATTCTTCAGCTGACCGAAATAGCGGCATACAAACATAAACATTTTGGTTAAAATTAAAGTGAAATTGATATACAATGAAACCATAAATAATAAAACAAAGTAAAAAAAATTTTTTAAAAAAGCTTTTATTTAATATTAATATAACAATTTACTAAAAAGGAAAAAAATAATTTTTTTATATTTTTGAACAAGATTTATATTAGTCCTTAGTTCATTTGGATCTTAATTTCAATCTAAACATACATTTAACGTATTTCTTCAAAGCATTTCTGTATATGTATCAACATAAATAAAAGCGCGGGTGCTCTTTACGTAATGCATATCTTACGTAATGGGAATTTAAAGTTTTTATCGCTTCCTTCCATTTCACCAATACGGTTTTATAACATGAATATGTAATGAGTACCCGCGCTTTTATTTATGTTGATACATATACAGAAATGCTTTGAAGAAATACGTTAAATGTATGTTTAGATTGAAATTAAGATCCAAATGAACTAAGGACTAATATAAATCTTGTTCAAAAATATAAAAAAATTATTTTTTTCCTTTTTAGTAAATTGTTATATTAATATTAAATAAAAGCTTTTTTAAAAAATTTTTTTTACTTTGTTTTATTTTTGCCTTTTTAGTTTTACAATGCATATTACATCTAATATCTGGTTTTACTATACTCTTTTGTGAATAGATTACTTCGTAATACGTGTTCAAAATAGGAACAAATCTGGTTCATAAATACTAATTTTCTAAATATCTTGACACTAGCGCCACCTAGCGGCGATTTATTTCCACGGATATATTTACTTTCTCATAGGCAATATATATACCGAATATGAACAAATTCGGTCGGTAAATACGAATTTTACAAATATCTTGACACCAGCGCCACCTAGCGGCGATTTTTTTCCTCGGATGTATTTACTTTCTCATAGGCAATATATATACCGAATATGAACAAATTCGGTCGGTAAATACGAATTTTGCAAATATCTTGACACCAGCGCCACCTAGCGGCGATTTTTTTCCACAGATGTATTTACTTTCTCATAGGCAATATATATACCGAATATGAACAAATTCGGTCGGTAAATACGAATTTTACAAATATCTTGACACCAGCGCCACCTAGCGGCGATTTTTTTCCTCGTATGTATTTACTTTCTCATAGGCAATATATATACCGAATATGAACAAATTCGGTCGGTAAATACGAATTTTACAAATATCTCGACACCAGCGCCATCTATCGGATTTTTTTTTATTTCACATTGCATTGTCTTCGGGTCCTGAACTATGTTACAAATTTTAAGTACCTAGCTCAACTAGAAGTATCTTAAATGTTCGTTGCAAAATTCCACGACATACATACAAAAAGTGAAGTTAAATAAAAGCTTGTAAAAACATGTTTTGCTATAAAACGGTACGACCGTAATACATATTTAACCCATAAAATAAATATTCAGTCTATATTTGGAACTTTTCTTTTCCCAAAGGTGTGTGTATGTATGTATAGGCATATAAATATATACAGCTCCAATTTAACGTAAATCACATTACTTCTGCATTTTGTGCATATGAATTCCAGCATATAAAGTTCCACCTTAACGTCGATACATACATTTCACATGCCATATGTGTACATATATTCATATATATATAGACGTAAAATCTCATATTAGGGTGGATCGTAATAAGTGATTATCTGTCGTATGTACAGATGCATATACATACATATATACATGCAGCTTTGTGAAAATTTATTAATACACATTTTTTTCAATTACAAAACATTTTGCTTGTAAAACAGTGCGATCGTAATACACAATATAATACATTTCAAAATTCTTAACATTTTGCAAAAACGTTTGTAGCTATATGTATATGCATTTAAATACATACAGTCGTGCTGTACTTTGAGTTATATACATACAGTTCCACCTTAATAGTGATCACATAACGTTTGCCGTATGTGTACATACATACATATTTGTCTATATAAATACATACAGTGGCACATTAGGGTGGATCAAATAAATTTGCGTCGTACATGCATATGCATATAGATACATGCAGCTTTAAGAAAATTTAATACACATTTTTCATAATTATATAAAATTTTTTGCTTGTGCAACGGTGCGGCCGTCGCGTTAAAATATAACTTTTTTTGCTTGTGCCACGGTGCGGCCGTCACGTAAAACAATTACATGTTTTTTATGAAAGCGGTGCGTCCGTAATATATACATATATAACAGCTTTGTCACAATACAGGAATTTTCAATTTCGAATAAAATAACATACATGGCCAGTACAACATATTTAACTCTTTGAAATTACATTGGAACAGACATATTTTACAGGATTTTCTAAATTTTACAGGATTTTTCAAAATTTTAAAGGCTTTTTCATTACAAATTAACATTTTCGGCAAATCACTCAAAATTTCAACAAGTTTCAACAACAATAGCAGCATAATATCAATTAAAATTCAACATTTTGTCAATCATGCAAATAGTCAACAGTTTCAAGAATTCTCAATAAATGTGGTGAACTAGAAACGGCTTACAATTTTTTTTTTACAATTATCGTGTTACGTGCTTTTGAAGATTTGACTGGTGCTTTTGTCAATTACGACTTGTGCTTTTTTTAACATTATCGTGTTATGACAGACTTTGTCGAGGTTTTTAAGCAAAACCAAGAGAATTTTCAAAAAGTTACTAAGCGCATTTTGCAAAATCGTAAATTAACAACAAACGAATTAAAGCTTAAAGAATATAAAGAAGATTTAATAAATACTTTTAATGCTATTTTGATACACGTTAAGAAAAGTCAAGTTGAAAATCTTTCAGAAGTACTATCGAGAATCGCACGTAACAAGGAGAAATTAAAAGAGTGTTTCGAAAAATTAGACATCAAATTAGAAATTTCGTCAGATCCTCTGGCGCTCATAGAAGATTTCATTATAGAGAATTCCGAATCTGAAGACGATTTTAAAGATTCAATTGCTTTTTCAGACGATTTATTAAAAGCCACTAGCTCTCCCAACAATTTAGAGAACATTTCATCGAATTTTGCAGAACCATTTAATAATTTTTCCGATATGGCTACAGTCGAACAAAAGAGGTCCTTTATCAGTTATTGCGCTACGATTATAAGAGAAAATTATGCTGGCGATCCACTAGCGTTAGATTCCTTCCTAGACAAAATTGAATTAATAGAAGGTCTAGCAGAAGCAAACCTTGAGACAACTCTTATATCTTTTGTCAAATCGAAACTTGAAGGAAAAGCACGGGAAACAATTCCGACTAATGTGACATCAATACAGGAGATTAAAGACGCTCTTAGAATTCGTATTAAACCGGACAATTCCAAGGTAGTTGCAGGGAAAATAGCTTCACTCAGAGTTTCCAACAATAACTTAACAGATTTTGCCAAACGTGTAGAAGAACTAGCTGATGCTTTAGAGCGATCTCTAATAATTGAAGGCATGTCGAAGGCTAAAGCGCATGAAATGGCAGTCGAGCAATCAGTAAATGTTTGCAGATTAAATACGCGCTCTGACTTAGTGAAAGCAATTTTGGCATCGACTTCCTTCACTGATGCAAAAGACGTAGTAGCAAAGATGATTGTGGAACAGAATAATCAGGCGACAGAAAGACAAGTTTTAGCTTTTCGCTCAAGATTTCCCAAACACAACAATTTCCGTAATAACAATAACAATAATTTCAGTAGATACAACAACAATAGTAATTTCAATAGATACAACAACAATAACTATAATAGGTTCAATAACAACAATAACAACTTTAATAGGTACAACAATAATACCAGTAGGTATAACAACAACAACCAAAATAGACAAAACAACAATTATCGGCAAAATAACGACAATAGGGGTAATAACAACTCACGTAATAACAACAACAATCAAAATAGGTCAGGAAACAGAACCAACAACAACAGCGGAAATTCAAATACCCGAAATAACACCAATGTTCGCGCTTTAAACGCGGAAGCCCCTCAGCAGCGAACACTGAGGGACGACGCAGAGATAAGCGATTAAATGCGAAAAATATTTTTTGTTTGAATTTAAATTACTCGGACTTTGTCGAAATTTATATAACCGGATCTAACAAATTATGCACATTTTTACTAGATACACAGGCTGATATTTCTTTGATTAAAGTTTCAAGTCTCAATAAGAATATTCTCATCAATACAGACGATATAGTTAACATCACTGGCGTGACATCAAATACTGTTTCTACTTTAGGTAAAATAAACATAGACTTACATTTCTCAAACATTCCCATCGGACATAATTTACATGTGGTAAATGATGATTTTAATATCCCATCAGATGGTATACTGGGTAAAGACTTTCTCTAATATAACAAATGCGTTATAAATTATTCCAACAATAGCATCTCATTCTGGGCAAACAATGAAAGAGTCAATATGCCAATCCTTCACGGAACAGAAAGTGATATGTTTATTGTACCACCAAGGTGTGAAGTTTTTCGAATTTTTGACTTAGGTCACTCAACGACTCCACTTTTCGTTGAATCTCAAGAAATAGAAAAAGGAGTATTTACAGCAAGATGCATTACAAATTCTGACAACCCAGTCATAAAATTAATCAATACCACAAATGACATACAATTCGTAAATAAAAATTCCATTCGGACGGAAAAACTATCAAACTATCACGTCTATGTTACACAGTGTGCTAGAAGCGAATTATTTTGGTGGAAAAATCACGACGAAAACGGTCTTTGGGAAAGTTTTATGGACATTTTAAGCAACATTTTCCTCTTGTAACGAAAATCCTAGCTGATTCCCTTTCCGAGAAAAATCGAGTTTTCCATTTTTTATGGGCATTTTTTTATTTACCCACTGAAATTTTTTATTAATCCTGAAATATCACATAATTTTCAAAATACTGTGCTGGAAAAGGAGAAAAATCACTCTCTAGATGCCGGTCAACAACCATTTCCATTTATAAATTCGATACAATCTTCAATATGATCCAATATCACATGGATTTTGAGGGTTTGTTGGAGCTCTGTCGCCCGAAACTTTTTTCTTAAATCAACAATTAGCTAGTTTAGTTTCAAATGATCTCACTATAATTTTCGGTTTATTTATTTCAATTGATTATGTTTTCAGGTAAAAACAAAATTGACGCTAAACAATGTTGTAGTACTGCTAATCAACAAGTATTTAATGACGATAATGAAATTCGTGTTCTCGAAAAGTGTATACTTCCAGAATTACAGTTGCTGCAGGGGTATGTGAATTATTTATTTTGGCAAGGACTGGTTCCATTAGTTGGAAGAGAACAAGCTCTTATTTGGCCCAAAAAATTTTAACTGGTGGCAAAAAATTATCAAGGAGATACCTTCTTCGAGGGGAATGCTTGCTGACAATTGTTAAAGCAAGCGGATGGATTAGATGATGTTGCTATCTACAAAGGAGTAGGTCTTTTGCGATTAGTACCCTTCATTTCGGCATTAAAAGCCATGGATCTCGTCGTCAATTGTTGTTTCGGAACTTTAGGAGAAGCAATTCATCGTGTGTTCCTGAAATACTGGAATTAGTATAGAATTAATCTGATTGAAGATTCCTTCTATTCAGTACAACTAAGAAGAGCTGTCATTGAATTTTCTTCTAATAACTTGTAAAAAATATTTTGGCATCTTTTAATTCATAGTTGCTGAATAAACGAATTAATAAGTTCATTTAAAAGAGATTAGATACACGCGATTCATTTTTTTTGGAAATTCTCATATATAGGTGATATAATTTGTTAATGTTCAAGTTGACCGATATCTAGAGAGTGATTTTTCTCCTTTCCCAGCACAGTATTTTAAAAATTATGTGAGTTTTCAGGATTAATAAAAAATTTCAGTGGGTAAATAAAAAAATGCCCATAAAAAATGGAAAACTCGATTTTTCTCGGAAAGGGAATCAGCTAGGATTTTCGTTACAACAGGAAAATGTTACTTAAAATGTCCTTAAAACTTCCCCAAAGACCGTTTTCGTCGTGATTTTTCCACCAAAATAATTCGTTTTAAGCACACTGTGGTTATTAATAAAACAAACACAGATGATAAACGTATTACCGAGCTTACTTCAATTTTAAAAAATCAATTTCCTAAAAATTATCCATCTGAACTTTTAGACCTTTGCATACAATATGCTGACATATTCGCACTTAACAACGACAAAATGACATTAAATAATTTTTATGAGCAAAAACTACGTGTAACTGACACCGAGCCGGTGTATGTGAAAAACTATCGTTTACCATATTCTCAACGAGAGGAAATAAACAAGCAAGTAACAAAATTATTAGATAATGATTTAATCGAAGAAAGTTATTCAAACTATAACAGCCCTCTTATACTAGTTCCCAAAAAGAAAATCAATGGTGAAAAAGCTTACAGAATGTGTGTTGATTTTCGTGCAGTTAACAAGAAGCTAATAGCTGACAAATTTCCATTAGCACGAATCGATGATATTTTAGACAATCTTGGCAGAGCCAAATATTTCTCAACCTTAGATCTTTTTTCTGGATTTCACCAAATACCTTTACATGTTGATTCACGTGATATAACTTCATTCTCTACTGATCGCGGAGCTTATAGATGGAAAGTATTGCCACTTGGTTTGAATATTGCACCCAACTCGTTTTCAAGAATGATGACCATCGCATTTTCAGGCGTACCATCTAACGTAGCTTTTCTATATGTAGATGACATTATCGTCATTGGCTGTAACGAATCACATCACATAAAAAACTTGACCAAAGTATTCGACACTTGCAGATCCTTCAATCTAAAACTCAATCCAAATAAATGTAATTTTCTCAGACCCGAAGTGACATTTTTAGGTCACAAATGTTCAGGTAAAGGTTTGTTACCAGACGATTCAAAAATAGATGCAATTAGGAAATATACAAAACCAACAGACAAAGACGCTGTAAGACGTTTCGTCGCTTTTGCGAACTACTACAGACGCTTTATTCCGAATTTTGCATCTCTGGCAGCACCTTTAAATAAATTGAGTAGAAAAAGAGTCGAATTTAATTGGGACAAAACATGTGATGAAGCCTTTGATGCATTAAGAGCATCCCTAATGTCACCTAAACTATTACAATACCCAGATTTTTCCAAACAGTTTATCATCACAGTAGATGCTTCAAAAACTGGGTGTGGAGCAATACTAAGCCAAGAACACCAAGGCAACGATTTACCTATTTGCTATGCTTCAAAATCATTTAATAATGCAGAACAAAAGAAAGCGATCATTGAGTTAGAGTTATTAGCTATTTATTTTGCCATTAAACAATTCAGACCGTACGTATATGGAAATCATTTTATAGTAAAATCTGACCACAGGCCTTTAGTCTATTTATTCAACATGAAAGACCCATCTTCAAAACTTTCGAGAATTAGACTTGAATTGGCAGAATACAATTTTACTATAGAGTACATAAAAGGAAAATCCAATGTAGGTGCCGATGCACTTTCGCGTATTACCATTGGCGAAATAAAAGACTCAACAAAAAATATACTTGCAGTTCAGACTAGGGCTATGACTAAGAAAAAAGAGAAAACCAGCTCAAGCGAAAATATTAATTCATATGAAAACATACAAACATTAAACGTGTACGATAAATTTACGCATAATTTTTCAAACAAAATTCCTCGTATCAGATCCACAATATTTAATGACAAAAATAATAAACAATTTTTAAGAATATGCGCACATATAAAACATAAAAGAACAATTTTACTTGATTTTGAATTTTCTAACGAAATAAAGAATTTCGATACTTTACTTTCGAGGCTAGAATTAGAAGCCGGTAAATTTAAAATTAAGCAAATAGAATGGCCAAAAGATGATTTAATTTTCAAATATATTACAATTACAAATTTTAAAGATAGAGGAAATACAATTTTAAAAGATTTAACAATTATTTTATTGGATCCAATACAAACAATTACTGATCAGGAACAAAAACTAAAATTACTTGAAATATATCACAATGATCCCATCTCTGGAGGTCATTGCGGAACGAAAAAATTATATGCCAAATTACGAAACAAATTTTACTGGAAAAACATGACGAAAGATATAGCTAGTTATGTTAAAAAATGCGAAAAATGTCTTCTTAACAAAGTTAAAATAGGAAACAAAGAAGAACTCGTTTTAACTCCTACTCCTAATAAACCTTTTGATATTGTCGTAATTGACACCATCGGTCCATTGCCAGAGTCGAAATATGGTAACAAGTTCGCACTTACCATGATTTGCGATCTCACTAAATACCTAATAACAATAGCAATACCAGATAAAAGCGCAAAAACAATCGCTTCAGCAATATTCGAAAGTTTTATTTTAATATACGGAGTAATGAAAGGTATTAAATCGGATTTAGGCACAGAATTTAAAAATGAAATTTTTTCAAATTTAACTAACTTACTAAATATTAATCATAATTTTTCAACACAGCATCATCACGAAACCGTAGGCACTGTCGAACGAAACCATAGAGTTTTTAATGAATACTTACGTGCATACTTAAATGATTCTTTTGACGATTGGGATACATATTTAAAATACTTTACATTTTGGCATAACACAACGCCAAATACTGTTTTCGATAATAAACTCACTCCTTTTGAATTAGTTTTCGGCAAAAAGGCAATATTGCCAAAGGAATTAAAAAGCGAAAAAATTGATCCAATTTATAATGTGGAAGACTATTCAAAGGAAGTGAAGTTTCGAATGCAGAAATCCCATGCATTGGCAAAAGAGTTAGTAGAAAAACACAAAATAAGGAATAAAGACACATATGACAAAAATGCACAACCAATAATAGTAAATATAAACGATATGGTTTTAGTTCAAAAAGAACCGCGTGATAAACACAAAAATATATATCAGGGTCCCTACGAAGTAACAAATATAAACGGTGCAAACGTAACATTTTTTGATAAAATAAACAAAAAACACAAAACGGCACATAAAAACCGCATAAGGATAGTAAAATTATAAATTACAAAAAAAAATATATACATATATTCAATCTCACTTTGAGACATTTAGGAATACATCTGTGAATTGTACAAAATCAAAAATTTTATAATAAACCTTTTTGTACTTAAGAATAAGATACAAAAAACCAAAAAACATAAATAACATATTTAACGAAATAAGGTAGAAATACTTACGAATAAGTATTATAGAAAATACGGAAACAAACTGAATTAAAAAAGGAAAAAATATATATATATGTAAAAGTAAATAATTATATATATATAAGTATGTACATGTACATGTACAACAACAAAAATTAGTACTAAGCATAATAGACATAAGCATTAGTTAAGCAGAATTAATTGAATTATTATATTAATCAATTAGGTTAAAGTAGGTTGTTAGGCAACAAGATCTTTTGTTGCTATTGCGAAAAAAAACTACAACGTTAATAAACGTGCGATGCTGACTGTGGTTATGACGGAAAGAAGAACTTTTTATTATTTTACATCATTATTTCACTTCGCTTATTTCATCACAATGTTGCTTATTTGCTAATATTATCCCTAAGGGATATTTGTACCTACATATATAAGTATGCGTTCATACTGCGGCCGAACATTCTGGGCCCGTTCATGTTTATATGTATGTACATCAAAATGTTATAAAATTCAATACTTAAATGGATTAATAAAAGATCAATTAAATAAATCAAGAATATTAAGCTTCAATGCTTGCAATAAATTAATAAATGAATAGTAGTAACTACTATATACGTAGGTGGGTACATTTCATATACGTATCAGTAAATTCAAAATGTTATTAATTCTTAGTCCATTGGTAAAGGTGCTAACTTATGAATTGCGCGCTGGATGACACCATTGCGTGTTTGTATATGTGCAACACGGACCATGCCATCTTTTCCAGCAACGACACTCGTGACCTTGCCTATAAGCCATTTCTGGGGTGGCATGTTGTCCTCGTGGATGAGTACCACGGTACCAACTTGAATGTTGCGTTCGGGTTTGACCCATTTGGCTCTTGCCTGGAGCTCGAGTAGGTAGTCTCTGCGGAATGCAGACCAAAATTGCCCTTTCAGATAGGCGATACGTTGCCATCTCCTGGAATATGTCACGTCTTCTGTTTCCACGCTGGGTTCGGGAAAGGCTTTCAATGAACACCCTATCAGAAGGTGTGCCGGTGTAAGTGCTTCTCCATCGCTGGGATCCGCGGACATTGGTGCGATGGGCCTTGAATTTTGGACGGCCTCGGCCTCGACTAGAACGGTTGATAGCTCCTCGAAGGTCAGGCTTGCGTTTGCGACAGTACGGTAGAGCAGGTTTTTTGTGGATTTTACGGCCGCCTCCCACAGGCCGCCGAAGTGAGGGGCGCGAGGCGGAATGAATTCGAAAGTGACCCCTTGCTCCGCCACGAAATTCAGAATTTGCTTCCGGTTTACCTCGTTGAAGAACACGTCGTGAAGTTCCCTCAGTTTTGCATTCGCTCCTACGAAATTTGTTGCGTTGTCGCAGACGACCTTCTGCGGTAACCCTCTCCTTCCGATAAACATTTTAAAACAAGAAATAAATGAGTTTGTTGTTAGATCAGAAACTGCTTCGATATGAACAGCCTTAGACGAAAAACAAACAAATATCGCTACATATGTTTTATACGGTGGTCGACCCCGAATTCTGTATGATGTATAGATTGGACCACAAAAGTCAACACCGGTTATCCAGAAAGGTCTTATTGATAACAACCGATCAGCCGGCAAATTTCCCATAATCTGTGTCAATAGCTTGGGCTTGTACCTAAAACAATAAGTGCAATTGCGTACTATTTTTCTAGTGATTTCTCTGGCGTTTACAGACCAAATTTTAAGTCGCATTAGAGCGATGAGCGCTCTTGGGCCTGTATGACAGTTTGTTAAATGTAAGTGAGTAGCGTAAAGGTATACAAATCGACATTTTGGAACCAGTAGGGGATGTTTTGTGTCGTGTGGTAACGAGGAGTTTTGTAGACGGCCACCTACTCGCAATAATGTGAACTTTCGATTGTTGTCCTGATACTCTTGGAGGAATGGGTTGAGTTTTTGGATTTGCTTGTTCACCAACGAAGAATTTTTTAAGCATTTAATTTCGTCTCCGAATTCCTCGTGTTGTATGTATTCGACAATTTTAAAAAACGACAATTCAAGTTCTTTGGCTGTAATTTGAGGGTTTTTTACTATTGGGCTGATAAATCTATAAATGTAAGCGAGTATTCTTAGAAGTTTTAGATATGACGAACAATTTTCTATGAGGCTATATATTATACAGGACTTTTTGGATGCCACAAATGCCAGAGGTTTGGCTTTTCGAATCTCTAGACTTTCTACATGTTCCAGTGGTTTGAAATGCAGATTATTCGGCCAGTTTTCTTCGTCTTGCGTTAGGAAGCTTGGACCAGTGAACCACATAGACTGGGTTATCTCGCTTACATTGCAACTTCTGGAGACGATATCTGCTGGGTTGTGAGCAGTTGGAACATGTTTCCATACTACGTTTGCTGTCCACTCTAGGATATCTGCAACTCTGTTACCTACGAACACCGATAGCGTCGATGGGTGTTTTTTCAACCAATAGAGTACAATTTCAGAATCCGTCCTAAATATGGTTTTTTCAGTATTTGGTAATAATATTGGGCCTATGTTTTTCCACACCTTTGCCAGTAGGTGGGCAGCACATAATTCAAGCCTCGGTATGGCTTTGGTTTTTAGAGGAGCGACCTTTGACTTAGCTGTAAATAGTAAGGATTTATAATTATTTTTGCCACCGCTGCGTATGTAGATGCAACAACCGTAAGCACGCATGGATGCGTCTGCAAATCCATGTACTTGTACTTTCGACATCGACGATAAACTTATAAAACGGGGTATACGTATTTCTGGGATTTTTCGAATGTTTTCTTTGAAATTTTCCCAACTTGTTGCCAGCGATATTGGAATTGATTCATCCCAGTCTAATTTATAAAGCCATAGCTCCTGAAGGATTATTTTCGCTCTAGTAATTAATGGACATAACAGACCTAATGGATCGAAGAGTCGTGATGACACTGACAATATATTACGCTTGGTTGCCTGCAAATTATCAAAGTCGTTAATGCAACTAAAACTAAGTTCATCACGTTTCGGATGCCAAATTATCCCCAGAGTCTTTGTTGTTTCTGTGTTATTCAATGATATTGCTTTTTCCGTACTATTACTACTTTTAAGAAACTCGTGATTTGAGTACCATTTTGCCAGTTTGAACCGGCTGGGGCCAGAATTCTTACCACTTCCTCTTGAACTTTCTTAATTTCATCCAAGGTTTCGCCGCCTGATAACAAATCATCCACATAAAAATCTTCTTGGATTGCTCTAGCCCCAATAGGCATGGCGTGTTCATTTATTTTTCCAAGTTCTTTCAGACATCTTATTGCCAAGAATGGTGCTGGAGATGTTCCATAAGTGACTGTATTGAGCTGGTAGGCTTTTATTGGCATATTCGGCGTTTCTCGCCACAAAATCATTTGAAATTTTCTATCTTCATCGTGGACTTCTACTTGCCTGTACATTTTTGTAATGTCAGCTGTAATTGCGAATTTGCGACAACGAAATTTTAGCAGCGTAGTATATAATTCTGCTTGGATGGTAGGGCCGACCATCAAAGTCTCATTAAGAGATATGTGTGTTGACGTTTTTGATGAGGCGTCAAAAACTACCCTTAGTTTTGTCGTTAGACTATCTAACTTTATCACGACCTGATGGGGTATAAAGTAATGTGGACCGGAAGGGATTACGTTGTCAACTTCTGACATATGACCTAACGACAAATATTCCATCATAAAATCATCATACATTTTTTGGACATCAGGTGTTTTTGCAAGCCTACGTTCAAGGGATAGATATCTACGTTTCGCTGCTTCATAAGAAGATCCAAGCTCTGACGGATCTCGTTTGAAGGGTAAGCGAACTTCGAACCGACCATTTGGAAGCACCTTTGTATTTGCCACAAAATGATTTTCACAATCGTTGAATTCTTTACAAGCCTTTTTTCTACCGCTTGGGGATTCCTCGATTTCCCAGAATTTCCTTACAGTCTCATCCAGTGAAACCAATGACGCTTCAATATTGTGATTTGCTATATTACACGCACCGGTTTCAATACTCGTTGCCTGCTTGTAACGACCTGAAACTATCCAACCAAGCAGGGTCTTTTGCAATGTGGGCAAAGACTCATTCAATTTAATTTGGCCCACCGAGAGTAATTCAAAAAATATATCTGCCCCAATAAGCAGATCGACCCCTTGTCGCCTATTGAAATGGGGATCTGCTAGCTCAATATTTTGTGGAACTTGCCAGTTATTAAGTTTAAGGTTGACTTCGGGTTGGTACGTTGAAATTGATTTAATGACCCAGAAATCTGTATGAAATTGATAACCATTGAGTCGCGATTTCACTGTGGTGTAGACCTTGTGCTTCAGGTTGGTATTAAGTTCGCAGATTACCTGCACATTCCTCGCTCATAAAGTTTAATTGAGAGCCAGAATCTAGGAGGGCTCTTACTAAATGGTCTTTTCCGTTGCGATCTTTAATTTTTACCAGAGCTGTGGCTAAAATTACAATGTCACTATTACTCGACACATGATGTGAGGAACGATGGCTACCTGATGTGGCAGCGGCTGACGATGGCGACGGTTGAACTGACAAGTTGCTGTTGGCCGCACCAGAATTGCCTTGTTGTTCACTCACCTGATACCTGTGCAGCAGAGTATGATGGGGACATTGGCAAACCCTACAATGCGATCTGGAACAGGATCGTACCGAATGCCCCGTTTTCAAACAATTAATGCAACTTCCTTCCTTCTTGATAAATTCAAAACGTTTGTTGATTGGCAGGGCGGCAAAGGAAGTGCAATTATAAACTGAATGGCCATTGGTATGACAGTATGTGCATTTACCTTCGCTATTACTTTTCGTTACTGTGTATGAGGCCTTTTTGCTACCATTATTAAAATTGGACTTATTATTTTTCCCTTTTTCGAAGGTATTGCTTCTATTGGGATAATCTTCATTTATTTCTAGGGCTTGGCAACGACGAATTAACTGCTTGGAGCACTCGACCCATGTAGGAAGTGTGGAGTAGTCTAGCTTTTCGTTCCATTTCGACTTCGTTACTGGGTCGAACTTCGAAATTACTAAACTAATGATCAGTGCGTTAGCTATATCTTTTTCTGAACCTAACGACAACAGCGAGTCATATATTGCTGATACCGTATCAACTGCATTTCTCAGAGCTGGGGCATTTGGTTTATTCATTTTCTCAATTTGAAATAATTGCTCTATATTATCAAAAAAAATCAGACCCTTTTTATCGTAGCGTTCAGCTAATCGCTCTAAAGCCTTTTCATAATTATCTTCCGTAACTTGAAATGCTTTTACCGTCCTAAGTGCATCACCTGACAAACAACTAAGCAAGTGGTTAAACTTTTCAATTGGAGCTAAATGCACTTCATTGTGAACTAAGTTGTTAAATGAGCTTATAAAGTTTTTGTAATCTGCATATTTTCCACTAAATGTTGGTAGCTTAAGCTTTGGTAGACGAGAGGCTTGGGGCATGGTAATACCGAAGGTCGTTTCTAGCGCTGAGCTTTCACTTCGCTTGTATTGGCCTAAAAGTTGCTTAAGCTTCGTTTTCGCACCAATGCACAGCTCTTCAATTTCACCTCTTTTATCATCGCTAGGGTCCTCTTTTTCAATCTCTGTTTGATATGCCATTATTTGTTTAATATATGAGCTTAAAATTTCTAATCGACACTCTAGATCTGTTTCATTCCAAACAGTGGAAGGATTTTCCAACAGGTTTTTAATTCTTGTTATATTTCCACGAGCCGTTGACCGTTGCTGTTTCAATGTATTTAAGTTGGCCGCAGATGCGGGCCCCTCCTTTGAATTTCCAGTCATTTTGTCGATATGTCTATGCCGCAAACTATTTGGGCTTTAACAAAGTTCAGATACACTTGCAATTCGGCAATTTAAAATAGGTGATAAATAAATGACTAAGGCCAAAATTCGTATAGATATGTATATTTGTACGTACTGAGGAGCAACAGAACTTTCTATGCACCCATATGTATATGTACGTAATGTTACTAGATTTACCATAAACTTAGCAGAATAGGTTTATGTTATGTACGTACATATATGTATGTATGTACATATGTAAATAACAGGGAGCAGCAATAATTTACCATAAAATTCAGATACAGTAACATTGACATTTACAGAAGCGGCTTCCCTGTAAAAAAGTGTGCGACGAGTCTCTAAAAAGATTTGTCCGGGAGCGCTCTCTTTCGGGTACAATTAGTCTACAATTGTTCCCAATTGTACCCGAACGGGTACATATGTATACTAATTGTAGACGAATTGTACCCGAAAGGGTATCAAACGGGTACAATTAGTCGCACAAATGGATGTGTAGCATTTGCTACCTGTTCGGGTACAAAACGGGTACAATTGTGCGCTTTTGCTACCCGTTCGGGTACAAACTGGGTACAATTAGTCTCTTCATAGGACATGCTCAAACAAAAGAGAACACTTCAACCCATATAAAGAGATACAAATGGGTAGTAATCGCATGCTCCCTTGCGAGTTGTCCCGGATGTATCCCGGAGTGATCGCATTTTTTGCAGGGTTATGTGTGTATGTATGTATGTATGTACTATCCATACATAAGTTGAAACCAAGGATGCTCAACGAACTATCAAAATATTTTTCCGTTTGTTAACATGCTATGTTAACGCAACTAAAATGCAAGCGTTAACGTTTTAAACGAAACAAAATCAACAAAAAGGAAATCGTTTTCGTTGAATCGAAAATTAACGTTGAAATTATCATTGAAATTGGCGTTTTTTCGGTTCTCACAATAAGTTGAGAGTGCTTAGTAGCAGCGTAGAGCGACAATGCTCTCAATGATAAACATTGAGCGCTTTGATGGTTCGTTTGAGTGACAATTCTCTCAGTAATATAGAGCGCTCAAATTTTCAACGTTTCAGCGTTAACTCTTGAGTTTCGTTGACGTTGATAACGAAACAGAAATTATTTTGATAATTTTTATAACGTTGAAAAACTGAGTCGTTTCAACAGAAACGACTTTAACATTTCGGTTATCGATAATATTAACGTTGCGGTGCATCCTTGGTTGAAACAGCAAATAGACTATCGACGACAAAATTCGTATGTATGTATATGCAAAGTGGCGCAGCACTTTCAAATAACTAAAGCTCACGACGACCAAATTGGACTACTCTGTATTATTGGGTTTAAGCCGAGACCACAATATCCAATAAATGCTAATCCAAGTGCACTAGTTACTGGAGCCAGATAGCAATTTTCTATGCAGCCACGTACGTAATGTTAATCGGTACATTTACCATAAACTTTAATCGGCACGCAGCGAAATCAAGTACATATAAAGCGACTTATGTACGAATGTATGTATGTATACATATGTAAAGGGGAGCAGCGAATAGAAAAATTTTCGACGACCAAAATTCTGCTCTCCTCTATGTATAACCACGAATATGTACCTATGCACTAAATATGCGGTGAACCCAAGTAAATTTAAATACTCAGTTGGTGAGATTTAAAACAGAAAATTATGCACATATATGTATGTATGCTTCTGACTAAGACCGACTGACCTATGTACATAACTGCATCATTATGTAGGTACATATGTACTTATATTTATATGCACATAGGTATTAGCTTAAGTATAACTGAATTTTCTTCAACTGTGATCGAATGATTTGCTAACGGCACTTACGTATGTACATATGTAGTTTGTAAGAGAATATTTTAATAGATATATGTACATATATATGTATGTACATGCAAGGTAGAAACCTTTTACATGAAACCGGTGATTAGAAATCTATTTTTTTTTGATTATCGCCGTATGTACATACATACATGTATCAAAAATATTTCGACTTTATATGTTTATTTTAAAGGTCAGCGGTTGGTTGGAACTTTTGACAATAAGAATAAATGCACCTACATATACTCCATGTATGTATACAATCAAAGAGCGCTCGTTTTAATCTCACTTTTTTCTTCACCACCAGATCAACTTCAATTTGTATTCATATTACCTCGACTCGTTGAAATCTCTCTTTACCCATCCTTCACACGGTTCCTTTGATAGTATCGCCAATCTCCAATGTACCTGTCCAAATCCTGATAAGTTAGCGAAACCACAGCCAGTCGCCAATAATCAAGAAAAAATTATAATAAAACGAATTTAGAAATAAATTGACTTTCAGTAAGTCCCTGCTCGGGCGCCAAAATGTTAGGCAACAAGATCTTTTGTTGCTATTGCGAAAAAAAACTACAACTGGTTAATAAACGTGCGACGCTGACTGTGGTTATGACGGAAAGAAGAACTTTTTATTATTTTACTTCATTATTTCACTTCGCTTATTTCATCACAATGTTGCTTATTTGCTAATATTATCCCTAAGGGATATTTGTACCTACATACATAAGTATGCGTTCATACTGCGGCCGAACATAGGTATATCTGCCGCAACGTTCAACGATTATTTTCAAAGTAAATTTTTTGTCATCCATTCATCACCCCAAAAGATGAAGTCAACAAGAGTCATGAACTTGTCGACTTCAATCTTTTTTCGCAAAGGGGGATGATGTAATGGTAAAATAAATAAATAATCAAAATCAAAAATTAAAATAATCAAAATAGTCAAAATAAATTCGTCACGCTGCCTGTTTCCAATTTGTGGCAACCCTGTTGTCCATTGTGAACAGGTGTTGAAACAAAATGGAAACAGGCAGCGACGGCTACGAAGAAGCCGGCCGGCCATAGCAAATTTAATCTGAACGCGAATCTTGCACCGACCGGCAGTGCAAAAAAAAATAGAAAATTAAAGTGAAGTTGTGTTTAAGAAAAATTAAAAGTCTAAAATAAAATAACTTAAGATACAGAAACTAAATAAAAAAGTTATTGAAAGACAAAAATAAGTAAAAAGAAGAACATAAATAGAATTTTTTATTTAAAAAGGAAAACAAAAGCGTAAGTGCGAGTAGTGTAAAACAGTGGGACACAAAAACTATAATCGGAGCGTTAAAAAAGTTTTTGATCCAACAATTTATTTAAAAACGGGCGTTGTTGATTCAAAAACTTGCTTGCCTTTAAAAATTTTTTTGTGAGAAAACCAGCAAAAAAACAAGTAAAAGCGCGGCTGTCTTCGGCCGTGCCGAAGACTTCATACCTTTCATGAGTGGGGAAATGAAAAGTTACCTATGTATGTACATAGCCTGATTAAGTTTAATTTATAATTTTAATTCTGTGGGTTATTTATGGAAAGATTTATTAGAAAAAATGGTGTCTTGGCTATTTAAATGGAGGAGCTACACACCAAAATGTCCATATCTGAACAATCGGTTGTATGGGAGGTATATGTTATAGTGGTCCGATCTTGACAATTTTCGGTAATCCCGTTTGGGCCCATATGGGTACAAATACTTCAAAATTTCACGCCGTTAGCTGTTAAAATGGAGGAGTTATACACCAAAATGTCCATATCTGAACAATCGGTTGTATGGGAGCTATATGTTATAGTGGTCCGATCTTAATAATTTTCGGTAATCCCGTTTGGGCCCATATGTGTACAAATACTTCAAAATTTCACACCGTTAGCTGTTAAAATGGAGGAGTTATACACCAAAATGTGCATATCTGAACAATCGGTTGTATGGGAGACATATAGCTCCCATACAACCGATTGTTCAGATATGCACATTTTGGTGTATAACTCCTCCATTTTAACAGCTAACGGTGTGAAATTTTGAATTCTGTGGGTTATTTATGGAAAGATTTATTAGAAAAAATGGTGTCTTGGCTATTTAAATGGAGGAGCTACACACCAAAATGTCCATATCTGAACAATCAGTTGTATGGGAGGTATATGTTATAGTGGTCCGATCTTGACAATTTTCGGTAATCCCGTTTTGGCCCATATGGCTACAAATACTTCAAAATTTCACACCGTTAGCTGTTAAAATGGAGGAGTTATACACCAAAATGTCCATATCTGAACAATCGGTTGTAGGGGAGCTATATGTTATAGTGGGCCGATCTTGACAATTTTCGGTAACCCCGTTTGGGCCCATATGGGTACAAATGCTTTAAAATTTCACGCCGTTAGCTGTTAAAATAGAGGAGTTATACACCAAAATGTCCATATCTGAACAATCGGTTGTATGGGAGCTATGTGTTATAGTGGTCCGATCTTGACAATTTTCGGTAATCCCGTTTGGGCCCATATGGGTACAAATACTTCAAAATTTCACGCCGTTAGCTGTTAAAATGGAGGAGTTATACACCAAAATGTGCATATCTGAACAATCGGTTGTAGGGGAGCTATATGTTATAGTGGTCCAATCTTAACAATTTTCTGTAATCCCGTTTGGGCCCATATGGGTACAAATACTTCAAAATTTCAGGCCGTTAGCTGTTAAAATGGAGGAGTTATACACCAAAGTGTGTATATCTGAATAATCGGATGTTGTGGAACTATATGTTATAGTGGTCCGATCTTGACAATTTTCGGTAACCTTGTTTGGGCCAAAATGGGTACGTCTACTTCAAAGTTTCACGTCCTTAGCTGTTTAAATTGGGAAGTTATGCACAAATTACATCCAAAAATTTCATGTATATCTGAATAATCGGTTGTTTTCTATATGTTATAGTGGTCCGATTCGGCCGGTTCCGACAAATGATCAGCTGCATATAACAACATACCTGTATTCCGAATTTCATTCAGATATCTCAAAAACTGAGGGACTAGTTTGCGTTCACACAGACGGACAGACGGACATGGCTCGTGATTCTGACCATATCGGTATATATTTTGGTGGATCCCCCACGCTTCCTTCTGGTACTTTCGACAAAAATTTTTTGGCACTAAGTTATAATACCATTTCATTCTCATGAAAGGTATAATAATGATGGAGAGAAGATGAAGAGAAAAATCCAAAAAAAAAGTTTATTTTTAGCAACAATTTTCTCTCCGTTGTTGATTTAAAGGCAAAAGTATTTGACCCAACAGTTTCCGTTGTAAACAAAACTAATGAGAATCCGGAGGAGAATATAAAATAAAGAAAAATCAGAATAAGAAATAAAGTAGCAACCAGTGAATGATAAGGAGAGAAGAATAGGAGAACAAGCGGAGGCTACATATTTGCAGTGGGGCCCCGGGCGGAGAGAAGATGAAGAGTAAAATGCAAACAAAAATTTATTTTTAGGTGAAATTTTTTTCCAAAAATCTCCGTTATTGACTTAAATCAACAACGCTCGCACCTTTGAAACAACAACGGATCGTTGTTGGGCACATTTCAACTGCGGAAAGTAGTTGATTTAACAGCGAAAGTCCTTAGATTTACAACGTTTTTTTTCAGAGTATATGTACGTATAGTCTTTTCCCCTTTTCTTTATTTTTATTACCTCAACAATAGTTACTCATACGTCCCCCCCCCCCCCCCATCGCATCGCTTTGTATAGTAACTCCAAAATTTTTAAAGGTAAAACTCAGGAAAACCTTTGAGGACGAGACTTTATATGGGCCAAATATAGTGCTGAGCGAGACCTTTTCTGCGACATTAAGATCATAGAGATCCGACATCAAATAAGGAAGTTATTACAAAAAAACGCGATTTAGCTGTTTTTTTCGCGTGCCTAAAAATAAAATTTTTACACCAAAAATAGTTTTTCGACATAAGTTTTCAAATAAAACTGACACACACTAAACTTTTTTTTGTCCATATAACGTGATACGGCTTAGTGCTCATATCAAGCAGGAAAAAAGTGGAGCACACTATCATAAGAAGCGGTAGCCACGATATCATCTTCTATGGCGCCCCTGTGTGGCATCACGCTATAGAACATCAGTCATATTTTCGTTGCATCAAGTCGACTTACCGTCTGTTCGCGCCCAGAGTATGCTGTGCGTTTAAAACCGTATCGGATGAGGCCGCACTAGTAATTGCTGGTCTATACCATATAGACATACTAGCAAAAGAAGCTGCAATTATTGCACAAAACGATGCCGAGCGTTCCGAGGCGAGAGAGGCCAGCATGCATAGCTGGCAGCTTAGATGGAGTAACTCCACGAAGGGACGCTGGGCACATTGATGCATACCAGATTTGAAATGTTGGTTGGAAAGAGCGCACGGCGAAGTAGATTTCTACCTGACGCAGTTCCTATCTGGACACGGTTGCTTCAAGGCCTATCTCTTTCGCTTTAAGCACGAATCGAATCCAACGTGCGATTACTGCGGGGGCCCAGCAATAGAGGATACATACCTAGGGATGGCAAAAAAAATGAAATAACCGATTAACCGCTTTTTAGGTTAATCGAAAGCGTTCGATTATTAATCGCGAATAATTGTGGGGAACTAACCGATTATAACCGTTTTTCGATTACAATTATTCCTTAAAAAAAATATATAATAAACGAAAAAAATCGTCATTTATTAGGAAAAATCGTCAAAATGACGATAAAATCGTCTATTCGGGAACTGGAGGGAACATTTATTGCGGTTTTTTTGGATATACTCACAAAACCGTAGGTAACCGAATTCGGACTCGGATGAAAAGGCGAAAATTCTCAACTTCGATTATTTCTTTTCGATTATTTTCGACTTGAGAGGAAAAAGGTTAATCGAAAAAATAATCAAAAGGAAAAAACCGATACATTTTAACCGTTAACCGAAAGAAATTAACCGATTATAATCGTTTTTCCGGTTATTGTTGCCATCCCTATACATACCACGTATTCTTTGAGTGTGCAAGATTCTACGAATCTAGAAACAAGCTCCGTAGAATATTTGGAGGAGACTATACACCTGAGTCGTTCGCGAAGCATATGCTAGAAAGCAATGCAAAATGGACTGCAGCAAGTGACGTAATAGCAGACACCATGAAAACACTGAGAAGCATAGAGAGAATACGGAGAGGCCACGGCGACTAAATGAGCACTAATTGTGTCCTAATCATAGGTACGTCTAACAACGACCACCTCGAGAGGAGCGGTTACGCACAGGAGCTAGTCCTCCTGCATCCGTCATCCCGCGTGGTGCGGACCCTTGTCCTCCGCAGACCACCTAACATAGAGCACTTCGAGTGGAACGGATACGCACGGGAGCTCGGCCTCGTGCATCCTTTACGGATACGTAGAGGAGCTAGTCCTCCTGCATCCGTCATCGCGTGTGGTGTGGAGCTTTGGCCTCCGCAGACCACCTAACACTGACCACTTTTACAAAAATTAATGGGTGAAGCCTTTTAAGGCAGACTGAGGGTAATAACGCGACATTACGGACTTCGAGCCTGGTGCTCAACCCTACTCCCGACGGTAGCTTGACGGTAGTACCAGGGGGTTTCGGTACGATGACAGTAGGAGGTTTAGTGCGGTTAGAGTCCCACACTGACGGGGTACAGGCTTTCGATGCTTCCTCCTCGTATAAAAAAAAAACAATAACAACAAGTAAGGAGGCCTAAGTTCGAGTGGAATCGAACATTAGATACTCAGCTGTATGCTTTCATTGTTTGCTTGCGTTTGATGGATTTTATATAAAGCGAGTGCTGCATAAAGTGGGGGTAGCCACGCCCATTTTCAAAATTTATATCAGTCATCCAACTAAGCATATGAATATTATTCTTTGTGCAAAATTTCATTCCATTATGACTTCCAGTTCCAAAGATGTCACGTTACAAATTTCCAAAGCGTGTTCCAGAAATATCTTTGCTAAAAAGTAGGCGGTCATAAACCGATTTCAATAAATTTTTGCTTGTATATTAATACAAGTTATAAAAGTGTATAAACCAAGTTTCGTCATAATATCTCAATTATTTGTCGAGTTATGGGCTCCGAAATCTCGTAGATTCCTTTGTCTAAAAGGTGGTGGTGCCAAAATTTTTCTATTTTTTGTTTCCGGTCTATTGTAGAAATCATGCCACAAAATTTCAATGAATTATCTTTACCACATCTATTCCGGTTTACGATCCACTTTCATCGGAGGTGAATCGGATCAAATGGCATTCTGCAATTCGATTGACGTCCGATGAACGTCAGATTTTTTCGAAGTTCGCAAATCGGCATTCTGGTTCACGATGGATCGGATTTTTGACAGTTTATCGGAGCGATTCTTTCCGTCAGCTTTTGTGTGTCGGAGGCAATAGAAATTTTGATTATTTTTGGAAATATTTCCAATTTAATGTAATTAAACTATGATTTTTAAATTTATGCAACATTATTATACAAAACGGGCTTGGTTTAGCTATGCTACTGGCCTTTTCTTTGCAAAATAAGTGAACAAAAGGAATCTGCTTTAGTACAATAGACTGAATAGAGGAAAATAAGTACAAGGAGTTTCAATGTATTGAACTTTTATTTAATAATAAAATTTATTATCCTTTTTAGCAATATTTATATATTATTGTTTAATAAAAGCTTCTGAAAATAATTTTAATTGTGTATTATTACTACGATCATGTAAGATGAGTGGGTAGCGCAACTCGGGCATAATTTCTGTGCCAAGATGTACTCCTTTAAGCATTTTTTCCTGACTGTGTCTTTTTAAAGATTTAAAATATCGCCATGCCACCTGATTTACAAATATTTGCACGAGAAACTAACAAATCGAAGAAACGTGCTCACTTTCTATATCCGTTCATGCTCAACGCGTCCTGGCGAGTCACAAAATTGCTGCTACACGATATGTACATATTCATGATTTGATTGATCGCAACCTGGATCCCAGATTTGCTTTTATATTTAGCGATCCATAAAAACTTGTTGATATGCGAACAGTGTAGAGCGTCATCCATAGATTGCATCAGTATAACATATTATGTACTATAAATAGTGTAAAACAAACAAACTGCAAGAGGTTTTCGCATGAAACTTTGTGGGAATAAGCTGTAAATGTTATTTTCACTAAAGTTGGCATTTTCATTGCCATTGAGTTCATACGTGGGTGAAATTTCATCGCTCCAGCTATCTTAGTGGCTGAGATACCAAATTTCCGATTTTTTCTATATAGGAAAGTGGGTGTGGTCATGGTCCGATTTCGCCCATTTTCAATACCAACCGTCCCAGTCTGGATACCAACTTGCATTTAAAATTTCATCAAAATATCTCAATTTTTGCGCGAGTTAGAGTATTTACAGACGGACAGACGGACGGACATGGCTCAATCGATTTCTCTTTTCACCCTGATCATTTTGATATGTATAACTCTATATCTATCTCGATTATTTCATTCTGTTACAATCCACCGTTATGTGATTAAAACTATGATACTCTGTGTACTAGTACAGCTGAGTATAAAAAACCATCCACTTCCCTTCACACGTATGTCTCCCCATACATATTTATAATAACATAAAAACACATGTACATATACCTACATGTCTATGCACAAAAAGCGAGCACGTGTGTACATATACTATGTATGTATATCAGAGGCGGTCGCTTCATACAAGCCGAGAAGCCCGGCTTGCGTACACATTTTCGCGGAATTCTTTAAAATCTGGTTATTTTACGTTTTAAATGTGTTACTATTTAAGTTCTCAATAATATAGCCCCCACTGTAACATGCCCCTAAAAGCCTGCTAAGAAAATAGCGCAAATACACCACCAATCCACCTCACAATGTGTATTTTGTTTGTACAGCCAATCACAGCACAGTGAGCATGCTTCATCGTTTCCACACATTAGCTTTTACGTGGCTTTCAAAACAGAATAGCATAGCTTGTTTTCTCGCTTTCGCTAACGAGAAACCCATTGCTTATTTTCAGACTTAAATTGAAAAAAAACTAGCAAAGCACTTTTTTTATTTTTCACATCAAATTTGTATGCGAATATGAAGCTGGCTTCGGCATTCAAAAGTTCAGTATTCACAGCCATATGCATATTTGATTTGATTTTCGTTTGCATGTAGGTACATACTTATGCACATAATTTCTTACATCTGCATGTGCATGCAAACATAAATATCAAATACCAGATTATAAAAGGGTTGATTCTGATTTTTGGCGACTATTGGCACAATATCAAGATAATTTTAAAAAGCGGTGGAAATCAAATTGGACCTCAGTTTTTCAAACACTAAAGCACCCATTTTTTAGGCAATAAGCAAATACACTTGCTACTGCTGAAATTTCCGTCGGTATAAGGAAACTAAAAATACCTCTGCGCTTTCGTGTAAGATTTCCCTAGCGCACGTTTTTATATTTAAGAATTATGTAAATACGAAATTTTTTATTTTAAAAATGTTCAGAGTTAAATTGCAAAATCAAGAAAAAACAATTTTAATTTAAAAATGTTTATTTTTATATTAAGCACTATGAGATTTTTAAGGAAAAACTTTCGTTTTTATTCCATTAATTTTAATTTTTAATTTAATTTCTTTTTAAATCCTAAATACCTTTTAATTTAAAAAATTTAATTTTTAATTTAAAAATTTTCATTTATAAAATAAAAATGACTTAGTTGCACGTTTTAGCATTATAAAAATAAAAATTTTATTTTTGATTCCTTTTCTCTGAGTATACAAACAACAAAATGTGTATCAGGAAAACAAAAATAAAAAATACATATGAAAAGAAAAAAAAAAAAAATAAACGAGAAAAAAACGATCTTTAAATACCCGAATTGTTCAAATGCCCGTACAAACATACGCGTAATAAACAAACGAGCGTTCGAGCGGGCCACTCGAAAATGTTAAAAAGTCAATGACGGAACGCAATCGGACTTTTAAATAATACAGCAAAGGAAATTACATAAATGGCTAATGGTTATGCTTCACACATAGGCTTGCCCAGGCAATTTATGCTAGGTCCGCCACTGATGTATATATGGATAACACTATTCGAAAAATACTATTCGAATAACTACTATTCGAATAATACTATTCGAATAGTACTATTCAAATTTTTTCCCACGAATATTATTATTCGTTTATTCAAATAATATTTATTCGAATATTATTCGAAAAAAGTCCCACTACTAATGTGCACACAAACGATCTAATTGAAGGTACATATCGACGCTTCCAAACAAAATTGTACTAAGTCTGAAAACTGTGTTTTGCAGGAGCTCTCAAAGTTTAAACTTGATATGAAACTTCTGTTGTATGCTAAGTATATTTTCACTTGTAACTTCTGTTTGGATTGAACGATCAACACCAAAACTCGACAATGTCAAATTTAGGGTACGCTTTATATAAAACCGTAAGAAAAAAAAAATTGCCGCGTTGTTTTTCATTTTTATTATTCTGCTTTTTACATAATATTAAGTGAAGCTTATATAATCGATCAGTGTTTTTTTGGAACTAGGTGTTTTAAAAAATTATTTTTTAGTATAAAACTAAACGCACTTCTTTTTTTAATATTTTTTTCAAAATAGATTTTTTTTTAATTTGCGCAAAAAAGTAGCAAATGTAAAAATGCAGCAGTAAAATATGGTCCATTGTGACAAAGAATCCGAGTTCAGAACGAAAAGCAAAGTGCGGATTTAAAAAAAAAGTGACTTTAAATATTGCATTCCAATTTTAGTTAAAAAAAACACCTATACCTGGTTGAATTTGATTCTTTTCTATCTTAAATTTAGGAGATGCATTATTTACTGGTTACTTTAATTACAAATTGTGGTTAAGGTTACTTTTCAAGCCAGGTTTCTTTAATTTAGACTTCTAAGTTGTATTATACCATGAGTTCTTTGAAGCACAAGTTGTGTTACTCAAATTTTGTTTTTTTTTTTTATGTTAGGCATGAAAATGTGTGGGGAAATGCGTGTTCTGCTTAAAACGCCAACGGTGAAACTCCTAATTCCCATATAAACATACTTTTGACAACAGAAAACTCTTAATATCTCGAAACAAGAAAATCGGAGAAAACCATTTTTGTATACATACTAGACATATACGCCGACAGTGATTCCGGCGGCGGCGGCGCTATTCCAAAAACATTTCGGCGACGCCGGCGTGCTTCTTCGCGCCGCACAGTGGGGGCACCTCCATACAAACGCGGCCAAAAATAGTAATAATTAAGCTAGAATCTTGAAACTCGAAACTTAAGCTTTTTTGGTTGTAATTAGTAAACTGTGAAAATTTGAACAAAATCCACCCACAAATACGCCCACCTCCCATGAGTCAGATTTTCCAAATTGGTTCTAGTTTCTGAGATATTCATGCCCAAATTGGCAAAAAACACGTTTTTTGGCTCTATTCACTGCTTAATATCTTTTATGTAATTACTTTCCACTCAAATTCGATTAAACCAGTTGAAAGCATAATCATTATCCTTGAAAACAGCGTTTAGTTTCTTCGAATATCTTTATTAGAATTGAAAATATCGATATTTAAGTTTCACCATTTTGACGAATATTACCCATACAAAAAAATTTAAACTTTTTGAAGCATACTTCTGGGCACTTTGTATGGGAAAAATGTACGAAAACTCAAAAAACACCTTCCATAAAAATATTCATAAAACAAAATGGAGCAAACGAATTTTTACGATTTTTCCTCCTGTTTATAAAAGACATTTAGGACTATGAAATATTAAAAAATTGAGGAGGTCATATTTTTTGTTTTTTTTTAATTTCATTTTAAAGTTTCACAATTTTTACACATTTTTTTTTTATATTCCAAAAGAAAAAAGCTGTCAAAGATATGAATTAACGCTGATAAAAAAGATTACCTCATAATTTGAAAGTATGCACCATTTACTGCAAGACGATAAAGAAATATTCGATTATTCGCCTAAATATAAACGTTTTTCATAATGTCAAAACTAACATAATTAATGCGTTTACAAAAACGCAGTTTTAGGCCAATGGGAAAAAAAATTATAAAAGCAAATGGAGCAAGTGGATTTTTAAAATGAAAATGCAGTTTGATTAAGAATATATTATTTCAAATCATAAAAAAAATTTGAGGAGGTCATATTTTTTGTTTTTTTAATTTTTTTATTCAAAGTCGAGAAAAATTTTTTTCTTATCGACATTTTTTGTCAATTTTTGAAAATTCATATAAATTCAATAGTGAACGGTATTTACAACTACGTTATAATTTCTGAAAGAGAAAATCATTATCTATGTAATGATGTATTACTCGAGTTCGTATGTTAACAATTAAATGAGATAGAGCATTTTGTATGAGGTGTGTTCATTGAGAAAAAAAAGAAGCTATTTTTTGCTCAACTTTGGGCACCCTGTACGGCCAAACGAAAAGGGACTCAAAAATTTTTATATAAGCTTTTTTATTACAATTTGATGTATCTGTCGATATCTATTTAAAAAAATTGTTTTACTCATACTTTAATTTTGAATTTATTTTTGGCTGCTATCACCCATTGTGCGCCGGCGCGCTTGCCTCAAATCTATAAATCACAATCCTTATTCAAATATTAATTTTATTTTATATAAATTATTTGAATGTAGGCTCGTTTGATCTGGCTGATTAGGAGGTGCAAATAAAAACTAAATTCTATTCACCTGTTTGCCCAACGTTTCGCTGACAAATTCCAGCAATATCAGGGGCGTTTGTTTATTCACTTAAAAACAAAAAAAAAAAACAACAATAAACATTTTTGACAAAAGAAAAATTAAAAAATTATCATGGATTTTTTCACAATCACTCACCATGAAAAATCTTTCAAAAGTTTTTTTGAAAAATATTTAAAGTATACATATATGTACATTTATCTTAAAAAAAACACTTATACAAAAAACAACAATACAAAAAAGAACAGAAAAAATCATTACCACTTTGTGTGGTAGTTTTGTCATTACTAGTTATTGTTTTATTTTTGTATACATAATATGTAGGCTGCCGCGATGTTGTCTGTGTCTTCCTTCTTGTTAATTGCATTGTCCCTTCTTTGTAATATTCTTAGGCTCTCCAGTGTGTATCTCTTTAACTCCCCCTTTTCTTTGTCTATGATTTTTGTGTTTTCAAAGTCAGCTGAGTGGCCGCTGTTTAAAATATGCTGCGACAAAGCTGTGCTGTTTTTTTGTTTCTTTATGTCTGTTTCGTGCTCTGTTAACCGGACACCTAGTGCGCGCTTTGTTGTACCTACATACACTCGATTGCAGCTTTCGTTGTTGTTTCCCTTACATTTTATCTCGTATACCACATTATTTTGTTGTTTCGTCTCAATTGGGGTTTTTGTTCTTGTAAATATTCTCGTTAATGTTTCATTTGATTTGTATGCAAGTGTCGCGTTTTGTTCTTTTGATATACTCTCCAGGTTAGTATTTAGTTTCGGAATATATGTCACGCTGTAATATTTCTTTGGTTCGTTGGGTGTTGTTGTTCTTTGAGCATTGTTCGGTGGTTTCTTCGTTTTTGATTCTCTGATGAGTTCGCGTATCAAGTTGACGGGGAAGTTGTTGCTTTTTAGGATGTTGTATATTTTTTTGATATTGTCATCATAGAATTGTTGGTGGCTTATTGTTAATATCTTGTGTATGAGGTTTTTTGCTGTGTTGATTTTATATTTTTTAGGTTGGGAAGAAAAGAAATTTATTAGGCGCCCAGACCTAAAAAATATAAAATCAACACAGCAAAAAACCTCATACACAAGATATTAACAATAAGCCACCAACAATTCTATGATGACAATATCAAAAAAATATACAACATCCTAAAAAGCAACAACTTCCCCGTCAACTTGATACGCGAACTCATCAGAGAATCAAAAACGAAGAAACCACCGAACAATGCTCAAAGAACAACAACACCCAACGAACCAAAGAAATATTACAGCGTGACATATATTCCGAAACTAAATACTAACCTGGAGAGTATATCAAAAGAACAAAACGCGACACTTGCATACAAATCAAATGAAACATTAACGAGAATATTTACAAGAACAAAAACCCCAATTGAGACGAAACAACAAAATAATGTGGTATACGAGATAAAATGTAAGGGAAACAACAACGAAAGCTGCAATCGAGTGTATGTAGGTACAACAAAGCGCGCACTAGGTGTCCGGTTAACAGAGCACGAAACAGACATAAAGAAACAAAAAAACAGCACAGCTTTGTCGCAGCATATTTTAAACAGCGGCCACTCAGCTGACTTTGAAAACACAAAAATCATAGACAAAGAAAAGGGTGAGTTAAAGAGATACACACTGGAGAGCCTAAGAATATTACAAAGAAGGGACAATGCAATTAACAAGAAGGAAGACACAGACAACATCGCGGCAGCCTACATATTATGTATAAAAAATAAAACAATAACTAGTAATGACAAAACTACCACACAAAGTGGTAATGATTTTTTCTGTTCTTTTTTGTATTGTTGTTTTTTGTATAAGTGTTTTTTTTAAGATAAATGTACATATATGTATACTTTAAATATTTTTCAAAAAAACTTTTGAAAGACTTCATGGTGAGTGATTGTGAAAAAATCCATGATAATTTTTTAATTTTTCTTTTGTCAAAAATGTTTATTGTTGTTTTTGTTTTTTGTTTTTAAGTGAATAAACAAACGCCCCTGATGATGCTGGAATTTGTCAGCGAAACGTTGGGCAAACAGGTGAATAGAATTTAGTTTTTATTTGCACCTCGTAATCAGCCAGATCAAACGAGCCTACATTCAAATAATTTATATCAAAATTAAGTTGATCGCCTACATTCACTTAATTTTATTTAGTTACCTTAATAGCGCTGGCTGAATGGAATAAATAAACTAATTTCCACCTTAAATTGTTGAAACTTTTTTATTAACAGCAAAAAACAATTGTTACATAAACTAATATATAAAATAAAGAAAATAAATATTAAAGAATATACACAAATCCATATGTAAGGGTAAATTTAAATTCATTTGCTTATCTATTATATAAAAATAAGTCGCATTTTCTTCCCTGATGATTTAACTCCAGAACGGCTGGACTGAATTAAATGAAATTTTGCACGTAGTTTTCGATTGAGCCCGACATGGTTTATGGCCAAAAAAGTATAAGAATCCGGGAAGGTTTTGGAGATATCCCACAAAATGTACGATATGGGTATCAAATGAAAGGCGTTGACGAGTGCTTGAACAAGGTGTAGTTATTGGTCCCATATAAGACCCCGTATTCGAAGTATTTCGTGAAATATGAACCAGGTGTGACCCCAAACGGGTTTTCTACAAAATGGGTATCAAATAAAAGGTGTTGGTGAGTATTTAAAAAAGAGGTGATTTTCAAGACCCTATGCGACTAGTGGTGCCAGATTGAGGGAAATTTCCCTTTTTGAGGGATATTTCACTGCAAAATTTTTAAAGATGGAAAAAAGGGACATTTTGTTGTCGTCCATATAAAAAAAGGGATTTTTTGGTTGCAGAACTGTTTACATACCTACATATGTATAATTTATAGTATAACTTAAAATAAGCACATCTCACACTGAAAACTCCCATTCAATGTATGAATACACACGCTTTTGCGTCAACTTATGCAATGCAAAAGGGAGTCGGTTACATACAATTTTGGAGAATTGGGAGACTCTTAAAAGCTATTTTCGCCTGGCCTCATTTGAAGATAAGCGTAAAAAAGCAGAAACTATTTATGAAGAATTGGAAAGAATTCAAAACAAGGCTTATTTTAGATTTTTGAAGTGAGTTATTAATTTTTCAATGAATTTAACGCATTGTTCGAAAGTCGAAATGTACTTATACACCGACTAGGGCAAGAAGCTAAGACACTTGTGTTGAAAATAGCAAGAAATTTCTTAAAACCCGACTTTTGTACAATTCCGTGGGAATTACAGCTTCCAACTCCATATTTACTTGCCGTGTATAACGTTTACGTTAGTTATGAACGCGAAGATATTTTGTCAATTTTAAAATTGGAGGAAAAGATTGTATTAAAAAAAAAGTGTGTGCGCTTTTATGAAGCTTCTACTCTTAAGATAATATCGCGTTTTCCATTTGACGATGTTTTCGAAGAATTGCAGTTTTTAGATCCCGATATTGTACTCACGTTACCCCATTCAAACGCTGAATCAGAAAGAATATTTTCAATTGTAACGGGTGTTAAATGTAAAAAGCGAAACAAACTACCTAGTGATATGTTAAATAGTATAAGTAAAGTAAGAGTTGCTTTTCAATCCAAAAATATCAATTGCTTCAACTTTAAAATCAACAAAAATCATATCCACTTACACAATGCAAATAATCTGTACAACTGATCCTTTTAGCTATTAAAAAAACTGTATTTGCCTGTTATAGTATGAATATTCTTATATTATTGAAATAAATGCTCTAAATTCAATGGGAATTTTGTGGGATTTTTTTTATTTAAAATGTGGGAAATTAGGGATTTTTTCCAATTTCTGTGGGAATTTTAGCGGACATTATCTGGCATCACTGTATGCGACCCGTTATCCGAGATATCGACCAAAATGTGGACCAGGGGTGACCCTAGAAAGTCTGGAGGGATAGAATAGGGCTAGAGATATGGATAGGGATAGGGATAGGTATATGGATAGGGACAGGCATAGGGATAGGAATAGGGGTAGGGATAGGGATAGGTATATGGCGAGGGATTAGCGATTAGGGATTAGGGATTCGGGTTTAGGGATTAGGGGTCAGGGATTAGGGATAGGGATAGGGATTAGGGATAGGCAACACGGTAATCTAGGACTTTTCCTTTAGGCTTTATAGGAATAAATTTTAGGCAGAAGAACGTCTGGCGGGTCAGCTAGATTTGTATGATAATAAACATGCATACATATATTTACATATGTACATATTTATATATATATAAGGCACTTTAAAATAAATATATGTATATACAGTGTTGGAAAAAATAATAGGGACAAAATTTTGCAATTCTCCATTTATTTCATTTTAAGACCAAATAATAATTACCATATATTGATGCTTACACGGAGAGGACATGCTTCAATGACTCTGGGGTGGTTTTTGTATAATAATTTAATTTTTATGAATAAAAATAATGAAATGTATAATTTAAGTTGGAAATAATAATAGGGACAAACTTTAAATTCGATTGTTTTTTCAAATAAACTACAATATTACTGCTGCAGCTAGATTTAAACTAATGTTTAGTTGAAGCTCCTTTATTTTTTATAACTCCTTTGTTTTTTATAACTTCCTTCTTCGTGGCATAGGGTTGACCAAATCAGCGCAATTTGCAACTGGTATTAAGTACCAAGCTTCTTTAATTTTTTTTCCATAACTCTTGCTTATTTTTCCATTTTTGATCCCCCATCGTCTTCTTTAATATTCCCTATAGGGCTGAGGTTCGACAACTGTGAGGGTTACTCAAAAACAGCAACTTTCTTACGTTCAAACTATGAGTTTTCGATTCTGGAGGCATGTTTGGGATCATTTTCGGCATCTAATGATATCAAGGAGGGTTGAAATGGTGCAGTTTTGAGTAGAACAATTAGCAACAGACCTCGAGAAGTAGGACTAAATGGAAGAGATCCCAGAAAAGTTCCGTATCTGAGAAAAAATTATGTAAGCCAACGATCCACATTCAAATCCTTAATATCTCGAAACAAGAAAATCGGAGAAAACCATTTTTGTATACATACTAGACATATACGCCGACAGTGATTCCGGCGGCGGCGGCGACGCCGGCGTGCTTTTTCGCGCCGGCGCGCTTGCCCCAAATATATAAATCACAATCCTTATTCAAATATTAATTTTATTTAGTTACCTTAATAGCGCTGGCTGAATGGAATAAATAAACTAATTTCCACCTTAAATTGTTGAAACTTTTTTATTAACAGCAAAAAACAATTGTTACATAAACTAAAATATAAAATAAAGAAAATAAATATTAAAGAATATACACAAATCCATATGTAAGGGTAAATTTAAATTCATTTGCTTATCTATTATATAAAAATAAGTCGCATTTTCTTCCCTGATGATTAAACTCCAGAACGGCTGGACTGAATTAAATGAAATTTTGCACGTAGTTTTCGATTGAGCCCGACATGGTTTATGGCCAAAAAAGTATAAGAATCCGGGAAGGTTTTGGAGATATCCCACAAAATGTGGACCAGGGTAACCCTATAACGGGTTCGTACGATATGGGTATCAAATGAAAGGCGTTGACGAGTGCTTGAACAAGGTGTAGTTATTGGTCCCATATAAGACCCCGTATTCGAGGTATTTCGTGAAATATGAACCAGGTGTGACCCCAAACGGGTTTTCTACAAAATGGGTATCAAATAAAAGGTGTTGGTGAGTATTTAAAAAAGAGGTGATTTTCAAGACCCTATGCGACCAGTGGTGCCAGATTGAGGGAAATTTCCCTTTTTGAGGGATATTTCACTGCAAAATTTTTAAAGATGGAAAAAATCGTCTTCTTTAATATTCCCTATAGGGCTGAGGTTCGACAACTGTGAGGGCTACTCAAAAACAGCAACTTTCTTACGTTCAAACTATGAGTTTTCGATTCTGGAGGCATATTTGGGATCATTTTCGGCATCTAATGATATCAAGGAGGGTTGAAATGGTGCAGTTTTGAGTAGAACAATTAGCAACAGACCTCGAGAAGTAGGACTAAATGGAAGAGATCCCAGAAAAGTTCCGTATCTGAGAAAAAATTATGTAAGCCAACGAACTGAAATTTTCCAGTAGCTTAAATTCTTTAGGACTGAGGCTAGTAAAGTAGGGAACAGCCAAAGTTTTTGTTAATAACTTTTAACCGGCAAAAAACAAAACATTTCCGCATTCAGCTTCGTGTTCCTGAGGTCAAAACACGTCGATTGGTTCCTTTTTTTTTTTTTAATTTTGAAGAACTTTAGCAGTTAGCAAAACTAGGAAAATATGTACACATCTCGCTCCATACGGGTAAGGCGCGCCAGCGCACGCCGCCGCGCCGATATGCCGATTTCACGGATTATGGCGGCGGCGGCCGATTATGAAGGTAATCGGCGCGGCGGCGGCAACGTCAATCGGCGGCGTATATGTCTAATACATACATATGTATCTGCACCTGCATATTTCATCAATGGGTTAATATATAGCCGCTAATGGGTTAATATAATACACATTGCTATTTTTGTACAGACATACTAATTACACTACCCGACAAAATTTCAAAAATTTTCATATCCTCGACATTTGATACATGATTCCTATGTAGAATTTTCTGCTGATTCCAAATATGTAATCAGATGGTTCAAAAGTAGAACAGTTTTCGAGATATTTTGAAATTTCAGTTTTTGAGATAAGAAAAAAAAGTAGGATTACTAATTAGTCAATATCTCCGCCATTACCGTCTCGATTTTTACGTTATTTAATTTTGTTTTGAGAGGATGAAATACCCTTTCCAACAAAGCAAAATTAATTAAAATCGCCGTTAAAGTGACGGCGTTATGGCGAACAAAAGATTTTTTTTATAAAAATTTTCAGTTTTTTTTCCGACATTCATATACTTTTTTGTAATTTTTTTAAAGAAATATTAAATATCCTCCTGGTTTCACACTTTGAGTCAACAGCCTATTTCTTAGTGAACATTTTGGCACTTTCCGGATTATAATCCGTAGAAAAATTACAATGCTATTAGAGATTTAATGAACAAACCTATATTTATTTTTTATCACAATGTTGTACTTAACCACCATTTTTTTATTTTTATGTACATTAAAAGTGTTTAAATGTTGATAGCTTTCGCCGTTTTGGTACATTTGTTCTTCTCGAAGAAGGAACCAGCAAATATGGCTCATCAGTCAATGTCCCTGACATTCCAATGGCTTAGGTATCGCAATCCCATGTTTTTTTTTATTTCTCCGTGAGAACGCTCACCGTTGTAAAAGTCATCACTTATATATGAAGATTATGTTGAGAGGGTTTCGGGACAATTTTTTTTTTTTTATTTACACCGCGAAATACCACGGAAAACATTTTATTTTTTTTGCAACTTTTTTATTTGACACCCGATTTGTAAAATTGATATGTCATTATTTTAGTATGGTGGAGCTCTATATTTCGCTCTAATGTCCTTTTGAGCTATGAAGTCGTTTTCACATAGTTGGGTCACCTAACCAAGTTTTTCGTCTATAAAATATCCTGTTCGTTTTACCTGCAAAAATTTGCTAAAAATAAAGTACTAATGGGATCTTTGTAACATTACGCTTAAAGTGTTTGCAATTTAATAGGCTATTTTGTAAAAATAAATCTTTTGCTGATTTTCCGAACTTTTTATAAAAAAACTATTTTCAAAATCGAAATTAAAAAAAAATTGCAAAAAATGCACAAAATTTTGACTTTGACCAGCTGTCACTCAGTGAGTTTTTACTCAACCACCACAAGTTGTACGTCATTAAAAGCGTATTTTAATTACCTTTTGAACGAGGTACTGTTAGCTGCTATCGCACATGTAACTTTAGCGAAAAATATTTTTGAATGAAGTGATAACCAAAAAACGCAAAATTACCATTATCTCAAAAACCAAACCGTGCAAAAAATAAAAATAAATAGTTTTGAGCTCAGGGGGCCCATGCAGATTTTCCCCCATACCCCGATTTCTAGGTATTTTTTGCTGAAAACTAGTGTTATTGTTATAGTGGTTTACATTTGCCACATTTGAAAGTTCAATGAAAATATAAATATAGGTTTCTTCACTTAATCTCTTATAACTTTGCCATTTTTCCACAGATTATAATCCGGAAGGTGCCAAAATGTTCACTAAGAAATAGGCTGTTGACTCAAAGTGTGAAACCAGGAGGATATTTAATATTTCGTAAAAAAATATTACAAAAAGAAGATGAATTTCGAAAAAAACCTGAAAATTTTCATTAAAAAAATCTTTTGTTCGCCATAACTCCGTCACTTTAACGGCGATTTTAATTATTTTTGCTTTGTTGGAAAGGGTATTTCATCCTCTCAAAACGAAGTTAAATAACGTAAAAATCGAGACGGTAACGGTGGAGATATTGACAAATGAGTAATCCTACTTTTTTTTCTTATCTCAAAAACTGAAATTTCAAAATATCTCGAAAACTGTTCTACTTTTGAACCATCTGATTACATATTTGGAATCAGCAGAAAATTCTACATAGGAATCATGTATCAAATGTCGAGGATATTTTTTTTGTCGGGTAGTGTTATTTGGTTACAGATCTTAAAAAAAAATTGGTCACCAATGGGTTAATTCATGACCGTTAATGAGCTAACGTTCCAAAGATTATTCGTTTTAGTGTAGATACAACTAATATGATGTAAATATTTTGATCTAAGAATTAAGTGAAAAAATTTGGGTTAAAAATGGGTTAATGCATGGTCGTTAAGGGGTTAAAATTCTTGGGATTTACTATTTTAGTATCGATATACCGATTCTGATTCAAGAAAATTAAACTCGAAACTAAAATAAAAAACATAGGTCACCAACATAGGTAACTCATGACCGTCAATGGGTTAAGATGCTATAGATTAACTGATTTAGTGCAGATAAAGCGATTATGATGTAAAAAAGTTGATTTCAGAATTTTGAGCGTCCCCATATATATAAGTGGCCCAGTGTGCGGCGTGGTTCTAACGCCTATTTAAAAAAAAAAATTTTCTGGAATTTTGTAAACTTGCAACGCGTCATATTTGTAACTTAAAGTCAAAGAGTTTTTTGTTTTTAACAGCCTTGTTGCTTAGCTTGTGCCGCTGTGGTGTAGTGGGTAGATTACTCGCCTGCCATTCCAGAGGTATCGGGTACTAACCCCAGTCCGAGCAAACACCAGCAAATTTTTCTAATTAGTAAAAACCAAATTATTGGGGTTTTTAAGAAAACAGCGGTCACCTCTCGCCAGTGGAAGGCATACCCTGCGAGCGCCAGTGTATTATATTATTATATTATTATATTATTATATTATTATTATGCTTAGCTTGTGCTGTATATTGATACATACCTATCACAATACCTTGCGCTACATTACACTAATTAATTTTTTTTTTTTTTCAGTTGAAGCTTTTAGGATATTTGATGGGATCAATTCTAATTGGTGTTGCTGGCGTCGCCATTTATAGATACAAATACTAAATAATAGTAAAATAATAAGAACTTATTGTACTATTAAAAGCTTTTTTATTAGAACTGTTTGTTAAACACTTCCCCGGTATTCATAAGAAATAAAATAGGTTTTAACAATTGTATAAAGTGACATTTGCATACCATTTTTCGATTTTAACAGCTTTTTAAATCTATTTATTTTTTTTATGAATAAGGGGATTTGAGTATAAACAAAAAAGAATTTGATTAAACTTCGTCATATATTGTACATTTTATATTTTTTATTCATAAATTTTTAGTTCTGTATAGTGAGGGACTAAGGTGTTTTTGTTTAAAATTTTTGTTTAAACTCACACCCCTATTGCTAGTGTCGACTTAGATAGATAACACCGCTCAAAAAAAAGATGATGTTTTGGTGCAGCTCTGTTTGTGTCTTCAGAAGGTAGTAATCGACACTATTGATAAAAACTTGCTACTAACTTTTTTTAATCCTCCGTGTAGTTTTTGAGATAGGCATCTTTAATAGATTAAAGCATATATCGCTTTCAAACATTACTGCAATAAGTCGACTTAGTACGTTTTCTCGTTTTTCAAGTATTACGTGTCTTAATCTGGATGCTGTCAAATTTTGCTATCAATCGGACAATCCAATCAACACTTATAAGCAAAATTCTACCTATAATACAATTCAAGATTTTTACAGAGTAAAAACTTTGAGAGCTTGCCATAAAAAAACACGTAGCAAGTTTTTATTTTTTCTTATAGTTTCCCACAAAACAATTTGTTTCGATTTTTTCGGTAGTTAGACTTTTCTGAACAAACTCGAAAGTCTTCCGCTACAGCAGGCCTGCTCAATGCTCTCGTATTGAAAGTACAAAACTCAATACATCTACAAATTTTTTATATGCACTGAAAAATTGTTTGCTCATTTAAATTTTTGTTATGAATTCCAATAAAATATTATTTTAGAATTTATTTTCAAATGGTAGTATCACATACATACAAATTTTTATTATTTTTTATATGAAAATTTTTTGAATAAAAATTTTTTACAGTGCTTTCATTTTTTGAATTTTTTTGCATTACACATTTGTTATTGTAAATTTTGATTTCTTACGGCAGTGCTCGAGCTCCTATACAAAGTGCCTTTGCTCTGCACATTCAATATGAATCATAGGCACATACATATAAAATCTTTTCATATCTGAGTGCTTATGGGAGTGCAAAGAAAATTTTATTTTCATATTTGAAGTGAAAATATGTATATGTGCCTATGATTCGGAACAAAACAAAAACAATTGTGCTTTGAGTGCCTATGAGGTGAGCAGCCCCACGCTACAGCTTATCGAATTCGTTCCGAACAGAAATCTGAATTTTTCGGAAATAAAATTTTGTTGATCGAAGTCGACAGTCTGTCGCTCTATCTTAAAGATTTCGAAACGATTTCGTAAAGTGTAATTATTAATTTTAAACTTCAAAAAAAAAAAAAAAAAGAAAATGAAAAATAAAAAAATTAAAAGAAAATGAATTTGTGAATAGTACAACAATCCGCACACATTTTTTGCGCCTCTGTGATCCACTACACGCTGTGGATGATCACGATTTGAAAGAGCTGAATCCAGTACCTATGGGTATGTATGTAGTACATATGTATAAGGTGTTGTTTAAGTCTAACTCTACTTTTTTATTTTCTTTGAATGTCTTTTACAGACTTTTTATAAGAATATGTATATGTGATAGTAGACTGATGTATAGCTGATACTAACCTGGTAGTACCTAAGCTGATGCTTATCTGTTGTATAATAAAATCTATATGATTATAGAGAGTGTTATATTTGTCTTCTTGTATATAAGATGTTATGGAATATTCGTGGTGATTCAAAAAGTTAAAAATTGGATGTATTTTCATACACGCATACTTATGTCTTCTCAGGAAAAACTATCTTAAAATATTTTGTTCATTAGAAGTTATATTATTAAGTATCATTATGTAATAATGTGTTGTTTTAATCTAAGTGTACTTTTTCACTTTCTGTGAATATAAATGCAATTCTTCTCCTTCCTGAAAAATTTAGTTTTTTAAATATTCATTTTGTGGTTTAGCTGTATAACGACCTTATGACTATATGAAAACTAAAAATATTATTAGTTATCTGCAATTTGATAGTTCTACTTGTTATATAGAAATTTTTTATATAAATTAGTTTTGGGATTGCTTTATCAATGAAATTTTTTTTTTAATATCTTATTCCAAATATATGTATATAAATATAAATAAATTTTTAAGAATTATCCTGTCGGAGATATAATATTGTCTCCTGAAAAACAAAAGATATAAATAAGAGGCATAGAGCCGATCAAATATTAGCTGAAAAAGTTTGATAGTGAATATAATCTAAAGATAGTAATTATTAGGGCATGGAATTTCATGTACTAAAAAATAAAAAAATATGCGCATACAAAATGCAACAAAAACTGAGAAATATGCATGAAAAATCAAAAAAAATGCTTTAATTCATGTTTATTGAAGTTACAATTGGCGCTTTCGATTCGCCATCAGACAAGGGAGGTCGGATCGAACAAAAATGTTTGAACTCATAATGAGTAGTAGCCATACTCGCTAACTGGGCGATAAAAATTTCCCTCTGCTCGCTATCATTCACATAAATTTAGCAGAGGGAAATTTATAGCCAGCAGAGAAATTGTGAATCGAAAGCGGCTAATAGTTAAATAAATTAGGTACAAATATTTTTTAATTCAATTTTGCTCTTACGTTGTACGTTTATACATATGTATGTATGTTTTTATAGATATGTACATAAATTCAGTCTTGAACATTTCATAATTTGTAAAGGTTAATTCTTATTTAACGATTCATTAGCGTACACAATGAAATATTTATTTCATATTCTCAAAAAGAAAACTTTGCCGATTCGGTCGAAAAAAGCTCTTAAACATAGAAAACGAACGTTCTAAATCCACAGAGGTAATAGGAGCATGTTTGAAAACGGCTCTTTGTCGACAGGTATGCACCGTATCGAAAATACTAATAATAGCCGTGTTCACACGAAACTCTATTCGTCGTCAGATGACTGTTATGCATGAATTTCGTTTGTATAAAACTGTCAACTAGAAAATTACAAAAATAGGCAATATAATGCGAAATATGTAATAAAAAAATGCAAACAACGCAAAATATGTAAAAATATGCATATATGACCAAAATATGCAAAATATGCAAAAACATTTGAATTTTTAAGACAATTTCACGATTCGCAAAGATTGTTTATTTATTTTGCTCTACCTAAATCTAAGAAAAACATGTATTTGCATAAATTTCCATGCCCTAGTAATTATAAAAGACTTTGTGGTCTTAAAATACGTTTCTTTTTTTTTTAAATAAATGAAAAGTAAATAAATATAAAACAACGTGTAAGCGTTTAGTTTGTAATAAATGTAATAAAGTTAAAAGTTAAAAGCTAAATTTGGATTAGGAAAGAGAATGAAGAGGAATTATAAAAAGAAAATTATCAAAAAAAAAAACTCTTTTCATCGACTGTTAAAAATACTTTAAAAAAAGAAAAAAAGTTGATAATATAAATGATGCTATTGAAATTGCTTAGAAAGCAATAAATTCAAATTTGAAGAGGAAAAAATTTCAAGTACTTATACCACGAGTTAGTTCTGTATCAAAATTAGGAGGATTTCTTCTATTAATGCCAATTCTAACTGTAATATAAGCTCTTGGAGGTTTTGAAATTGCTTAGAAAGCAATAAATTCAAATTTCAAGAGGAAAAAATTTCAAGTACTTATACCACGAGTTAGTTCTGTATCAAAATTAGGAGGATCTCTTCCATTAATTCCAATTCTAACTGTAATATAAGCTCTTGGAGGTTTAGCTACAGTTTGATGTACTGTAAATGATATAAAAATGGAAAATAATAGCTAGCAGAGGTTAGTCGATGTAATAGTTATATGGAATACATTCACTCAGAAAAGAAATCATCTACACGATCGATCTTTACACATAGAACAACAACATTTTTTTCGAATTACACGATGTTTGAAACATAATTTCGGCTTTGTAACTGTCATCTGAAAATTTGGTAAATTCAACCAAATTTTATTGTTGATACAACATAAAGAAATTTTAAAATATACAAGATGATTCAAATATAAAATTTTATTCCTAAATGTCATTTGGAATTTGCTTTATTTAATATGATGATAGTGTCAATATAAACTAAAACAAATGTTAGAAAAATGACGTCCCAATTTTAGTGTTAATACAACATGAAAACAAATGTTAAAACAACAAGAACCACAATTAACAATAAAAAATGGTTGATATAGCACGAAATAATGTTCAAACATAAACGTCATTTGGAATTATGTATTATTCAACACGATGATAGTGTCAATATAATCTAAAAAAAGTGTTAAAAAGAACGCCAAAACTATTTTGAAACATACACCCAGAAAAAATATAGTGTGAAATCAACCAAAAATCAACAAATTTTGTGGTTAATTTTTTTCAACACGATGCTTAATGTATGCCATCATGTAATCGTGTAAATTTAACACTACTGTCAAGTGTTAGTTTAACAGGATGACAACTGTAGAATTAACACTAAAAAGTATTGAGTCTTCCTGTTGATTTTACAATTTTAACTAGTTAATGTTACAATAAAAGCTGGTTAAATTAACACGAAATGGTCCTGTTGAATTAACAATAATATCTTTTTGATTTTACATTAAATTTATTGTTAAATTAACTAGAAGTCTTGTTGATTGTACAATTTATTTTTTTTAAATAAAAAAACATATCAAACATAAACACCCTTATTACGGTTGTCGTCGTCGACACTCACTCGACGCTGTCGGCGACGACCTATCAAAATCGGTATTACGTATGGTAAAGTCGATAACTTGTGACAACTATCGAAACATATTTGGTATCAGCTAAGTCGACGTCGACGGTCACTCGTTGCCATTTTCGTCGACGCGCTGTTTAATGGTGACAAGAAGAAAATTTAGTATGTATCAGTGGCGGATTATCGAACAAATTTTGGGACCATTGCCCCAGGGCCCCGGACTCAAGGGGGCCCATGAAAAAAAATATTCATATGATAATATGATAGATGTTTATTTATTTGCCCAACAAAATTAAACCACAAATTTTCTGCACTTGAGTGTTACGAACTTATCAATAATTTCATCAAAGTTTAATTCATCCAACAAGTTATTTTCAATGGAAAGAACTGATAGACTGTTCAAACGATCATCTCCCATAGTGTTACGCAAACAATTTTTTATCAATTTCAATTTTGAAAATGATCTTTCATCTGTAACATTAGTGACAAACATGCATAAATAAATGCGTAATAAAATGTCTAAATGCCAATCACGTTCGGTCTGTGTTCCATTTGGTAAAACCCGATGCAAATGATATTCAGAAAAGTTTCTTTGTCCAGATTTCTTTGCGATCAAATCAATATTGCGACACGACGAGGGACCTAAATAAGAGTATTCTGTGTTAATTTTTTACTCTTATATTGAAATACCAACGATAGCATACCCTTCTTAATCCAATAAGTTTGAACGATTGATTGATTGAATTGAATAGGCCACAAACCTGGGTCATTTGAAAACACATTGGTGGAACTTTCATCAATTTTTGATACATTCACCGAACTTTCGACATCGTCTGGATTTTGCACACCTTCGATCGTGCTGTCAACATGTTGGAAATTAACCTCTTTTGACGTTGATGGAATTGAAAAAGTATCAGAAGTAGATTCACAAAACTCAGGATTGTCACAATTTGCTTCGTTTACAGTTGTCGTCGCATTAGCGAAGTGGCTTGTTAGTTTCGGTATTTTAGAAAGCAGTTGCTTATCACGTTCGTCTTTATTTTTTTTTTAATTTGCGCTTTTCAGCTCCACTCTTATATTTTCTAGACTTATCCATGTTTACGAAATGACTATAACCAGCGTTTAAAAAACTTGAGTCGAAGTAGCAAAAGTCGTGAAAATTTTGATAATTTTTGATTTTACTTATCGTCGTTTTTTAAAATGAGTAATCGCGTGTGCTGAAGTTTGATTTTCATATTTCACGACTGCTGCTGAATACAACTTGCAAAAGCAAACCTTACTTACTTACTTTGACTTGTTGCGCTGACGAAATCAAAATCAAGTCAAAATCAAAATTTTTAAAAGGCACTACAAACACTACAACTGATTTGTTGCTCAGAGCAGTAAGTTTAAGTGATAGCAAATGAAATCGACGCTTCCAAACAAAACTGTACTAAGTATGAAAACTGTGTTTTGCAGGAGAAGCTCTCAAAGTTTAAACTCAGATATGAAACTTCAGTTATATGCTAAGTATATTTTCACTTGTAACTTCTGTTTGTATTGAACGATCAACACCAAAACTCGACAATATCAAAGCTAGGGTACGCTTCATATAAAACCGTAAGAAAAAATAAAAATTTGCTGCGTGGTTTTTCATGGCAAGCTCTCAAAATTTTTATTCTATAAAAATCTCGAGTTGTATTATATGTACACTTTTGGTCATAACTTTTGATTGGATTGTCCGATTGATACCAAAATTAGACAGCATCTAAATTAAGACACGTAATACTTGTAAACGTCAAAAACGGGAAAATGTACTAAGTCGACTTAGTACAGTATTGTTTGTAAGCATCGAAATGAAAGTTATTGCAGTTTTTTAAACACTGACTATAACAATAACCAAAAAATGTCAATATAAAATGACATCAATATTATAGAGTAGCGCGTTTAATGCACAGAGCAAAACAACGTCCAATGATCAAATATGTTACATGAACCGCAATTTAAATTTATAACGATCAAACTGTATTCTAATCACAAAATATTTATATGGAAAAGGGCCTCCCAAAAAAATTTCGCACCAGGGCCCACCAGATTGTTAATCCGCCACTGGTATGTATGCATTTTTGTTTTTAAAATTTTATTACGGGAGTGTTAAAATTAGTAGAACTAACAGCCGCAGAATATTTCCTGCTAGTTTTATTGAAAAATTCCCACTAGTTTAAAAATAAATTCGGTGAGCGCACATACCGAAGCCGACCCAAAGGCTTTCAATGGGGTACGATACCAACTAATTTTTTACAACATTGAGAACCAATCACCATTAAATTGAATGCCTTGGCACCTCCTTTAAGAAAGATTGAGGAGAAAACTAATTTATTAAATATTTATGTACATACATACATATGTATATATGTATTTCAACTAAAATATTTTTTCTTTTATTTATTAATTACTCGAGCACTTCATTGCTATGTTCATCGCTAAAACTTGATCAATCATATGCAAAATACATTTATTATAAAGAAATAAATTATCTAAATAGCACAGATTAAAAATACGGAAAAAATGCGCACAGATTCTAAATAAAATGAAACAGCTAGTGCAGAAATTATAGTGATGGTACTTTCGTCATTCGGTTTACCGATAAACAGTCGACGTCGTCTCAATACGCTTAGCTAATACCGATTTTGCGTCGATGTGACGACGACGTCGAGACGACGTGATGTCGACTGAAAAGTGACAACGACGTCGACGACGACAACCGTAATAAGGGTGAAAATATATATTCATCACTTCAATTAAGCACATTCGTACATCACCCGCACAACTGACCAAATTGAAGGCGTCCTTCTCATACGAACACGAATGTACCGGCGATAGTTTATACATGGGCGATAGTACTATCACTTGCACCGAGTAATGTTTGGCTGCTAATGCAACAATCGCATGCTGCACGCAAACCCCCATTCGCTAAAAAACCTCCTCGTGATATTGCAACCTATGAAGAGGAAAAATAAAATATTGAACATTAAATACTTTTAGAAACAAAAATGTAATCCTCTTTTAACTCACCTGCAAACTGAAAATATAAATCGAAAACCCACTATCGCGAACTGACAATGATGCTAAACTCGCATCACCGCCACGACACAAAATTTTCCTTTTTTTTTTTAAATTATAATTTGCGTTTTGCACGAAAATCAGACTTCAAATGATCAAAAAAATTATGTATGTTTGAAAATAGTTTTGACGTTCTTTTTTAACACTTTTTTTTAGATTACATTGACACTATGATCGTGTTGAATAAACCAAAATTACAAATGACGTTTATGTTTGAACATTGTTTCGTGTTATACCAACCAAATTTTATTGTTAATTGTGGTTCTTGTTGTTTTCACATTTGTTTTCATGTTGTATTAACACTAAAATTGGGACGTCATTTTTCTAACATTTTTTTTAGTTTATATTGACATTATCATCATGTTAAATAAACCAAATTCCAAATGACATTTAGGAATAAAATTTTATATTTGAATCATCTTGTATATTTTAAAATTTCTTCATGTTTTATCAACAATAAAATTTTGTTGAATTTACCAAATTTTCAGATGACAGTTACAAAGCCAAAATCATGTTTCAAACATCGTGTAATTTGAAAAAAATTGTTGCTGTTCTATGTGTAAAGATCGATCGTGTTAATTTTACATGAATCGTGTTGATGATTTTTTTTCTGAGTGTACTCAATTTTTTCAACGTTTGAAGTTATGCTGTTCGTGCAAAACACAAACTAATATTATTTTTTTTTTAACAAAAAGAAAATTTTGTGCCGTGGCAAAGATAGGAGTTTAGAATAATTGGCAGTGCGTGATAATGGTTTTTCATTTATATTTTTAGTTCGCAGGTAAGTTAAAAGTGGATTGCATTTTTGTTTCTAAAAGTTTTTAATGTTCAATATTTTCTTTTTCCTCTTCATAGTTTGCAATTTTTACCACGAAGAGATGTTTAGCGAATGGAGTCTTTCACGCAGCATGCGGTGCATATACCGTTGCTTTAGCGGCCAAACATTACTCGGTGCCAGTGATAGTAAGTACTATCGCCCATGTATAAACTATTCGTATGAGAAGGACGCTTTCAATTTGGTCGGTTGTGCGGGTGATGTACTCGAATATGCTTTATTGATCTGATGATATATATTTTATGTTTTATATGTTTTTTTATTAAAAAAAAATAAATTGTAAAATCAACAAGACTTTCTAGTTAATTTAACAATAAATTTAAGGTAAAATCAAAAAGATGTTATTGTTAATTCAACAGGACCATTTCGTGTTAATTTAACCAGCTTTTATTGTAACATTAACCCGAATCTGCCCAGCGTGACCATATGGTCACGCAAGCAGCATGTGTTGTTTTATTTAAAAAAAATAATTGTAAGCGGACAGTTTGTATTTATATATACTTTTTTCGTCAAAATATAAGTATGTGTGTTCAAACTAGTGGTCGATTTTTCATAAAGTGTTTTGGTTTTAGTGTGAAAGGTTGTTAAAAAGTGCTTAAAAATAAACATGGCAAAAACAGGGTATTTGAGCTTGAGTAAAAAGTTTGTACGCTTTTATTTTAAGAAAAATATTTTAGAAAGTAAAAATTAAATAGATGTTTTGTGTTATAATAAATTATATTTTTCGTTTTATAGGTATTAGTAAACAATTTTAATTTTTTGTCTATTATTTGATGATATTTTTCTAAGTGTGACCATATGGTCACGCTGGGCTAGATTAGAGGTGTCATCCCACCGACACTCAAAAAAGGTTTTCTTCTTCTTTTAGTATTTTTACGCTCTGGATGCAAATTTTCGAGAAAATTGTAGCAAAAAATAGCGGGATTTCTCGTTTTTTGGTATTTTTTAAAGTTTACTAAAAAATTGGAGGGTGTTAGGCCAAGACCTACTACGGATTTTGATTCAGAAAGTCAAAATTCACAAAAATAAGTTGGTGTATTGGTAAAATGTTTATTTTTTTCATAAAACTTGTGATTTATAACATTTTTGTTATTATTTTTTTCAAGAAAACTAAGTGCACAAGAGGCTATTGATTTTTTTACATGAATTTAGTGATGAGGAGGATTCACTAGTTTTACACGTTTAAAAATGTAATATCTATGTGAAGAAAAACTATACATATTTTACCACACACAATGGGTTTGGGAAGATCAAAACCCATACTTTTAGATAATTTCCACATTTTCTTGACTGAAAGAAAAACTTTGATGCTAAATGACTTCAAAAACTGAAATAAAAAAAATTCAGTGTTAACATTTTTGGGAGCATATCTCGAAAACTAGAGTGAATTGAAATATTTGGACCTTCGGGAAAGTATACTCTGGTCTCTGCCTTTTTTTTATCATAAACACGCAATCTCTACGGCTTAATTTCACTTTATACATTTTTTTAATTTCCGTTGAATGAAATCTGTGCCATATGGCCATAGTGCCAAAAAAACACTTTAAAAAAAAAAATTGAAAAATTCCCTTTAATCATTCATAACAGTATAATAAACACTGAATAATAATATTTTTTCATACATACATTCGCTGTTTATATTATTTTGTATGCTAAAATAATTTCTTCCATATCATGCCCAGTGTGACCATATGGTCACACCTCATAAGTCAACTTAGGGAAGAAGCAGCTTAATTTTTCCACAAATAAAAAAATTTGTGCTCAAATTTTAAGGGCTTTTTTTTTTAAATCAAAAGTGGGGGGTCCAGGTGAACGTTCCGCTGGACCCCCCCTAAGATAGAGTTGTCTTAGGGAAATATTGAGTATGCAGTTAATTTGTGCTTAATATGTGCTCAAATATTGTAAAAAAAAATTTTCGAAAAAAGTCCAGAGATGGGCATCGGTATGTATATGCATATGGTAGGTGGAGGTGGGGTATGTCAGGCAAAGCCCACTGTATAATTTCAAAGTTGACTAGCTCATTAATTTGTGCTTAATATGTGCTTAATTTTTCCACAAAAAAAAAATTTCTGCTCAAATTTTAAGGGCTTTTTTTTTAAATCAAAAGTGGGGGGTCCAGGTGAACGTTCCGCTGGACCCCCCCTAAGATAGAGTTAACTCAGGGAAATATTGAGTATGCAGTTAATTTGTGCTTAATATGTGCTCGAAGATTGTGAAAAAAAAAATTCGAAAAAAGTACAGAGATGGGCTTTTTTTTAAAAAAAACAAAAGTGGGGGGTCCAGGGGAACGTTCCGCTGGACCCCCCCTAAGATAGAGTTGTCTTAGGGAAATATTGAGTATGCAGTTAATTTGTGCTTAATATGTGCTCAAAGATTGTAAAAAAAAATTTTCGAAAAAAGTTCAGAGATGGGCATCGGTATATATATGCATATTGTAGGTGGAGGTGGGGTATGTCAGGCAAATCCCACTGTATAATTTCAAAGTTGACTAGCACATTAATTTGTGCTTAATTTTTCCACAAATAAAAAAATTTGTGCTCAAATTTTAAGGGCTTTTTTTTTAAATCAAAAGTGGGGGGTCCAGGTGAACGTTCCGCTGGACCCCCCCTAAGATAGAGTTGTCTTAGGGAAATATTGAGTATGCAGTTAATTTGTGCTTAATATGTGCTCAAAGATTGTAAAAAAAATTTTCGAAAAAAGTCCAGAGATGGGCATCGGTATATATATGCATATGGTAGGTGGAGGTGGGGTATGTCAGGCAAAGCCCACTGTATAATTTCAAAGTTGACTAGCTCATTAATTTGTGCTTAATTTTTCCACAAATAAAAAAATTTGTGCTCAAATTTTAAGGGCTTTTTTTTTTAAATCAAAAGTGGGGGTCCAGGTGAACGTTCCGCTCAATATTTCCCTGAGTCAACTCTATCTTAGGGGGGGGGGCTCCAGCGGAACGTTCACCTGGACCCCCCACTTTTGATTTTAAAAAAAAAAGCCCTTAAAATTTGAGCACAAATTTTTTTATTTGGGGACCAATTAAGCACATATTAAGCACAAATTAATGAGATAGTTTTTTTTTGAAATTCATGGAGTGGGGGGTCCAGCTGTACGGACCCTAACGAATGGCAAATTAAAGTCACCAAGAACCACTAAGCGATCGTTATCCCGCAAATGTGAGTGCAGATTTTGAATAGCTACAGTAGTTGAAGATTTGGTCGATGAAACACTGTTAGCTACAGCGGAGTTAGCTATGCTATATATTAGTGTATTCAACATGGCAACAATAACCGGAAAAACGATTATAACACTGTAGGTAAATTTTTAACTTTTGAAATATCACAGAGAAACGCCGAAACACGTCAACTTAATTTTTGGTTGTAGAATACGATAGCATTTACAGAAAGTCAAAGTTAGCTCTTATTTTCGAGATATTTAGGAAAGAAATTTCAGAGCTCTGAAGGTAATTTTTTCCGTCTATAAACTTTACTCAGGCTTGGAACCCTTTACTCGCATACAAATTTTGACAGTAGTTCTTACTTAATTGGGGCATTCTAAATTCAATGCCGCCTTTAGTTTTCCCAAATTGGCTCCGGTTTTCGAGATAACGGTATTTAAAAATTACCATCAATTTGGACTTTTTTGTTAATAACTCAGTCAGTTTATGAGATACATTGCCAAAACTTTGCACGTGACAATATTTTAGTATTACCTTAACTATTTCTGAAAATAATTGAAATCGGATCACTTTAACATATAGCTGCCATACAACCGATTTTTCAGATATGGACATTTTTGGGTATAACTTCGCTGTTTAAACAGCTAAGGACATGCAAATTTGGAGAATTTGTACTCGTATTGGCCTTAATCTATTCCCTGAGATCGGGTCACTATAACATATAGCTACCATACAGCTGATTGTTCAGATATATGGTTTTGCACTTTAATTTTTTTATAACTCCGAAAATAGTCATTCTGCGTGAAAAAGCAACATAAATACTTATTCAAAATGAATAGGTGAAAAATTTTCTCATATACGATTTCCACGTATCTGCATCAGTTATTGCACTTTTGTGCAACCAAAGTTGAAATTTCACCATAAGCATTTTTTCAAGCCCAATAACTCGTATATCGTATTAAATGAATTAGATGGTCTTTTTATCTTCTTACAGAGAATTAAAAGAACTATGACGCAGTTTTTAAATGAAGAAAATATATGCATTTTTAAGGATTTTATATGCATTTATAGTAAAATATTCCTACAAAACTATTGTTTGAAAACTATTGAAGCATACTTTTAGGCATTATTTGGTGAAAAATTGTATGAAAAATTAACAAAAAATTATTCAAATGCGTGTAAAATCCTCAAACATGCATATATTTTCTATATATAGATATATGGTTCGATTGAATAGATTTGGGATGGGCAAAAGTTGCCCATTTGCCCTCAAAAATTCTGCCAGCTGAGACTTTTCTGGGTGAGAGGGGATTTCAAAACAAAGGAGGGGGACGAAAATTTGAGCGAGTTGTGTCTGTATTAGTGACCATAATGGGAGAAAAATTATTCATTAATTGACAATTGAATTTTTTTTGTTACTCACAAAATTTTCAATTAACCCTATGTGGTCTAATATTCGCTTCGCTCCCTAATATTTATCACAAAAGCTTTAAAGACATAAGTGTAGATAAATTCACAGAAATCATCCATTTTCGATTAGATTTTTTACTAATGAATTCATTTTTTATCATGGTATTGATCTTTCCAACTCGCTGTACATATTATAGAAACATGACGAGAACCTCACATAAGAATGTTATGGTTAAAGTCAATAGGCTGTTTAAAATTCAATGGATGTGAACCTAGAATCAGTAAAACCTTAAGTTGTGATGGGAATCTCTTGATTTGAAAAGACTTTTGAATGTAGGAAAAAACCAAACCAAACCGAACGACCTTCGTGACCTACAAACCGCACCCACGTAAATGTTCGGGACCCCTTCTTCGTTTTTTGCTTCGTTGAACTAATTCACACTAAACTTTATTTTAGATATAAATAATAAAACTTGAATGGGTTAATTTTCTGTATCTCACGAACTATTACCAGGGATGCCAACTTTCAGTTTCAATTTAAGAATTTTTTCGGTGGATTTTGTTTAAATTTATTTAAAAATAAATTGACGCTTAAATAACTTATATAATATTTAAGAAAATAAATTCTATAAAGCAGTAAAATGATCCAAAAATTTAGTAATACTATACTTGTTTTAATAGCAAATTTATGTCTCGGGGCCTTGAATATATTCAAAGATTTGGCCTTGAAATTTTTTTTATTTTCTTCTGCTCTCCTCATTTATTTATTTATTTTATTTATTAATTTTACACAAATCCAATTCAGCTGTCAAACATGTTAAGTACTATTTTTTATATTTTAAGAATATTCTGATATTTGGTCGTACCATACGAAAACTAGCACATTTGACTTTGACGGACGAAAAGTAGGACTTTAAATTTTTCGCTGACGAAAAGTAGCAATAATTATACTGTTTATACATTAAAATTGTTGTGGTTTGAGCGAAATTTCTGCATTTCGTTAGCCAAAAGTCGAAGTTGTGACTTTTCGTCATCCAAAAATTTAAAGTTCTTGTATTCTTCCGCCACAAAGAAAATTTTATTTTCATATTTGAAGTGAAAATATGTATCTGTGCCTATGATTCGGAACAAAACAAAAACAATTGTGCTTTGAGTGCCTATGAGGTGAGCAGCCCCACGCTACAGCTTATCGAATTCGTTCCGAACAGAAATCTGAATTTTTCGGAAATAAAATTTTGTTGATCGAAGTCGACAGTCTGTCGCTCTATCTTAAAGATTTCGAAACGATTTCGTAAAGTGTAATTCTTAATTTTAAACTTCAAAAAAAAAAAAAAAGAAAATGAAAAATAAAAAAATTAAAAGAAAATGAATTTGTGAATAGTACAACAATCCGCACACATTTTTTGCGCCTCTGTGATCCACTACACGCTGTGGATGATCACGATTTGAAAGAGCTGAATCCAGTACCTATGGGTATGTATGTAGTACATATGTATAAGGTGTTGTTTAAGTCTAACTCTACTTTTTTATTTTCTTTGAATGTCTTTTACAGACTTTTTATAAGAATATGTATATGTGATAGTAGACTGATGTATAGCTGATACTAACCTGGTAGTACCTAAGCTGATGCTTATCTGTTGTATAATAAAATCTATATGATTATAGAGAGTGTTATATTTGTATTCTTGTATATAAGATGTTATGGAATATTCGTGGTGATTCAAAAAGTTAAAAATTGGATGTATTTTCATACACGCATACTTATGTCTTCTCAGGAAAAACTATCTTAAAATATTTTGTTCATTAGAAGTTATATTATTAAGTATCATTATGTAATAATGTGTTGTTTTAATCTAAGTGTACTTTTTCACTTTCTGTGAATATAAATGCAATTCTTCTCCTTCCTGAAAAATTTAGTTTTTTAAATATTCATTTTGTGGTTTAGCTGTATAACGACCTTATGACTATATGAAAACTAAAAATATTATTAGTTATCTGCAATTTGATAGTTCTACTTGTTATATAGAATTTTTTTATATAAATTAGTTTTGGGATTGCTTTATCAATGAAATTTTTTTTTTAATATCTTATTCCAAATATATGTATATAAATATAAATAAATTTTTAAGAATTATCTTGTCGGAGATATAATATTGTCTCCTGACAAACAAAAGATATAAATAAGAGGCATAAAGCCGATCAAATATTAGCTGAAAAAGTTTGATAGTGAATATAATGTAAAGATAGTAATTATTAGGGCATGGAATTTCATGTACTAAAAAATAAAAAATATGCGCATACAAAATGCAACAAAAACTGAGAAATATGCATGAAAAATCAAAAAAAAATGCTTTAATTCATGTTTATTGAAGTTACAATTGGCGCTTTCGATTCGCCATCAGACAAGGGAGGTCGGATCGAACAAAAATGTTTGAACTCATAATGAGTAGTAGCCATACTCGCTAACTGGGCGATAAAAATTTCCCTCTGCTCGCTATCATTCACATAAATTTAGCAGAGGGAAATTTATAGCCAGCAGAGAAATTGTGAATCGAAAGCGGCTAATAGTTAAATAAATTAGGTACAAATATTTTTTAATTCAATTTTGCTCTTACGTTGTACGTTTATACATATGTATGTATGTTTTTATAGATATGTACATAAATTCAGTCTTGAACATTTCATAATTTGTAAAGGTTAATTCTTATTTAACGATTCATTAGCGTACACAATGAAATATTTATTTCATATTCTCAAAAAGAAAACTTTGCCGATTCGGTCGAAAAAAGCTCTTAAACATAGAAAACGAACGTTCTAAATCCACAGAGGTAATAGGAGCATGTTTGAAAACGGCTCTTTGTCGACAGGTATGCACCGTATCGAAAATACTAATAATAGCCGTGTTCACACGAAACTCTATTCGTCGTCAGATGACTGTTATGCATGAATTTCGTTTGTATAAAACTGTCAACTAGAAAATTACAAAAATAGGCAATATAATGCGAAATATGTAATAAAAAAATGCAAACAACGCAAAATATGTAAAAATATGCATATATGACCAAAATATGCAAAAACATTTGAATTTTTAAGACAATTTCACGATTCGCAAAGATTGTTTATTTATTTTGCTCTACCTAAATCTAAGAAAAACATGTATTTGCATAAATTTCCATGCCCTAGTAATTATAAAAGACTTTGTGGTCTTAAAATACGTTTCTTTTTTTTTTAAATAAATGAAAAGTAAATAAATATAAAACAACGTGTAAGCGTTTAGTTTGTAATAAATGTAATAAAGTTAAAAGTTAAAAGCTAAATTTGGATTAGGAAAGAGAATGAAGAGGAATTATAAAAAGAAAATTATCAAAAAAAAAAAACTCTTTTCATCGACTGTTAAAAATACTTTAAAAAAAGAAAAAAAGTTGATAATATAAATGATGCTATTGAAATTGCTTAGAAAGCAATAAATTCAAATTTGAAGAGGAAAAAATTTCAAGTACTTATACCACGAGTTAGTTCTGTATCAAAATTAGGAGGATTTCTTCTATTAATGCCAATTCTAACTGTAATATAAGCTCTTGGAGGTTTTGAAATTGCTTAGAAAGCAATAAATTCAAATTTCAAGAGGAAAAAATTTCAAGTACTTATACCACGAGTTAGTTCTGTATCAAAATTAGGAGGATCTCTTCCATTAATTCCAATTCTAACTGTAATATAAGCTCTTGGAGGTTTAGCTACAGTTTGATGTACTGTAAATGATATAAAAATGGAAAATAATAGCTAGCAGAGGTTAGTCGATGTAATAGTTATATGGAATACATTCACTCAGAAAAGAAATCATCTACACGATCGATCTTTACACATAGAACAACAACATTTTTTTCGAATTACACGATGTTTGAAACATAATTTCGGCTTTGTAACTGTCATCTGAAAATTTGGTAAATTCAACCAAATTTTATTGTTGATACAACATAAAGAAATTTTAAAATATACAAGATGATTCAAATATAAAATTTTATTCCTAAATGTCATTTGGAATTTGCTTTATTTAATATGATGATAGTGTCAATATAAACTAAAACAAATGTTAGAAAAATGACGTCCCAATTTTAGTGTTAATACAACATGAAAACAAATGTTAAAACAACAAGAACCACAATTAACAATAAAAAATGGTTGATATAGCACGAAGTAATGTTCAAACATAAACGTCATTTGGAATTATGTATTATTCAACACGATGATAGTGTCAATATAATCTAAAAAAAGTGTTAAAAAGAACGCCAAAACTATTTTGAAACATACACCCAGAAAAATATAGTGTTAAATTAACCAAAAATCAACAAATTTTGTGGTTAATTTTTTTCAACACGATGCTTAATGTATGCCATCATGTAATCGTGTAAATTTAACACTACTGTCAAGTGTTAGTTTAACAGGATGACAACTGTAGAATTAACACTAAAAAGTATTGAGTCTTCCTGTTGATTTTACAATTTTAACTAGTTAATGTTACAATAAAAGCTGGTTAAATTAACACGAAATGGTCCTGTTGAATTAACAATAATATCTTTTTGATTTTACATTAAATTTATTGTTAAATTAACTAGAAGTCTTGTTGATTGTACAATTTATTTTTTTTAAATAAAAAAACATATCAAACATAAAATATATATTCATCACTTCAATTAAGCACATTCGTACATCACCCGCACAACTGACCAAATTGAAGGCGTCCTTCTCATACGAACACGAATGTACCGGCGATAGTTTATACATGGGCGATAGTACTATCACTTGCACCGAGTAATGTTTGGCTGCTAATGCAACAATCGCATGCTGCACGCAAACCCCCATTCGCTAAAAAACCTCCTCGTGATATTGCAACCTATGAAGAGGAAAAATAAAATATTGAACATTAAATACTTTTAAGAAACAAAAATGTAATCCTCTTTTAACTCACCTGCAAACTGAAAATATAAATCGAAAACCCACTATCGCGAACTGACAATGATGCTAAACTCGCATCACCGCCACGACACAAAATTTTCCTTTTTTTTTTTTTAAATTATAATTTGCGTTTTGCACGAAAATCAGACTTCAAATGATCAAAAAAATTATGTATGTTTGAAAATAGTTTTGACGTTCTTTTTTAACACTTTTTTTTAGATTACATTGACACTATGATCGTGTTGAATAAACCAAAATTACAAATGACGTTTATGTTTGAACATTGTTTCGTGTTATACCAACCAAATTTTATTGTTAATTGTGGTTCTTGTTGTTTTCACATTTGTTTTCATGTTGTATTAACACTAAAATTGGGACGTCATTTTTCTAACATTTTTTTTAGTTTATATTGACATTATCATCATGTTAAATAAACCAAATTCCAAATGACATTTAGGAATAAAATTTTATATTTGAATCATCTTGTATATTTTAAAATTTCTTCATGTTTTATCAACAATAAAATTTTGTTGAATTTACCAAATTTTCAGATGACAGTTACAAAGCCAAAATCATGTTTCAAACATCGTGTAATTTGAAAAAAATTGTTGCTGTTCTATGTGTAAAGATCGATCGTGTTAATTTTACATGAATCGTGTTGATGATTTTTTTTCTGAGTGTACTCAATTTTTTCAACGTTTGAAGTTATGCTGTTCGTGCAAAACACAAACTAATATTATTTTTTTTTTAACAAAAAGAAAATTTTGTGCCGTGGCAAAGATAGGAGTTTAGAATAATTGGCAGTGCGTGATAATGGTTTTTCATTTATATTTTTAGTTCGCAGGTAAGTTAAAAGTGGATTGCATTTTTGTTTCTAAAAGTTTTTAATGTTCAATATTTTCTTTTTCCTCTTCATAGTTTGCAATTTTTACCACGAAGAGATGTTTAGCGAATGGAGTCTTTCACGCAGCATGCGGTGCATATACCGTTGCTTTAGCGGCCAAACATTACTCGGTGCCAGTGATAGTAAGTACTATCGCCCATGTATAAACTATTCGTATGAGAAGGACGCTTTCAATTTGGTCGGTTGTGCGGGTGATGTACTCGAATATGCTTTATTGATCTGATGATATATATTTTATGTTTTATATGTTTTTTTATTAAAAAAAAATAAATTGTAAAATCAACAAGACTTTCTAGTTAATTTAACAATAAATTTAAGGTAAAATCAAAAAGATGTTATTGTTAATTCAACAGGACCATTTCGTGTTAATTTAACCAGCTTTTATTGTAACATTAACCCGAATCTGCCCAGCGTGACCATATGGTCACGCAAGCAGCATGTGTTGTTTTATTTAAAAAAAATAATTGTAAGCGGACAGTTTGTATTTATATATACTTTTTTCGTCAAAATATAAGTATGTGTGTTCAAACTAGTGGTCGATTTTTCATAAAGTGTTTTGGTTTTAGTGTGAAAGGTTGTTAAAAAGTGCTTAAAAATAAACATGGCAAAAACAGCGTATTTGGGCTTGAGTAAAAAGTTTGTACGCTTTTATTTTAAGAAAAATATTTTAGAAAGTAAAAATTAAATAGATGTTTTGTGTTATAATAAATTATATTTTTCGTTTTATAGGTATTAGTAAACAATTTTAATTTTTTGTCTATTATTTGATGATATTTTTCTAATGGCGTTTTCTTTTCTGCAAAAAAATGCTGCCCTTCTATATCCCAATTATCGAATTGCGTAACCTAACTTCCTATAAAATGGCTAAATTTGTAGATAATGGTGCCCTCTTGCTTACTTAGAGGTCAATATTCGGTAAAATTACCATACAAGCCTACAAAATAGCTAAGAAAATCAAAAAGGGCAACATTTTTTCGAGAAAAGAAAACGGCATAAGTGTGACCATATGGTCACGCTGGGCTAGATTAGAGGTGTCATCCCACCGACACTCAAAAAAGGTTTTCTTCTTCTTTTAGTATTTTTACGCTCTGGATGCAAATTTTCGAGAAAATTGTAGCAAAAAATAGCGGGATTTCTCGTTTTTTGGTATTTTTTAAAGTTTACTAAAAAATTGGAGGGTGTTAGGCCAAGACCTACTACGGATTTTGATTCAGAAAGTCAAAATTCACAAAAATAAGTTGGTGTATTGGTAAAATGTTTATTTTTTTCATAAAACTTGTGATTTATAACATTTTTGTTATTATTTTTTTCAAGAAAACTAAGTGCACAAGAGGCTATTGATTTTTTTACATGAATTTAGTGATGAGGAGGATTCACTAGTTTTACACGTTTAAAAATGTAATATCTCTGTGAAGAAAAACTATACATATTTTACCACACACAATGGGTTTGGGAAGATCAAAACCCATACTTTTAGATAATTTCCACATTTTCTTGACTGAAAGAAAAACTTTGATGCTAAATGACTTCAAAAACTGAAATAAAAAAAATTCAGTGTTAACATTTTTGGGAGCATATCTCGAAAACTAGAGTGAATTGAAATATTTGGACCTTCGGGAAAGTATACTCTGGTCTCTGCCTTTTTTTATCATAAACACGCAATCTCTACGGCTTAATTTCACTTTATACATTTTTTTAATTTCCGTTGAATGAAATCTGTGCCATATGGCCATAGTGCCAAAAAAACTCTTTAAAAAAAAAAAATTGAAAAATTCCCTTTAATCATTCATAACAGTATAATAAACACTGAATAATAATATTTTTTCATACATACATTCGCTGTTTATATTATTTTGTATGCTAAAATAATTTCTTCCATATCATGCCCAGTGTGACCATATGGTCACACCTCATAAGTCAACTTAGGGAAGAAGCAGCTTAATTTTTCCACAAATGAAAAAATTTGTGCTCAAATTTTAAGGGCTTTTTTTTTTAAATCAAAAGTGGGGGGTCCAGGTGAACGTTCCGCTGGACCCCCCCTAAGATAGAGTTGTCTTAGGGAAATATTGAGTATGCAGTTAATTTGTGCTTAATATGTGCTCAAATATTGTAAAAAAAAATTTTCGAAAAAAGTCCAGAGATGGGCATCGGTATGTATATGCATATGGTAGGTGGAGGTGGGGTATGTCAGGCAAAGCCCACTGTATAATTTCAAAGTTGACTAGCTCATTAATTTGTGCTTAATATGTGCTTAATTTTTCCACAAAAAAAAAATTTCTGCTCAAATTTTAAGGGCTTTTTTTTTTAAATCAAAAGTGGGGGGTCCAGGTGAACGTTCCGCTGGACCCCCCTAAGATAGAGTTGACTCAGGGAAATATTGAGTATGCAGTTAATTTGTGCTTAATATGTGCTCGAAGATTGTGAAAAAAAAAATTTCGAAAAAAGTACAGAGATGGGCTTTTTTTTTTAAAACAAAAGTGGGGGGTCCAGGTGAACGTTCCGCTGGACCCCCCCTAAGATAGAGTTGTCTTAGGGAAATATTGAGTATGCAGTTAATTTGTGCTTAATATGTGCTCAAAGATTGTAAAAAAAAATTTTCGAAAAAAGTACAGAGATGGGCATCGGTATATATATGCATATTGTAGGTGGAGGTGGGGTATGTCAGGCAAATCTCACTGTATAATTTCAAAGTTGACTAGCTCATTAATTTGTGCTTAATATGTGCTTAATTTTTCCACAAATAAAAAAATTTGTGCTCAAATTTTAAGGGCTTTTTTTAAATCAAAAGTGGTGGTCCAGGTGAACGTTCCGCTGGACCCCCCCTAAGATAGAGTTGTCTTAGGGAAATATTGAGTATGCAGTTAATTTGTGCTTAATATGTGCTCAAAGATTGTAAAAAAAAATTTTCGAAAAAAGTCCAGAGATGGGCATCGGTATATATATGCATATGGTAGGTGGAGGTGGGGTATGTCAGGCAAAGCCCACTGTATAATTTCAAAGTTGACTAGCTCATTAATTTGTGCTTAATTTTTCCACAAATAAAAAAATTTGTGCTCAAATTTTAAGGGCTTTTTTTTTTTAAATCAAAAGTGGGGGGTCCAGGTGAACGTTCATGTGTTGTTTTATTTAAAAAAAATAATTGTAAGCGGACAGTTTGTATTTATATATACTTTTTTCGTCAAAATATAAGTATGTGTGTTCAAACTAGTGGTCGATTTTTCATAAAGTGTTTTGGTTTTAGTGTGAAAGGTTGTTAAAAAGTGCTTAAAAATAAACATGGCAAAAACAGCGTATTTGGGCTAGAGTAAAAAGTTTGTACGCTTTTATTTTAAGAAAAATATTTTAGAAAGTAAAAATTAAATAGATGTTTTGTGTTATAATAAATTATATTTTTCGTTTTATAGGTATTAGTAAACAATTTTAATTTTTTGTCTATTATTTGATGATATTTTTCTAAGTGTGACCATATGGTCACGCTGGGCTAGATTAGAGGTGTCATCCCACCGACACTCAAAAAAGGGTTTCTTCTTCTTTTAGTATTTTTACGCTCTGGATGCAAATTTTCGAGAAAATTGTAGCAAAAAATAGCGGGATTTCTCGTTTTTTGGTATTTTTTAAAGTTTACTAAAAAATTGGAGGGTGTTAGGCCAAGACCTACTACGGATTTTGATTCAGAAAGTCAAAATTCACAAAAATAAGTTGGTGTATTGGTAAAATGTTTATTTTTTTCATAAAATTTGTGATTTATAACATTTTTGTTATTATTTTTTTCAAGAAAACTAAGTGCACAAGAGGCTATTGATTTTTTTACATGAATTTAGTGATGAGGAGGATTCACTAGTTTTACACGTTTAAAAATGTAATATCTCTGTGAAGAAAAACTATACATATTTTACCACACACAATGGGTTTGGGAAGATCAAAACCCATACTTTTAGATAATTTTCACATTTTCTTGACTGAAAGAAAAACTTTGATGCTAAATGACTTCAAAAACTGAAATAAAAAAAATTCAGTGTTAACATTTTTGGGAGCATATCTCGAAAACTAGAGTGAATTGAAATATTTGGACTTTCGGGAAAGTATACTCTGGTCTCTGCCTTTTTTTATCATAAACACGCAATCTCTACGGCTTAATTTCACTTTATACATTTTTTTAATTTCCGTTGAATGAAATCTGTGCCATATGGCCACAGTGCCAAAAAAAACACTTAAAAAAAAAAATTGAAAAATTCCTTTTAATCATTCATAACAGTATAATAAACACTGAATAATAATATTTTTTCATACATACATTCGCTGTTTATATTATTTTGTATGCTAAAATAATTTATTCCATATCATGCCCAGTGTGACCATATGGTCACACCTCATAAGTCAACTTAGGGAAGAAGCAGCTTAATTTTTCCACAAATAAAAAAATTTGTGCTCAATCAAAAGTGGGGGGTCCAGGTGAACGTTCCGCTGGACCCCCCCTAAGATAGAGTTGTCTTAGGGAAATATTGAGTATGCAGTTAATTTGTGCTTAATATGTGCTCAAAGATTGTAAAAAAAAATTTTCGAAAAAAGTCCAGAGATGGGCATCGGTATGTATATGCATATGGTAGGTGGAGGTGGGGTATGTCAGGCGAAGCCCACTGTATAATTTCAAAGTTGACTAGCTCATTAATTTGTGCTTAATATGTGCTTAATTTTTCCACAAAAAAAAAAATTTGTGCTCAAATTTTAAGGGCTTTTTTTTTTTAAATCAAAAGTGGGGGGTCCAGGTGAACGTTCCGCTGGACCCCCCCTAAGATAGAGTTGACTCAGGGAAATATTGAGTATGCAGTTAATTTGTGCTTAATATGTGCTCGAAGATTGTGAAAAAAAAATTTCGAAAAAAGTACAGAGATGGGCTTTTTTTTTAAAAACAAAAGTGGGGGGCCAGGTGAACGTTCCGCTGGACCCCCCCTAAGATAGAGTTGTCTTAGGGAAATATTGAGTATGCAGTTAATTTGTGCTTAATATGTGCTCAAAGATTGTAAAAAAAAATTTTCGAAAAAAGTCCAGAGATGGGCATCGGTATATATATGCATATTGTAGGTGGAGGTGGGGTATGTCAGGCAAATCTCACTGTATAATTTCAAAGTTGACTAGCTCATTAATTTGTGCTTAATATGTGCTTAATTTTTCCACAAATAAAAAAATTTGTGCTCAAATTTTAAGTGCTTTTTTTTTAATTCAAAAGTGGGGGGTCCAGGTGAACGTTCCGCTGGACCCCCCCCTAAGACAGAGTTGACTCAGGGAAATATTGAGTATGCAGTTAATTTGTGCTTAATATGTGCTCGAAGATTGTGAAAAAAAAAAAATTCGAAAAAAGTACAGAGATGGGCTTTTTTTAAAAAAACAAAAGTGGGGGGTCCAGGTGAACGTTCCGCTGGACCCCCCCCCCTAAGATAGAGTTGTCTTAGGGAAATATTGAGTATGCAGTTAATTTGTGCTTAATATGTGCTCAAAGATTGTAAAAAAAAATTTTCGAAAAAAGTCCAGAGATGGGCATCGGTATATATATGCATATTGTAGGTGGAGGTGGAGTATGTCAGGCAAATCCAACTGTATAATTTCAAAGTTGACTAGCACATTAATTTGTGCTTAATTTTTCCACAAATAAAAAAGTTTGTGCTCAAATTTTAAGGGCTTTTTTTTAAATCAAAAGTGGGGGTCCAGGTGAACGTTCCGCTGGACCCCCCCCTAAGATAGAGTTGTCTTAGGGAAATATTGAGTATGCAGTTAATTTGTGCTTAATATGTGCTCAAAGATTGTAAAAAAAAATTTTCGAAAAAAGTCCAGAGATGGGCATCGGTATATATATGCATATGGTAGGTGGAGGTGGGGTATGTCAGGCAAAGCCCACTGTATAATTTCAAAGTTGACTAGCTCATTAATTTGTGCTTAATTTTTCCACAAATAAAAAAATTTGTGCTCAAATTTTAAGGGCTTTTTTTTCAATCAAAAGTGGGGGGTCCAGGTGAACGTTCCGCTGGACCCCCCCCCCTTTTTTTTTAAATCAAAAGTGGGGGGTCCAGGTGAACGTTCCGCTGGACCCCCCCCTAAGACAGAGTTGACTCAGGGAAATATTGAGTATGCAGTTAATTTGTGCTTAATATGTGCTCGAAGATTGTGAAAAAAAAAATTCGAAAAAAGTACAGAGATGGGCTTTTTTTAAAAAAACAAAAGTGGGGGGTCCAGGTGAACGTTCCGCTGGACCCCCCCCTAAGATAGAGTTGTCTTAGGGAAATATTGAGTATGCAGTTAATTTGTGCTTAATATGTGCTCAAAGATTGTAAAAAAAATTTTCGAAAAAAGTCCAGAGATGGGCATCGGTATATATATGCATATTGTAGGTGGAGGTGGGGTATGTCAGGCAAATCCAACTGTATAATTTCAAAGTTGACTAGCACATTAATTTGTGCTTAATTTTTCCACAAATAAAAAAGTTTGTGCTCAAATTTTAAGGGCTTTTTTTTAAATCAAAAGTGGGGGTCCAGGTGAACGTTCCGCTGGACCCCCCCCTAAGATAGAGTTGTCTTAGGGAAATATTGAGTATGCAGTTAATTTGTGCTTAATATGTGCTCAAAGATTGTAAAAAAAAATTTTCGAAAAAAGTCCAGAGATGGGCATCGGTATATATATGCATATGGTAGGTGGAGGTGGGGTATGTCAGGCAAAGCCCACTGTATAATTTCAAAGTTGACTAGCTCATTAATTTGTGCTTAATATGTGCTTAATTTTTCCACAAATAAAAAAATTTGTGCTCAAATTTTAAGGGCTTTTTTTTTTAAATCAAAAGTGGGGGTCCAGGTGAACGTTCCGCTGGACCCCCCCTAAGATAGAGTTAACTCAGGGAAATATTGAGTATGCAGTTAATTTGTGCTTAATATGTGCTCGAAAATTTCGAAAAAAGTACAGAGATGGGCTTTTTTTTTAAAAACAAAAGTGGGGGTCCAGGTGAACGTTCCGCTGGACCCCCCCTAAGATAGAGTTGTCTTAGGGAAATATTGAGTATGCAGTTAATTTGTGCTTAATATGTGCTCAAAGATTGTAAAAAAAAATTTTCGAAAAAAGTCCAGAGATGGGCATCGGTATATATATGCATATTGTAGGTGGAGGTGGGGTATGTCAGGCAAATCTCACTGTATAATTTCAAAGTTGACTAGCTCATTAATTTGTGCTTAATATGTGCTTAAATTTTCCACAAATAAAAAAATTTGTGCTCAAATTTTAAGGGCTTTTTTTAAATTCAAAAGTGGGGGGTCCAGGTGAACGTTCCGCTGGACCCCCCCCTAAGATAGAGTTGACTCAGGGAAATATTGAGTATGCAGTTAATTTGTGCTTAATATGTGCTCGAAGATTGTGAAAAAAAAATTCGAAAAAAGTACAGAGATGGGCTTTTTTTAAAAAAACAAAAGTGGGGGGTCCAGGGGAACGTTCCGCTGGACCCCCCCCTAAGATAGAGTTGTCTTAGGGAAATATTGAGTATGCAGTTAATTTGTGCTTAATATGTGCTCAAAGATTGTAAAAAAAAATTTTCGAAAAAAGTCCAGAGATGGGCATCGGTATATATATGCCTATTGTAGGTGGAGGTGGGGTATGTCAGGCAAATCCCACTGTATAATTTCAAAGTTGACTAGCACATTAATTTGTGCTTAATTTTTCCACAAATAAAAAAATTTGTGCTCAAATTTTAAGGGCTTTTTTTTTAAATCAAAAGTGGGGGGTCCAGGTGAACGTTCCGCTGGACCCCCCCTAAGATAGAGTTGTCTTAGGGAAATATTGAGTATGCAGTTAATTTGTGCTTAATATGTGCTCAAAGATTGTAAAAAAAAATTTTCGAAAAAAGTCCAGAGATGGGCATCGGTATATATATGCATATGGTAGGTGGAGGTGGGGTATGTCAGGCAAAGCCCACTGTATAATTTCAAAGTTGACTAGCTCATTAATTTGTGCTTAATTTTTCCACAAATAAAAAAATTTGTGCTCAAATTTTAAGGGCTTTTTTTTTTTAAATCAAAAGTGGGGGTCCAGGTGAACGTTCCGCTCAATATTTCCCTGAGTCAACTCTATCTTAGGGGGGGGGGGGCTCCAGCGGAACGTTCACCTGGACCCCCCACTTTTGATTTAAAAAAAAAAAGCCCTTAAAATTTGAGCACAAATTTTTTTATTTGGGGACCAATTAAGCACATATTAAGCACAAGTTAATGAGATAGTTTTTTTTGAAATTCATGGAGTGGGGGGTCCAGCTGTACGGACCCTAACGAATGGCAAATTAAAGTCACCAAGAACCACTAAGCAATCGTTATCCCGCAAACGTGAGTGCAGATTTTGAATAGCTACAGTAGTTGAAGATTTGGTCGATGAAACACTGTTAGCTACAGCAGAGTTAGCTATGCTATATATTAGTGTATTCAACATGGCAACAATAACCGGAAAAACGATTATAACACTGTAGGTAAATTTTTAACTTTTGAAATATCACAGAGAAACGCCGAAACACGTCAACTTAATTTTTGGTTGTAGAATACGATGGCATTTACAGAAAGTCAAAGTTAGCTCTTATTTTCGAGATATTTAGGAAAGAAATTTCAGAGCTCTGAAGGTAATTTTTTCCGTCTATAAACTTTACTCAGGCTTGGAACCCTTTACTCGCATACAAATTTTGACAGTAGTTTTTACTTAATTGGGGCATTCTAAATTCAATGCCGCCTTTAGTTTTCCCAAATTGGCTCCGGTTTTCGAGATAACGGTATTTAAAAATTACCATCAATTTGGACTTTTTTGTTAATAACTCAGTCAGTTTATGAGATACATTGCCAAAACTTTGCACGTGACAATATTTTAGTATTACCTTAACTATTTCTGAAAATAATTGAAATCGGATCACTTTAACATATAGCTGCCATACAACCGATTTTTCAGATATGGACATTTTTGGGTATAAATTCGCTGTTTAAACAGCTAAGGACATGCAAATTTGGAGAATTTGTATTCGTATTGGCCTTAATCTATTCCCTGAGATCGGGTCACTATAACATATAGCTACCATACAGCTGATTGTTCAGATATATGGTTTTGCACTTTAATTTTTTTATAACTCCGAAAATAGTCATTCTGCGTGAAAAAGCAACATAAACACTTATTCAAAATGAATAGGTGAAAAATTTTCTCATATACGATTTCCACGTATCTGCATCAGTTATTGCACTTTTGTGCAACCAAAGTTGAAATTTCACCATAAGCATTTTTTTCAAGCCCAATAACTCGTATATCGTATTAAATGAATTAGATGATCTTTTTATCTTCTTACAGAGAATTAAAAGAACTATGACGCAGTTTTTAAATGAAGAAAATATATGCATTTTTAAGGATTTTATATGCATTTATAATAAAATATTCCTACAAAACTATTGTTTGAAAACTATTGAAGCATACTTTTAGGCATTATTTGGTGAAAAATTGTATGAAAAATTAACAAAAAATTATTCAAATGCGTGTAAAATCCTCAAACATGCATATATTTTCTATATATAGATATATGGTTCGATTGAATAGATTTGGGATGGGCAAAAGTTGCCCATTTGCCCTCAAAAATTCTGCCAGCTGAGACTTTTCTGGGTGAGAGGGGATTTCAAAACAAAGGAGGGGGACGAAAATTTGAGCGAGTTGTGTCTGTATTAGTGACCATAATGGGAGAAAAATTATTCATTAATTGACAATTGAATTTTTTTTGTTACTCAAAAAATTTTCAATTAACCCTATGTGGTCTAATATTCGCTTCGCTCCCTAATATTTATCACAAAAGCTTTAAAGACATAAGTGTAGATAAATTCACAGAAATCATCCATTTTCGATTAGATTTTTTACTAATGAATTCATTTTTTATCATGGTATTGATCTTTCCAACTCGCTGTACATATTATAGAAACATGTCGAGAACCTCACATAAGAATGTTATGGTTAAAGTCAATAGGCTGTTTAAAATTCAATGGATGTGAACCTAGAATCAGTAAAACCTTAAGTTGTGATGGGAATCTCTTGATTTGAAAAGACTTTTGAATGTAGGAAAAAACCAAACCGAACGACCTTCGTGACCTACAAACCGCACCCACGTAAATGTTCGGGACCCCTTCTTCGTTTTTTGCTTCGTTGAACTAATTCACACTAAACTTTATTTTAGATATAAATAATAAAACTTGAATGGGTTAATTTTCTGTATCTCACGAACTATTACCAGGGATGCCAACTTTCAGTTTCAATTTAAGAATTTTTTCGGTGGATTTTGTTTAAATTTATTTAAAAATAAATTGACGCTTAAATAACTTATATAATATTTAAGAAAATAAATTCTATAAAGCAGTAAAATGATCCAAAAATTTAGTAATACTATACTTGTTTTAATAGCAAATTTATGTCTCGGGGCCTTGAATATATTCAAAGATTTGGCCTTGAAATTTTTTTTATTTTCTTCTGCTCTCCTCATTTATTTATTTATTTTATTTATTAATTTTACACAAATCCAATTCAGCTGTCAAACATGTTAAGTACTATTTTTTATATTTTAAGAATATTCTGATATTTGGTCGTACCATACGAAAACTAGCACATTTGACTTTGGCGGACGAAAAGCAGGACTTTAAATTTTTCGCTGACGAAAAGTAGCAATAATTATACTGTTTATACATTAAAATTGTTGTGGTTTGAGCGAAATTTCTGCATTTCGTTAGCCAAAAGTCGAAGTTGCGACTTTTCGTCATCCAAAAATTTAAAGTTCTTGTATTCGTCCGCCACAAAAAATCGTATACTAGTTTTCGTATGGTACGACGATTTATTTTGAGCATTTTTATTGTGCATAGCAATATGTACCTATCTATGAACATACATACATATATGTACTTTAATTCGCATATACCACAGTGCACTGCCAGGAGATCAAATTTAGTATATTTTGCACATACATATATAATCAACAATAGTAAAACTAAAAATGCCCAAAATTGATCTCTGCAATCAGTAGCTGTGGCAACTCTTACTCAAAAGTTTTTACATTTCAAAAAACCACCCCATTTTGCTATTTAAATTTTAAAAACTCAGTTTCGTCAAAATGGAGTGCACTGTGGGCAATATCAAACAAATTTTGTAGTCCAGAATTGTATTAGCTTCTATTTTAATTTAATTTCATATCACTTTAAAATAAGAAGTTGGAGGAGAAAATAAAATATCAACATTATAACTCTGGCGAGGTTTAAGCTTAAATTAACAATACTTAAACAGCTGAACCATGACAATATCCCAATAAAGATGGTCATAGCAGAGAGTCACTCTTTCGGTTTTATAGGTTGCCAAATTATCATAGTTTGTATTAATTTTACATTCTTCATGACGGTGAAAAACTGTAACAAAAAATCGATCAGCTGATTAGCGTTACGGCTTAAAACCAAATTCGTTTGTTTTTTATTTTTTAGAAACTAGAAAAAAATTTTAAGCATAGATGCAACTACAGATGTTTCACCTTAGATCCCTCTAAGACGCATCAGCTTATGGCCGAGCTTCTCTCCCAATTCGAGGTGTGCTCCTTAACTTTTGTTTTTCCTACCAATAGGATGGACCTACAGTTTTACGCCGGCTCCTAACGGCGAATGTATTTTTTGTGAGAAACTTTTTCATGGAAGAAATATACTCGGAGGATATGTCGCCCACTGCCGAGAGGTGACCGCTATTTCTAAAAACCCAATAATTGCGTTTTAATCACTTAGAAAAATTTGTTTGGTGTCCGCACTGGGGTTTGAACCCGATACCTCTGGTATAGCAGGCAACACTGTACCACAGCGGTCACTTGATGTTTTACAAAATGTGTATTAATTGAAATAAAATAAAATTAGTAAATTTTAATAAAAAATTAAGCTGAGAAATCTACTTTCTGATACCAATGTAGGAAATATTATGCGACTAGCTGTAGCGAAGAAAATATCTCCTAATAAAGAGGAGCTAACGAAAAAAAGGTAACGAAAATTACATTTTTAATGTTTATTTCCTGTCATGTTTTTTCATTATTCTTTGGATTTCTTTAATATTAATATAAAATGTATGTATTAAAATCAGTTAAATCCAAATGTGAATTAACAAAATATTTTTATTTTGAAATAAAAAATGTTTATTTTATATTAACAATATTTTATTGACTTTGTCACACTGTGCTCATTCTTATATCCATGATACAAATATGTACCACGGTATATATATTGAGACGGTAATGCCAGTAGGCGGAAATGTCAAATACTGCTTACGTCACAGGACCAATAAAGCCGCGAACAACCAAACAAACAGCTGTGCTAGTTGCAAAAGGAAATGACGTATGAGGACCTGATACTTTTTTCTAAAACCGAAAGAAATATGGCGGCCAGCGAACTGACATGACCTTTTAATTGGATCATGAATATGTACTACTAGGCAGGTACGTATTCGGGGGGTTTTCTGGGGGTTACATCCCCCTCAGAAATTTAGGGACTTCCACATTAATTTTTAATACTACTGAAAATTTAATGTGGTATAAGGATAATAGTTAAGAAGAACGCTCAAAATCGCGGAAAAATGAAATTTTACATTGTCAAATATTTACTAATTTTCATTGTTAATTCGGAAGGCTATCTGGATAAAGATTATTTAGAAACATTCTAGTAGATTAAATGGAGAAGCTATACCCCAAAAAGGCTATATCTGAAAAAGCGGTCGTAGGGCAGCTATATGTTATATTGGTCCGATTTCGACAATTTTAGTCACATTATTTGGGTCAGTATGGGTACCAATACTGCAAATTTTCTTGTCCCTAGCTTTTCAAATGGAGAAGTTACTTATACCCCAAAATCTATAATCTGCGCAATCGGTTGTATGGGAGCTATATACTACAGTGGTCCGATTCGGCCGATTCCGACAAATGATCATCTAGTCATAAAAATATATCCATATACCGAATTTTTCAAATATGTCTGGAGAAATACTCCTTGAGTTTGAAAATTTAATTTTTAGTCATACCTTTCTACGGAATTGCCCACATATGTATTAAGGTGGAGTGAAAACATATGGAGATTTTTTTTTTGTTCTTTTTTTGAACGTACCAGCAATGAAAAGTTGCCTTTATACGAGTTAAGGAACCCACAAAAATTTTATGGCGATAGGACGACGTTTTGAACTGCCCCCAGCCCCGCAAAGTTGAAAGCAATAAGCACGATCTGGTACAAATGTAAAATTTCTAAAATTATAAAATCAAAAAACGAAGTATGAAGATTGATAAAGATGGCCAAGCTGAGTACTAAAGTGAATTTATTTTTTTTTGGGAAATAGCAACAACAAAAGTTAGATAGATAGATAGATTGGACTGAGGATTGTACTGCGACCACTAGGTCTATTGTACCCTCTCCTTTATCACATTATCTCGTCCAACCCGAGCTCCTCCAGAAATCGAAGGATATCGCTCGGCTTTAGAGACTGAATGTGCCCCTGACCTGGCCAAGGCGAGCCCAGGAATCTTTCACGCTTCCTTGCAATGGCATCGCACTCGACCAGTATATGCTCTGCAGACTCATCTTCTCTGTCACAGAAGCGACATAGACTGCTAGACAGGATACCTAGTCTATGCATATGCTTCCTTAGCCTGCAGTGTCCTGTGAGAATTCCTGTCAATATTCTCAATTTGTTCTTAGAGAGGTTCCGAAGCCCTTTGAATCGACTCGTGTTGTACCCCCCTATTAGTGACTTCGCCTGCCGCATTCCAATGGTTTGCCGCCAGTACTGTTCCCTTAGCTTCCTTTCCTCGTTCCTGAGTTCATTCCTGATAGTATGTGGGCCTATTACTATGAATGGCTCAGGTCCTATTGGTTTGGAAGCCGCTGCCTGCCTGGCCAGACTGTCCGCCTGCTCATTGCCCTCTATACCTCTATGGCCTGGGACCCAGGCCAGTAGGATAGAGTTCCGAGTTGCCAGTTCGTTCAATCTGTTTACGCACTCAAGCACAGTCGAGGATTTAACCTCGAAAGAAGAGATTGCTTTAAGTGCTGCCTGACTGTCACTTAGTATTACTATTCTTTCATTTGAGTACCCACGTCGCAGTAACATGCCTGCGCATTCACTTATGGCATACACCTCCGCTTGGAATATGCTCGGATAAACCCCCATGGGTAGAGAGATCTTTGACCTGGGGCCAAAAATTCCAGCTCCAATGCCTTCGGGTGTTTTCGAGCCGTCGGTGTACCATATTAAGTGGTTTGATTGTAGGTAGCTCTCGATACTAGAGACGTTCCATGATTTTTTGTCTCCAAGCTCTATATTGAACCTCTTTTCAAAAATTGTGACCCTGTTTATATCATCTCTAGGAAATTGAGAGAGCGGGAGTTTCTCCCTCAACTTGACCATATTTTGCGATGATACAATTTTGCCTCTTCCATAGCCTTCCCTTACTATATTCATTAGGGAACGCTTGGCACTTTGTTCAATAACTATGTGCAGCGGGGTTAGCTCAAGTAGCACTTCCATTGCTGCCGTTGGGCAGGTGCGCATAGCTCCCGTTATACAAACGCACGCCTGCCGTTGCACTTTGGTGAGCGATTGTCTCACCGTTGACAGATTTGCTCTTGAGGACCAGGCTACTGCCCCGTAGGTGATGATCGGTTTTACTATCATGGTGTACATCCATCTTAGCATGTGTGGGTTACATCCCCACGATTTGCCTGAAAGTCGTCTGCACACCATTATAGCCCTCGTGGCTTTAGATGTAGTGTTGTCCACATGTTTCTTCCATAATAACTTGGAGTCAAAAGTGACTCCCAAGTATTTTACTTCTGATACAGTGTCCACCACAACATCGTCCACGAGTATACCTCTCATTCCCCTAAGGGTCCGCCTTTTCGTGAAAGGGACGATGGCCGTCTTACGTGGGTTGATATTTAGGCCCACTCCAGCACACCATCTCTCCGTTAATCGAAGAGCCCTCTGAATTATATCACAGAGAGTACTTTCGAATTTGCCCCGTGCTATTATCACTATGTCATCTGCATATCCCTGACAGCGTATACCGTTATCAGTTAGCAGTTGCAGAAGCTCATCCACCACTAGACTCCATAGGAGAGGGGATAGGACTCCCCCCTGCGGACAACCTTTGGTGGTTTTAAGCTGTACAATGCCTTCACCTACTGAAGTCTCAGCTATCCTGGTGCGAAGAACAGAGTCTATCCACATGCAGATTGGTCTCTGAACTTTTCGCTTTTCTAGTGCCCGACATACACTATTATGGTCAGTGTTGTCAAAGGCTCCTTCTATGTCTAGGAAAGCGCATATCACAGTTTCCCCCTGTTCGAAAGCACTCTGTATCTCCGTTGTCAGTTGGTACAGAGCTGTGTCAGTAGACCTGCCTGCTCTATACGCATGCTGACTTGGGTGCAACGGATATCTTTTCAGAGTGTTCGTCCTGATTTCATTATCAACAATCTTCTCCATCGCTTTTAGGACGAAGGAGGTTAGACTTATGGGTCTGAAGGACTTTGCTAGAGAGTAGTCTTTTTTGCCTACTTTAGGTATGAAAACAACCTTAGCCCTTCTCCACACCGTTGGGACGTACGCCAGCGCTAGGCTGTCCGTCATAATTTTCTTTAGGTGCGGGACAATACTTTCTACTTGCTGCAGAAAGACTGGATATATGCCATCCACTCCTGGGGACTTGTACCTTTCAAAGGATTTCAGTGCCCATCTTACTGCATTAGTTGAAAAGAGATCTCTAGCAAATCTCCAGTCAGATGGTCTTGGTCTACGTACTCTAGTTTCCGTATCAGTACCCTGTTCGAGTGGATGTGCATCCGGAAAGTGTGCAGCTAGTAGTGCTCTTGCTCTTTCCTCCTCGGTCGCCGTAAAGGCACCATCTGGGAGTTTGAGCGACAACTTAGTTTCTCTCTGCTCCTTGGCCAGGGCTTTGTGAAGCCTCGCGGCTGCTGGAGTAGATGCGATTTCTGCGCAGAAGCTTCTAAAGCTTTCGCGTTTAGCCCTTCTTATTTCCTTGTTGTACGCAGTTAGATGTATCGAATACTCCTCCCAGTGACCGGTGCGCTTGGCCTTATTAAACAGCCTGCGCACTTCTTTCCTCATTTTTGATAGATCCGTGGACCACCATTTAGTCTTCCTGGGAGTGCCTTTGGGTAGTCGACAGCTTTCGTGGAAGGCTTCAATCATTAGGTGATTCAGCTCATCCACTCTGCTTTCCAACTCCATACAACTGGTGCCTCTGTTAATCCTATTCATCGAGCCTAAGTTAGAGTCGATTACCTCATTAAATATAGCCCAGTCTATATGCCTGGGGTTCCTCTTAGGTGGCTTATTAATAGTTTGTGCCCCTAGTTCAAAACGGATGATTCTATGGTCCGAGAGGGAGGGCTCACTGGAGACCCTCCACCCCGAGACCAAATTATCAGCCAAGATATTGCCTAGGGTGATATCTAAAACCTCCTCCCTGACTCTAGTTACAAACGTCGGAGTACGGCCGACGTTAAAGATACTTAAGTCATTGCTAATAATAAACTCTAGTAGGGACTCACCTCTCTTATTTGTATCTGAGCTGCCCCATTGCGTGCTATGTGCGTTGGCATCACACCCTATCACAAAAGGAAGTCTTGCCTTCCTGCAGTGCTCCACCAGCTTCTGTACATTTTCTGGGGGGGCTTCCGGTGTTTCCCCTGGGAAATAGGCTGCTGCAATGACAACGTCGAGGTTCCTGCCCTCCACTTCCAGGCCCACTTGCACCGCAACCATATCCTCGCTTAGAAATTCTGTAATGCAGAAATAATCAATCGACTTATTCAGCACTACACATGTTCTAGGTCTATCGTGCGACAGATCCCAAATTACCTTATTATTGCCTGCTTCCAGGCCCCTGATCTTTCCCTGGTACACCCAGGGCTCCTGCACCAGTGCAATGCCCAGATCGTCCATGTTAAACATGTTTGCTAGGACCGCGGATGCAGCCCTAGCATGGTGTAGATTGATCTGGGCCACACGTGTCCTCCTGGTTACAGTGGTCATTATTCGTCCATCCGCCCGTCCTCCACCGAGGGTGCGGTGTCCCTTTCACTCCCGTCTCCTAGTCCCAGGAATTGGAGGTCCTCCAGCATCTCCTGAGTATTCATGATCCCCGAAGACACCATCGGGACATCCTCCATCATTTCCTGATCACTCAGGAGATTAGGGGATGCCGCTCTGGTGTTCTCTAGCAGATCCTGAATACTCTGGAGGCTAGAAGCCGCCGACTGGAACCCGGTACCTAGCCCGGTTTGGGTGTCGGGAGCGCTCTCATTTGATGGAGAGGATGGCTGAGGGGCCATTACTGGTAGGGTTACAATGCCCCCTTCCCCCCGATTTTCCTCCCCACCCCCTGCTGTTGTTCCTGCTTCTGTCTCATCTCTTGCTACATGCCTGATTCCTCTAGGCCTCACCGAGACGTGACCAAAACGATAGTTCAGGACGAATCCCGCCCTGTGCATGCCGGCAAAGGAGCCTTCGTCCACGGATAAGTTTAGACGAAGTCCCGAGTCCTCCACAGTGCTGCTTGTGAGGCGCCACATATTAGTGTTAAGGCCCTCATTCTGAACCTGGAGCATCCTAAAGGCATGCTCCGAGGTTTTGTCAGCACTCCTCGGGAGATATACCGTTACGAAATGCGTGAGCGGTATATCATCTCCTCTCCTCGTGCTCAGGGCCGGCCCTTGCCAGTTTCCCAGAGTCGGAGTAACTCTGGTTAGCCAAGTTGCCGTCGCTTCGTCCTTGCAGTCTACCCAGAGCATGCTCGCCCTGAAGAGCACACCCGTGAAAGCAATTGGGTGATCTCCCCCCTTGAACACCTCGTCCAAGATGGCGTCCTGGAGCCTTGTAAGGTCATCGTGGCTGAGGGCTTCAAACGGGTAGTTGGTCGGTAGCACTGCTACTCGGATACCCCTGAGGGTGTCCGCATAGCTTCGTTGCTCCGCCTCCCGCGAGACCCTCGGCCCACGATTGATCTGCTGGTCTCTCGCCCCTGACGATATGGTCAAGGAGGGAGTGGCCCGTTGCCTCTTTGTGTGGGTTCTCTTCTCAGGTGCTATCTGCCCGCTTCTCCGCTTTGCAGCAGGTGCGGTCTCATCGTTGCCCTTCATTTTAATTTTTTGCCTGCTGCTACGCTGCTGACCGTGTGCAGGCGGCTTGCTCGCGCTTGACTCTATTTTTGCCCCGCTCATCCGCTTTTCAGCAGGTGCGGTCTTTGCCTGCTGGGCCCTGCCCTCCTCCAGCCTGCTTCCACGCTCGATATCGGTAGCAGAGTTGGGGGGAGTCATTTGCCCAGCAAGCCTGTTGAGTGCCAAGTCGCGAGCTTCATCCGGGGTCTTTCCCCATTGTAGGTACCGTACGTACCACTTGGCGGTAGCACCGCTCATCCCCAGCCTCCTTTTGTCTCCCATACCGCCAGGTGAGCCCTTGGGGGGAAGCCCAGGCACTTTTGCCCTTCTGTGTTTGTTTTTGTTCTGGCGTTTTTTATTATTTTCCCCCTGTCGGTCTTGGGTGACAAAAGGTTGTGCATGCTCAGTATAAGGCGCTCGCTCACCCGCCCCTTCCGCGACGTGACTCAGAGATGACCCTGGATTGTCACGTTGTAAGGTTTGGGTGTGCGAGAGTGCCCCTTCCTGAGAGGATGAGTTCCCCGGTCCTAACGTTCGGGTTTCTACGTCCGGGTCTTCAGAGGGGCCATGCCCCCCCGACCCTCGTATCACCCTCTTCCCATTGTTCGATTGCCCTGCGCCTGTGGCAATAGGGCTTGCTCCCTCGGTGCCCGCAGCTCTCCGCGCCGCTGCTTTACGTGCTGCTTCCTTGCTGGTGGACGGCTTGTCGTCTTCATCATCGTCGTCGCCCCTCATATGCTCCGTGAAAAGCGCCGCTTCCTCGGAGGTTAGTGCCTCCAGAAAGCTTGGTGCATTCCTGGCCCTGTTCGTTTGTTGTAGCCTCTGTCTTTTGTCCCGTTGTTGTTGCTGTGCCTTCGTTAATCTGTCAGTTTGTCTGGTCTGCTGTAGGGGGGGGAGCATGTCTTTGCGCAGCTGTTGTCGTTGTTGTTGCAGCTCGTATAGCTTTTGTCGCAATTCTTGCTGTTGTTGTTGCAGAACCTGCTCCAGCTGTTGTAGTCTGGGTTGGTACTGCGGCGATTGTTTTGGTGGCGGTTGGTTTTGCGGAGATGTTTGTTGCTGTTTCCGCTGCGGTGTGCGCTGCTGCCGATGCGACTGTTGTTGTGACAGCTGCTGTGTTGCACCTTGATGCACTATTTGCGTGCATTGAGGTGATTGGTTTATTTTTAGTTTTTGTTGTTGATGCGGCTGGTGTTGTTGCCACTGCTGCACCTGGCGCTGTTGGTGTTGCGGTGATTGTTGTACCAGAAGCGCTGCTTGCTGCGCCTTTTGATGAGGTTGTTGTTGTTGCCATTGCTGCGCCAAGCGCTTCTGTTGTGCTTGTTGCGGCGATTGTTGCGATTGTTGCAACTGTTGCACTACCATCGGTGCGTGTTGATGCGGTTGCTGTTGTTGCCGCTGCTGCTCCAGGCGTTGTTGCCATTGGGGGGATTGATTTGGCAGTTGCGCTGTTTGTAATGCACCTTGATGCGATTGTTGCCTCTTTTGTTGTTGTTGCTGTTTTTGTGGCTGTTGTTGTTGCCGTTGTTGCATTTGGCGCTGCCGCCGCTGCGGTGATTGTTGTGATAGTGGCATTGCATGCGGTACGCCTTGCTGAAATTGTTGCACCTTCTGCTGTTGTTCTTGCGGCTGGTGTTGTTGCCGTTCCTGTACCGGGCGCTGTTGTCTCTGTGGCGATTGTTTTGACGGTAGCGCCGCCTGTGTTGCACCTTGATGCGGTTGTTGCATCTGCTGTTGTTGTTGTTGCTGCGGCTGGTGCTGTTGCCGCTGCCCAGCATCTTCTTTGTGTTGTTTTTCTTCATTATTTTTATTTTTATTATTAGGTTTAGTCATCTTTTTCTTGCGACTGCATGTCTGACAAGGCAGACGTAGCAGTCAAAATCTTTTAATGAGGAATTCTATGTGGTCGGCCACGGCAGAGCCTCTTACCGTGGCAAGGTCGTAGTTACTCCCCGAGGTGACCCGGTGTCAGGGAGGCGCCGTTCTAATACAGCCTGATTATCCTCCCGGCTGCAAACGTCCAGTGGGCACGGTGTCGCATAACACCCTGGATTGGGAGGGGGAGAGGGGTATGTGTAGGAGTGAGGATGGGTTGGGGCTATGGTAGGGTGGTGGGTAGCTATTGGTCATCGCTCCCGAAGAGGCCTGCGGTGTCCCTGAGGTGATCAACCCTTGCAGGTTGAAAGCCACAGGGGCTCCGCAGTCCTGTCGCTAGCGACTAAGCCCCCACACCAGCGGCAAGGTTGCTACCCATCGTGAGGGCAAAAGTTATTAAAGGTCAAAGTATATATTATGCATTTTTTAAATTGCAATTACTTAAAAACTACTATACCGATTTCGAATGTTTTTATGCCGTTCAATAGGTATTTGGATTCCCTTTAATTTAATATATACATTTTATATATGAAAAGTAAGGGGGGTAAAAGGGGGGTTGACCCCCGCAGGGGGTGTTATGGAACCCACTCAAATCAAATTAAAGGGAATCAAAATGCCTATCGAATGGTATAAAAATATTCGAAATCGGTTCAATGGTTTTAAAGTAATTGCAATTTAAAAAATGCATAATATATACTTTGACCTTTAATAACTTTTGTTGTTGCTATTTCCAAAAAAAATAAATTCACTTTAATACTCAGCTTGGCCATCTTTATCAATCTTCATACTTCGTTTTTTGATTTTATAATTTTAGAAATTTTACATTTGTACCAGATCGTGCTAGTTTTTTCAACTTTGAGGGGCTGGGGGTACCTCTAAACATGCGAGTAGGTCAATGAAATTTTACAGGCTTATTTCTGGGCTACAAAGGTGCCGTTCTGGCTTTGGAACAAATTGAATTTCCAAAAAAAATTGTTCACTCCACCTTAATATGTATATATTAATAGATATATATTGGATATTGTTAGTCTTTTTCGCCTTTTAAGCACTGATTATTATTTTAGTAAATATAAAACATATGTACATATAAATATGGTCAACATAAATCTGTGGTCACAAGCCATAACCGCCTAAGTCGACTTAAGACAAAATTGAGTTATATATACCACGTTATTATACATTAAAAACTCTATATTTCTGTAAAACCCCCATACCTGTAACTTATTCCAATCAAAAGATATTAATAAAAACCAGAGACATAACTGTTATAAGAAATATTCAAAAAAATTGCCTCATAACAATTAAAAAATTCAAAAATCTTTTTCTTTCATTTCTTAAGAGTTATTTCAAACCGAAAAAAAATATATTTCAGTCGTAACTATTATGTTTGAAAAATATTTTTTTCTGTTGCTCATAACGATTATGTTCAGATTTTTATTTTTTCAATTGCCATAACTATTATTCATGAGAAAAAATTTGTTCCGTTGCTCGTAACTTTTATTTTAAAATTTTTATTTTTTCCGTTGCCTCATAACTTCTACATTTCAATTTTTTTAATTTTTTCGTTATATTGTGAGTATTATTTTGCAGAATATGTTTATTTTATTGGTTATAGGACTTTATTTTTCGGTGAATAATATGAGATATGTACATATGTACGTGAATGTACGATTAGATGGCTTAAAGCCCGTCTCCACATAACTTGTTTCACCAGAGAAACATGTAGCAAAACATCTCGCTCAATAACCCGTCTCCACGTGGCTGATCGTGATTCAGTTTAACATTTCTCTTTCTTGCTCTTCTTAAATGTTTGTATGTTTGCTTATATTTTGCGTTTTTGTTTTGGTCTGTGTGAGATTTCGATAGATTTTCGATACAAAATTAGAGAAGACATCGATATCATCGAGGTTGGCAAGATGATTCAGAATGAAACAGTGTTTCAATCTTCACTCGCTCTCAGAAATTTGTATGGAAATTAGCGAGACTCGGCACTGGTTTCCGTGTCGAACCGAGATTGAGAGAGAAAATGCAGAAAAAAAGAGCGAAACACGTTATGTGGAGACATGGTATTAGTGTGGTAGGAATTTGTTATCCATGCTAAAGATCTTCGGTTATGATTTTTAAAAACAGCGTTTACTCCTCGCAAGTGATTTTTAGATAAGCGTTCGTGTAAATCATATATGGTACACAGAAAAGTCCCCCTACTTTTCTTCCCCTTCAGTAGAAGTCCTTAAAATCCTTATAACTCGGAGTCTATTTGCGTAAATCAATGATATTTGGTATATGGGCCACTACATCGCGTTGTCACTCATCCTTCTTATCCCATCTGGCTTTTTAGCTAAGGAAAGTGAAAAAAGATTGAGATAACGATAGGGATATGTAGTTAAAGATTGAGGGGGGAGAGAGAGGGAATATATAACATAATATAATACAATGGCGCTATTATAACTCTGACGAGTTTTATGGCCGAGCTTCTCTCCCAATTCAAGGTGTGCTCCTTTTTGTTTTTCCTACTAATTGGGTGGACCTACAGTTTTATGCCGGCTCCGAACGGCGAATGCATTTTTTGTGAGGAGCTTTTTCATGGCAGAAAAACACTCGGAGGGTATGCCGTCAACTGCCGAGGGGTGACCGCTGCTCTTAAAAAACCCAATAATTGGATTTTTACTAATTAGAAAAATTGTTTTGGTGTTTGGCTCGGACCGTGGTTTGAACCCGAGACCTCTGGCATAGCAGGCGAGCACTCTACCCACTGCACCACAGCGGAGAGGGAATAGGAAAGGAAAGAGAGAGAATGAGGGAGAACTGAAGCTTGGTGGAAGATGGAAGATCATAAATTAATTCGATTTTAATTTAGGTTTCGAATGGATTCCGCTTGGATTTTTATTTTGGTGTATTGCCAATTTTACTTTAAATATTTTATAATTAAAAAAAAAATCCGTGATTTCTTTAACCATGTTGAGGGGGCGATACAGTAAAATATCGTTAATTTGAATTTTAAATGCACTCTAATGTACATATGTACATATCGACGCTTCCGGACAATATCGTGCTAAGTCTGACTACCACAATGATTTGTTTTCTTATTGCTATCGATTTTTATCACGAGATCGATTATTTTATTTTCGAAAAATCGTTTGCGCGGAAAAAAATCCTACGGATTATTCTAAGTAACTTTGCATATAAAACCATGGGCCTAAACCGATTTCTAATCAGCATTTTTTAATTTTAGTTAGGATATATTTACAGCTAGTACCAATTGAAATATTCTAGCTTGGGGTTTGGGAATAAAATAAATATACTGTATTACATAGCACCATCCAATTACATACACTAGATACCGAAAGATGAAGTCCTATGAGCAAAAAAAGGAACCAATTCCACAAAATAATACTCACAATACAACGTAAAAATCAAAAATCTGAAATAGAAATTGGCTATAAGCAACAGAAAAAATTTGTTTTCATGAATAACTGTTATGAGGCAACCGAAAAAATAAAAATTTCAAAATAAACGTTATGAGCAACGGAAAAAAATTTTTCTCATGAATAACAGTTAAGCCCATATGACACTACATTTTTTTCTGGTATTCTACCAGGTTTTTTGTGTGAATGAGATGGTCAAATACAGTTTTGCATTGGTGCAAGCGAGCAAGCTATATTGAAAAAAACCATACAAAATACCATCTAGGCGGCTAAAAACCAACGAGCCAGCTTGTTTTTTGGCATTCGGTCATTTTTTCTGACAATTGTTTCAATTTGACAACTAGAAAATAAATTATACATATTTAAAATAAAAAATATATGGAAATACAAATTTTAAATTTGCCTCCTGTAAGCTTCTGCTATGGCCGTAAGGGTAAAGAAGAAGTCCGGAAGAAAAATTATATTGCGTACTAGCTTCCCTTTATAACATGGAATACACAGCTATTCTGCCCTTTGAGTTTCATAACTTTTTTATTTCTGTAATTTAAATCCAAATTTCTAAAAAAAATTAATTTTTTAAATAAATATTATTTTTATTTAGTTTGAAGTTTAATGTCAATCAAATTGTTTTTGAGGGAGTATTTGTCTCTTTTCAACCTACAGAAGAATTGTTTTTGTATTTTGACTTTCGGTGGGTTTTCCAAACCAAAAAAACCAAGAAAAAAATGTAGTGTCATATAGGCATTATGAGGCAATTGAAAAAATAAAAATCTGAATATAATCGTTATGAGCAACAGAAAAATTTTTCTTTCCCATAATAACTTTTAAATGTAAGGGAAAAATTTTTTCATTGAAATGTGCCCAACATTTTTGATTTCAAAAAATTTAATAAGAGTTATTTTTCGTCTCTGTTAAAAACATTTTGGCTTAACTCACAATAGAGGTATATTAAACTTGCTATAACAGCCAAAATGTATATATATACTTAATGAAATTTCTTCATAACATTTTGTTTTATATACAAAAATTTTATCGTAGCATCGTGGATGGCTCATCGATTTGGCATTCATAGTTTTTAATCAACTTTTATGATTTTTCAAAAAACGCATTCGAATATAAAAAGCAATTTATCTCGAAATCATATTTTACGACTTAGGCGATTATGGCTTGTGGCCACAGAAATATTCGAAAAAAATCAAGGGCTCCCCCGAAATATTTTTTGGTGGCCTTATTTGGTTTTTGAAGTTTGACTATAAAAATTTCTCTTGAGAGTCAAGCAAACATATCGCACCCTAAATCATAAAGTGACACAACTCAAATTTTTTAAATCGAGTTTTTTGCATAAATGGGTACACAGAACATATTTGTAGTGATTGAGAAGAAAAAACATTTCAATAAGTGTCTCTTTTGACCAAAAAATGACCATTTTACGTGGCCTTTTGCCGTACGATTGCTTACTAAGAAAAGAAGTTTTTTTGGCTCTCCTTAAAATTTTTGAATTTTGAGTTGTGTCACTTTATGATTTATGGTGAGATATAGTCTTTAAATACCCAACTGTTGGATTCCATTGCAAGGAAAAAACTAAAACATATATTCGTTTGAATAATGAAAAAACATATAATGTATGGCGCCTCCAGGGCCGTACCCAGGAATTTTTTTCGTGGGGGGTTTTATCATTGTGAATTTTTTTTTGTTTTTTTTTTTTTGTTTTTGAAAATATATATATCCTATTTCGTGCACTAAATAAAAATAATAAAAAAATTCTGGTTTCTAAAGTGCTATTTAGAAGAAACATTTTTTTTACAAAACTTTTGATTTTCAAATTAGGGTTTTTATAAGAAGTTTTAAAAATCAGGAAACTTTTATTCATTTAAAAATTAGACTTTTCTATTGCAAACATGATGAATACTTTATTTTTTGTGATTTTATCCAAGTGAAAAAAAATATTTTATGGACGAAAAGATATGTCATTATTTTAGTCTTTTGAGCAGAGTTTGAAATTATTTGTAACTTTTTTTTCATTTCCATTGAATTTCATTTTCATTTGAAAATTAAAAAATAAACAGCGCAGCAGAAGTATAAAAAATAAAAAGTTCTACTGTACTGCAACTGCGCAGCCTTAAGTTTCAAAAAATTATAGTCGACTGTTGCTGTATTGTGGAAATTTGTACAGCACAGCAAAGGGCAAACATAATTTCGAGTTTTTACAGCACTGTTGTTATTGTTCTTTTTTTTAAATTATGGGAACACAATCGAAATTGTAATGTACAAAAAAAAAACCAATTTTAGAAAGCCGCACTTAAAACTAAAATTCTGTTTGTCTTTGGTTTACTGTCGACTGATCTATTTGAAATTACACAGTAAAGCAACAGCACATATAAACAAACTGTTCTGTGCTTCGACTACAGATATTTTCAAAGGAAATCGAAATTCAAAAGTTCTCAAAAAATTATGATAACTTTCGCAGAACAGCAACAGCTTATTTTTTGAGACTGTTGGTGTTATGCTGACAAACACTGCTTGGGAAGCTATATATTTCCCTCTAATGTCCTTTGATCTGTGAAGTCGTTTTCATATATGTAATTGGGTCACCTAGCCGAGTTTTTGGACCATAAAAAATCCTTTTTGTTTCCCTTGGAAAAAATCGCCAAAAATAAAGTATTCATCGAATCTTTTTAATTTTACGCTTAAAATGTTTGCAATAAAACAGAATAATTTTTAAAAAGAATAAAACTTTCCTGATTTTTACAACTTCTTATAAAAACCTCAATGAAAACTAAATTTTTTCAATAATCGCAAAAAATCAATAAAATGTTGAATTTGAAAAGTTAGTATTGAAAATAGGTGAAATCGGACTATAACAACTCACACATCCCTTATATGGGATCTTTCGAAAAACACACAAAATCTTATAATTCACTGATATAACCCGAGTAATGAATTTTCAGCCATGCAATGACTTTATGAAGTTATAAGGAAATATGCTAAAATTTTAGAAAATATGCGATGATTGACTGCCTTATTCCGAAGTGGTAACATAATTTAATTTATAAGTCGTATGTCGTTAGAAGCGTACATTAATTACACTGCTCTACAGCCAAAAAATACTCTAAACGCGACCATCCTATCTATATGTAAAATCGGTCGCTGATTCCGAAAATCGGGTTAATTTTTAATTCTATGGGAAGGTTTTTGAGATATCGGCAATTTACCGTTATTTGGCCAATGGCTCCACTTAATCCTGTATATCTCTTTGACGCAGTAAGCTATCCTCCTTGGAGTGACACCAACCGAAAGAAAATTAAATTTCCTTTTCACGGCTCCAGAGGCGGATTATCCCTAAGGCAAACTAGGCACTTGCCTAGGGCGCGTAGTTACAAGGGGCGCGCGAGCTCAGAATTTTTAAACAAATAAAGAAAATAACATATCGACGATTAAGAATTAAAGCTGATCTATAATAGATCGATAATAGATAAATCGATTATATTGCACAAGCATCGATATATTGTGCAATATTGCGCGTTTGTTGCGTCGTCAGGCTTGCCAGTACTGGCGATTTGTCGCCAAATTGACGATTTTTTAAAAACTTTGGCGACCAATTTATGAAAATTGGCGATAGCGACTTTTTTGGCGATTATCAAAATATTAGATTATATTAATAAAAAAGCAATTACTTTTTCAAGCCTTTTTCTCAAATTTTGAAAGTTTCTTCATACAAATTTTTGTCAAATTACAAAAAATTTGAGAAATAGTAATTGCTTTTTGTTTATTAATACGACCCATTATCTCCACTTTGCCAATAAATCTTACGATATGTAGAGACCTATTGAGAAAATAAATATATACTACATACTCTGGCAACCATTTTCTGCACACTTGAGTGCAAACCAAAATTTTGGTCTGCACACTCGCCTATCCACGATACGACGGTCTGTACAACTTTGACACCCTACGGGACAGTGAGCTTCAGCTGAAACCGCACGTGCTGTTCATCGCTGGCATATGTTTTGTGCATCGTCGACAGCACTTTCTTAAGGGCCTTGTGAGAAAAGTGATGCCTGGCTTTGCGTACGTGTGATCTTGCATCACCTTCTCTCTTATGTACTTTGGCTATCTATTCAAAATAGGTTTGTCTCTTTTACTCCAATCACAAGTGATCAAAAACAATAGCACTCTAGTTAGCAGCATAGTTTATATCTATAAGTTGCGACACTCTCAGCTGATCGTTTGGTATGTTGTGCCTGTCACCATGTAGTGCTGTGCAAAAGTTACAAAAAAAAAAAATTGAAATGAATTTTGAAATCGTTAAATCTTTAAAATTATTGGGTGAATTGAATTTGTAATGCTATATTTGTAGTAATAATAACAAAAAATTAACATATTTTTGAGTTTTAATTGATTTTATTAGGAATTTTGGCAATTTTCTTGTGAAGATTTTGCTACGTTTGAATACAACACTGTGGTCGATTCTTCTTCATATTTGGTTTATTTAGTTTCCTATTCTCCCATTGACACATAATGTGCCTGTCACTTTTTGCAACAACAATTCCCATAGTTGAAATTTGTTTTGATGGGAATACAGTGAGTCACAGTGAAAGTGAGCCATCATTTATTCAGAAATTTTTATTATTATTTTATACTAGCAATCCAATAAAAAAAGTTTCGTTCAATTCCATTCAGCAATTTTTGAGTAATACGGCCACAAACATACGGACAGACAGACAAAAATTCTAAAAATGGTTGATTTGGATTCTACTGGCTTAATAATCATAATTTTTTTCTCGATATCTGCAATGTACAGACATCGACCTGTTACAATTTTATTATATGTAGAGATTAACAAATTATCTAAGCCTTTACATCATCTATATCTACATCTACACTAATATTATAAAGAGGAAAGATTTTGATTGTTAGGGTGTAAAACAACTAGGTAGTTAAAATTTATAGTATTATGATGGCCTTTTATGGTCGGTACAGGGGCGCCGAGAAAGTGGCTGCCTAGGGCGCTCTGGACCTTTAATCCGCCACTGCACGGCTCCCATAACATTTTTCCCTACCTCTTATAGTTTCTGAAATATTGACGATTCAATTTGAATTTTTTCGATTTTTTACGATTTTTTCAAGAAAAAATTGATTTCGTCACGCAATATCTTTAAAATCTTATCTTTAGCATGCCGGTAAGTATATTTTCGTTTTCTCAATTTCTTTTTCCACTTATTGGATAGATAAATTTATGAAGTTATATGCAATTAAATCTTTCGCGTCATATTGTTTTTTTTATACTCAGCTGTACTAGTACACAGAGTATTATAGTTTTAATCACATAACGGTGGATTGTAACAGAATGAAATAATCGAGATAGATATAGACTTATATATATCAAAATGATCAGGGTGAAAAGAGAAATCGATTGAGCCATGTCCGTCCGTCCGTCCGTCTGTCCGTCCGTCCGTCCGTCCGTCTGTAAACACTCTAACTCGCGCAAAAATTGAGATATTTTGATGAAATTTGAAATGCAAGTTGGTATCGAGACTGGGACGGTTGGTATTGAAAATAGGCGAAATCGGACCATGACCACGCCCACTTTTCCTATATAGAAAAAATCGGAAATTTGGTATCTCAGCCACTAATATAGCTGGAGCGATGAAATTTTACCCACGTATTGAGCTCAGGCCCCTATGAAGAAATTTGATGAAATTTTGGAAAATGGGCGGTGCCACGCCCACTTATTAAGGGTCAAACATGGAAAGTTTTATATGTCATAACTCAGAAACCATTGAAGATATATCGATGAAATTTGGTATGCGTGATTTACTTACTTAGCCAAACATTTGGACGGAAAATAGTTAAAATCGGTTGACGGCCACGCCCACTTTTATATATGTATATTATAAAGTGACCTAATAAAAACATTTTAAGCGATATCTCTGTCAAATATAAAGATATATCACTGAAATTTTGTCGCATGAGTCCAACTATGGACATAAAGCAGAAAACACAAAAATTTTGAAAAATGGGCGGTGCCACGCCCACTTATTAAGGGGCAAACATTTAAAGTTTTATGAGTCATAACTCAGAAACCGTTGAAGATATATCGACGAAATTTGGTGTGCGTAATATACTTACTTAGGCAAATGTTTGGACTAAAAATTGCCAAAATCGGTTGACGACCACGCCCACTTTTATATATGGTGGCCCAATAAAAAAATTTTAAGCTATATCTATGTCAAATATAAAGACATATCATTGAAGTTTTATGGCAGGAGTCCAACTATGGACATAAAACGAAAAACATAAAAATTTTGGAAAATGGGCGTGGCACCGCCTCTTTTTAGAAGCAGGAATATGCTAAATTTCTGAGCCCATAACTCGACAAATAATTGATATATAATGACGAAACTTGGTGCGTACACTTTTGTTACTTGTGGTAATACAAGTTCAAAATTTTAGCGAAATCGGTTGACGACCACGCCCACTTTTATATATGGGTATCATAAAGTGGCCTAATAAAAACATTTTAAGCGATATCTTTGGCAAATATAAAGGTAATTCATTGAAATTTTGTGGCATGAATTCCACAATAGACCGGAAACAAAAAGTAGAAAAATTTTGGAAAATGGGCGTGGCACTGCCTCCTTTTAAACAAAAGAATCTACGAGATTTCGGAGCCCATAACTCGGCAAATAATTGAGATATTATGACGAAACTTGGTTTATACACTTTTATAACTTGTGTTAAAAGACACGCAAAAATTTATTGAAGTCGTTTTATAACCACGCCTACTTTTTAGCAAAGATATTTCTGGAACACGCTTTGGAAATTTGTAACGTAACATCTTTGTAACTAGAAGTCATAAAGGTATGAAATTTTGCACAAAGAATAATATTCATATGCTTAGTTGGATGACTGATAAAAATTTTGAAAATGGGCGCGGCTACGCCCACTTTATGCAGCTCTCGCTTTATATAAAATACACCGTGTTTCCATCAAACGCAAACAAACAATGAACGCATACAGCTGAGTATCTAATGTTAGATTCCACTCGAACTTACTCTTCCTTACTTGTTTTGTTATGGTTTCATTTTTCGTTCAAATCGAAATAAAAAGTTAGAAAAGTTAACAATTGCTACCTCCAATATTATTCAGTATAATGCGCAACAAATACATATACATACATACATACATAGTAAATATCTGTGTACACTGTGAATAACTCAGCTAGACATTTCTCCATACATGTATTTATGTAGTACTTCCTGGTTATTAAATTCCAATGTCTCGTTATTCCAGAACTTGAGTGTCCTAAGTTTCTCTCGCTCAAAAAAAAATATATTTTTTAAACTTCAAAAGAAATAGCCAATGGCGTGTAGGCTGAGATACAAAAGGAATGCCCATTTTTTTAGAAATAATACTCCATTTTGTATGATATTCCCACAAAATCTCCCCCCCTATAAGAAAGGGGAAGAAAGCTTTATCCTCCATAATTTTCTCCAACTAATTTGTCAAATATTGATTTTATGTCGTACTATCAATTATAACTGCCACATTTCCTATACATTTTTCATGCTTATAACCTTCCAATTAGGTCTATAATTACCCAACAAGATATTTTTTTTTTCATTCCGAAGTTCAAACTAATGTTTACAAGTTTGAAAGCAAAATTAATTTAAATTGTTATATACACGCTTTAACAAATTTCAAAAAAATATCCATACAAAAAAATCAATCCCTAAATGTTTCCGAAAATCCCTTAAAATGGGTGGTCTCCATATCTGGCAACCTAGAGTAAAACTCTGCCATGCTCTCTTATTTACAAACACATATGCAAAAGAAACATATACGTACACGGCTGTTTCTTACCCCCCGGTTCAAATTTTGTTCCCCTATCCTCAACAACTTCGCTTAGGCCCTCTGCTACGAGCTCTTGCCCATCACTAGAATAGATCAATGGCAATATATATATATATATAATCAGCCTTATCGTGAACTTCATGTGAACAAAATGTTCCCAAAAATTACAAAGCAAAACAAAAACAAATGTGAAAAATTTTTATTGTTTTGCTTTATATTTTTCGAGGGAAATTTTTCACATGAAGTTCATGATAGGGCTGAATATAATACAATGGCGCTATTATAACTCTGACGAGTTTTATGGCCGAGCTTCCCTCCCAATTCGAGGTGTGCTCCTTTTTTGTTTTTCCTACTAATTGGGTGGACCTACAGTTTTATGCCGGCTCCGAACGGCGAATGCATTTTTTGTGAGAAGCTTTTTCATGGCAGAAATACACTCGGAGGGTATGCCGCCCACTGCCGAGAGGTGACCGCTGCTCTTAAAAAAAACCCAATAATTGGATTTTTACTAATTAGAAAAATTGTTTTGGTGTTTTGCTCGGACCGTGATTTGAACCCGAGACCTCTGGCATAGCAGGCGAGCACTCTACCCACTGCACCACAGCGGATCAATGGCATATATAAGTGGAAAAAAATCCAACAGCTCAGCAGGACCATCGGTAGCCGCAGTGCTTAGCGTTTCGCTAATATTCGACTACTAATGGTTGGAGCGTAGGTTCAATGCCTGGTGTGCTCCAGAGAAGATGTCTGATGATGAAGAAAGTGGTTTTTCTTCGAAATAGCTATCACATCTACCATCGCTGTATGAGCTAATTGGATTTTTCCACTTATCCTAAAGTATAAAAATTAAAATTAAAAATTATTAAAATAATAATTTCGTGCTAGAGACTGACATACATAATAATGTTAAATTATAAATTGTGCTGTTGTACATACTACTACTGTACACAGCGCCCGATATCTGTCAGCTGCCAAAAAAAGCTTATTCAACACTTGCTTACCGGATGTATGAAAATCATACACGAAGTGTGAGGTTCGATTGAATAGATCAATGGCATATATAAGTGGAAAAAAATCCAACAGCTCAGCAGGACCATCGGTAGCCGCAGTGCTTAGCGTTTCGCTAATATTCGACTACTGATGGTTGGAGCGTAGGTTCAATGCCTGGTGTGCTCCCGAGAAGATGTCTGATGATAGCTTTGTTCAATAACTTTACTTGCAAGAAGAGCGTCAGTGACAGATTAAGAGTAAAAACGAGAAAAAGAGAAAATTATCAACCAAAGTTATTGAACACAAAATCGTAAACATTTGCAAGTAAACAGCTGATGCGCTGTTTTCACAATTTGATTTTTAGGTTAGGTTGTAATTCAAATCTTTGAAATTGAAAATGAATGTAAATAACTGAATTAGGAACACGAAAATCTACTTTGGATATTCCACAACATCGTCAAGATTCCTTTTTGCGCTAATTTATTTAGTATGAAATTTGCGATTAAAATGTTTGCATATTTCCAATTGAAATTTTTGTGATCATATGTTTTTGACGCTTCTATTTTTTTTAAAGCTGCAAGTAGTTGCCAGTGAAAATTTTACTTGCAACTATTTTCAACTCTCTCGAAGTCTTACTCTCCTAATATGGCTCTCTTTTGCAAATTTTTTGGGTTATTGAACATAAAATTCGTAACTATTTTTAAAAGCAATTAAAAATTTTGAGTTATTGAACAAAGCTGATGAAGAAAGTGGTTTTTCTTCGAAGTACCTAAATATGTTTGAACATAATTACGAATGTAATTATAAAAATCGATTGTCTTAATATTATAAATAAATTACTAATTGTTGGGGTAAGTGGAAAAAAATTCAACAACTATTTACAGCGAAGGTTGAGTGTATAGCTATTTCACGAAAAACCATCATCAGCACTATTTTCGGAAGTGGATGCACCGGGGATTGAACCCGAGTCCATTCCAACTTCAGCCGCAATGACCCAACGGATAAACACACTCGGCCATTGAGACTCTGTGCAAGCTGTTGGATTTTCCCCACTTTTGCCTTTTTCATTTTCAACATTAACGTTAGTGTGTATATGCTTTTGCATATATTCTCCACAAACGTGCTGAATTTTTTTGTTGTAGGCAGTTCGCAATGAACATTGTTGTTGGTATTTTATTTTATGTATATACCAAACAACGTTAACAATTTTACTTGAAAGAGTTTTTAGTGCTTAGCACGAAATTTTTTTTTTATTTTAATCCAATTTTTAATTGTTGGGGTAAGTGGAAAAAAATTCAACAACTATTTACAGCGAAGGTTGAGTGTATAGCTATTTCACGAAAAACCATTTTCGATCATCAGCACTCTTTTCGGAAGTGGATGCACCGGGGATTGAACCCGAGTCCATTCCAACTTCAGCCGCAATGACCCAACGGATAAACACACTCGGCCATTGAGACTCTGTGCAAGCTGTTGGATTTTCCCCACTTTTGCCTTTTTCATTTTCAACATTAACGTTAGTGTGTATATGCTTTTGCATATATTCTCCACAAACGTGCTGAATTTTTTTGTTGTAGGCAGTTCGCAATGAACATTGTTGTTGGTATTTTATTTTATGTATATACCAAACAACGTTAACAATTTTACTTGAAAGAGTTTTTAGTGCTTAGCACGAAATTTTTTTTTTTATTTTAATCCAATTTTTAATTGTTGGGGTAAGTGGAAAAAAATTCAACAACTATTTACAGCGAAGGTTGAGTGTATAGCTATTTCACGAAAAACCATTTTCGATCATCAGCACTCTTTTCGGAAGTGGATGCACCGGGGATTGAACCCGAGTCCATTCCAACTTCAGCCGCAATGACCCAACGGATAAACACACTCGGCCATTGAGACTCTGTGCAAGCTGTTGGATTTTCCCCACTTTTGCCTTTTTCATTTTCAACATTAACGTTAGTGTGTATATGCTTTTGCATATATTCTCCACAAACGTGCTGAATTTTTTTGTTGTAGGCAGTTCGCAATGAACATTGTTGTTGGTATTTTATTTTATGTATATACCAAACAACGTTAACAATTTTACTTGAAAGAGTTTTTAGTGCTTAGCACGAAATTTTTTTTTTATTTTAATCCAATTTTTAATTGTTGGGGTAAGTGGAAAAAAATTCAACAACTATTTACAGCGAAGGTTGAGTGTATAGCTATTTCACGAAAAACCATTTTCGATCATCAGCACTCTTTTCGGAAGTGGATGCACCGGGGATTGAACCCGAGTCCATTCCAACTTCAGCCGCAATGACCCAACGGATAAACACACTCGGCCATTGAGACTCTGTGCAAGCTGTTGGATTTTCCCCACTTTTGCCTTTTTCATTTTCAACATTAACGTTAGTGTGTATATGCTTTTGCATATATTCTCCACAAACGTGCTGAATTTTTTTGTTGTAGGCAGTTCGCAATGAACATTGTTGTTGGTATTTTATTTTATGTATATACCAAACAACGTTAACAATTTTACTTGAAAGAGTTTTTAGTGCTTAGCACGAAATTTTTTTTTTATTTTAATCCAATTTTTAATTGTTGGGGTAAGTGGAAAAAAATTCAACAACTATTTACAGCGAAGGTTGAGTGTATAGCTATTTCACGAAAAACCATTTTCGATCATCAGCACTCTTTTCGGAAGTGGATGCACCGGGGATTGAACCCGAGTCCATTCCAACTTCAGCCGCAATGACCCAACGGATAAACACACTCGGCCATTGAGACTCTGTGCAAGCTGTTGGATTTTCCCCACTTTTGCCTTTTTCATTTTCAACATTAACGTTAGTGTGTATATGCTTTTGCATATATTCTCCACAAACGTGCTGAATTTTTTTGTTGTAGGCAGTTCGCAAATTTATTTAGTATGAAAAGGCAAAAGTGGGGAAAATCCAACAGCTTGCACAGAGTCTCAATGGCCGAGTGTGTTTATCCGTTGGGTCATTGCGGCTGAAGTTGGAATGGACTCGGGTTCAATCCCCGGTGCATCCACTTCCGAAAAGAGTGCTGATGATCGAAAATGGTTTTTCGTGAAATAGCTATACACTCAACCTTCGCTGTAAATAGTTGTTGAATTTTTTTCCACTTACCCCAACAATTAAAAATTGGATTAAAATAAAAAAAAAATTTCGTGCTAAGCACTAAAAACTCTTTCAAGTAAAATTGTTAACGTTGTTTGGTATATACATAAAATAAAATACCAACAACAATGTTCATTGCGAACTGCCTACAACAAAAAAATTCAGCACGTTTGTGGAGAATATATGCAAAAGCATATACACACTAACGTTAATGTTGAAAATGAAAAAGGCAAAAGTGGGGAAAATCCAACAGCTTGCACAGAGTCTCAATGGCCGAGTGTGTTTATCCGTTGGGTCATTGCGGCTGAAGTTGGAATGGACTCGGGTTCAATCCCCGGTGCATCCACTTCCGAAAAGAGTGCTGATGATCGAAAATGGTTTTTCGTGAAATAGCTATACACTCAACCTTCGCTGTAAATAGTTGTTGAATTTTTTTCCACTTACCCCAACAATTAAAAATTGGATTAAAATAAAAAAAAAAAAAAAAAAATTTCGTGCTAAGCACTAAAAACTCTTTCAAGTAAAATTGTTAACGTTGTTTGGTATATACATAAAATAAAATACCAACAACAATGTTCATTGCGAACTGCCTACAACAAAAAAATTCAGCACGTTTGTGGAGAATATATGCAAAAGCATATACACACTAACGTTAATGTTGAAAATGAAAAAGGCAAAAGTGGGGAAAATCCAACAGCTTGCACAGAGTCTCAATGGCCGAGTGTGTTTATCCGTTGGGTCATTGCGGCTGAAGTTGGAATGGACTCGGGTTCAATCCCCGGTGCATCCACTTCCGAAAAGAGTGCTGATGATCGAAAATGGTTTTTCGTGAAATAGCTATACACTCAACCTTCGCTGTAAATAGTTGTTGAATTTTTTTCCACTTACCCCAACAATTAAAAATTGGATTAAAATAAAAAAAAATTTCGTGCTAAGCACTAAAAACTCTTTCAAGTAAAATTGTTAACGTTGTTTGGTATATACATAAAATAAAATACCAACAACAATGTTCATTGCGAACTGCCTACAACAAAAAAATTCAGCACGTTTGTGGAGAATATATGCAAAAGCATATACACACTAACGTTAATGTTGAAAATGAAAAAGGCAAAAGTGGGGAAAATCCAACAGCTTGCACAGAGTCTCAATGGCCGAGTGTGTTTATCCGTTGGGTCATTGCGGCTGAAGTTGGAATGGACTCGGGTTCAATCCCCGGTGCATCCACTTCCGAAAAGAGTGCTGATGATCGAAAATGGTTTTTCGTGAAATAGCTATACACTCAACCTTCGCTGTAAATAGTTGTTGAATTTTTTTCCACTTACCCCAACAATTAAAAATTGGATTAAAATAAAAAAAAATTTCGTGCTAAGCACTAAAAACTCTTTCAAGTAAAATTGTTAACGTTGTTTGGTATATACATAAAATAAAATACCAACAACAATGTTCATTGCGAACTGCCTACAACAAAAAAATTCAGCACGTTTGTGGAGAATATATGCAAAAGCATATACACACTAACGTTAATGTTGAAAATGAAAAAGGCAAAAGTGGGGAAAATCCAACAGCTTGCACAGAGTCTCAATGGCCGAGTGTGTTTATCCGTTGGGTCATTGCGGCTGAAGTTGGAATGGACTCGGGTTCAATCCCCGGTGCATCCACTTCCGAAAAGAGTGCTGATGATCGAAAATGGTTTTTCGTGAAATAGCTATACACTCAACCTTCGCTGTAAATAGTTGTTGAATTTTTTTCCACTTACCCCAACAATTAAAAATTGGATTAAAATAAAAAAAAAATTTCGTGCTAAGCACTAAAAACTCTTTCAAGTAAAATTGTTAACGTTGTTTGGTATATACATAAAATAAAATACCAACAACAATGTTCATTGCGAACTGCCTACAACAAAAAAATTCAGCACGTTTGTGGAGAATATATGCAAAAGCATATACACACTAACGTTAATGTTGAAAATGAAAAAGGCAAAAGTGGGGAAAATCCAACAGCTTGCACAGAGTCTCAATGGCCGAGTGTGTTTATCCGTTGGGTCATTGCGGCTGAAGTTGGAATGGACTCGGGTTCAATCCCCGGTGCATCCACTTCCGAAAAGAGTGCTGATGATCGAAAATGGTTTTTCGTGAAATAGCTATACACTCAACCTTCGCTGTAAATAGTTGTTGAATTTTTTTCCACTTACCCCAACAATTAAAAATTGGATTAAAATAAAAAAAAAAAAAAAAAAAATTTCGTGCTAAGCACTAAAAACTCTTTCAAGTAAAATTATTAACGTTGTTTGGTATATACATAAAATAAAATACCAACAACAATGTTCATTGCGAACTGCCTACAACAAAAAAATTCAGCACGTTTGTGGAGAATATATGCAAAAGCATATACACACTAACGTTAATGTTGAAAATGAAAAAGGCAAAAGTGGGGAAAATCCAACAGCTTGCACAGAGTCTCAATGGCCGAGTGTGTTTATCCGTTGGGTCATTGCGGCTGAAGTTGGAATGGACTCGGGTTCAATCCCCGGTGCATCCACTTCCGAAAAGAGTGCTGATGATCGAAAATGGTTTTTCGTGAAATAGCTATACACTCAACCTTCGCTGTAAATAGTTGTTGAATTTTTTTCCACTTACCCCAACAATTAAAAATTGGATTAAAATAAAAAAAAATTTCGTGCTAAGCACTAAAAACTCTTTCAAGTAAAATTGTTAACGTTGTTTGGTATATACATAAAATAAAATACCAACAACAATGTTCATTGCGAACTGCCTACAACAAAAAAATTCAGCACGTTTGTGGAGAATATATGCAAAAGCATATACACACTAACGTTAATGTTGAAAATGAAAAAGGCAAAAGTGGGGAAAATCCAACAGCTTGCACAGAGTCTCAATGGCCGAGTGTGTTTATCCGTTGGGTCATTGCGGCTGAAGTTGGAATGGACTCGGGTTCAATCCCCGGTGCATCCACTTCCGAAAAGAGTGCTGATGATCGAAAATGGTTTTTCGTGAAATAGCTATACACTCAACCTTCGCTGTAAATAGTTGTTGAATTTTTTTCCACTTACCCCAACAATTAAAAATTGGATTAAAATAAAAAAAAAATTTCGTGCTAAGCACTAAAAACTCTTTCAAGTAAAATTGTTAACGTTGTTTGGTATATACATAAAATAAAATACCAACAACAATGTTCATTGCGAACTGCCTACAACAAAAAAATTCAGCACGTTTGTGGAGAATATATGCAAAAGCATATACACACTAACGTTAATGTTGAAAATGAAAAAGGCAAAAGTGGGGAAAATCCAACAGCTTGCACAGAGTCTCAATGGCCGAGTGTGTTTATCCGTTGGGTCATTGCGGCTGAAGTTGGAATGGACTCGGGTTCAATCCCCGGTGCATCCACTTCCGAAAAGAGTGCTGATGATCGAAAATGGTTTTTCGTGAAATAGCTATACACTCAACCTTCGCTGTAAATAGTTGTTGAATTTTTTTCCACTTACCCCAACAATTAAAAATTGGATTAAAATAAAAAAAAAATTTCGTGCTAAGCACTAAAAACTCTTTCAAATAAATAAATTACATAAATAAATCTGTATTCATATAATTTGAACTAACATTTTCCTTATATTTAGATACAATTATAATGAAAATTGTATATTTTTAATTTGCATAAATGTAAAACACTAAATCCAATATAAATTGGTTTATTATATAAAATAGAAAGTTGCTGTAATTGAATAGCAATCATGTTATCAGTAAATGTGAGTGAACTATGAAAATTATGTTTTGCTATAAGAGCTCTGACATCCAACCTTTTACCACTATTTTCCCATTCACATACTATTTTAATATTCTTCCTTCTGTCAACATTTTCCATGGTTTTTCCATAAACTATATTAACTAACAATTTGAAAAAAAAAATCTGATTGATTAAATTGTTGAATTCTATGATTTTTTTTTTAGAATGAGATAATTTTTAAGGTATCTATATTATTAATATGCTAACATAAATTTTGTTCCATCTTCTCCGTCGAAACTACTGAACCGATTTTAAAACTAAGCATACCATTAGAAAGGTATTGCTCTCAAATAGAACTGCGCCAATTTTCTTGAAAATTGGTTGGAAAATGCGTCCGCAATCGTCGTTGGAAAATTGCCGTGTGGTTGTTGTTGCATGCTTTTGCACACAACAGAGCTGTCTCAATGTGCAATCATATGTAGCTGACTTTGTGTGTTTTCACCAAACTTACCATGCAAATCTGAACATGTTTGGCTGGATGTGGTGTGTAGTTTCAAAGAACTAGAAACGTAAAAAGTTAGCAAAAGCACTACAACAAAAACATAAGGTCAAGTAATAAGAAGGAAAAGAAAGAATAAGTAGGAAAGAAAAGAGCAGAAATAGAAAGAAAGAAGTAGGTAGGAGAATTATGAAAACGATTAACGACAATAACACCAACAACAACAACAGCAAAATAGTAGCAGTGAAAGTAACAACAAAAGGAGCAGCATCAACAGGAACAACAACAAAATAGTAACAGTGACAATAACAACAAACAATTATACAAAAACTATAGTTGCACCTTAGTCATAAGAAAACTTCTAGAAAAACTGTCGAGTTTCGACCGTAGGCAGCACTCTAATTGTTGTAAAACTTAATAATGAATTATATACTTTTCTTTGTTATCCAAATTTGATATTAGTTTTTTGTATAATTTTATAATTTTATTTATTTCGGAATAAAATAGTAAATCATTGTCAATCATGTAATGAAGATAGATATTCTAATTCTACTTCTAGTATATATTCAATAGAATTTTCTTGTACATTATGAATATTAAAGTCTTCAATATTTTCAACTAATTTAAACAATTTTTAGAGGGGAGATATCGCAACATAGTATAGCCATTTAAATTATTAATGTATAAATAGACTCCCTTCGTCTTTATAATCACACTTGTAACAATATGAATACAACTTTTTCATTATATATTTATCGATATCAGTTAATGTATTGTAATAGAAAAAAGGAGTATAGAAAATATGAATATATATTAATATGTATGCTCTAATGCTAATGTATATTATCAATACATTTGCTTTACAAAATTTTAGATTGTATAAATTACATTATATTTCAATATGTTTTATATGAATACGCTGTTTTAATGAATTGTTTAGGAAAATAATTTTTCCAAAATATCCACATAACCAAAGACGCATTTACTTTTTTATTTTGAGTTTCTTTATATTTCGCATTCCAATGTAAAATCATATAAATATTTATTTTCATATCCTGAATTATAAAATTTCATTTTAAGTCTTCTATCAGTTTATTGGTAATGTTATTCAATCGCTCTGGTAAGAATACGACAAATTTTTCTAATGTCAATATAATTTTTCCCTATATTTAGTTGTTAATCTGTTAACGATAAAATTTATCTCATCTTGATTGTTTTGACTATGTAGTCATTGCAATTTTGTTAATATTATTGGGGTATATACATATTTGAATGTATTGAATGTCTTCCTATTTTGTAATTCTAGACAATTTTGTATGATAAATTACTGTTTCTCTATTATGTAGTTAGTAGAGCTCTCAAATCTATTTGAATTATTCGATTAATCGATTATTCGATTTTCAATTTTTGTACGATTGCCAATCGAATTTCATTATTCGAATAGTTGAATTCTTCCAATTATTCGAATAATGGCAGCTCCACGATTATTCGAATAACTTGTTAAAATCGAATAATCGATTTTTGAACCCAGAAAAAATGTAAGAAACATATATTTTTTTTTTGTTAAAATGAGTGACAATAAAGGACAATAGGTTTGGAGCTTTTTTTTATAAAAGGCCGTGAAGGCAAACAAGTTTCCCGCTCCATTTGTGGATCTGTTTTAAATTTTCACAACTCTACCTCCTCGCAGAGCCCGAGCGGGATATATTGACAACCCATGGAGAAGTTGTTTATTAAAGCTGTAAGTCTTTCAACATTCCTTCCCAATAGCTCCTGTTATAGAACAGAAGAAAGTAACCATTTTTTTTTTAATTCGTAGGAAATTAAGGATTTGCGTAGCAGTTCTTGTCTTCATCAAATATAATCAACTTACAAATGCAGTTCCAATATATCACTATTAGACGATGTCACTGCATCCTTTTTTAACACGCTTTTATTAGTTTCACCTGTATGTATGTATGTTTTTTTTTTTTTTTTTTTGCGAGGAGGAAGCATCGAAAGCCTTTACCCCGTCAGTGTGGGACTCTAACCCGAACTAAACCTCCTACTGTCATCGTACCGAACCCCCCGGTACTACCGTCAAGCTACCGTCGGGAGGTGGGTTGAGCACTAGGCTCACAGTCCGTAATGGTCGCGTTATTGCCCTCAGTCTGCCTTAAAAGGCTTCACCCATATATTTTTATAAAAGTGGTCAGTGTTAGGTGGTCTACGGAGGCCAAAGCTCCGTACCACGCGCATTGACGGATGCAGGAGGCCTAGCTCCTGTACGTATCCGTAACGGATGCAAGAGGCCGAGCTCCTGTACGTATCCGTTTCATTCAAAGTTCACAATATTAGGTGGTCTGCGGAGGCCAAAGCTCCGCACCACACGCGATGACGGATGCAGGAGGCCTAGCTCCTGTACGTATCCGTAACGGATGCAAGAGGCCGAGCTCCTGTACGTATCCGTTTCATTCAAAGTTCACAATATTAGGTGGTCTGCGGAGGCCAAAGATCCGCACCACACGCGATGACGGATGCAGGAGGCCTAGCTCCTGTACGTATCCGTAACGGATGCAGGAGGCCGAGCTCCTGTACGTATCCGTTACACTCGAAGTGGTTAATGTTAGGTGGTCTGCGGAGGCCAAAGCTCCGCACCACGCGCGTAACGGATGCAGGAGGACTAGCTCCTGTACGTATCCGTAACGGATGCAGGAGGCCGAGCTCCTGTGCGTATCCGTTCCACACAAGGTGGTCATTGTTAGACGTGCCTATGATTAGAAGGACACAATTAGTGCTCATTTAGTCGCCGTTTGCTCGCCGTCTTCTCTCTAGGCTTCTCAGTGTTTTAATGGTGTCTGCTATTACGTTACTCGCTGCAGTTCATTTTGCCTTGCTTCCTAGCATATGCTTCACGAACGACTCAGGTGTATAGTCACCTCCAAATATTCTACGGAGTTTGTTTCTAGATTCGTAAAATCTCGCACACTCAAAGAATACGTGGTATGCATCCTCTATTGCTTGCCCCCCGCAGTGATCGCACGTTGGGTTCGACTCGTGCTTAAAGCGAAAGAGATAGGCCTTGAAACAACCGTGCCCAGATAGGAACTGCGTCAGGTAGAAATCGACTTCGCCGTGTGCTCGTTCCAACCAGCATTTCAAATCTGGTATGCATCTATGTGTCCAGCGTCCCTTCGTGGAGTTACTCCATCTAAACTGCCAGCTATGCATGCTGGCTTCTCTCGCCTTGGAACGCTGGACATCGTTCTGTGCAATAATTGCAGCTTCTTTTGCTAGTATGTCTATAGGGTATAGACTGGCAATTACTAGTGCGGCCTCATCCGATACGGTTTTAAACGCACAGCATACTCTCAGCGCGCACAGACGGTAAGTCGACTTGATGCAGCGAAAATACGACTGATGTTCTATAGCGTGGTGCCACACAGGAGCGCCGTAGAGAATTTGGCTCCTTACGACGCACGCAAGTAGTTGTCGCCGCCGTTGCTTTGGACCACGTGAGTTCAGCATTATGCGTGATAATGCTGTCACAGTCGCTGATGCCTTTTCGTTTGCGTATTCAATATGATTTTTAAACGACAGTCTTCGATCTATCATAATCCCCAGGTACTTTATTGCTTGTAGTGTGACGATATCGTGACTACCGCTTCTTATTATAGTGTGCTCCACTTTTTTCCTGCTTGATATCAGCACTGACTCTGTCTTCTGCTCCGCTAGCTGCAAGCCATTTTTGTCCAGCCATCTTTTCACGCTGCTTATACTTTCGTTTGTTTTTGTGCGTATATCGTCTAGTTGGTTAGCAGTAACAACCAGGGCTATGTCATCAGCAAAGCCAAATATTTTTACACCTTCCGGGAATCTAAGGCGTAGAATGCCGTCATACATAATGTTCCATAGCAGGGGGCCTAGCACTGAACCTTGTGGAACGCCGCCTGTAACCTTTAGTTTCTTAGTGCCGGCCGACGTTTCGTACTCTAGCGTTCGATTTACGAAGTAACTTCGTATTAACCTTGTAAGGTATTTTGGCACTCCGATTCGATCAAGCGCATCTAGTATTTTTGCCCAGTTGGCAGTATTGAATGCGTTCTTTATGTCCAGTGTTACTATAAGACAGTACTCTTTGGTTCCTGACAGCCATCGGGTGCCACTTATGGCGTCTTGGGCTACCTTTTTCACCGCCTCCACTGCGTTAACGGTGGATCTTCCTTTCCTAAAGCCAAACTGATTCTCAGATATGCCTCCTAATGCCAATACTTCCCCTTCGAGGCGGTTGTAGATGACTCTCTCTAGGACTTTGCCTGCCGAGTCGAGTAGGCATATGGGCCTGTAGCTAGATGGTACAGTGGGATCTTTACCAGGCTTAGGTAGAAGTACCAATTTTTGGTGTTTCCATATCGTTGGAAATGTACCTTCTGCTAGACACGAATTAAACAGGTTCGTGAACACTGGTGTAGCATGTTCAAATGCTACTTTAAGTACTTTGTTAGGTATCGCATCTGGTCCGGGTGACTTGCTCTCCTTGAGCCCGTTGGCTGCCTGGAGAATTTCTTCGTCCGTTACTTCTCCAAATGATTGCAGTATGTCACTCGAAATAGAGGAAACTAGTTTCCTTTGGACAGGAAAAAGAGTTGTTACCACTTGCTCCAGGAACATAGGGCATGTTGGTGTAGACTCCCTGCCTGTATGTATGTATGTATGTATGTATATATGTATGTATGTAAACATAGCATACTTTTAGGCCAAAGTGTGTGTATTCATACACTGAAGTTTTTCAGTGTGAGATGTGCTTATTAAATGATGAGAATAACGAAAATTACGAATCAAATTCTTTTAATATTGGTATTAGGAGTGTTTTATTGGGCACTTCTCTGCTCGCTTATACTCGATTCTGCTCTCTTAGCTGACAGTTTTCATACAAAATGTTAGAGACCTTTAGAGAGTATGCCAACTACTCATTAATCTGGTCGTACTGATTAAGTTTAGTGCAGCCAAGTTTTAGTTATTTTATGCCAGTTTTTCTATTGTGAATTCTATTGTGAACAATGCAGATCTAAGGAGGTAGGCACATGAGCGATTCAGAAACTACTTTTTTTTTTTTATTTATAAAAGTAGAGTGTAATGTCAAAATCAAAGCGAATTCACATCATAGCCCAATAGAAATGGGCGAGACCCAAGCAAATTCAGATTTTAACCAAGGCGAAATATCATTTTGACATTACGCTCTACCAATTTCAATTACAAAATTCATAGGAAATTTCTGATTTCACATATGCGCCTACCTTCCAAGATCGTCCCTGATTGTGAATAGGTAAATTGCGAACTGTCAAAAAAAAAAAAAACAATTGAGAGTTGAATTGAATTTAAAATGGCTGACGAAAAATCGTAAGTTTCCATTTGTTGTCTTTTTATTAATTTTAAATTTGCTAATAATTTTATTTTTTCAAAGAAAACGCAAAACATGGACTGTGGTGGAGACGAAGGGATTGCTGAAGTGCTATTTGGCACGAAAAGATGAGTTCCTGCACTTGAGGAAAAAGCGGAATGCATATGCCCATATACTGGAAGATATGCTTTCACAAGGCCTCACCGTAAGTTCGATATATTTATTAATTAAATTCTTGCAATAAAAAAATGTTTTTATTAAGGATTCCTCTACAACAGTGATAGCGCTGGAGAATAAAATGCGCACTTTGTTGTCCGCATATAAATCCGCTAAAGACAACGCAAGTAGGACGGGCGCTTCTCCATGCATTGCTCCATTTATGGAGGAAATGGACGAAATTTTCGGCACCAGTATACTGGTCACAAGCGTTCCGACTCTCAGTGTAGGAATCTGTAGGGCTCGGGCATTGCCAGTGGATACAACATCAGCACCATCAACATCAAAAGCAACATCATCAACACCAACATCAGCACCATCACCATCGCCACCAACATCAGCACCATCAACATCACCACCAACATCAGCACCATCAACATCACCACCAACATCAGCACCATCAACATCAAAAGCAAAATCATTAACACCAACATCAGCACCATCACCATCAACACCATCACCACTAACATCAGCACCATCACCATCAGCACCATCACCTTCACCAGCAACATCAACACCATTTCCATTATTAATACACCCAACACAGTCAATGATATCACCCTCAATACCATCACCATCCATACCATCACCGTCAACACCCTCACCGTCAACACCACCACCATCATCAGTACCACCTAAGCGTTATAGGAAAACAGCGAAGGAAAGGTACTATGCAGAAAAATTAAAAATTAAAAGAGAGAAGCTGGAGGAGAAGAACCGTTTTCACGATTTGATCGTGGAAACGTTAAAAGAAACAGAGGCCAAAAAATTAGAAATTTTAAAAAATAAGTGGTGTATGTAAGTGTAGCTTTAAGGTAATTTTTTTTTTATTTTTCTTTTTTTAGTTTATATGTTTGAAACATTCTTTTTTTTAACTAATGTAAATATGTAAATAATTTAATGTAAAAAGGTAAATAATTTTTTTAAAATATGTAAATATGTAAAAAAAATTTAAATGAAATATTTTTTTTGTTATGTAAATATGTAAAGAATTTTTTTAAATGAAATATTTTTTTTTTGTTATGTAAATATGTAAAACAAATTTAAATGAAATATTTTTTTGTTATGTAAATATGTAAATTTTTTTAAATGAAATATTTTTAGTTTTTTTTATGTAAATATTTAAAGATTTTTTTTAAATTAAATTTTTTTTGTGTAGTTTTGCTATGTAAGGATTTTTTTAAATGAAATATTTTTTTTAATTTCTCTTATCAATGAATGCTAATATATATATTTTTTGTTTTTTTATCAGTAAATGCTGCTGTAAATATGTAAAAAATTTTAATGCAATTTTAATGCATTTTTTTCAATACTATATGAATTTATTAGCAATGACTGCTGCAACCATTTGCTATCCATTAAGTGCTGTGAAATGAAATGTGAAAACATATTTATAAGGAAATTTTTTTTTATTACCGATGGATGTAATTTTTAATCCATTTGTTTAGTACCATTTTAAAGGAATGATCTATACAAACGTGTTCATCTAGTCAAATAAAAGATATTTTTAAATATTTTTAAAATACTTGTTAATTTAATAAAATAAATTTATTTTTTATTTTCATATATACACATTTATACAAACATAAAGCTATATTAAATTTTGCTCTTGCAAATACTGAAACAGTATGTCTCGTCTATTAACACTTGATGGGATGTTGTCTTCGATGGGTTCTTGTTCCACATGATCATTTTGAGCATTATTTTCGAAATCTTGTGTAATCTCAGGATTTACATCGTCAAATATCAAGCATATATTATGAAGAATACAAGCGCTGACAATAATGTTTATAGCTAAATTTAAATTAATCTGTTCCGTAAAATGTAAAAGTCTCCTAAAACGTGTTTTAAGTAAGCCAAAGGCATTTTCTACAACAATACGAGTAGTTGAATGTAATTTGTTGAAATTTCTTTGCCGCGCACTTAAATTTCCGTAATCCTTGAAAGGCGGCACCAACCAACTTGTAGACGGATAAGCAGAATCTCCCAAAATAAAATAATTGCTGCCAAATAAACGATGGGGGTCCGAATGCGCTTCAGCAAAAATATTAGACCTGCGGAGAACCCTACTGTCATGGAGTGATCCAGGTTCGCCACAAGTGACATCGGTGAATTTTTTATCCGCATCCACTACTGCTTGAAGAACTAAGGAGTAGGTATGCTTTCGGTCAAAATACATTTCCTTATTATCCTTTGGTGCTTTTATGCGGATATGTGTACAGTCTATGGCCCCAATGACACCTGGCACACCACTCTTCTCTTGAAATTTTCTGTTCGTCTCCTCTGCAACAGTACCTTGTGGCCACTTTATGTACTCATGGCCAATTGATATTAAGAATGCAGAAACATTGTTTACAGTGCTCCATGCAGTTGATGATGACACTCCAAATAAATTCTCCAGTTGCCGAAATGTTACCGTGTTGCTGAGATACCAAATGTACAGATATATTTTTTTCTTTGGTGATATACTCTCTCTTCCTCCAGTATTAGTTCTTGGTTCAAGAGTGCTAGCATACCTCCCTGGAAGGAAAATTTTATGGGTTATTTTATGATCGATAATACTAAAATTGCATAAAAGGTACCTATTAAAAACTCCACAGTTGTACGTCGTAGTCTCATGTGAGCTCTAAACTCCTTTTCGGTGTATGAATCGATGATTTCGCAGAAATTTTCACATTTCTTATGATCTTCCCTTTCAGACTCCTCGGAACTTGAGGATTCGCAGCTTGACTCTGAGGATAAGTTGTCAAGAAGTGGCAATACGTCATCTGCACTCAGTAGTAATTCGTCAATTTCAAAATATTGGGACACCTAAAAAATAAATTGTACTAATTACAATACATTTTTACGTATATAAAATATTTTCATATCAAATTTTCTCGTTTATTTGCCATTTTCCACGTTATCTCAAATTTTTTGTATTATTTAATAAATTCCTGTTTTGTCCTTCAATTGTTTTGTCGCTTTAAAGTTCGTTCGTTGAATGTTTGATCAAAGTCTTTGAAAAGTGTCCAAATTGAAGAAGAACGAGATAAAGGAGAAAATCCATACACTTTTTTTCGATTCCATTACTTCAACGAACGGACACATTTGGTTTGTTTTTCAGTGCTTCCAAGTTTCTTTGTTTTTATACCAGTGTTGTTTTTTTCGCAAGTCTCTAAGTCCTGCCCAATCGAATACTACTATTATATGAAAAGTTTTTCGTAACGGCTAATACGTGTCAGAATATTTTTATTTCTTTACACAAGTACATATTTTTTTCAGTGTTAGAAAAAAAGAATGTATGTAACTTGTTGTATTGTAAAAGCAAAAGATATTTGTTTCTGTTCTATCATAGAATAGTTACTTGGTTTTGTCGTGGACTCATTTTAACCCATCATTTCATTTAAAGTTACTTGATTATATTTTTGTTTAGTTTAAGGTACTAAGGAACAAGATAGGAAAAAAACGGATTAAAGTCACTAATAGATGTTTTTATCAGAATTCCACAAATAATGAGCACAACAAAAACAAGTAACTAGTAGTTACTTGCTTCTGTTCTACAACAGGAGATGAACACGAACTCTAGATGAATTCGAGAAAGAGAATAAAATTTCTCGGACCCGTTTCGAGTTCGAGATGGACTCGAGAAAAATTAATTCTCGCAATAGTATTTTATTATTTTGTTAAATCCTGGTTTGCACGAAAAAATTCTCTATTAGGCTTAAATTTATCATTTAACCCTCTACTCAAGAAACTCAAAAGATAGGATGACATCGTTGCTAATTAGTGGCGGATTCGTAGAATGTATTCGCCAATATACCTAAATCTCGCGTGCATCACTAATGACAAATGACTGGCCTGGAATTCGGTTTCGCTGATCAATAGTCGCGAAGCATCGCCATGATAATATAACCAGAGAACCGAAATCTTCTCGAATTCGAGGCGAATCCATTGTGTTTATTTGGTTTATAATAATAAGCGCTTCATGAACGATAATGGCGCTACTGTATAAATGGGTTTCCGGATATAAACTGTATTATGCATTCAATGTGAATTAAAATATGTAAAAATAACAAAAAATAATGGGTAGACTGTTGATTTTGCGTAATATAATTATAATAAAAAATTTCTAAAAATCGAACACATTCAAATTTTATATACATATGTGTATGTAAATATTTCACCAATCGAATAATCGTTCAACAGCAATTATTCGAATAGTTGACAACGAGCGATTATTCGAATAATCGACATTGGACAATTATTCGAATTCGTCTAATCGAATTTTGAAAATCGATTTCGTATTAGAATAATTCGAATATTCGATTAATCGATTTTCACGAGCTCTAGTAGTTAGGAGTGAACCTTAATAATAATAATAATAACAATACTTCTTATTTATACATGTGATAACAAAACTCTAGTACATCTATACATATCTATATATATAAAAATGATTTGGTATTTAATTGAAACGCTAAAACTTGAAAACGGCTGAACCAAATCAAATACTTCCTTAGGGGGGTTTGTTTGTTGTTACCTCGCGAAGGTTTAGTCGAAGAAAAAATTTAAAAATGTTAGGGGGCGCGGCACCTCCCATACAACCTTAATTTTTAAAGCTGATTATCTCTAAAACAGTTCAAGGTAGGGAGCTGATAATTGGTATAGTGGTAGGTGATATCAAACCCCTTCTCACTCAGAAAAGTGGGGGTTATCAGAAAAGGGGGCGTGGCACCTCCTTACAACCTTAATTTTTAAAGCTGATTATCTCTAAAACAGTTTAAGGTAGGGAACTGAAAATTGGTATATAGGTAAGTGATATCAAAACCCTTCTCACTCAGAAAAGTGGGGGTTATCAGAAAAGGGGGCGTGGCACCTCCCATACAACCTTAATTTTTAAAGCTGATTATCTCTAAAACAGTTCAAGCTAGGGAGCTGATAATTGGTATAGTGGTAGGTGATATCAAACCCCTTCTCACTCAGAAAAGTGGGGGTTATCAGAAAAGGGGGCGTGGCACCTCCCATACAACCTTAATTTTTAAAGCTGATTATCTCTAAAACAGTTTAAGGTAGGGAACTGAAAATTGGTATAGAGGTAAGTGATATCAAAACCCTTCTCACTCAGAAAAGTGGGGGTTATCAGAAAAGGGGGCGTGGCACCTCCCATACAACCTTAATTTTTAAAGCTGATTATCTCTAAAACAGTTTAAGGTAGGGAACTGAAAATTGGTATAGAGGTAAGTGATATCAAAACCCTTCTCACTCAGAAAAGTGGGGGTTATCAGAAAAGGGGGCGTGGCACCTCCCATACAACCTTAATTTTTAAAGCTGATTATCTCTAAAACAGTTCAAGGTAGGGAGCTGATAATTGGTATAGTGGTAGGTGATATCAAACCCCTTCTCACTCAGAAAAGTGGGGGTTATCAGAAAAGGGGGCGTGGCACCTCCCATACAACCTTAATTTTTAAAGCTGATTATCTCTAAAACAGTTTAAGGTAGGGAACTGAAAATTGGTATAGAGGTAAGTGATATCAAAACCCTTCTCACTCAGAAAAGTGGGGTTTATCAGAAAAGGGGGCGTGGCACCTCCCATACAACCTTAATTTTTAAATCTGATTATCTCTAAAACAGTTTAAGGTAGCGAGCTGAAAATTGGTATAGTGGTAGGTGATATCAAACCCCTTCTCACTCAGAAAAGTGGGGGTTATCAGAAAAAGGGGCGTGGCACCTCCCATACAACCTTAATTTTTAAAGCTGATTATCTCTAAAACAGTTCAAGGTAGGGAGCTGAAAATTGGTATAGAGGTAAGTGATATCAAAACTCTGCTCACTCAGAAAAGTGGGGGTTATCAGAAAAGGGGGCGTGGCACCTCCCATACAACCTTAATTTTTAAAGCTGATTATCTCTAAAACAGTTTAAGGTAGGGAGCTGAAAATTGGTATAGAGGTAAGTGATATCAAAACCCTTCTCACTCAGAAAAGTGGGGGTTATCAGAAAAGGGGGCGTGGCACCTCCCATACAACCTTAATTTTTAAAGCTGATTATCTCTAAAACAGTTCAAGGTAGGGAGCTGAAAATTGGTATAAAGGTAGGTGATATCAAAACCCTTCTCACTCGGAAAATTGGGGGTTATCAGAAAAGGGGGCGTGGCACCTCCCATACAACCTTAATTTTAAAAGCTGATTATCTCTAAAACAGTTAAGGTAGGGAACTGAAAATTGGTATAGAGGTAAGTGATATCAAAACCCTTCTCACTCGGAAAGTGGGGGTTATCAGAAAAGGGGGCGTGGCACCTCCCATACAACGTTAATTTTTAAAGCTGATTATCTCTAAAACAGTTCAAGGTAGGGAGCTGAAAATTGGTATAGAGGTAGGTGATATCAAAACCCTTCTCACTCGGAAAATTGGGGGTTATCAGAAAAGGGGGCGTGGCACCTCCCATACAACCTTAATTTTAAAAGCTGATTATCTCTAAAACAGTTCAAGGTAGGGAGCTGAAAATTGGTATAGAGGTAGGTGATATCAAAACCCTTCTCAATCAGAAAAGTGGGGGTTATCAGAAAAGGGGGCGTGGCACCTCCCATACAACCTTAATTTCGAAAGCTGATTATCTCTAAAACAGTTTAAGGTAGGGAGCTGAAAATTGGTATAGAGGTAAGTGATATCAAAACCCTTCTCACTCAGAAAAGTGGGGGTTATCAGAAAAGGGGGCGTGGCACCTCCCATACAACCTTAATTTCGAAAGCTGATTATCTCTAAAACAGTTTAAGGTAGGGAGCTGAAAATTGGTATAGAGGTAAGTGGTATCAAAACCCTTCTCACTCAGAAAAGTGGGGGTTATCAGAAAAGGGGGCGTGGCACCTCCCATACAACCTTAATTTTTAAAGCTGATTATCTCGAAAACAGTTCAAGGTAGGGAGCTGAAAATTGGTATAGAGGTAGGTGAAATCAAAAACCTTCTCACTCAGAAAAGTGGGGCTTATCAGAAAAGGGGGCGTGGCACCTCCCATACAACCTTAATTTTTAAAGCTGATTATCTCTAAAACAGTTGAAGGTAGGGAACTGAAAATTGGTATAGAGGTAGGTGATATCAAAACCCTTCTCACTCAGAAAAGTGGGGGTTGTCAGAAAAGGGGGCGTGGCACTTCCCATACAACCCTAATTTTTAAAGCTGATTATATCTAAAACAGTTGAAGGTAGGGAACTGAAAATTGGTATAGAGGTAGGTGATATCAAAACCCTTCTCACTCAGAAAAGTGGGGGTTGTCAGAAAAGGGGGCGTGGCACTTCCCATACAACCTTAATTTTTAAAGCTGATAATCTCTAAAACAGTTCAAGGTAGGAAGTTGAAATTTGGTATAGAGGTAGGTGATATCAAACCCCTTCTCACTCAGAAAAGTGGGGGTTATCAGAAAAGTGGGCGTGGCACCTCCCATACAACCTTAATTTTTAAAGCTAATTATCTCTAAAACAGTTTAAGGTAGGGAGCTGAAAATTGGTATAGAGGTAGGTGATATCAAAACCCTTCTCACTCAGAAAAGTGGGGGTTATCAGAAAAGGGGGCGTGGCACCTCCCATACAACCTTAATTTTTAAAGCTGATTATCTCTAAAAGAGTTCAAGGTAGGGAGCTGAAAATTGGAATAGAGCTAAATGATATCAAAACCATTCCCACGCATAAAAGTAGGGGTTATCGGAATAAGGGGCGTGGCACCTCAAATACAAACTTAATTTTTCATGCTGAATATATCTAAAATTGTTTACGCTAGGGGCTTGGAAATTGGTGTGGAGATAAACGATAACAATTCCATATTAACGCAAAATAATAGGAATTATACGAAAAGGGGGCGTGGCACTTCCCAACAACACTTAATTTTTTAAGCTGAATATTTTTAAAAGGATTTAAGTCAGGGACCTGGAAATTGGTACAGAGCTATATGATATCAAAACAATTTTTGCGCATAAAAGTGTAGGTTATCGGAAAAGGCGGCGTGGCACCTCCCATACAAACTTAATTTTTCAAGCTGAATATCTATAAAAGCGTTTGAGGATGGGACCTGAAAATTGATCATTAGATTAACGATATCAATAGCGTGCTTATGAAAAAAACAGTAGTTTTGGGAAAAGGGGGCGTGGCACCTCCCATGCATTCTTAATTTTTAAGGCTAAATATCCTTAAAAGCGTTCATGGCATGTACATAGAAATCACTATGCAGATATACGATATCAATACCATGTTCACCCAAAAAAAAAAAGATTTATCGAAAAATGGGGCATTGCACCTCCCATACGTACTAAACTTTTGAGGCTGAATATATCTAAAAGGGTTGGAGGAGGGGCCTGAAAACCATTATGGAGTTATACTATATCAATCCTCTTACTTACTTAGTGAAAATGGCCAATACTCAGTGAAAATAAATATCCGGAACAGAAAACTAAAAATGTTGTGTATCGTGCAGCCTTAAACTGAATACTAAAATTATATATTTTTGAAGTTGTATACACAATGAAGTAATGAAAAATCGTTAATTTTCTATTAAAAATAATACCGGTGTAATAACAATTTTTGAAATGAAATTAATAAAAAATCTATTTTGGGCAGAACGAAGTTTGCCGGGTCAGCTAGTTGTATATAAGAATGTCTTCTCCAGTAAGTTGTTGTATCCAGTTTGCTTTTTGTGCTCCTTTCACATACATACAAATATTTCGCTTTTCATCTTTAATATATCTGTTTAAGTAGTTCTTATAAGATTTGAATGTTGAGTTGCCATCATTCCATTGCAATCCATGGTGATAAGTATGTAACCATTCTAATTCAATTCTTTGTTTTAATGTTAATTTTGAATAACTAAAAGGTGGATGTATAACAAATGTTTTTATATTATGTGTATCCATTAGATCTGAAATGCTAACTTCTTTAGCTATAAACTTGTTGGAAATATGGAAACCCTGTACATATATAACTATTATACTTTTGTTATCGATCATTATTAATTCGTTCAGCTTAAACTTGGCACACTGAATAGTATTTGAAAATATGTTAACTATATATATCTTGAAAATATATCTATCTATTTATTTTATGCATAAAAATATAAATAAATAAGTATATAGATTTAAATGTATATCTATACTAGCTGACCCGGCAAACTTCGTTCTGCCCAAAATAGATTTTTTTATTAATTTCTATTTCAAAAATTGTTATTACACCGGTATTATTTTTAGTAGAAAATTAACGATTTTTCACTACTTCATTGTGTATACAACTTCAAAAATATATAATTTTGGTATTCAGTTTAAGGCTGCACGATACACAACATTTTTAGTTTTCTGTTCCGGATATTTATTTTCACTGAGTATTGGCTATTTTAACTAAGTAAGTAAGAGTATTGATATAGTATACCTCCATAATGGGTTTCAGGCCCCTCCTCCAACCCTTTTATATATATTCAGCCTCAAAAGTTTAATACGTATGGGAGGTGCAATGCCCCATTTTTCGATAAATCTTTTTTTTTTTTTGGGTGAACATGGTATTGATATCGTATATCTGCATAGTGATTTCTATGTACATGCCATGAACGCTTTTAGGGATATTTAGCCTTAAAAATTAAGAACGCGTGGGAGGTGCCACACCCCCTTTTCCCAAAACTACTGTTTTTTTTCATAAGCATGCTATTGATATCGTTAATCTTCTGATCAATTTTCAGGTCCCAACCTTTTGTAGATATTCAGCTTGAAAAATGAAGTTTGAATGGGAGGTGTCACGCCCCCTTTTCCGATAACCTACACTTTTATGCGCAAAAATTGTTTTGATATCACATAGATCTGTACCAATTTCCAGGTCCCTGACTTAAATCCTTTTAAAGATATTCATCTTAAAAAATTAAGTGTTATTGGGAGGTGCCACGCCCCCTTTTCGTATAACTCCTATTATTTTGCGTTAATATGGAATTGTTATCGTTTATCTCCACACCAATTTCCAAGTCCCTAGCGTAAACAATTTTAGAGATATTCAGCATGAAAAATTAAGTTTGTATGGGAGGTGCAACGCCCCTTTTTTCGATAACCCCCACTTTTATGCGTGGGAATGGTTTTGATATCATTTAGCTCTATACCAATTTTCAGCTCCCTAACCTTGAACTGTTTTAGAGATAATCAGCTTTAAAAATTAAGGTTGTATGGGAGGTGCCACGCCCCCTTTTCTGAAAACCCCCACTTTTCTGAGTGAGAAGGGTTTTGATATCACCTGCCTCTATACCAATTTTCAGCTCCCTACCTTAAACTGTTTTAGAGATAATCAGCTTTAAAAATTAAGGTTGTATGGGAGGTGCCACGCCCCCTTTTCTGATAACCCCCACTTTTTTGAGTGAGAAGGGTTTTGATATCACCTACCTCTATACCAATTTTCAGCTCCCTACCTTGAACAGTTTTACAGATAATCAGCTTTAAAAATAAAGGTTGTATGGGAGGTGCCACGCCCCCTTTTCTGATAACCCCCACTTTTCTGAGTGAGAAGGGTTTTGATATCACCTACCTCTATACCAATTTTCAGCTCCCTACCTTGAACTGTTTTAGAGATAATCAGCTTTAAAAATTAAGGTTGTATGGGAGGTGCCACGCCCCCCTAACATTTTTTAAATTTTTCCTTCGACTAAACCTTCGCGGGGTAACAACAAACAAACCCACCTAAGGAAGTATTTGATTTGGTTCAGCCGTTTTTAAGTTTTAGCGTTACAATTAAATACCAAATCATTTTTATATATATATAGATTATTAATACGCTAACATAAGTTTTGTTCCATCTTCTCCGTCGAAACTACTGAACCGATTTTAAAACTACACCATTAGAAAGGTATTGCTCTCAAATAGAACTGCGTCAATTTTCATGAAAATTGGTTGGAAAATGCGTCCACAATCGTCGTTGGAAAATTACCGTGTGGTTGTTGTTGCATGCTTTTGCACACAACAGAGCTGTCTCAATGCGCAAGCATATGCAGCTGACTTTGTGTGTTTTCACCAAACTTACCATGCAATTCTGAACATGTTTGGCTAGATGTGGTGTGTAGTTTCAAAGAAGTAGAAACGTCAAAAGTTAGCAAAAGCATATCGTTTAGCGAACTAAACGATATTTTTGTCACCTTGGATATTCGTTAGCTATTTCCTTAACAACATTTGCGATCGAACAAACAGCTGTTGCCGTCAACGCCAGTGATTTGACGACTTGTAGTTTTGTGTTGTTTATTTGTGAGAAAACTTGTGAGAAAGGTTTAAAGCCAAATGTTTTTCTTATATTTGATAAATAGATATCCGGAATTGGTTTTGAATATATATTCAAATAAAATAGACAATAAATTACTTGAATTAAGCAACTTTTTTTAAATTAATTACCTCACATATGTATTATTGTACAAATGTTCTCACAAGCATTTGCAGTGGTACACCAGCGTGAAGACATCTTAATAAATGCCTCAGTATTTGATTAAAACGTACCCGGAGTTGATTTTGAATCAATATTCACATAAAATGGATAGTAAATTACTCGAATGAAACCACTTTTCTTAAATTAATTAACTCACATATGTATTATTGTACAAATGTTTTCACAAGCATTTGCAGTGGTACACCACCGTGAGGACATCTTAATAAATGCCTCAGTATTTGATTAAAACATACCCGGAATTGATTTTGAATCAATATTCATATAAAATAGATAGTAAATTACTCGAATTAAACCACTTTTTTTAAATTAATTAACTCACGTATGTATTATTGTACAAATGTTTTCGCAAGCATTTGCATTGGTACACGCGCGTGGGGACATCTTAAAAATGCCTCAATATTTGACTAATGCATATATATATTAATACTAGTTATATTTACTTACATATTTATTAAGAAAATTTATATTATTGCACTTTTGCACATTCCTTTTTGTAAATATCAACGTTTCAAACAGCTGAGGTGAGCAGAGTTTCAGCTTTTTGTCATTTTGAATAAATACTAAAAGTCAGCTGTTTTATGTCGTGAAAAATAAGTTAGCGAATCCTACTGTTGTCACTGCAAACGTCATTGTTGTTAAGCTAACAACTCGATTTGCGTTGTCGTCTAATGTTACTGAATCCAGCACTACCCAATTTTAACAACATGCGTTATCGTTTAGCGAACTAAACGATATTTTTGTCACCTTGGATATTCGTTAGCTATTTCCTTAACAACATTTGCGATCGAACAAACAGCTGTTGCCGTCAACGCCAGTGATTTGACGACTTGTAGTTTTGTGTTGTTTATTTGTGAGAAAACTTGTGAGAAAGGTTTAAAGCCAAATGTTTTTCTTATATTTGATAAATAGATATCCGGAATTGGTTTTGAATATATATTCAAATAAAATAGACAATAAATTACTTGAATTAAGCATCTTTTTTTAAATTAATTACCTCACATATGTATTATTGTACAAATGTTCTCACAAGCATTTGCAGTGGTACACCAGCGTGAAGACATCTTAATAAATGCCTCAGTATTTGATTAAAACGTACCCGGAGTTGATTTTGAATCAATATTCACATAAAATGGATAGTAAATTACTCGAATGAAACCACTTTTCTTAAATTAATTAACTCACATATGTATTATTGTACAAATGTTTTCACAAGCATTTGCAGTGGTACACCACCGTGAGGACATCTTAATAAATGCCTCAGTATTTGATTAAAATATACCCGGAATTGATTTTGAATCAATATTCATATAAAATAGATAGTAAATTACTCGAATTAAACCACTTTTTTTAAATTAATTAACTCACGTATGTATTATTGTACAAATGTTTTCGCAAGCATTTGCATTGGTACACGCGCGTGGGGACATCTTAAAAATGCCTCAATATTTGACTAATGCATATATATATTAATACTAGTTATATTTACTTACATATTTATTAAGAAAATTTATATTATTGCACTTTTGCACATTCCTTTTTGTAAATATCAACGTTTCAAACAGCTGAGGTGAGCAGAGTTTCAGCTTTTTGTCATTTTGAATAAATACTAAAAGTCAGCTGTTTTATGTCGTGAAAAATAAGTTAGCGAATCCTACTGTTGTCACTGCAAACGTCATTGTTGTTAAGCTAACAACTCGATTTGCGTTGTCGTCTAATGTTACTGAATCCAGCTACTGATACATGTATTTGTCACATCATCGAAAGACGATGTAAGCATATAATGGATTTAGTAAATTTATACAATTACTACTTTGATAAGGAAAACAAAGAAGTTATTGACTTGAAAAGATTTATTATGGATATAAACATATTGGATGAAAAGTATTTCTAAAATATATATAAATATATGAAGTATTTATCTTTATCATTCTTACAAAAAAAAAAATAAAAATAAAAAATAAGATAAAATGTTAGTAGAAGAGCTGTAAACATTTTTAGGAGTATATAGTTGTTATATTAAAAATGAAGATATACAACTTCTTAAAAACATGATTGATGAAATGCGTTTATATAAAACCATTACCTTCCAGCAAACAGCTACAGGAATGCATAAATTTGATTGTAAGTATTCAAATACAGCAATCACTTGTTCATGTGCATTCTTTTATCAACGACTTCAAACTATTAAAAGATTATAAGAAGAATATAAAAATTTTGTAACTAAATTTTCGATTTGAATAAACTATAATGTTAAAATACTTTTTTTTTCATAATTACTTAATTTTTGAGCTCTCATGATCAATACTTATTTTTTGAAGTTTATTTGTGGAATTTGTGATTCTGTAAGAATAAGTGAAAATTTTAAATATATATGTGTATATACAAGATATTTGTGGAGATGTAAATTTAGGTTTTCATAAAATTTCATATAAAATTAATATGAAAAATAATTTAAAGAAATAGTCATTGTTTTGAATATAATGAAAAAAAATAAATATAAATAAATTATACAGATATTATATTGGTATAATGAAATCATTGGTATTTTTTTAAAACAAAACAACATAAATAACATCAAAGATTTATGTAATAATTAAAGATATTATGTAGAAGAAGAAAATTCATATGAAGAAAAAAGGAACAAAACAAAAAATAATGAAGTAGGAATATATGAATTAAGCTGGAAATTATAAATAAATGAAATAGGTATATATTTATATTAAATAGTTTAAATGCAAGCAAATATAAAAAAAAACTATTGCGAACAAGTTTTTAAAGAAATAGTATCAAATAAACATAATTAAGAAACAAAAAATAAAGTATTATAAATTTGTTTTTATCAACATTGTTCATAAAAATACGAACATGAAATTCTGCCACCACAGAGATAAGAATTTAGAAATATTTAATACATCCATACATACAGTTAAGTATGCATAAAGATAAGTAAATCTATAAAATAAACTAAAAAATATATACAGTCCACTAATAAATGCAATGATAAGCAATAGAATTGTAATGTGAATATGTCAAAATTGCTTATCTAAAGAAAATACATAATACATAAATACCAGAGAAAAGATATTTCAACGATCTCCACCATATTCTAGTAGTATTTTCTCTGGCGACATACGCGGTGCAACTAGCGCACCAAATGTTTCGGTGTTTTCGCGTGCAGTGGCACCAACAATTACGCCTATTACTAGTATTCAACCAGAGCACCACGCATACGTGTTCAATTCTACCAGTTTTAACCCGAGTTTACATGGCAACAACGTTTTCAATTCCGCAGCGCCGGTATCTTCGAACTATACCAATTTAGCTTATAGCTTAAATTTCCCAAATTTCCCTTATGAACGGAATACTATGGCAGATATAACACTGTCCTCGTCTCATATCGCTGCACGTCATGCGATGACTAAAGACTTGCCTAGTTTCTCTGGCAATCCCGAAGATTGGCCAATCTTTATAACCAACTATGTCCAATCTACTGAAAGGTGCGGTTTTACCGACCAAGAAAATTTAGTACGACTCCAGAAATGTCTTAAGGTTGCTGCATTGGAGGCTGTGCGGGGGAAGCTTATGATGCCTAGCACAGTATCGTATGCTATTGAGACTTTACGAATGCTTTATGGTAGGCCTGATGTCATCCATCAATCCCTTCAGCGTAAGTTGAGACAGCAGCCAAATGTAAACATGGAAAGAATGGAAACCTTGATAAGTTTCTCATTAGCCGTTCAAAATTACCGCGCAACTATGCAGGCGATGGATTTGGGAGATTATTTAAATGATCCCATGCTTCTAAACGAATTGTTGTTGAAATTACCAAGTGACTTAAGGCTAGATTGGGGTCGTCATAAAATAACTCCACAAGCCAACATAAACGAAGAGAGGAAAGGCTCGCGAAAGAAGCAGCATGCGAGGGTAATGGTGCATGACGTCACTGTGGGCGAGCGTAAGAAAATTAGCTGTCCGAAGTGTCTAAAAGAGCACTGCTTAACGGAATGTGAAGAGTTCCGCGCACTTAGAAAAGATATGCGATGGAAATTTATAAGAGATTCCAAGTTGTGCATACGGTGTTTCAGAAAGCATTTAATTCGTCGTTGTAGCTCCAAAAAGCAATGTGGTGTGGACGGCTGCCAGCGGGCGCATAATCCACTTTTACACACAGCACAATGCGAGTCCTCTCCTTCAGTAAAGAGAGCTACTAAAACTGCTGTACAAAACCCTGTTTTATTCCATACCAAAGAAAATAAGAGAGCTATATTTCGCTATATAGGTGTAACTCTCCACGCCAATGGAAGACGCATTAACACATGGGCCTTCATTGATGAGGGTTCGGCTTGTACGCTTATGGAGCAAGAGTTAGCAACTGAACTAGGTATTGTAGGCCCGACAGAGGAACTTTGTCTACTATGGACGGGTGATATTAAACAAAATGAAACAAATTCTCTATCTGTCGCTCTGCACATTTCCTCGAGCGTGCCGGATACGAAGAAATTTTATATGAACAAGTAAGGAAGCCTAAGTTCGAGTGGAATCGAACATTAGATACTCAGCTGTATGCGTTCATTGTTTATTTGCGTTTGATGGAAACACGGTGTATTTTATATAAAGCGAGTGCTGCATAAAGTGGGCGTAGCCGCGCCCATTTTCAAAATTTTTATCAGTCATCCAACTAAGCATATGAATATTATTCTTTGTGCAAAATTTCATACCTTTATGACTTCTAGTTACAAAGATGTTACGTTACAAATTTCCAAAGCGTGTTCCAGAAATATCTTTGCTAAAAAGTAGGCGTGGTTATAAAACGACTTCAATAAATTTGTGCGTGTCTTTTAACACAAGTTATAAAAGTGTATAAACCTAGTTTCGTCATAATATCTCAATTATTTGCCGAGTTATGGGCTCCGAAATCTCGTAGATTCTTTTGTTTAAAAGGAGGCAGTGCCACGCCCATTTTCCAAAATTTTTCTACTTTTTGTTTCCGGTCTATTGTGGAATTCATGCCACAAAATTTCAATGAATTACCTTTATATTTGCCAAAGATATCGCTTAAAATGTTTTTATTAGGCCACTTTATGATACCCATATATAAAAGTGGGCGTGGTCGTCAACCGATTTCGCTAAAATTTTGAACATGTATTACCACAAGTAACAAAAGTGTACGCACCAAGTTTCGTCATTATATATCAATTATTTGTCGAGTTATGGGCTCAGAAATTTAGTATATTCCTGCTTCTAAAAAGAGGCGGTGCCACGCCCATTTTCCAAAATTTTTATGTTTTTCGTTTTATGTCCATAGTTGGACTCCTGCCATAAAATTTCAATGATATGTCTTTATATTTGACACAGATATAGCTTAAAATTTTTTTATTGGGCCACCATATATAAAAGTGGGCGTGGTCGTCAACCGATTTTGGCAATTTTTAGTCCAAACATTTACCTAAGTAAGTATATTACGCACACCAAATTTCGTCGATATATCTTCAACGGTTTCTGAGTTATGACTCATAAAACTTTCAATGTTTGCCCCTTAATAAGTGGGCGTGGCACCGCCCATTTTTCAAAATTTTTGTGTTTTCTGCTTTATGTCTGTTTAAGCCACCGGCTTAAACCCAATTTTTATATCTGAGCCACCCTAATGTGTGGCATTACTAATATCAACCCTGAGTTGTGGCAGTACTAATATCAACCCTGAGCTGAGGCATTACTAATATCAGCCCTGAGCTGAATTAGCGGTGCTTGTAAAAATTAATGTTATATATACTTTTTTTCTTCTTCCTTTTTTTCTTCTTGATGAGTTTGCAAAAACGATAAGACGTTCCAGCTAAGTTTATTCGCAAAGTATTTTTATTTTTGAATTTTGCCGCCTTTTCATCTGTTTTTTCCATTTTTTTTATTTTTTCTACGCGCCACATTTCAATCCGCCCAAGGTAAGGTAATCTCTACGAGATTTTTTGTATTTATACTTACCACCAAGAATATTATACTTACCAACTAGTAATTCACACTTACTATAGTTAATCTCCTAATTAACCATTTATATATGTACATATATACCTTGAAATATACATAATTTATTTATAACGATTTACTAATTCTTCGTTCTTATTATTTATTGGAATTGTCCCCCGGATAATCATTTGGTCCTATCGCGCCTGTGAGGATTACCTACGTTCAATCTACGCCCAAGTGGAGTACATACATATTAACATACAGTCCACGTCACATACATACATCCACAAAAAACATCCAACAAACATTTCGTCCCAGGATCAGTTTGCCAAAATTATAATCAAACGTACAAAAGCGAGAAAATCAGCACAAACCAACAACAATACAATTACACAAATTAATAATTTTTGGTAAGTGGTTTTTTCTGCAAAATTTTGTTGAGTGCGTTAATACCTTCTTCGAGGTAAAAAGTGCGAGTGAGCTACATTTCTTTAATTTGTGTTGAGAAACACCCAATCGCTTTTTGCTGTCGAGCAAACCCCTCATCAGTGGTAAGGTGCGTTCGATACAGCTAAAGGCCGATCCGAGAGTGGTTTACCTGCGTAAGGTGTCATAACCACTGCACGGGTCACATAATCTGCGCAGCAGTAAATATTCAAAAAACAATTTTATCAACATTCACTCGTACTAGTTCAAAAAAAAAAAAAAAAAAAAAAAAAAAAAAAAAAAAATTATTAATAAATTCAATAATTATCATTAATTTGTTGGGTGGTGGATTTTTCATAATAGAGTCAGTTGTTACTTTTTCAAGTTAGGCTCTTTTTGCGTATAGCACATTTTAAGGTTATGTGCACAAGATATATATACATACATACATTATTGCATTTTATTCTAAACACGTATATATTTATGCATATAAATTAACATGAGAATTAATCAATAAAGCAATTATTTAAATTCAAATATACATATATATTCGGAATTATTTATATATCGGGTTGGTGTGGCAACAAGTTTGGTAACTTATACCCCATTGCGAGTTTCACTGGCACATTAAATCTTGACGAGATTTCTATCTGTGTCTGTATACTGAATTCAAACAATTCACTTATTTCCTGCACATTAAGTCTATTTCATAGATTTCTATCTGTGTACAAAAAAAAACTCAAATAGGCAAACCTTTTTATCTATATGCTAAATTAAATCGGTATATATAGGTTTTTTCATTTTTTAAAAACACGTATATACCCCTCAAAATATATATTTAAATTAAACAAAAATTTGTTCGCAATATTTTATTTGGAACTCCACGAGTTTGGTGTGGCATTGATTCAGGTTTATATACCCCATAGCACTATACAAGTAAATCTCTACGAGATTGTACCGGTTCAGTCCATATAATTTTTTTTTGGCTCATTAAATCTAATCCTTAGATTTCTATCTGGGTCCAAATAGGACAAACAAAAATTTATATCTGAATAAATTAGTACTTTGGGTAAATCAAGATTTTCAAAGGAATTAAAAAGATGGAGAGTTATCTTAGAAACGCCGATAATTTGATAGAATTCAACGAATTCTTTAATTCTATGCCTGAAGAAGAGCACAATAAGCATAGCCTTATACCTCATCAAGAGGAACTAAAAGCCCTGTGGCGGAAGACAAAAACCGCCTATGACGCGTTGATAAACGCACCAGGTACAACAAAAGAGGATTTAGCAACAATAAAAAAGAAAAATAAGGTATGCTATGCAGTTTACGCAAAATGCGTTGCGACCATGTCAGCTTTATCAGAAAAACTGACACCTCCCTCCAATCCTCAACCCACTGTAAATCATGCAGCTCAAAATCAGACCACGTCTGACGACAGTGCTTGTCGTGAGCATAATATTCGTCTCGCCGCTTGTGACACCGATGTGTTCAAAGGCGACTATCTTTCATGGCCAACCTTCCGGGATATGTTTACGGCTATTTATATTTTAAATAAACGCCTTACATCCGTGGAAAAATTATATTACCTAAACCAAAAAACCACGGGGGAGGCTAGGGATATAGTAAAAAGGTGTCCACTCACCAATGAAGGTTTTGCTACTGCATGGAATAACCTTTGCGAGCGATATGAAAATAAACGCATTTTAGTAAATAGCCAGCTTAAAATTTTATTCAATTTGAAAGCAGTGGACACAGAATGTGGTACCGCCATAAAAAATTTACAGAGGGAAATAAGTAATTGCATATCCTCTCTACAATCGTATAAAGTAGACATAACGAATTGGGATGTAATTATAACATATCTATGTTCCTCCAAACTCCCTATCTTTGTGGGAACAATCAATCGAAAATAAAATGGAGTTACCAAAGTGGTCTGACATGGATAAATTTTTATCACATCGTTTTCAGACTTTAGAAACGGTGTTCGACATAAAAGAAATCAAACCATATAAGGCTTCGAAACCTCAGGGCGGGAATCATTTGGATAATTCTGTCAAACGGGGCGTGTACCAAACTAGTGTCCCAAAAAATACGTGCAAGATGTGTAAGAGCAAAGATCATCATCTAAGAAATTGCTCAAGGTTTCAAAAAATGTCGGTGAAAGACAGAATTTCATATATAAAAAGCAACAAATGTTGCTTAAATTGTCTGTCAGCCGCACACACTGTATCAAAGTGCAATAGTTCTTTTAACTGTAGCACATGCCACTCGCGGCATCATACAATGCTTCATCTGCCCACAGATAAACCAAAGCAAACAGCTCCCAAATCACAACCCTCAACGTCGTCTGAATATACACCCTCAACATCTAAGCAAGCAAGAGAAAGGGAAAATACCAACACAAACAACGTCTCGTCATGTCACGCAAATACGAGCAAAGGAGTATTGCTAGGAACAGCTAGGGTAAAAATTCATTATAATGGCATTAATTATGCAGCTAGAGCACTTATTGACTCTGGATCTGAGTGTTCATTTATGACTGAACGCCTTAGGCGGCGAATTAACTTACCGTCGAAACGGTTAGACGTACATGTTTCGGGAATTAATAACACTCACTCAGCCCAAGTCAAACATGCCTGCTCTATTGAACTACGTTCACTAATAGACCCATTGGTCAACATCAATGCGGTCGTGTTAATTTTACCTCAGCTAACTGGAGATCTTCCTACGTGTCAAGTCAACGCAACGACACAACAAGCATTCCCTGACCTTGAACTTGCCGATAAAAGGTTCTTTATACACGAGCCAGTGGACCTCATTTTAGGAGGAGATATTTATCCACAGATAATGTTAGGCGGTATTAGGAAAAATGTTTTGAATACTTTATTAGCACAGGAGACGGTATTCGGTTGGATTTTAACCGGTCGTGCTGATACACTAAATCCAACCAGCAAAAGGGTATCGTTCTTTAACGAGATTAGCTTAGATAAACAACTAAAAGCATTTTGGGAGTTGGAGGATGTGCCCAAGGACAAGAATATAAATGAAGAAAATGCTTACTGCGAAGAATTATATAAAAACACAACACGCAGGAATCCTGATGGGAAATATACTGTTTCTCTTCCATTCAAGCGAGATTTTCCTCTCAATGTTGAATTAGGGCCTTCTCTGAAAAGTGTTTGCGCACAGTTCTACAGGAACGAAACCCGTCTCACAAAAACACCAGCCTTACAGGCTGAATACAATAGAGTATTAGAAGAATATGAGACTTTAGGGCATATGGTCAAACTTCCCTCTGCTGTTTCCTCTGATAATTCAGACTGCTATTATCTACCTCATCATGCTGTAATTAAAGAAGATAGTACAACGACGAAAGTTAGGGTCGTCTTCAACGCGTCATGTCCCACATCGAATGGCACAAGTCTAAATGACGTGCTTCACACAGGTCCGGTTTTACAAGCCGATCTAACCCTATTACTTCTCCGCTGGAGACTATTTAAATACGTCTTCAACAGCGATATAGAGAAAATGTATAGGCAAATTTGGGTACAGGATGAGCAAACGAAGTTCCAGCGAATAGTCTTTAGGAATAATTCAACAGATCCTCTGAGAATATATGAGCTAAAAACTGTGACGTTTGGAGTAAATTGCGCACCTTACCTCGCTATTAGGACGCTGCACCAGTTAGCGGACGATGTTCAAAATTCCCTTCCTATAGCATCAAATATACTCAGAACAAGTATGTACGTTGACGACGTACTATCAGGTGGGCATACAATCGACTCGACCATTAAAGCTCGAGATGAAATAAATATTGCTTTGAAGTCCGCAGGTTTTTCTTTACGGAAATGGACTTCAAACTGTCATACTATTTTAGAGGATATTCCGAAAAATGACATACTCAACGAAAATTTCTTAGAATTCGAAGATACGAGTACGGCAAAAACTCTAGGCATTAGGTGGAATGCACACACAGATAATTTTTACTTTGCAGCAAAACCTATAGAGGATACCAATTCTCTAACTAAACGAGCAATACTTTCGGCTATCGCAAAACTCTTCGATCCATTAGGGTGGCTCGCTCCCGTTGTAATCGTAGCCAAAATAATAATGCAAAACATTTGGCTAGAACAAACCGGTTGGGACGAGCAAGTTTCGTCAAATACTTTGGAAAGATGGCAAACATTCACACGTAATTATACTGCCATCAACGAAATAAGAATCCCCAGATGGGTACATTTCACTCCATCTATCGACGCGGAAATTCATGGTTTCAGTGACGCATCGGAAAAGGCATATGCGGCTACAGTTTACCTACGAGCACAAATAGGAGGAGAAATATACACCCATCTTCTTATGGCAAAAACCAGGGTATCGCCAGTTAAAACAATATCCCTACCGCGATTGGAATTATGCGGCGCAGTGCTCCTAGCCGAAATCGTTAAGTCAGTCATCGAAAATCTTATTTTGCAACAATTGAAAATTCATCTTTGGACTGATTCCACAATCGTTTTAGCATGGATAAGGAAACCCCCCTGTTCTTGGTCAACTTTTGTTGCACATCGTGTTACAAAAATAGTAGAGAAAACAGGGAACAAAGACTGGCGCCATGTAGATTCAGCTTCTAATCCTGCAGATTTGGCCAGTAGAGGTTTACCTGCGAACGAATTAATTTCCAGTTCTTTGTGGTGGCAGGGTCCTTCTTGGTTGCAAGAAGACGAAACTGAATGGCCAAAACAGGACGAAACGTATAATACGTCCATAGAAGAAAAAAGGGTACAAGCTCACATGTCAAAAGTATATGAAGATCCTCTAGAAAGATTTTCTGATCTCTCACGCGCGTTGAGAGTTATGTCTTACGTTTTTAGATTTTCCAAATCTTCGAAAAAACCAAAGACAACTGCTATTTCGTGTCACGAAATCAATGTTACTAAGCAACGACTTATAGCTCTTTACCAAAAACGATATTATTCCGAGGAATATGAAGCCCTCAAAGCAGAAAAGCCCATAGGAGCAAAAAGCGAAATCCTCTCTCTTACCCCTTTTATTGGAAATGATGGTTTAATCAGAGTTGGTGGCCGTCTTCGCGAATCCCTCGATCTAGCAGACGATGAGAAAATCCCTATCATTTTACCGTATGACTGCCGACTGACCCGCTTAATTGTCCAGTTTGTCCATCAAATCTCTTTACATGGGGAAAATCAACTGATGCTACGTCTTTTACGGACACAGTATTGGATTCCCCGTGTAAAGACTATGATTCGGTCTGTAATATTTCACTGTAAAATCTGCACCATTTATCGAAAGCGAACGCAAACCCAACTTATGGGGAATCTCCCTAGGGAGCGAATAACTTTCACGCGTGATTTCACCAATACTGGTGTAGATTTTGCAGGCCCATTTGACATAAAGTCATACAGTGGCAGAGGGTGTCGCATGTCAAAGGGGTACGTGTGCCTGTTCGTCTGTTTCAGTACGAAGGCTATTCATCTGGAAGCGACCAGTGACCTTAGTACTGCCGCTTTTCTAGCAGCCTTCGACCGCTTCATTGCCAGACGAGGCTGTCCCAAAAATGTCTATTCCGATAATGGAACTAATTTCGTGGGAGCATCTCGTGCTCTTAAAGCAGAATTTAAGGCCTTCGTGGCCGAATCTCGAGAAAAGGTCCTCTCTAAATACTGTCATCAATCGCTTGAATGGCACTTTATCCCCGCTGCCGCTCCTCATATGGGAGGTCTTTGGGAAGCAGGGGTTAAAAGCTTTAAAAAACACTTCCGAAAAATTGCTTCCGACCACAAATATACCATGGAAGAGTTAAGTACTCTGCTGTGCAGAGTGGAAGCTTGCCTTAACTCACGACCGTTAAGCCCTATGTCTAATGATCCGTCAAACCTTGAACCATTAACTCCAGGACACTTTTTGATAGGTGGACATCTTCTTGCACCACCCGAAATTGATGTCCAGGAGAATCGTACATCCTTAGTTAATCGTTGGGAGAAATTAAAAGCATTACACCAGAACTTCTGTAAAAGGTGGAAAGCCGAGTATCTGAACGAATTGCAAAAGAGGACAAAATGGAAGCAACAGCAACCAAACCTCAAAGAAGGAGATCTGGTAGTCATCAGGGAAGAAAACCTTGCCCCAAACGAGTGGAGACTTGGAAGGGTCGCTAAATCACACCCAGGAGCTGACAGCCGGGTACGAGTTGTCGTACTCGACACTGCGAGAGGAGAAGTAACAAGACCAATCACAAAATTAGTCTTGTTACCAACAGAGGAAAAAACAAATTCCAAGCTGCACTAATTTCCCATGTTCGACCCACCCTAACTCACCATACCACAATCTAGCCTATACCAACACGCTTAGGACAAAAAAAAAAAAAAAAATCGTTTTAAGATCTTCAAACGGTTTTATTGGTACGACTGAGTGAATACCCATAAAAGTTGGCAGGTAATTGGAGATCCAGCATAATAAATATCTGCAAGATATCCTAACCTGTGAGGAAAGGACATGAAAACCAATAACAACATTAGTTATTATATCCCATGACTCAATGGAATCATATTTACATACTATGTACTTTTTCTGGCCTTTTGACGGCAATTGGTTGACACCTGCAAAGAGGAGGAAACGACATTGCATATTATTAAATAAATATTACATATACACATAAATGCAAATATCGCAAAATTTAATACTACTAGTAAGTAGTACTTACGATTTGTGCGTACTTTAGTCCAAGGTTCAGTTGTTATCTATGGTTCAGTTGACAATGAAAAAATGGAAAGAACCCAACAGGCCTTTTCCAATGTCCGTGTCCAAACACAGCAACTCTGCCGCGAAATTATCCAACGATTCTCTTTTGTGCCGCTGTTCTGTCTTCCATTTGTCCAAACACATCAACTCGTCGCTGGCCAACTTTTGTTCATTATGTTTTGTTCTGGCATTCTTCGAACGCTCTGATTGGTCACTGGCGATAAGAATTGCTGCACAAAGCGTGTTGTCCGAGCACCGACGACTTGGTGCCCCCCTCCTTTCCTCGTCGCCTTCTCACCTACAAACGAACAAAAGCAGCGGGCTGCTCAACTTCGTGTCTCCGTGTTTGGACGTCGACATTGACAAATGTCTAACCAGGGCCTCGAAGCGAAATATTTTTCTCTGGCTCCGTTCTCGCTCCAATTAGTTATTTTTGTGGCTCTGGCTCCGCAAACAAAAAGCGTTATCTACTTATCACGCCCTGATCGATTTTTAGGTGATTTAATTTTTTTTCAATGCGAATTACGTTTGCATTACGAATCTACAATAATGCCGGACTAATGAATAAGCAAATTACGTTCGCGTAAGTAATTACTTTTCGCCACCACAGTCCATTAGTTCCCGAATAATATCGGTAGAGGGCGCAAGGAGATCATTTTCCAATAGTATCACAGAGAGCCTCTATGCGCAAAAAATAATTGCGCAAACAATTTAGGAAACTTTATGTTGCCTTGTTTTCTTTTTTTTGGGTTGGAGGTTGAACAAAACAAAAAGAGAAACTTCAATAACGCACTACCAGTGTGAGAAATGTTACAAACTCGCGGGAAATAACCCAAGTTGCCACATCAGTATTGCTCTCGCTCACCACCCAACCAATAAATTAACCCGTCAAGACCCATTACTCGTACATATATCTAAATTGTTTATTTTATTATACAGAACAATAATGGGCAGATCTACCAAACGGGCTCAAATACGCGTTCTCGCATGACTTGTCGAGTCTGCAAGAATAACCATATTGTCAGGTTATGCCCAGTTTTTTTGGCAATGGTGATCACAGAACGCTTGAGGGAGGTGGTTCTACGAAAGTTGTGCCAAAACTGTTTGTCTCCCACCCATCGTTCGGCTGAGTGCACCAGCCCATTCTCCTGTCGGCTATGTGGGGAGCGACATCACACTCTAGTACACGTTACGACAAGTAATGAGCGCCCCCAACATACCACACGTCGACCTAGACAGGTGGACGATGACGCCATCTCGCTCACAGCATCGGATATATCGGTGCAAACCCGAGATGAGGACCACAGGGATCCCGTTGGGTTAGAGCAGGAGCCTCCTGCAGTGCGAAACGAGGAGATGCGCCGTTTTCGTCCACTGCTCAACCATGAACTCCCGTCGACCTCAAAAGGTGCACAAGCACACCTCCATACTAGGAGCCATGAACCCCAACGGCCACGGCAATCGCTTCGGCCATATGAACGACAGACCATCTCTCATTTTAGGTCCGGATCGGTGATAGCAAAGGTCCCCCTGCCAATACTTTGCCTGACCCCTGTAGCACCCACGGCGAAGGTCAGGGTAGAAGCAGGAGGACAGTTGCACACGGTCCGCGCGCTACTGGACATGTGTGCCACGACGACCAAAATAAACCCGCTTTTGGTGCGCCAATTAAAAATTAAACCAAGTTACACGAATGGGAAAGCCGGGTGTTTTTTGGTTATTCGTGGCAAACATGCCCATTCGGCCACCATCTCCACTCACGCCGTGATGGAGAACTGTCGGGTGCTAACGCCACCGAAAAATGTGGAATCTGCCACTGCTGCCCGCTACGCCAATCTCCGATTGGCAGATCCGACCTTCGGTCAGGCCTCGCCAGTCCTTTTAGTGTTGGGAGCGGAAGCTTATGCGAAGATTCTGTTACCAAATTCGATCCCGCCGGGAACAATCGGACCACTGCTTGTTCAAGAAACCATCTTCGGATGGGTAATATCTGGAGCATGCAGCTAAGGTAGACTCAACGTGCAGAAAAAACCATGCGTATTTACTAATTCTGTCTTCTTTCTTTCAAGTAGCTGTCGTTGGTCAAATTAGAGGTTGGTCCACCCGACAAAGGACTTTAGTTTATAAGATTATTTCTCATCAATTCTCATTTTGAAATTAATTGTAGAAGAAATTGAATTGCCTAATTAAATTAATAATAATTTTTTTTCTATTTTGTAAAAAAAAAAACAACCACCTCTGGGCTGCTTGGGACGTGGCGTGTGTTAGTTGTTGCATGTTGCAAGGTGGGCCGGCATGTTTAAGCCACCGGCTTAAACCCAATTTTTATATCTGAGCCACCCTAATGTGTGGCATTACTAATATCAACCCTGAGTTGTGGCAGTACTAATATCAACCCTGAGCTGAGGCATTACTAATATCAGCCCTGAGCTGAATTAGCGGTGCTTGTAAAAATTAATGTTATATATACTTTTTTTCTTCTTCCTTTTTTTCTTCTTGATGAGTTTGCAAAAACGATAAGACGTTCCAGCTAAGTTTATTCGCAAAGTATTTTTATTTTTGAATTTTGCCGCCTTTTCATCTGTTTTTTCCATTTTTTTTATTTTTTCTACGCGCCACATTTCAATCCGCCCAAGGTAAGGTAATCTCTACGAGATTTTTTGTATTTATACTTACCACCAAGAATATTATACTTACCAACTAGTAATTCACACTTACTATAGTTAATCTCCTAATTAACCATTTATATATGTACATATATACCTTGAAATATACATAATTTATTTATAACGATTTACTAATTCTTCGTTCTTATTATTTATTGGAATTGTCCCCCGGATAATCAATGTCCATAGTTGGACTCATGCGACAAAATTTCAGTGATATATCTTTATATTTGACAGAGATATCGCTTAAAATGTTTTTATTAGGTCACTTTATAATATACATATATAAAAGTGGGCGTGGCCGTCAACCGATTTTAACTATTTTCCGTCCAAATGTTTGGCTAAGTAAGTAAATCACGCATACCAAATTTCATCGATATATCTTCAATGGTTTCTGAGTTATGACATATAAAACTTTCCATGTTTGACCCTTAATAAGTGGGCGTGAGTATAAAAATGTGCGTACATTAACGACACTTAAACTTCCCATGCAATCATTAGATGCTGATGACATATCTGCTAGACAACATCTCAGAGACCTGCCGATTGCTCCATATGCTTCACAACGGGCACGGATTCTGATCGGTTTGGACAACTTAAAACTTGTCATTCACCTGGAAACTCGTGAAAGTGACGGCGACGAACTAGTCGCCGCTCGCTGCAAAATAGGGTGGTCTGTTTATGGGCGTAGTGATGCAAATAAAGAGTCTCCGAAGCGAATTATGCACATTTGCACTTGTAATGGTGACAATCGCATAGAAGAATTGGTAAAATCACACTTTTCATTAGAGTCAGTTGGAGTTCGCGAGTCACCACCACTGGCCTCAAAGGAAGACGAGCGCTCCCAGCACATAATGACTGCTACGAAAAAATATCTTCCACTTGAAAAACGATGGGAAACTGGACTTCTATGGAGGCATGACCAGGTGGAACTACCGGACTCCCTACCATTGGCACGCCGACGTTTACAATGTCTCGAGATTAAAATGTCTCGCAATCCTGAATTAAAAAGTTTTATGATTAACACTATCCACGATTATGAGCAGAAAGGCTATATGCGAAAGCTGGAAAAAGATGAAATTTCCGTGGGTGGTAAAGCTTGGTATATACCCATGTTCACGGTTACCAACCCCAACAAAAACAAGACACGATTAGTGTGGGATGCAGCTGCTGCAGTAAATAATATCGCCCTTAACTCTGCTCTCATGAAAGGACCTGATTTGCTTAGATCCCTGGTAGGTGTCCTGATGCGCTTTCGTGAGCAGCCCATAGCTTTGTCGGGTGACATACGTGAGATGTTTCAACAGATTCGCATCAGGAAAGAGGACCAACCCGCACAACAGTTCTTGTGGCGCAACGGCGATAACTCGAAAGCATCCCAGGTTTACGTAATGCAGGTGATGACATTCGGTGCAACGTGTTCACCTTCTCTAGCAAACTATGTAAAAAATAAAAATGCACTTCGCTTTCATCAAGAGGACCCTGTTGCTGTTAAAGCAATTTTAGAAAATACCTTTGTAGATGATTGGCTACAAAGTGCGCCACATGAAAGCGATATGATTGAACTTGCTATGGCTGTGCGTAAAATCCATGCCGAAGGGGGATTCGAGATGCGAAATTGGATTTCGAACTCCAAGAACGTGTTGTTCGCATTAACAGGTAAGCGTGAACAAGCTGATAAATATATTCAACAGCCGGACGAGTACCACGAAAAGGTTTTGGGAATGTGGTGGTCGCCGGGTAAAGATGTATTGCGGTACTTTGTAAAGTTCCCGAAATTGGTCTTCAACGAGAGCGTTGTTCCAACTAAACGTCAAATTTTGAGGGTTGTAATGACAATATTTGACCCATTGGGCCTCTTGGGTTTCTTTATCATTTACGCGAAAATATTGATGCAAGAAATATGGCGCTCTGGCGTAACGTGGGATGAGAAGAAGAGCAAGAAGAGCTTCAAAAATGGTGGCGTTGGATACGTTGCTTGCAATCTATTCAGGGAATACGCATTCCACGTTGTTATAACTTGGTAAGTTCAGCAGACCGGGTTGAAGTACATGTTTTTGTAGATGCAAGTAAAGACTAAGCGTAGTTTACTTGCGCGCAGTACAAAGTAATGAAGTTGCTTGTAGTTTAGTTGCTTCAAAAACACGCGTGGCTCCGCTTAAACCTATATCCATTCCACGGTTGGAATTAATGCAGCGTTGCCGTTTTAATTTCTTGAGATTACCCAAAAAAATATTCAAATTACCCATAATTGCCCGAAATTCCCCATACAAATTTTCAAATTACACTGCCCGACAAAATTTCAAAAATTTTGATATCCTCGACATTTTATACATCTTGTATTTAACTTATTTTTTGCATAAAAACAAATCTTTTGTCCGCCATAATTCAGTCACTTTAACGCCGATTTTATGTGGAATTGGAAAGGGTATTTCATCCTCTCAAAATGAACTGAAATAACATAAAACTCAAGACGGTAATGGCGGAGATATTGACAGATTAGTAATCCTCATTTTCTTCTTAACGCGAAAACTGAAATTTCAAAATATCTCCAAAACTGTTCTAATTTTGAACCATTTGATTACATATTTGGAATCAGCAGGAATACATAGGAATCATATGTCGAGGATATTTTTTTGTCGGGTAGTGTTATCAAGATTTCCTATAAACAAGTATTTTCAAATTTATTTTACTTTATAACGGTATGTATTTTTAAATTCGTGTGCATACCCAATAAACACAACGGATTCGCCTCGAATTCGCGTCGGATTCGCTTTCTCTGATTATATTATCGCGGCAATAGTTCGCGGCGATAGATCGGCGAATCCGAATTCGTAGGAATGTCACCTATCAATAGCGATTCGAGAATTTATTCATTCTCGGATCGCTGGCGATTCGAATTTTTTATCATTAGCGATTCGAGAATTTTCACTTTATGTGATCGTTGGTGATTCGAAAATTGGTTCATTCTCGGATCGTTGGCGATTCGAAAATTTGTTCATTAGCGATTCGAGATTTTTTTATAAATGGTGTTTCGAAAAATTTAAAGTTCAGAGTTTGGTTTACTGGCAATGGGTTAAATCCGTATAAAATAATACAGAGCACTTAAACAATTTAAAAAAAAATAGAAAAAAATGATATCGCGAAAATTGATTTTCTCGAACTCACCTCGAATTCGCCGCGATATCATCCTCGCGTCTGTGTTTATTGGGTATACATATGTATGTATGTGTGGTTAAAAAAAGTTACAAAGAAACACAAAACAAGTAAGAGAGAAATGAAACATTAAATAGTCCGATTTTCTTTAATTTATAGGTACCTCCAATTCTGTGGGTTGTTTATGCAAATATTTATAAAAAAATATTGCAATGATCTTAGCAATTTAAGTGGAGAAGTTTTACCCCAAAATGTATGGTTAGTTGTAGGGGAGCTATATGTTATAATGGTCCAATTTGGCCGATTCCTACAAATGATCAACAACTTAACAACTGAGAAACTAGCTCATGATTCTGATAACATCGGTATATATTTTGGTGGGTCTAATTTTCCTCCTTCTGGAACTTTCGACAAACCTGTTTTGGCTCAATATTATAATACCATTTCATGTTCATGAATGGTATAAAATTGCTTATTTTTTTCCTAGCTAAATTCTTACTTTAATGGGCTTATGAAATTTGCTTGTACATGTTCGACCAATTAATTTAATTAATTTAAGATTAAATAAATGATGCAAAACCTCATGGACACTTTCGCACAATGCGAATGTAATAGAAGCTCATGAAAATAATAAATTTTGTTTATAGGTATTATTATTCATATAAAACTATTAAAAGGCGAATTCCCCAAAATTCCCCAAATCATAGCACTCCCCAAAAATTACCCAAAATATTAAAAAATTCCCCAAATTTGGGGAATTACCCACAAAACGGCAACGCTGAATTAATGGCTGCTATATTAGGTTTACGCTTAGCAAATATGGTAACCAGTGAACTATCTGTCCATTTAGTTCGGCGCATATTTTGGTCAGACTCAAAAAATGTGCTATATTGGATAAGGTCCGATGCAAGAAAATTTCAGCAGTTTGTATCGGTTAGAATTGGTGAAATACTCGAAGATTCTCACGTCCAAGAATGGAGATGGGTCTCTTCCATAGACAATGTTGCCGACGAAGCCACAAAATGGTCCACTCAACCAGAATTTGATAACGCGAACAGATGGTTCACTGGACCTACTTTTTTGTACTCGGATGAGGAGAAGTGGCCAAAAGAAGACCTAAATGCTAAAGGGGTTAAAGAGCACGATGTGATTTGCCACGTAGAGGTGAAACAACATGTGACGTCAACATTAGCAATTATCAGCCCCGACCTAATGCGATTCAGTAAGTGGGAAAAGCTGCGCGGTACACAAAAGTATGTCTTGAAATTTCTACGCATGGTTTGGCCGAAATCTAAGCAACCTACTAAAGTTACAGCTTTACTAATAGAGGGTGACATGAAGAGTATTGAAAATATAATCAGACGAAATTGTCAAGAAGAAGTATTTGCAGAACCAACCTTACGTAGCGGCGAACCAATACCTCTTAAGAGTGCGATATACAAGCATACGCCTTACCTGGACAATTTCAAACTGCTTAGAGTCAAGGGAAGAATCGATGCAATGAAAGTTGTTGATTACGATACTCGGCGCCCGATAATTTTACCCCGTCATCATCAGGTAACTTATCTTATTGTCGATTTTTATCACCGCAAATACCATCATCACCACAATAAAATTGTGGTAAACGAAATGCGGCAAAGTTTCAGTATTCCTGGTTTGAGAGCACTGGTTAGAGAGGTCGCCAAAAAATGTCAGCGTTGTAGTAACCGCCGCACATAGGGGTATTTTATCAATCTGGGCGGCCAAAACCTCATTTCCTAAAACTGGCCCGATTTCCAAAAAATAAAATTTTTTAGTAGGCCAGGACCCTAACGCATCATTTTAAATAAAAGTTTATTCTCAAAACTCAAACACAAAGTTTTTACAGTCAATGAAAGTTTGGTCATTCGTGTATTTCTCGCGGCATTTTATAACGTTCTTAAAGTTTCAACATTTCCAATTAATATTTTTACGGTTTTAAGTGAAGTTTTTTAGAATACTGTTATGGATTCTTATAATACAGGTAATCGAGTACAAAATTCATGTTTATTGAGATTTAGTTAGTTGTTAGCGTCTTCTTAATTACATTTTTAAAAAACAATGTATTAAAAAAAAAATTTCCCAATTTTTTGTTTTCAAAGGGGTTTTTGTTTAGGTGCCCGGCATTGTCCGGCACTGACTCTTTTTATACTCAGCTGTACTAGTACACAGAGTATTATAATTTTGATTTCATAACGGTGGATTGTAACATAATGAAATAATCGAGATAGATATGGACTTATATATATCAAAATGATCAGGGTGAAAAGAGAAATCGATTGAGCCATGTCCGTCCGTCCGTCCGTCCGTCCGTCCGTACGCACGATAACTCGCGTAAAAATTGAGATATTTTGATGAAATTTGAAATGCAAGTTGGTATCGAGACTGGGACGGTTGGTATTGAAAATGGGCGAAATCGGACCATGACCACGCCCACTTTTCCTATATAGAAAAAATCGGATATTTGGTATCTCAGCCACTAATATAGCTAGAGTGATAAAATTTTACCCACGTATTGAGCTCAGGCCCTTATGAAGAAATTTGATGAAGTTTTGGAAAATGGGCGGTGCCACGCCCACTTATTAAGGGTCAAACATTGAAAGTTTTATATGTCATAACTCAGAAACCGTTGAAGATATATCGATGAAATTTGGTATGCGTAATATGCTTACTTAAGCAAATGTTTTGACGAAAAATTATCAAAATCGGTTGACGGCCACGCCCACTTTTATATATGGGTATTATAAAGTGACCTAATAAAACCATTTTAAGCGATATCTCTGTCAAATATAAAGATCTATCACTGAAATTTTGTGGCAGGAGTCCAACTACGGACGTAAGACAAAAAGTACAAAAATTTTGGAAAATGGGCGGTGCCACGCCCACTTATTAAGGGGCAAACATTGAAAGTTTTATATGTCATAACTCAGAAACCGTTGAAGATATATCGATGAAATTTGGTATGCGTAATTTGCTTACTTAGACAAATGTTTTGGCTAAAAATTATCAAAATCGGTTGACGGCCACGCCCACTTTTATATATGGGAACTATAAAGGGGCCTAATAAAAACATTTTAAGCGATATCTCTGTCAAATATAAAGATCTATCACTGAAATTTTGTGGCAGGAGTCCAACTACGGACATAAAACAAAAAATACAAAAATTTTTGAAAACGGGCGGTGCCACGCCCACTTATTAAGGGTCAAACATTGAAAGTTTTATATGTCATAACTCAGAAACCGTTAAAGATATATCGATGAAATTTGGTACGCGTAATATATTTACTTAGCCAAATGTGTGGACGAAAAATTACCAAAATCGGTTGACGACCACGCCCACTTTTATATATGGGTATTATAAAGTGACCTAATGAAATCATTTTTAGCGATATCTCTGTGAAATATAAAGATAATTCATTGAAATTTTGTGATATGAGTTCTACAATAGACCGGAAACAAAAAATAAAAAAAAGTTTATAAAATGGGCGTGGCACCGCCTCTTTTTATGCAAAGAAATCTACGAGCCTATTACTCGACAAATAACTGAGATATTATGACGAAACTTGGTTTATGCACTTTTATAACTTGTGTTAATAGACACGCAAAAATGTATTGAAATCGGTTTATGACCACGCCTACTTTTTAACAAAGATATTTCTGGAACACCCTTTTGGAATTTGTAACGTGAAGTCTTTGTAACTAAAAGTCATAGAGGGATGCAATTTTGCACTAACAATAATATTTATATGCTTATTTGGATGATTGATACAAATTTTGAAAATGGGCGTGGCTGCGCCCTGTTTATGCAGCACTCGTTTCATATAAAATACACCCTATATCGAACAAACGCAAACAAACAATGAAAGCATACAGCTGAGTATCTAATGTTCGATTCCACTCGAACTTAGGCTTCCTTACTTGTTTTATACTCAGCTGTACTAGTACACAGAGTATTATAGTTTTAATCACATAACGGTGGATTGTAACAGAATGAAATAATCGAGATAGATATAGACTTATATATATCAAAATGATCAGGGTGAAAAGAGAAATCGATTGAGCCATGTCCGTCCGTCCGTCCGTCTGTCCGTCTGTAAACACTCTAACTCGCGCAAAAATTGAGATATTTTGATGAAATTTGAAATGCAAGTTGGTATCGAGACTGGGACGGTTGGTATTGAAAATAGGCGAAATCGGACCATGACCACGCCCACTTTTCCTATGTAGAAAAAATCGGAAATTTAGTATCTGATGAAATTCTACCCATGTGTTGAGCTCTGGCCCCTAGGAAGGAATTTGATGAAATTTTGGAAAATGGGCGGTGCCACGCCCACTTATTAAGGGTCAAACATGGAAAGTTTTATATATCATAACTCAGAAATCATTGAAGATATATCGATGAAATTTGGTACGCGTGATTTACTTACTTAGGCAAACATTTGGACGGAAAACAGTTAAAATCGGTTGACGGCCACGCCCACTTTTATATATGTATATTATAAAGTGACCTAATAAAAACATTTTAAGCGATATCTCTGTCAAATATAAAGATGTATCACTGAAATTTTATCGCATAAGTCCGACTATGGACATAAAACAGAAAACACAAAAATTTTGACAAATGGGCGGTGCCACGCCCACTTATTAAGGGGCAAACATTGAAAGTTTTATGAGTCATAACTCAGAAACCGTTGAAGATATATCGATGAAATTTGGTGTGCGTAATATACTTACTTAGGCAAATGTTTGGACTAAAAATTGCCAAAATCGGTTGACGACCACACCCACTTTTATATATGTATATTATAAAGTGGCCCAATAAAAAAATTTTAAGCTATATCTCTGTCAAATATAAAGATATATCATTGAAATTTTATGGCAGCAGTCCTACTATGGACATAAAACGAAAAACACAAAAATTTTGGAAAATGGGCGTGGCACCGCCTCTTTTTAGAAGCAGGAATATACGAGATTTCTTCCCCTTTGGGAATTTGTAACGTGACATCTTTGTATCTAGAAGTCATAGAGGGATGAAATTTTGCACAAAGAATAATATTCATAAGCTTAGTTGGATGACTGATAAAAATGTTGAAAATGGGCGTGGCTACGCCCACTTTATGCAGCACTCGCTTTATATAAAATACGCCGTGTTTCCATCAAACACAAACAAACAGTGAAAGCATACAGCTGAGTATCTAATGTTCGATTCCACTCGAACTTAGGCTTCCTTACTTGTTTCTAGATAGTCTGTTCCCTGTTATTTTGAGTTCAAGAAAGATCGGTCCCGGTTTTTTCCGGTTTTAAGAAAAACAGGCGATTTTTCACGTTGGGAAAAATGACCCCACCACACAAAAAGAATTAGTTGTTTGTGGATTCGAGAACACCCATCTAGCAACATATACATCGACGTGCTCCGAATCCAAAGTCCGCTTGTCCAATATACCCCCAAAACTTCAAGAAAATTGCGAAAAGCTAAAAAAAAGCCCCAAATGGCACATTTCATCGACCTAACCTACTAACATGTATTTCGACGTTCTGAATCCAAATCTGAGGTCGGTTTGGTCTCACTACATCACTTTTTAAAAACGTAAAGCCACATTTTTTTTAAGTTAAATTGAATTGAAATCACCATGGGTAACATAATTAACAATTTAAAGCCAAAAAAGAGTTTTGGCCGCCCAGATTGATTAAATACCCCAATGTGCGCCGTTCACTACCTCAGCCACCAGAAATGGCAGCCTTGCCACCTGAAAGATTTGCTACATATTCACGGCCATTCACAAATACTGGCATCGACTACTTCGGACCATTCGAAATTACAGTGGGTAGGCGCCGAGAGAAGCGATGGGGAGTTTTATTTACATGCCTTACAGTTCGTGCAGTTCATTTAGAGATCGCCCCTTCGCTTTCCACGGATTCTTTTTTGCTGGTATTGAAACAATTTACTGCACGTTGCGGCACACCACGATGTATCTGGTCGGACAATGGCACGAATTTCCGCGGAGCGAGTCGCATCCTACAAGAGGAAATTGAGCGTTTCTCAACTGAAGAACTTGAGCACAGCCATCCTGAGATCGAGTGGCATTTTATACCCCCAGTCACACCCCATATGGGGGGCTGTTGGGAAAGAATGGTACGTTCCGTTAAATCCGTGTTAATGGATATAATACCGACTACTGGTTTACGCGAAGAGGTACTAAGAGCAGCTATGGCGGATGTAGAAAATATCCTGAATTCGCGTCCATTAACGTACATTCCCTTAGACTCACCGGGTATGGAGGCATTGACGCCTAATCATCTTCTTCTAGGTAGCTCCAGTGGAATACGCGAGCATGTTACAGAGAATACGGGCGGTGGTAATTTAACCAAAAATTTCCGAATTTCTAGCCAGCTGGCTGATCAATTCTGGAAGCGGTGGATCCGGGAATACGCGCTCTGCCTCACCAGACGATCAAAATGGTTTCAAAATCCACCAGACCCAATTGATATAAATGACGTGGTAATTATCGTTGATGATAACACAAAGCGAAACATGTGGAGGAAAGGGATTGTAGTCGATGTTAATCGCGCAAAAGATGGACTAGTGCGCAGCGCTGTGGTACGAACAACCGACGGATTGCTTACGAGACCATCGGTAAAGTTGGCGAAACTTGACGTAAGGAAGTAAACCCCGTCCGTTCGCACGAAGTTTACGGAGGGGGGATGTTACGCCGCTGCGAATATCTAATACAGCGCCGTTGATTAGTGGTCTTCGCCAAATCATAGCCGTCGTCATCGAACGGACCAATCGGCATTTGCGTTGATCGAACAAACATATCGCCATTCTCCTCCATTTCCCATGAAGCAACTAAGAAGGAGTGTTCATCTAATCAGCCTACTTTTTTCTCTTCTTCAAAACACACACACACAGACTAGCACTGCCGTGGGTTAACGAACTGTCAAATTCTTTGCAATCACGTATCTATGACAATTCGATTGCATATGTGTCTTCCTTCCTAGTTGATTCATGCCGTCGACTTTTTGCACAATCTAAGATTTGATTTTGGTCTTTTGGTAATTTGCCGTAGCGCATTAAAGTTGTATAAAATTGAATTCTTACTTGTATTAAATATCGCACTTACATAAATGAAAGTGTATTTGTATAAATACGTTGCGAAGGAAAAACACTAGTGTAAGAGCATGAATTTTATAAATATTGTACGAAATTGAAATACTTAATAAATTTCAGATTTTAGCTTACTGCCACAGCTGGCTTTAGCTAAGTACATTGAAGCTGAAAATACTGCTTTTCATCTGCGCTCACACGCACTAAAAAAAAATATTGCAATCCAAAGGAATATCATCCGCTGTGAGTCGAGGCACAGCAAGGTCAACCAGGCGACCAAATCAATTACCTCCAACAAATCCTTTTGGAGAATAACAAAAACAAAATCATCATGAAGATCTTATTAAAAAGGCAAAAGGAGTTGGGCAACCTTGCAGTGATGGAAGAGCAAAAAATCCTTAGCGGAAAAATAAGGAAAGCTGCATGCCCAGAATATATCCAACACATTAAAAAATTAAATAAGGAATTTAAGGCAAATAATGAAAAAATTATGGCTAACCAAAGCAAAGAAGCCGAAGAATATATTAGCAAGAATTATTACGATCATATAATTCAGGCAATAGAGAACTCCGTTCAAATTTTAAATAAAATAGAAAATGCTGTCGAAATCGACAAACAACTGGAATCTATGGATATTGAGTCATTGGACATAAATTTCGACACAGAAGCAAAAAATTTGCCAGCAATAAAAGACAAACATCAAAAACCAGAATCGATGAAAGAAATAAGTACGCATTCCAACACTGAAAGGAGATTTCAACGTCGAGGAGAAAAATTTAAAACAACCTTAGAAGAAATTAGGCAAAATAAACTAGATTCGGTCGAAAAAATCAGTGAGTTAAAAACTAAGCTTCAAATACAGTTTGAAAATGTAGAAGAAGCCTTTTCTGAAATTCTCAGTGCACATTTAAATACAACAATAACAGACTCAATAGAAGAACAAATGTAGGACTTCCAAGAAATTATTGACATATATATTGAGAAAAGTGACAGATATTGAGAAAGTGACAGATAAATTAAAAAAGTGTACACCACCACAAACAATGTCATCTACGATGAAACTACAGGAAATTAAAATTCCGATATTTTATGGCGAGATGAATCAATGGTATTCATTTCACGATCTTTTTCAAGGATTAGTGCATAATTCGAAACACTTTACGGAAGTTGAAAAGATGTTCCGATTCATCATTAGGAGGAGAAGGTTAATTCAGCATTTACCGGTGACCGAGTTCAACTACGAAGCCGCTTGGAAAATTCTGCAAGAACGATATGAAAATAAAAGACTACAATTCATAACACAACTAGACAGACTACTTGATCAAACGGCAGCAAATGGAGAAAGTGCGGCAAGCATGAAACAGCTTTTGGATACCACCAAAGAATGCATTTATGCCCTAAAAGCACTTAAATTAAATCTGAGCGACGAGCAAGCAATTGTAGCTCGAATTGTTGTTCGAAAATTAGACAAAGAAAGTCTCCGTTTATATGAACAAAATGTTAAAAAAAACTAGGGATATTCAAAGCCTAGATGATGTTTTCTGCTTTCTGGAACAACAATATCAAGCTCTAGAAGCTGTACGACCAATCAAAAGTAATTACAACGAACACCCACATTTTATACAGCTCTAGAAGCTGTACGAGCAATCAAAAGTAATTACAACGAACACCCACATTTTATACAGCCGCACAAAAAACCTGTATGTTTTTGCAAGATTCCTGGACATCAAATTGGTGAATGCAGAAAGTTCCAGGCATTAACTACGATGAATCGTGAAAGTTCGATGCAACATTTGTCTCGATCATGTATATGAAGGCAATTGTAAAAATAAGAAAAAATGCAGTAAGTGTGGACGAAATCATCATAATTTACTGCATTACAATGAATTCCAAAAGGAAAAAGGAGCCAGTGAAGAAAGTAATATAAAAAAAACTTCCAATATGATGACAAAAAATTCTGATACTACAATACTGTTAGCAACAGCCCAAATAAGAGTAAAGGCAGCAAATGGAGAGTACCTGACATTGCGAGCGCTGATCGATCAAGGATCACAAAAGACAACCATATCTGAAGAAGCCGCTCAAATACTACACTTACTAAAAAAAAGGGAAGTAACTGAGCTACAAGGACTAGGAAATACTACCGTGGGAGTCTCCAAATATAAAGTCAATATTAAAATCAAGCCGAGATTCCTGAGCAACGAAGCTTACAACATCGAAGCACTAATTTTACCAAAATTGGCGAGTGCACAACCAGATAAAACGTTTAAATGGGATATAGAACAATGGAAAAACTATACCTTAGCTGATACCAACTTTAATAAATCAGATCGAATTGACGTTGTTATTGGAGGAGACGTATATGCTGACATCCTAGAAGAAGGAATATTTAAGAAAGACCGAATACTAGGTCAAGCTACAAAATTAGGATGGATATTGTCTGGAGTTTTACAGCAGCCCAAAAAAGATAATAAATTCCTGACAGTAGTGACTACAACGTTGGAAAGGTTTTGGGAAATAGAAGACACCACAACACCAACAAATAAAGAAGAAGATAATGAATGTCTGGAGATATTCGATAAAACGACAATAAGAGATAAAAATAATAGATTTATCGTCAATCTACGGTTTAAAAAAGAAAAGCAATTGGGTGACTCTCGCAAACAAGCAATGGCGAGGTTTCTTAATCTTGAGAGAAAGCTCGCTTCAAATAATGAGTTACGAAAACAATACGTGCAATTTATGAGAGAGTATTTAAAAATGGGGCACATGAAAAAAGCAAGTGACAATAACTGCGGGAAATACTATTTGCCACATCAAGCCATAATTCGAGAACACAGTCGAACAACTAAACTACGAGTGGTTTTCGATGCATCAGCAAAATCTTCAAACGGAAACAGTTTAAATGACATCCTTTTGATAGGACCAAGGCTTCAAAAAGATATATTTGACATCATTATGAAATGGAGACTTTGGCAATCTGTGGTAACAGGTGATATTGAAAAGATGTATCGACCAGGGATTGCAAATAATCGTTATTTTTTAAATTTTGACTAAAAAAATCATACTGAAGGAGAAGCGCTAAACGCAAAAGAAGTACACAGATGTAATCACCGTAACGCAGCCTACCTCTAAGTGCATTAACTTTTATTTTTTCGATTTTTATAAAAAAATTGATTTTTAATCGTTATTTTCTGAGTTTTATTTTTCCCTCAGCAAATAAAAGTTATTTTTTGATTTTTATATTTCGCTCAGAAAATAAAAGTTATTTTTTGAGTTTTATTTTTCCCTCAGAAAATAAAAGTTTTTTTCTGAGTTTTATTTTTCGATCAGAAAATAAAAGTTATTTTTTGAGTTTTATTTTTCCCTCAGAAAATAAAAGTTATTTTTTGAGTTTTATTTTTCGATCAGAATATAAAAGTTATTTTTTGAGTTTTATTTTTCCTTCAGAAAATAAAAGTTATTTTTTGAGTTTTATTTTTCGATCACAAAATAAAAGTTATTTTTTGAGTTTTATTTTTTTGCTCAGATAATAAAAGTTATTTTTTGAGTTTTATTTTTTTGCTCAGATAATAAAAGTTTATTTATAAATTTTACGTATTTATGAGACGCGAGCACATATATACTATTAAAAATGTAATTTTATGTATGTATGTGATTAGGTACATAAATATATATCATTTAGAAACTCTGTAGGACATAAATAAAGTTGTTGTATAACTTTTATTATCTGAGCAAAAAAATAAAACTCAAAAAATAACTTTTATTATCTGAGCAAAAAAATAAAACTCAAAAAATAACTTTTATTTTCTGAAGGAAAAATAAAACTTAAAAAATAACTTTTATTTTCTGAGTGAAAAATAAAACTCAAAAAATAACTTTTATATTCTGATCGAAAAATAAAACTCAAAAAATAACTTTTATTTTCTGAGGGAAAAATAAAACTCAAAAAATAACTTTTATATTCTGATCGAAAAATAAAACTCAAAAAATAACTTTTATTTTCTGATCGAAAAATAAAACTCAAGAAAAAACTTTTATTTTCTGATCACAAAATAAAACTCAAGAAAAAACTTTTATTTTCTGAGCAAAATATAAAACTCAGAAAATAATCGTTAAAAATCAACTTTTTGGATATCACTTATAACCGTTACGGTCCCTGGTATCGACAAATTAAAGTAGCAGAAAGTGACCAAGATTAACAACGTATATTGTGGAGAGAAGAGAAAAAAGGGCCGGTAGAGGAATACAAACTACAAACAGTTACGTATGGAACAGCATCCGCTCCTTTTCTTGCAACGAGAACATTACAAGAAGTTGCCAACATCTGCGAGCCTTACAACTATTTGCTTGCCAACGTCATTAAAAACGATTTCTACATGGACGATTTAATGACAGGAGCAGATTCCATAAATGAATGTAAAGCCATTCAGATACAAATTTCAAATCAACTCCAAAAATATGGATTTCATTTAAGAAAATGGATGTCTAACAACAATGAGATTATGGCAACAATTCCAACAAATGGCGAAAATGAGGTTATAAGAATAGCAGAAGACGAAACAGTAAAAACATTGGGTATACAGTGGGACCCGACCAAAGACGTATTTGGATTTAATGTGAATTTTTCTACCAAAAAGCTAGTAACAAAAAGGCAAGCTTTATCTGAATTAGCGAGAATTTTTGATCCAATGGGTTGGCTTTCTCCAACGACGGTGATAGCAAAATTATTTATACCAAAACTTTGGTTACTGCAACTAAATTGGGATGAGTTACTTGACGAAAATTTAACAAAGGAAAGGCAGGAGTTTATGCAGCACGTACCAGCGATTAAAAAAATAAAAATTCCTAGATGGTTTGAAACTAAAAGTAATCTCGAAATTGAACTACATGGATTCGCAGATGCATCAGAAAAAGCTTACGCGGCAGTTGTTTATGCTAAAGTTGGATCAGTTATAACAATAATTGCTGGTAAAACCAAAGTAAATCCAATTAAAAATAAGAAGACGTTACCAAAACTGGAGCTATGCGCGGCTCACCTACTTGCAAAATTGCTGCAAAGAATACAGACAATCATCAATAGACGAGTTAAAATATTTGCTTGGAGCGACTCAACTATAACATAAGCATGGTTAAAAAATTCCGAAAGTAAAGATAAGTTCATTAAAACGAGAGTAGAAGAGATCAAATCATGGGCGTCCACTGCAATATGGCAACATGTTGGAACAAAAGGTAATCCAGCTGATGTAGCACCCAGAGGGGTATTTGCAAACAAACTTGTAGAGCACGAACTATGGTGGAAAGGTCCCAAATGGTTGCAAGAAGAAGAAGATCAATGGCCAAAACAGAATGCAGGTAAAATAGTATATGTCACAACATCAAAAGAGTCGCGTTTCTTAGATAAGGTAATATTAAAATATTCTAATTTTACTAAATTAATAAGAGTTATAGCTTATGTCCAACAAACGAAGAATCACTCTTGCCAATAAATGCTACTTTGGACTAACTAGGCAATGGAAAAGTAAAGTCCTCTCTCGACGAACCAAACTCACATTCTACAAGACACTCATCGTTTCAGTCCTCATGTATGGCGCAGAAGCGTGGACTATATCAAAAGCAGATTAGATGGCGCTTGGAGAATTCGAGAGGAAAGTTCTTCGGAGGATTTATGGACCTTTGCGCGTTAGCGAGGGCGAGTATCGACGGAGAGCTGTACGCAGACATCGACATTGTTCAGCGAATAAAGATCCAGCGGCTGCGCTGGGCAGGTCATGTCGTGAGAATGGACGAAGGTGCTCCAGCCAAGAAAGTATTTTTATCGAAACCCGCTGAACGCAGAAGAAAAGGGAGGCCTCCACTGCGTTGGGAAGATCAGGTGGACAGTGATGCTGACTCCCTAGGTATTCCGAAGTGGCGCCATGCTGCGCGAAACAGAAATAGCTGGCGCGCTTTATTGAACTCGGCCAGAATCGTCTAGACGGTTACGTGCCAATTAAGTAAGTAAGTAAGTATAGCTTATGTATTGCGATTGATAAAAATAATAAGAGGACAAAAATATCCTGCATATTTAATGAACTCAGAGCTAAAAGAAGCTGAACAGAAAGTTGCTCCTACTGTCACTACTGAAAAAATCATTGAGCATGTTTCTAACAAAACGGAAATCAATCGTAAGCTCATTAAATGCTTTATGCTGGTCAAACAGAACGTTGGATTGGACACTCTTGAATATGTTAATTTCAAAATTGTGGTGCCGGAAAATCTATTCCCCAAATTGCTTTCTGCAGAGATCTGGCCAGCCCATGTCACCGTCAGAACATTTAATTTTTTAGAAAAAGGCAAGAAGCAGGTGAATCAAATAAGGGTAGATTCTACTTTTTGGAAGTAATAATAGTAAATAAATGAAGTAAGTATAAAACATAAGTAAGCTTTCTACTAAAATATCTATAATGTACACAAAAAAAAAACAGAAAAAATGTAGTTGCAAACGATAATTTATAAACAAATAGTAGAAGACTAAAACTGATATGAATATGTATAATGTATGTATGAGGTTAATGATTTTAGAAATTAAAATATGAATATATATGGCTATGAATATTGTAAGTAATTAAAAAAAAAAATATATATATACATATGGTTGGTTGGTTGGTTTGAGTGACGAGTCCCAATGACTCCAATTAGCGCTGAAGCGCCGTTTTGCTACCACGACTCGTGCCTAAAACCAGAAAAATAGATTAAGAAGATTAATTCGGAGGAAAGGGCGGGTCGCACGCCTTATTTCCATCCAGCTGAGTTTAGATATCTAAGAAGACCCTCCGGCCTGACATCCTAGAGTTCAGAGAGGCTGTCGAAGAAGGGCTTACCAAGGAATTTCATTCGCCCTTACAGTGCGAAGGACATCCATGCTGTGAGCTCTGGCCTCAGACCCCACTTTTTTCCCAGCATTCTTTTGCAGGCATACAAGGCACCGTAAGCCTTATTTGTTCTATGTTCCGTGTTTAGCCTCCAGTTTAACTTAGGCGTTAGGAAAACTCCTAGATATTTTGCACTGTGCGAAAGACTTAGTTCTCGACCATTGAGAACAGGCAAATTAAAATTAGGGATTTTCTTCCTTGTAGTAAAAAGCATCAGCTCTGTCTTTGAGGGGCTTACCCCGAGACCGGAGGCCTCCGCCCATCCGCTCAGTTTCCTCAGTGCCCCCTGCATGATCCCACTGATCACATTGGGACACAGAACAGATGCTAATACCACAACATCATTCGCATAAGCCACTACTTTAATTCCTCTCCCGTCTAGCTGGCGAAGTTTTCCGTCTACAACACAGAGCCATAGCAAGGGTGATATAACTCCACCTTGAGGGGTTCCCCTCCCCGGGTGTGCTCTAATCTCACTCCCTCCAAGCTTTGCGTTTATAGTTCTGGAACGAAGAGTTGACCCTATCCAGTTTACTATGGCGTCCTCTACACCCAGAGCAGAGAGAGAGTCCTCGATTCCCGGCGAACATTGTTAAAGGCCCCCTCAATGTCCAGAAATGCCCCCAAGTTAAACTGTTTAGTCTCAAGGGATGATTCCACTTTATGTACCACTTCGTGCAATGCGGTCTCTGTTGAGCGACCCTTGTGGTAAGCATGCTGAGCTGATGACAGCCCGGAAAAAATGGCCAAAAGTAAAGTATTAATTGAATTTTTTTAATATTACGCTTAAAATGTTTGCAATAAAACAGAATAATTTTAAAAAGGATAAAACTTTCCTGGCTTTTACAACTTTTTATAAAAACCCCAATAAAAACCAAATTTTTTCAATAATCGCAAAAATCAATAAAATGTTGAATTTGAAAAGTTAGTATTGAAATAGGTGGGATCTTTCGAAAAACACACAAAATGTTATAATTCAGACACTAATATAACCCGAGTAATGAATTTTCAACCATGCAACGAGTTTATGCAGTTATAAGGAAATATGCTAAAATTTTAGAAAATGTGCGATGATTGACTGCCTTATTCCTTAGTCGTAACATAATTTAATTTATAAGTGGTATGTCACTAGAAGCGTACTTTAATTATCTTTCGAACGGAGTAGATACGATTTGCGGGTATTTGTAACTTCAGCGAAAAGAATTTTTGATTGAAGTTGTAACCAAAAAAACCCAAAATTACGTTGTCTCAAACCCCTAACCATAAAAAATGGTTTTGAACTCAGCAGGTTCATGCCAACCCTCCCCTATACCTGAAATTCTTGGTATTTTCTCAAATTAATTATTTGTAATGTAGTGTTTTCAACATATAGCTTTGAATATGATAGAAGTAAAATTTATATACCAGAATTTCGTGGGGGGTTCAAACACCCAAACCCCCCCCCCCTAAATACGGCCTTGAAAGGTATTAAATTTTGACAACTGGTCCTTTGCTACAATTAATATAAATGGAGCGCCGAAATGAACTGTTAGTGCCATTTGTTGTTTGACGTTGTCCCGAACAAATTGATCCGAGCTACCACTTTTGCCACAGAAATTTAATTGTTCCTCAAGGTCACACACACTATCCGGTTCCTTTATATTTCATCCAATGCTTAATTCAAACTGAATTTTTTTTTAATAAAATTTATCATTTATGATTGGGCTAAAATTTTTCCAAATAAAAACACTTTTCCAATTGACAAAAAAAAAAAAATACAGACAAATTTCGCCTGCTCAACAAAAAGTGTTAGATTGGAGTACATATTGGAGAGATCCCTTCTATTGCTCCAAAAGTATGTCAAAAGGAGTTATCTATTATTTATAGTTTGGAGCAGACATAGGCAGCCCATACCACAATTGTGGGAAGTCAATTCACACGTATTCTTAAGCTGGAGTTATAGGTACTTAACGTAGCATGAACAACCTCACTCAAAATTTCTGTTCAATGGGGTTTGAGTACATTTGATTACTCACACTTAGCCTAACATAGAAGTCTGATCAATTTAGATTTTTACAGAGCGCGCATAAAGCGGCCCGTTTCTCAACTTTTTCCATGCTACGTTAAGTATCTATAACCCCAGCTTTACTCTCTTCATCAGTCGTTTGCCAACTGTCCATTGTGTAAGGAGAACAGTGAAATGACTCTGGGATGTGTTTAAAACAGGTCGAACAGCTGTGCTCAGCTGATTTTGAAGTTGTTATTATGGCCCAATAACGATCTTGAATGCAATATAAGTTGCTCATCTTCTTTCTGTTTTGTAGGTTGTTGATTTTACATTCTTACACATGTTATTCGTGAAATGGCTGGGGTTTACGCCCTCTCTGGGAATTGCGTTTTAGCAACTCTGCCTTAATTTCTTTTCGGAATTATGAATTGATTTTTTCAATTCCCAATTCTAGAATTGCGTTTCTGTCCTGCTTGCTACGACCATGTCATTATGGTCCCTTTTCATACAACAACCACATCCGGCCGCCATGCTGAACTGCCCTTCAAAAATGGCCGCCATGCTGGTCTGCCCATCATTTTCACATTTGGCGATGGCACATCGACCATATATCGACTTTTTTAAATCGATTTTTCGATGAGCTGGCTCACTAGACGTTTTACACTATGCAACTGTCGAACGAAAAGCATTGCGCCTGGCTATGTCGCTTCGTGGTTGAACGCAAGCATTGACTTTATACGGGTAATGTATGTATGTATGTCCACAAATAAAATGCCCGGCGAGAAATTTTATATGATGGAAATGCCTTCGGCGATATGCAATGCCTTTTTTGCTATAAAGTATTTAAAAATAATACAAATGATTATGCACTACAAAAGCATTGCGAAGTATTTCACAAAGAGTTTTTGTACTCTTATTTGGATGACTTTTGTATTCCAAACACTCTGTTTTAGCCAACTACCCTTTTAATTTTTTTCAGAAGAGATAATTTTTTTTCCATTTCCTTTCAAAAGCAAAAAACAAAAACAACAAAAAATCAAAAATGTCTGTTCTACATATACGTATGTATATTCCACTTGAAGCGGATCAATTTCCTACTGGGGTGCGCATGCGGAGAACTGGGTTTGTTCTCACCAAAACAACCTCATTTCAGACCACTGCCAGGCCCAGGCAGCTAGTGGGACAATTGTCCGAAAAATTGAGAACCAATTTAACACAGATTATTACGCTCTTTGTTTGCTTCGCTTGTGTGAGCGCTACGCAGCGTTGCCGTTTGGGCCACTAAAGTGGCAATTTGAACCTTTTTTAAAGCCAGGCCACCCGAACCCAACTATTTGAAAATATGCAATATTTGGACCTTTTTAAAAATTCGGGCCACTTTTGGTCCTTTTTTACTTTCAAAACTATAATTATTAAATAATTTTTATAGTTTTTTCTTAAATATAAGAACAAAAAATCTCTGTTACTATTTTACTTTGCATTGGCAACTCTCCGTTTCGAAAGGTTCTTTATTTAATTTGTTTGCCAACACTACCCTTGAATACTTTGAAATTTGGGATGTTCGTTAAGATAATGAAAACGTACGGAGCAGCCCAGACACACACAAACACATATAGCGTTCGTTGATCTGTAGGAAAGTGCAAGAAACGTAGGAATTTCACCACAATTTACATTCTTTGTACTCATATTCGATCTTTTTTGGTAAAATTCCTACGGTTCTTGCACTTTCGAACGACTCAACGATCGCTATAACAGTTTTTTTTCCTTGCCTTTCTCGGATTATTCCGTCTACTCAACGAACGATCATATTAACGCTGCATTAGTGTAAAATACCTATATAAAAATGTGTTTTAGCTAAAAAAAATGGGGGCCACTTTTTTTAATTTTTTGGGCCACCTTTTGAAATTTTTAAGCGGCAACACTGGCGTTACGATCAATGAAGTGCTGTCGTTTGTTTCTGTTCAGTGAAAAGATAATTAGATAAGAAACTCTTGATTTCGTGAGAGCGCTGTCAAAATGCACATTTTTTATAACTTTTTTCATTGGTGCCACTCTGTCAAAAATCGAAAATTGGTATTTTACATATTTCTGGGAATTTTTCGGCTTCCTTATGTTATTGAAGACTATAGCTATTAAAATTTTGCTTATACCAAATTAAGATAACGATATAACCACAATAGTGATACACAGGATAGTATGATTTTCCCACATTCCGAATATTCGTGTTCGAAACCCAATCTCAGACAAATTAAGAATAACGCACAAAAAGGGGTGGACGATAATACATGTAGTTGGGTGGTATTTTTTAAGAAATATTTTACTCTATTTTGAAATTCTATTAAAATGTGATTATATTAGAACTGAACTATAATAATTGTTAACCGGATCTATATCTAAATCTACTGAAGAACCGCTGCCCGCGTTCCATCTCACTAACATATTTTTTATAATTTTAACTGAAACACAATTTTTTCCAGTTTAAACAACAAACTGCACTGCATCACACACACTAGCAATACAATTACCTCGGTATTTTTCATAATTCTTTATTATTTCAACAAAATTTAACACACAAAACAAAAAATCTAAATCCACCAAATACGGTAATTTATTTGGCGTGTTTTCCCTTCTGGCACCAGCAATTTGCACAACAGCTGATCGGCGGGGTTTTATGTTGTGTGGCAACAAAGCCAAATAAAACCCCTGGGAAAATCGAGAAATTGGGAGAGCAAGAAAGAGTTTCGTATCAAGTCATCTTTGGTTCAGTGGCTTACTATCAAGCAACAAGACAATAGTGTATGCGGAAGAAGGTTTTTTAAAATTCAAAATATGTATGAAAATATCATTTTAGTAAACCACAACTGGCTTTTAACGGCACGTATATTACCTGAAAAAACATTTGTAATATTCAGTGCATTTTCTCAAAAGCATTTATCAACATATAAAATAATTATAATCATTCATGATATTCTTCCGCATACGCTATTGTCTTGTTGCTTGATAGTAAGCCACTGAACAGAAACAAGCGACAGCACTTCATTGTTGCGCTCACTGCGCTCTTACTAACACTACCTCAGTTAGAAAAATGCCTGGGCCTGGTGTATACGTACACGGCCGCTTACTCTCATTTATAGCCCAGTTAGTCGAGAACGTGTGGTCCGCTCGCTGACGCAAACGCCCGTATGCAATTTTTAGGATTTTTTGAGCCCGTAGCAATCAGCTGTTTTACTCACACATATTTACATATATATATAGTTTGTTTACATTTTGGCAGGGTTGCCGTTTAGTCATTTTGGAACAAACAAGATTTTTACTAATCTTCAAAGAGTTATGCGGATTACCCTTCAATACACAACTGTGCATTATTTGCCAAATGACAAGAAAATACTAATTTAATCGTTTTTAAAGTTGTCGTTGACGACTTTTCTTTTTATTAATTTAGTTACTTTTTTACGGCTTAGTTGGTAATTAAAACACATTTTTCTTGTAATTTTGTTGCTGCCCAATATATTTCCATCACACCTTGGTGATAGTTATCAAGGGCTAAAACATAAAATAACAAAAAACACAGTCAGAACATTAAATTTACAAAATTGAAAATCCATAAAAAAATTATATTGGGAAGCAACAAGATTCTCACAAAAATCTGTGTTTAATTAAGAAATCTGTACTGAGTTTCTGTAACTCATATCTTTTCTAGTATAAATAGGTGGTGGCAAAGTGTGGATCGTATTAGTGTGACATCACTTTAATTGATTTTGTTACAGAAACTCAGATTTATTGTGGCAATTTATAACTTTTTAATGTAGAAAAATTGCATAAGAAGACCACCAAGAGTTATCAATTAAGAAAATACAGCCACCATTGTGGATAAATACAATTTTTGCTTTAATTTTCAGTAATATCTTCATTTATTAGGAGTGTTCAATATCTCAAAATTTTTACATATTTTTACGAATAGTTACGAATTTATGTTCAATATCCCAAAAAATTCGCAAAAGAGAGCCAAAGTGAGAGAGTAAGACCTCGAGAGAGTTGATAAACGCTGCAAGTAAAATTTTCACTTGCAACTACTAGCAGCTTTAAAAAAATAGAAGTGTCAAAAATATATGATCACAAAAATTTCAATTGGAAATATACAAACATTTTAAACGCAAATTTCTAATTGTGTACTAAATAAGTTAGCGCAAAAACGAATCTTGATGATGTTGTGGAATAGCCAAAGTAGAATTTTGTTTTCCTAATTCAGTTATTTCCATTCATTTCCAATTTCAAAAATTTCAATTACAACCTAACCTAAAAATCAAATTGTCAAAACAGCGTATCAGCTGTTTTCTTGCGAATGTTTACGATTCTGTGTTCAATTTTTTTGGTTGATAATTTTCTCTTTTTCTCGTTTTTACTCTTAATTTGACAATGACGCTCTTTTTGCTTGCAAGTAAAGTTGTTGAACAAAGCTATTATCTTGTTATTAATTTATATATATATATATTTACATTTTGTTTGGGATATAAAAAAAAATTATAAACGTTTTCTTTCCTTTCTTTTTAAAAATTAAATTAATAATAAATGGTTCGTTTAAGTAGACATACTATTTTTTCCATGTGAACACATATATGTATATTCGATAACATTTTACAGTCTTGTTGAGTTAGTTGTATAATGCTGTGAAAATTACTGTTTAAATATTTAATAACTAAAAATGTAAAACTGGCAACCCTTCTACCTTGCAACCATGCGAGCGATCAGCTGACACGTTTTTACGTAAAAAATCAAAATGATTTTGACTTCTGCGGTACGGGCTTCTGCGTCGTAGGTCGTTGAATAATCGATTACATACAAATCCCATTAAATAGGTTGGATCAGCTGACACGGTACACGGTTTACGTTCTCGACTAACTGGACTATTAGCAGGTGCTAAGGTTTTGCCCAAGGCTGAGCATAGCTGTCCAAATGCGATTTACTACCACAATCAAGCACCCAGTTGGAAAGGTGGTCATGCATGACCTTGCGGAGGCATGAAAAGATGTACGAAAAATTTGCATTATAGTATGTATTCCAAAAAAAACTATGGTTTCATCTAAACTCTATGTTGTGTGGATACACTCTAGAATGCAACCCAAGGTAAGCGAAGGGGTCAGTTATCGGCTCTCAGCTATACCTTCCAACTTATAGGAAATCGGATACACTCTAGAATGCAACCCAAGGTAAGCGAAATGCAGCCGCAATGACCCAACGCATAAACACACTCGGCCATTGAGACTCTGTGCAAGCTGTTGGATTTTCCCCACTTTTGCCTTTTTCATTTTCAACATTTCGTGAAATATACACTCAACCTTCGCTGTAAATAATTGTTGAATTTTTTTCCACTTGCCACAGAGTCTCAATGGCCGAGTGTGTTTATGCGTTGGGTCATTGCGGCTGAAGATGGAATGGACTCGGGTTCAATCCCCGGTGCATCCACTTCCGAAAATAGTGCTGATGATCGAAAATGGTTTTTCGTGAAATAGCTATACACTCAACCTTCGCTGTAAATAGTTGTTGAATTTTTTTCCACTTACCCCAACAATTAAAAATTGAATTAAAAATAAAAATTTCGTGCTAAGCACTAAAAACTCTTTCAACAAAAATAAAAAATATTTTTTTTATTTCTTTGCATTGTATTTTATTATTTTTTCTTTTAATGGATGAGTCATATGTACATGAATATGGAGATAAAATTCTTATTATCACTATATATAATTCAGTCTTTACATAGATAGATACTCATAAATAAGAAAGAGCTGCGTACATACACATATCTTATACCGAACATATTTTAGAAAAGTGTATAAATTTTTCCGTAATCTTTTTAACGGTTAAAAAACTCACTCAATATTTCCACCTCCAACACAGATTTTCACCACCCAATTTGAATCGTAGTATCCCCATACTCAACCATTTTGAACCGTTTCTTACCAACACCGGTGGTCTGGAATCCAACAATTTTGGCCACGATTTAAAAAAGGCAACGGCTTCTAAATTATTAAAGTACATGTCCATTTTACCACTCCTCCACATTGGATGTAATTCTTCATCTATTGAAAACTATTAAAAGCCATATAAGAACATAATCTAAATTCTCATCAACGCGATAGCTCTTACCTGATCTTTTTTCCAAGCAAACAATTTAACGCAAAGCTCCATTCACAATCCCAGCGGAGGAATGGGTAAATATTTTTTTTTTGTTTATTAAAAAATCTTTTTTACACAAAAAGCAACAACTATTGAAAATTATATATTTTCTTGTAAACATTTGGATATGATGGTCTTAAACTAGGAATTTCACTTTAAATCAACATTTTTTAAGTTTTTTATGTTGTTTCAAGAATACCGTTCTTGATTCAAAATTGGGGAAACTTAAATCTGATCTATTTTTCATTAATTTCTGTAATTCTTAATTCAAGTACGACACAGCTTGTTTTTAGCCCGCAACTTTTCTCTGAGTGTTGGTATATTTTTTGTTGCTGCTGCTGCATGAGATAGTAGGTAGCTATGTGGCTGTTCGACTGCAAAGATTATAATCATTATTGTATGGACTTAAGAATGACCAGTAGAGCTGCAAAACTATCGATGGCACTATCGATAGTATCGATAGTTTTTTTGTCGTGTCACTATCGATAGTTTTTTTCCACTATCGATGGTTATCTCTAATCATTCTTGTAGTTTTGTCCCAAGAGAAGAATACTGAATGTTAGGGAGAAGTTGGATTTCGCTATCAAATTGGTCAAATTAATACCCCAGCGGGTTAGGGGGCTTAGAATATACCCGTGGTAAGGAATGTCTGTCGTAAGAGGCGACTAAAATCCATGCTTCTAACGATATATAACTTGTAGTAATTGAACCACACCTCGCTAAATGACATCTGGTCAATGTCAAAATTTTTAATTTTTTCCGATTTTTGAAAGTTTTGATTTTCAAATTAAGTTTTTTATAAAAACTTGTAAAAATCAGAAAAGTTTTATTTTTTTAAAATTAGCCCGTTTAATTGTTAACGTAATATCAGGGATATCTGATAAAAACATTATTTTTAGCGATTTCTTTCATGTGAAACAAAAAGGATATTTTATGGACGAAAAACTCGGCTATATGGCTTATCCGTGTATAGGGCGTCGTTTTACACCTTTTTTTTTGCAAAACACTATAGACTTCTTGCGCGACCTTAAACTTCTCATATTCAATAGTACTGCCTTTAAAATAAGAAAGAATTTGCTCGCACAGCTAAATTCAATGAAGGTGCAAAACACGGTAACTCGCATGGAACATGGTGCAAGGTTTACAATATATTAGCTGCGGAATGATTTGTATCTGACAGCAGCTTTTGTGTCTACAGTACAGCTACTCGCAATGTGAAATCCTCTGATATAAAATAAAAGTTAAGTAATTTTCATTATTCCTTTTTATACTCAGCTGTACTAGTACACAGAGTATTATAGTTTTAATCACATAACGGTGGATTGTAACAGAATGAAATAATCGAGATAGATATAGACTTATATATATCAAAATGATCAGGGTGAAAAGAGAAATCGATTGAGCCATGTCCGTCCGTCCGTCCGTCCGTCCGTCCGTCTGTCCGTCTGTCCGTCCGTCCGTCTTTAAACACTCTAACTCGCGCAAAAATTGAGATATTTTGATGAAATTTGAAATGCAAGTTGGTATCGACACTGGGACGGTTGGTATTGAAAATGGGCGAAATCGGACCATGACCACGCCCACTTTTCCTATATAGAAAAAATCGGAAATCTGGTATCTCAGCCACTAATATAGCTAGAGTGATGAAATTTTACCCACGTGTTGAGCTCAGGCCCCTAAGAAGAAATTTGATGGAATTTTGGAAAATGGGCGGTGCCACGCCCACTTATTAAGGAGCAAACATTGAAAGCTTTATGAGTCATAACTCAAAAACTGTTGAAGATATATCGATGAAATTTGGTATGCGTGATTTACTTACTTAAACAAATCTTTTGACGGAAAATTGCCAAAATCGGTTGACGGCCACGCCCACTTTTATATATGGGAACTATAAAGGGGCCTAATAAAAACATTTTAAGCGATATCTCTGTCAAATATAAAGATCTATCACTGAAATTTTGTGGCATGAGTCCAGCTATGTACATAAAACAAAAAGCACAAAAATTTAGGAAAATGGGCGGTGCCACGCCCACTTATTAAGGGGCAAATATTGAAAGTTTTATGAGTCATAACTCAGAAACCATTGAAGATATATCAATGAAATTTAGTACGCGTGATATATGTACTTAGGCAAATGTTTGGACGAAAAATTTCCAAAATCGGTTGACGACTTTTATATATGGGTCTTATAAAGTGACCTAATAAAAACATTTTAAGCGATATCTCTGTCAAATATAAAGATATATCATTAAAATTTTATGGCAGGAGTCTAACTACGAACATAAGACAAAAACCGTAAAAATTTTGGAAAATGGGCACCGCCTCTTTTTAGAAGCTGGAATATACGAGATTTCTGAGCCCATAACTCGACAAATAATTGATATATAATGACGAAACTTGGTGTGTACACTTTTATTACTTGTGGTAATACATGTTAAAAATTTTAGCGAAATCGGTTGACGACCACGCCCACTTTTAAATATGGGTATTATAAAGTGGCCTAATAAAAACATTTTAAGCGATATCTCTGTCAAATATAAAGATATATCATTGAAATTTTATAGCAGGAGTCCAACTGCGGACATAAAACGAAAACCACAAAAATTTTGGAAAATGGGCGTGGCACCGCCTCTTTTTAGAAACAGGAATATACGAGATTTCTTAGCCTATAACTCGACAAATAATTGAGATATTATGACGAAACTTGGTTTATACACTTTTATATCTTGTATTAATAGACACGAAAAAATTTATTGAAATCGGTTTATGACCACGCCTACTTTTTAACAAAGATATTTCTGGAACACCCTTTGGGAATTTGTAACGTGACATCTTTGTAACTAGAGTCATAAAGGAGTGAAATTTTGCACAAAGAATAATATTCATATGCTTAGTTGGATGACTGATAAAAATGTTGAAAATGGACGTGGCTACGCCCACTTTATGCAGCACTTGCTTTATAGAAAGTACCTACACCGTGTTTCCATCAAACGCAAACAAACAATGAAAGCATACAGCTGAGTATCTAATGTTCGATTCCACTCGAACTTAGGCTTCCTTACTTGTTTTGCTTGGTTTTCCGACGGGGTAGGAATATGATGTATTGTGGAACGATTTTTTCACAAGGGATGACGAAAAATCGTTCCACAATACATAAGTATCTATATCTTTAGCTTAAGGGCCGTTTACTCAACCTCTGATTAACGCTAACCCTATGAGAGGGTGAAGTCAAAAACAAATTTTATCTTTTGTCTATACACGGATGAGTCATCTAACCGAGTTTTTCGTCCATAAAATATCCTTTTTGTTTCACATGAAAGAAATCGCTAAAAATAATGTTTTTATCAGATATCCTTGATATTACGTTAACAATTAAACGGGCTAATTTAAAAAAAATAAAACTTTTCTGATTTTTACAAGTTTTTATAAAAAACTTAATTTGAAAATCAAAACTTTTTCAAAAATCGCAAAAAATTAAAAATTTTGACATTGACCAGATGTCATTTAGCGAGGTGTGGTTCAATTGCTACAAGTTGTATATTGTTAGAAGCGTAACTCCAGCGAACATAATTTTTGAATAAAGTGATAACAAAAAAACACAAAATTACTGTTATCTCAAAAACGTAACCATACAAAAAATTAAAAAAAAAAAAAAAAAAAAAATTGGTCTGTGCTCAGCAGACCCATACCTATCCTCCCCCATAACTGAAATTCTTCGTATTTTTTTGTTTTTTGATTTATTTAAAGCATAGTGTATTCTACATTAATGAAATGTTTAAACAGTGTGCCTTTTGATTATCGGTATTTTACATTAATGAAATGTATAAACAATGTGCCTTATGTACTAGTCAGCGCCAAAGATGCTAAAAAACAAATGTAATACTTTTAGTTTTATTACTATAGCGTTTTCAAGTCAAATGAAACCTTTTTCAAATCAAGTGCAAATTTTAAATTGAAAAAGGTTTAATTTAACCAAAAAATGCTATATATATAAGTGAAGTATTTAATTCCTATTTGTTGTTCTTTTGTTAATTAATTAATGTTATGCGTTAAAAAAAATTAAAGACTTTGAAAAGGAAAATGTAAACAAAACCATCCCTCTTTTTAAGGTTTAATTTAACCAGAAAATGCTATATACATACACAGAGAAAAAAGTACAATGGTTTTTTCAACCAACTTCTTGGTTAATGTTTTATTGGTTGATTTATTCATGTCAAAAGGAAAAAATGTAATATGTACATTTTCATTGTACCATTAACCAATATTTTGGTAACAATCAATATCAAACAGAAAGTTGGTTTCCCCAACGTGTATATTTGTTATATTAACGAAAATATTGGTTAATTCATATCTAAAAAAAAAAGTAAAAATATTTACGAAGCTTTATGGCTTGGGCTCTGTTGTTACCATCGCCTTCAACACCGTTTGTGCTTGACGAAGTTGAATGGCTGGACCCGAATTGTAGAGAGCGAGAGAGTGAGTATTTGGAAGTTTCTTTGTTATTCAGTTAACATATTAGCCGTGTTTCACATACGGTGATCCTAACCCAGATAAAAATTTTTGCATGTAAATGCAACAACAACGATTTCAGCACGATTAAACCAGATAAATTGCTGGTTCAATTTCTGATCCGCCCTGTTCGATTTGTTTTTTCCGTGCTGATTTGGCAGCACAGTGCTTTTTTGATTTGGCAGAACTGAAAAGTGACATTTGTGTATGTATACATATATATACATATACCCTGCAGTAAATTTGTTTCACTGCTAAATGATCATTGATCATTCTTTGTTAAATATTCATCACAATCGTTTTGCGTTGGTGCAAGCTATATTGAAAAAACCAAACGAAATATCATCTAGCCGGTTATAAACCCACGAGCCAGCTTGTATTTCGGTAGGTTTTTTGACATTCGGCAGCTTTTCTGACAAATTTTTCAATTTGACAACTATAAAACAAATTATATTTAAAATAAAAAATATATGGAAATACAAATTTCAAATTTGCCTCTTGTAAGCTTCTGCTTTGGCCGTAAGAGGAAAGAAGAAGTCCGGAAGAAAAATTATACTGCGCACTGGCTTCTCCTTATAACATGGAATACATAGCTATCCCGCCATTTGAGTTTCATAATTTATTTCAGTAATTTAAATTCAAATTTCGAAAAAAATAATTTTTGAAATAGTTATTTTCATTTAGTTTGAAGTTTAAAGTCAATCAAATTGTTTTTGAGGGAGTATTTGTCTCTTTTCAACGTACAGAAGAATTGTTTTTGCGCTACTATAACTCTGACGAGTTTTATGGCCGAGCTTCTCTCCCAATTCGAGGTGTGATCCTTTTGTTTTTCCTACCATTGGACAGTCATATAGGTATGAGGAAAGCAAACCATTTATTTGAAAAAATTCAGCAGCCTTTATATGAAAGCATTCACTGATGCCTCCTCATGATGAATTTCATCAGTGATTCATAAAGGATTCATTTCAGATTTTTACTGCTGGGTATATGTTCTTCTTCTTTTTAGTTCTTTGCAAGTGCAGCCAATTTTCATTATGAGCCGGATTGTTTCAGTAAAAATTTATCTTAACCAAGACCCAGATGTAATAACTGAAATGCCCCTATTAACACTCTCTTATAGATCATACATAGCAGTGCTGCTACTGGCATAAAAATATAACCAACAAATTGTTTAATAGTAACAAGAAATTGGTTGAAGATTTGAACGAACATTTTGTTATATCAACAAATATCATGGTTAATATAACCAAAAACACTGTCTAATATATCAACAATGGTAATGGTAATATTAAACAAGTGTGAAATTAGTACTATTAACCAACTTTTGGTTGATTTTTCTCTCAGTGTAAGTGAAGTATCTAATTCTTATTTGATATTTTATTTAATTATTGTTTTGCGTAAAAAATTAAAGACTTTTTGGAAAGAAAACTGTAAACAAAACCATCGCTCTTTTTATTTTAGTGAAATATTCGCCCACAAGTTTGGAGCCAATAACACCACCACCGAGACCTCCGCCACCAATGTCACCACCTCCAACTCCGCCGCCATTCATACCAAGCTGATTGCCTTTTGGTGGCATTGGCATTGTTTCTATTTTGTTGCTAGAGTTGTTTGCGCTCCCAGTTGTACTGATAGTAACTGTGGTTGTTGTCAAAGTGGATGGTGCATTAGTAGAATTTCTGCATAAACAAAGAAAATTTGTAATAAAAAAATAAAGAAGCCAAATTGCACCCAACTCACCCCACACCATCTTCGGGATTTATCGCTGAACCAATATACGCAAACATGCCTATGCGTATTCCTGTTCACGTTGTTGCAACGTTTTGATCGGTTGACGCGGCTTAATACCATTCCTGCGCGTCTCCATTGATTGCTTGGTCGACGCAATATTTTCATACTTTGCAAGTTCTTTGATGATGCATAATTGTAAATTAAATTAATTTTTTTTTCAATTTGAAATATAAATATTTCAGTGCCAAATAAATGTCAATAACAATTCGACTTGATTTCGCTTCCATTGATTTTGATAAAGGCGAATTCCTTTAATTCGCCATGTTCTTGTCGATTTTGACAACCAGTTACCAAAAAAAAACACTAACATATACAAGAGAATCGTTGTTGTTGGCGTAATAAGACGACCATATAATTTGTCCATGGGCGACGATATGTGTGTACATACATACATACATATGTACATATATAGATTTGAATTCAGAATAACATTTTGATTGAAGTTGATATGTCTGCATAATGGTTTTTAGGCAATTTTTTTCAATGAAATTTTTCTAAAATCCGACCTGGCCCAAAAAAATCAAAATTCATTTCAGTTCCATGTCCATGCCCTAATTTTGTTTAATCAGAGAAATGAGAGGAATTATAATATCGACGGTTCGCTATTCATTAATTTTGGCCTCTATAAATCGGCCCGTTCTAATTTATATACCTACAGATATAATTACACACGTATGTAAATATATAAATGCTACATTATCTAGAGCGCTTGAAGATTTCTACACTTATAAAAGGATTGTAGGGCGATTAGTGGTATATTGCTGGTGCTTTCTATAAGTCTGGCGGTGATTACAATTATGCTGGTGTCGACTGTTAACTGCAAGGTGTTGATGATTTTTATGTGTTCTTAACATTTGATTGATGTAAGTAATATGTTTTTCTTGCGGATTGTTCTCATGTAAGTTGCGTTTACTATTTCGGTAATCATGACTGCGATGAGTATGTTGATATGTTGAATATTGGTGAGCGTTGTTTAGTCTGGATTGGCGCTTTTTGGCGCTGTGTACGGGTTTTGATTCAGCTATGACTGATGACGATGTGGTAATTGTAGAAAAGTTGGATTCATCCGTCGGTAAACTTTCAGTGGGGGACTTGGTGTGATTAAATAACTGGCGACGTAGATTTCCTCGCAGCTTATCATGAACTTCGGTTTTGAGATTTTTCGGCGCCAAGGAAGCATAACCAACTAATTTTACGTCTAGTCTTGGATATCTGTAATAAATAGATATATGTACATTAGGGTGGAGCATTCACATTTTTTTTGATATATTTTTTATTGTATCATTCTTGGAGAATATGACAATTTTTATAGAATCTTAACCTAGAATACAATGACGTTATTCGTTGCCACTGCTTCAAATAACATTTGGATGAAAATTTTATTTGATAAATACTTATGAATACATTTATTATATATATGTCAATGTTTTTGTTTTTACTAAGAGTATGTATTTATGTACGTAATTTTGTTTTATATTCGTTCATTATGTTATTCATTTTCATTATATATGTATTTATGCCGTCGGAATGGAATGGAATTCCAAGCACCTGATTGTATAGTATTAAAACAATGATACCCAAACATTTCTTACGGGCGAGCAATGTCATAATTTAAAGAAAAAAATTTTTTTATTTATAAATAAATAATTAATTAATATTGAAAAGTGGATTGTTTATAGAAAGCTTAAAAAACATCTTTAATACGAGATTTATGAACTTTGGCTACTATTACTGAATTTATTACTTAATTTTCAATGTCCTCCTCTAAATTTTTCATAATATATAAATAAATAATTAATTAATTATTAGTGGGACAAAATTAAATATCTTTGCCTCCGAGAGTTTATTTTAAAACTTTCGTCAATGTTTTTAGTACGTATAAATGTGAAAGTGTATTATCAAAATTAAAAATTGTAAAATCAAAACACAGAAACCGGATCTCAGACAAACACCTCGAGTCAATTTTGCAACTATCAACCACAAATGTTGAAATAGACATAGATAACATTATCGAAAATATGAACGAATCAAATTAGTATACATACATATCTATCTATATAATAATAGGCTAACATTTTTTCCATACAAACAAATGCCAGGCTGTTTAGCACATTTAACATACTCATATCCATATAAAATTGATATGGATGTGTTCGTATGAGTCAGGAGCAGTGCATAGGCATATAATTTTTTATATAAATTATTTAATTTGTTTATAATTAATAAATATAATTTTTAGTTAAGAGAAATACATATCGTAATAGTCCAACCACTGACCGACGGCGTCATATCTCTCAGTTACCTCACGCAATAGTTCAAAATCGACACCATTCACGCACGTAAACGCACGCATATCCAACGCAAGAATCAGTTGTTTTCCTTTGTTTACATTCTGCATTGTTTTTGGTTTGTTTGGAATGAGTTGAATAACAGCGTTACCATTGTACAGCAAAGTATACATGCAGTTTTTGATTTCGTAGTAACTTGTGTTTGGTTTCGTAGTAATTTTTTTTTGAAAATCGTATTATTCATAGAATTTATTAATAAATAAATTTTTAAATTGAAAATGTTGTATCATGATAATTTAAAACCAAATATTAATTGCAGTTTTGTTTACTTCTGACTCCGTGCTTCTACATTTTCTACTACTATTTCTTAAAGGCTTTTAAGAATATGTACATGTGTATGTGCACTAAGAAACCTAATTTTTGCAATTAATAAAATGCAGCAATTATATACAGATACTATTTTTGTTTTAATTTTTAGTAATAATATTGACCGCGGTTATTTTTTAATTTATGTATTGCATATGTACGTACTTCGGTCTTTTTGTTGTTTATGGTTGTTGTCAAATTCACGAGTCTTGCCGGCTCACCAAATATTATTCACCTGACAGCTTTTAAAAATTTGCTATCCGGGGTAATTTTGCTAAATTGAACAGTCAAAAATATTCACAAAAGTCAAATATATTAAATGCAACAGTCAAAAATATCCACAATAGTCAAATTTAGTAAAGAAAACACAGCAGGAAAAACTTCATTTTCTTCTATTTAAATTTTTATCTCCATATAAAAACAAATAAAAACGATTGATACAATATGTAGTAAAATTTAGTAAAAAAAAACGCCAAAAACCTTCATTTTCTCTATTTACATTTTTATTTCCGTGTAAAAAAAACGATTAGTAAAAAAAAAAAACGCAAGAAAAAACTTAAATTTTTTTATTACATTTTTATCTCCATATTTAAAAAAAAAATACACTTATGTTAACATAATTTTAAAATCGGCAACATTCGGAATAGTTATTGAGGTACTTTGGGAGCGTATTGAAAGATTCGTACTAATTTACTACAAAATGATCGCTCCGGCAACCCTGTTGCAAAGTGAGCAATCATGAGAGCATCAGCTGACACGTTATTAAGTGAAAAATCAAATTGAGCTAGGTTTCTACGATACGTGCGTCAAGAGAGCCGTCGTCATGCGTTGGTGAGTGGGCATTTACATTACAACTCCATAAGACAGGTTGTGTCAGCTGACACGGGCTACGTGCGTGCGTCGTTGACTGGTTGGACTATAAACGTGTTTACAAATATCGTAAACACAGTTGAAGAGTCGCTTTAATTTAAAAGCGCTCTCTCTATTTTATATGCATTGGCCCAGTTTACGCTCAGATCAAAATCAACGCGGCCAAATATCTCCTATTGCTTTTCCATTAAAGCGAAAAATGAGAGAGAGTGCGGGAGAGCACACTGAGTAATTTTAATTTTGACCAAGGCATATCTAACAGGTAGGCTCGGCGGCAATTGAAAAACTTCTTTTTTGATTTACAAAGGTAAAGTGTAATGTCAAAATCAAAGCGAATTCACATCATGGCCAATAGGAATGGACGAGCCCCAAGCGAATTCAGATTTTAACCACGGCGAAATATCATTTTGACATTACACTCTACCAATTACAATAACAAAATACATGGGAAATTTCTGAATTCGCCACCGGGCCTACCTTCCTAAATCTGCTTTGATTTTGACCATGATTTCGCGTCGGACCGTGATCAAAAGGGCAAATCAGTGTTGCGGTACAACTGGAATTTGGAAAGTGTTGCTTACCTCCGCGAAAAGGAATAATTTTTGTACCAATACAAAGTTGAAAAAATAAATTGCATGGTCGAATTTCGAGCACCGGCGATACGATATATATGTTCCACATTTAATTCTTTTCATTGCTGGGTTCGAATAAAAAAAATTGTTTTTGTATTTCCATAGAAACGTCTCGGGAGTATACAAATTTTATTTTCCTATGCTCGCCTATAGTATACACAAATTTCTTATGAAAGTGTATAGGCGAGTAACATCCTATACTTACGAGCATTACAAAAACAAAATGTGTATGCGAGCATAGGGCTTGGGCAACTATGTATTAAAAGTTCGTACGGCCTGACAGGACAGGCTTATCGATGACACAATCGTGTGGTGCATTAGTAAGTGCTCAGGCCCGTAGCTAGGGGGGGCATTGTGGGGCAATGCCCTACCTTAAAATTGTAATGCCCTACCTTAAAAAGGCCAACAAGTGAGATGAATTATTATAATTAAATTTTTGAAGTTAACTTCTTAGGCGGCGATACAGAGTTTTTATGGAGAGTGAAATTTGAAATTTGATGCAACGGAAGTTGCCCCCGGAAATAGCAGCCATTTTAGTTGATTTTTAATTTAAAAAAAAATCATCCTTGGTATATCGCGCGGTTCGAACTCACAACCCCTCGCTTCCAGACCAGACGCAAAACCTCTGCGCCACCACACCACTTGCGTGGAGTATGTCAAATGCTGCATTTAAATTGAACTAACAAGTACAACTCACTCACCTATTGAAAGCAACAAGTAACAAGTTTGATATTTAGCAAATACATATGTATGTATGTACATTAAGCCGTATCACGTTATATGGGCAAAAAAAAAGTTGAGTGTGTGTCAGTTTTATTTGAACACTTATGTCGAAAAAATATTTTTGGTGTAAAAATTTTTTTTTTAGGCCCGCGTTAAAAACAGCTAAATCGCGTTTTTTGTAATAACTTCCCTATTTGATGTCGGATCTCTATGATCTTAATGTCGCAGAAAAGGTCTCGCTCAGCACTATATTTGGCCCATATAAAGTTTCGACCTCAAAGGTTGTCCTGAGTTTTACCTTTAAAAATTTTGGAGTTACTATCCTAGATTTTTTTATTTTTATCACTAATACAAAGCTCTCAAAAAACCATGAGGAATCCCCCAAAAAAATTCTAGCCTTTATTCACAAACAAAAAAGTTATAACGTTGTAAAATGAAACACTTGTTTTTTTTTTTATAAAAAATTACCACAGAGAAACGGCGAAACACGTCAGCTTATACCATGTCTCCACATAACGTGTTTCGCTCTTTTTTTCTGCAATCGCTCTCTCAATCTTGTTTCGACTTCAAAACGAGTGCCGAAACTCGCCAATTTCCATACAAATTTCTGAGAGCGAGTGAAGATTGAAACACTAGTTTCGTTCTCAATCCTCTTGCCAAACGCGATGATATCGATGCCTTCTCTAATTTTGTATCGAAAATCTATCGAAATCTCACACAGGCCAAAACAAAAACGCAAAAATAAGCAAACATACAAACATTTAAGAAGAACAACAAAGAGAAATGTTAAACTGAATCACGATCAGCCACGTGGAGACGGGTTATGTGGAGACGGGTTTTTAATTTTTGGCTCCAGATTATGATGGCGGCTTTAGAAAATCCGGATTAGCTCCCGTTTTCGAGATATTTAAAAAAGAATTTTCAGTTTTCACATACAAAGCGATCCGATGGGCTGGGGGGGGGGGGTCGTATGAGTAACTATTGTTGAGGTAATAAAAATAAAGAAAGGGGAAAAAACTGCTTTTATATTGTTCATAGTATATACGTATATATATGTATATAAAATGCATATGAGAGGGAAGAGAATACCCTGCACATAAATTCCAATTTGTTTTAAACGTTCGAAACCTGCACTGAAAAAACAACTTACTCAGATTATGGAAAAATGGGAATGTTTCGGCGCTAAAGACATATTTTCATTGTTTTGATGTACAATTTTCTTTAAATCAAGGAATAAAAACCACGTTTTGAAATAAATTTGTATTCAAAACAATGAAATGATTACCATTTTTCCATAACTGAGTAATTTTTTTTTGGGTGTGAGCAAAGTAATATAAGCGACGAAGAATTCACTTTCAGAGCTCTGAAACTTCTTTCATAAATATCTCAAAATTTGGAGGCATCGTCATTTTCGGTCTCGGTTATCATAGACAAGAAGATGTTTTCGGGATTAAAGTAAAATGCGTTGTTTTCAATTGTAGGCTGAATAATTAACTGCATTTCTAGGGGCGGACGACGCACCCAGCGCAAGTATTGATAACACATTTCGACTTCCGCTGTCTCTTTAGGCGCGTATAATTTTACAACGAACTCTAACAGTTTTTCTAAATAACTTGGATGATTTTACGATACGCACGGATGCAGAAATCGTGAAGCCGTTGTAAGCCAGCGCGCTGTGCTTAAAGGTCCCACTTGAATACTTGCCAAATCTTCACTACAACCATTATCATTCAATATAAATAACGTTGATCAGCACGAATAGTCCAATCATCAATAATTTTTTGCATATTATGTGTCCAGTATTGGTAGCTGTTCCATCGCGGTACAGCATACTCAAGTCAAGCGAGGACTTAGAATACTTTTTAATCAAAACTCATACTATATCGCGTTACTGCCTCATATAAATAAGAACTTGGGATAATTTTTCAAAAAACACAGGTTCCCTATTTTAACACGGTATAACTTTTTTTTTGTGAATAAAGGCTAGAATTTTTTTGGGGGATTCCTCATGGTTTTTTGAGAGCTTTGTATTAGTGATAAAAATAAAAAAATCTAGGGATAGTAACTCCAAAATTTTTAAAGGTAAAACTCAGAGCAACCTTTGAGGTCGAAACTTTATATGGGCCAAATATAGTGCTCGGCGATACCTTTTCAGCGACATTAAGATGATAGAGATCCGACATCAAATAGGGAAGTTATTACAAAAAACGCGATTTAGCTGTTTTTAACGCGGGCCTAAAAAAAAAATTTTTACACCAAAAATATTTATTCGACATAAGTGTTCAAATAAAACTGACACACGCAAAACTTTTTTTCGTGATACGGCTTAATGTACATATTACAATGAAAGCAACGACCCGTTTTGTTAGTTCAGTTTAAGTGCAGCGTTTGACATACTCCACGCAAGTGGTGTGGTGGCGTAGAGGTAGTGTGTCGGGTGTGGAAGCTAGGGGAGGTAGGTTCAAATCAAGCCAGGCGACAAATTTTTTTTTTTTATTTTTTTTTATTTTTCTTTATTTTAATAATAAATAATAGCTTAAAAAAACTAAAAAACACGCTTTAATCTTAAAATCGCACTAAAAACTGAGATATAATTTAATATAAAAACAAATCGATGAACGAAAATATAAGTACCTATTTAAGGAAAAGCATTAGGTGCTCAGTATGTCAAAAAAAATTTAAATTCGTATTTTTTACTAATACATATTTTTATTTTAAATTCTTTTGGAGATTTGTATGTCCATGTATGTATGTACATATGCATACGTGTAAGTACCTACATAAGAAATTCTAACCAAGACAGCGCTTTAGTGAAATAGGCGAGGTGAGAATGTTAATAACACAAGAAGAAATTAGAGTACACCGTTTGACACAGCCCATGTAACTAGCGTGGTAGCTCAGCTGTAAGATGCTAGGCTTCCAATTCAAATGAAGCTGGTTTCAAGTCCAGGTCGAGTCAATTTTTTTTTTGTTGCTTTTTTTTATTAAACAATTTTCTTTGTCATTGTTTATTAAATAAAAGTGCCACCCGAATTTCGGGGATTACATACTAGTTAATTATTAAAATAAAAACGATCAAACAACCAATATAAAAACCAATCGGATGAGCTTGCCGATAAACATAATCTAATAACAAGAACAAGCATCGCCTTTTCTATAAATGGAATTTGTACAAACAAAACACACAACCACATGTACTTATGTACATGCGATAGTTTTCATTGTAATACCCTGCAAAAAATGTGCGATTAATCCCGATATACATAGATTTGTCCCGGATTGATTCTTTCCGGAACAATCCGTCCACAATTAGTGCCCGATTGTTCCCGAACGAGTATAAATGTAGACCAATTGTTCCCAAACGGGTATAAATCTAGATTGATTATATGAAGAAATTTTACAAATATATTCAATCTATGTATGTATTAAAAAAACAATAGGTACACTCAGGGAAAAAAAATTATAAAAATATTTGTAAACGTGCTTAAAATGGGCAAAAACGTATTTAAAAGTGATGTAAATACCAACATTTTTATTTTAAAAATGTTTATTGTAAAATTTTTAAATCAAGAAAAAAACATTTTAAATTTAAAAATGTTTATTTTTTTTAAGCACTATGAGAAAAAAACGCTGCAGTGTTCTCTATATCATTTTCTCTTCCGGATTCGAAATCGTATCCAACGACATTCTCTTCATCTTCTCTCAATCCGAGTCCCAACTACAAAAATATAGCCTCAGCTTGTTCTCCTCGTCTTTTCCACTTCACCCTAACTGTTTGCTATCTTTATTTATTATTCTCCTTATTCTCCTTTTTCTTCTTTATTTTATATTCTCCTTCGGATTCGAACCATGACATCAACCTGAAATTCAATCCAACGCACAATCACATAGTGGAACATTAAACATTATATTGAATTGTAGTAACCTATTTATACTTCCCTTTTCCTAAAAAAGAATCCATGAATTTTATGAATCATTGTAAAAACAAAATTAAAAAAAAATCGATTCTCATTATTGTTTTTGTTGGATTTCTCACAAAAAAATATTTTCTCACAAAAAAATTTTGAATAAAGAGCGAGTTTTTGAATCAACATTCATTTTCATTTTTAATTTACATAAGTATGTTTCTTTTTAAATCCAAAATGCATTTTTACTTCAAAAATTTCATTCTTAATTCAAAAATTTAATTTTTAATTTAAAAATTTTCATTGTTAAAATAAAAATGGTTTGGTTTAAAAAGTGCATTATGAAAACAAAAATTTTATTTTTGATTTTAAAATGTTGTTTTTCCCTGAGTGTAAAACTAATTGAAAACGCTTTCTTTTAATAACAATGATGAATAATAATTTTGACAAAATTTTACCAAAAATATCCATTGAAAAATCAATTACGATTATAAACTCAAAACTGACTATTTAAAATATTTTAATTTATTGAATAGATTTCTTTACAAAAGTAAAACTTATTGTATAATATTTATTTAAATAGGCATGAACATTTATAATTTTTAAAGATTGTTATAAAAAATAGCCTTGGCTAACAACTTTGCAAAATTCCTCACATATCTTTTACACTCGCATAATGCATTCTCGAAACTTTAAATATTTGGAAGAAATACTTATTTTTTTTTAATTTACGCAATGAAATCTAATCGAATACATTCTTCTAATATATAAAACGATTTATAATTTTTAGACATTTTCAGAATTGGGTGGAAGCGATTGATCTACATTTGTACCCGTTCGGGTATAGAAATTGAACAATTAGCCTCTTAAAAGGACATTCTCGAAAAAATGCCATCAATTCGCTACATATAAAGAGATGTAAAATTGTATTAGTCGCATTTCCCTTGCGATTGATCCCGGACACGTCCCGGATTAATCGCATTTTTTGCAAATTCGTTTCTCATATGATATATGAAACTTGTTACTTGTTGCTTTCGAGCGAATATAAATTGATGTACGAAGTTAACTTCTATCACGTGTACTGTGCTACACGCGGGGTTTTTTTGTCATAGTTTGAGATAAAAAATTATTACGGTTGCAATATATGATATGGAAAATCCACCCTGCATCACATATATGTATAATTAAATAAGACCATCCAATTTTTGTAGTTTGGTTAAAGGAATGGTTCATTCTCACTGTGAGCAAACAACACCAAAAGCGCGGAACTGATTACTAAGGCTGTGTGCTAATCTAAAACATTTTACTCGGTGGAAAAACGATGTGTCTAAAATTTCTATGGTTATCGTTTAATCATTTTCGAGAGTTGTTTTCTCACCTTGACTTGCGTGCATACCTACAGGCGACCCACATACCAAATTTAAAGATCTCCACATCTAAATCTGGAAGCTGAACCATCTTGTTGGCTTAATCTCAATGAGTATTGCTTATGTACTGTCACAATAATTATGTGTCAACAAATATGTATTAAATATGCGGGGAAAATTTTCCAACAGTCTACCACGCGTTGAAAAAAAGAGTCACTGTGGGTTGTAGAGGAGGTCCTCCTGATTCTAAATCCATAAGTCCCGTCGACCGGAGATGTTTGTAAGTTGTAAAATTTAACAAACAAACCCCCAAAACTGCGTACGATTACCGAGGAAAGGCAGTTATAACTAGACTGCGGATCTTTATGCAAAAAATTTAAAATGATTTATTAAGAGTTATATTGATTCAAAACTATATATTCACATTCCAAAGCGAATTTTCTTGCTCTGTTTTGGATATGCAAAATATATGCAACTTATATGCAGGTTATATGCAAGTTATATGCAAATTAAAACTACACCTTTTTTACATCAGATATGGAATTTTAAGTGATATACACAATAAGTAAAGTATAGTTGAATGCAAAAATCATATGTTCTATGCTGAATCTTGTTCTATGCAAATATAAAACCCATTAACACCCAAAAACAAACTGCAAATGGGAACTAATTTTTATTATAATAATTTTTAATTTAAAGAGGTAATTTTAGTTGTAGTTAAGACCACAATATACTACAAGTGTTTTCTACACATTTTCAATGGAAACATTGTGACGCTTATCGGTTAAGATCCGTTTATATGCTGAAAATGAACGCTCAACATCACAAGATGTAACCGGAGCATACTTAAATTCGCTCCAAAATTGACTGGGAATCTGTATTCCAGTTTCTAATATTTTGTTGTCACCTGAAAGTATTTTGGCTACTCCTAATATGACTTCAAAAGCAGGTTCTTTTTTGAAATAGCTTCAATTTTGACCAAAACTATTTGCCCACATGATCCTGACGTAGCGTCAAGTCCTTCAAAAGCTTCTGTTATTAGGGCCATTGAAGCCATTAGGGGAACTCCGCGAGACTCTAACCTGCGGATTAAAACTGCTAAACCTCAATTATTATGCAAATATGCAAGTTATATGCAATATGCAAAATATGCAGAATTAAATATGAAAATTTAAAATATTTTGTTAATAACTTTCATTTTCCTCTTTGGAACCATATCGCTATCTCTTTTCCTTAAAAATATGCAATTGCATAAAGATCCGCAGTCTAGTTATAACAAGTAAGGAAGCCTAAGTTCGAGTGGAATCGAACATTAAATATTCAGCTGTATGTTTTCATTGTTTGCTTGCGTTTGATGTAAACACGGTGTACTTTATATAAAGCGAGTGCTGCATAAAGTGGGCGTAGCCACGATCATTTTCAATATTTTTATCAGTCATCCAACTAAGCATATGAATATTATTCTTTGTGCAACATTTCATTCCTTTATGACTTCTAGTTACAAAGATGTCACGTTGCAAATTCCCAAAGGATGTTCCAGAAATATCTTTGTTAAAAAGTAGGCGTGGTCACAAACCAATTTGAATAAATTTTTGTATGTCTATTAACACAAGTTATAAAAGTGTATAAACCAAGTTTTGTCATAATATCTCAATTATTTGCCGAGTTATAGGGTAAGGAATCTCGTATATTCCTTTGTCTAAAAAGAGGCGTGCCACGCCCATTTTCCAAAATTTTTATATTTTTTGTTTCCGGTCTATTGTGGAACTCATGCCACAAAACTTCAATGAATTATCTTTATATTTGACAAAGGTATCGCTTAAAATGTTTTTATTAGGCCCCTTTATAGTTCCCATATATAAAAGTGGGCGTGGTCGTCAACCGATTTTGCTAAAATTTTTAACATGTATTACCACAAGGAATAAAAGTGTACACACCAAGTTTCGTCATTATATATCAATTATTTGTCGAGTTATGGGCTCAGAAATCTCGTATATTCCTGCTTCTAAAAAGAGGCGGTGCCACGCCCATTTTCCAAAATTTTTGAGTTTTTCGTTTTATGTCCGCAGTTGGACTCCTGCCATAAAATTTCAATGATATATCTTTATATTTGACAGAGATATAGCTTAAAATGTTTTTATTGGGATACTTTATAATACCCATATATAAAAGTGGGCGTGGTCGTCAACCGATTTTGGCAATTTTTAGTCCAAACATTTGCCTGAGTAATTATATATCGCATACCAAATTTTATCGATATATCATCAACGGTTTCTGAGTTATGACTCATAAAACTTTCAATGTATGCCCCTTAATAAGTGGGCGTGGCACCGCCCATTTTCCAAAATTTTTGTGTCTTCTGTTTCATGTCCATAGTTGAACTCATGTGACAAAATTTCAGTGATATATCTTTATATTTGACAGAGATATATCTTAAAATGTTTTTATTAGGTCACTTTATAATACACATATATAAAAGTGGGCGTGGCCGTCAACCGATTTTAACTATTTTCCGTCCAAATGTTTGCCTAAGTAATTAAATCACGCATACCAAATTTCATCGATATATCTTCTACGGTTTCTGAGTTATGACTAGACTGCGGATCTTTATGCAATTGCATATTTTTAAGGAAAAGAGATAGCGATAGGGTTCCAAAGAGAAAAATGAAAGTTATTAACAAAATATTCTAAATTTTCATATTTGTTTCTGCATATTTTGCATATTGCATATAACTTGCGTATTTGCATATAACTTGCATATTTGCATAATAATTGAGGTTTAGCAGTTTTAATCCGCAAGTTAGAGTCTCGCGGAGTTCCCCTAATGGCTTCAATGGCCCTAATAACAGAAGCTTTTGAAGGACTTGACGCTACGTCAGGATCATGTGGGTAAATAGTTTTGGTCATAATTGAAGCTATTTCAAAAAAGAACCTGCTTTTGAAGTCATATTAGGAGTATCCAAAATACTTTCAGGTGACAACAAAATATTAGAAACTGGAATACAGATTCCCAGTCAATTTCGGAGCGAATTTAAGTATGCTCCGGTTACATCTTGTGATGTTGAGCGTTCATTTTCAGGATATAAACGGATCTTAACCGATCCATTGAAAATGTGGAGAAAATTATTATAATAAAAATTAGTTCCCATTTGCAGTTTGTTTTTGGGTGTTAATGGGTTTTATATTTGCATAGAACAAAAGATTCAGCATTCAACTATACTTTACTTATTGTGTATATCACTTAAAATTCCATACCTGATGTAAAAAAAGGTGTACTTTTAATTTGCATATAACTTGCATATAACCTGCATATAAGTTGCATATATTTTGCATATCCAAAACAGAGCAAGAAAATTCGCTTTGGAATGTGAATATATAGTTTTGCATCAATATAACTCTTAATAAATCATTTTAAATTTTTTGCATAAAGATCCGCAGTCAAGTTATGACATATAAAACTTTCCATGTTTGACCCTTAGTAAGTGGGCGTGGCACCGCCCATTTTCCAAAGTTTCATCAAATTTCTTCATAGGGGCCTGAGCTCAACACGTGGGTAAAATTTCATCGCTCCAGCTATATTAGTGACTGAGAGTGTTTACAGACGGACGGACGGACGGACGGACATGGCTCAATCTATTTCTCTTTTCACCCTGATCATTTTGATATATATAAGTCTATATCTATCTCGATTATTTCATTCTGTTACAATCCACCGTTATGTGATTAAAACTATAATACTCTGTGTACTAGTACAGCTGAGTATAAAAACACGCACATATGTATATATGTATGTGTGTAGAACACCTTTTTGCTTCGGCCGGGATTTAAAAAAAATAACCCTTAGCCGGCAGAATTCTCTTTTTGGACCCATCCAACTACCAAAAAATTACCAACAAATATCTCCTGAACTATAAGCTTCCGGAAAGTTTTGATTCAAGTTTTAAGATCTGTGAGAGACCCTCCACACCCCTGAGAAAGTAAATTTTCTCGGACCGTGGTTCCTTAATGTAAAGCCGTCCCTTTCGATAGACAGATAGAAATCTGAACCAATGTACGTCACTGACCTAGAGAAAAGTGATATACATGCTGACTGTTTTTGGAAGCCATGACTCGATGTCAGATCAATTGTGATACATTATTTACTTTCGCCCTACCTTAAACCAACGCTGCCCTACCTTAAATTTAAGTCTAGCTACGGCCCTGTAAGTGCTGTTGCAGTTTCGTATTGGAAGGAATTCCAATAAGCTGCGTGTATGAACTTAGGAATTTTTACGGCCTAATGGGATAGGCTCGTCCGGAACACAATCATACATATGTTATAGATATGTATTAGTAAATGCTGTTGTAGCTTTCTGAATGGAAGGAATTTCAGTAAGCTGCTTTTTGTAATTTAGAAATTTTACGATGTAATAGCATAGGCTCCTCGAACTTCTAATTTTAGTGGCTTTAGCCTTGGTCACAATTTAGTTGGATATCCTTTCTCCTGGGTATCTCTGTTCTAACAGACTCTAGATTGTACATTTCTTACTTCATCAACAACTGTGTTAATCTTTAGATCCCTGTGTATATCGGAATTTTTCACGTACCAAGGCGCCCGGCATATTGATCTTAATATCTTAGATTGTAGCCTTTGTATTCTTTCTAGAAAGCTTTCCGAAAGCTGTATTCCATATATCCAGGATGGTTTTATCACCATCTATATATATAAAAACTAGCTGTTCCCAGCCAAGCTTTGCTTTGGCCCACTTCCTATTATAGGTATTTGAAGCGAAAAACGGCACACTTTAAAATATGTTGGAAGTATCTAGAAACCGAAATTACCTCGGGCTGCAGAGCTCAGCTCAATTCAGATAAGTTTAAAAAAAGTGAAGGAAAAAATTTATATTTTCAAAAGTTTGCTCTCTTCATGTTGTTATCCCATTTTTCTTCGTATTAGTCTCCAACTCCCTTTCCCTCTACTTTTCTCTTTCCCTTTCTATTTATCTTTCCTTTCATTTCCGTTTCCTTTTTCCTTTCCCGTCACATTTCCGCTTCTCTTTCTCTATCGCTCTCTCTTACCTCTCCTTTTCTGTCTTTCTCCTTTTTATCCCCCCTCTTATTCCTTATCCAATTCCCTGTCTTACTGTCTCTCCCCCCATCCCCTTCATTCCATTTTTATTATATTCTCCCTCTCCTTTTCCGTCCCTTTGCCTTTTGCAGTTTCATTACTCTTCTCCTTTCCCTAGGAAACTGGGTTTAGCATAACATACCCTGCATTCCACTTCTCATTTCATACCGTCATTGCTTAAAAACATTCCGTGGCGTCCGAATCGTCTCTTTTACCCATCCGGGCCCACTTTTGACCCATGACTGGAGACTCGACCTAGGAATCACAATGAGTAATATTCTATGTAAATTCTCTGCTCAATAACTTTCATTTGATACCAATATCGCTCAGAAATATTCGAGGGTCATCCGGGTCCACGTCTTGACCCATAACTGGAGACCCGACCTAGGAATCACAATGAGTACTATTCTATATAATTTCTCTGCTCAACACCTTTGATTTGATACTAATATCGCTAAGAAACATTCGAGGGTCATCCGGGTCCACGTTGTGACCTATATCTGGAGACCCGGCCTAGGCATCACAATTATAATAGTTCTGTGCTGAAGTCCTCATCAAGACCTTTTATTTGATACTACACTGAGAGAAAAAAAATATATGGAGGGGTCAAAGAAATTGTTTACCTATTTTGAACACTACTTTCTTTGTTTTGAGTAAATTTTCCTTAAAACATGTTAAAAGGTTTATAAAATATTGTTGTTACATGTGTTACCATGGTTTCATATACTTGTTTTGAAAAAATTCATACATTAAAATAATGAAAAATTCTTTAAGCGCCATTCCATTCCCAACTTTCCTTGTTTTGAAGACTTGATTTCTTTAATTTTGAGAAATTAAATTCCCATGCAAATTCCCATGGCAACGAATTTGTTTGAATGTTTTTTTATGTTTTTTCCACATTTTTGAGAAAATTTACACAAAACAAAGAAAATTTTGTATTGGGACGCGTGTTCAAAATAAGGAAAATTATGTCTTTGATCGAGAGAAATTTTTTGTTTGAGTGTAATATCGCTCAGAAACATTGGAGGGTCATCCGGGTCCACGTTGTGACCCATATCTGGAGACTCGACCTAGGAATCACAATGAGTACTATACTATGTAAATTCTCTGCTCAATAACTTTCATTTGATACCTACCAATATCGCTCAGAAATATTCGAGGGTCATCAGGGTCCACGTTTTGACCCATAACTGGAGACCCGACCTAGGAATCACAATGAGTACTATTCTATGTAAATTCTCTGCTCAATACCTTTCATTTGATACCAATATCGTCCAAAAATATTCAGGGAAAAGCCGGATCCACATTTTGACCTATATCTCGGGAACCGACTTCCGGATTTGAAAAATGCATATAAACCATCTAGGGCAAGGTACTAAGCTGGTGTGTAAATTTGGTCAAAATCCCTCCACGCGTTTGGGCGAAAGCCGGCGACAAAGAAATGGGCTTGATTTATATACATATATATATAGATGATTTGGTGTTTAATTGTAACGCTAAAACTTGAAAACGGCTGAACCAAATCAAATACTTCCTTAGGGGGTTTGTTTGTTGTTACCCCGCGAAGGTTTAGTCGAAGAAAAAATTAAAAAAATATTAGGGGGGCGTGGCACCTCCCATACAATCTTAATTTTTAAAGCTCATTATCTCTAAAAGGGTTCAAGGTACCGAACTGAAAGTTGGTATAGAGGTAGGTGATATCAAAACCATTCCCACGCATAAAAGTGGGTATTACGTAAAAGGGGGCGTGGCTGAATATCTCTAAAATTGTTTAAGGTAGGGACTTGGAAATTGGTGTGGAGATAAACGATAACAATTCCATATTAAAGCAAAATAATAGGAGTTATATGAAAAGGGGGCGTGGCACCTCCCATACCTACTTAGCGTTGGAAGCTGAATATATCAGAAAGAATAAATGGCAGGATCCTGAAAATTGCTATAGAGCTAAATAATATTAAAACCACTCTCACGCATAAAAGTGGGGGTTATCAAAAAGGGCGCGTGGCACCTTCCATACATGCTTAATTTTTTAAGGCGAATATCTCTAAAGGAGTTCAAGGTAGAGAGCTGAAAATTGGTGTCATGATGATATCAAAACCATCCCCAAATAGTGGGGGTTATCGTAAAAGGGGGCGAGGAACTCAGAGATCCAGATCTGCGTTCTTATAAATCTATTGATCGCGTTGAAAATGAAGACGAAGTAGTAAATTACCCAGTGGAGTTATTAAACTCTCTGGATTTTCTTGCAATGCCTCCTCATCATTTGCGTCTCAAAGTTGGGTCTGTTGTTATTATGCTACACAATCTTCATGCTCCCAAACTGTGCAATGGTACAAGAGTGATTGTTACGAAGCTAATTTAATTTAATTTAATTTAATTTAATTTAATTTAATTTAATTTAATTTAATTTAATTTAATTTAATTTAATTTAATTTAATTTAATTTAATTTAATTTAATTTAATTTAATTTAATTTAATTTAATAGTGGCAAGCATTTTGAAAGGCCCGTTCAAGGGAGAGGAATGCTTACTTTTTCGGATTCCTTAATCTTCAACAGATTTGCCTTCCGTATACAGTGCCCAGCAGGGCCGTAGCTAGACTTAAATTTAAGGTAGGGCAGCGTTGGTTTAAGGTAGGGCGGAAGTAAATAATGTATCACAATTAATCTGACATCGAGGCATGGTTTCCAAAATCAATCAGCATGTATATCACTTTTTTCTATGTCAGTGACGTACATTTAATACCTATTTGTTGATACATACGGTGACCATCCGTTCTGTTTTTAGCAGAACAGTTCTGTTTTCCAGGCGCTTGTTCTGCGTATTTTTTTTTCTCTGAAAATCCACAAATTGTTCTGTGTTTTTAAAATGTTCGGTTTTTTGTTCTGTTTTTATCCACTATGCAAATCAAAAATTGTTTTACAGCGGCAACCATTTTCTGATCAAAATATACATAGGTTCCTGTCGATTTCACTTAGCAATCACTAACTATTAATCAGCTGGTTCAGAAGCATGTTCACTAGACAGGGTCGAAAAATAAAGTTGTAAAAGTCCGCCCCTAAATTTGAAGCTTATATTGAGAGGGTCAAGGGATACAAAAAAAAAATTTTGTTTGACCTCGCGAAATACCACCTAAATGGTTTTTTTCTTGTAACTTTGTTATTTATCATCCGATTTTTAAAATTGATACGTCATTAGTTTCGTATTTTACACTTCCTTCTAATGTCCTTTTGAGCTCTGAAGTCGTTTACACATAGTTGGGTCAGTTAACTTATTTGTATGTCCATGAATTATCCTCTTTGTTTTGCCAAATCAAAGTGCTTCAAAATTCATGACAATGTTGCCTTGAAACGGTTTTACTAAATTAATAAACAAAGAAGTTACGTCACGACGAAGATTTAATGTAGCTATTATTTAACTAATCTTTTTTAAGCAATTCAGTATATGTTAAGTTGTAAAAGTCCGACCCTAAATTTGAAGCTTATATTGAGAGGATTAAAGACAAAATTTTTATTTCTTTTTCTGATCCCGCGAAATACCGTCGAAATAGTTTTTTTTATTGTAACTTTGTTATTTGACATTACACAAATTGAATCGCCAAATATTTGTATGGTAGAAGTTGCTTTACTAATAAAAGACCTTAAATAAAAAATCGCAGAACGAAGAGATGCAATTTTTTTACCGCTAATGATGAAGAAAATAGGTTCAGAGTTGGAAAATTCAGGAACTGTAGATTTAAGTAAAATAAAAGATTATGCAAAACGTTTTTACATTAATTGCGCTGATTACACTGGATCACAAAATGAAATTTGTTGTCTGTACTTTGAACGTGACTATCCTATCTATATGTAAAATCGGTCGCTGATTCCAAAAATCGGGTTCATTTTTAGTTCTATGGGAAGGTTTTTGAGATATCAGCAAATTACCCTTATTTGGCCAATGGCTCCACTTAATCCTGTATATCTCTTCAACGCAGTGAGTTATCTTGGGGTGACACCGAACCAAAGAAAATGAAATTTCCTTTTCATGACTCCTATTACATTTTTCTCTAACTCTTATAGTTTCTGAAATATTTGAATTTTTTCAATTTTTTACGATTTTTTGAAGAAAAAATTTACTTTGTCAGGCAATATCTTTAAAACTAGGGCAACAGAAGATATGCAAATGCATATTTTTCTGTTGCAGTCCTATTTACATATGATAAATATATATCGGCGTTTTAGCTCAAGACGAAGAGAATAAGCCTAACTTGTTAGGGCATATTTTCGCATATTTAGGCCAAAGGCTTATTTTTGCATATCTTGACTTATCTATTTGAATATTTTTGGCATATTTTGCTATAAATTCATATTTTAGCATAGTATTTCGTCGTATTTTTCCATCTCCCTCGTAAAATTGTTTTTATTTAAATTTTGTACTCTGGCAACTTTGTTTTGTATATGCGCATAATATTTGCCATTCCTCTTTGTGTGACAAGTTCAAGGCGAATTTAATAATTTTCGCAATGCTTCATTCAAATGTGCTACACGAATCAGCTGTGTATCTACATACATAGGCATACGTCAGACGGTCAATATATATTGATGCAATCCGTGGATCGCGATTCATATTGATAGTGTAGCATCGAGTATTGATGGCTCGCGATTCTGGATCGCAAAATGTTTAGAAATTTTGAAATCCGCGATCCGGATCGCAATATTGGCAATAAACGTATTGAAAGTGAAAGTGCGAAAAGGACGGAAGTAAAATATCTTGAACCTCAGAGCGAGAAAAATATCGCAATATTCATATTGAACATGTAGCACTACACGCTACACAGTTACTGAAATTCTTACTTTTAAATACGCCCCGATACCTTCAGTTGACGTGGAAGAATCTTTTTCTACGTTTAAAAACTTCCCGCGACAATGGACATAGTTTTCTATTTGAAAATTTATCGCAAAATTTTGTAATTTTGCAATTTGAATAAATAAGTATGCAATTTGATTATTTTTTAGGGAAATACATTAATTTTCCAAACCCCTTGTTTAGAATTTCTCCCAATTATTTTATGTTACAACAGGTATATCTTAAAAGTTTGAAATATCTAAGTGAAATGCCGAAACAACTTAATTTTTGCCTGTAGAATACAATGATGTATTCAGAATATCCGTAATAAATTTTGATTTCGAGATATTTAGGAAAGAAGTTTAAGATCTCTGACAGTGAATTCTTCGTCGTTTGTAAACTTTACCCAAATTGACTAAATTTTGTGATAATGAGTCGGTTCAACTCAAATAAATCTCAAAATTTAATTTGACTATCTTCAACTACATTTTTTTAACAAATGTAAACAAATTTTTTAGGGATGACTATCTAAAATCAAAATTGCGGAGGGTCAAACTTGATTTTAGAACTATGCTCCTTTGGACTTTTTTGTTTGACCAGAGAATGCAGCTGTGTCCGAAACAAAGTAGGTTTTTTCCGTCAGTACAAATTGACCCGCCCTAATATATATAGATTTTCGTATGTTAAAATACTTGTTTTATTTTTGTAACGAAGATATGTTTCGCAAATGTGAATTTTTTTATTTCTTTGTACCTATAAAATGTACCTTTAATAAAAATAATTTTTTGTTACAAAAAGTATTATAATTTAATAAAATGTGAATTTTTAATTTCGCTTTTGTGCTTATAAAAATAAATGTACCTTTAATAAAAATATTTTTTATTACTAAAAGTGTTCTAATTTTATTTAAAACAAATTTTTGATATTTGTCCGGGCCAGGGTTTGAACCTGGAATCTCTTGAATGAAAGGGGAGCACACAACCTACCATGCCGTATATCTTTTTATTAAGTATACAAAAAAAATTTTAAGGGCATATTTTCAGTGCTTAAACCAAGTTTTAAGAGCATATTTTTAGTGCTTAAAATATATTTTTAAGGACATATTTTTAGCGCTAAAAACGAATTTTTTAGGGCATATTTTCTGTTGCCCTATTTAAAACCAATGTTTTCACCTTCGGTTTTACTCCTTTGCGTGTAGAGCTTCACGGGAAAAAGATAAGATAACAACGATGAAAATCCATGGTAAAATGGAAAAATTATAGGCGATCAAGTAAATACAGCCAAATCGCGCAATGCATCTGCACGGGTATATTCTATGCATGTTATACCCGTAAATGGGCTTGTATCTACTGCGCTGCCAATGTGCTGCTACTACAGATGTGTAGGTATTGGTACAGTAGAGCAGTGTTATTTAAATCACTTTTGCGTACAGTTCCATCTTGGCATGATGTTGAAAGAAATTTGATTTATATTTCGGAAAGAGAACCCAGACTAAAATTAATGACAGCGAATTATTTGATGAGTTGACATGTATTAAGAATTATGTGACTCCAAACCATTGGTGGGCAAATGAAATGTAAGCATGTATTGGTAACCGCGAGCGTACAGTGGCTACCATGGGACAAAGAACATTTGCAGTCAGTTGATTAACAAACAACAGCGAAGCAACATCGTGCGCCGCTTGATTGTTTTATGATACTATTTATGCGCGTACCTATATGTGTTTCTCACTCGCACTGTTCGCAGTGAAAAATTATTTAGAATTGCCCTAAATGCTTTCACTCATTAAATAGCGCATAATTTACTATTGCATAAAAGATAAAAGCAAAGCGACGATACGTGTCATCCCTTTGCTTGCTGAAACACAACTGACATGGAAATTCTGTTCTAACACCACTGTGACTCAATAGATTTTTCGCTCTCAACACCAACTGAAAGAAGAGCGTAAGAATACGTGTGCTGAGAGTAACTGCTCATATGAGTCAAAACGCCCATCAGTGCTCCAAACAAACTAAGGGAATGGGTGAAAGGGGGAAATCTAATAGACATGAAATGGGTTGAAATATTTCAACATTTTAAGAAAAATGCTATAGCTTTTAAAAATTTCAATTTATGTTTACCGGGTTAAATTCCCCCACTGAAAGGATATTTTCAATTTTAAACAATATATGGACTGATGAAAAATCAAAATTGAGACTGTGAAATATATTTTAATAACTAGATGTAACTATGATTTTAATTGCTTAGAATTTAAGAATTACTTACAAAATGAGGAAAATGTACTTAAACTTTATTAATTTGTTATGTACCTAATACTTGATTTAAATCAAAGCCAGTGAAATGTGATTCATGTTTGTGAATATTTTTTGTTCCTATTAGAGCTCTCGATTTTTTTTGAACATTTTCGATTAGCCTGAACAATTGTTGTTCAAATGCTCGAACAGTCCCAGCAAGCAAAATTAGCTTAAATAAAGTTTTTTTTAAGCTTATAATTATAAACATTAAGCTTACAAAATCTTGATTTTTTGTTTACAAAAGACTTCAAAGTAAGCGTGTTATAAATGAAATTAGACCTTGGTTGTAAATGTTCAAATATAAATTTATAAAAAATATTTAAGAGGAAGTTTTTTATAAGCATAAGAATATAAACTAATTGTAAATGTTTGAATGAAACCTTTTATAAGCTTTCGAATGTAAGCTTATTGTAAATGTTCTAAAAAAGGCTTTTAATAAGCTTTTTAATGTAAGCTTACTGTAAACGTTCCAAATAAAGCTTTTTTGAGCTTACAATCTAACCTTTTCCAAATTAAAACAAAGCACGTCATAAACAGTTTTTTAACCATTTATTTTGACGATATTTGAACTCGTGGTGGCACATATGTACATTTGCACATACATAAACAAATTACATACGTATGTACATACATACATATTAAAAATAGTACAACAATAAAGATTTTAACTTCATACGATTGTTGGCAAATTGGAAAAACGCTTTTGAAGCAGCTACATAATCTGTTTCATTCCCACCGTTCTCATGTACAAACGTTTCTGAAAAGAATTTAAGAAAAATTTGAATTACGTGTGTATGTACATTAGACTGGCCGCAAATTTTTTTTTCTCGAATTCTATCAATAAACACTGCCTAAAAGGTGAGGTGTGGTATAAGAAATAACGTCCTATTTTTTTATTCAGATCGGACCAAGCTTTGTTGACGCTCATCAAGCTTAAAAGCTTAAAAAAATTTTTTCTGAAATTAATTTTTTATTTTATGAAATTTCAAGAAATTAAGAATAATAAAAACAATATCAATTTTTTTTGGCCAATAAAATGGACTCTTTGTGGGACGGAAATGTCTTACGATAATGTTCAACTACTTGCAGTAGGAATTGTTTATCCTCTTCGTCATACGTTAAGGTACGGTTAAAGTCTGTTATCAACTTAACTGCTCTTTCGGCTGCATGGTTCACCACTGCCAAAGTTTGACATGCCGATTTCGCTTTGCGATAATCATCTTTGGTTTGCCACGTAGAAGGATCCGAATTTATTATTTATTAATATTCAAACGTGTAAAAAATTTATTTGTTTTTGGAGAGACAAAGTTAGATATATCCATTTCACTGTACGAATGCAAATCTTCAACTGACGCAACAATTCGTTTTGGTGTGTCGATCTCGACATCAATCTCATTGTCACCGATGTTGATTGCTTTCACCATTTTACGCTTTATTTCCAAAGAAATGCTTTCATCGAAAAATGATAACCCAACAATTTCCTCACTCAAGTACCACAAATGGTTTTTAATCTTATGCAACAAGGCATTAGAAACTTCTTTATCAAAATATAAAATGGCATCTTTTATTAATTTGAGATCTTGTGATGGTGCATATATTGCATTAATGCATGTAAACCAATATGGAACGTAAATCTTTGTCAAGAAGATACAAATACTGCGAAGGTTTTTCAATTCCGATGAAGTCAATTTGAGCTGATCGCGAAACAAAAATATTTTATAGCAATATATGCATTTCGACATGAACCGAGCATGCGATGTTGCTCCGGGTTGGCGTACTTTAGTAAAGTTTGGAACATTTTCTCCAATAAAAAGCAATGACAGTTGGAGAAGCTCCTTATAATCGGACCTTGAGTAGTCTAGCTCCAATGCTTGCTTACTGAAAATTTTAAAATTTTCTATTTCAACTGAAGTGAAAACATTTTTAACACGCTTTTATTAGCTTCACCTGTATGTATGTATGTATGTATGTATGTAACTTTATCCCATCCTAAAAGTTGCAACATTTAACTAAATTATTAATCTTTCAAACATTCACTTTTTTGTGTTCTCTCTATTATTTCTATTCTCCTCCGGATTCGAAACATGACATCAACAGCCCAACGGCATCATATAGTAGGACATTCAACATTATATTTGATGCTTCATTGCGGCTTTTATGTTACCTTTCTTCAAAATAGCCTCTATAAATTTCAATTCACTCCCGTATACAGGCCAATAAGTAACAAGCTTGCAGGGTACGGAAAAACTCACTCACGAACGCTCAAAAATACATTATTCTCAAATCACAAACAAATGCTCAAAGAAAAACGTATAACCACTCAAATAGCGAGCGAACTAACGCACAACAGCCAGCGATCGCTCATAGCCTGCCTTGGGCACCACTACACTCAAGCCATTACTAAAAAATGAGTGTGTGTTGGTGCGCCTACTGTAGGATAAAGTGAAAAATTACTAAAAATAATCAGTGTGCATGCAGATGTTGAGCGAGCAGGTTCATGCGCACACGCTTCGCGAAATTATTTCGTATACACATACCTACATATGTTTTTGTGTACCCACGTTATATGCAAACTTCTCGTAGTTTTGCTTGTTGTTTGGCATCTGCAAATAGAATAAAAGAATTTCAAGCAACGATCACCTAGCGACCACTTGCTTTCACGCCAGTCGAAGGCAAACTGATTATTTTTCCTAAGCGACGATCGCCAAGTCCCATCCTAAGCGCTCGTTTTACGCTCTTTATTTGTCTGGAGTAGTGACAATCGGTGTGTATACGTACACGGGCGCTTACTCTCATTTAGCAGGTGCTAGGGGTTTTGTTTTGGGTTTGTTGTATTTGCAATGAAATCAACCGCATGTACAATGTACATACATACATACGTATGCAGAGCAAGAACTGGTTTTGTGTTTTGTGTAACAAGCTTTCTGTTTTGTCGTTGTTGTGTTTGCAATAAAAACAATCGCATGTACATACATATGTATGCAAAGCAAGAACTGGTTTTGTTTGTAATTCACTTAATAGTAAGTTCTGAATCAACGAAAAGGAACCCTAATTACATTTTTATACAATGTTTTGTAAACGTGAGGTGAAAAAAATTTCTCTAAAAAAAAAAAAATAAAAAATAAAAATAAAAAAAAATAAAAATGCGCCACTCGGGAGTCGAACCTGAGCTCCTTGGTCCGTAGGCAGCATACCTCACCATTACGCTACAAACGTATTCGGAGCTTTATTGTGTAAATTCGAATTTATTCAATCAGGTTTCTTTTTTTTTGTTCTTTTCAAATGCTTCACCTCAACTTCTCTTCACTTTCTGATTGTGAAATATAACAAAACGTTTGGGAAATTTTGTATTTCCAAGCTAGTTTGGAAAACCTTGAATAAAAGGGTTTGGAAAATATTGCATAATAAGCTAGTTTACTTCACTGCATATTGGGATTTTTGGTAGAAGTTATAAATACATATGTATGTATGTAGATCTATTTGGGAGAACACCACATCCCATCAGACTTCTTTTTACTTTTATTCTTGCGTCCGCATAAAACATCCTTTAATGAAAAATTTCACTAAAAAGTCAAAAATAAATAATAGCTTAAAAAACTAAAAAAACACGCTTTAATCTTAAAAATCGTACTAAAAATTGAGAAATAATTTAATTAGAAACAAAATGATGAACGAAAATATAAGCATTTAAGGAAAAGCGTGGGGGTGCTCAATAATATTTGAACATGAAAATATTCGATTCGTACAACTAGTACAAAAATATACCTAGTTGCGAAATTAAAGAGTACGATATATGAAATCTCAAAAAAGTCAAAATAAAATTATTAGTAAAAAAACACCGATTTTAAATATTTTTTGACATACTGAGCACCCCACGCTTTTCCTTAAATACTTATATTTTCGTTCATCATTTTGTTTCTAATTAAATTATTTCTCAATTTTTAGTACGATTTTTAAGATTAAAGCGTGTTTTTTAGTTTTTTTAAGCTATTATTTATTCCCCAGAAGAATTCTCAAGTTTTGGGACGCCAAGTAATTTTTCAATTTTTTCACCGGTCACAACGATAGCCAAACGTTCTTCTTTTTCCCTGCCTTTTATTTCGGGCAATAATTTACCATCCCAGTGGAGAACAAATAATTCAGGAATCTAAAATTTATTATGTACTACTTACAATTTAGACATTTAAAGTATAACTGAATACTTTACTTACATTAAATTCATCAATAATCTTTTCGGCCTGTCTTCGACGGTATTCTTTACGCATTGCATGTAGCGTGGTTCGATTTTAAATCAGATCTTCTATGTTTATTGGCATACGTTCAGGTGTAACATCTTGTAGTTTTTGGAAGAGAGCAGCAGCTGTAGCACTCACAAGATGCATAGCGTGTCTGGTCGACAGATTACATTTATCCATACTTGCCAACATTCGGTCATCAATAAAATTAAAAGTTCCACGATGAAACGTTTTTTTTTTCTTTGATCATTAACAGCATTTACAATTTCATCATCATCATCAGCAATGGGCAAAGCCATATCAGCATCTTCATGATCATCTGCTTCACAGACGTTTGATAGATTTTCGACTATGAAAGACCGACAAACTTAAAAAAAAATCAGATTTAATATGACACTTCAAAACAAACCTTCTGAATTATATTTTGCAATCCGATTTTCTGCTTCTTCGAACCGTTTCTCTCTCCGTTTGTTCTTATTTGCCAATACGCTATCTACGCCAGACATATTTCCAGGTCGGCCTTTTTTTCTTTACTGTGTAAGAAAGTCTTTATCTTCTTTTTATTTAATTTTCTCCATAGCATCTGGAGCAGCAATATCAAATATAAAGTTGTTTATTTTTTCAATAAATACAGCTTCATTTTCTTTACACTTTCCATTGGGCCTTTTACTGTTTTCCTGCAAACTTTTCCATTTATTATACAATTTTTCCAATGTTCCGATACAGTTTTTTTCGCATTTAGTAGGAATGTTTGCTTTCTCCCAGAATTGCAAAGTGACGGAAATTGTATCCTTCATACTCTTTTTAACGCCCAACTTTTCTACACGCATTTTATAAAATAACAACTGGAGCACTTGCTTCATTGATGGCAGTTTTGAAATCATGTTCAGGGTTAAAATATAAAATTTTCCAAACATTGGGCTCAATGAGGGTCAACTAGACAACAACGGATCGGGCCAAAAAATTAAGGCCGTCTTTTTAACCCTAAACCTCATATATTAAGAACTGTTAATATACAAATTTCAACATTAAAAAAAAATCCATACATGCTGCGGCCAGTCTAATGTACATATGTATATATGTATGTAAGTATATGCAACCAATGTATATAAGTTTCTCTGTTTTGTTACCTAAATATAATAATAGTTGTAATCTTTTGCAAGCAACATGCAAAAGAACACCACAAAAATTGAGGAATTGCCTACAAAATAATAAGCGACCAGTTAAAAAATAAGCAGCAAGCGTATAACTCGGTAAGTCATAACCAACTTGAAAACAGTGTTGAAAAGTTTAAAAACGTGCGTCATTGTGAATGGTCAACGGAAAGTAATTGGAAAATTTCAAAATAAACGTCAAAAATCAGACTGAAAAAATTTCCCAGCCAGCATTTTTTTTAAATTTTGATCAAAAAATATTCAAATATCATACGCCCAGATGATTAAAAACGATCAAATTTAAAAACATTTTCTATTGGAATATGAGTGAATCGTCGGGAGAAAAATGTACCCTAAATATGACTATTCTTAAGTAATCATTTATGATGCATATTTTTAAACATTTTTCAATCATTCTTTGATCAAATTTGTTATCATTGAAATCTCCTACTTCATTTTTTTTTGGAATCGAAGATGCGCACTTTGCTTCAAGCATGTAAATCCGCGTCCAATAACAATAGACGAACAGGAGCCAGTCCATATTTCGCTCCATTTATGGAAAAAAGAGAAGAAATATTTGGGCAAACCCCAATAATATGAAATAACTACACGGTTCATTCTGGTTCCTGGGCATTTGGTATAAAATCTTCATCGATCCCGCCACAATCATCGCCGCCCTCATCACATATGACGCCTTTATCTCAAACATCATCGCCCTCATCGCCATCGTCGTCTTCATCACAAATATCTCCACCACCACCATCCACCCAAAACCGTCCCTATTACAATCATCTCCGTCGTCACTGTCATCATCACCATCACATCGTTCGTCCGTCTCACAAAATCTATCCACACGCAAAAGGCTTGCAGCTCGAGGAAGGTATTACGAAGGAAATTTTGAAGGCTAAATTTGGAAAATACCTCGAAATAGAAAAAAGAAAGCTAGATCTACTGGAGAAATTCGGAAATAAATAAGTAACGCCTTTTTTCTTTCCATTAATACACATATTTAATTTTTATTTGGAACGATTCTACCGACATTCATTAGTTATATATGTATATGTACATAGAAATTCAAATAAATTTTAAAAACAAACCGCTTTTTTTGTTTCCTTCAATAGCCCTGTAAAAATTGTACGTTTTGTCCCGGACTCCTCTCTTTCGGGTACAATTACTCCTTAATTTTATAGGGAAGGGTGAAAATGTAGACAAATTGTTGACAATTGTACTCAAGAGGTTATAAACGAACTTCGAAATATGATTTTGTTCAGATCTAAAAGGGTACAATTAGTCTCCACATATGACATGCTCAAACAAAAGGGAAAACTTCATTCTATATAAAGAGACCACAAGTTGTATTAGTCGCATGCTCCATTGCTGAAAGCTCACAGTAGTGTTGTAAATGAATCACAATTTAAAAAATTCCTCAACCATACCTCAGTAATCCCTCAATAAAAGAAGGTAGTGTATTCTTTTGCAGGTTGCTTACAAAAGATTGCCACTAATAAATTACTTACGAAACAACTTTATGTCACGGCGTATGAGTAACATTTTATCTGAAAATGGTATTCATACTCCATGGCATGCAGTTGAATGTGCATATATAGTTTATTATTGAGTGATTTTATATATGTACTTATGGCGTATAGGTAATCCAATAGTTAGACTGCGAGCGCAAATTTTAGTTTCGGCCCTCTCCATGAAAATTTTTGAGCCATTGCATCCGTCATTATTTTTCCCCACGCTCGCTTTACAAACGATTTTGCCACAGAAGAGGATGCAGCTTTGAAATCCATTTTCTGAAACATATTTGCATCAAATTCTAATAAAAATAGTCATCTAAACATGCCTCTAAAATCAATTTCGAGCATGCTCCAGACAACTTTTTTTCATAGAATTTAATACAGAATCCGAATTTGATAGCAATTCTAGGGCTTGGTATACATATCGTTACCTTAATTCACAAAGGCCCTAACTGACAAAATAATTTTTTTACAGGAGAGCCAAAAAACGTGTTAAAATGAAAATAAAAGACTTTTGTGAGTTTGCAAAAAGGCAGTTTCTGCATAAACAAGGCCCTGAAGTAGATCTTGAAGAAAAATTTTAGATACATTGGATTTTGGCAATTTTGTGTCAGATAGGGCTTTTTTACACTACGAATTTAGAAAAAAACTGTAGTTAGGGCTTTTTGTGGTTTGAATATTTATAAAAATTTTCACCTGCAATTGATTCCAATAACTTCAAAGCGCATTATAAATAACATTTAAGGCTGTAAATATATATGTACATCATATATCGTAAAATTAATATATTAATTTCAATACACATATGTATGTACATACATACATAATATAGGAAAATTTCATTAATTTTTAAAGGGCAAGTTTTCATAAAAAGAATGGCAATCTTTAGGTAATGATATTTTTAGATCCTATAGATTTTCCCATTTCTTTTTAGAGACTGGAAGTTGTTGATTATGTAATAAGCTGGGCTTTAATATTTAAAAATTTTTGCTGGCTCTCTGAGGTAGCGGCTGGTACTCAGATGTTATATCAGTTTTATAAAATATTTGTCCCGAAGGATCATATCCTAAGGCACGAAGCATGTTGACTGTGGAGTCTCCTGACATTCTTCCTGAAAAGGAAACACCATAATATAATTTTAGATATGTTTAACGCACTAGGAATGTACATATTACGTACCAGGTCGAATCGTTGAGTACATTTTAGGAATATTTTCAAAATTCAAGAAAAAGCTATGCTCTAGGTGGTGAACTTCTAGTGGACTAGGATTTTTTCGAGCTTCGCGGATAAATTGTATAAGTTGAGATGGTAAGTTTATTTGTTTTTTAGAAATTTTTCTTTCAATAAGAGAATGTGTAGCCTCGCATTCCTTTTGTGTATGTCCTTTTACTAAATATTTATGTTCTATAGTTACATTATTTTCCACACAAAAGTTTAGCAAAGCATTTGATAACACAGTGTTACGATTTTGGTAAAAACAGCCATCTAAGCATGCATGGAGTCCATAATGTCTAACTCAAAGCCTGCCAAACACTTTCACCTTGTACTACTGCATATTGTAGCAAATGTAGTTAGGGCCTTTTAATTTATAGATTTTCAGCATATGCAGATAGGGCTTTTTAAAAAGTGGTATAACTTCGTTACTTTTGTAACTATCGCTATCAAATTTTGTGGGAAGGTGTATTTTAATATATCCTACTAAAATCTGCGAAAAACGCAGTTTCGAAAAAAGTGTCAATTAGGGCCTTTGTGAATTAAGGTAACGATATACTATATCTTTTACTTATAAAACTTACCAGCTGACGAAACTTTTCCTCGTCCTGCTGAATTTCTTTTTCATATGAAAGTAAATTTTCTAGGCTGCTACTCTGAAAAAAAACGTTGTAAATCTAAAGACTTTCGCTGTTAAATCAACTACTTTCCGCAGTTTAAATGTGCCCAACAACGCTCCGTTGTTGTTTCAAAGGTGTGAGCGTTGTTGATTTAAGTCAATAACGGAGATTGTTGGAAAAAATTTTCACCTGAAAATAAATTTTTGTTTGCATTTTACTCTTCATCTTCTCTCCGCCCGGGTCCCAACTACAAATATGTAGCCTCCGCTTGTTCTCCTATTCTTCTCTTCTTCTTATCATTCACTGGTTGCTATCTTTATTTCTTATTCTGATTTTTCTTCTTTATTTTATATTCTCCTCCGGATTCGAACCATGACATCAACCTAAAATTCTATCCAATCATCACATAGTGGAACATTCAACATTATATTGAATTGTAGTAACCTATTTATACTTCCATTTCCTAAAAAGGAATCCATGAATTATTTGAATCATCGTAAAAATAAAATTTAAAAAAATTTGTTCTCATTAGGTTTGTTTACAACGGAAATTGTTGGGTCAAATACTTTTGCCTTTAAATCAACAACGGGGAGAAAATTGTTCCTAAAAAAAAAAACTTTTTTTTGGATTTTTCTCTTCATCTTCTCTCCATCATTATTTTTTTTTGTTGGTTTTCTCACAAAAAAATATTTTCTCACAAAAAATTTTTTAAAGGCAAGCAAGTTTTTGAATCAACAACGCCCGTTTTTGAATAAATTGTTGGATCAAAAACTTTGCTGTAAAAACAAATACTTTTGCTGTTGAATCAAAGACGTAGATTCAACAGCCGAAAGTTGTTGGTTTAACTACGGGTATTTTTTTCAGAGTAAATGGTTCCTTGGGCAAAACGATTGGATAACCTCCTGGCATGACTTTCCTAAGCTCACCTACTTCTCTCCTTAGCGCTGTTACTTCTTCTAGTATCCGTAAAAGGACGGCTTTGTTTTTTCCTCAACTTTTGCTACGGTACAGGCAATGAGAGATTGGGATGCTATAAAAAAAGAGATTAACAGAAGGTACAAATTCATTAGCAATTAAACTGAATACTCACCCAATGAGTTTTCGCGCTGTATATTGGACTCGCCGCTATTAACTATTGAGCATCCACACGTATTTTATTTAATTTTTATTAATAGGAAAATTTTTCTTACGTCAACTTTTCAACACATACAATAGGTTTATTTAAAAAAGCTTAAAATAAGCTTAATATTGTAAAAGCTTATTTAACTCTTCTTTTAGTAAACTTATTTCAAGCCATTTTTCAAGCACTTGCATTTCACTTTTAAAATTAACGGTTTTATAAACATGCGCTCACAATGTTTACAAAAAATTTATTTGAAAACATATAAAGTAAGCTTAAGAATGTAAATGCTTACAAAACACTTATTGTAGCAAGCTTACTTTAAGTTATTTTCAAAAACGCTTACAGGAATGCTTTGTACGACCCCAGTTTGTATGTTTATTACCCATATGTTTGTACGCGCATTTGAACAATTCGGGTATTTTGAAGTTTATTTTTTTCTTTTGTTTATTATCTATCTATTATATAAAAATGAATGTGTGTGTGTATGTGTGTGTTATTTATGGACTCCGAAAGTAATCAACCGATCTTTATGAAATTTTCACAGTAGATTCATATGGTATATGCGCTGGTGATAGGGTATACAGACTTTCGAAAAGTGGGAACTTCCCGGAATATAGAATATAGGGAAATAATGTGGACCCAGAGTGATCCAGCAAGTCCTTGAGCAATATTAGTATAAAATGAAAGGTGCTGAGCTGGCGATGCTTAGGCCGGGTCCCGAGATATGGGTCAAAACGTGGACCCGGATGACCCCTGAATATTTCCGAGCGATATTGGTAGCAAAGGAAAGCTATTGAGGAGGACTTCAACAAAAAGCTCTTTAAATAGTTATACCTAGGCTGCTTTCCAAGATATGGGTCAAAGCATGGACTGGGATGACCCCTGAATGCTTCCGAGCGATATTCGTAGCAAATGAAAGGCGTTGAGCAGGGCTTCAACCTACAGCTTTCCCAGAAATGGCTCAAATAGTGGGCCCAGATGGTGATGGATGGTCTCGGTAATGTAAAGATAAAGGTAAAGGTAAAGGTAAAGGTAAAGGTAAAGGTAAAGCTAAAGGTAAAGGTAAAGGTAAAGGTAAAGGTAAAGGTAAAGGTAAAGGTAAAGGTAAAGGTAAAGGTAAAGGTAAAGGTAAAGGTAAAGGTAAAGGTAAAGGTAAAGGTAAAGGTAAAGGTAAAGGTAAAGGTAAAGGTAAAGGTAAAGGTATAGGTAAAGGTAAAGGTAAAGGTAAAGGTAAAGGTAAAGGTAAAGGTAAAGGTAAAGGTAAAGGTAAAGGTAAAGGTAAAGGTAAAGGTAAAGGTAAAGGTAAAGGTAAAGGTAAAGGTAAAGGTAAAGGTAAAGGTAAAGGTAAAGGTAAAGGTAAAGGTAAAGGTAAAGGTAAAGGTAAAGGTAAAGTTAAAGGTAAAGGTAAAGGTAAAGGTAAAGGTAAAGGTAAAGGTAAAGGTAAAGGTAAAGGTAAAGGTAAAGGTAAAGGTAAAGGTAAAGGTAAAGGTAAAGGTAAAGGTAAAGGTAAAGGTAAAGGTAAAGGTAAAGGTAAAGGTAAAGGTAAAGGTAAAGGTAAAGGTAAAGGTAAAGGTAAAGGTAAAGGTAAAGGTAAAGGTAAAGGTAAAGGTAAAGGTAAAGGTAAAGGTAAAGGTAAAGGTAAAGGTAAAGGTAAAGTTAAAGGTAAAGGTAAAGGTAAAGGTAAAGGTAAAGGTAAAGGTAAAGGTAAAAGTAAAGGTAAAGGTAAAGGTAAAGGTAAAGGTAAAGGTAAAGGTAAAGGTAAAGGTAAAGGTAAAGGTAAAGGTAAAGGTAAAGGTAAAGGTAAAGGTAAAGGTAAAGGTAAAGGTAAAGGTAAAGGTAAAGGTAAAGGTAAAGGTAAAGGTAAAGGTAAAGGTAAAGGTAAAGGTAAAGGTAAAGGTAAAGGTAAAGGTAAAGGTAAAGGTAAAGGTAAAGGTAAAGGTAAAGGTAAAGGTAAAGGTAAAGGTAAAGGTAAAGGTAAAGGTAAAGGTAAAGGTAAAGGTAAAGGTAAAGGTAAAGGTAAAGGTAAAGGTAAAGGTAAAGGTAAAGGTAAAGGTAAAGGTAAAGGTAAAGGTAAAGGTAAAGGTAAAGGTAAAGGTAAAGGTAAAGGTAAAGGTAAAGGTAAAGGTAAAGGTAAAGGTAAAACTAAAGGAAGAAGAAAGAGAAAGGGAAATGTAGAGGGAAACCCTCATTAAAACATAAAAATTTTTTCGTCGCTGCGAAGCGGGACGGGTATCTGCTAGTATATATATAAAAATCAAGCCTATTTCTTTGTCGCCGGCTTTCGCCCAAACGCGTGGAGGGATTTTGACCGAATTTACACACCAGCTTAGTACCTTGCCCTAGATGGTTTATATACATATTTTTTTCAAATCCGGAAGTCCGTACCTTAGATAGAGGTCAAAAGGTCAAAACGGGGATCCGGCTTTCCCCTGAATATTTTTGGACGATATTGGTATCAAATGAAAGATATTGAGCAGAGAATTTACATAGAATAGTACTCATTGTGATTCCTAGGTCGGGTCTCCAGATATGGGTCAAAACATGGACCCGGATGACCCTCGAATGTTTCTCAGCGATATTGGTTTCAAATGAAAGGTATTGAGCAGAGAATTTACATAGAGTAGTACTCATTGTGATTCCAGGATCGGGTCTCCGGATATGGGTCAAAACGTGGACCGGGTGACCCTCGAATGTTTCTGAGCGATATTGGTATCAAATGAAAAGTCTTGATGAGGACTTCAGCACAGAACTATTATAATTGTGATGCCTAGAACGGGTCCCCAAATATGGGTAAAAACGTGGACCCGGATGACCCCGGAAAATTTCTCAGTGATATTGGTATCCAATGAAGGGTTTTGAGCAGGGATTTTACATAGAAATGAACTCATTACGATACCTAGGTCGAGTCCCAAGGTGTGGGTCAACACGCGGACCCGGATAACACCGGGATATTTCTCAGGGATATTGGTACCAAATGAAAAGTGCTGAGCAGGGCCTTTACACAGAGATGAACTGATTATGATTCCTAGGTCTGGTCCCTAAATGTGGGTCAAAACGTGGATCGGGATGGCCCCGGATAATTGCTGAACGATGTTGGTGCCAACTGCAAGGCAGGGCTTTTACGTAGAGATGAACTCATTATGATTCCTAGCTCAGGTCCCCAGATGTGGGTCAAAATGTGGATCCGGATGTCCCCGGTTTCCACGATTCCTAGGTGGGACCACAAGGTATGGGTCAATATGTGGACCCGGATAACACCGTGATATATCTTAGGGATATTGGTACCAAATGAAAGATGTTGAGCGGACTCTCATGTTGGGCCGTACCTATTACGATTTCTCGGTCAAGTCTCCAGATACCGTGCCCATTATGGTTCCTATGTTAAGTTCCCAGATGTGGGTCAATAAGTGGACCCGGATGAGCCCGGGATGCTTCTGAGCAATACTGATATAAAATGAAAGTGTTGACCGGGGCTGCTATATAGAGATATTTTCATAGTGATCCAAGGATACCCAATTATGGGTAAAAGAGACGATTCGGACGCCAGGAGAGGTAAGAGAGAGCGGTAGAGAAAGGGAAGCGGAAATGTGATGGGAAAGGAAAAAGGAAACGGAAATGAAAGGAAAGATAAATGGACAGGGAAGGAGAAAAGTAGAGAGAAAGGCAGTTGGAGACTAATACGAAGAAAAATAAGATAAGAACATGAAGAGGGCAAACTTTTGAAAATATCAATTTTTTCCTTCACTTTTTTTAAACTTATCTGAATTGTGCTGAGCATTGCAGCCCGAGGTAATTTCGGTTTTTAGATACTTCCAACATATTTTAATGTGTGCCGTTTTTCGCTTCAAGTACCTATAATAGGAAGTGGGCCAAAGCAAAGCTTGGCCGGGTACAGCTAGTTATTTTTTTATTTTATTTTACATGTAGTTTTTTTATTTTTGTTTTTCCGATACACATTTTTTGTTTGTAAGCTCGAATACTTGAATGTTTGTACGGGCATTTGAACAACAAACGGGCTTCAAACAAAAACGATCAGATCGAATTGATCAATACGCGGCTATCTCGAGCCCTGGTTCCTATTATTAAAAAAAATGTTCTGTTTTTTTAATACAAATTTATGGTCACCGTATTGAAACATAATTATTGTGACAGTACATAAGCAATACTCATTGAGAATAAGCCAACAAGATGTCTCAGCTTCCAGATTTAGATGTGGAGATCCACGTCTAAGTGCGAGTGAGTACTGGGTAGGGATGGCAACTATAACCGGAAAAATGATTATAATCGGTTAATTTCTTTCGGTTAACGGTTAAAATGTATCGGTTTTTTCCTTTTGATTATTTTTTCGATTAACCTTTTTCCTCTAAAGTCGAAAATAATCGAAAGGAAATAATCGAGAATTACCGCCTTTTCATTCGAGTCCGAATTCAGTTACCTATGGTTTTGTGAGTATATCCAAAAAATCGCAATATCCAGCCAGCCAGCGTTGCCGTATTGACGATTTTTCTCAATAAATGACGATTTTTTCGTTTATTGTATTATTTTTTAAGGAAAGTGGCATTATTAAAAATTTAAACTATCTCAGTACAATAATTAAATGGTTATCTTCATGTAATAAATCCTTATATTTTGTAAATTATTTTTCAAGGCAAAATGTTAGTATTAATGAATGATTGATGATGTTATTTAAGTAAGCGCAATGTGCAGATAAATGTGCACAGCTTTTTTAAATATGATTTCATTTATATACGAATTTGTATTAATTCGTACCTCCTTAAAATTGTTTTTGGGAAAATTTTCCATTAGGGAACAACGCCCCGAAATAAATGACTTTTTCAGGGGGGTAGAGGGGCTCTCACAGGACTTGGAACTGAAATCAAAAATTTCCGGAGGCTTGTAGTTTACAAGATATTTGTTGTTAAGATTTTAAAATTTACCAAACAAAACAAGAAAACTACGATTTATTTCCGAGATAAAAGCACGTATTAAAACGAGAAAATGCATATATGTATGTGTGTAGAACAATATTTTGCGTTGGCGGCCTTCAGCCGCGCTTTAAAAAAAATAATCCTCAGCCGACATAATTCTCTGGGGTAATATCTATGGATCCATCTAACCTTAACGACAATTATCTCGTAAACTGTAAACTTCCTGCAAGTTTTGATTTCAGTTTTGAGATATCTGAGAGCCCCTGAAAAAGTAATTTTTTTTTCGTGGTGCGCTTTCTTAGTGGAAAGCCGACACTTTTTTGTTTATAACGTGTTTTTAGTATTGACGATTTTTTCGCTGAAATTACGATTTTTTATTATTATAATAAAAACGAACACACATACATAGTATGTATAAAAATTATCTTGTTTGTCCTCTTGGGGTACTATTACCTCGGGCTGCAATGCTCAGCACAATTCAGATAAGTTTAAAAAAAGTGAAGGAAAAAATTGATATTTTCAAAAGTTTGCCCTCTTCATGTTCTTATCTTATTTTTCTTCGTATTAGTCTCCAACTGCCTTTCTCTCTACTTTTCTCCTTCCCTGTCCATTTATCTTTCCTTTCATTTCCGTTTCCTTTTTCCTTTCCCATCACATTTCCGCTTCCCTTTCGCTACCGCTCTCTCTTACCTCTCCTGGCGTCCGAATCGTCTCTTTTACCCATAATTGGGTATCCTTGGATCACTATGAAAATATCTCTATATAGCAGCCCCGGTCAACACTTTCATTTTATATCAGTATTGCTCAGAAGCATCCCGGGCTCATCCGGGTCCACTTATTGACCCACATCTGGGAACTTAACATAGGAACCATAATGGGCACGGTATCTGGAGACTTGACCGAGAAATCGTAATAGGTACGGCCCAACATGAGAGTCCGCTCAACATCTTTCATTTGGTACCAATATCCCTAAGATATATCACGGTGTTATCCGGGTCCACATATTCTAGATACTTCCAACATATTTTAATGTGTGCCGTTTTTCGCTTCAAGTACCTATAATAGGAAGTGGGCCAAAGCAAAGCTTGGCCGGGTACAGCTAGTTATTTTTTTATTTTATTTTACATGTAGTTTTTTTATTTTTGTTTTTCCGATACACATTTTTTGTTTGTAAGCTCGAATACTTGAATGTTTGTACGGGCATTTGAACAACAAACGGGCTTCAAACAAAAACGATCAGATCGAATTGATCAATACGCGGCTATCTCGAGCCCTGGTTCCTATTATTAAAAAAAATGTTCTGTTTTTTTAATACAAATTTATGGTCACCGTATTGAAACATAATTATTGTGACAGTACATAAGCAATACTCATTGAGAATAAGCCAACAAGATGTCTCAGCTTCCAGATTTAGATGTGGAGATCCACGTCTAAGTGCGAGTGAGTACTGGGTAGGGATGGCAACTATAACCGGAAAAATGATTATAATCGGTTAATTTCTTTCGGTTAACGGTTAAAATGTATCGGTTTTTTCCTTTTGATTATTTTTTCGATTAACCTTTTTCCTCTAAAGTCGAAAATAATCGAAAGGAAATAATCGAGAATTACCGCCTTTTCATTCGAGTCCGAATTCAGTTACCTACGGTTTTGTGAGTATATCCAAAAAATCGCAATATCCAGCCAGCCAGCGTTGCCGTATTGACGATTTTTCTCAATAAATGACGATTTTTTCGTTTATTGTATTATTTTTTAAGGAAAGTGGCATTATTAAAAATTTAAACTATCTCAGTACAATAATTAAATGGTTATCTTCATGTAATAAATCCTTATATTTTGTAAATTATTTTTCAAGGCAAAATGTTAGTATTAATGAATGATTGATGATGTTATTTAAGTAAGCGCAATGTGCAGATAAATGTGCACAGCTTTTTTAAATATGATTTCATTTATATACGAATTTGTATTAATTCGTACCTCCTTAAAATTGTTTTTGGGAAAATTTTCCATTAAGGAACAACGCCCCGATATAAATGACTTTTTCAGGGGGGTAGAGGGGCTCTCACATGACTTGGAACTGAAATCAAAAATTTCCGGAGGCTTGTAGTTTACAAGATATTTGTTGTTAAGATTTTAAAATTTACCAAACAAAACAAGAAAACTACGATTTATTTCCGAGATAAAAGCACGTATTAAAACGAGAAAATGCATATATGTATGTGTGTAGAACAATATTTTGCGTTGGCGGCCTTCAGCCGCGCTTTAAAAAAAATAATCCTCAGCCGACATAATTCTCTGGGGTAATATCTATGGATCCATCTAACCTTAACGACAATTATCTCGTAAACTGTAAACTTCCTGCAAGTTTTGATTTCAGTTTTGAGATATCTGAGAGCCCCTGAAAAAGTAATTTTTTTTTTGTGGTGCGCTTTCTTAGTGGAAAGTCGACACTTTTTTGTTTATAACGTGTTTTTAGTATTGACGATTTTTTCGCTGAAATTACGATTTTTTATTATTATAATAAAAACGAACACACATACATAGTATGTATAAAAATTAGCTTGTTTGTCCTCTTGGGGTACTACGTATTAATTTATCAGTAATTGTAATCGAAAAACGGTTATAATCGGTTAATTCCCTACGATTATTCGCGATTAATAATCGAACCCTTTCGATTAACCTAAAAAACGGTTAATCGATTATTAAATTTTTTTTGCCATCCCTAGTACTGGGTGGGCGATACGAGTAAATAGATACGACCAAAAGTACCATTTAAGTTTATTGTTTCTGCAAATTTATTCTAATAATAAAAATAGTAAAAGCATTCAAAACAGCTGAATTCTGCGGTTCGCCATATTATTAAAAATGCGAAGAACTTCGTTCAGATCAACCGATTTTGTTATCTTTTTCTCAAAGGCGAGAAATACCTACCAGCCATTCTCTCGTGACCCATTGACAGCCTTTAAGGCCTATTGATTGCAGTTATGGGCCCGTCAGAATGAATACTTTTCCTGCAATCCAGCTCAGTTTAACTGACATATACTTCAATTTCATATATTTGTTACGGCAAAGTTGAAGTACTGAATGTGTCGATCGTCATTCAAATACATGTAATTCCCCTCTGCTGTCAGTTAAACGGATTGCTGGATTGACGGAAAAGTATTCATTTTGACGCCCCTATTAGTGTTGAAAAGGTTGATTCGCACACTGCAGTACTACATCCTATGGTCGCTATAAATGGAAAAAGTTCATATCTAATACCTTTAAACGAGCAATTCTTGTATATCTATATATATAAAAGGAAGTGGCGTTAGTACAAACGCGTATAACTCAAGAACGCCTGCACCGATTTGGATGATTGAGACAAATTCTGATTGTCCTCTGGCCAGAATAGGAGAATATTCAATAAAATTCCCGAAAAATGCAAAAAAAAATATTTTCCCATATATTTTGTATATCTATATATATAAAAGGAAGTGACGTTAGTACAAACGCGTATAACTCAAGAACGCCTGCACCGATTTGGATGATTGAGACAAATTCAGATTGTTCTCTCGCCAGAATAGGAGAATCTTATATATAAATGTGAAATGGAAATTGTGTTTAAACTCAATTGGCGAGAAAACCGCTGAACGGATCCTCACGAAACTTTGCACACCTAGGTATTTTCACCCGGTAATTGCTATAGGCATATTTTTAATCTGATTAAAAGTCAGGGTTGGGCACTTCCCATACAAAATTTTCCTTTTTTTTGCAATATCTCTTGAAATATTTGTACTAGAATAATGAAAATTTTTGTGAAGGAATAATACAAAAATATATACTCAACGGATAAACAATTTAGGTCTTGGTAAAGCAGGGATGGGCACTCTCCTCCCATATAAACTGAAATTTTCACATCGAATATCTCTGGAAATATTTGTAGTAGGGTACTGAAAACTGGTGTGAGGGCATATGAGATAACTATGTATTAAACGGGAAAAACACTAGGTCTTGGTAAAGCAGGGATGGGCACCTCCCATACAAACTGAAACTTTCACATCGAATATCTTTGGATATATTTGTAGTAGGGTACTGAAAACTGGTGTGAGGGCATGTGAGATAACTATGTATTAAACGGGTAAAAACGCTAGGTCTTGGTAAAGCAGGGATGGGCACCTCCCATACAAACTGAAACTTTCACAGCGAATATCTCTGGAAATATTTGTAGTAGGGTTCTGAAAACTGGTGTGAGGGCATGTGAGATAACTATGTATTAAACGGGTAAAAACGCTAGGTCTTGGTAAAGCAGGGATGGGCACCTCCCATACAAACTGAAACTTTCACAGCGAATATCTCTGGAAATATTTGTAGTAGGGTTCTGAAAACTGGTGTGAGGGCATGTGAGATAACTATGTATTAAACGGGTAAAAACGCTAGGTCTTGGTAAAGCAGGGATGGGCACCTCCCATACAAACTGAGACTTTCACAGCGAATATCTCTGGAAATATTTGTAGTAGGGTACTGAAAACTGATGTGAGGGCATGTGAGATAACTATGTATTAAACGGGTAAAAATGCTAGGTCTTGGTAAAGCAGGGATGGGCACCTCCCATACAGACTGAAATTTTTACAGCGAAAATCTCTTGAAATATTTATAGTAGGGTACTGAAAATTGGTGTTGGGCATATGAGATAGTTACGTACTCAACGGACAAAAAAAAAAATAAGGAAACTATCTTTGACGTCAAGAATGATATTTCTCTATGTAACTTTTTTGGACTAACTCAATATGCTAATATTTTTAAAAGCACGTGGTGTGAAACCCGCGGGTAACCTCTAGTATCCAATAAAATTCCCGAAAAATGCAAGAAAAAAAATATTTTCCCATATATTTTGTATATCTATATATATAAAAGGAAGTGGCGTTGGTACAAACGCGTATAACTCAAGAACGCCTGCACCGATTTGGATGATTGAGACAAATTCAGATTGTCCTCTGGCCAGAATAGGAGAATATCCAATAAAATTCCCGAAAAATGCAAAAAAAAATATTTTCCCATATATTTTGTATATCTATATATATAAAAGGAAGTGACGTTAGTACAAACACGTATAACTCAAGAACGCCTGCACCGATTTGGATGATTGACACCAATTCTGAATAGGAGAATATCCAATAAAATTCCCGAAAAATGCAAAAAAAAATATTTTCCCATTCATTTTGAGATAGTGATAGGAATGGGAATAGGGATAGAGATAGAAAAGAAAAAAATAGAGATAAAGATAGAGATAGAAATAGAGATAGAAATAAAGATAGAGATAGAAATAAAGATAGAGATAAAGATAGAGATAGAAATAGAGATAGAAATAGAGATAGAGATAGAAATAGAAATAGAGACAGAGATAGAAATAGAAATAGAGACAGAGATAGAGATAGAGATAGAGATAGAGATAAGGATAGTGATAGAAATACAGATGGAGATAGAGATAAAAATAGAGATATAGATAGAGATAGAGATAGAGATAGAAATAGAGATAAAAATAGAGATAGAGATAGAGATAGAAATAGAGATAAAGATAGAGATAGAGACAGAGATAGAGATGGGGATAGGAGAAATTAGGTTTGTCGCGGCGAATATATGTACATATACCTCTTTTGTTCAGAGAATTTACAGTTTTATAGCTTTATAGGAATAAATTTTAGGCAGAACAACGTCTGCCGGGCCAGCTAGTATATATATATAATCAGGATCTCGAAAACGGCTCCACCGATTTTCATGAAATTTGGTATGCAGGGAGCCTCGGAGGTGAACTCTCGAAAAATTTAATTTTTTTACTAACTTTTATCCCGGGTCCCGATATATGGGTCAAAACGTGGACCCGGATGACACTCTAATGTCTCTGAGCGATATGGGTATCAAATGAAAGGTATTGATTAGGACTTCGGATCGGAAAAAGATAAACTATTTCGCCTGATAAATGACAACATGGCATATGATTTGTTAACTATAAAATCGATATGTGTGGAAAAACTTAGTTTAGTGTCGAAGTATACACCTAGATCTTTTACTTCCGTCACTTGTTTAAGGTATGACCGAGCAATATGATAATACGTTGGTAGTAATATGAGCTTTCTACTAAATGAACAATGTGAACATTTACTAATATTTAGATAAAGTTTGTTACGAACACACCACGAATAAAGATTTCCAAGTTCCTCTTGAAGGATGTGCTCATCGACTTGACTATTAATAGTATCATATATTTTGAGGTCATCTGCATATAAAAGATATTTTGATGATGAAAAACATGATCCAATATCATTAATAAATAGGATAAATAGTACGAGTTCCAACACACTTCCTTGTGGAACACCAGACAACGCGGTAAATGATTGTGAACGAACACCATCAATCGAGACTATACACTGTCTATGTGACAAATATGATATAATCCACTGAAGAAAGTTTGAGTGGAAGCCCATATTAAGAAGTTTAGACACTAGTACCTTATGGGACACTCTGTCGAATACTTTCGAAAAGTTAGTGTAGATTGTATCGACTTGCCCGCTAACTTGAAACGCATTCAGACAGTCCTCCGCAAAAATGGCAAGGTTAGAAACCGTAGACCTACCTTTAATAAACCCATGTTGATTTTGGCAAATTATATTGCTGACAGCGAACACTATTTTGTCCTTTACAGCACATTCAAAGATTTTTGCGACCGTAGTGAGTTTCGATATTGGCCTGTAATTAGCTACATCATTTTTATTTCCACTTTTAAAAATTGGGGTTATATGTGCTTTTTTCCAGGGGTCTATAAACTCACCTGATGATAAAGATTTGTTAAATATCAATGTTAGGGGTAGAGCTAACGCATGACACTTTTTGGCCGAAAGACCATCGAAATCAGTTTGCGTGGAAGATTTAAGGCGGGCAATGGCATTGCAAATATCGTCTTCTGACAACGAAAGGGATCCAAATGAAAGAGGACAATCGGGAATATATGTATTATTATACTGCGAGTCTGCGTCCATGACGAAATTCGAAGAGAAGAATTCGGCGAAGATGTTGACAGCTTCTTCAGGACAAGTCGCGGATTTGTTAGCATAAAATAGAGAAGAGGGAATACTTGACTTAGCATTCCTACTTTTAATATACTTCCAAAAGATCTTTGGGTTATCTTTGATATTATGTTCATAACTCTTTATGTATTTGCTATAGAGAGCCTTGTCAAGATCATTAAATTGCTTTAAGTACGACTGGTATTGATTGTAGTAGAATGGCAATCTTGTCAGTTTAAACTTTTTATGAAATTTATTTTTACGATTTTTAATACGTTTTAGATGCTTTGTATACCACGGTATTTTATATGATTTACTACGAAGCAACGGGATGGACTCAAAACAAGAATCAAGAAGAGTTGACTTGAAAATACTAAAAGCTTTGTTCGCATCCAAGTTAGAAAATAATTCCGACCAATTGTAACTTAATAATTTATTATTTAATATTTCAAAATCGCATACGTTGTAATTAAACTTCGGGCGGGAACTAATTTGTGGAACAGTATAAAATTTATAAAATTTTAAACTTAATATTAGAGGAATATGGTGCATATTTTCCGCAGAGATCGGGGAACTACACTTAGACAATTGATAACTTATGTTATTACTAAGAAATATTAGATCTAACATTCGATTGTTTTTATTTATGAATCCATTAATTTGTACTAATCCATTATTTGAAATATCATCAACGAAATTAATTTCATTATTGGAAATATTAGTAGGAGCCAAATAATATGAACTATTTAAATAACGCCATGATATACTACTGAAATTAAAATCACCTAGTACACAAATTTGTTTATCCTTATTATCATTACACAGTGAGGTGATATTATCTGTATGCGATTTGTATATCATACTATTACTATTTGGGGGAATATATGAGGCACAAAGAAATAATAGTTCGCCATTGCAACGCACACCAACACAAAGTTGGTCAAGAAGAGAATCCATATTATTCAATTTGACAACAGATGAGCATAGTCTACGCTGAACTGCGATTAATATGCCCCCACCTCTGGAACAACCAGTTTTGATAACATATCTATCCTTTCGGAACACATCATAGAGTGATAGATCAAAGAATTCTGCGTCAAAAAAGTTTGGAGTTAACCAGCTTTCAATTATAACAAAAATGTCGTATTTCAGATGGGAACTTAGTCTAGGAATAGTGTGCGCTTTGGTTCTCATGCCAGAGACATTCTGAAAATAAATGCTTAAATCTTTCAGAGATTCAGGGATTGCTGGGCTTAAGCTGGTTTTTTTCTCCTCTCTATAAAACGAAAAGGGCGAACATGTACGTTGGCAGGCCAAATATCAGGAACAATCAACTGATCGAATGATTTTTGGGAAACACCAAGTTTGAAACTCACACGCTTCAGTGATTCAGGTAAAACATCTTGCTTAACTAACTTGTGGCAAGACAACTGGTTTTTATTGATACCGGAATGTTTCTCCACGTAATTAGTGATATCTACTGTAGAGACTGACGGCTTAAAAGAAGCCAGATACAACCACTTAAAAGTAGGTTTTACTGCGACTTCCAATTCCGTAGTAATATTGGAACCTCGAACGCGAATAGTAGGCTTTTTCTTACCAGTTTTGGTAACTTCTATCCAATTAGAACTTTGCGCATCTTTATTATTAGGCGACTGAATATTGGCGCACCCTAATACAGTTGTATTATTTGCATTGAAGCTGACATTGGCAGAACTAAGATCAGCAGAATGAGTGGATGTAGGTACCGCAGCAGGGCGTGAGATTGATTTACTAGCAGGTGACTTATTGGTAGATAGCGGCGCAGCAGCGATGCTGATAGACGTCAAAGACTCACCCACCATGTTAGCAACGTCAGCATATGTTGGGGTGGGAGTGAGCGATGTCATGTTCGAATCAGTAAATGCAGTTGGAACCAACTGAGAAGAGCTATTTTTAGCTTTTGGCTTCTCTTTGTTTTCATTGCTATTAGTATGTTTGTTCTTACAGTTGCAGTGAACGTTACTGCGGCGGAGTTCTTTGATCTCTGCCGTGAGCGAAGCAAGAGCACTAACCATTTCATCAGCATATTGAGATCGTAATGATTTAATTTCTGACTGAAGCGCTTCAATGTTTTTACCAAGCGCACTCTTATCAGCTTGAAGAGATTCGATAACCGACATTGCATGCACTTGTTCAGATTTGAGAATGGCAATATCACTGAGAACCGTAGATAACATGTTGGTTTGTTTTTCCTCGTTTGCAGACTTAGATAACATTAATTTAGAGCAATTATCGGCACGACCTGGCTCACTGAGCTGGTGCTGAGAACAAGCTTCTCACACGTATTTAATACGTGAGTTTCATGCGAGCGCAATAATTAAAACCATAGATAACTAGATACGAAACTCTTTGTTTCGTGAGAGCGCTGAAAAATGCGCATTTTTTATAACATTTTCCATTGGTGCCACTGCGTAAAAAAGTGAATGTGGGTATTTTAAAATAAAATTTGGGGGTATTTCGTTATTTCTTGCAAATGAATAATATTACGTAATTTTTGCTGCAAAATATGACAGTGACATCGCAATAATACTTCAGATTTGATCTAAAAATAATCTTGAGTATTTAAGATAATGTAAAATGGTTTATATGTTAGTAAACCAATTAATAAAATGCACGCAATTATTTCATTCAAATTTCGTTTGCAGGCTAAAAAGGAAACTGATATTGTGTTTTCGTTGAGAAATCAATTAATATAGCATTAATTTTAATGCAAATATTTTATATTTATAGTATATCCTACTTCCCATATCTAGATATTTGTTAATTATTTTTCATTAAAAAACGTAAATATGCAAACAATTCCATTCTCACCCCTTTTCAAACTTTATTATACATTTTTAATTCACTTCTCGATTAATATAATAAGTAATAAAGTCATTTCATGAAATGGTGGCAAATATCAAAAATCGCTCATTTGTTTATTATTTATGGTGGATTTGATCTGGGTGTTGGTATCAGGTGATTTTGCTGTCAGCTGTTTTCCCTGATTCGTCAGTGTTTGAAAGTGAAAAGACAGTTCAGGCCCCCGTGAGAGCAGATAAATTTGAGAGTTTCGCATCTAGTTATCTTTGATTAAAACCGAACAAAGTGCTTAGTATCATTCGGTTTGCCATTCTAGCAGGTCGATGGCGGATCAAGCAGTGCGTGTATGTTTCCTACATACGTATATATGTTTGTTTGTAGGTATGTAAGCACATATGCGTGTTTTCATACGTACGCCCGCACATCATTGGACAAACGTCTGTTGTCAACAACAATCTGACATCAACTGATCGAATGCTAGCGGCTGCCGACATTGCCCGACAACGCTCTCCCACTAATACACATTCAACTAATAATTTCTTTGCATGTATTGGAATGCCGATAACTGATTTAGAGGATTGTTGTTGCGAGATGTTTTTATTCTCCCGAACAGATTGTACACACTCAAGAGAACTCGATAACATAGGTTTTGGTAACTGTTGTTGTTGTTGTGGTATATTGTTAGTTACACGATCGATCAGTGCACAGTCCGGAGAATTAGATTTTTGCATACTCTTTCCCGAATCACCATAACATGGGCCAAGGGAGAGCGGAGGCGAACGGATAGACTTGCGACGAACAGATTCACACTTACAGCAAAAGTAGGTAGTTGTTACTGGAGCTGACCAAATAATCAAGATCGCTCTGCACCATGCCTACACACTTTAAGTGAAAAAATTCACTGCATTTCGCGCACTGAACCTTATCTTGAGGTCGTTCAACTCTTTGGTCACATATGCAAGGCATTATAATTGCATATTATAATGTCAATAGATGAATAAATGTATTAAAGTGAAATAAATAAACTATTTAGAGTCACTGTCTCTTCACACATATATAATAATTATATTGAATGTATATTTGAATTGATTTTAGAAGTTTCGCACCTCGTTTAAACTAAGAAAAGCGGAGCGCGACAAAAAACACGTCTGCACTTGTTGCTTGCTAACACTTATCAAAAGGTGGACCCGGATGACCCTCGAATGTCTCTGAGCGGTATGGATATCAAATGAAAGCTCTTGATGAGGACTTCAACTTAGAACTATTTTAATTATGATGCCTAGGCCGGGTCCCGAGATATGGGTCAAAACGTGGACCCGGATGAGCCTCGAATATCTCTGAGCGATATGGGTATCAAATGAAAGGTTTTGATGAGGACTTCAACATAGAACTCTTTTAATTGTGATGTCTTGGCCGGGTCCCGAGATATTGGTCAAAACATGGACCCGGATGAGCCTCGAATGTCTCTGAGCGATATGGGTATCAAATGAAAGGTCTTGATGAGGACTTCAATATAGAACTCTTTTAATTGTGATGCCTAGGCCGGGTCCCGAGATATGGATCGAAACGTGGACCCGGATGAGCCTCGAATGTCTCTGAGCGATACAGGTAGAAAATGAAAGGTCTTGATGAGGACCTAAACAAAGAACTATTTTAATTGTGATGTCTTGGCCGGGTTCCGAGATATGGGTCAAAACGTGGACCCGGATGACCCTCGAATATCTCTGTGCGATATGGGTATCAAATGAAAGGTCTTGATGAGGGCTTCAACATAGAACTCTTTTAATTGTGATGTCTTGGCCGGGTCCCGAGATATGGGTCAAAACGTGGACCCGGATGAGCCTCGAATGTCTCTGAGCGATATGGGTATCAAATGAAAGGTCTTGATGAGGACTTCAATAAAGAACTCTTTTAATTGTGATGCCTCGGCCGGGTCCCGAGATATGGATCAAAGCGTGGACCCGGATGAGCCTCGAATGTCTCTGAGCGATATGGGTATCAAATGAAAGGTCTTGATGAGGACTTCAACATAGAACTCTTTTAATTGTGATGCCTAGGCCGGGTCCAAGTTTTTATTTTAACTTTTTATTTCGCTTGCGAGGACCTACGAAAAAATGGCAGCCCGAGATAAGCTCGGTCATCCAGGTACTGTGTCTTTAAACGCCTCTCGTTCAGTGGTGCCAGATTGAGGGAAATTTCCCTTTTTGAGGGATATTTCACTGCAAAATTTTTAAAGATGGAAAAAAGGGACATTTTGTTGTCGTCCATATAAAAAAAAGGATTTTTTGGTTGAGAACTGTTTACATACCTACATATGTATAATTTATAGTACAACTTAAAATAAGCACATCTCACACTGAAAAACTCCCATTCAGGGTATGAATACACACGCTTTCGCGTTAATTTATGCAAGGCAAAAAGGAGTCGGTTACATACATGCGTACAAGTAAACATACAGTGAACTACATTGCGTATACGTAACTTGTTTACATAAATAAATACATACATACATACAGATGAAACTAATAAAATCGTGTTAATAATCGCTCTTAGGTAAGTTATTTTTCATTGTGCAAATTTGTACTGTATTGTTAATAATCGAAAGAATTTTGGAGAATTGGGAGCCACTTAAAAATTCAAAACAAGGGTTATTTTAGATTTTTGAAGGACGTTCTTAACTTTTTCAATGAATTTAACGCATTGTTCCAATACCGAAATGTACTTATACACCGACTAGGGCGAGAAGCTTAGACACTTGTGTGGAAATTGCAAAAAATTTCTTAAAACCCGACTTTTTTACAATTCCATGGGAATTACAGATTTTGTAACTTCCAACTCCATATTTACTTGACGTGCATAACGTTTACATTGGTTATGAATGCGAAGATATTTTGTCAAATTTAAATTTGGAGGAAAAGATTGTATTCAAAAAAAGTGTTTGCGCTTTTATGAAGCTTCTACTTTTCAGATAATATCACGTTTTCCATTTGACACCGTTTTCGAAGAATTTCAGTTTTTAGATCCAGATATTGTTTTTGGTTTCTCTAAACACAATCGTGTATCACTTCTTCCTCTAACTAAAAAATTAAATCTTAATCCTGATCTCACAGAATCGGAATTCAAAAGTATTTGTATAGTTTTAACCAAAACCAAAAAGACGATTTAAAAAAATAATAAATTTTAAAAACTATAATGACAATTTTTTGTTTCATAATCTTAAGCAAGTGGTTGAAATTGTACTCACGTTACCCCATTCAAACGCTGAATCAGAAAGAATATTTTCAATTGTAACGGATGTTAAATGTGAAAAGCGAAACTAATTATCTAGTGTTATGTTAAATAGTATAAGTAAATTAAGAGTTGCCTTTCAATCCAAAAATATCAATTGCTTCAACTTTAAAATCAACAAAAATCATATCCACTTGCACAATGCAAATAATTTGTACAACTGATACTTTTTGCTATTAAAAAAAAAAACTGTATTTGCTTGTTGTATATGTATGTATTCTTATATTACTGAAATAAATGCTTTAAATCCGGTGGGAATTTTGTGGAATTTTTTTTATTTAAATAGTGGGAAATTAGGGATTTTTTTCCAATTTCTGTGGGAATTTTAGCGCAAACGTCAAAGCTGTGTGATTGATAATTATTTTGCTCCTTAATTTTGTGCTTTAATATTGTATAATAATTTACTTTAATTTAAAAGTTCATTGCGAAAAAGTGATTAATTTAGTGCACTACAAAAGCAATAAAGTTAAACAGATTTTGGTTAATTATTTACTGAATATTTTTAATTTAAAATTTCAAGTGTGATTGCCGAGTCATTTTGCATATTGTTGTTGCAGTTGTGTGGCTAATCTTTTTAACATAAATTGTTTTTGTCTTTTTTGCGTTTTTTTTTTGCACTTTTTCATTTTCATTTTTATATTCTCTTTCTCTTGTCACAGCTGTTTGCGTCTGCTTTTTAAGCGTCTTGCTGTGCATCTCAAACTGCTCACTGTCATATACACTACACTACTTTCCAAACTGTCACTAACTTACTAACTTTACAGTCTTTCAAACTGTTTGTAGCTATTAACCTTTACGGTTCTATCATTCGTTTTGACACTTATTTAATTTCTCCCTGATTTTTTACTTTATATATATATATATATATGTCTTGCATATATAAAAACTGTTCTGTTAAAAGTGAGTCCGAGCGTTTCGTGTCTTGTTGGCTGTGTGATGGGTTGGCTCATATAAAATGTGCAGGCATAACAGGCAGAATTCTGGATTCGATTAATGACAGAAAGGGCTTGCGTTGGTCATGCGTGAATTGGAGGTCGACCGAAGTAGATCTTTCTAAACTTTTCAGCCAAACGAGAAGTGGTTTCTCTGAGATTGGAAAAGAGCTACTTTCTTTGACTGAAAAATTCAAGCACTACGAAAATCTGTTTAATTAATTTAAATGCCTAGAACTCTCTTCTTCATCATCTGCATCTTTACCTTCTTTACTTGGTACGACGGGTGATTCCACTGCTGCACCACGTAATGTGGCAGTGTTGAAAAATCTTCAGTTTCTATATGTATTTCGTCCAAAATCTCTACTGGAAATATTTTTATCAAAAAATTCAACTTTTCGTACACAAGAGACATTTCTTCTTTTAAAATTGATGTATCTCCTCAAGATTATCAAACTTTACTGAACAGTTCATTTTGGCCACCTGGTGCTTTTGTTCGGGAGTTTGAAAACAGGCCTAAAATACATGGTCACAATACAGCGAAAATTTCTCGTACTGCTTCAAAAAACTGAGTATAACTTTAAATTCCGCATTAAATATTTCCTATCAAAATTTCAGGGGCCTGAACACCAAATTAAGTGATTTTTATTTAACCCTAGTTAAATAATCATATTTTTACATACGTTAAAGATAATCATGCGTAAAATTGACGCATGGTGGGTTTTTCAGCTATATCTTCACAGTTTATTTACAAATTTGCCCTGAACTTGTCCAAACTTTATTATAGATATGCAAGATAAATGTAAACATTATAAATAAAATATATTTAAATCTGTTTACTATAAAAAAATAAACCAAAAGAACTTCTTCAATTTTGTCCTGAAATTAGGAAACACACATTTTCCGTCCCTTTTTGAACAACTTTGCTGAAAAAATCAGACTTTTTGTCTTACCAATCAAGAAAAATAAATGAAAATTCTTTATGAAGGTCGGTCAAACACAATTTTGGAACATATCAAATATTGTCCGCGCGACATATAGCATTTTAGCACTTAGGTATTGCATGACCCATTGCCTTTCGGCTTTTTTTGTAGGGTAGTATGTACAAAAGAAAAAAAGGGACACCTTCTCTGCTCTGTGAAGACCAGGCGAAGACCGACTCGTCCTGCCTAAGTATTTCCAATTGGCGCTAGGCAGCACAAAACAGACACGACTGGTGCGCTTTTTTGGACTCGGCCAAAATCGTCGAAGAAGAATTATGCACAATACATAATATAATATGATTCACTGGCTCTAACGAGTTTTAAGGTCTTCTTTCCTAATTCGAAGCGTGCTCCTTAATTTTGTTTTTCCTACTAATTGGGTGTACCAACAGTTTTATGGCGATTCCTAACGGTGAATGCATTTTCGTGAGAAGCTTTTTCATGACAGAATTACACTCAGAGGATATGCCGTCCACTACCGATAGGTGACCAATATTATAAAAACCTAATAATTGACTTAATTAGAAAATTAATTAAATAAAATTTTCGTGTTTGGTCGGCTGGGGGTTGAACCGGCGACCAATGGTATGGCATGCGAGCACTTTACCCACTTCCCTACAGCTGCCACAATACAACACATATAGTTTTTTATTATACTGGCTCTTCAGTATAATGTTATGATGAATAAAAGTCATCCTTGTCCTTATGCAATACCTGAGAAATGCTTCCTGAAAGTCACGGTAAAGATAATCATGCGTAATTTTGACTCACTGACCCCTCATATTAGGAAATTTACAAAACTTACCACAGAAAATTATGTGTCACGTGAGAGATGTGCAGCACAACAGAAATATATATAACGTTCAGCGACGTATTCACATAATTGGAGGAGTGAGAACAATCATTCGAAAGGGGATGCGTAATTTTGTGGCCGCTGTGGTGCAGTGGGTAGAGTGCTCGCCTGCTGTGCCAGAGGTCTCGGGTTCAAACCACGGTTCGAGCAAAACACCAAAACATTTTTTCTAATTAGTAAAAATCCAATTATTGGGTTTTTTAAGAGCAGCGGTCACCTCTCGGCAGTGGGCGGCATACCCTCCGAGAGTATTTCTGCCATGAAAAAGCTTCTCACAAAAAATGCATTCGCCGTTCGGAGCCGGCATAAAACTGTAGGTCCACCCAATTAGTAGGAAAAACAAAAAGGAGCACACCTTGAATTGGGAGAGAAGCTCGGCCATAAAACTCGTCAGAGTTATAATAGCGCCATTGTATTATATTATTATTATGCGTAATTTTGACGCAGATTATCTTTTTAGGGTTAAAAACGAAACATGGCTTAAGCCCCATGTTTTTGATTTTGAAATCTTTTGTAACCATTATCAGGTGTATAGAAATGATCGCGTAAACAGAATCGGCGCTGGTGTCTTGTTTGCTGTAAAGTCCTCATTACATTCTGAGGTGGTCAGTACACCTAATATTGGTGGTGTGTAGTCGATTTGCATTCGAATTAAGCAAGGAAAGGATTAGATTTATTTGCTTGCTATATCCCGCCAGCCTGCAATATAAGCGTGTATATGGAATTAGCATCTGTGCTTAAAGATTCAGCTATATCTGTCAAATCGTATTGGTCTTGTTGAAGATTTATGTTTTAAAGTTAATCATGATCTGTCTGCTATTCTATGTTGGGCTCAAGCGAATGGTCTGTGTCTAAATGTCTCAAAGTCTTTTGTTATGCCTATAAGCAAAAATTATGTTGACACTGAGGACCTTCCTCTTTTGAAAATCGGCTCACGGGCTTTGGAAACCACTGACAAAATTAAAAACTTGGGGTTTATATTAAACAACAAACTAACCTGCTCTGACCATATAAATAAAGTTGTCAGCAATGTCTATGTTATACTGCGTAGTCTGCGAGGCTCCGCATCATACACCCCACAAGAAACTCGACAAAAACTTGCCATGCAATTAGTTTTACCACACTTTACCTATTTCGAATTAGTTTATTGTAAACTGGACTCGGTATCGGCTAAAAAAATTAATGTAGCCTTCAACAACGTTACTAGGTATGTGTACGGTGTTGGTCGATATGACCATATATCACCCTGGAGTACTAAAATTCTAGGTTGCAGCATTATAAACTACTTGGCTGCTAGAAATTGTATGTTTTTGTATAAATTGTTGGTGTGAAAAGTTCCTATGTATTTGTATGCCAAGCTCGAGTCAACTAAGTCTCAAAGGAATAATTGTTTAATTGTTCCCAAATTTAGGTATCTAACTTCTAGCCGATTGTTTTTCATTAGCACTGTTAGACTTTGGAATGCTATTCCCGAAGCAGTGAAATCTGGGCTTAATAAAGGAAATTTTAAAAGTTCGTTACTAAAATATTTCAGTGGTGCTGATCTAACTCCTATGCTCTGACCTCAATTAACCACGCTGATTTCTTCATCCTTCACTTTTACTTATTTTCCTATCCTTCTCTGGCTAAATATAATATTTTTGTTATAGTTTTAAGTTTTATATTAGTAGATGTAAGTAAAATTATAAAGAAAACAAAATGAATAGACACTAGAACGTACGTATGTATAGTTACTAGAATTTTTCCTCTTTGATGTACATATAAAAGACTATGTTCTTAGTTGTACAAGTCCTAATGAATAAATGAAATGAAATGAAATGAAAGATGTACACGCGCTGATGAACTCTTCTGACTCTATGCTTGTGTCAGGCGATTTTAATCTTACGTGCAGTTCTTGGAGCGTTTCAGAGGAGAATATTATTCCGAACTCATCGAGATCGGACATGAATAGCTTTTTCGATCAGATTGCGGATCTTTCCCTCAACCAGGTGAACATATTTCAGAAAGTATTCGGGAAAATCTTAGACCTGGTTTTTGTAGATGATAGCTCTAAGTCTGTCCTTCACCGCTGTGACCCTCTTGTTCTACCGGAGGACTTATACCACCCTTCTCTAGAGATTACATATGAAATTGTAAACAATATTAGTGGATGCAATTCTAGTTCAGCTAACACAAGTACGTATTATAATTTTTCCAAGGCCAACTTTAAAAAACTTAATCATGAGTTAGCTAATTTAACATGGCCAAAATTTAATAACTATGTCGAGCAAAACGTTTTACTTTTTAATGAAATTATTCATTGCCTATTTGGAAAACTTGTGCCTAAACGTGTTCGTGAGTACAATGAGCCATTACAACCTTAGTTCACAAAAGAGCTTAAAGCTGGGTATCCACATCATAAGAAATTGCTAAAGAAAAAATTGGCATTTATTTCTTAAGTAATTTTGACGTTTCATTTTTTCTTGAAGAAATATATACAATCGTATATATTTCTTGGCAAAACCAGCGTTGCCAACCCCATTTTTCGTCAAAATTTGTAATAGATTTTCTTATGAAGTGGATACTGCCTAAAGAAAATTTGACACAAGAAAATTTCTTGACTATTTCTTGAGCGTTTTTTTATATGGAGTTTTAGCATTTCTTGTGATGTGGATACCCGGCTTAAAACTTTAAAAAATAAGAAATCCCCAGTTTTCAAATCATACAAGAAATCGGGCTTGCATGCCGACTACTTAAAGTATGCTGAGCTTAGACGCCAATACTTTGTGTTAAATAAAAAATGCTATAGAGCTTATATACGTAAAATTAAGTCTAATTTTATTCGTAATCCAAAATCGTTTTACAGTTTCGTAAACTCCAAGAGAAAAGTTAATGGGTTTCCGTCTGCTATGAGATATCAAGACAACACTTCAAGTGATAGTCAAGAAATTTCCGATCTTTTTGCACAATTTTTCAAACATAATTATTCCAACATAGAAGAACTTCCATTTCGTAACTATCCATATCGATTATCTCCTAATACATCAATTTACAAACCATATATATCTGCAGATGACGTGTTATCAGTTTTATTATCATTAAAAGAGTCATTTAGTTATGGTCCTGACCAGATACCAACATGCTTTCTAAAAAAATGTGTCATAAACCTGTTTAAACCACTAACTGCATTATTCAATAGTTCCTTAGAACAAGGCATTTTCCCTATGCTCTGGAAAGAGTCATTCATTATCCCCCTTCATAAAAGCGGGAGTAGGTCCTACATAGAAAATTATCGAGGTATAGCAAATATTTCGGCTATTCCAAAATTATTTGAAGCAATAGTTACCAATAGATTGTCTCATTCAACGTCCTCATTAATTTGTGATTCCCAACACGGTTTCTGTAAGGGTAAATCAACGGTCACAAACCTACTGGAGTTTACCACTAGTGTTTCTAATGGATTTTCTCAAAACTTGCCCACTGATGTTATATACACGGACTTCAGCAAAGCATTTGATAAAGTCAATCACTCCTTGCTGATTGTTAAACTTTATTTTCTTGGCTTTCAGTCCAGTCGTTTGCAATGGACATCTTCATATCTTTTAAATAGAACACAAAGGGTGATTTTCAAAAATGCCTACTCGTCTATTATTAATGTTACTTCAGGAGTTCCTCAAGGCCCGATTCTGTTTTTGCTATTTATTAACGATATAACTACTACAATTAAACACTAAAAAATTTCATTGTATGCGGACGACGTAAAGCTTTTTAGATCAATCTCTTTATTTGATGATAGAACTTTGCTTCAGGAAGATTTAAATTCCTTAGTTTCTTGGTGTGACACTAACTTAATGCCACTTAACCTCAATAAATGTAAATTCATGCGCTTTTCCCGGAAAACCGTACAGCCAGCTTCTTATGCAATAAATGGCTTAGGTCTCGAACAAGTAAATGAGTTTGTGGATTTAGGTGTAATAATGGACTGCAAACTTAGTTTTAACATTCATATTAATGCTACAGCAAATAAGGCAAGAGGTGTCTTAGCGTTTGTAAAACGTTGGTCAAAGGAATTCAGCGACCCATACATAACTAAAAAACTCTTTACAACTTTAGTAAGACCTATATTGGAATATGGTTCCATAGTTTGGAATCCTTACTATCAGATTCACTCTGATCACTTAGAGTCAGTCCAAAAACAGTTTTTGCTTTTTGCTTTAAGAAATTTCGTTTGGGTAAAGGAGGGTAAAATACTAGCCAAGAAGGGGGAAAAAAGCAATATAATTTTTATCAACTCAGAATTAGATATAGATTTAATAAATTAGTTCTAAGCCAAGCTATCTTCCTACTCTTAAAATTTTCAACCTTTTCTCATATCACACTATACATTTTCATATACCTTTAACAACTCAATGAATACGACGACTTTCAAAAAATATGCAAGTTTCAGTGACATTAAGGGAGAAAATTTGCATAACTTTGCCATTAATTGCATCGGCCTAAATATCCGTTCACTAAAAGCAAACTTTAACACGTTCATTACAGAAATAGATCGAATAATAGATAATGTTGATGTCATAATTCTAACTGAAACTAATATAGTAGAAGAAGAGCAAAATCTGTTTTCTATTGCTGGCTTTTCCGCTGAATTTTTCAATAGATACAACCGTAGAGGAGGTGGGGTAGTTGTGTTTATTGGAGATCACCTATCTTTTCGGTGTATCCCCTCGAGAATTGTCTCTTACGAGACCATTGAAATCGAAATCTTACCCAACAACACAAATAAATTCAAGTGTAAACTTTATGCAATATACCGACCCCACTCTCCAATACGCGCGAGTTCGTCACGGAGCTGGAGAGTACGTTGAAGAATGCGGACAAAGAGGAAGGTGCGATTGTGATTGGCGACATTAACATAAACATACTTGACACAGAGAATAGACAAGCTATGACATACCTAGACATGCTATCTTCGTATGGTTTTCAAAAGGTAATTAATGACCATACAAGAGTTGATATTAAGAGAAATACTAGCACATGCATCGACCATGTTTTCGTTAAAACCAGAGACGCAAATATATTCTCTGCAATAATTGAGTCTGATATCACCGATCATTACTCAACATTTTGTGGTATTTGTTTAACTAAATCTGTTAGTGTTGCCAAGTATGAAAATAGGGAGTCCTACTCCATAAGTAGCAGAAAAGTTGCTACGCAATTGCGCGAGTGTGACTGGGACGATGCACTCGACTCTACCAATGTCGATGAGATGTATAATAAGATACTCATCAAGTTCAAATCTATCTATGATAACTCCTTAGTCAGATTTAAAGCAAAAAAACGGAAAACAAATGACTGGTTAACAAGTGAACTCATAACGTTATGTAGGAAGAGAGATAGATTGTACAAAAAGTGGAAATCAAATCCCTATGATAAGAAATTTGAAACAGATTACAAAAAGTTTAGAAATCACGTTAACAAAGTCATAAACAAACGGAAGAATGACTACTATCGTGAAAAATTTGCAGTCTGTAGAAATGATATTCGACAGACATGGCAAATTTTAAATGAACTACTTGGAAAGAAGTCTATAAGTCCAGACGACACAATAATGAGGTACTTTGTAGGTAAAAATCTCAAAGACATATGCGATAGTTTTGTGGCAAGTTTTGACCAAGGTATTAAACCCGCAATCCATAACTGCGACATAAAAACCATAGCCATAACTACAACCTGCGTATCTAATTCAATTTATTTAGAAGAAGTGTGCGGAAGTCCTCTCGATTTTGCAAAAGCTGGATGGCAAAAAAGGGCCTGGTTTCGATGGTATTAGGCCAAAAGACCTCAAAAATAGCGCAGACGTTATCAGCCCGGTATTAACTAAACTTTTGAACCTTAGTCTTAGTCAACATACAGTCCCAACACTACTAAAAACATCCATTATTAAACCAATCCACAAAACAGGTTTAAAATCTGATTTCGCAAACTATAGGCCAATAGCAATATTGCCGGTCATCGAAAAAATACTGGAGAAACTAGTAGTTCGAAGACTAGAAAGTTTTGTTGTAAAATACAAAATATTAAATGAAAATCAGTATGGCTTCCAAAAGGGAAAAAACATTAACCAACTCTTAGGGCATTTTTCTAACAGAGTCAATGAAAATCTTGGAAAAAATCACCACTGTCTCGCATTATTCATAGATTTTAGTAAAGCATTCGACACACTGTCTCACTCAAAGCTTTTGCAATCCCTAAAAAAAATCGGTGTACGAGGTGTGTGCCTCAAATGGTTCGAAAATTACCTCCTAATGAGAAATTATAGAGTAAAAATAAATAACGTATATA